>CM075353.1:37040000-38290000 GCA_037693485.1 Kitagawia praeruptora | reverse complement strand
GGAAGCTTCAGGGAGAATGTTGAAGTGGGCTATTGAGTTGGGACAGTTTGATTTGGAATATACACCAAGAATGGCTATTAATGGTCAGGCTTTAGCAGATTTCATCCTGGAATTTGATTCAGAGACTGAGGAAAAGTCACTTGTATTGGTGGATGTTATGCAAAAAATCACGCAAGCGTACGTGGTCACAAGTAATACAGATAGAAGTCAAGTTCGTTCCCACAGAGATCTGGTTATGGTTTCAATTCAGTTCATGCACCTATGCAACAATGTATGGTTATTAATCACTGCTAAGATAAATAACAAGATTTAGGTTTTAATTAACTAAAATTAACTAAGGAAGTAAATTAACAAACTAAGAATTAACTAACTAACAAGAATTGAAATCTAATTACTTCTGCAAGAAAAACCATGGAATCCTAACTTCATTAAATACTTCGCTTAGATCTGACGCCTTTAATCACTATATGCAATGGTTATGATATCTGATCGGATAACACGAAACAAGTATACGCTACTTCTCAGTATACGAATACCAAACTAAACATACATCCACAAAAGAGATAGAAGATGAATAGACACCAATTATGCTTAGACCCTATATCTCTATAAGATTTGAAAACATAACGGTTGAAGAACAAGTTATCCATAATGATCACATAGGGCAATACAAGTATTCTCATCTCATACCACGAATCATATTGATAAACAATTATGAACCTATGCTAGCATGGCAAGTTCTAAATCTCAAGATCCACTTTCACTTCACAAGAGATTAACAAATTAGATGTTCATGACGCATCTATCAATTAAGCATAACCATACGAGGATATCAGATATACACCACACACAGATCTTTAAAGCAATCAAGATACTAAAGCTCCATAAATAAATCCGTTAGAATCCCATGACAACGATTAGTTCATAATCGAACCGCTCGTCATCATGGGATCTGATGAAACCATGATAAAAACAAAGTATGAAAAGATACAAATAAACCTAAGTAATTGATATGTAATGGTTCTACTCCTAATGATGATGATCCTAATAATCTAAATTACAAGGGTTGGATGTGTTTATATAGCCTCTAGACATCTTGCCCAACAAGAAAATACCAAATCAGAATTATAATAGAAGTACGTTTCCTAAACTGATTCTGATTTAAAGGGAAATTCGCAGCTATCTTTCCTTCATTAATTCTGGAACGTTCCAATCATAGTTGGACCTCTGGACCACCTTAGAATGATAGAGAATCTCGTTATCTTCGCGTGGACAGCTTACGGGCCTCAAACGGACTTCTAGAACTCAAGATATGGCCAAAACAAAATCAGAAATTCTGGCTGATTTTTCTCCCACGCCCCACCAGCAACCCGCAGCGCCTGATGCGCCGTTTGGGCGCCTGAAGCGCCGGCCCAATCTGCCCAAACAAGGCTGGAGCGCTGGAAACAAGGCTGGGAGCCCCCGGTTTGGTCCCGTTCTGCGAAAACTGATTTTTCTTTGATTTTTTCGCCTTTTCTTCCCGTTCCTTTTGCATGAGCTTCCGTCTTTCATTCTTAATGACTTGTATACTTCTTAGGAGTTGATATTAGCCGCCATTCTTCATTCCATATCATCAATCAACTCCACAAAACGCTCCAAAAATGACGGAAACTACACCTTTAATCGATATTTCTTCAACCATGCACAATTACACAAAACACATCAAAACTACCACAAACTTGAGACCAAGTCAATCAATTTAAGCCGATATGGAATGCTCCAAGTGGATATAAACTCCACTTATCACACCCCCAAACTTAAACCGATGCTTGTCCTCAAGCATAAACAATTACAACTAACTAACTAACTAGTACCACTTCCGTAGGTGATCACGGTTGCATTTGGCATATGCAACAAGCCCTTTAAACCCCTAGGCAGCCCTAGTGGACGAGTAAGGTCTCGTGAGGGCCTATAGCGAATGTACCCACAAAATCCATTTAACCTAATGCAATGCAATGCATGAATGCAACTAATATGAAAAATGCAAATAATTTAATAATATCCTACCATACCGTCAAATCATCTCATGCCATATCAACTTAAGAATCAAAGTAAATACACAATGTCTTCCTGTCGAAAGTGCAAGCATTCACATAGTCTACTTAATGAACATGCATAAGTTCTCACAAGCCCATGTCAAATGTAAGAATAAGTTAGTAAACATGCTAAGCCTACAAGAGTACATCTTTGAGACAAAACTCGGGATCTCATACGCAAAAATAAGCAAACACTCACAATTCACTCACAAAAGAATATTCACTCAAGAACAAGGGTAAGTGTATCACTCAATTCCAACAAAATCATAAGCATGATTGACATTTGGTATCAATCTAACTCTTAACACAACATACGATAATCAAAAGGTCTTTATTTGGGTTGTAACGGGGCTAGGGACAAGGTATGTCAAATAAGCCAAAACAGGTGAAGTGTCAAAAGCTAGTAAGTACCATAATAAATCATACACAACACCCTATTATCCCCCCTGAAAGGCAGAGTGTGTAAACTTGTAACACTATAAGTAATGTAACTCAATTAAAGGAAAAGATACTTAACCAGAAGACAATCAAGAACAAGAAGTCACAAGAAATCAACACTAAATGAAGACAAGGTAATTGATACAATTGAACATGTTAACTATGATCAAGCCAAGAAGAAATCATTGAGAGAAGTTCAAGTCAAAGTTGTTCATGCCTCAGTGATTTGAGAAATCGAGAATCAAGATCATAACTATCAGTATCAACAAGACCAATTGATTTCAAGTGAACAAGAAGGAAAGCAAATATTGGAAAGCCAAGTTACTAAGTGAATATGGTAATTTATTCAAGAAGCAGAAACACTATCAAGACTAGTCACTTATGAACCAGACCAGTGCATCAAGTGTCAGGACATTGATAGCAAGTTTATGTCAGTAATAAAGATCCATGTTCAAGAGCTTGCTGAAGAATAAAGAAGACATGAAGATATCACAAGCTCAAGATGTGCATTGAAGTTTCAAGTTGAAGATCAGAATATTTTCTAAGTACTAAATATTCTAGATGACCAAGTAGAATATTTCTAAGTAGAAGTTCTACTTAGAAATTCGAGATGGCTAATTAGAAATTCTCAAGTAGAAGTTCTACTTAGAGTGCAGCTTCAACATGACACATGGCATCTTCTGATTGGCAGATTTCCAAGCTTTCAAGATAAGGCAAGATTTATGTGGACATCATTGGGCCACGTACATCTTAGTCTTTGAAGACTACAGGACATAGATTACATGTAGTATAAATAGAAGCACTTGTGTAATGTTTTGAGTTAGAGAGCAATATTGAGAAAACACAAGAAAAAGAGAGAGAGTACATTCACAGAGCTTAGAATCATTCACTTCTCTCTGAACTTCTGTTATACTTTGTAATGAATGTTGTAGCAACCTTTTCAAGTTATATATAAGAAATATATTCCTTGAATCTGCGTGTTCATTTATTGCATCGTATTTATTGCTTCTCATATTCGAAAAGTTGTATTCACCCCCCCCTCTACAACACATTTGGACCTAACAATTGGTATCAGAGCGGATGTTTAACATACAAAACATAGATCCTTGTGTTTGGTAGAAGAATCGTGAGTTTTCATTTTCTAGATCTACTTTTCATTTTCTCGAAAAGTGTGCTTTAATTCGTTGGTAGTGAAAACTCATCCGAAAAATTATTTAAATACTCCAGGTGTGATTATTTAGCTTGGGTGTATTTTAATTAATTTTTGTGAATTAATCTGGGTTCATTGATATTTGGTGTTCTTGAGTGTTCATCATCTGTTCTTATCAAAGAAGATAACCCAACAACTTTTTGATCTCCTTTTTCAAACAGATAAGATAGTCAAAAAGGTGTTTTTGTACTTTTGATTTGATAATTATTCCTTGGCCGAAAGTGTAACAAGACATACTCAGTGCCTAGCAAGTGGGTTAGTTGCTTTCGGTGTGTAAAGTATCAAAAGTCAAAAAGGTGTTAAAGTGATAATATTGTTTATTCAATATTAAAGAAATCTGCAGAAAATTTATTCTAAGGACAAAAGTTCTACATAGAATTTCTACTTGAGATTTTCTACATAGAATTTCGACTTGGACAATTTCTACTTGGTGAATTTCGACTTGAGAAAAATTTCTACTTAGAGAAATTTCGACTTGGCAAAAGTTCTACATAGATATTCTTAATAGCCTAGTCTTGGGTACTTCGAATTTTTTAGTGACAAGTTTTGAAATGGCTCCTAAAAATTCTTTCAAGATCCCAATGTTCAACCGAGATCACTATGAAGAATGGGTTTTCAGAATGAGACTCTACTTAGAGACAATTAACCCTGAGTATCTGGAAGTCCTTGAAAAGGGTAAATTTGTTCCAATGAAAGCTATTCCTGAGCGTACGGAAGGAGAGGAGGTTATACCTGCTCGGTCTGAGCCTAAAAAGGCAGCGGACTTTACGGATGCTGACAAGGAGCAAATAGCTTATGATACTTCTGTAAGACAAACCTTGATGGAATCCCTTGATCATGAAATGTTCAACATAGTCAAAGGTTTGAATACAGCAAAGAAGATTTGGGACAAGATAGAAGTTGTCATGGAAGGATCTGCAGAGGTTAGAAGCAACAAGACACTTATACTCAAGATGGAGTATGACACCTTCAGAATAAGAAAAGGAGAAGGCATAACAGACGTCTATCTAAGATTCAGTCAGTTGGTATTGGATTTGAATCTGAGAGGTGTAACTCTCCCCATGGTTGAGACCAATACGAGATATCTGAGAAACCAGCCAAAGAGCATTGAACATAGGGTCTACGCAATCAGAGAAACCAGAGATTTGCATACAACTTCTCTGGAAGAATATTATGGAATTTTAAAGACCTATGAGCTGGAGACACTTCAAGATCAAGCATGGGACAATGATTCAAAAGGAAAAGAAATTGCATCAGGATTAGTTGCTGATGAGGAAGAGTCTAAGAAGGCAATGGTTGCAGCAAAGCCTAAATCATCACTTGCACCACATCAAGTTGATAATGATGACGAGTGTGCATCTAACAGTGATGATGACTACTTCACCCAAGAAGAGCTGGACAACATGGACGATAGTGTCGTGGCATACATGGCAAGGAAGTTCAGCAACATGAGATTCAGAAAGAGCAACCGACCACAGAGAAATTCTTCATCTTATTATCGGGCTGCTAAGGGTGGTGGTAGTTCGTCAGGCTACCAAGGTAAAGGCAAGAATACCAGCTACAAATCTCCTTTGGATTTCAAAATGAAGTTCAAATGCTATAACTGTGGTGAAGCTGGATATTTTGCCTCGGACTGCAAAAAGCCTAAACAGACTTATCCAAAAGAGACATTTGAAGCCCTCAAAAGCAAGTATGAATCGCTGGTGAAAGAAAAACATGGAAAAAGAGCTTTATTAGTAACAGAAGGAAGAGCTTGGGATGATTCAGATGAGGAAGATGTTACGCATGTAGCAAACTTTGCGCTCATGGCTGAGACATCAGAGGAACCAGAGGTACCTGTTCTAACCCTTAAAGTAGAAATGTCTATTGATGATTATAAGGAACAGAACGGGGCTCTTAGCGAAGAGATCTACATGTTGTGCAAAAGCCTAGACACTTCTCAAAAGGAACAGAAAACACTTGTCGCCAAAAGCAGAATGCTTGAGGCAAAAGTGGAAGAGTTAGAGGCTGCTTGCACTGTAGATACTTCCCTAAGAGATTTTATTAAATCTTTGGAACACAAGCTCGTCCTTAAGGAAGAAATAGAAGCATGTCTTAGGAACAAACTAGCTGAGTTAGAAACTAAATGTGAAGCTTACAAACTAGCTGCTAGTAAAGTGTATGTAGATAATGACGTATTTAAGAAGATAACTGGAGTAGGTGTAGGACTTGATTATTCTAACCTTTCTAAGAAAGAAGGGAAGAGACCTATCGACTCTAGTTCCAGTGACCTTAAAAATGAAATTCCTAGCATTTTTAAATCTTCTGTCAAACCCATCTACAAACACCTTGTTCCTAGAATAGAAGAAGAAGAGACTGAATTGATAGCTAGATATGAGATTGAGATGGAAGATCGCCAGAAAGCACAACCTATAACTCCTATCAAACAAGTTAAAATCAATTTCCCTAGTGATGAATCTAGACTAGGAATAGGAGCTAAGGCTGTTAAACAACCAGGGAAGAAAGGCATAAAAGAGGTTAAGGCTGAACGAATAAAGAAAGCATGTTATCACTGCAAATCTACTGAACATCTTTCTTATGCATGTAAAGCTAACATAAATGTTCCTGCTGCACATGCCATGCCTGTCACACATACAATGAATAAACTGCATCCGAATCATGCACAGTGTGGTAAACCTAATTGTATGCCATGCACTTTTAACGTCATGCAAACTTTTGTGAATTTAATGAATGCATCTAGCCAGTCATGCTCAAATACTGCTGCTAGCTCAAACATCAAGAAAAAGCATGTGAGAGCCAAGACTGTCAGTCCTCCTAAAGTTAGGAGTGACAAACTTTCTCCTAGGACTGATAAACATGTCAAGTCTGAGAAAGGAAAGGAGGAAGTCGAAAGCTCTAGTAATGTTAAGAAAAGTGCATCTTCTGTTGTTAAATCTGTTGATTCTCGATCTTATCGAAAAGCCGGGCCCAATCAAAGTTGGGTTCCGAAGAAAGTCTAATCAATCTGTCATTGCAGGGCATTAAGCAAAATAGAAATAAAGTCATATGGGTGCTAGACAGTGGAGCATCGAGGCATATGACTGGAAACAAGTCCCTGCTTACAGAGTTGGTTATGAAAGCTGGCCCTTATGTTACCTTTGGAGATGACAGCATAGGTGTGACAAAGGGATATGGCAAACTGAAAACTGGAAATGTCATCATTGAAGATATTTCCTATGTTGAGGGATTAAAACACAATTTGTTGAGTATCAGTCAATTCTGTGACAAAGGTTACGAAATTGTCTTCAACAAGAAAGGTGTATCAATCACTCACATCAAGGAAGGCTCACTGGCTTTGAGAGGAGTTCGAAAGGCAGATATTTTTGTTGCAGACATGGATTCAGCAAATCAGAATGAAGTCACCTGTTTCTACAGCAAAGCTTCGGATGATGAAAGCTGGTTATGGCACAAAAAGCTATCTCACTTAAACTTCAAAACGATGAATGCTCTCGCGAGGCGAGAATTGGTGAGAGATCTACCTCAAATGGAGTTCGCTCCGAAAGGACTCTGTGAAGCTTGTGAAATGGGAAAGTCGAAACGAGCATCGCATAAAAGCAAAGAAATTTCTAGTATAACTGAGCCTCTGCAACTTCTTCATATGGATTTGTTCGGCCCAGTGAATGTCCTATCTTTGTCTAGGAAAAGATATTCATTGGTAATCGTGGATGACTTCTCCAAGTATACATGGGTATTGTTCGCAATGACGAAATACGAAGTACCTTTCCTAATCATTGATCACATCACTCAAATTGAGAATGTTTCAACACTTACTGTGAAGACGATTAGATCAGACAATGGCACTGAATTCAAAAACGCAGTGCTAAATGACTTCTGTGTATCTAAGGGAATACGTCGTCAGTATTCAGCCCCGAGAACTCCACAACAAAATGGAGTAGTTGAAAGGAAGAATAGAACATTGGTTGAAGCAGCAAGAACTTTGTTGTATGATTCGAAACTTCCTCTGTATTTCTGGGCAGAAGCAGTGAGTACCGTGTGTTACACTCAAAATCGATCCTTGATTATAAAAGATAAAGAAAAGACACCATGTGAGCTAATGAACGGCAGAAGACCAACAATCAAATACTTTCATGTCTTTGGAGCAAAATGCTATGTACTTATAGATGATGAAAATCTAGGCAAGTTTGCAGCAAAAGCTCGTGAAGGAATCTTTGTTGGTTACTCCACAGATGTGGTAGCAGCTTATAGGGTGTTCTTAGTAAATGATCGAAAAGTGACTGAAAGCTACAACGTCAGATTCGACGATACCAAACTCTCATCAATTTCAAGAGATTCTAGTGAACCTGAATCCCTAAAATTTCAGAATCTGGACTTAGAAGAACTTGAAGATGAACCTGAGTTGGTTGTCCCATTAAATGTTCCAAGTGTACGTGAAGAACCTGAGTCTAGTGAACAAGCTAATCCTACAAGATCAGGAGAGACTTCTTCAGTACGAACCGACAACAACTCAGGGGGAGTAAATAGCAGCTCAAGGACTACTGTTCAAGGCTCGAGTCGAGTTGACTCTAGTTCTGTAGGAGCTGGCACTAACTCAGGGGGAGTTAGTGAAAGTAATCAAAGTAGTCAGCACCACAACTCAGAAAGTCATGCTGAATCATCAAGACAATTTCCAAAAGAACGGGTATGGAATAGAGACCATCCGTTTGAATTAATTATTGGTGATCCAGATGCTGGTGTGTCTACTAGAAGAACTGCAAGAGCTAACCTGGCTAATATTTGCTTATATTCTGGGTTCTTATCCAAGCTTGAACCTAAAGAAATAGAAGAAGCTCTTGGTGATGCTGATTGGGTGATTGCAATGCAAGAGGAACTCAATCAGTTTGAAAGGCAGAAAGTTTGGAAACTGGTACCCCGACCAAAGAACAAATCAGTAATTGGAGCTAGGTGGGTATTCAGAAATAAAATGGATGAAAACGGACTTGTAACTCGAAACAAGGCTCGTTTGGTTGCAAAAGGTTATTCTCAACGAGAAGGAATTGATTATGATGAGACCTATGCACCGGTTGCAAGACTTGAGGCAGTCAGGATGTTCTTGGCATTTGCAGCACATAAGAACTTCAAGGTTTTTCAGATGGATGTGAAAAGTGCCTTCCTGAACGGAGAGTTAGAAGAAGAGGTGTATCTGGAACAGCCGCCTGGCTTCATTGATCCAGAACTTGTAGATTTTGTGTATCTTCTCTTCAAATCTGTCTATGGCCTCAGGCAATCCCCAAGATGTTGGTATGAAACCCTATCCGTATTCTTAATTGAAAGTGGTTTTACTAGGGGAGTAATTGACAAAACATTGTTCTATAAGAATGTGAAGAATGATTTAATACTTGTTCAAGTCTATGTGGACGATATTATCTTCGGGTCAACTAATGAGCGCTTGTGCGAGAAATTTGCTAAGCTAATGCAAGAGAAATACGAGATGAGCATGATGGGAGAGCTGTCCTTCTTCCTTGGATTACAGATCAGTCAGAGAAAAGATGGTATCTTTATCTGTCAATCCAAGTACGTCAGAGATTTACTCAAGAAGTACAATTTAGAAGATGCATCAGCAGCTAAGACTCCCATGGCAACAGCCACGAAGCTTGATGAAGACAAATCAGGTAAATCAGTTGACATCACAAGCTATCGAGGTATGATTGGCTCATTTCTCTATTTAACTGCAAGTAGACCCGATATAATGTTCGCGACTTGTTTATGTGCAAGGTTCCAAGCGGATCCTAGAGAATCACATCTCATAGCCGTCAAAAGAATTTTTAGGTATCTCAAGGGCACACCAAATCTAGGGATTTGGTACCCAAGAGATACAGGTTTTAATCTAATTGGCTATACGGATTCAGACTATGCAGGTTGCAGGATTGATAGGAAAAGCACATCTGGTGCTTGTCAATTTCTTGGCAGAAGATTGGTGTCCTGGCAAAGTAAAAAGCAACATACAGTATCTACTTCTACTGCTGAAGCTGAGTACATTGCTGCTGGAAGCTGTGTAGCTCAAATACTGTGGATGAGGAACCAATTGAAGGATTATGGCATGGAGCACAAGAAAATTCCAATTATGTGTGACAACACAAGTGCTATTGCCATAACCAACAATCCTGTAGATCACTCAAGAACCAAGCACATCGACATCAGGTATCACTTCATAAGAGAACATGTCGAGGAGGGGACTGTGGAGCTACATTTCGTGCCCACAATGCAACAAATTGCAGATATATTCACCAAACCTCTTGCTGAAGTAACATTCAATAGGTTGGTTGGTGAATTGGGAATGCTTAACACAAGTTAGTAAAGCCTTCCATCTGTAAAATCCATGGTTATGTTTGTATATGCAAGCTACTTAATCATTATGTGCTTAGACTTTAAAATGCCTAATTAATGATTGTTATAGGTTGCATATAGTGTCATTTTACATGAATTCATTGTGTTTTAAGTGTCTTTTATAGCACAAATCTTTGAATTTATGCTTGTTAGATTGCATGATCATAGGGGGAGTTAAATTCATAATATTCTAAATTTTGCATGATTTTTAGATGAATTTACCTGTGTTTTTCATGTAATTAGAGGCCTTAGAATTATCAAGGAATGTTTTAATTATGTCATATATTAAAATCCTTGAATTGATATTTATATTAATTTGGCAATATTAAGTGTTGAGTTTTTCAAAGAAAATTGTCAAATTATTCTAAGTATCTTCAAAATTTCGAGTTAGTAACTATCTCGAAACTCATCTTGATATTCTAGTTGAATTTCGATTTGAGCTTCCAGAGTGAAGTTTTGAAAATTCTAAGTCTGGGAAGAATTTCGAGTTAGCCTCTATCTCGAAATTCATCTCGAAATTCGACTTAGAGTTCGAATTCGAGTTACCAGAGTGCCTATTTCTATCTTCAAAATATTCAAGATAAGTTCTATCTCGAACTTTATCTCGAAGGTTGAGATAAGGTTCCATTTTTGGGGATATTTTGAAAAGAACTGAGAATAACTTCGAGTTAGTCAATAACTTCGAGTTAGTCTCTATCTCGAAACTCAACTCGAATTTCGACTTGATGTTCGAGATAGAGTTCTCAGTTGGTCATTTTTCGAGTTAACTCCTAACTCGAAACTTATCTCGAATTTCTACTTGAATTTCGAGATAGGTTTCCCTAGTACTGTTGGTGGTTTTTGCTGTTTAAATGGTCTTTAATGATTAAATGGTTCAAGTGTTCGAGTTAATCTATCTCGAAATTTATCTCGAAGTTCGACTTGATAACATTTCGAGATAGACTTCGACTTAAAATTTCGAGATAGACTTCGACTTAGGTTCTCCCTGTATGTACTTAGTATTTTCATTTTTTTTACAGGGACACTTTTGTCATTTCACAATCATGCCTATATATACATCTCTAACTCGATCAATTCATTCACTTTTACCTAATTAAGTTTTACAGCAGCCTCCATATACATACAGGCGATTTCGACTTACAGACCACGAATTCGTGATTTTTGTGACTAAACTCATACAGACCACGAATTACTGCCCGATTTTTAACAGCCATTATCTGAGTGATTATATCTGTGTTTGTGTGTTTGTTCAACTGTTCATCATTCTTCTTATCCATCTATACACACGCACATACACACACGAATATACATATCAAGCTTTAGTAATTGGCTTGTAATTGATTGTCTCACTCACGATTTCACTGGTATTCGCCTGTAATAGTATCACAATTTACCCCATAGTTTAATTTCTCAGATTGCTTTTTGTATTCTCGATAAATTGAAAGGGATAAAACTGTGAATTTGTTGATTACTTGTTTATATCCCGTAGTTTAATTTTTCAAAAGTGACTTTTGTTCTTTTGGTTAAATTAAAAGGGCTATAACTGATAATTCTTTAATTAATTGTTTTTCGAAAATTAAAATTAAATTTCACATTTGTTAAGGAAAAACATTTTAATTAAAATGGTTCACCAATTTTCACTTGCTAAAAACAATTTTTATAATATTTCTACGGAAATTGGTGATCAACTCCCACGCTTTAAGTCTTGGATACGATTTCTCAATTTGTATTCCAAAGCTAGCGATGCTTTTACTGCTAAACCTACACTAGTACATGATGCTTTACAGCAATTATGGACTAGTGCGGTTTCTTTTGGGAGCAAATCAACCCCCTATGGTTTCAGGTTTACCTTAGCGGGTCAGGAATATGAGGTCAATGAAGAAATTGTCAACAGGGTTCTGGGATTCCCGATAAAAGATGCTTATGATCCAGAACCTACAGCTGCAGAACGCCTCAGTTTCTTTGAAGAAATAGGATGTTATCCTCTGTCTGGCCGGATCACTGGAAACATCCAAAAACAATTCTTTCATGTGGAATGGAATTACTTTTTCGAGGCTATCACAAGATGTTTTCGGGCACGAGAAAGCGATTTCCATCAAATTTCCATTCCCATGCAAACCTTTGGAATTGTCCTAGCAAGAGAACTGGATATAAATTATGGACGCATAGTTCTCTCTGAGATAGTGGGTGTAATGGGATCTCCTGCAAGCAGAGACCTCAACACAACAGATGTTGTCTGCTGGTTTCCTCGGTTCCTACAGATGCTGATTAATGATTTCATACCGAAGGATGCTCTTGCAGTTAGACAGAGTTTTGCCAGAAGTCCAACATCTGCACCACTAGGGATGGGCACTAAGTCACTTTCAACAATTGATAATCAGGACAAACATCAAGGTAAACCAATGTCAATTCCTGAAAACATTCAACAGTGGCTTATATATGATGCAGGAGTTACCACCTTGGTGGAATCATCGCAAGTTTCATCATATGCTCAGAATCGGTCTGCTCATGCTGAGGCATTTGAAGAGATTCCTGATGAGCAAAGCGGTGACGAACAAGGTAATGAATCAGGTAATCTCTCTCTGCATACTACTCATTCCTCTTCCTATGTTTCTGATTCCCAGACCCAAGAGACTGCTAGCCCGCAGGATCTATCCCAGGGTGAGAGCTATATTTCTAATTCTCTGCCACCCCTGTCACCGGAATCCAAACAGCCAGCACATGAAAATGTAGGATATGATGAGGAGAGTGACCCCGAAGAGCAGCCTCTTACTCGAAAGAAAGCCAAATTTTCTCATGCTGCTACTTCTAAACCTCAGTCAAACCCTAGTGTGTCACACGCAACCACTCCACCTCACGAGAGTGGTTCTCCCCTTGAACAATCTGCACATAGGGATTTTGATGATGATTATGTACCTCTTGAAGATACTGTTGCTTCAAAAGGACATGAAGCTTTAAAAGCTTCAGCCGTACCTTCACCGGTACGTACTGATGCTGCAAAGAGGATCGGTTCTGATGTTGTACAAGAACACTTTGTAGCCTCTCAGCCTGAGATTCCAACTCAGGAACCAACAGCAATTGATCCCATAACTGCAAATTATATTGCTTATCCAATTTCTGCA
The DNA here is from genome assembly GCA_037693485.1 of Kitagawia praeruptora. Classification (NCBI taxonomy): domain Eukaryota; kingdom Viridiplantae; phylum Streptophyta; class Magnoliopsida; order Apiales; family Apiaceae; genus Kitagawia; species Kitagawia praeruptora. Next base: position 38,276,792 of record CM075353.1, on the reverse strand, counting down.
GGTACTGCTTCATATTTTGGATCAATTATTGAAGACATACACGAGCGTGAGACAGGGAGTGTGTGTGAGAGGTTAGGGAGAGAGGGACCTTCATTTTTAAGGCCCGAAACCGAGCGCCAAATACTAACAGAACGAGTATTAGAGCGAGGACACCTAAACCAAACACCGTCCCTTAATATTGAAAATCTTGATACACGTATGACTTCTATGGAAAATCAGATGAAGCAGTTTGGGCAGACGATGGGGCAGTTAGGGATGAACATTGGAAACAATCAAAGGGCTCTTGATGACTACGCAGCACGAATGGCAAGTCAAGCTACAGCTTTTAATGTTTTGACAAACAAGGTAAATGACTTGGGCCATGCTGGTGGTGTCTTGGGAAACACTCTGTATGAGAGGATGGGAGCAATGGAGATTACAATGGATACTCTGGCTGTGGAGATCAGTAGAGTGATGTTCGCAATCAGAAATTTTGTGCCCCCGGAGTGTTTCGAGCCGCAACAACCTCCCCCCGATGCTGGTACAGGTGGTGCTAGTGGAGCAGGAGCCTATGGTTCTGGTTTTGAAGATTCTTATGCAGCTGGTGGATCTGGAGACCAAGGTGGAGTTCAGGATAACTCACCTAAGGGGGAGAGTGGAAAGGAGACGAGACAACAGGGTGTTCAAATCGAAGAAATTCAAGAACAAGCTGATCTTGTCAAAGAAAAAGAAATTGAGCTGTCTATTGATGAAGAGGCTCTGAAGAGGAGAAAGGGTAAGGCAATAGCGATTGAGCAAGATGAGCCATTCGTTGACCTGAGTCATCAAGAAAAAGTACAGGTGGTACTTGACTCAGATTCCGATATGGAAGACATACCTTTGGAACATGCTATAAAGAGATCATTGAAGGATCAAGGTGGAGGTGCTGGAATGTCTTTCGGAATGCCTGAAGAAATTACTGTTGATAAAGAAACCCTTAAGTCTCAACAGTTAGCCTTGGAACAAGCTGAGTTCTTTAAAATGAAGGCAATGCAAGAACGTGCTGTGTTTCTAGAAAAGAAAGTGGAGCTACAAGGGAAGCAGTACGATCATGAGCTTGCAAGGCTAGCTGATCCTCAAGTGGATCTGGACAAGAGAAGGTTAGGGCAGAAGTGGGATGAAGCAAGGAAGATAATGATGGGACCCTGTGCGAAAGGAGTTCATAACAAGGAGGCAGATGATCTGTTCTACAACCTAAATTTGCAGAATCCAATGGCTGCGGACTACATAAGTGCATTGAAGAGATTAATTTCTAAAGTCAGGGTTGGATACAATGCAACGCTTAAGGAGTGGCAGGTTATATTGTCTTTGACAGAAGGAGTCCCAATGTCTTTCCTATATGTGGATGACCAATTCATGACGAGAAGATCTGCATCAGAGTTGTTCTTGCTAGCAACAAAAATTCAATACTCTCATTCTGAGAATCTAAGCATTCTGTATAGGGATCAGTTAATGCAGCTAGCAGAGGACAAGGGTCCAGAATTCTCAGCATATCCTAATGTTGTCCGGATGGTGGTTGACAGTAAATTGAAGAGGGTGAGCATGGAGGAAAAGGACTTAATGGAACTTTCAGTGGAATCTCTTAAGGCCGTCTGTAGACAAATGATGAGTAAGGGATTCGCTTCTGAGCTTAAAGATAAATCAGTGAAGATCATTGAAAGTGTCATATTCAAGAAGAGCAATGAGGTGTGGAAGTGTGATATCATTGCTCCAAACCCTCTTGATAACGTGAAGATTGAGTCGGAGCTGATAGAAAAGAAATGGAATATTCTTCAAGCTATGAAGAATGTAGATGAAGCTCTGAATCTTCCTTCTGGAGAACTGGAACAAGGAGAGATAAGGGAGTCAATTGGTGTTCCAGGAAGAGATAGTGTATACTGGATACACTCTTTTGTTGATGATACAGCTGATGCCTTAGTATTCATAGATGCAGACCAGAATAAAACACTCTTGCATATGAGTAGAAAATGGCTGCTGCAGACTCAAAATGCTGCATTTCTGGAGAAAGTGTTATATGTGTTCAAATGGGAAGATGTGGAAGTTAAGTATGTGAAAGAAAAGCAGAGACTCGTGAGTTACCTGTCTGATGTAGTAGTGGAAAAGAAGCGAATGGAGCAAGATGCGGCTAGTGTCCACAATACTAACCGTGTCAAGGGCTATCCCAAAATGATCTATTGTCAGTTTAAAGCTGATAAAGCTCATTGAAACCTCAGCTTATAATGAAGAAATTTGAGGACATTCCAAAGATCAGGACTACTCAGGAGGTTGACAAACTCAGAAGGCTTTTCAAACATCCTTACCCAGAACCCAAGAATCCTCCAGAAATGGAAGCAGTAAGTTTGTTGAATGCTAGGTGGACGCAGCTTCATGATCCAGTATATAAGAAACAAAAGCAGCAGGAGGAGAAGCGCAGAAGGCAGAAAGAAGAGAAAGACCAAGCTGCTGAAGCTAGGAAAAGGAAACGGAATTAGGGTTAAAGGTCAGAGTGGTGTGAACTTGAAGTTGGAAAAACTTCATGTCTTTCGGTTGCTTTAACTCACTTGAGGAAAATTCACCTTAGAGTGAATCCAATAAGGTGATATAAGTTTGACTAAAAGATATGAAATAATCCAGGTGATAGGAATCATTCAAATGATCTTTAATTCGAGGTTCGAATTCTATTTCTAGTTTAAGTTCTTTGTATTGTTTTCAAGTACTTTTCAATTGTATATTATTCAAGACTGTAATGTTAATTATCTTTTCTCGTCTCATTGTTTAGTTGAGTTATCCTTCATTAATTTGAATGTCATTGTTAGACAATCAAATAGGGGGAGATTGAAAGGCAGAGTGTGTAAACTTGTAACACTATAAGTAATGTAACTCAATTAAAGGAAAAGATACTTAACCAGAAGACAATCAAGAACAAGAAGTCACAAGAAATCAACACTAAATGAAGACAAGGTAATTGATACAATTGAACATGTTAACTATGATCAAGCCAAGAAGAAATCATTGAGAGAAGTTCAAGTCAAAGTTGTTCATGCCTCAGTGATTTGAGAAATCGAGAATCAAGATCATAACTATCAGTATCAACAAGACCAATTGATTTCAAGTGAACAAGAAGGAAAGCAAATATTGGAAAGCCAAGTTACTAAGTGAATATGGTAATTTATTCAAGAAGCAGAAACACTATCAAGACTAGTCACTTATGAACCAGACCAGTGCATCAAGTGTCAGGACATTGATAGCAAGTTTATGTCAGTAATAAAGATCCATGTTCAAGAGCTTGCTGAAGAATAAATAAGACATGAAGATATCACAAGCTCAAGATGTGCATTGAAGTTTCAAGTTGAAGATCAGAATATTTTCTAAGTACTAAATATTCTAGATGACCAAGTAGAATATTTCTAAGTAGAAGTTCTACTTAGAAATTCGAGATGGCTAAGTAGAAATTCTCAAGTAGAAGTTCTACTTAGAGTGCAGCTTCAACATGACACATGGCATCTTCTGATTGGCAGATTTCCAAGCTTTCAAGATAAGGCAAGATTTATGTGGACATCATTGGGCCACGTACATCTTAGTCTTTGAAGACTACAGGACATAGATTACATGTAGTATAAATAGAAGCACTTGTGTAATGTTTTGAGTTAGAGAGCAATATTGAGAAAACACAAGAAAAAGAGAGAGAGTACATTCACAGAGCTTAGAATCATTCACTTCTCTCTGAACTTCTGTTATACTTTGTAATGAATGTTGTAGCAACCTTTTCAAGTTATATATAAGAAATATATTCCTTGAATCTGCGTGTTCATTTATTGCATCGTATTTATTGCTTCTCATATTCGAAAAGTTGTATTCACCCCCCCCCCCTCTACAACACATTTGGACCTATCACCCCCATATAATTTATTATTCTTCCAACAAAAACACTCGACAAGTCGACTAAAGTAGGATCACAACAAACACAAACATGCTCTCATAATATTTTTTTTTTCTCTTTTTTTTTCGAGAGCTAAATATAACACCAACAATAATATAAACAATAACAATGATCCCATAATTTTATTACACATGCCGACTATCAAGTAAACAATCCCAATTTTCAATATTTTCCCCAAAAGTACGACCAACAATAAACCCCTCCTTGCACACCTTATTACTCCCTTAAGCACTCTACTATCCTTTGACAATGTGGGTTCAAATTAGTGTAAGGCTAATACAAGAAAAAGGTCTCGGCAAGTAATGTGGTATGTCACCGAAAAAATATGATTAAGCTCAACGGGTTAACTAATTGATCATGTAAATATGGTGTGGTAATATGGGAAAATATGCGGTTATTCCTAAGTGCCTTTATCATTTTAATCGTCAATTAATGTCATGCATTTTAAGAAAGACCTCAAACAACTGCTAGCAATGCAAACAATCCGTGGACACTCAAGCAAACGAATAAATTGCAACAAATATGCAATAAGGCTCAAAATCTCACTTGGTGGAAAAACATACTCAATCCCAAGCAAAAATCTCTCTAACTCACCTACTTGTATTCAAAGCATGCAAACTAAATCATCTTGCAAATATTCATGTCCTTCTAATCACTTACAACATTCAATAAGTCTACTAGCTTCAACTTACTAGTGTATGTGTGTGCACAAGAACAAAGCATATCACTTCTCAATCAAAAGCGTCAACAACACAAAATTCCTATCAAGCATGGGTGCAAATGCAAACTATATGAACTCACATGATATACAAAAATAAAAACAGAATGTCCTATATGAAACAAACGTAGATATCACGAACATAAATGCATAATTTACTACTACTAATATGCAAAGCATGAAATCCTACATGAACACAATGACTAACAATCACATATATATACACTACTTATCCCTCAAACCACCCCCAAACTTAGAATATTCAATGTCCTCATTGAATGGAGGTAAATACAAGGGAAAGTAGAAAACATACCTTGTATACAACAATGCTTGGGTTGCCTCCCAAGAAGCGCTTCTTTAACGTCAATAGCTTGACGTTACTTCCAAGCCTCCATTAAGGATGATAATAGTTTGCATGGTCATCTCTTCGTGAGACTTCATCGTCATCACGGCGGCATACTTTCTGCCCCTTCTTCTCGTTTAGCCTATTCGTGTAACAGCTATGACCTATTCCAATACCTTCATTTGTTGACCCAAAATCTGACAATTTGTAAAACAACACACAATCGCGGGCTTCACTTGAATATAATGGAGGAGGGTAAATGTAAGTTGCTGAAGCCTTTGGTTCCTCAAAGAGAACTTCCTCCATTGGCTCTAATGCGCTACCTCCATCTTCACACTTTAAGACAAGTAGAAGACCTGCATCTTTCTCATGATCATTAACCTCTTGGAACGCACATTCCAATTCTTGAAATTTTTGCAGCTCATCAGTGTCTGTCCCAAATAGTGCCCTTTCCAAATCATCCACCATCCTAACATGATCAAATTCCTCACATGGCTTACGAATGCTCACCTCATCTTGGAATTTGTCTTCCTCAATTAAGCATGCAGTACCTTGCTCCAAGTCACCGTTATTTTCTGGAATTGCCTCTAGCATGAATTGTTGATTCTCTTGTTCCAAGACTCTCAAAACTTGAGCAGCTAATGTCCCCATAGATTTGATAAGCTTCTCATTATTCTCTGCAAGCATCCTAATCTCCTTCCTAATCTCCTTCAAATCATCATCTGACTGAAAAGTAGGAGTAGGTTGCTGATGTTGAAACTCTTCACTATCAAAGAAATATGACATCTCTGGAACATCTTGCTGGTACTGTCGAGGATGGTATTGAAAATATGGTTGCTCCTCATAACTGACATACGGATCAACTCCTCCGTAGTAACAATACTGCGAGGGATCATGAACGCCCAAACACTGCTCACATTGCTGAGGCTGTTGAATACCACCTTGGTTGCTCCAGCACTGATACGTCTCATGTGCGCCCGCACATAGCTCACAAACACTAGCCACCTACTGAACTCCATAGTAATTTAGAAAATCCATCTTCAACGGCAATGCTCTCTGTCAAGTACCTGAAATACCAACGAACTATAGAAGAATAGATGAGAAAAAGAAATCCGAGTCAGTGAACTCTAACGACCACTATTGACAAGCACATAAACCAAAAATAAAACACCAATGATCCCCGGCAGCGGCGCCAAAAACTTGTTTATGCAAAAAATCACGCAAGCGTACGTGGTCACAAGTAATACAGATAGAAGTCAAGTTCGTTCCCATAGAGATCTGGTTATGGTTTCAATTCAGTTCATGCACCTATGCAACAATGTATGGTTATTAATCACTGCTAAGATAAATAACAAGATTTAGGTTTTAATTAACTAAAATTAACTAAGGAAGTAAATTAACAAACTAAGAATTAACTAATTAACAAGAATTGAAATCTAATTACTTCTGCAAGAAAAACCATGGAATCCTAACTTCATTAAATACTTCGCTTAGATCTGACGCCTTTAATCACTATATGCAATGGTTATGATATCTGATCGGATAACACGAAACAAGTATACGCTACTTCTCAGTATACGAATACCAAACTAAACATACATCCACAAAAGAGATAGAAGATGAATAGACACCAATTATGCTTAGACCCTATATCTCTATAAGATTTGAAAACATAACGGTTGAAGAACAAGTTATCCATAATGATCACATAGGGCAATACAAGTATTCTCATCTCATACCACGAATCATATTGATAAACAATTATGAACCTATGCTAGCATGGCAAGTTCTAAATCTCAAGATCCACTTTCACTTCACAAGAGATTAACAAATTAGATGTTCATGACGCATCTATCAATTAAGCATAACCATACGAGGATATCAGATATACACCACACACAGATCTTTAAAGCAATCAAGATACTAAAGCTCCATAAATAAATCCGTTAGAATCCCATGACAACGATTAGTTCATAATCGAACCGCTCGTCATCATGGGATCTGATGAAACCATGATAAAAACAAAGTATGAAAAGATACAAATAAACCTAAGTAATTGATATGTAATGGTTCTACTCCTAATGATGATGATCCTAATAATCTAAATTACAAGGGTTGGATGTGTTTATATAGCCTCTAGACATCTTGCCCAACAAGAAAATACCAAATCAGAATTATAATAGAAGTACGTTTCCTAAACTGATTCTGATTTAAAGGGAAATTCGCAGCTATCTTTCCTTCATTAATTATGGAACGTTCCAGTCATAGTTGGACCTCTGGACCACCTTAGAATGATAGAGAATCTCGTTATCTTCGCGTGGACAGCTTACGGGCCTCAAACGGACTTCTAGAACTCAAGATATGGCCAAAACAAAATCAGAAATTCTGGCTGATTTTTCTCCCACGCCCCACCAGCAACCCGCAGCGCCTGATGCGCCGTTTGGGCGCCTGAAGCGCCGGCCCAATCTGCCCAAACAAGGCTGGAGCGCTGTAAACAAGGCTGGGAGCCCCCGGTTTGGTCCCGTTCTGCGAAAACTAATTTTTCTTTGATTTTTTCGCCTTTTCTTCCCGTTCCTTTTGCATGAGCTTCCGTCTTTCATTCTTAATGACTTGTATACTTCTTAGGAGTTGATATTAGCCGCCATTATTCATTCCATATCATCAATCAACTCCACAAAACGCTCCAAAAACGACGGAAACTACACCTTTAATCGATATTTCTTCAACCCTGCACAATTACACAAAACACATCAAAACTACCACAAACTTGAGACCAAGTCAATCAATTTAAGCCGATATGGAATGCTTCAAGTGGATATAAACTCCACTTATCAGTGGAACCTGGAATTCCTCCAAAGAGGATGCGCCCTCTTGAGGAAGTTCCCCAGCCTTGGTGGAAGTTGCATGTAGACGGAGCTGTGAACAACGGAGGAGCTGGTGCAGGTGTCATTTTGGTAACACCAGAAGGAAATCGATTAATGAGTGCCATTCATTTCAAGTTTGAGGCAACTAATAATGATGCAGAATATGAAGCCTTGATTAATGGATTGAAGATGGCCTTGGAGATGAAGGTGGCGAATTTGATCGTGTCAAGTGATTCGGAATTAGTAGTCAGGCAGGTTAAGGGAGGTTTTCAGTGTAGAGGTCCAAGAACAGAGCTTTACATGAAGTGTGCACAGCGATTAATTCAGAAGTTTCGTGAAGTGAGGTTGGAATGTATTCCTCGAGATGAAAATTGTAGTGCGGATGTTTTAGCCAAGTTAGGATCCTAGAAGGATGCTATGTTGTTAGGAACAGTTCCTCTACAAATTCAGGAGGTGCTAAGTATTCCAGAAATGGAAGTCATGGAAGTAGAGGTTGTTCTGTCAATTACCTAGATGACTCCAATTCTAGAGTATCTCCGTAAGGGGATTCTCCCAAGCGATAAAATTGAAGCAAGGCGTCTTCGATATCACGCTGCCCGGTTTGTAGAGTATGATGGAATTCTATACAAGAGAGGTTTTAATCAACCGCTTCTGAAATGCATAGATGGAGATTAATGTAGTTATATCCTAAGGGAGGTGCATGAAGGAATTTGTGGTAATCACTCGGGGGGTGGTTCATTGGCAATTGTTATGCTAAATTCACGCAAGCGCACGTAGTCACAAGTAATACAATTAAAGTTCGTTCCATAGAGATCTTGGTTAAGTTTTACTCAGAAAATATGTCTATGCAATAATGTATGGTTTTAATTCACTGCTAAGAAAAATAACAAATATGGTTTGATTAACTAAATTAAACTAAGATGCGAATTATAAAACTAAGAATTAAACAATTAACGAGAATTAAAATCGGATTACTTATATGAGAATAAACATGGAATCCTAGTTTCATCAGCTACTTCACTTAGAGTTGCAGCCTTTAATCACTATGTGCAATGGTTTTGATATTTGATCGGACAACACGAAACAAGTATACGCTACCTGTCAGCATACGCATACCAAACTAAACATACATCCACAAAAGAGATAGAAGATGAATAGACACCAATTATGCTTAGACCCTATATGTCTATAGAATTTGAAAACATAACGGTTGAAGAACAAGTTATCCATAAAGATCACATAGGGCAGTATAAGTATTTTCATCTCACACCACAACCATATTGATAAACAATTATGAACCTATGCTAGCATGGCAAGTTCTAAATCTCAAGATCCACTTTCACTTCACAAGAGATTAACAAATTAGATGTTCGCGACGCATCTATCTATTAAGCATAACCATACGAGGATATCAATTATACACCACACACAAATCTTTAAGGCATGCAAACTACTAAGCTACATAGATAAATCCACTAGGATCCCATGACAACGATTAGCCCATAATTGAACCGTTCATCGTCATGGGATTTGATGAAGACATGGTAATTAACAATATAAAAAAGAAAGGAATAATGATATTAATAGGAAAAGAGTTGAGAAACAAATCTATGATTCAACGTATACAAAAGATGAAGTAGGTCGAGATCCGTGCTTGTCACCGAGCTTGAATCCTTTTCCACTTTTCTCCCTTGCACAACTAACTTACAAAATAATAATGCTATGATATCTATTTTACAAGGCTAAGATGTGTTTATATAAGCCTACATATCTTGCCCAACAAGAAAATAACCTAAAAATACAATTGGAAATAGGTTTGGGTGTCAACAATATAGCTAAAATTCGAAATAGGGCAAAAAGGGAATTTTTTTTCAGCAAAACTGCCGCACCAGCGCAGCCTGCGCTCCAAGCTGCGCAGCCTGCGCTCCTCCCCCTGTCCAGGTACTGTGCAGGCGCAGCCTGCGCTCTGTAGAGCGCTGCCAGCGCTCCTCTGGCTGGTGGTGGCTCGTTTTCTGCAGTTTTCTTCGTTTTTTCGTCCGTTTCCTTCCATTCCTTTTGCATTCACTTCCCGTCTCTTCGTGCCAATGTCTTGAACACTCTTGGTAATTAATTTTAAGTCATCATTCTTCATTCCTTAGCATAATCAACTCCAAAATCAACGGAAAATTCACCCTTAATCGATATTTCTCCAAACCTACACAATCAAACAAAACACATAAAAAAATACCACAAACTTAAGTCCAAGTACACCAATTTAAGCCGATATGGAACGTTCCAAGTGGATATAAAATCCACTTATCACACCCCCAAACTTAAACTGATGCTTGTCCTCAAGCATAAACAATTACAACTAACTAACTAACTAGTACCACTTCCGTAGGTGATCACGGTTGCATTTGGCATATGCAACAAGCCCTTTAAACCCCTAGGCAGCCCTAGTGGACGAGTAAGGTCTCGTGAGGGCCTATAGCGAATGTACCCACAAAATCCATTTAACCTAATGCAATGCAATGCATGAATGCAACTAATATGAAAATGCAATTAATATCCTACCATACCTTCAATTCCTCTCATGCCATATCAACTTAAGAATCAAAGTAAATACGCAATGTCTTGGTGTCAAAAGTGCAAGTATTCACATAGTCTACTCAATGACATGCATAAGTTCTCACAAGCCCATGTCAAGTGTAAGAATAAGTTAGTAAACATGCTAAGCCTACAAGAGTACATCTTTGAGATAACACTCGGGATCTCATACGCAAGAACAAGCAAACACTCACAATCCACTCACAAAAAAATATTCACTCAAGAACAAGGGTAAGTGTATCACTCAATTCCAACAAAATCATAAGCATGCTTGACCTTTGGTATCAATCTAACTCTTAACACAACATACATCAATGACGATAATCAAAAGGTCTTTATTTGGGTTGTAACGGGGCTAGGGACAAGGTATGTCAAATAAGCCAAAACAGGTGAAGTGTCAAAAGCTAGTAAGTACCATAATACATCATACACAACACCATATTCTTCCCCACATAATTTTTACTAAAACAACACTCAACTAGTCGACTGAAATAGGATCGCAATAAACACAAACATGCTCTCATAATATATATTTTTTTTCTTTTTTTTTCTTTTTTTTTCATATTTTTTTTTTCATATTTTTTTTTCATATTTTTTTTTCGAGAGCTAAATAGAACACCAACAATAATATAAACAATAACAATGATCCAATTAATTTATTACATATGTCGACTATCAAGTAAACAACCAAACCCAATATTCAATATTTTTCCCCAAAAGTATAGCCAACAATAACCCCTCCTTGCACACCTTATTACTCCCGTAAGCACTCTACTAGCCTTTGACAATGTGGGTTCAAATTAATGTAAGGCCAATACAAGAAAAAGGTCTAGGCAAGTAATGTGGTATGTCACCGAAAAAATAGGATTAAGCTCAACGGGTTAACTAATTGATCATGTAAACATGGTATGGTAATATGGGAAAATACGCGGTTATTCCTAAATGCCTTTATCATTTTAAACGCCAAATAATGTCATGCGTTTCAAGAAAGACCTCAAACAACTGCTAGCAATGCAAACAATCCGTGGACACTCAAGCAAACGAATAAATTGCAAATAATATGCAATATGGCTCAAAATCTCACTTGGTGGACAAACATACTCAATCCCAAGCAACATCTCTCTAACGCACCAACTTGTATTCAAAGCATGCAAACTAAATCATCTTGCACATATTCATGTCCTTCTAATCACTTACAACATTCAATAAGTCTACTAGCTTCAACTTACTAGTGTATGTGTGTGCACAAGAACAAAGCATATCACTTCTCAATCAAAAGCGTCAACAACACAAAATTCCTATCAAGCATGGGTGCAAATGCAACTATTATGAACTCACATGATATACAAACATAAAAACAAAATGTCCTATATGAAACAAACGTAGATAACACGAACATAAATGCATAATTTACTATTACTAATATGCAAAGCATGCAATCCTACATGAACAAATAATACAACAACAACTACTAATCCCTCAAATCACCCCCAAACTTGAAAGATTCAATGTCCGCATTGAATGGAAGTAAATACAAGGGATAGTAGAAAACATACCTTGGGTTGCCTCCCAAGAAGCGCTTCTTTAACGTCAATAGCTTGACGTTACTTCCAAGCCTCCATTAAGGATGATAATAGTTTGCCTGGTCATCTCTTCGCGATACTTCATCATCATCTCGGCGGCACACTTTTTGCTCCTTCTCCTTGCTTGACCTATTCGTGTAGCAACTATATCCTCTTCCAATGTCTTCATCTGTTGACCCAAAATCTGTCAATTTGTAAAACAACACATACTCACGGGCTTCGCCAAAAACTTGTTATGCTAAATTCACGCAAGCGCACGTAGTCACAAGTAATACAATTAAAGTTCGTTCCACAGAGATCTTGGTTAAGTTTTACTCAGAAAATATGTCTATGCAATAATGTATGGTTTTAATTCACTGCTAAGAAAAATAACAAATATGGTTTGATTAACTAAATTAAACTAAGATGCGAATTATAAAACTAAGAATTAAACAATTAACGAGAATTAAAATCGGATTACTTATATGAGAATAAACATGGAATCCTAGTTTCATCAGCTACTTCACTTAGAGTTGCAGCCCTTAATCACTATGTGCAATGGTTTTGATATTTGATCGGACAACACGAAACAAGTATACGCTACCTGTCAGCATAAGCATACCAAACTAAACATACATCCACAAAAGAGATAGAAGATGAATAGACACCAATTATGCTTAGACCCTATATGTCTATAGAATTTGAAAACATAACGGTTGAAGAACAAGTTATCCATAAAGATCACATAGGGCAGTATAAGTATTTTCATCTCACACCACAACCATATTGATAAACAATTATGAACCTATGCTAGCATGGCAAGTTCTAAATCTCAAGATCCACTTTCACTTCACAAAAGATTAACAAATTAGATGTTCGCGACGCATCTATCTATTAAGCATAACCATACGAGGATATCAATTATACACCACACACAAATCTTTAAGGCATGCAAACTACTAAGCTACATAGATAAATCCACTAGGATCCCATGACAACGATTAGCCCATAATTGAACCGTTCATCGTCATGGGATTTGATGAAGACATGGTAATTAACAATATATAAAAGAAAGGAATAATGATATTAATAGGAAAAGAGTTGAGAAACAAATCTATGATTCAACGTATACAAAAGATGAAGTAGGTCGAGATCCGTGCTTGTCACCGAGCTTGAATCCTTTTCCACTTTTCTCCCTTGCACAACTAACTTACAAAATAATAATGCTATGATATCTATTTTACAAGGCTAAGATGTGTTTATATAAGCCTACATATCTTGCCCAACAAGAAAATAACCTAAAAATACAATTGGAAATAGGTTTGGGTGTCAACAATATAGCTAAAATTCGAAATAGGGCAAAAAGGGAATTTTTTTTCAGCAAAACTGCCGCACCAGCGCAGCCTGCGCTCCAAGCTGCGCAGCCTGCGCTCCTCCCCCTGTCCAGGTACTGTGCAGGCACAGCCTGCGCTCTGTAGAGCGCTGCCAGCGCTCCTCTGGCTGGTGGTGGCTCGTTTTCTGCAGTTTTCTTCGTTTTTTCGTCCGTTTCCTTCCATTCCTTTTGCATTCACTTCCCGTCTCTTCGTGCCAATGTCTTGAACACTCTTGGTAATTAATTTTAAGTCATCATTCTTCATTCCTTAGCATAATCAACTCCAAAATCAACGGAAAATTCACCCTTAATCGATATTTCTCCAAACCTACACAATCAAACAAAACACATAAAAAAATACCACAAACTTGAGTCCAAGTACACCAATTTAAGCCGATATGGAACGTTCCAAGTGGATATAAAATCCACTTATCAGCAATGAAGGTGTTAAGGCAAGGTTATTATTGGCCTACTATGAAGAAGGATGCCTATGAGTTTGTCAAGGCATGTGATAAATGTCAGAGGTTTGCTAATTTCTCAACGGTTCCGGTGACTACTTTGACTTCTATGATGAGTCCATGGCCATTTGCTATGTGGGGAATCGATCTTATTGGAGAACTCCCCAAGTCTAAGGGATGAGTCAAGTATGCTGTTGTTGCTGTAGATTACTTCACCAAATGGGCGGAAGCAATGCCCTTGGCCATAATCACAGCGAAGAAAATCAAGGATTTTGTGTTTAACTCCATTGTGTGTAGGTTCGGGATTCCCTACAAGCTTATTTCAGATAATGGACTTCGCAGCTGGGACTTGGGAATCAAGAAGGAATTCGCAGCTGTGTATCATCCTCAGAGCAATGGGCAGACTGAAGCTATCAACAAGATAATCAAGCATACTTTGAAAACCAAGCTAGAGGAAAGCAAAGGAAATTGGCCTGAGGAGCTTCCTATGGTCTTATGGTCGTATAATACAACTCCAAGGACCACAACTGGGGAATCCCCTTTCATGTTGTCTTATGGGTATGAGGCAATGGTTCCGGTAGAAATTGGAGCAGGGTCATTCCGAAGGGATTTCTATGATGAAGAATCGAATATGATAAATCAAAGGCTAAATCTTGATTTCCTAGAAGAAATAAGTGGAAATTCGCAGTTGAGGTTGGTAACTTATCAGCAGAGAGTTGCAAGGTATTATAACAGGAAAGTGAAGACTCGTCTTTTTAATGTGGGTGATTTGGTTCTTCGAAAGGTTATGCCAAATACAAGAGTTGCAGCTCATGGAGTTTTTGGTCCAAACTGGGAAGGTCCATACAAGATCAAATCTATCATTTGGGAAGGAACTTATCATCTGGAAGACTTGGATGGTATTACAATCCCGAGAGCATGGAATGCGGAGCATTTGAAGAAATATTATCAGTAGGGTGCGGTTTTGGCCCCCTATTTTATGAAGGCTTATGTTTAAGTTATAAACTAGCATAAATAAATCTTCTCCTAGTCTAGGGGGGTAGTACACATACGCCTTCTTTAGTTCTAGTTGAGACTTGCTGTTTTTATTCCATGTTTTTTATGAAGAATTTTCTCCTTAGCTTGGGGGGTAGTACATGTATACCTTCCCTTGTTCTGTCGAGATTTAAATTTAATAAAGAATTTATTTGAAGATTAATGAAGTATATCAAGACATCTTTTCAAGTTTTTTGAAGGTATTTTGATTGAGGTATAAGAGGTTGTGCCCCATGTCCTAGGGCGCGCCCTGTGAAGTTCTTTGTAATTATAAGCAAATTTGACAAGTTAAAAGAACTCTGAAAAGGGTAATGCCTTAGGGCGCGCCCTCACCTTATATTTGAAGATTTTTTGAAGATGTTATTCTCAGTCAGAAATCCAAGTTGAAAATATTTTCTTAAACAAAATTATGATTATGAAGAAAAGGTCGCGTCCCTGTGTAGGGCGCGTCCTTATGGGAAGATAAGTGAGGCACTCACCAAACAAAAGCATTACACATATTAAGGTTTAAAAGACAGAGTTAGAAAGTACAACTTGCAGGGTTTTACAGAGGGCCCGCACCTCAAATGCTAAATCCAAGCAAAAGTTTAAGTTTAAGACAATAAAAGCCTTAGGGCGCGTCCTTTGCAGGGGACGCGTCCTGATTTTCTGAGGGACGAATGATGGGGAGAGGAGATATTACTTCAGGAGCAGAGTTTTGGTTGGAAGGGTCGGTTGTTTGGATTTCTGGGTTTTTAGTTGGCTCGGTTTCTAGGGGAGCCTCTTCAGTTGAGGGCGCGCCATGGGGATCCTTGTCCAACCCTAGTTCAATCCTCTTTGCCTTGATGGCACTTGCATGCACCCTCTTGAAATCTTCGATATCTTCAGCACTCTCACGGCCGAATTTCTCCTCCCAATTGTAATCAGGATCGTTTGCTAGAAAACCAAGAAGATAAAAGTCAAACCCAGCTTGGAAGTTTCGATCTTCCATGGCCTGTTTCTCATCTTTCCAGCAATCGGCTTTCTCAGTCTCAAGAGTGTCACACTGTACCTTCAATTCCTCCACCTCTTTCTCCAATTTGTCATTTTTGGTATTCAAAAGATGGCGATGTTCAAGAGATTCATCCAAGTCATGCTTCAGATCAGCAATTCTGTCATTTTTGGCATCCAGATCTTTCTTCCATTTGTTGTCATTTTCAACAATCATCTTTGAATATTTCCTGTTTTCAGCCTCAAGCCTGTTAATATGGAGCTTTTCCTTGTGAACTCTCTGGGCGCGCCCTAGAGATTGAACTAGCAGTTGGGCAAAAGCTTTGATCATGGATTGGGCTTCGTCTTCGGCATTCATATTTTGCCACAAGTCAATATCTTTTTCTTTAACAAAAGAGGCGGCAGCTGGACCAACTAAGGTCTCCATATACGAGGGCGCGCCCTCGGTTCTTGGTTTCTTGCCCTTGTCAATAATAGGTTCTTGAGTCTCAGCATTTCTCTTCAAAGGCTCTTTGGACAAAGTGACAATGTCACCAGAATCTTTCCTCTGTACAGGGCGCGTCCTGGAATTAGAAGTACCGGAGTGATCAGTTTTCTTCTCCTTATCATCTTTTCTCTTTGAAGCTCTAAATCCACGGGGAATCTTAGGAGCCATACCTGTACGAAACAAGAAAAAAGGTTAGACCGCGGCCTGGATAAAAAAGGCATTAGATAAGTTGTAAAGTAACATTAAATTCATTGCAAGTAATGAAGGAAAAATGGTTAGGGCGCGCCCTATGTTACAACTTGTGTACCTTCATCAGAACCAGAGTTTTCGGTTTCACTATCACTAGATGAAGATGTGGGAACGGCAACACCATTTCTAAATTTCTTAAACTTACAAATGGACCCAACCCTGTCAGACAGAATCCCAACCTTTTTAAGGTTTTCCTCTGTAATAAGGGTTTGAAGATTAAATTTTTCTGCAGCAATTTTTAGGACGGCCCTTGCTCTGGATAAGGCCGCGCCCTGAAGGGTTTTTTGAACTCTCCTATCTGTTTAAATTCAAGATTAGTAAATATTCATTTTTAGACGATAAAATAAATTTGAAAGTAAAGGTGTAGGACGCGCCCTTACTTACAGGGATTGGTGTTGAATTGAAGACGGACTCTAGAGATGTCCCAAACGAAGAAGAAAGGTTCCTTCCATCGTTTGATGTGGCTAATTCTTCCTTCTGAGAAGCCCTTATTGTTATGTTGTTTATTGATTACAAGGTAATAGTAACCAACATCTGATTGTCTGATGCTGAAGAAGTAGCTTACTTCGGGCATCGAAGGTGCTTCGAATTCGAGGTCGTGATAAAGGATAAAAAGACCAAGGACAAGTTTATAGCTATTAGGTGACAGTTGGATTGGAGCTAGGTTGTACCAATCGAGTATTTCTTTTAAATATGGGTGCAGGGGCGCGCCCACACCAAGGGCGACCAGTCTTGGGGTCAGAACCATCCTGGGAATTCTGAAATTTCCACCATAGTTGAAAATATGAGGACGGTGGTGAGAATGTGGAATGGCCCAGAGTCCTTCTTGACCATAGTATTTCATGGCCCATTCCACTTCATCATTTGTGGCAGTGGAAGACATGCTCACGCAGGCTAGCTTACCTTGCTTTCTTCTGAGTTGTTTTTTCTCTTTTTCAGACATATCCTCATATCTTCCTCATTCAAGGTCAATTTCTCCATCACGGATTTTCCAATGTTCAAATGGGATAGGTGAAGGGGGAGGAGATGTTGGCTCAGAATTGATCATGGGTGAGATAGAAGAAGCAGAGGGCGCGCCCTCAGTAGAGTAAGTGTCTGAAGAATGAGTGTCATTTGGAGTATGGCCACCTGGAGTAAAATCCCTATCGGAAGAATCTGAAGGAAGCATATTTGAAGTTCTTTCAAAAATTTGGAATTTCTCTTGAGGGTTGAAGATTGTTTCTGTTTTCTAAACAAGTGTTAAGGGGAACGTTGTCCAAGGAATCCTCACTTGAAAAACTCATCCTATCTTCGTGGAAATCTTCGATGAGGCGCGCCCTATCCTCTGAAGACATGAAGGAAAAGAGTGGTCTGTAGTGATTGGGTGGAAGTGGAGAAGGTAAAGGAGAGTAAATTCCAAGGCGTCTATTAAATTCCTTAAAAGGGTGGAATGGAGACGGCGCGCCCTCCAGCTGCAAAATTAAATGAAAAAGGGGACTTAGGGCGCGCCCGTAAATTAAATAACCGGAAGAAGTTTTTACAAATTGAAATCTAAGGACGTTTGCAAGAGCTATTCTAAAAATTTTTAAGGCGTGTTATATATTGTTACCCTGATTTCTATTGAAGACACGTCCCGGGTAAAAGGCGCGCCCAAGAAAGATTTTCTAAGGTGTCCTAAAAACGTCATGAAGAATCAAACTTCTAAAATTACATTGCGGTATCAAAGGAATCCAAGGCGCGCCCTGTGTTAAAGGCGCGTCCTGAGAATTGGTTAATTTCATTTTATCAGAAACATCTCTCGTAAAAAGGTGAAGAGGCAAAACAAGATCAAATAACTATACATACAAACATATATACATAAAAAATGAAGAACATGTTGAAGTTAAACGGTTCAATTACAATAACACGCGATTTGAACGATGAAAACATGAAATAAGAGCATCAAAACGTACCTTGTGAGTTCTAGAGTGTGATTTATCGAAGAAAATGGTAAAAAAGTGACGAAGTTGGCCGGTGTTATTCCCAGATTACACACTTGTATAATTGTAGAAGGGGGGGTTGAATACAATTCTTGATAGTTATAAAATTTCTGATAAAAACCACAGAAATCTATAAAGAAATAATTGCCGAATAGAAATAGTTCACACCCACATAAAAATCAGGTGGTTAAATGTACCACCTGAGACTTTTATTCGTAGAAAACCCTGTGATACAAATGTACACAGCTTCTGTGTTTACAACTCTTTGCTTCTAAAGATATTCAAGAAACCCTAAGCAAATATGTATGTTTTCTTACTTTCTAAAGAGTTGCTACACTTGGTTATATATCCCAAGTTTACAAGTGCTACAGGAATAAGATAATATTAATCTAATTCAAGTTGACTTGCTACTCCACTCCAAATCCACATGTAGCCGAAAGGTTGTCCTTGTGAACAGATATGTCCCCTGCACCTTTCTTGTATGTACTGTGTAAATGGAATGCTTCTTTCTTCTGTGTTTCCAAAGTATGGCTGCCATATTGCTTTTTATACCTACTATCAACCCATGTGATCTGTCAGTCAAACCTGTCCTTATCAACTGCTAATTCCCAGCTAGCATAGGATAAAGTGACAATGATTATCCGTTGATGTTGTGCCCACTTATCCGTTGATGGTAGTTTGAGTTGTATCCGTTGATCGAGTAGATTTGAGTTGTATCCGTTGATAGAGCCCTGTTCTCATCCGTTGATACATTTTCACTTAGACAGAATTACATAGCATAGCTTATTTACAATTGGCTACCCTATTCTGCCTATCCATTGATGGTCAACATGACTCTGAATAAAAACACTATCAACTGATAAATAGAGATATTGCAGTATGCTACAGAACCTCATCCGTTGATGAGCTACCTGTCAACAAATAGAGTTATAAGGTCTTTATCCGTTGACAGTTACAAAACTTGACTTATACAATTTTGCTTGAATGTTAAGTTATCATCAACTACAACATATTCCTAACAATCTCCCCCAATTTATACTTGATGGCAATAAAGCATAAATTCAGAACCTTGATGATAACAAAACATTCCTAACGATATATACACACTACAGTATGCAAACATTGTATTAAGCTACAAAAATTAAAAATAGAAAGCTTTAAGAAACTTATCAGAGATGTGCTCCTTTAGATTGAGCATTAAGGATGTTTCCTCTCTCTGGTTGGCTGCACCCTTGACTTTCCTTCCTTGGCAGAGTTAGACTCAATTTGCACTTGAAGTTGCCTATAGAAGGTATCTTCTTCAACAACTTTTGGATTTAGCTTTAGTTGTAACCATCTTAGGTAATCAGAACTAGCCTTTGACAGTTGGTCTTCTAACCTGAAGAATCTCCTAGTGCCCTCATCATCCCTGAACTCCATCATCCAAAAGGGTTGAATGTGGATTTTCTGTCCATTATAAGGGATCTTCATTTTCTTTGGTAGACTTGAGGGTGAGTTCCATTCTCTCCTTATTTCTTCTATTCTGCTAATTATCTCCCTTCTGGCTATCTCAGAGAACCCTGTGTGTCTCTTGAATGCTGAGAACACTCTGGTCAGTGTATGATAATTCTCTCCAAGAACCTTCTTTAGTGGCCATGTCCTCTGACTTCCTCCCTTGTAGACAAACACTAATCTCTCAGGCTGATTCTTGTACTTGTCAATTCCTCTTACTTCTGACAGTTCATCCAAATATAGATTCATGCCAGAGTATTCTTCAATTTCTGCCTGATAGATAAAGTCTTCTTTGTTTTCCAAGATTGGTTGTTTGACAATAGCAGGTACCCTAGCAACTTGAACTGGTCCCTTTGAAAGTTGCTTCTTTGGAGCCCTTTTCTTCTGTTTTGGATTTAGCAAGAATGAATGAACTTCAATTGAATCAAAATTCACTGGTTCCTCTTTAGGCCTTATGGGGTCACCATGAAAGTTTACAGTTGGGTCGATTACTGTTGCAGACATAGGTACTGGTGAACCAATTGTTTCTTTTTCTGGAGGGGGTTCTGGAGAAAGAACCCTCTTGGTTTTAGCTTTCCTTCTTCTAGGTTTGATTTTGGGAACTTCCTCAGGTTCCTTCATTTCAACCTCTACCTCATCCATTAACTCTTGAGCTAGCCTGGCTTGCTTCTCTTCTGAGTTTTCATGTTGATTTTCTGTACTTGGATGGGCTTCCCTTTGGATTCTGGAGACTTCTTCTTTTTTAGCTTCCACAAATCTAGGATGACTGTTGGATATATTTAATACTTTTCCATTCCTCATGATTACAGCCATCCAATCTCTTACACTCTTATTTGTCTGAACTTTGAACTCCATGATTGTTTTTCCCATTAGCTTTTCTTCATCATTCTTGGGAAATGGGTAGTCCAATTGAAGCTTGTTCTTCCCATTTTCCTTTGGTGGTGAGTAGGATCTGGTTTTGATAGCTGGTTCAAATTCTTTGACAAATGATGGCTCAGCATCATAAAATGTAGGAGCCACAACCCTTGGAGTGAGCACCTTCATGATTGTGGTTGATATTGTTGGAGCAGAAGATTGAGCATTAAGGAACAGAGATGATACAATTGATTCATTGATCATCCTCTCTGTCCTTAGAATTCTTTCACTAGCCTCCTTGTTGATCTTTTCCAAAGCTTCTATCCTGGCTTGCCTTTCACCATCTGAGATTTCTTCTAAGCTTTGAATCTCAGGCAAAGCCACTTGTTTCTTCACAGGGGAAGCCTTTATCTCAAACTCTGTTGGATTGACCACTACAATTGGCTGTTGCTCCCCCTCAATCTGTGCTATCTCACTACTGGTAGCTTGAAATTGGCCAGTAGATGTTGCAGCCTCTTCTGTGCTTGTTCCCATTTTCTCCATTTTCTCCCCCTTTTTGTTAGCATCAAGGGTTGGGGTTGAAGCTGCAAGTAGCATTTCCAGTAGTTGAGTTTGTTTTGATTGATTGGCAATGATGGTGTGCAATTTAGATTCCATACTATCCACTCTTGAGGAAAGAAGCTGAACAGACTTAGCCAGGCTATCTTCTTTGAGAAGTTTGCTAGAAAGCACCTTCTGAGTGGTAGTAGGAGCTAGTGCCTCAATCCTGGCATCTAGTGCTATTTTCATATCTCTAATGGCAGACTGGACCTCCTCTTGTTGTGTTCTTTGAATAACAGATTGCATCTTTTGTAATTTCAGGGAGGCCATTACTTGCTCAAGAACAGTCTTTCTCTGTGGTTCTGCAGTTTGGTGCTCAGCCTTAGCAGATTGGTATTGCTTTATTATTTCCACATTGAGATTCCCAAGTTCAATGGCATTGGAAAACATCCATCCTGGAGTGTCATCCTCATTTAGTTCTTCATCATCTGAACTTTGACTATCATCACTACCAAACTCTTCACTTCCAGCACTTGGAGACAGGGTTTGTAAAGCTTCTTTTGCTCTTTGAAGAGATTCTGAGGTGTGCACTAGGTGCATTGCCTTCTCTGCCTCCACATTGCCCTGTTGTGCCATGACTTGATAGGCAGAAACAGGATGAGTAAAGGTTTCAGGATCCAAAGAGATGGAGTCAATAGCTGACTGATATTCTTGTCTAAATTCCATCTCTTTGGAAGCTTCATTAACCTCCATTAACTCACTTGCAATGGCTGATTCTTCCTGCCTTATTACTCCTGTAGTCCCTTCTCTCCTCTCATCTCTCTTTTCTTGCATCAGGGGCTCCCCCTGGCTCACACCCTCACCTTCACCTACTAAGGTGGAACTCTCTAGCTCTCCTTTTGCCTGACCGGAAGAAATGGTCAGCCTCTCATTGATTTTCTCTCCTTTTGCCTGCTCACAAGGCAGCCTCTCACTCCCTTCCCTCATTCCTAAAAGTGTTTCAATTACTACAAACTCCTCCACAGTTGACATAGGAATGTCACATTTTTTAGTGGTAGAGAGAGTTGTCAACGGATAAGGAGTATCCGTTGGTGTAGTGGTTATTGCTGTCAACGGATAGTTGGTTGAAGACATATCCGTTGATGGAGAAACACTTGTCAATGGATGAAGGATATCCATTGATGAAGGTAAACGAGTATCCGTTGAAGTGAAAACCAACACTGAATCTGTGGTGATTGATTTTAAGGAAGAGGCCACAGATAGTGTTGTGAATTCAGGAATGGAAGATTGATGGCCCAACAAATCATCTAAAAGATGATGACCACCAATTGTTGAGTGGGGCTTCTCCATGAATTTTAAAGATGGAGAATCAGGAATTGATGTAGATATCATATCCACATCCAGAGATGGAGTTGGTGATGGTGGATCAAAATGTGTATCGATTTGAAGGTTAAGATCAAGGGGCTGTGACTCCACATTTATTGAAGTCACATCAAACTGAATTTGAGAAGGTACAGTTTGCTGTACAGTGTGTGCACCCTGTGATTCCCCAATGGTTTTGGATTTTACTCTTCTACCATAGGTTTTTGAGTGAGAGCTATCTGTGTCCCTTGCCCTTTTGTGCTGTGTTCCTGGAATAGAACTTAAATTAGTAGTCACACCCTGTTGAGAGGATGTAACTAGAAATTGGCTTGTAGGTTCATTAACAGTCTTTTGAGAGACTGAAATGTTGGTTGCACTTGCCTCACCTTCCTTATCCATAGGGCTTCTTTGATGTTCACCCTGTCCCTCACCACTCACTACCACCTTCACACTCCCCTCAAGAGTTTTGGTAGTTTTTGCAACAGGTGCCTTTTGAGAGACACCTGAGGTTTGTCTTTTAGATTGTGGTTTTGGAACTTTGGATTTGGTCACTTTGGTAGGAGCCTGTTTGGTCACAGCTACAGACTCCATTGTGACACTAGAAGGCAAAGAAATTTGGGGGTTGGAGATAGGAGTTTCAGGGTTGGAAACAGTTACCTGGACAATTGGTAGATATACCAATTGTACTTCTGCATTTAGGTTCATTCGAATCAAATCACTTAAGACTCTCTTCTCCTGAACAAAACAATTGAACTTGCTATCCGGGTTAGCAATGGATAGCTCATTCTCAGATACATGCAGTGCTAGGAGCATAAAAAATCTAGCAAAATAAACATTCTTGCTCCTAGTTTCCTTTTTACCTAATTTAGCTGCTATCTCATACATGACTAGTGTGCCAAAATTATAGAATT
This sequence comes from Kitagawia praeruptora, assembly GCA_037693485.1. Lineage (NCBI taxonomy): Eukaryota > Viridiplantae > Streptophyta > Magnoliopsida > Apiales > Apiaceae > Kitagawia > Kitagawia praeruptora. The sequence continues at coordinate 38,253,095 of CM075353.1, read as the reverse complement.
TATCAGTCAAAAGCATACATAGCATAACTAGCATGGAGTTGGTAACAGCATCAAAGTTACTAATCTTGCCAGAAAAAGTTTTAATGAAGGCATCACAGAGATAACTCCATTCCTTAACCATACCTTTCCTAACAATTTTCCCTAAGTTCTCAGTACTAAGGGTATAATTTATGGAATTAAGCATGGTAACAATTTCAGCATTACTGGGTACCTTCAGACAGTTATTCTCAGGCAATTTTAAACAAGCAGTTAACACATCAGAATTAACTACATAATTTTTACCCTTTAAAGAAAAAGCAAGTGTACCGTCTGTGCCATTGTACTCAGCAGATGCCCACACCTCTTCAATAACCTCATGGATTAGAGGAGTGGTGGCAGTCATAGCATATGACAGTTTGCATTTCTTCATGAAATTCATCATGGTGTGATATGCTTCTGGAGCGTTCACAGTATCAACAAGGGCCGCGAAATTGTTCTTCTCATAGGTAAACCCGGTGGAAGACATCATCTTAACAATAGGCGCCATTGAAGTGTTCGAGCTTTTGTTGCAGAGAGAGATTTAGTGAAGAAGATGCAGTTAACTAATGAGACTCTTGAAAATGAATAAAGGTGAAATGTGAGGGCACAAAACAGCCTTTTATATTTTCCAAGAATTAAAAATGAAATAATTAAAAGTAATTACCCCATTGGACAAAAGTAACTGTCAGATAATAAATGAAAAGAAAAGAAGTACAGCCGTGACTAATTATACACGTTTACCAACGGCTATAAAAAGAAATATGTATATCAACGGATAAAGATTGGACGGTTGAGAAAACAGTTTATCCATCGACGACGTGGACAGCCTATTATCCGTTGACATACGAAAATCTAGTAATGTGTTTATACTACCAACGGATAAAAGGATATCCGTTGATAAGCAAATTTTGCCTTAAACAAAATTTCTGCTCAGAGTTATTCTGAGAGTTTTTAATTCTCAAGTAAATCAAAACACATTTCTAGCTGCAATACAGTATTAATAGATACCACTAGGAATTATGAAAAATTAAGCATACCTAGTTCACCTACCAACCTTGTGAATGAAGATTCATCAAGAGGCTTGGTGAAGATATCTGCAAGCTGCATTTCACTTGGCACAAAGTGCATTTCTACTGTACCATTCATCACATGCTCTCTGATGAAGTGGTATTTGATGTCAATATGCTTGGTTCTCGAATGTTGCACTGGATTTTCTGTGATGGCAATAGCACTAGTGTTGTCACAGAAAATTGGAATCTTCTCAACTTTTAGACCATAGTCAATAAGTTGATTTTTCATCCAAAGAATCTGTGCACAACAGCTTCTAGCTGCAATGTACTCAGCTTCGGCTGTAGAAGTGGAGACTGAGTTCTGTTTCTTACTGAACCATGACACAAGCCTATTCCCTAGAAACTGACAGGAGCCTGTAGTACTTTTCCTATCAATTCTGCAACCTGCATAGTCTGCATCTGAATAGCCAATTAGATCAAAGCCAGAATCTCTTGGGTACCAAATGCCAAGGTTTGGTGTTCCCTTGAGATACTTGAAAATTCTCTTAATAGCAATCAAGTGAGACTCTCAAGGATCAGCTTGAAATCTAGCACAAAGACATGTGGAAAACATTATATCAGGTCTACTAGCTGTTAGATATAGAAGTGAGCCTACCATGCCTCTGTAGCTTGAGATGTCCACAGATTTTTCCTTAGTATTCAACTCAAGCTTAGTTGCAGTGGCCATAGGTGTTTTTGCAGAGGCACAATCCATTAAGTCAAATTTCTTTAAGAGATCATAAATATATTTTGTTTGACTTATGAAAATTCCCTCATTAACTTGCTTTACTTGTAAACCAAGAAAGTAAGTTAATTCACCCATCATGCTCATTTCATACCTACTTTGCATAAGTTTGGCAAACCTTTTGCAAAGCTTCTCATCTGTAGACCCAAAAATAATATCATCTACATAGATTTGAACAAGTATTGAAGAACCATTGACATTTCTATGAAATAAAGTTTTATCTACTGTACCTCTAGTGAAGTGATTTTCCAAAAGAAATTGAGATAAAGTGTCATACCAGGCTCTTGGTGCTTGCTTCAAACCATAAAGTGCTTTCAAGAGAAGATATACATAATCTGGAAATTCTGGATCTTCAAAGCCAGGAGGTTGATGGACATATACCTCTTCTTCCAGTTCCCCATTTAGAAAGGCACTTTTAACATCCATCTGACAGACTTTGAAGTTGGCATGTGCGGCATAGGCTAGGAAAATTCTGATGGCCTCAAGTCTTGCCACTGGAGCAAAAGTTTCATCAAAATCTATTCCTTCTTCTTGAGAATAGCCCTTTGCCACTAATCTAGCCTTATTCCTCACAATTATGCCATTTTCATCAGTCTTATTCTTGAGAACCCATTTGGTACCTATGATACCTCTATCATCAGGTTTGGGCACAAGCTTCCATACTTTATTTCTCTCAAATTGATTTAGCTCTTCTTGCATTGCTAAGACCCAATCTGGATCTAGAAGGGCATCCTCCACTTTCTTAGGTTCCTCTTGAGACAGGAAACTACTGTATAGGCATTCTTCTTGTGTGGCCCTCCTAGTTTGGACTCTTGAGTTTGAGTCACCAATGATTAACTCAAAAGGATGATCTCTGGTCCATTTTCTTGAAGGTGGAAGGTTTGAGCTAGATGAGGTTGCTTCATCTACGTGAGCATGATCTTGTTGATTGGATATTGAGTTTTGACTTTGAGAAACTCCCCCTGAGTTTGTTGTCCTTGAAGAATTATGAAGTTGACTGTCAACAGATGCATCATTTTGTCTATCAACGGATGCTCCATTTTGCCTGTCGACGGATACATGAGAATGTCTGTCAACGGATGCATCTGATGATCTAGTATGACTGTCAACGGATGCTTCATTTCCAGTGTTAGCATCACTTTTAGTTGGACCAACAACTCTAGGTGAATTTCCAAGGTCATGATCTTCATTTTCCTCATCATCATCAATGTACATTCTTCCTTCTACCTCATTTTCAAATCTCAACTTTTCATGGAAGCCTTCATCATTCAGACCTAGAATCTTTTGATCATCAAACACAACATGTACAGATTCCATGACAATGTTGGTTCTTAGATTGTAGACTCTATAGGCTTTCCCTGCTGCATATCCAACAAAGATAGCTTCATCTGCCTTTGCTTCAAATTTGCCCAAGTTATCTCCATGATTCCTTAGCACAAAACACTTACATCCAAAGACATGGAGAAAAGCTAACGTTGGTTTCTTGTTGGTGAATAAGTGGTAAGGAGTCATTCCTCTAGCTTGATTGATCAAAGAAATATTCTGAGTGAAGCAGGCAGTGCTGACAGCTTCAGCCCAGAAATATGTTGGCAATCTTGATTCACTTAACATTGTTCTAGCTGCTTCAATGAGAGTTCTGTTTTTCCTTTCAACAACCCCATTTTGCTGAGGTGTTCTAGCAGCAGAAAACTCATGGACAATTCCATTCTCTTCACAGAAAATATTCATTGTGGAATTCTTGAATTCAGTGCCATTGTCACTCCTGATTCTTTGTACTTTTACTTCAGAACCATTATTTACTAGTCTGAGATGATTGATGATGATTTCACTTGCACAATCTTTGGAGTGCAGGAAGAAGGTCCATGTAAACTTAGAAAAATCATCCACAATCACCAGGCAGTATTTCTTCTTTGAAATGGACATGACATTTACTGGACCAAATAAGTCCATATGCAGCAATTGAAGGGGCTTAACAATGGACGACTCTGTCTTGCTCTTGAAGGATGATTTCTTTTGCTTCCCTAATTGGCAGGCATCACACAGTCCATCTTTGATGAACTCCAATTGAGGGATTCCTCTAGCGAGATCCTTTCTTACCAAATCATTCATTACTTTAAAATTCAAATGAGACAACTTTTTATGCCATAGCCAACTCTCATCCTTGCTTGCTTTGCTGAAGAGACAAGTAATGGATTCTGAGCATACTGAGTTGAAGTCAGCTATGTAAACATTTCCTTTTCTAAAGCCTGTCAGAACCACATTGTTGTTTTCCTTGGTAGAAACAACACAGGCTTCTTTAGTGAACTTTACTTCATAGTCTTTGTCACAAATCTGACTGACACTCAGCAAGTTGTGCTTCAAACCTTCAACTAAAGCCACTTCTTCAATGATGACATTGTCCTTTGTAATCAAGCCATATCCCTTAGTATATCCTTTGCTGTCATCTCCAAAGGTAATCCTAGGGCCAGCTTCCTCCTTGAACTCTGTGAGCAGGGTTGAATCTCCTGTCATATGCCTAGAACATCCACTGTCTAGGTACCATAGATTCCTCTTATTTCCCTGCACACAATCCAAAATACAAATCAAGTTGATTTTGGTACCCAAGTTTCCTTGGGTCCTTTCTTGTTAGCCTTTGGTTTTACACTCTTAGCAATCTTCACTTTGGGTGTAGATGTTTGAGTGATAGGTTTTGACAGATGCTCATTTGCATAAATATTTGATGCATGCATTTGTGAAAAATTGGCATACATATTATCCATGCTGGGGTTGCTCCATGACATTAGTGGCATATTCACAGATTGAAAATAAGGAATAGGCACATATGGCATGTTCACATATGGATTTGAAAAACTAGCATTCTGATACAAACCAGGCATAACAGGCATTGCAGGCATACTTGACATAGATTGAGGTACATGAACAGGAGTCCTTTTAACAGACTTGCAATTAGAAGATAGGTGATTGACACTATTGCAATTACCACAAGTTTTCCTAGGAGCAAACTTGTTAGGAGAATAATTGTTTTTCTTGTTAATGCCTATCTTACCATTTCTGTTCTTTTTCTTTTTACCCTCAGTCTCTACCTTTTCATTAACTGACTTACCAACAGCCTTTTTGTTAGGTAAATCACCTGCCTTAGCCTTCTCATTTGATTTGGCTTGGCTACTTTCACCAGAAACAAAGTTCTTGGCTACTGGACCATACTGATTGTTCAGTCTCTTGAGTTCCTTCTTACTAACAGACTTTTTGTTAGTCGACGGATACCTCTCATCCGTTGATGGTTCATCTGTCAATGGATGATCACTATCCGTTGATTCACAAATAGTCTCTAGATCCTCAAGGCAAGGTTCTAGCTCCTTTTTCTTCTGAGTCCAGGTATCCCTTACAAATGATTCTATTCCCTGGACTTCTATTATGTTTTGAGAAATATTCCTACAACTTTGAAATTTAGCAATTATCCCTTGTTCTTTTTCAAGCTGGTTTCTTAAGATCAATTCTCTTTTTAACACAGCTTCAAGTTCATTTTTAGCATCATTGCAATCAACTCTCATTTTCTCAAATTCTAGAAATTGAACTTCTAGAACTGCATTTCTATCACTTAAGAACTGATTAGTTTCTTTAATCCTATTGTTCTCTTTATTAAGTGATTTAAGAGTAACACTCAAGTGATATAGTTCAGTAGACATTTAAACTATAGCACTATTGCATTCCTCTTTGGTGAGCTCAGAGAGATTAGTAGAATATACCTGACTGCTAGCTGAACTTGCTTCCTGCTCAGAATCAGCCATTAATGCAAGGTTGACAAACTCAGCATCATCATCATATGCTCCACTCAGAAACAGGTTTTGGGATGTACGTGTCTGGTGCATCTGCAGCAAGACCAACTCTTGAAGCAGCCTTCATTGGAACATGAGGACCCTTCTCAATGCAGTCTACAAAACCTACATCAATAGACATGAGATGTAGACGCATTTTTACTTTCCAGTGAAAGTAATTTTCCCTATCAAGAACCGGTATCTTCACTCCATAATCCTTCTTAGACATGTTGGAAGTGTGTTGATCTTTAAACTTCAAATATATTAGAAGCTTGCTCTGATACCAATTGTTATTCCAAGATTACACACTTGTATAATTGTAGAAGGGGGGGGTTGAATACAATTCTTGATAGTTATAAAATTTCTGATAAAAACCACAGAAATCTATAAAGAAATAATTGCCGAATAGAAATAGTTCACACCCACATAAAAATCAGGTGGTTAAATGTACCACCTGAGACTTTTATTCGAAGAAAACCCTGTGATACAAATGTACACAGCTTCTGTGTTTACAACTCTTTGCTTCTAAAGATATTCAAGAAACCCTAAGCAAATATGTATGTTTTCTTACTTTCTAAAGAGTTGCTACACTTGGTTATATATCCCAAGTTTACAAGTGCTACAGGAATAAGATAATATTAATCTAATTCAAGTTGACTTGCTACTCCACTCCAAATCCACATGTAGCCGAAAGGTTGTCCTTGTGAACAGATATGTCCCCTGCACCTTTCTTGTATGTACTGTGTAAATGGAATGCTTCTTTCTTCTGTGTTTCCAAAGTATGGCTGCCATATTGCTTTTTATACCTACTATCAACCCATGTGATCTGTTAGTCAAACCTGTCCTTATCAACTGCTAATTCCCAGCTAGCATAGGATAAAGTGACAATGATTATCCGTTGATGTTGTGCCCACTTATCCGTTGATGGTAGTTTGAGCTGTATCCGTTGATCGAGTAGATTTGAGTTGTATCCGTTGATAGAGCCCTGTTCTCATCCGTTGATACATTTTCACTTAGACAGAATTACATAGCATAGCTTATTTACAATTGGCTACCCTATTCTGCCTATCCATTGATGGTCAACATGACTCTGAATAAAAACACTATCAACTGATAAATAGAGATATTGCAGTATGCTACAGAACCTCATCCGTTGATGAGCTACCTGTCAACGAATAGAGTTATAAGGTCTTTATCCGTTGACAGTTACAAAACTTGACTTATACAATTTTGCTTGAATGTTAAGTTATCATCAACTACAACATATTCCTAACAGCCGGATTGTCGTCTGAAACAATAGGGGTCGCCGGAGTTGAGTTTTTTGAAGAAAGAGAAAGTAAAACCAGTAAAGTGAGAAATGTTTGGGTATTTATAGGGAGTGTAGAAGATAGTGGATGACAGCTGTATGGCACAAAGTCGATTCAACTTCAGAGGACGCGCCTTGTTATAGGGCGCGCCCTTAGGGTATTTTGTGGGAATTTTGGGTTTTTTCAGAAGAATTCCATACATCATCTCTGATTTCATATGGAATTGGGGGGTAGTTGTTATAGCCAAAATTCGGTTCGGGTATTTCAAGATGGATTCGGGTCGAATATGGGTTCAATTTGGGTTTAATTTGGGGAATTCTAGGATTAATTATGGTTTTAGCAGGTAATAGAGAAGTCAGGCCGCGCCCTCTCTTTCTCTACAAAGAGGGCGCGCCCTAAATATAAAAACATGGTGACAAATCTATTCAAGATTGATTTTCTGAGAAGACATTGAAGAAATCTCTCCTAGGATTCCACTCAAGCATGGATTCCACCCAAGCTGGAATTCCAGAAGTTGAAGAATTCCCTCATGTCGTATCTCAGGAGGGGGATGTCCGTCGCAGAAGGCCTCCAGGGGTTTGCCTGGATATAAGGACCCTTCTTAGACACTAAAGGCGCGCCCTAAGGTGGAAAGATGGAGACTTTTTGGTGTGTGCTTTGGGAGCTCTGTTCCTGTATCCAATGGGCACGCCCTCATTGGGGAACTTTGGAGTAATCCTGCACTTTGCACCCAAAAGCTCTGGATCACCTGTCCTGCTATCTGGTGGGTGCTTCTCATTCGGGGGACAGGGATGCGTTCTGCACTTGGGGTAAACCACGACTATACCTGCATCCTTGAAATCAAGAAATAGCTGGTAGCGGATAGGATTAGTCCTCGACGAGGGAAGTTTCCTTTTCCGTGAAGTCTTGAGATCCTGGATGAGCCTTGGGCCTTTGTGGTTAGGCCTCATAGTAGAACATTCCGGAAGCTGGTCCGTTATCCAAGCCCATTTGGGTTTCTTGCTCTCCAAGAACTACGTCTGGCTTGATCCCTATAAATACAAGGGTACGTAGGCCGATTGAGGGGTTGGAAGTCGAGAGCTCTGAATAGCCGCCACTAACCCTATCAATCTCAGCCACCAATTACACACAGCAACCACACGCCACCACTCTTTTCGGCAAAGAACCACCGCTGTAGATCTTGTTTCCGGCGACGTACCTCGAATTTTGTTGTTACCATATTCCTCCGTCAACAACTCATATCGAGAGTTTGCCAAAAAAACAAACAAAACAAGATGTAATCAAACGCTCCAATCAGCATCCTCGTTAGTTGGTCCTTGTAATCTATTCTCCATTTTTGTAGAATTAAGAAGATCAAATAATTGTTGTACTTGATTTGCAGAAAATCCTGCCAAGCCCGAGACATTCTCTCCATTTGACTTTGTTGCTTGTGTTACTTGTGTTGCGTGCTGTCCGTTTTGACCACCAAAAATATTTGCTCTTACAGGTGTGACATATCCTCGTCCACCATATTTACCACCTCTCATAGCCAATGCTCCACCACGACCAGGTCCTCTGCCGCCACGAGGTCGATCCCCCCACCACTCGGGAAATCCATGAATTTGAAAACATCCAGATTCATCATGACCTTCCCTGTTACAGTGCTTGCAAAATTTGTCACCCTCAAATTTGTTTGACTTAGCTCTCGCATCTTGTTCCACTTGGAATGCCATGATGTTATCATGATCATCCTTATAAGTATGAGGCTCTCCACGCAATCTCTCTGTTTGAATCACTTGTTGGTAAGACTTATCAACATCTGGTAAAGGATCTTGTGCAAGGAGTTGTCCCCTAATTGAGGAATATGCTACATCAAGGCCGATGAGAAAGTGATGCACATAATCTTCTTGTCTTAATTTTTCCACTTGATCCACTATATTGCACTTGCACGTACCACACTTACAAACTGGGACTTTCACATAAGTATTCAATTCATCCCAAATCTTTGATAAACGACCGAAATAAATTGCTACAGATTCAGTATTACCTTGTTTGCACTCGCCCAAGGCTGATTTTAGTTGGCAGATTCGCGTCCCATTCACCACACAATACCTATTTTTGAGGTTGTTCCATAGCAATTGAGCATCATCATATTCTCCGAGAGTTGACCTTATGGAAGAATCAAGAGTGTTGGTAATCCATGACACCAACATTGAGTGTACTGCCATCCAATCTTCAAGTTTTTCGGAATCCGTCGGCTTAGTGATTGTTCCTTCAATGAAACCAAACTTTCTTTTTGCTTTTAATGAAGTTCGCACCGCTCTCGCCCACTCATCGTAATTTGCACCATGAAATTTTATCGGTGTAATTAGGTTTAGAGGTTTTGTCATCATCTCCGGCCATCTCAAACTTTCACTTGAAATTTTTATATTTTCTCTATGGCTCTTGATACCATGATAAAATAATCTCAAATCTCTTGTTGTATTTCTGAATCATAATTTCAATACATATATAGGATAAATAAAGAGTGGCGTGCAAGCCAGGTATTGTCTAATATAACTCAATTGCCTCAAATAATAAAGATTGGCGTGCAAGCCAAGTATTGCCCAAAATAACTTTATTGTCTTAAATCCTTTATTATAATACCTGAGTTTACAACACGTGAGTTAACCAACAAGAATCGATGAATTATTTTAGGACCAATCAGAACTAATTCCTAATATTTAGACCCTTCCTTATTTACAATGTCACACTACCTCTTTAACCATGGTTAGTTAACACTTCTAATTTGAATACAATAATGATTTTATTAAACATATCCATAAATACCTATTTTTTAGAAAAAATGCTCAAAATACCTTTATTTTAATACATTCTGTCCAAAATACCTCAGAGCAGAAGGTAATGCCCTTTCTACCCATCGTCTGCGCACCCAGAACATGTGTATTCTACGTTTTTTTGTTTACAACCTATTGATACACAATATACAGCTGAGAACACAATATACAGGCCAAACATAGCGATTACTACGACGATTGACCACGGTGTTGAAATACGGCGGACTGAACCACTGCAATCTATCTCTCTTTCTGTTGTAGGTAATTCTAACTTTTGCTTGATTTTTCAATACTCAACCCAAAATTTTAAATTAGGGTTTCTTGATTTGTACATGTTTATTGCTTAGAATACATGTGTGTTTTATTCTATAATGTTGAGATGATTGTCTAAGTATTTGAATTTGCGATGTAATCGGATTAGTTTTGAATTGAGAAATTTGAGTTGAATTCAATTCGATTTTCTATACATTAAAATGGATTTTGATAAATTTCAGCTGATTCATTCAAATTCAGAGGTCAATATATGGAGTTTGATATATACATTAACACTGTGCTCCAGAGTTTTTTGAGGGAAGAAGAGAAGAGAAGAGAACGGGAGAGAAGAGAAGGGAAGAGATTGAACAAGGAAATTGTTTCTCTCGCATGCTCCAGAGTTTGGAAGAAGCCGAAAGAAATTGAATCATAAAGGGACGCCTCGCAAAGACTACTCAGAATCGAGGAATTATTTTAGGACCAATCAAAGCTAATTCCTAAAATTTAGACCTTTCCTTATTTACAATCTCACCCTACCTCTTTAACCATGGTTAGTTAACACTTCTAATTTAAATACAATAATGATATTATTAAACATATCCATAAATACCTATTTTTTAAATCAAAAAATATTTACTATTTTAATTTGAAATCAATCACGATATACCACTATATATTTTAAATTAAATTTCATAATTAATCATTCATTAATCAACCACTCTTTTAATATAAAGCCAGTCACAATCATATTATCATACATTATAAATTGGTTTTTATAATATATATTGTACAATTATAAGATATTAAATAATTATAATCTAACTTAACTAAAAATCTGAAAAAATCGGATTTGAAATCAGATTTTAAATAACTTGGATAAAATACCTTCAAAAATTTGATTTTTTTATAAGTTCAAAAATAAATTTATTCATAATTTGTTAATAAAATTAATTAATAAATGTATAAGCCAACACTACAAAATCGGATTTGAACAAATTTTAAATGGCTTGGATAAAATCCATATCTTCGAAAACTCGATTTTTTTAAAGGTTCAAGAATATATTTATTCACAATTTGTTAATAAAATAATTAATAAATTCATATAAACGAAATTAAATACAATATTGATTTTATTAAACATATCCATAAATACATATTTTTTAAATCAAAAAAATATTTACTAGAAAATCACAATTTTAATTTGAAATCAATCATGATATACTATTATATATTTTAAATTAAATTTCATAATTAATCATTCATTAATCAACCACTCTCTTTTAATATAAAGTCAATCACAATCATATTATCATATAATTTTTATAATATATATTGTACAATCATAATCGATATTAAATAATTATAATCTAACTTAACTAAAAATCTGAAAAAATCGGATTTGAAATCAGATTTTAAATAACTTGGATAAAATCCATATCTTCAAAATTTTGATTTTTTTATAAGCTCAAAAATATATTTATTCATAATTTGTTAATAAAATTAATTAATAAATGCATATAAGCCAACACTACAAAATCGGATTTGAACAAATTTTAAATATCTTGGATAAAATCCATATCTACTAAAACTCGATTTTTTAAAAGGTTCAAAAATATATTTATTCACAATTTGTTAATAAAATAATTAGTAAATTTATATAAACGAACACTACATATATTTTAATTATTTTTATTATTAAATATACGTTATAAGAGTATTATCATTGTTTGGTGAATAAATTACCAATCAAAAAATTAAATTTATATTAGAGGCAATCAAAATTTACATCTAAACTTTAAATCAATCAATCATATACAAAATTATTATTATTTACCATGCTTATTCTAATTTACTAATCGCGATTAAATAAAATTTAAATTTAAAATATCTTGATTTAATAACTTCGCATATCACATGGTTTTTTTTTTTTTAACTAACCATACATATTATTTTCTATAAACTAAGTGTATGTATCAATTTTTCTCATGACTAAATCATATCAATTTCGGTTAAGGTACTACTTAAAATCTTTTTATTATATGGCATTCTATACTTGGATAGATTATCTTTTTATTTCGATTGTAGATATGTATTATATGTGTCGTGTTTTAATTGTCTAATAAATTCAACAAAAAACGTTTCAGAAAAAAAAATAAAAAACGATTTAGGTTATCATCATTCCAAGTCTAGGTCTGGATTCTCTCAGAGTTACTTCTCATTAGAATATTCAGTAGTAAACTTCAATAATTCATCGACTTACTAAATTGTAGGTATCAATCCTTATCATATTACACTGACATTATTAGGTGTGCCTATAGAAATATGTTTTTTTTACAATGTTGGGTTATCAATGTTATTTAGTGATTACTTAACAACTTTATTCTAAATACAATAATTATTTAATTTAAAATTTTATACATTAATACATGAATCTATTATGTTTATAATAGATATTTTGATATCTCAAACTTTCAATTCAAAATCATAAGGTACAATTAAAATCATGAATTAAAAATTATTAACAATATAAAACTATTTACCACACTATTCTAAATACACATACAAAATTTAAGTTATGTAAAGTATTAAATAATTCAGTCATAAAAAAAAACTAATCAACCAATTAAAATGTTAGAATGAATTTTAAATAAATCATCTTTTAACATTTTAATTATGAAATTTTTTACTATGCAATAATTAATGGAAAAAATAATTGACCTGACAATATATTTGAATTATTCATAATATTAAATATACTCTTAAATAGTACTTTATATTATTTGGTGTATAAATTATCAAATTTAAAAATAAAAAATATTATAGAATCAATGAAAATATTGTTAGTGAATATTTCCATAATAAATTGGTTAATTTAGGACAAATTTCTTATATATCACTATTTATTTATTGATAATTAATTCATCAATAAAAGGACATATGTCATACACAAAAATAATCAAACCTGCAAAAATCATCAATAAAAGAGCATACAACATCTACAAAAATAATTAAAATTGAACAAACATAGTAAATTATATCACTAATTTCCTTTTATCCAATCATTGAACAGATCTTCAATTATGGTACATCTCTAGCTTATTTCACTAAATTATACAGTCTTTTGGGCGAGATAATCTAATAATTTGTTATAAACGTGAGGAATATGTATATCTAATTTGTCATAAAGTATTCAAACAACCGACCAGAACTGTGATTCTAAGCTATCCAAATAAATAAACTAATATAACAAAATCTAATATATGGGTAGACGAAATCCATGAACATGATATTAGGCTCTCAATAAAGAGATATTTAGTGAAAGCTAAAGTAAAATCAAATCAAGAAAAAGAAAATAAGGCTAATCATTTACAAGGAGTTAGTACAAAATCTAATATTTTGGTAGATAAAATCCACCAACGGGCAACGGGGTACTAGACTCTCAATGATATTTTTATTGAAAAATAAAGAAAAATCAATATAATTTTTTTTAAAAAAACTTAAAAAAACTGATATCAGCTCCTAAATTTTAGTTTTGCATCTTTTGGGAAAGGTGGAGAGAAAGAGAGAGAGCAACAGATACGGTTTTTGTTATAAAAATTATTAATAATAATAAATAAAAAGGTTGATACACTTAAAATTATGTATTGTTTTTAATAAAAGGGTACCTTTTTGAATTTTGTATTTTTGAATTAAAGTAATAGTATCAATTCACATATCTTAACCTAAGAGCATATATTGAATTTTCTTGGTTGGTTGACTATATTTTTTTTATATCAACAAAGTATAAAAAATGACTAAGAAAACTAAATAACTTGGTAGAAAGATTTTACACAAAGAGAGATATTTGTTAACGAGAAATAAGAAAAAAATGAAAAGGAGGGTTTCATTTTGTTTGGGAGACTTTACACCCTACTCTTAGTTTTGTTTTGTAACATCTCAATGTTGTTCTAAGACATATAATTATATATTTACATAACTTGGATACATAGTAATATTTCATATAATTTGTATATTTTTTCTATTCGCGTATTTCATTTCATTTCGTGTACACGAAAAAATTTGTGTAATTTAGTGTAATTTTGTGTTCTAATTTTGGGTGCATGATTTAATATCATGTCATTTTCGTTCAAGACCCTAAAGTACATGACATGAATGTACAAAACGATTTGTCATGTCTACATAAACTATTTCTTCTTATATATGTAGGAAAAATATACTCACTGTTAAAGAAAAATGAATTTAATGTTATTTAACCCAAAATCTGAATTATAAAGACACATATAACAATGTGATTATGTGTTTATATATTACATACTTGATTTCAATTTTATGGACAGTAGCTTATTTTCACAAGTTAGTCAAATTAAAAAAGATAGGCGATACTCATTTTCATATGTCTTATTTTAAGAATAAAAGAAAACTAAAATTTATTATTCCATTTTTAACAGACAAGAATAAAAAAACCAAAATACAAACTTCCAAACTGAAAATGCACATTTTAAGTTGTCTTTGCAAATAAGCTAGGAGCAATAACCATAAAATCTAACAATTATATGTCACTCCAAGAGCGCGATATATTGAATTTGTTTGGTTAATTGATAATTTTTTTAAAAGTAAATTAATTTATTAATAAAAGGACATATAATTTGTAAAAATGATATTGAACAATCACATAGCAAACAAGATTAGATGAAAGTTTCTATTGTTATAACTACGTTCGTTTCATATCTTGCACAGTAGATATCCTTTCTCATATTGCTGAAACATGCAATCTTTTTTTGATAGACACTCTAATGATTTATTGGAGTCGTGAGGATTAAGTTTCTACACATTTTTAATATGTAATCGAAAAATTAACCACGACCATACAAATATTTTCAATAAATTAATATAATAAATACTTTAAGGATTCGATATTTAGTAAATATACCGAATTCTTAGAATATGGGTGAAAAATTTGTTAACATGATACGTAGAAATATTTTCTAACAAAGAAAGAAATAAAATGAAAGCTAAATTTAATAAAAAAACAATAAAGAGGGATGTTGAACTTTTCAACGGGGGTTGTATTTGTTTTGATGTTTGGTTCATAATATTAATATTAATTCAATTGGTGTGAATTCACAGATAAGTAATTTTATACTTACGTTAATTAACATTCCAATAAAATTATATATTTTTCTAAATAAAAATTTAAATAATATATTTATATTAATTTATTAATACAATTTATAGGTCGGTGCGTAGCACGGGTAGAATGCTAGTAATAATGATAATAAGGAACTCTCCCAATTATCTAATAATATATATGTTAATATCACCCAAGGGAACTCTCCCAATTTCTCTCATATAATAATGGAACTCTCCATTATTATCTAGCAATTATATAGTAATATATTTCTTAACAAACATCTTAATCTAAAACTTAAGGATCTTATATTATATTGTAACAGAGAATAATTCAAAATTATTTGAATTGTTTTTGAAATATTGTTAAATAGTTTGTTAGTTGTTTTTTAAATAATTAATAGATACGATAGATATTCTCGACAAAAAAAAAAGGGTTTTTGAATGAGAGGGTGTGTTAGAATATAATATATGAGACATTCTCTAAAAGCTTAAGGTTTTAGATGGATTTCGAGATCGAATAACGAGGGAGTTTTCCACTGATGACTGCAATTCTTTGGGAAGGGTGTGCAAGTGCAAAGCAATCAAAACAAGAATGAACATGGTGTATAAAATAAAAATATTGGGATATGTGAGGATACCGTAAAATAAAAATAAAAATAAAAATAAAAATTATATATATATATATATATATATATATTGTCCGAAATTATATATTTCATAATCTATATAACAATTATATTCCTTATGATTGAATAATTAATCATTTTTATATTATTTTTGTTAATTTAAATGAGTAGTACATTACGTTTACTGTACAATGCTAGTATATAATTAATTATAATAAAGTTAGAGATTAGGGAACCTGAGATGTATCTCAGGAAAGTTACCTGAGATACATAGATGTAAATATAGGATGAACATTTCTGTAAAATCACAATTTTTTAATTAGCCCTACGGGCCCAGTTAAATTTATAATATATTTTTAACTATCTCAGGAAAAGTTCCCTGAAATAATCAATGTCAGGGTCCTTTTTCTCATAAAATTATAGATGGTAGGTGCACTGGAAGACAACTAGAGTATATAACTAAATGAATCTGGCACAACACATGCCAGATACATTATTTCTATCTCTTTCCTTCCGCTTCTTGTCCTTGTTCATCCCTTCTTTGTGTAATCTCTTCGTCTGTAATCTATCTCTGCAAGAAGACGAGTTTGGAGATCGGAGATGACAACGGAGGTTTGAAAATCGGATACAAAATTACAAATTCTACCCTTCCCGCACCTCCAACCGCACCCCATCCGCACCCCCATGTATCCCATGGCAGAAAAGCGGGGGATACGCCACGTGGCGCACTCCGTGCGCACCCGGCGCACTCCCGCACCCCCGAAGTATGGGATACGCGTCCCTGCTACATAGGTTTTCCCGGACGACCATCTAAAATTTTGCAGCAGTCTAGGATTACCTGCTTATATAGAAATTCAAAATTTACAAGCAATTCACTTTTCTAAGAGTATAGGTGTAGAGATCCCAGGCTAATATATTTATAAGGACTAAATTGCATTTCGTAACCCTTTGGTTCTTTCCAAAATCACTTTGGTATTCATAGTTTGCATAAATGCACTTTGCAACCCACAACTTAATTTGCCGGTTCAAATTGCACCCCTTTCGTCTGTTTTTGACCAAATTGCCCTTGATAATTAAGGAAAATTTTAAAAAAAATTAAGGAAAAATTGGAAAAAATTAGGAAAAATTAGAAAAAATTTTAAAAAAATTTAGGAAAAATTCGAAAAATTAGAATTTTTTTAAAAAAAATTATGAAAAATTCGAAAAATTAGAAAAAATTCAAAATATCGGAAAAAATTTCGATTTAGGAAAATTTTCAAAATTAGGAAAAATTCAAAATTTCGAAAAATAAAATGTGGCATAACAATAAAAATCGAAAAATTTAGTACTTTTTAAAAAATAAAATATGGAAAATTGCAATTTTTCGAATTTTTGCTTTTTCCAGAATTTTGAATTTTTCCTAAATTTTCGTATTTTCGAATTTTTCCTAAATTTTTTTTGAATTTTTCATAAATTTTCCAATTTTTGAAAATATCCCTTAGTTTATTAAAAAAATTCGAATTTTTGTTTTTCCTACATTTCGAATTTTTCCTAAATTTTCGAATTTTCTAATTTTTCCTAAATTTTTTCGAATTTTCCCTTTTTTTTTGAATTTTTCTTAATTTTGTCATTTTTTCCTAAATTTTCGAATTTTTCCTTAATTTTTTTTAAATTTTCCTTAATTATCAAGGGCAATTTGGTCAAAAACAGACGAAAGGGGTGCAATTTGAACCGGCAAATTAAGTTGTGGGTTGCAAGGTGCATTTATGCAAACTATGAATACCAAAGTGATTTTGGAAAGAACCAAAGGGTTGCGAAATGCAATTTAGTCTATTTATAAGTGCAGATGTTTGTATCATTTGTCAGCACAACCTGAAATAAGGGTTAAATTCGGACAGATCTCCTGCTTGCGAGGTAAACATAATTCGATCATTTTACCTTAAAACTTGATGTGCCTGTGATGACATACTTGAAAGAATAATAAAAGTGTGGTCCTAGTATGCATGTTTTATCCCTCATGCTTCAGATGGTTCACCATACATAATTACTTAAGGTATATATCAATTTTACAACAGATTAATTCTTAATCAAACTGAATACAAAAACCCGGGGGGGGGGGGGGGGGGGGGGGGAAATTAGTAGGTGATGTTATAGTAAATGTAAAAGGTGCTATAAACCATCCTATCTACTGCCAAGGTTATACAGATATGCCCAGTGTTGTATGATGCTCCCATTGCGCCATTTTAGTGCCTATGAGTTCCGCTCCTGAAAAAATTAAAATTAATGTCGATGTCCATACTTCTGACCTACTACATACATCTTTATTTCTACAAGGGTAAAACAATCACAGTTATTATAGCAGATCATCTGTTGGTAAGAAATTGAAACTCAAATAAGCACTGCCAAGTTGAAATCTATATTGTTGTGCACAAAATCAGCATGCAATTTATAAATAGAAAGTAATGAAACAAGTTATTTCAGAAAAATAAAATTACCACTACAACTCACCTAGCACCGTTAACAGATCTCCTGGGAGCACTGGCATGCCGTGTCGGATGATATTGCCCATTCCCACCACGTACTGCAGCAACTTCTTTTTCCATCGCAGACATATCTCTTTGCATCTTTTTCGACCCTATTTCCATTGCCCTGTTCAATGTTTCAACCTTCCTTGCCAACATCTAAAATGTTGATGACAAACAACGAATGTGATTAAGAAGGGAGAGGGACACAGAGGATGACAAGGGAGTAATTAGACTAGAAATTATCGTACCTCAATTGCGTTGTCCTTATCCTTAAGCCTTTGATCTTTTTCATTACAAGCTTTCCGCATGGTTAGGACTTCTTTTTGTAACATATCATACAGCACTCCAGAAACAATATCTTCATCTTTCCTTACCTTTTCGTTTGTTGTCCTCCCATTCTCATTCTCCTCATATATGCAAGTAAGTATACCATTGTTTTGAATACACTCTTCATCTGTTATAGGTCCATTATCTTTATCAGTTTCATCTGGAACCAGCTTCTTTCTCTCCACAGATCTGCTACCATCCTCAAATACAGGGGAGACCTTTGTTTGCCTTAACAGAGCGGTTGCACCAGTCCCTCGCACTGATCCAGTTTGAAAATTGGTTCTCCTAAATAAAAATCCATTTGATGGTGATCTGGACAAATTTTCAGCCCCACCCATAGATTGGCGTCGTGAAGGACCATTTGTCATCCTTTTAGCTGCTGAGGTTGTGTGAGCAGAACCAACCAGAGGCGCTCTAAGCCTTTCTTCCAAAACTTTAAAACGTAACTGGTACTTTTCCTACGAAAATCCAAAAATGTCAAGTAAAGTTTCAAACTGAAGTCGGAAATGCAGTAAGCGTAAAATTTACCAATTTCCTCACTTTCAAATTCGCCTCAGCTTTGGCCGTACGCTCTGCTATTGCCAGTTTGTCTTTAAGCTGCTGCATCTCTCCCTACAGAAATAACGAAACAAAAACTAATTACCTTTGCCATTGTTTTTAGAAACCCTGCTGTCTGTCTATACATAAACATCTAGAACATTTTACTCATTAATTTGCTGCAAGAAGAAGAAGTGGAAGGTTATGCAGAAAGAGCTTTCTAAATGATGAAGGCATCTGCATTGGGAACGATTGAGGAGAATCACGTTTGAGGCTAATGTCTCTCATATAGATTTAACTAGCTATGACCAAATTAACAAGATAAAAGCTTAATATGTACAATTGGTATTCATCATGATTGAATTTCAAATGTTGTAAATTGCTATCACATGATGATGCGATCGCCTAAATAGTGGTCATAAAGGAACAAACAGTCAGTTTTTAAATAGAACACTTTAATATGAGTTTAACTTGCCATTCACCAAAAACCTAATTTGGAATCAATCAGTGGCTCAGAGAAAAAGAATAACATACCTGAAAGATCCTTCTTTCCTCGAGCCATTGCTTTACAGGCATTACTTTGGCATTATCATCTTTCCACTCATTCGCAACAACAACAGCAACCCTGTTTGCACTAACCCTTGCACGAGCCAATTCTCGGTCCAAAGTTCTCTTCTCCTCCTATGAATCCGATTTAAAGTTAGTCTTTGGCCAGGAAAGTTTCGCTTCAGTAGTAGTAAAAGGTTATGAAAAAAGAGAGGTGCATACATTCAGCTCTTGCACTTTTCGCTGGTAATCGCGCACAGCATTTGCAGCAGCCCCTCCAGCCAAAACGTCCTCCTCAAGTTCTTGAACAGTATGGGTGAGCTTTTCGACCTCAATAACCTTTTGTTGATGCATTTTATCCAAGATTTTATTCTCTTCCTAGAGTTGATTGCAAGAAACTGTTTTAGACCACATAATGGGCTACCAAACAAGAGCATGATAGCATAAATTCCTGTTAGATGTTGAACAAGTTGCCACAGTAAAAGTTAAAAATTATTTAGAACCTGGCAAATCTCAATCTGCTTCATCAATTCCTGATTTTTGTTCTGCAAATCATCAACAAATGATGCCTTTGTCATAGCCACCTGAACAGATTTTTCAGCCTCCAGCAAAGCAGCTTCTTTAGATTTCGTAAGCCGGTCCAGAGCTCTATTGTCATCCAGTAAGTTGGCTATCTAAGCAAACCAAACCAAACATTTAATGAATACTTAAGAAAAGGTTTATTTCAATCACTGTAATAACATTTTGATTTCTAGTTCTTGTACAGTACTCAGTGTACTCTTCATGTGTCGTACCACCAAAGTACATACATGTTGCTGTAAACTTTTACCAGGATCAAGTAAATTTAAGTGGTGTGAATCAATAGAGGCATTACCTCCTGCCTAGCTAACTTCAGATCTGCCTCCAACGGAGCAATGATAGCCTCGATGGGTGGCATTTGGTCATCTTTCTGTGCAGCATGAACTCTTCGTAGAGTGGCTTCAGCTGCAAATTGTGCAGCCAAAGCTGATTTTTTCTCTTCGGTTAGCTTCTTAATCTCCAAGTGCTGAAGAGTAATAACGAGTCATTGGATCACGCAGAATGTTCCCAACATTTATAGTAATAATAATGAGTAATTGATAGTTTAATAATAGCAAACCGTACCTTGCTTTCCAAAAGAGCTTCAGCTAGTTTTAGCTTTTCATCAACTTTATGCAGCTCTTCAGTTAACTAGAGTAGAAAAATCAGAAAAAATTTAGGAACAATAAGTACACAGTTATCTAACATTTATATCCACAATGTTCATGCAGGCATGTAACCTCGTTTTAATTTTATAGTTCGCATATTTGTTATCAGCAAAGTCACTAGTTTAAACCCCTTCTGGTAAGGGCAATGCTGTTTACATCAAGACTTTCTTGAAGTAGAAGCTTTATGCACTGACTGCATTATTTTCCATTTGCACCACTGCTAAAGCTGCTCATGGCAGCAAGATTCTGGAACAACTAAAATTTCTAAAAAGAGCACGGAGGGAACCCCAAATATAGGTAATTTTTTCAGTTTACGCACCTCATGCATCGATACATCCATGGTATATTGATGCAAATATGATGCCACATAAAAGATGGCCCCATTCATTTTATGGACAGAAAACAGCTTTTTTTAATTTATCATGATGATAATATAAGACGTTATCTCCCTATAACATTAGGTATTATCGCCCCACGATAAACCCTCCACAGATACACAAAAAGATAGCGCAATTCAAAATTAAAGAGAGAGTGAAACCTAGAAAGGTCATTGACATTAGCTTAATCACTTGAAGAAGGACACCTTGTACATGTTGCACGCATGAAATAGCAACTACTCATACAGATACATTATGCAGATAAAATGCAAAAGCTTTTGTTACAGAGGAAGATTTAGGCGCACCTCTTCAACTGCCTTCCCCTTAAGGCGATCAGAATACTTCAATGCCTTGATTTCTGAACGTGTATCTCCTAATTCCCTGTCTTTATCTGCAAAAACAGTCTCAATCATTCTGAATTAAAATTGGGACAACTATTGAGACTTTCATATACCACAGATATTTTGCCAGCCATATCAGAACTGAATTACCACAAATATAATTGCCACGAAACAATTACTGAACTATAGTTTCCACAACTTAACATCCAAATGTCCCCCCCCCCTCCAAAGTATGTTTTACCAAATGCAATAATATGGCCGGACACATGTTTTTGCCATAGTAAGTAAGTACATGGTTGCGGTATAGAGAAGACTTAAAACAGAAACCGATAATTTATTATGACTTATCCATGCTTTACAGTGAGCCTAGAGACTTTCATAATAAAAAATAAACTCGGATCTACTTATCGATTTGTCAGAATATGTGCTTACAAGCCATACATTATCACTTAACTATTCTAAAGCTACACATCACTAGCCCATTATGGTGTTTAATCAATCTCACAAAAGCTATAAATGAACAATTCTAAAGCCACACACTGAAATAGCATCCAAAAGTAATGATACTGCTAGACATAATTGTGAGAGAAATGTCAATGAATCACACTTCACAATTAAAAAAAAAAAAGAACATAAGCATTCTAATATAGGAGTTTATAAAGATTAAATGCGACAACAAACATAATTTCAAATAACCACTAAAGAAATAATTAGACTTGGCAAAAATAAAAGATGAAGACCGATGGGTAGATACAGATACAATAACAAAAAGGGCACATATTGCTTTCATTTTGACTCAAGAATCTCAGATTTTTGTTACCGATTACAACTTGTGCATGCCTACAATTAAGTTAGCTTGATGCATTTTCTACATAAACTTCAGAATTAGCGAAATTCAGTTCACGGTTATGTTACCACCGCGCAGTTTATCTTCTAAACAAGATAAATTAGCCAAATAATAAGAAGGCTAAACAAGATAAATTTTGTTCATATTCCTTTGCAACATAGTCAAATATATGTGAATATATAGCAATGAAAAGTATTAACCTCGGACATGATTTTCGAGGCGAGTAAGCTCGAGCCTAAGAGGATCAGAGCCATGTAAGAGTGTGACCATGTCGTCAACTTCTGAGGCAGGTCGGTTAACACTCGACTGTGGTTTCTTTCCATGCTTGTGCGTAGCTGCGGATGAACAAGATATAGTGGCTTGTCTACAAGACTCAAAGCTAGGCTCAACCAAACCATTCTTATGATCATCACAGGCCATCAACGATCTTATTATATTTTACGTGCAATCCTTTCTTTATTTAAGTATATCACACAATCAAGAGAGAAAATATATATTTTTTTGGGGCGAGAGAGAGAAGTTTTTATGAAGTAAATCTTCGTTGAACTAGAGGTATCTGTATGTTGCATTGATATAATGATGGTTTAGGACGGGGTTTAGTGGGGGTTTAGGTGACACTGATTAATTTTAATAAAACAACCGTTATATTTGTAAAAATTTATTGGTATAATTTTCTTTACATCACTTGTGTCTTGATATTTGTTATATTTAGGAGCAAAGTTTTGGAGAGAAAATTAGAAAAGCCAAGTATATTAGATTAGTGGAATAATGTTACAAAAGTGACGAGAAAGAAAAGAACAAAAGCTTATCCAACGGCTACATATGTGTGTAGTGGTTGCAAGAAATGTGAAGTAAAGTTTTCAATTTGTTTACCGTTAAAGGGCAAGTCTCCCTTTTGTATCATCATGGTCTCTTTAGTTCAATTTGGAATTACCAAATACCATTTATTCATTCGAACACTGACATTCGAACTTTGGACTTGGACAGATAATTAATACGCAACGGAACAATATTACGGATGATAAACGGTTCTTATTTCTTGTTATCGAATGGAGAAAACTTAGAGCATCTGGTATGATGATGATAAGGAAAAGAGAATGGTGGAAGGGGTGAATCGAAAAGCAAGAAGGGATGGACAGAAGCACATGGAATGGTGGGGAGTGAGATGATAATTAGAATGGAAAGCGTGAAAGCGAATGAATGAAGTTTTGGCACATGCATGCTACCCAGAGAGTACTACTGCTTATCTAACACCATTCTTTCCTTCCCACCCTTTTCATTTTCTTTTCTTGTCTAATTGGCTCATTTTACACTACTAACACGTAATAGGGGCTCATTGTACCAAACATGAATAAGTTCAAAGGATTCATTTCATGAGGGCAAGAAAGCTTTGCTCCACATTTTCTATGAGCCTGTTTGGCTAACATTACTTAAAGCCAAAAGCTCCTTTAAGGAGTTTTTGGTATGTTTGTGTAACGTGGTTTTAAGCCGGCTTTAAGTTAAAAAACTGCTTTAAGTCAGAAGTTACATTTAGGTACTTTTGACTTATGCCTTATGACTTATGGAGTTTTTTTTTTTTTCCAAAATTCTTGTAAAGCTTAAATATCATGAATTTAAAATTTTTTTAAGTCAAATATCACTTTAAGTCAAAATTATTAAATTCTCATTTAACTTTAAGTAAAATTACCCAAACACATTCATTCAACTTAAAGTAAACAACTTTACTTTCTCCTTTAAGTTAAAAACACCTCCATTAAATCAAAAATAACTTATTTTAAGCAATCCCAAACATCCTCTATGTAACACTAAAAATCCGGAGGTAACATGGTGGCAAAGGGCTATCTTCTTCCTCCTTCCCCATCCTACCACGAAACCAGACTTCCCCTATCTACCAACCGTACAAAAACACAAGATCTATTACTATCTTCATTACAGCGTGGAGGGATCACTCGTCCATGTTTATGGTTTTATTTTTGATATGTTGAGAATTGACTTCAGCTATTTTCAGAAAATTAAGAACATGCATGATGGCAAATGCACCATGACAACCAGCAAATGAGACAATGTGAACTGTAGTTGTCCATTATAGCAACTCAACGTACAAATGAGACAAGTTTTTTTTTTTTTTGTTCCAAATGAGACAAGTTTAAGATCTAAAAGGTGTAATCCTTTTCTATCACTAGTCGGGCACCAACTACAAACCAAATTTAACCTGTTCTCGGAGAACAGTAGAGGATGCCGAGAGGACCAAATAGCAATAGTCTCTGAACTGTCAAATGCCCCCATGTGAAGAACAAGCTCTTCAACCAAAGGACAAGT
Organism: Kitagawia praeruptora; assembly: GCA_037693485.1. Taxonomy (NCBI): domain Eukaryota; kingdom Viridiplantae; phylum Streptophyta; class Magnoliopsida; order Apiales; family Apiaceae; genus Kitagawia; species Kitagawia praeruptora. The sequence goes on along the minus strand of CM075353.1, from coordinate 38,228,313 downwards.
ACCAATCACCAGACTTTTAAGCTGTCTAGTGACACCATAATTCGTACTATACTCGGTTATGCTGCACCGAACCCACCAGTTTGGGCACTGGAAAATGCAGAACTCCAAATGTACATTTGTACACTTTTCGGAATGTAAGAAAAGCTCAGGCAGCTGGACCTTAAGCTACGATCGTATGTCCAGAATAAAATTTCTGGCATCTCAATTTCGTAGCTAGAATACTTTATTATTATTAACTTTACGGGTGGGGGATTAAATTCTTTTGTAGGTGAACCCTAGGTATATTTGCATCTATTTGAATATCAAATCTGATTTGTACAAGTGGTCAAATGTCAAGAAAACTTATACTCAGTTCTTACACCTATTAAATGACATTATACAGTTAACTAACATAAAACAATCACTTAACACAGGACATTGTGTGCTTTTAGTATATAACCCTCGTGGCTTTACTGCACCTGTGAACTTGTGCTTTCATTTTGTTAAAACTGTCCCAGTCATAACCAACATCAAATTTCTATTCTACCAATTGCCACATCTATCTGGACTCTATTCTGTTTGGTTCACTTCTCTCCTAGGAGTCGACTTTTAAGGTTCCCATCAGGAGGCCGAGGATTTCAGAATTGTTATTCGCGTGGCCTTGCAAGCCAGAGAGAACTGAGGGCTCGAAGCCTAGAGAAGTAGTCATTTATACCAAGCAACGCACGAGCAGATTGTCGCGTTGTCAAAACACGGTGCAGTTGTTGTAACGTTTGTTGGCGCAAATTATCAGCCTGGTAATGCCAGAAACTATAAGCATCAGTCACAAAATAGAGAGTAAGTGCATATTTAGCTTTCTTATATAATTGTATGCATAATGCAGCTCGGTGCACATTAGACAACTGCAGAAACACTGTATCTTGCGAAACCTATCAAGGGACTAGCAATCCTTGGGAGTCCCAAAAATATATGTGAAAACATGCACAATTATAGAAAGAATCATTGAAATGATACTAACAAAGAACACATGTACTTAAAGTCTCCTGAACCAGAGTTCTTCACTTCGTAAGTTGTTAATTGTTATACATGCTGAGCAGAACCCTTAAACAAAAAGACACCTCTCAACTTTTCTGGTCGGTCCTTCAAGAGTATAATTACATAAGCTACCAGATTATACATCAATTATAACCTGAAATATTAGTTTTGGGACCGTAACTTGAAATATTTCAAGGGCTGGAAAGAGCAAAGACACAAATAATGATTTAAAAAAAAATTACACGGATATTTAAAACACGAATAATATAATTCCAAGACCACAACAGCATATAGAGAATAAGAATAGTCATAAAACGAGAAAGCGTCACTTTTAACATATCATTGTATTTCTGCATCAAACCAAGAACACAAGAACTGGAAGCAGAATACAAAAATCATAATGACGAAAAAATAATACCTGGCAAAGAAAACTTTCAAGAGTCCCCAACTTCCCCATGGCCATTGCCATTTGGCCCATATAATTTGCAACATTTCCAGAGGATCCTGCTGTGCTCGAGGAGCCACTAGCTAAAGTCTCAGAAAGTGATTGCTGCAATGCTTCCATCCCTTGTGAGAGAGCATCTTCGGCCTGCTGTGATGTTTGTTGCAAATTATATATGCCTGCCAGCTGTTGGTCAGTTAGAGGCTCCAACTGATTCATAAGAAGCTGCATCATCATCAACTTGATTTAGACAAAAGACATAAAGATGTTGAACCCTATAAAATAATACACAGTAGTGAGATTATATTGCAATCTCAAACTGGTATTAAAAATAACATAATAAAACTTGTTCATTCATTGAGAAAAAATTTGGGGTGTTGGCAATTTTTTATCACAGAAAAATGCAACTTTATCTTATGTTTTCAAGAAATGCAAAAAAATAAATCGTTATTACTATATTAAGCTGCCATGTTGATTTATCAAAAAACAAATGTTTAAAAAACTGAACAACGCATGTTTATAATGCGTTCTCAAAAACACTTATGGGACGAACATTTTGGGTGATTTTTCAGGAGAATAGAAAACACTCCACGCAAGTTTAATTTGTGACTCTGAACAAAGACTCACACTTGCAGCTTGCAGGGACCAACTGAATGGCAAGCATGTAGGTGTCCAGGGCCGTCTCCAGCATTTTGGAGGCCCTATTCTATTTAAATTATATAATTTAGAGGATTTAGATTTTACAAAACAAAATTATATGAATATTACAATAACATAATAATTCTGAAATGTCAAACAAAATAAAATCATAGCACGAACTCAAAAGTTAGAACTCGCTTTTGAATAATTCAAATTAAATTATTGCAATCTAGTTTAGTTAATATTTTTTTACATGGACATTCTCTCTGCTAGAAATTTTTTTACGTAATAGCAACTAAAATCTAGAGTATATAGTTAATATAACTTTTATAATGATATTTAAAACAATATTTTTATTACGCTCTTTTTTAAAACAAATAGATTGGTCTCTAAATCAATATATATATAAAGGAGGATACGCGGGAGTTTAGCTGGCGCTCTAAGATCGTCTCAATCTATTATTCTAATTTTCTTAGAATTTTTGGATTTTAACTAATAAATATAATAAAAATATCTTTTAACATATTAGAAGTAGAATAGGTGTTCAAATTTATAGATGATAAGAGTTCGAATTTATTGAGAAGACATATAATTAGAAATTCTATTGAAAGTAGAATTTTTATTTAATTATAAGGCATATGATTAAAAGTTCTATTAAAAGTAGAATAGGAGTTCAAATAAGTACTAATAAATATAAAAATATCTTTTACCATATTAGAAGTAGAATAGGTGTTCGAATTTATAGATAAGAAGAGTTCAAAATTATAGGGAAGAAATATGATTAAAAGTTATATTGAAAGTATAATAAGTATTTATAAGGCACATGATTACAAGTTCTATTGGAAGTACAATATATAAAGGAGACATAATTAAAAAATTTATTGAAAATAGAATATACAAGGACGGTGATGTCATTTTTTACAATATTTTAAAATTATATATTTTTTATACAAATTATTTATACTTCTATTAAGATATATTTTCATAAATTCAATACTAATCTCATAAAAAAAAAAAGGAGTAATGGATTCTTCTTAACCTATGTCAGTATGACACGGATTAAACAAACGGAAACGAGAAAATTGTTTTTCATCTTGAATTTAGAGTTAATATTGGCCCCGCCAAATCATAATTAGAACTTATAAGTTACTTATTTCGGAAAAAATAAATTATATTTACATATTTTTTTAAGAGAAAAATGTGTTTGGGAAGTTTAATATTCGTTATCTTGCAAAAATAAGTTACTTATTTCAGAAAAAAGTACATATTTACGTACTTTTTTTCAGAATAAGTAACTTATTTCTGAAAAATAAGATTTCACAAACGGGGCCATTACAATTTTAAAGAAATGGTTTGTGAATTTAGAATTAATATTACAATTTTAAATAAATGGTCTCTACAAATATTTGGTTGTCTCAGGGTCAATGTTCAAAGTTCTCAAACGAGAGCGGGTCGAAACGTGTTTAACGGAAATACGGCTCATTAAAAAAATTGTATGAACTATTAGAATTTGATATTGACGTTATAAATTTTATTTCATTTTTAGGATTCAATGTTTATAAATAAACATTGTTATACATAATATGACTATCTTTTCTAATTCTAAAATATTAAAAAATATTTTTATATTTATTAGTGTTTAAAATCCTAAAATCCTAAAATATTAGAAAAATAGATTGAGATGATCTTAGAGTGCCACCTAAGCGCTCACGTAACGTGTTTAACGGGAAGATGGCTCACTAGAAAAGATTGTACTACCTATTAAAATTAGAAAAATAAATTAAGACGATCTTATAGCGCCACCTAGGTGACATATTTTACGATCTTTTAAAATTATATACTCCCTCCCTCCCACTTATTTTGTCACCTATAAGTGTCATCAATAATTTTCTAATTTTTTAGAATTTTAGGATTTTAAACACTAATAAATATAAAAATATTTTTGAACATATTAGAAGTAGAATAGGTGTTCGAATTTATAGAGGAAAAGAGCTCAAATTTACAGGGATATTGGAAGTAGAATAGGTATTTATAAGGCATATGATTAAAAGTTCTATTGAAAATAGAATATGAGTCTTTTAATATATTAGAAGTAGAAATGTGTTCGAATTTGTAGAGGAGAAGAGTTCGAATTTGTAGAGAATAGATATTTATAAGGCATATGATTAAAAGTTCTATTGAAAGTAAAATATGAGCAGAGTTTGAGTTATAAAGAAATCATATTAATTGACATATTCAAAGTAGAAAAGGCTTGCAAATTTATAAATGAACTCGAACTCTAATTTATAGGGAATACATGAAATTAGAAAAGGAATCCAAATTTATCTCTCGAGAATATGCGGTAGGTTAGGTGGTGCATCTATAATTGTTTCAATCTATTTTTTTATTTTTTAAGATTTTTAGAATTTTAGATACTAATAAATAAAAAATATCCTTATATTGATTGATTATACTTGCATTAGAAAAATTTATCCATAAATTCAATATTATTCCCGTAACGAAAAGTATTCGTATTTAAACTCCATAAATATTAGAAAGTTTAAAGAATGTAAAAATTGGAATTTACTCTCTTTTAAAGTTTTAATTTTTAAGAAAAAAAAGTTATTTAATAAAATAAGTGTCATCAATAATACGTAATGAAGTTAGAATTCGATTCCAAATAAAAGCGGCTCAAAACGTGTTTCACGGGAAGACTGCTCAATAGAAAAGATTGTATTAGCTATTAAAATTTGATACTGATGTTCGATTTTTATGAATAAAAATTATTATATAAGTCTTTATAATATATGTTAAAGTTGAGATTTAGATTTTAACAAAAGAGTGGCTCAATCGAAAGAATTGTGTTTAACAAGAAATCGGTTCATTAAAGAAGATTATGTACCTATTAAAATTTAATATGGGTAGTATTGAATTTTTTTTAAAAAAAATTAACGCCGCCGCGAAGCGCGGCTTTATCGACTATTTTAAATAAAAATAGTAGTTATTCAAAAATGAAATTTTGTATTATCAATATTTATTGTTTTTAATTTTAAATTGAGTCATAAAAGAATTTTTGAATCAAAACACACATATTAATTAATTCAAAATAAATAGTATATATATAATATATAAAAGTGATACTAAGAAAATGTGGCCTCTAATTTTTTGTGGCCCTAGGCAAGAATATGGGCCAACTGACCCTAAAGCCGGCTCTGTAGGTGTCAGACACTGTCTCTCAGAATCAAAGCTAGTGAGCTACATATTTTTGTTCTCTACATAAACGCATTTTATAAAAGGGCCTTTTTTTTAGTAGTACTTTTTGGGCCTTTCAACCCCAAATTGTGATATAAAGGCCCTTTTTTTTTTTGAAGAATTTGAGACCTTTCTTTTAAGCAAAATCATATAGAAAAAGACAGTAATTGAGGTATAATAATGCAAGTATATTATCACTTACTTTATAGCTTAGACACTATGCCATTTGGCTGTCATAATCTATTTAATGAATTCAGGAATTCATATCGATGTGCTAACAGAAGGGGGGGGGGGATTAGGCAAATGCAACTACGAGGGTGCGCTTCAACATTCTGGTACTTTTTTTCCTTCAGACCCTCAAAGTCTTTGCAGCACTTACATAATCAATAAAATAGGCTGATGGGGACATCACCCTTGGAATTCTATAATGGCAATGGACAGAACTAAAAACCTTACCTTTAAAAGTTCAGATGAGCGAAAGCCACCAATCCACATAAAACAACGCTCTGCAGGTGTTTTCCACATTCCCGACAAAATATGGAAGACGTCAGCCTTTGCTGCAGTACCTTTAAGCTTAAAAACTTCATCAAAATGTGCAGTGACATTTCCCACAACTGTTTGAAGTTCAGTGTCACTTGCATGTGAACTAACAGCAGCTCTCAGCTCATTTATTTGCCTGTTTTGCTCTTCCATCCATCGTGCATATTCCACATCAAATGCCAGGGCCCCTGGTGATTGATGTAATCAATTAGAGAATCACAAGACCAATCACAGAACTTTATGCTATGATAAATATACAGACACACACAAAGAGAGACATATCCTAAAGCAGCTGAGCAGAAATTAGAGTAGAAACTCACTCTCACCTGTTGCATGGGATTGATCTCCTGAAGTCGAGGTTGAACCACCCTACAATTGAAGTACAAATTCCTAATCAACCAAATAAGAATATCGAAACCACTACTGAAGATGGAACAGATTAGTGAAACAGATGGGCACAGAAAAAGACCTGCGGGCGTGCTTGCTGGACCTCTTGTTCAAGTTGGGTCAACTTTAGCCGACTACTTTCCAGCTGTTGTACGTAAGCCTGCCACATAAGCGAGATGGTGACAACAAGCTTCTGCCATCAGCTTTAAATATTTGAAGATCATTATGTAAGATAACCACATATAGATTATGTAATGTGACAGAGCCCCACAGCTCTGAATCAATAAAACAGGAACTATGCCTACACATGTGAAGATTTAATTTCAAGACGGAACATACTTTTTTTCTCAATCGGCTCTTCCTCGCAGCTTCCCGATTTTGAGCAAGTCTCCGTAGAGTCTACAGTCTCAGAAAAGTCCAAGTTAGCACGACCTTAGTATCTTTGGTTAAAATAAACAAGAAACTGCATACCTTCTGGTCCAAAGATTTTTCTTTTGATCCATCGTTGGAGTCAGAAACCAGCACAATAGCACCGGATTGATCTCCGTCAAACTGCACGCAGAAGGAACAATGTGACCTATCATTTTACTTAGCAAAAAAAAAAAAGAAAAAAAAGTGAGGTCTCATTACATGTGCAGGAAAAGGTCACAAATAATGCAGGAAAAGGTTTAGTCAGGTGTACTAGAATTAATGAGAAGCCCCAAACTTAGAACTATCTGTTTTTTAAATTAACGTGAGCATAATAGATAATAAATTATGCATGCTAACAGCAGCTACAGCCCTGCAACTCTTACGCCTGGTTCTGAACACGTGGCTCCAGCTAAGAGAAAAGAATATTTAAGTGAACACTTATGTGAGGTTCTACTGTTAGATAAATTACCCTTCGATTTTGATCATCTGGATCCACGTCTGTGGAGGTGTCTGTCATAGGGCTTCTATCTGCCATATTTGACTCTTCCCAGTTCTCATGCTGAGAACTAAACATAGAAATTGCTTGACAAACTCTTTTGCAGCTGCAAAGCCTGAATAGAAAAACAGACATATCAGAAACAAACAGTTTGCATGAAGCATTACATAGGCCAATGACTATACCTTACAAAATGTACAAAGTCAGAAGTATGGGCCCGAAATATTGGAGTCCAAACAGTGGATCTAACTCTAAGAAAACCCAAGTTCCATATGTGAGTGATTGCAACTGTGAACATGACTATATACTGTTTAGCTCACTTAATTAAAGGTATGTACTTTTGAAGTGGGAAACCCACTTCTAAATAAAGCCAACCTGCTGCTTATTTTATGCATTGAGGGTTGTAAGAATTACAAAGCTAATGCAAAAAGGCATATTTATAAGCTTCATGATGTGACTCCACAAAATCGAAAATCAGAAGTGAAAAAGGTAGAAGCAGAATCTAGTTTCAAAACAAAACATGGCTGAACTCAGGGGAAGTGGCACAGTTATGTTGAGCAGGAACAGGATATCATTAAAGATCACTGTAAGTTACTAAGGTGCATATAATAAGAATCACATGATTCATTTGTCCAAGATCAAGCGCAATCAAGATAATTAATGAATACTTTATAGCCGCACAGATCTACTATTATTTATATTCTAAAAGAATTTGCTGAAAAATGTATTCCTGGGACAAAATCAGCAGGCAAAAGTGGTCTAAATCCTTAGGAATCCCTCTTATAGTGATTCCAAAAAAAAAAAAAAAAGATTACAGAACAGAGTCAAAAAGAACTTGCACTAGCAGAGTCAAACAGATTATGGCAGCATAAAAAGTTAATACTGAAGGTATAATATAGCTACTTCTATAAGCAATAGCAGTATCTATTACAAGAAATTAAATATTTGACATTGCTCAGAAGTCTCACGTTTTAAAATGTGAGTAGGATGGGAAGTGTTCTGTATCACTGAAGTCCCCTGCCGTTCAGCAAATGAATACTCCCCGCACCCCACTTATTTTGACCGCATTTCGTATTTTATTTGCCCCAAAAGTTTGTCCGCATTCGATAATCAAGGTAAACTAAACCTCTCTTTTGTTTTTGATAAATAATGTTAAAATTTTATGAATACAGCATTGTTTAGAAAATAAATGTATAGTAAATAACTAAAAAATTGTTTTTTGATCACTGGAGAAAATGAATGGGACCGAGGTAGTAACATCATCAACTAAACAAATTTTAATAGACTAATAGTTGGCGGTGGGCAACCATATGAATCAGAAACCGAAGAATTGGTTGCCATTGTCACCTAATTAGACAGTATAATATAGTTGCCCTATCTCTATCCTGTCTTGCGTAGTGCTACATCAATCCATCGAAAAAGTTGTGTATATATATTAAATATAAGAAGAATTTACCCCAGATGTAACACACTAAAAAAGAATCAAGTAGAAGTGTGACGACCAGCACATACACATTTGACAAGAATGACATTCGCATACTCAAAACTTGCACAAGAACTTTCAATTCAAATAATGATCAAGTTTTACACACTGACAAAGTACCTCCTAAACAAATGCCATCAAGGATTATACTAAACAGGCATAGCCAGTCTTCACAAAATCTACACATTCGGCTTCATACATTAATGAAAATTTCAGCAGAACGGTGTAAAGACTTTCTCTTTTAATGGTCAATTGCAGGAAATCAAACACAAGCACCCGTAAAGCTTCCACAAGGCTTCAACCCCCAATTCTCTAGTACAGCACAATTAAGGGGTACGAGTGAAAGTAGAACACAAGCACCCATTAAGGTGTAAAGACTTTCTCTTTTAATGGTCAATTGCAGGAAATCAAACACAAGCACCCATAAAGCTTCCACAAGGCTTCAACCCCCAATTCTCTAGTACAGCACAATTAAGGGGTACGAGTGAAAGTAGAACAACCCCCCCCCCCCCCAACCCCCTCCAACAACTATATACCATCCAGACAAAAGATCTCAAAAGCAATAGATAAATATTACTACACATAGATCAAGTTTACAAAGTAAATTACATGCAACTCTACTTAAATTTGAAACAACAACCAATCCTAACAATATAGGGCATAAGTTAACTTTTTTCGCAGCCATGTCAGCAAATGTTCCTGAATTTGAAACAGTAACAAATTTTAACAAAATAAGGGGTTAATTATCAAATTGACCACTATATAGTTAGCAAAGTCTCAAATTTACCATTGACAAATTCGGGGTCTCAATTTGGCCACTATTAAGTTGGCAGGATCTCAAATTAGCCACTTATAAGTTGGTGGTAAGCTAACAAAGTCTCAAATCTACCACCAAAAATCAACAACTTTATTTGAAAAGTGGTCATTTTGAGACCTCAAATTAGTCGGTGGTGAATTTGATATCTTGCTAATTACATAGTGGCCAATTTGATACTTAACCCACAAAATAAGGCAACCCAACATAACCTTAACTTAATTTCGCAACCCGGTGACTGTAAATTCAAGATTCCTAAAACCCCATAACAAAACCAACCCAGAAAGACCTGACCAGTAAATTCACAACCAAGAGTACTTACCAAGTTCCCACATCATTCAACAGCACAGCCAACATAAAGAAGGTAACTTAATTATGCATAGCCAAAACCCATCATAAGGAAACAGCAATTACAAAAGACATGATCTCAGAAATTGAGAAACAAAACAAAGCAGTACATAGTCCATTAGATTCAGTACATACAAACATGTATGTAAGCAAGAATTGAGGTTTGTAAGTACCTTGGGGATAGTTTGAGCTTCTGGGTTTGACTTGAGAGCCGTGGATTTGACAAGAAAAGATCTTTAATTATTATGTGTTGTGTTGTTTGCAGGAAAGAAAGAAAGAAAGAAAGAAATATTGAAGGACTTTTGTGAGCTTGTTTCTTGTGTTGATGGAAATATAAGAATATTACACTACAAGTAATTCAAGAAAATTAAAGTAGAGGGTGGAAAGTGTCACGTTTGGGTTTGTTCCAAAAATAAATAACCTAATCCTTGCGTCATTTTGTGATAACGTTTCTTCCAAACCCACTGGAAGACCCACTGGTATCTATATTGTTCGAATGTTCGGTCATGAAAATAACGATTAATTGAATATTCGGGGATCAATGGCCTCAATAATCAAAATCAATTTAATATAATTTTTTATATATATATATTTCTTTATATATATAATTTAGACCTAGGCAATTATTTAATAAAATTTAAAATAAAACTGAAATACAAAAAACAAAATTGTAAATAAATAATTTAATTCACTTGCATACATTAAGATATTTAAAATTGTACAAAAATATTCAATAATAGATGTCGAAGATTTCTACCCATACTTCAATTTCGAGAACTAACAAAAAAGAGGATTATTTTTACATTATAATTTATAAGATTTTTGTTGTTTTTTATAATTTTGTCAATTTTTACATTATTTTTTCTTAAAAAATAGTTGATCGATTAATTCTGATTATTAACCAAATTAGCCAATTTTTGATCGACTTTATCGATTATTGACCGATTTTTACAAAAAAATGATTTTTGATCCGATTATAACAAAATCAGTTTCATTAACCAACGAACAATGATTAATAGTCGATTAATCCTGATTAATTGTTGCTTTTTATAACACTAATCTATACACACAAATGACAGGATTGTGGCAATATTCCTCGTCCATTCAAAAATATTATACTCCAAATAATTGGGTCTTCGATTTATTCGTTCCGAGATTTGTTAAAAATATATTATTTTTTATATTTCATATTTATTTATCATTATTTTTATGGGTTTTTTCAAAAATACCCATCCTTCAAATTATTTTAAAAAAAAATACTACCAATTTTTAAAACTATTTATAAAAATACCTTTTTTCAAAAATACGGTTTGCAACCTGTGCAACCTTTGCAACCTCATTTATAACTTCAGGCGGCGTAGCCGTGTGAGTTGCAAATGAGGTTGCAAATGTTACAAAGGTTGCAAAGGTTGTAAAAGTTGCAACTGAAAACTGGAGGTTGCAAAAGTTGCAAAGGTTGGAAATTCGTCTGCTCCCCTATATAGCATATAAGGTTGCATATGAGGTTGCTATGCAAACTCATATAGCAACCTCATATGCAACCGAAAACCGAAAACTGGAAGTTCAAGTTTCAGTTTCCAATTGTCATTTTCGACCAGTTTTTTTAAATCTATTATATATATATATATATATATATATATATATATATATATGCTAGTGATCAAATAGAAACCAGTTTTAAAATAGAAACTAGAAACCATTATCTGCACACCCTACTTTACTATATCCACACCATATTTTACTATCTCCACACCATATTTACTATCTCCACTCCTATATATCACCCACCCCCACCTGACCTGCCACCCCCCCCACCCCCCCTCCCCACCCCCACCCCCACCCCCACCCCCCCATCACCACCACCACCGACGCACCACCACCTCTACCTCCACCGATGCACCACCACTGCCATCTTTTTTTCCGACCACTGGCCCCGCAGGGGCTCCGATTCTACCACCAATTTCCGATTCCGATTGCAGATTTACTTCTTCCCGATCATTAATTGTGCAACTACAAATATAATTTAGTGATTTTTAACTTCAGATCGTAATCTTATATTCATCTACTGATTCTGAACATTCCGATGATGACTTCCAGATCTGAATTTGTGTATTTGTGTGTATGTAACGATGTATGTGTGTATGTATCTGAACAATCATGGTGGTGGTGGTCGATGGTAGCGAGGCATGTGGTTCAAAAAACTGTGAAAGGCATATGACACAACCTATTTGTAGTTCGAGGACTCAACTTAAATTAGATTGTAATAAGTAAATAATATTAACTGTCTCAGGAATCTCACAAAGTATTATATGTCAGAAGAAAGAAGAAAGTCAATCTATAGTTTTGATGCTTTACACTGGAAGAAGATTCAGTTAGCAGATCATGCCTCAGTATAGCATTGAAGTAAGTGGATTCATTTAGAGTGACATAGATTATTGTGGAGACAGCATCAATACAGAAGAATTATGGAGTGTTGAGAAAATATGTAGACCACAGCTTAAAGTCAAAATGAAGAATAGAGACTGGAGTTAGTCGTTCATGAACCAGACCGTGCATTGAGCGTCAACAATTATTCAGTGGAAGTTTTTGGTTAGTTTTCAGTGGTTTACAGTAAAGATTTGGCTGTTAACGAATTTATAATAATTCTTTTTAATTAATTAAATGATATAATTATTTTGATTAATAAATTAATTCAATTAGGATTAATTTATTCATGAAAATAATTATTACTTTAATTAAATCAGAATTATTGTATAGATTGATTAAAGTCTGAAATTTGTTCTATTATGACTATCCAATAGTCATATCGAAAGTTATAATAAGAACAAAGGGATAGTCATAACAGCCTTGGTGGAGAGAGTCATAATGGTTCAAGTGGATTGTCATATCAGATCAAAGGATAGTCATATCAGATCAAACGGTAGTCATAAAAGCTACCAATGAATAGTCATACCGATTGTTATAATAACCAGTTGATTGTCATAACAGTTCAAACGACAGTCATACCGATAGTCATAAAAGCTGTGATGGAGAGTTATATTTAAAAGCTTTATGACTATAGACTTTTCAACGGAAGTTGGCTATAAAAGAAAGACAGAAGGCAGTAGATGATATACAGACACACGAGCAAGATATTAAAGACAAACAGAAGCATCAAACTCTCTCTTCTTTAATACCAACTGCCAAGCTCTTAAATTTCACAATAAATTCAGCTCAAGCCCTTTGTAATATTTTATCCGCTGGAACTTGTTTATTGATCACTCTTGTACTACTAGCGAATTAAGTTTCCTAGTTCTTATCTCAATTTTTATTAACTAAATTAGAAAAGTTCATGTCGAATTTTCTAATTAGTTTTTATTAACGTGGTAATACTCTGTACTGATTTTGTAACAACCATCAAGTTTAATATATCGTTATATTTAACTTGAATTTTGTTTCAATTGATTCCGCTCAAATTTTTCTAAACTAAATTTTATTTAACGGACAAATTTCGATAAAAAGGTAAAGATTGTATTCAACCCCCCTTCTACAATCTTAACAGACCTAACAATTGGTATCAGAGCCGTTTGATTGATATACAAATCAAGATCCTATCCTTATTCAATTAAAAATCAAGCTCGAATTTTTAACTCTCTTAAAAATTAATTCATCATGACTTCTAAAGCCATTGTTAAGATACCTATCTTTGACAAAGATAATTATGATATGTGGAAGAATAAAATGGAGTTGTTTCTAGATTGTACAAATGTTAAATATTTGGGTGTTTTGAAAATCGGACCTAAAACTCCTATGGTCTATGAAGATCCAGTTGAAGCTGAGGGTAAAGTTGTGATTCCTGCTAAATCTTATGAAAAGGACCCTGCTACCTATACACCTGAGGAAAAGGAGGATGCATGACTAGATAAAAACTTGAGACTCATTCTAATAGATTCCCTGGATGCTGTGATGTATAGCCATGTGATGAATTGTAAAACTGCCAAACACATGTGGGAAACTATTGAAACCATTAATGAAGGAACCGATGAAGTCAGGGAGAACAGACTTCAGATCTTAACCTCTGAGTATGAACACTTCAGAGCTGGCCCTAATGAAGGCATTCAAGAAGTGTTTGAAAGGTATAATAAAATAATCAATAACTTGCAAATCCATGGCAAGAACTATACACAAAAGGAGATTAACCTGAAGTTCTTACTGACTATGCCGACTCACCTGGAACACAGGATAACAGCCATAAGAGAATCCCGTGACTTGAATAAAGTTACTCTTGAAAAACTCTTCGGTATTTTAAAAACCTATGAGTTGGAACAAGTCCAACAGAAAGAGATTAATGGTAAAGGTAGGGTTGCAAGTTCATCTACAGCGCTAGTGGTTGAGGCTCCTAAGGAAGTGGAAGCTAAGGTTGTTCGAACTTACAGCTCAGACAAGGAGCAGACTGAAGTGGAACATGGTCAGACACCAGCTACGTACTCAGGATGGAAGTGAGTTTTACTCATTACAAGAATTGGATCAGTTGGAGGATGAATCCATGGCACTCATGGTGAGACAGTTTGGCAACTTTAGATTAAGGAGAAATCCTAAGTTTAAGTTCAAGTCTAATAACAGATTCCAGAGAGGAGGTTCTTCATCCTCCAATAGCAGAGGTGGCTACAAAACTGGAATTGTTGATAGAAGCAAAATTCGTTGTTATAATTGCAATGAACTTGGATACTTTGCCACTGAGTGTCAGAAACCCAAACAAGCCCAGAGGAGAGATTATGTTCCTGAAAAGAAGAAGGCTGAAAAAGCCTATGTGGCTGCTGGTAAAAGCTGGGATGACACAGATAGTGAAGATGAAGAATATGGTAATCTTCCACTGATGGCAAATGGTGACATGCTCACTGATCCTAAACCACAGGTAAAACTTACTGACTCTGAGTTGGTTCGTCAGTTAGGTGGTTCCTTGGTTAATGCACATAAACACATTGCTAGAATAAATCTGTGAAACACTGAACATGAAAATGAAGTGTTAGAACTAAAAAAGGTGCATGTTAATCAAGATCAACAAAAAGAGGAAATAGCACGACTTAATAGAAGAGAGAAATCCATTCTAGAAGTAGTGACTAAACAACTTTCTAAAATTGCTGAACTTGAAACCAAGGTTAGTGCTTGCTTTAATTCTGTTAAAACTTCTAAAGAGTTTTTCAATAAACAAGCTGTAGACCGAACTATTGGAATAGGGGTTGGTTACAACGAAACTGTTGGATTATTAGGCATAAATACCCCTAACCTGGTTAGTGCTAAAGAGAGGTATATACCATATGTGCTCAAGAATGTTGAAGATCCACTCTTTAAGAAGTCCATTGCAGAATCTCCAAACTTCACTTCTATCATTATTCAGGAGGAGATGAGAAATGAGGACATTGCTAATGGCATAATCCTTGATAATGTTAAATCTGTTAAGAAACCAGTTAAAGTTGTTGAGTCAACTAGTTCATCCAAAACTGGGTTAAGTTGTAACAAGTTGAAAAAGAACAATAACATGTCTAACATGCCTATCATTGATGTTTCTCATAAAGCATATGGTGTGTCAATTGTATGTCTTGTGCTTTTAATGTAATGTCTGCTTACTTTAATGGTAATCAAGCATGTGTTGGTAAAACTGCTCCTCGACAACATATGAATAGGAATAAAAATGTTAGATCAAAGACTGCTAGTCCTCCTCAAGTTAGGAGAGAGACATTTGTATCAAAGCCTAAACAGACTTATGGTAAGGCTGCTTACAAGGTCAAATGTCCAGTCAATGAAACAAATGTTATTGCTGCTAAAGAAACATGGATACCCAAGATAAACAAAATATTGTCAAATCTATTTATAGGGTTAAATGTTTGTTGGTTAATGGTGAAATTGGTGTCAAAGTTAAAAATGTTGTTTTGCCTGACAAAGGCTAATTCTTTAAGCATTCTGGACCCAATCAGATTTGGGTTCCGAAGAAGGTTTAACCTATTTGTCATTGCAGGGTGTGAAACAGGTTGATCGAGTGACCTGGATCTTGGACAGTGGATGTTCAAGGCATATGACTGGAGATAGAACCCTGCTGACAAATATGGTTGAGAAGGTCGGCCCAGTTGTTACCTTTGGAGATAACAACACAGGTAAAACTGATGGATATGGTAGATTGGAAGCTGGAAATGTTATCATTGATGAAGTGTCTTTTGTGAAAGGACTTGAGCATAATCTGTTAAGTATCAGTCAATTCTGTGACAAGGGATTCGAGGTCTACTTTAATAAGAAGAATTGTCTGATCTTACACAAGAGACATGAACAACTATCTCTTACAGGAGTCAGAAAAGGCAATCTGTATGTGGCCAATATGAACACTGGAAGCACTGAAGAAATCTACTGCTTTTATTCTAAAGCATCTACAGATGAAAGTTGGCTATGGCACAAGAAACTTTCTCATCTAAATTTCAAAACAATGAATTCTCTGGTTAGAAGAAAAATGGTGAGAGGTTTGCCTTCTATGGAATTCACACAAGAAGAACTATGTGATGCCTGTCAAAAAGGCAATTTAAAAAGGGCAACTCACAGGAGCACTGACATATCTTCAATAACTGAACCTTTACAACTACTACATATGGATTTGTTTGGTCCAGTTAATGTGATGTCAATGTCAAAGAAAAGATATGCTCTTGTGATTGTTGATGACTTTTCAAAGTACACATGGGTCTTGTTCCTTAATTCCAAATATGAGACTCCACAACTAGTGATTGATCACATCAAGTTGATTGAGCTGGATTCAAAGTATCCAGTCAGAGCCATAAGATCAGATAATGGAACTGAATTCAAGAATGCAGTTCTAAATGATTTCTACACTGAAAATGGTATAACCAGACAGTACTCAGCTCCAAGAACTCCTCAGCAAAATGGGGTAGTAGAAAGAAAGAATAGAACCTTGATTGAAGCTGCACGTACTATGTTAAGTGAATCAAGGCTTCCATTGTACTTTTGGGCTGAAGCTGTTAACACTGCGTGCTATACCCAGAATCGAACTCTTATCAACAAGGATTTAATGAAGACCCCCTATGAAGCAATGACTGAAAAGAAACCAACACTCAAATACTTTCATGTATTTGGAGCAAAATGTTTTGTGCTTAAAGAAGGAGATGATCAAGGTGGAAAATTCGAGGCCAAAGCACATGAAGCAATTTTTATTGGTTATACAAGAAGAGCTTATAAGGTGTACGTGATTGATCAGCAGAAAATGCTTGAAAGTGTCAATGTAACATTTGATGACACTAAACTCCCTAGTATCCAAACTGAGGATCCATCTGAAAAACTATCTTTTGATGACATGACAGATTCAGATTCAGATGGTGACAATCCACCTGATGTTGTTGCTGATGATAATGACAACAATGATAATGATGATGATGATCAGGGTAATGGTGGTGAAAACAATGATAATAATGGAGATATACCTGACACTCCTGAACATTCATCTAGTCAACCTGGAAACAACTCAGGGGGAGATAATGAAAGATCATCTAGTCATACTCAACATCAAAATGAAGATCAAGGTGAATCATCAAGATCTAATCTTCCCAGACAGACTGTTTGGAATAGAGCTCATCTCTTTGAGCTAATCATTGGTGATTCAGATGTTGGTGTAAAAACTAGAAGAGCTTCTCAGAATCAATGTAATTACTCAGGGTTTCTGTCTGAAATGGAACCCAAGAAAACTGAGGAAGCTCTCTCTGATCCTGATTGGGTGATTGTCATGCAAGATGAACTCAATCAATTCAAACAACAAGAAGTATGGAAGCTGGTACCCAGACCTATCGACAAGAAAGTGGTTGATATTATGTGGGTATTCAGAAACAAATTAGATGAAGATGGCACAGTGATGAGAAATAAAGCAAGACTGGTAGCAAAGGGTTATTCACAAGCTGAAGGAATTGATTGTGATGAGACCTATGCTCTAGTGGCAAGACTTGAGGCTATCAGAATATTCTTGGCATTCGCAGCATTCTCAAACTTTAAAGTTTATCAAATGGATGTCAAGAGTGCTTTTCTGAACGGTAAGCTAGATGAAGAGGTATATGTAGAACATGCCCTGGCTTTGAAGATCCAGAATTCATGGACTATGTCTACTTTTTCTTCAAGGCTATTTATGGTCTTAAGCAAGCTCCAAGGAAATGGTATGACACTCTCTCTAAATTTTTACTTGAAAATGGATTTGTTAGAGGTGTCATAGACACAACTCTCTTTACTAAGAAACATAAGAATGATACTATATTAGTCCAAGTCTATGTGGACGATATAATATTTGGGTCTACTAATGATCTTCTATGCAAGAAATTTGCTAAGTTAATGCAGGGTAAATTTGAGATGAGCCTGATGGGTGAGCTGAAGTTCTTTCTTGGATTACAAGTAAGTCAAAGAACAGATGGAATATTTATCTGTCAATCCAAGTATGTCAGAGAGCTCCTCAAGAAATATCAAATGGAGGACTCATCTTCAGCAAGGACTCCATCATCTACAGCTGTCAAATTTGGGGCATGTGAAAATTCTGCAAATGTAGATGTCAAAAGCTACAGAGGTATGATAGGTTCATTACTTTATCTTACTGCAAGTAGACCTGATATTATGTATGCTACATGCTTATGTGCAAGGTTCCAAGCGGATCCTAGAGATGTGCATCTCATTGCTGTTAAACGAATCTTGAGATATCTTAAGGGTACACCTAACTTAGGTATTTGGTACCCTAAAGAATCTGGTTTTAACCTTGTTGGATATACAGATTCAGACTATGCAGGAAGTGTTGTAGACAGAAAAAGCACCTCTGGGAGTTGTCAATTCCTAGGTGGTAGGTTGGTCTCCTGGTACAGCAAGAAGCAACAAACAGTTTCCAACTCAACAGCTGAAGCTGAATACATAGCTGCTAGAAGCTGTTGTGCTCAGATCTTGTGGATTAGGAATCAACTACGTGACTATGGCTTTGTACTTGACAATATTCCAATCTTGTGTGATAATACAAGTGCCATAACAATCTCCAACAATCCTGTGCAGCATACGAGGACAAAGCACATTGACATTAGGTATCATTTTATCCGAGAGCATGTCATGAATGGTACTGTGGAGTTACATTTTGTAACCACGGAAGAACAAACAGCAGATATTTTTACTAAGTTTCTTGACGAATCCACATTCACCAGAATTGTTGGTGAATTGGGTATGTTAAATAGTCCTAGTAATTAATCTAGTTGATATCTGAGGTTTGCTCTTTAATAATTTATAAGTGATTATTTTGTTAATAATTGTTATTAAAATCACTTGTATAATTATTTTATCAACTAATTCTCTTGCTTGTTAATTCTCAAATCATTGTCATTTTTCTTCTTTATATATCTCTACTTACTTCTTTTAATTTTAGAATAATTCATTTTCTCTAAAGATATTTTTCTCAAATTTTACAAGTTAAAATTTGTGAGAAACCTATTTTTCTTGAAAATGTCATTATTTTAAAGTCACTTTTGAATATTTGTGATGATTTAATAAGTCATATTTTCTCTTTAAATAAATTTTTATTCAAAAGTTATTTTATTAGAAAATATACAGATTTATTATTTAATTATGAATATTTGTGTAAATATTTAATATTTTATTTGTTAATTTGTAGTGTTTGTCCTTTTGGTATTAATGTTTTGTTTCCGATTAAAGGACTACCTATGATTGTATTTGTTTTGTAAATTAATTATTCACTTGTTCGAATTGTTTATATAAGTATTTTGATTGTCTGTTGTGTCTGTAAGTTAATTTTTCTTTCTGTGATTATTAAGTTATGTTAAGTTTTCTTTATGACAATGTTTTAATATCTATTATAACTATCGATATGACAATCCAAACGATTATCATATTGAACAGGTTGTCATAATAGAGTGTAAGTAGTTAATTTTGTAGTCATATTAGTATTTAGTTTTAGTAATATTCTGTTGTCATAATAGAGTATTAGTTAGTCATATTGTCATATAATACCTATTATAACTATCGGTATGACAATCCACAGATTGTCATATTGAGATATATTAAGGTATATTCCTCTAGATAGTCTTATTAGTAATGTCTATGTTTTGATAATTAGAATACTTGTTTAATACTAGTTATAACTATCGGTATAACTATCCATCAGATAGTTATATTGGGCTTAGATAGTATATAAGGCGATAGTCATATTTCATAGTTATAATCAGTTTGTCTCCTCTTTCTCGCGTGTTAAGTCACCGAGCACTGTCGATAGATACATACATATACACGCTGTAACAAGTCGAATTGTTACCGGATTTTCACCAAGAACTTGTTAATCTGAGAACACCCATCAATTCCTTGCATCAAAAACTGTATTTTAACTGTTCAATATCTCGATTTGGTCAAGTTTTTGTTTTTCGAAACTCAATTTTTCGATCTGAAATTCTAGGAATTTGAGAGTGATTCAACGAAAACTAAAAATTCCTGAGTGATTGTGTGTATCTCAAGATCATATCCTGAAGTTTTCAGAATTTTTGAAGAACAACTGAATTTTTCGAATTTTTAATTAATTATTAATTCAAAATTTTCAATTTAATTGATTATAATTGTTAAAATCTGAAATTTCAAGGGGTTTAAAATCAGATTAAAATGGCTAATGAGTACGATAATTTTGAGCTTGTTAACCATAATTTTCTTGGTTACTTTAATCCCGAAGATTGTTCCGTTGATCGTTTTAAGCCTTGGATAAAATTTCTGAATGAACATTATATTTGTTGCACTGCTATAACTACTAATGTTCCCATGAAGTTTGGTCCTCTTAAGTTGATTTGTACTACTGCTGTGGTGGTTAAGGACGAGAGATCTTTTTCTTTCACTTTTAATGAAGAAACCTACACAGTGGATGAATCAACCCTCAATGCTGCCTTAAAACTTCCAACTGAGCATTTTGATGATTCGCCCTCAAATGATGAATTGATACAGTTCTTCAGTGGTATAAATTATCAAGGACAAGTTGATCTTATTAAGATAAACAAGAAGAACATGGTTCAAGAGTGGAATATCTTTTTCGAGATCATTGCAAAGATGTTTGCCAGTTCTACCAAGAGCAACAATACTGTTATAACAAATGTGCTGCAAAAGATTGGTTTCTCAATTGCTAATAATCGAAGACTCAATGTTGCTGACTTGATTTGGAATACTCTCATATCTCGATTGAAAAAGGCCAAAAGGAATTTTGTCAAAGGGAAGAAGGTATCTTGTTATTTTCCTCGGTTTTTGACATTAATCTTTAATCATGTGATTTCTTCTGAACAGCTTGCTCCGTTCCCTAATGATCGAATTCAAGTGTCTGGTAAACCAAACAAGAAGTTCTATACCGGGTTAGACACCTCTGGAGCTCTGACACATATCCCAGTGGTAATAACAGCTTATATGGCTCAGTACATAGATTTGCCAAATGTTTTACCAGTAATTATTCCTGTGCAACCTGAGCCACTTGAACCTGTACCTGAACCACAAGCACCTGCTATTGAACAACAAGTTCATGAGCCACTTGAACCTGTACCTGAACAAATAGCACCTGCTCTTGAGCAAGCTATCCCTGAACAAGTAGTTCAATCTCAAGTGGTTCAACCTAATCCAGCAGGAGCTTCTGCAACATCTGCTGACCAGGTATTGCATTCTGAACCATCAACTACTTCTCTTTTGCAATCTACTTCTGAAACTGTTTGCACTAAATCACGCAAGCGTACGTGGTCACAAGTAATATATAAGGTTAAGTCCAAATTCGTTCCCACAGGGATCAAGTTATGGTTCTATTCAGTAAATATGCCTATGCAACAATGTATGGTTATTATGCACTGCTAAGACAATAACAATTTTGGGTTTATTAAACTAAATTAACTAAGACACAAATTAACAAAACTAAGAATTAACTAACTAACAAGAATTAAAATCTAATTACGTCTGCAAGAAAAACCATGGAATCCTAACTTCATTAAATACTTTGCTTAGATCTGACGCCTTTAATCACTATATGCAATGGTTATGATATCTGATCGGATAACACGAAACAAGTACACGCTACTTCTCAGTATACGTATACCAAACTAAACATACATCCACAAAAGAGATAGAAGATGAATAGACACCAATTATGCTTAGACCCTATATCTCTATAGAATTTGAAAACATAACGGTTGAAGAACAAGTTATCCATAAAGATCACATAGGGTAGCATATTATCTCTAATCATGCCACAAATCATGATGTTAAAACATCAACCTATCCTATGCTAGCATGGCAAGTTCTAAATCTCAAGATCCACTCTCGTTTAGCAAGAGATTAACAAATTAGATGTTCATGACGCATCTAAACACATGAATCACAACCATACGAGGATATCAGATATACATCACACACAGATCTGTAAAGCATCAAGATACTAAAGCTTCATAAATAAATCCGTTAGAATCCCATGACAACGATTAGTTCATAATCGAACCTCTCGTCATCATGGGATCAAGTGAAACCATGATAAAAATAAAGTATGAAAAAATACAAATAAATCTAAGTAATTGATATGTAATAATTCTACTCCTAATGATAATTATCTTAATGATCTAATTTACAAGGGTTGGATGTGTTTATATAGGCTCTAGACATCTTGCCCAGCAAGAAAATACCAAAACAGAATTATAATAGAATTTCTGCAAAATACGTTTCCTAAACTGATTCTGTTTTTAAGGAAAATTCGTAGCTGACTTTTCTTCAGTATTTCTGGACCGTTCCAAACGTAATTGGACCTCTGGACCACCTTAAAATGATAGAGAATCTCGTTATCTTCGCGTGGACTGCTTACGGGCCTCAAACGGAGTTGTAGAACTCAAGATATGGCCAAAACAGTGAATCAGAAATCTGGCAGAATTTTTCAGGGGCAACCTGCGCCCAGCAGTCTGTTCTTCGCGCAAATTGCTCCTACCCGGTGCAATTTGCTCCTGGGAATCCTATCCCAAGTTGTAGAAAATCTCCCAGGCTTCGCGTGGGCAGTAAGATCGCTGAAAACTAACTTCTAGAACTCCAGATATGTCCAAAACAGTGTAGACTGCGCAACCGTCTCAGAAATCCGAATTTTAATTAATTTATTCTCCAAAAACGATAGAAGCATCAACCTTAATCAACATTCTCGTAAATCTGCACAACTAAACAAAACACATCAAAACTACCACAAACTTGAGTCCAAGACAATCAATTTAAGCCGATATGGAACGCTCCAAGTGGATATAAACTCCACTTATCACACCCCCAAACTTAAACCGATGCTTGTCCTCAAGCATATACAATTACAACTAAATAACTAACTAGTACCACTTCCGTAGGTGATCACGGTTGCATTTGGCATATGCAACAAGCCCTTTAAACCCCTAGGCAGCCCTAGTGGACGAGTAAGGTCTCGTGAGGGCCTATAGCGAATGTACCCACAAAATCCATTTAACCTAATGCAATGCAATGCATGAATGCAACTAATATGAAAATGCAAATAATCTAATATTATCCTACCATACCTTCAAATTCTCTCATGCCATATCAACTTAAGAATCAAAGTAAATACGCAATGTCTTGGTGTCGAAAGTGCAAGTATTCACATAGTCTACTCAATGAACATGCATAAGTTCTCAAAAGTCCATGTCAAGTGTAAGAATAAGTTAGTAATCATGCTAAGCCTACAAGAGTACATCTTTGAGTCAAAACTCGGGATCTCATACGCAAAAACAAGTAAACACTCACAATCCACTCACAAAAGAATACTCTCTCAAGAACAAGGGTAAGTGTATCACTCAATTCCAACAAAATCATAAGCATGCTTGACATTTGGTATCAATCTAACTCTTAACACAACATACATCAATGACGATAATCAAAAGGTCTTTATTTGGGTTGTAACGGGGCTAGGGACAAGGTATGTCAAATAAGCCAAACAGGTGAAGTGTCAAAAGCTAGTAAGTATCATAATGAATCATACACAACACCCTATTTCCCCCCACATAATTTTTCTATTTTTCTTCCAAAAAAAACAATCGACTAGTCGACTAAAGTAGGATTAATATATGATTTTTTTTCTTTTTTTTTTCTTTTTTTCTCTTTTTTTTTTCTCTTTTTTTTTCTTTTTTTTTGCGAGAGCTAAAGCAACAATAATATAGACAATAACAATGATCCCACAATTTTATTACATATGCCGACTATCAAATAAACAAACCCAATTTTCAATATTTCCCCCAAAAGTAAGACCAACAATAAACCCCCCTTACACACCTTATTACTCCCTTAAGCACTCTACTAGCCTTTGACAATGTAGGTTCAAATTAATGTAAGGCCAATACAAGAAAAAGGTCTAGGCAAGTAATGTGGTATGTCACCGAAAAAATAGGATTAAGCTCAACGGGTTAACTAATTGATCATGTAAATATGGTGTGGTAATATGGGAAAATATGCGGTTAATCCTAATTGCCTTTATCATTTTAATCGTCAAATAATGTCATGCGTTTCCAGAAAGACCTCAAACAACTGCTAGCAATGCAAACAATCCGTGGACACTCAAGCAAACGAATAAATTGCAAATAAATGCAATATGCAATAAGGCTCAAAAACTCACTTGGTGGAAAAACATACTCAATCCCAAGCAAAAATCTCTCTAACGCACCTACTTGTATTCAAAGCATGCAAACTAAATCATCTTGCACATATTCATGTCCTTCTAATCACTTACAACATTCAATAAGTCTACTAGCTTCAACTTACTAGTGTATGTGTGTGCACAAGAACAAAACATATCACTTCTCAATCAAAAGCGTCAACAACAAAAAATTCCTATCAAGCATGGGTGCAAATGCAACTATTATGGACTCACATGATATACAAACATAAAAAAACAGAATGTCCTATATGAAACAAACGTAGATAACACTAACATAAATGCATAATTTACTACTACTAATATGCAAAGCATGAAATTCTACATGAACACATAATACAACAACAACTACTAATCCCTCAAACCACCCCCAAACTTAAAATATTCAATGTCCGCATTGAATGGAAGTAAATACAAGGGATAGCAGAAAACATACCTGCAATGCGCCTTACACCACCTCATCCACGCTAGGAACCATAAGAATCAACACCCAACTCACAAGAAGCTCCACCAATAATTTCCAAGCAATAGCACACCAAAAATAGCCCAAAATTCCAAGAATAATACAAAATCCCAATTTACAAGAACACAAATTCGTAATAAAAATAATATTATAGAAGAAGATTTACCCAATACGAATCGAAGAGGTGAACTTGCAATTAATTCCTCTTTAGAATTGAATTTTTAGAGATTTAAATAAATAGAAGAGGAATTGGATTTGTATGTATAGGTGGGTATATAGATTTGGGGGAAAAAAATAAAAAATAAAAAAAATAAAATAGAAGATGAATTGGAAATAATTTGGAATTAATATGGGGTTAGAATTAGGATTTTAGGTGGAGAAAATAATTAGAAAAGGGGTTGGAATTGATTTAGGAGATGAATTAAATTTAATATATAATAAAACATATATATATACACGTACATAACAAGTAAACAGGATGGACAAAACCTGGATTAA
Source organism: Kitagawia praeruptora (assembly GCA_037693485.1). Lineage (NCBI taxonomy): Eukaryota > Viridiplantae > Streptophyta > Magnoliopsida > Apiales > Apiaceae > Kitagawia > Kitagawia praeruptora. The sequence continues at coordinate 38,202,852 of CM075353.1, read as the reverse complement.
CAACTAACCTGGATGGATGGACAGAAACTTAGCCTCGACATGGCCTGCTTTGCGCGACATGGCGCGTAAGTTTGCTACTAAAATTTTTTTTCCGATTTTTTTTTTTTTTTGAAAAAACAAAAATAAGACAAAAGTAATACTCGTACATAAACTAATTACCTGGACAGTAGCTTTGATGGGATAAGTCGCAGATTTGGCGCTACAACGCGTGAGATTGGCGGCTGGATTTTTTTTTTTTTTCAATTTTTCCTTTTTTTTTTTTTTGAATACAACACTCAAATTTATTTTTTTCCCTATACTAATGCGGGTTGCCTCCCACCAAGCGCTTCTTTAACGTCAATCGCTTGACGTTACTACCAAGCCTCCATTAAGGATGATAATAGTTCGCCTGGTCCTCTCTTCGCAATACTTCATCATCATCTCGGCGGCACACTTTTTGCTCCTTCTTCTCGCTTGGCCTATTCATGTGACAACTATGTCCTCTTCCAATGCCTTCATCTGTTGACCCAAAATCTGACAATTTGTAGAACAACACACATTCGCGGGCTTCGCTTGAATATAATGGAGGAGGGTAAATGTAAATTGCTGAAGCCTTTGGTTCCTCAAAGAAAACTTCCTCCATTGGCTCTAATGCGCTACCTCCAAGTAGAAGACCTGCATCTTTCCCATGTTCTTCAGCCTCTTGGTTCGCACATACCAATTCTTAAAATTTCTGCAGCTCAGCAGTGTCTGTCCCAAATAGTGCCCTTTCCAAATCATCCACCATCCTAACATGATCAAATTCCTCACACGGCTTATGAACGCTCACCTCACCTTGGAATTTGTCTTCCTCAATTAAGCATGCAGTACCTTGCTCCAAGTCACCGTTATTCTCTGGATTTGCCTCTAGCATGAATTGTTGATTCTCTTGTTCCAAGACTCTCAAAACTTGAGCAGCTAATGTCCCCATAGATTTGATAAGCTTCTCATTATTCTCTTCAAGCATCCTAATCTCCTTCCTAATCTCCTTCAAATCATCATCTGACTGAAAAGTAGGAGTAGGTTGTTGATGTTGAAACTCTTCACTATCAAAGAAATATGACATATCTGGAACATCTTGCTGGTACTGTTGAGGATGGTATTGAAAATATGGTTGCTCCTCATAAGTGACATATGGATCAACTCCTCCGTAGTAACAATATTGTGAGGGATCATGAACGCCAAAACACCGCTCACATTGTTGAGGTTGTTGAATACCACCTTGGTTGCTCCAGCACTGATACGCCTCATGTGCGCCCGCACATAGCTCACAAACACTAGCCACCTGCTGAACTCCATAGTAATTTAGAAAATCCATCTTCAACTACAATGCTCTCTGACAAGTACCTGAAACACCAACTAACTACAAGAATAGATGAGAAAAAGAAATCCGAGTCAGTGAACTCTAACGACCACTATTGACAAGCACATAAACCAAAAATAAAACACCGATGATCCCCGGCAGCGGCGCCAAAAACTTGTTTGCACTAAATCACGCAAGCGTACGTGGTCACAAGTAATATATAAGGTTAAGTCCAAATTCGTTCCCACAGGGATCAAGTTATGGTTCTATTCAGTAAATATGCCTATGCAACAATGTATGGTTATTATGCACTGCTAAGACAATAACAATTTTGGGTTTATTAAACTAAATTAACTAAGACACAAATTAACAAAACTAAGAATTAACTAACTAACAAGAATTAAAATCTAATTACGTCTGCAAGAAAAACCATGGAATCCTAACTTCATTAAATACTTTGCTTAGATCTGACGCCTTTAATCACTATATGCAATGGTTATGATATCTGATCGGATAACACGAAACAATTGCACGCTACTTCTCAGTATACGTATACCAAACTAAACATACATCCACAAAAGAGATAGAAGATGAATAGACACCAATTATGCTTAGACCCTATATCTCTATAGAATTTGAAAACATAACGGTTGAAGAACAAGTTATCCATAAAGATCACATAGGGTAGCATATTATCTCTAATCATGCCACAAATCATGATGTTAAAACATCAACCTATCCTATGCTAGCATGGCAAGTTCTAAATCTCAAGATCCACTCTCGTTTAGCAAGAGATTAACAAATTAGATGTTCATGACGCATCTAAACACATGAATCACAACCATACGAGGATATCAGATATACATCACACACAGATCTGTAAAGCATCAAGATACTAAAGCTTCATAAATAAATCCGTTAGAATCCCATGACAACGATTAGTTCATAATCGAACCTCTCGTCATCATGGGATCAAGTGAAACCATGATAAAAACAAAGTATGAAAAAATACAAATAAATCTAAGTAATTGATATGTAATAATTCTACTCCTAATGATAATTATCTTAATGATCTAATTTACAAGGGTTGGATGTGTTTATATAGGCTCTAGACATCTTGCCCAGCAAGAAAATACCAAAACAGAATTATAATAGAATTTCTGCAAAATACGTTTCCTAAACTGATTCTGTTTTTAAGGAAAATTCGTAGCTGACTTTTCTTCAGTATTTCTGGACCGTTCCAAACGTAATTGGACCTCTGGACCACCTTAAAATGATAGAGAAGCTCGTTATCTTCGCGTGGACTGCTTACGGGCCTCAAACGGAGTTGTAGAACTCAAGATATGGCCAAAACAGTGAATCAGAAATCTGGCAGAATTTTTCAGGGGCAACCTGCGCCCAGCAGTCTGTTCTTCGCGCAAATTGCTCCTACCCAGCGCAATTTGCTCCTGGGAATCCTATCCCAAGTTGTAGAAAATCTCCCAGGCTTCGCGTGGGCAGTAAGATCGCTGAAAACTAACTTCTAGAACTCCAGATATGTCCAAAACAGTGTAGACTGCGCAACCGTCTCAGAAATCCGAATTTTAATTAATTTATTCTCCAAAAACGATAGAAGCATCAACCTTAATCAACATTCTCGTAAATCTGCACAACTAAACAAAACACATCAAAACTACCACAAACTTGAGTCCAAGACAATCAATTTAAGCCGATATGGAACGCTCCAAGTGGATATAAACTCCACTTATCACACCCCCAAACTTAAACCGATGCTTGTCCTCAAGCATATACAATTACAACTAAATAACTAACTAGTACCACTTCCGTAGGTGATCACGGTTGCATTTGGCATATGCAACAAGCCCTTTAAACCCCTAGGCAGCCCTAGTGGACGAGTAAGGTCTCGTGAGGGCCTATAGCGAATGTACCCACAAAATCCATTTAACCTAATGCAATGCAATGCATGAATGCAACTAATATGAAAATGCAAATAATCTAATATTATCCTACCATACCTTCAAATTCTCTCATGCCATATCAACTTAAGAATCAAAGTAAATACGCAATGTCTTGGTGTCGAAAGTGCAAGTATTCACATAGTCTACTCAATGAACATGCATAAGTTCTCAAAAGTCCATGTCAAGTGTAAGAATAAGTTAGTAATCATGCTAAGCCTACAAGAGTACATCTTTGAGTCAAAACTCGGGATCTCATACGCAAAAACAAGTAAACACTCACAATCCACTCACAAAAGAATACTCTCTCAAGAACAAGGGTAAGTGTATCACTCAATTCCAACAAAATCATAAGCATGCTTGACATTTGGTATCAATCTAACTCTTAACACAACATACATCAATGACGATAATCAAAAGGTCTTTATTTGGGTTGTAACGGGGCTAGGGACAAGGTATGTCAAATAAGCCAAACAGGTGAAGTGTCAAAAGCTAGTAAGTATCATAATGAATCATACACAACACCCTATTTCCCCCCACATAATTTTTCTATTTTTCTTCCAAAAAAAACAATCGACTAGTCGACTAAAGTAGGATTACAACAAACACAAACATGCTCTCATAATATATAATTTTTTTTCTTTTTTTTTTCTTTTTTTCTCTTTTTTTTTCTCTTTTTTTTCTTTTTTTTTTTGCGAGAGCTAAAGCAACAATAATATAGACAATAACAATGATCCCACAATTTTATTACATATGCCGACTATCAAATAAACAAACCCAATTTTCAATATTTCCCCCAAAAGTAAGACCAACAATAAACCCCCCTTACACACCTTATTACTCCCTTAAGCACTCTACTAGCCTTTGACAATGTAGGTTCAAATTAATGTAAGGCCAATACAAGAAAAAGGTCTAGGCAAGTAATGTGGTATGTCACCGAAAAAATAGGATTAAGCTCAACGGGTTAACTAATTGATCATGTAAATATGGTGTGGTAATATGGGAAAATATGCGGTTAATCCTAATTGCCTTTATCATTTTAATCGTCAAATAATGTCATGCGTTTCCAGAAAGACCTCAAACAACTTCTAGCAATGCAAACAATCCGTGGACACTCAAGCAAACGAATAAATTGCAAATAAATGCAATATGCAATAAGGCTCAAAAACTCACTTGGTGGAAAAACATACTCAATCCCAAGCAAAAATCTCTCTAACGCACCTACTTGTATTCAAAGCATGCAAACTAAATCATCTTGCACATATTCATGTCCTTCTAATCACTTACAACATTCAATAAGTCTACTAGCTTCAACTTACTAGTGTATGTGTGTGCACAAGAACAAAGCATATCACTTCTCAATCAAAAGCGTCAACAACAAAAAATTCCTATCAAGCATGGGTGCAAATGCAACTATTATGGACTCACATGATATACAAACATAAAAAAAACAGAATGTCCTATATGAAACAAACGTAGATAACACTAACATAAATGCATAATTTACTACTACTAATATGCAAAGCATGAAATTCTACATGAACACATAATACAACAACAACTACTAATCCCTCAAACCACCCCCAAACTTAAAATATTCAATGTCCGCATTGAATGGAAGTAAATACAAGGGATAGCAGAAAACATACCTGCAATGCGCCTTACACCACCTCATCCACGCTAGGAACCATAAGAATCAACACCCAACTCACAAGAAGCTCCACCAATAATTTCCAAGCAATAGCACACCAAAAATAGCCCAAAATTCCAAGAATAATACAAATTCCCAATTTACAAGAACAAAAATTCGTAATAAAAATAATATTAGAGAAGAAGATTTACCCAATACGAATCGAAGAGGTGAACTTGCAATTAATTCCTCTTTAGAATTGAATTTTTAGAGATTTAAATAAATAGAAGAGGAATTGGATTTGTATGTATAGGTGGGTATATAGATTTGGGGGAAAAAAATAAAAAATAAAAAAATAAAATAGAAGATGAATTGGAAATAATTTGGAATTAATATGGGGTTAGAATTAGGATTTTAGGTGGAGAAAATAATTAGAAAAGGGGTTGGAATTGATTTAGGAGATGAATTAAATTTAATATATAATAAAACATATATATATACACGTACATAACAAGTAAACAGGATGGACAAAACCTGGATTAACAACTAACCTGGATGGATGGACAGAAACTTAGCCTCGACATGGCCTGCTTTGCGCGACATGGCGCGTAAGTTTGCTACTAAAATTTTTTTTCCGATTTTTTTTTTTTTTTGAAAAAACAAAAATAAGACAAAAGTAATACTCGTACATAAACTAATTACCTGGACAGTAGCTTTGATGGGATAAGTCGCAGATTTGGCGCTACAACGCGTGAGATTGGCGGCTGGATTTTTTTTTTTTCGATTTTTCCTTTTTTTTTTTTTTTTTTTTGAATACAACACTCAAATTTATTTTTTTCCCTATACTAATGCGGGTTGCCTCCCACCAAGCGCTTCTTTAACGTCAATCGCTTGACGTTACTACCAAGCCTCCATTAAGGATGATAATAGTTCGCCTGGTCCTCTCTTCGCAATACTTCATCATCATCTCGGCGGCACACTTTTTGCTCCTTCTTCTCGCTTGGCCTATTCATGTGACAACTATGTCCTCTTCCAATGCCTTCATCTGTTGACCCAAAATCTGACAATTTGTAGAACAACACACATTCGCGGGCTTCGCTTGAATATAATGGAGGAGGGTAAATGTAAATTGCTGAAGCCTTTGGTTCCTCAAAGAAAACTTCCTCCATTGGCTCTAATGCGCTACCTCCAAGTAGAAGACCTGCATCTTTCCCATGTTCTTCAGCCTCTTGGTTCGCACATACCAATTCTTGAAATTTCTGCAGCTCAGCAGTGTCTGTCCCAAATAGTGCCCTTTCCAAATCATCCACCATCCTAACATGATCAAATTCCTCACACGGCTTATGAACGCTCACCTCACCTTGGAATTTGTCTTCCTCAATTAAGCATGCAGTACCTTGCTCCAAGTCACCGTTATTCTCTGGATTTGCCTCTAGCATGAATTGTTGATTCTCTTGTTCCAAGACTCTCAAAACTTGAGCAGCTAATGTCCCCATAGATTTGATAAGCTTCTCATTATTCTCTTCAAGCATCCTAATCTCCTTCCTAATCTCCTTCAAATCATCATCTGACTGAAAAGTAGGAGTAGGTTGTTGATGTTGAAACTCTTCACTATCAAAGAAATATGACATATCTGGAACATCTTGCTGGTACTGTTGAGGATGGTATTGAAAATATGGTTGCTCCTCATAAGTGACATATGGATCAACTCCTCCGTAGTAACAATATTGTGAGGGATCATGAACGCCAAAACACCGCTCACATTGTTGAGGTTGTTGAATACCACCTTGGTTGCTCCAGCACTGATACGCCTCATGTGCGCCCGCACATAGCTCACAAACACTAGCCACCTGCTGAACTCCATAGTAATTTAGAAAATCCATCTTCAACTACAATGCTCTCTGACAAGTACCTGAAACACCAACTAACTACAAGAATAGATGAGAAAAAGAAATCCGAGTCAGTGAACTCTAACGACCACTATTGACAAGCACATAAACCAAAAATAAAACACCGATGATCCCCGGCAGCGGCGCCAAAAACTTGTTTGCACTAAATCACGCAAGCGTACGTGGTCACAAGTAATATATAAGGTTAAGTCCAAATTCGTTCCCACAGGGATCAAGTTATGGTTCTATTCAGTAAATATGCCTATGCAACAATGTATGGTTATTATGCACTGCTAAGACAATAACAATTTTGGGTTTATTAAACTAAATTAACTAAGACACAAATTAACAAAACTAAGAATTAACTAACTAACAAGAATTAAAATCTAATTACGTCTGCAAGAAAAACCATGGAATCCTAACTTCATTAAATACTTTGCTTAGATCTGACGCCTTTAATCACTATATGCAATGGTTATGATATCTGATCGGATAACACGAAACAAGTACACGCTACTTCTCAGTATACGTATACCAAACTAAACATACATCCACAAAAGAGATAGAAGATGAATAGACACCAATTATGCTTAGACCCTATATCTCTATAGAATTTGAAAACATAACGGTTGAAGAACAAGTTATCCATAAAGATCACATAGGGTAGCATATTATCTCTAATCATGCCACAAATCATGATGTTAAAACATCAACCTATCCTATGCTAGCATGGCAAGTTCTAAATCTCAAGATCCACTCTCGTTTAGCAAGAGATTAACAAATTAGATGTTCATGACGCATCTAAACACATGAATCACAACCATACGAGGATATCAGATATACATCACACACAGATCTGTAAAGCATCAAGATACTAAAGCTTCATAAATAAATCCGTTAGAATCCCATGACAACGATTAGTTCATAATCGAACCTCTCGTCATCATGGGATCAAGTGAAACCATGATAAAAACAAAGTATGAAAAAATACAAATAAATCTAAGTAATTGATATGTAATAATTCTACTCCTAATGATAATTATCTTAATGATCTAATTTACAAGGGTTGGATGTGTTTATATAGGCTCTAGACATCTTGCCCAGCAAGAAAATACCAAAACAGAATTATAATAGAATTTCTGCAAAATACGTTTCCTAAACTGATTCTGTTTTTAAGGAAAATTCGTAGCTGACTTTTCTTCAGTATTTCTGGACCGTTCCAAACGTAATTGGACCTCTGGACCACCTTAAAATGATAGAGAAGCTCGTTATCTTCGCGTGGACTGCTTACGGGCCTCAAACGGAGTTGTAGAACTCAAGATATGGCCAAAACAGTGAATCAGAAATCTGGCAGAATTTTTCAGGGGCAACCTGCGCCCAGCAGTCTGTTCTTCACGCAAATTGCTCCTACCCGGTGCAATTTGCTCCTGGGAATCCTATCCCAAGTTGTAGAAAATCTCCCAGGCTTCGCGTGGGCAGTAAGATCGCTGAAAACTGACTTCTAGAACTCCAGATATGTCCAAAACAGTGTAGACTGCGCAACCGTCTCAGAAATCCGAATTTTAATTAATTTATTCTCCAAAAACGATAGAAGCATCAACCTTAATCAACATTCTCGTAAATCTGCACAACTAAACAAAACACATCAAAACTACCACAAACTTGAGTCCAAGACAATCAATTTAAGCCGATATGGAACGCTCCAAGTGGATATAAACTCCACTTATCAGAAACCCAAGTGGTTGTTAGGGCTGACCAAGGGATTGTAGCACCACAATCTCTAACCCAGGTCATAAAACCAAACACAAGGTCAGAACCATTCAAAAATTTCTATCAAATCAAAAAGAAGAAGTTACAACTTAAAAGATCTGAAAGAAGTAGTGATGAAGTGAGTGAACCCACAGCTCTGCCTCTACTAAAGAAGAGTAGAAATGAACCTGAGGCAACTGTAAGCTCATCCATATCCTCCCAAAAGGATATGGACATTGAAATGGCAAATAAACAGTTATTGGAACCATTCTCTCAATAGGATGAGTCCATTGAACTTTGTCAGTCGGCCATGACACCCTGTATAGAGTCAAGCACACCCCTATTACTCACAATGGGGGAAAACATAACTTTAGAATCTGATGTTGCTAGGGACACTGAGCAAGGAGTGCACAATAGGATTGATACTGAAACAGTGCCTGCCATAGTTACGGTAGAGGAGCCTTCACAGGCTTACGAGGGAAATCTTGATTCTGAGCCACTTATAATAGAATCATCATCTCCCCTCTCAGGTGGAACATACCTGGATCCCTTAAGGGAGTCTTCACTCGCAGATTTATCTGGAGAAAGTAAAGGGCAACTTGGTCATCCTATCACTGAAGAAATTCAGTTATCAAATCCAAATGAATTGATAGTGGTGACTAAGGATCGGGATTTGCGAACTCCCATTGCACCACCACTGACCTCCCAAGAGGGGGCTAGGGTGATTTTACCTGCAGGTACACCTTCTGGAGCAGCTATGGAAATTGAGAGGAGTGATGTGAGGATCACCTCAAAATTGAGTGAAACACATGCACGTCAGATGAGTGAAACTCAGAGTGACATTCAGGTGAGTGCACACACTGACACATACACTCTTTCATTGCAAGAGAAGATTAAAGCTCTGGAAAAGGAACTTGAGGAAACTAAAGCTGAAGCAAAATTACTTCGAGAACAAGTGGGAGAACGGTCTTCTTCATCCACCTCTGTCAATAGTCAGCTTGTAGGAGTGTAGAATGATATCCAAATCATGAAGACTGTATTCAACAACAAGATCAATACTCTTGAACTCTCTCAAGAAAAGATAATCTCAGATTCTTCGGATATCACAGTTACTCAAGACAGAATTATCACTGCTCTTTCTAACAAAGTTGAGGATCTTCAAACAGAACTACATGAGAATCAATTGTCTACTGAACGTCGTCTTGATTTGATTGAAAGGCAGAATGTACAACAAGGTGAAGGGCTGAAACTTTTGTTCAACATGATTAGCAGAACTCATGCACCCACAGCAGAAGAAAAGGAATTCTTTGAAGGAAAATGTGGTGAAGGTGATGAGCGAGACCCAGGAACTGGTACATTTGATACTTCGGTAGAGGATTCCTCAACTAAGGGGGAGCTAGTGCTGGAGACAAGTCGAAATGGGGAGTTTCTGAAGATAAATCTAAGAAGAATGATCAAGGTGAACAAGGGAGACATAAAGGGAAAGCAGTTGAAGAAGTCTTTCAGAAAGCAGCTGAAGACACTGAAGGGTATTACTACACAGGTGAACCAAACAACTTTGATGTTTTTGCTAATTTAGAGTTCCCTGATGTGGGTGAAAAAAATACTAGAACCAGATTTTAGCAACTAGGAAGATGAAGCTGAAGATGAAGTGCCAGTTAACCCTGAAGATGAAGCTAAACAAATACAACTGGATTTTGAAGCTGAATTAGAAATTGATAGGCAAGAAGCAAAACTCAAATTGCAAGATGTAAGGCTTCAGAAAATACTAGATCTACTTGCACACAAAGAAAGACTTCACAAAGAGGAAGCAGAAGCAAAGCAACGGGAACATGCACTCAAAATTCAACAAAGGAAGTTATACATCAAGTATAAGAGTGGTGAGAAATGGGAACGTGCTCAATGAGCAATTGACTCACATCAGTTTTCTGAAAACAATGATTGTCTTTTTGTTGCTCTTCTTGAGGATTTTAAAAAGAAGAATCCAATTCATGAGATGTACATAAGAGCATTAAAAACAGAAGTAGTCAGGATATCTTCTGCATTAGCACCAAGAACTGATGAGTTGGTGATTTTTGTTGACTGTCATAATCTCTGAACACAAAGAGTTTCTATTCAATTCTTCTATGATAGATCACTGACAGAACTTTGGGTCTTTAGGCAAAAGGTGACGACTTCTTCTGAGTTGGGTGTACTACTTCATGAAAAACTTAAATAGTTTGCTGAAAGAGCTGGTCCAGAAATAGTTGAATTGCCAAGACAATTGAAATTCCATAAGGGTGAGGTACTTCATACAATCAATCTTCAGAATGATGAATTGTTCAAACACTCTGCCAGGCATCTAGTCTATATTGAGCATGTTCTGAGAAATCAAGGATTTTCTACTATAGAGAAGTCAGAAATTGCAGATCACATTCAATCCTATGCAGAGGTCAAATTTCTTAAGGATTATAAGAAGTTCAAAGGTCAATTGAGAAAGGCACTTGGAATTCCATTGATCCTTCCTACAGGATTCTCATCAAGAAAAGAGTTGCTAGTTGATACAGAAGTGCATAAAAATCTGCCAGAAATGGAAGAACCTGAAGATGGAGAAATAAGGAAGGAAGACAGTCAAAAATGAAGAACAACTCTACATGTAATATCTTTAGAGTTAGATAGATCAAGATAGGATTATGTTAAATGTGATCAGGCTAGAGGATCATCTATCTTGTATCTATCATTATGTTTGAATATGGAAATTGTTATAAATACCAGAACTTTTTCATTATTTACTTGCTATTAATGTTTTATCATTTACTAGTTTAAGTTGAGTTATCCTCTAAGAATTTGCTTGTTAGTTTATAACAAACAAATAGGGGGAGATTGAAAGGCACATGACACAGCCTATTTGTAGTTCGAGGACTCAACTCAACTTAAATTAGATTGTAATAAGTAAATAATATTAACTGTCTCAGGAATCTCACAAAGTACTATATGTCAGAAGAAAGAAGAAAGTCAATCTATTGTTTTGATGCTTTACACTGGAAGAAGATTCAGTTAGCTGATCATGCCTCAGTATAGCATTGAAGCAAGTGGATTCATTTAGAGTGACAGAGATTATTGTTATATCAGATCAAAGGATAGTCATATTAGATCAAACGACAGTCATAACAGCTACCAATGAATAGTCATACCGATTGTTATAATGAACCAGTTGATTGTCATAACAGTTCAAACGACAGTCATACCGATAGTCATAAAAGCTGTGATGGAGAGTTATATTTAAAAGCTTTATGACTATAGACTTTTCAGCGGAAGTTGGCTATAAAAGAAAGACAGAAGACAGTAGATGATATAAAGACACACGAGCAAGATATTAAAGACAAACAGAAGCATCAAACTCTCTCTTCTTTAATACCAACTGCCAAGCTCTTAAATTTCACAATAAATTCAGTTCAAGCCCTTTGTAATATTTGATCCGCTGGGACTTGTTTATTGATCACTCTTGTACTACTAGCGAATTAAGTTTCCTAGTTCTTATCTCGATTTTTATTAACTAAATTAGAAAAGTTCATGTCGAATTTTCTAATTAGTTTTTATTAACGTGGTTATACTCTGTACTGATTTTGTAACAACCATCAAGTTTAATATATCGTTCTATTTAACTTGAATTTTGTTTCAATTGATTCCGCTCAAATTTGTCTAAACTAAATTTTATTTAACGGACAAATTTCGATAAAAAGGTAAAGATTGTATTCAACCCCCCCTTCTACAATCTTAACGGACCTAACAAACTGGTCGAAAATGACAACTGAAAACTGGAACTTGCAATCGGAAATTCGTCTGCTCCCCTATATAGCATATAAGGTTGCATATGAGGTTGCTACACCTCATATGCAACCGAAAACTGAAAACTGGAAGTTTAAGTTCTAGTTTCCAGTTGTCATTTTTGACCAGTTTTTTGAAACCGAAAACTGAAAACTGAAAATTGGAAGTTCAAGTTCCAATTTTCAGTTGTCATTTTCGACCAATTTTTTGAAATATATATATATATATATATATATATATATATATATATATAAGCTTGTCGAAAATGACAACTGAAAACTAGAACTTGCAATCGAAAATTCATTTGCAACCTTTGCAACCAAAAATTAAAAGTTGCGGCTGGCGCCGCCCATATATTCAAAAGGTTGCATAGGTTGCAAATCGTATTTTTGAAAATAAAACTTAAAAGATACTCCCCCCGTCCCTCTCATTTCTTTACATTTTTTTTTATTACTTGACACGCATTTTAAGGCTCCTAAAAAATATAGTTGCAAAATTTATTTTTAAAATTTTCTTTTTTTTTTGTATAAAAATAGAACAATTCTATTTTATACAAAAAAAGAAAATTTTAAAAATAAGTTACAAAACTATTCACAAAATCCACCTTAAAATCCGTGCCAGAATTACGTCCCCAAGGTAAAGAAACAAGGGGGACAGAGGAAGTAGTTTTTTTGAAATAAAACTTATAAAATAGTATTTTTGTAAATAACTTTTAAAGTGGTAGTATTTTTGGAAATAGTTTTAGAAAGATAGTATATGGTGTAATTTCCCTTATTTTTATATCAAATCAAAGATATTGAAATTTTTTGCTTTTTATTTAATTTTCAATCATTTTATTTAATAAATAATATTTAATATAAATTAAAGAAATTAATTCGTTATATGTTCTAATTAAAATACGTTATTTTTTAATTAAAACATATTCCATTTTTATAAATACAATTAAAAATACAAATTATAATATGTTTTGAAATCATTCACATGAGTATCTAGGGATCTTGAAATAAGTTTTCCAATCATATGGCAGGATAATATCCTATATGAAAATTTTTGATTGATAATATAATAATGTGAACCTATGAAGAGTCAATTTTCACTTATTCATCTTCATTGATTGTAATATGACATGTAAAATTTGAAAAATCCAAATTGGGATTTAACATTCTCTCATGCATATTAATTAATCTAATTAAAATACATTATAATATGAATAATGAGAACGTATTATGTAAAATTTGAAAACAATTTTTGGATCTAATTTGAAATCTAACATTTTCTCATACATATGATCTAATCTAATTAAAGTACATATTTTCAATTCATACTACTATTATATGTTATATACAAAAATAATACACATTTCATTTTGTTAATTTCCTTCAACTTACTATATTTAGTGTCCTTATTTATTACATTATTTGCACAAAAATTCGTGCGATAAATATTGAAAATTTTTCTTGCACCAATTTGTATATATATTTGAATTAATTTGTAATTAGAAATTAGAAATTAGAAATAGGATAAATGATAATATTTTGATTTTATCTTGGGATAAGTTCAAAACTACCCATGTCAATTATTGGGCTTTTAAAAAAATATAGCCCAACTTTCTAAAATTCTAAAATTACCATCCATACTTTTTTTAATTTTAAAAATACGTTTTGCAACCTTTGCAACCTCATTTGCAACTTCAGGGCGGCGCCAGCCGTGTGAGTTGCAAATGAGGTTGCAACTGAAAACTATAAGTTGCAAATGAGGTTGCAACTGAAAACTGGAAGTTGCAAATGAGGTTGCAACTGAAAACTGGAAGTTGTAAATGAGGTTGCAACTGAAAACTGGAAGTTGCAAATGAGGTTGCAACTGAAAACTGGAAGTTACAAATGAGGTTGCAAAAGTTGCAACTGAAAACTGGAAGTTGCAAATGAAGTTGCAAATGAAAACTGGAAGTTGCAAATGAGGTTGCAAAAGTTGCAACTGAAAACTGGAAGTTCAAGTTCCAGTTTTCAGTTGTCATTTTCGACCAGTTTTTGAAATCTATTATATATATATATATAACTAAAATATTGAGGAACTTAGTAACTCTATCATACACCATTGATTAACTTTATAAATGGACGGACAAGATTAAAAGTAAAAAAATAAAGATAACATAGAGGAGGGGCATAATTGTAGAGACTGAGATAATAGAAAACACACGGCAGTTAACCTCGAGGACAATAAAGCCACGACTCATTTACAGGATATCACTCAAAACAAACTAAACAATGTATTCTCAATATTACTGAACGCATATCCAGATATGGAAAAAGGTAAGACCATGCAAATTTTCAAGATGTGAAACCATTCTGTATTGTTTAAAGGTTGTTCTGTAGTTCAGACTTTCTTTTAATCAAGTGTTCTGTGAATTAGTAGTGTGCTGTAAATAGGTGTTTTGATCTGTATGGAGGTCTATTCTTATGTTTTTAGTTTTAATCTAGTTTTTTGTAATATTGTGTGAACTGTAAATCTGGTATGTCTTGTTAATTTGATTCATGTATACTGTTTATACGATGTGTAATTGATTTTAGGGTTTTCTAGTTCGTACTATTTCTTTCATGTGTTCTGTAATTTAGAAATGAGTTGTATATAGTTATTTTCTTCTGTACGTAGCTGCTTTGTTCTTTTGTTGTTTTCACATGTTGGTTTTATTTTTTTGCATTGTTCTGTACTTCTTAAAACCATGATTGAACAAATGTAAAAATAATAGAAAGTACTTTTATGTGTTTTGTTATATATCTAGGTAAGTTTTATTTTGGAACGTGAAATGATGATCATTTATATTTTAAAATTTTCTTTGTAGTAGTAAGTTTAATTTTCTTATAAGTCTTTCATTGTTTTATTTGTTTTTAAATAATGGCTAAACGAACTGCTCGATTTTTATGACCAATGTACACTGTAATGTATTGTGACTCAGATAGCAGGCAACACAGTCGTTTGAAATTGCGTAGATTACACCACAAAATGCTCGATTATGTGGACCTGGTCACCAACTCAGGCGTGGACACTAACGAGAAAGAACCTGAAAGTAACATTGATGTCAAGCAAACAATGGTCCAAGAAGCTATGACAATAAAATTTTTGTCTTCACTTGAGACTGTAGGAGAGTATCTAAAAAAATTTAATGCTATACTCAAAGATAGTAACATCATAATAGAACTATCTCGTCACCGGGTGAATAGTGGGGAGAAGATTTATAATGAATTGGAGTTTATGAACTTTGAATCCATTCTGTATTGTATTAATGTAGTTCTATAGTTCGACCTTTTTTCAAATTTAAATGTTCTGTAATTAGCATTGTTCAGTATATTAGCATTGTCCTGTAAATATGTGTTTTGTTCGGTCTTTTTCAAATTTAACTGTTCTGTAAATTAGCATTGTTCTGTATATTAGCATTGTCCTGTAAATATGTGTGTTTGTTCTGCACGGAGATCCATTGTTGTGTTTTTAGATTTAAACTATTTTTTGTAAACATGTGTAAATTGTATATATGGTATGTCTTGTTAATTTGATTCCTGCATAGAGTTTATACGATGTGCATTTGCTTTAGGGTTCTGTAATTTGTACTATTTGTTTCACATGTGTTCTGTAATTCAAAAATGTCCTGTATATAGTTGTTTAATTTAGAAATACTCCTGTGAAATGTCATGATTCTTTAATTTCTAGTAGGAACTATAACATTCTTTCATTTTCTTTTAAAATTCTGTAACACACAGTTAGTTGTGGAAGCAAAGAAAACATACTCTCTTCTAACAGATGTTGTTTAATACAGGCAACTAGTACAAGTGGCAGAAATTTAAACTTCCTTACACTAGAAGTACTAAACTTATCAGGTCTTATACACTCCTGAAACATTCTCCGGAAAGTGACTGCACTTTCAGATCTCCCACGCTTTGCACAAGCAGATATCATACCAGCCCAACCGTCAACATGCTTTTTTCCGCCTCTTTAAACACCAATTCAGCTAAACCAATTTCTCATATTTTTGAGTACATATTAATCAAAGAAGTGCTTATCACTGAATCTGTATACAACCCAATACGGAATATCATACAGTGGATCTGTTGAGCCTCTGTGATCATAGCTAAATTAGTAAAAGCAACAATCACACTAGTGATTTTATACTTATTTGTTTCCACCCTCAATTTTCTCATTTCCTTAAACAATTGAAGAGCAGATATAGAATTTCCTTCTGGTACATAACCAGAGATCATGGCGGTCCAAGATACTACATTACGGATTGGCATACAACAAAACTCCTTCTTGGCTTCTTCCATATCCCCACACTTTGCATACATATCAATGATAGCAGTAGAAACAAAGATATCTTCTCCAGCACCACATTTGATCACCAGTCCTTGAACCCCTCTACCCAGATCAAGTTCTTCAAGGGCAGTGCAAGCGGTTAAAACGCTATAAAATGTAAAACTATTCGGCAATAAAAACCTGCTACACATCTTATCAAAAAGATCCAATGCAACCAAGTTCTCCTTATTTTTAACAGCTCCGGAGATAGCATTCCAACAAGCCACATTATTCTCACAAGATACATCATAAAAAAACCCTTAATGCATCCTCAAAGCAATCACTTTTAGCAAATAAATCAATACCTCCAGCACGCACATACCCATTCGAAAAGCACATACCCATTCAAAAACAACCCATTTTTCATCACAAACCCATAAATCTGCTTCCTACATACATGATTCTACAATGAGCAACACGCAGAAATCTCACCCCCATAAGTAAACTGATTAGGAACAAAACCTAATGAATGCATTCTACAAAACACTCTCCAAGAATCCTCATACAACAAATTCTCATTGTAACCCGAAACCATTATATTCCACGAAACAACATTTAACTCAGGAATTTCATCAACCACCTTCACTGCATAACCCAAAGAACCACATTTGAAGTAAAAATCCAGCAAAGAATTAGCAAAGAAAGGATCTTTATACATTTCATAGCTTTTGAGCAAATGGGCATGTAATCGTTTTGTTTCACTGTATGTAATTTTTCTTGATTTGCTCAACTCATTAAAAAGTTGTAAAGGGTATACTGTGGATATAATCTATTAACGAAGAAGAACATTAATCTAGTAACCACCCAGCACGTACGTAAATTAACTGAATCTATAGATATATCAGGATGTGATATTGGCTCTTGAAAAGACTGAAATACCCCCATAAGTTAAAATATGATGTAAAAACATTTTATATCTCAGCCATTGATGGGAAAGTGATCCAACGGTCCACAAAAAGTTACCAAGTTACTCAAATAAGAAAGTTTTTGAGCCAAGGCCTATATATATATATATATATATATATATATATATATATATATATATATATATATATATATATATATAATAGATTTCAAAAAACTGGTCAAAAATGACAACTGAAAACTGGAACTTGCAATCGGAAATTCGTCTGCTCCCCTATATAGCATATAAGGTTGCATGCAACCTCATATGCAACCGAAAACTGAAAACTGGAACTTGCAATCGAAAATTCGTCTACTCCCCTATATATAATATAAGGTTGCATATGAGGTTGCGTAGCAACCTCATATGCAACCTTATATGCAACCGAACACTGAAAACTGAAAACTGGAAGTTCAAGTTCCAATTTTCAGTTGTCATTTTCGACCAGTTTTTTAAAATATATTTATATATTCCAAAAAACAGGTCGAAAATGACAACTGAAAACTGGAACTTACAATCAGAAATTCGTCTGCATCGAAGTTGTAACTTTTGCAACTTCCAGTTTTCAGTTGCAACCTCATTTGTAACCTCATTTACAACTTCCAGTTTTCAGTTGCAACCTCATTCGCAACTCACACGGCTGGCGACGCCCTGAAGTTGCAAATGAGGTTGCAAAACGTATTTTTAGAAAACTAAAAAGTTTAAAACAAAGTTGGTAGTATTTTTGTAAAAGTAAAAAGTATTGAATTGAAAGAGGAAGTTAATGATAGTAAAAACGTAAAAGAAAGTTAAATACATATATATTTTTGTAAATATCCCTTTTATCTTCTACTTTTATAGTAACTTTGTAATAATTCATTGTCATAAAACAAATATTTTATAATTTGATTAGATTTTATAAAACATAAATACCTGCAAGTTTAAAATCCGTGCTATGTATAGATTTTTTTAATAAGATTTTTTTTCTTAAATTGAATTAATTTTTTAATACATGAATTTTGTAGGCTTAAATTTTTAAATGATATGATTTCATAACAATTATATAAATATTGTCCGTGATTTTATTTGTAATTAAGTAAGAGTAATTAAGTAAAAACACGAAGACCGTACCGACCAACTATTCGGTTATTATAATATAGTATAGATACGATAATATTAACATGATCATTTATAATATTACTTATTAGGCTTAATGACCTTTTAACTCTTAAAATTTACTATGTTGTGCCCATCAACCACCCAAGTTTCAAAACATACCTTTAGCCCATAAGATACCCGGAAAGGTCCTATTAGCCCTTATACCAGTATAGATTTAAATAAATATGCAACCGGTATAAATCAGAAGGGCAAATCAGACATTACACTTTATATTTCCTCCAAAACAAAGAAAAAACTCCTGCCCAAACCTTCTAACCCATGTAGTTCTATTTATATATATATATGTGTGTATAGATTTACAAAACAAATTGCTAAAGAAGGGGGTAAGAAGATGGAACCTACTTGTTGGTGTGTGTTGATGGAGGATTTTCGTAATCAACGTGATTTTCGGAGGCCCGCTGGAATTTACAAGTATTACACATGTAATTGGCTGTTTGTTTGTCATTTAGGTGTGATTTGATGGTGGGGGTGAGCTGAGCTTGAGAGGTTACGAGAATCAACGCAGGTTCCATTAGCGAGATCTGTGGCCGTTCTCTCAAGGTGCCTACGTACCCTTGTTTATATAGGGATCAAGCTCACGTAGTTCTAATGCGAAGCTGATTCTGCTTGACCAGCTATATTCGATTGTTTAGTTCGTGTTGGACTCAAGTTCCTTTAGAGTTTACCATGAACTGGTTGGCTAAGTAGAGTAGAACTCGAGTTCGTACTCTACTATAATTCTCATGTCTATTAGAGGCATTCTAGGATCAACTGCGCCCTAGAATTACACTCCAATAATAATTCGGTCTCTTTCAGGCTGGCTACGCTCAGGAACCTGGTACTCAGGAACCTATGTCTCAGGAACCTGGTGCTCAGGAACCTATATTTCGGAACCCGGTTCTCAGGAACCTCTGTCTAGGAACCTGTTTCTCAGGAACCTCTTTACAGGAAACTGTACCTACACAAATAACAAATATATTAGTCTGAGGAGCCTCTTTGTGGTTCCCATATGCTCTTGATGTCTTCACTACTGCTGCTAGGCTGTCTTGAACTCTTCTGCGGGGAGGAACCTGGTCCATTCATAATCTTCTCAGCTTCCGGTTCATCAGGAACCTCATGATACTTATAGCTTCTTGACTGTCTTCTCAGCGAGTGCTCATTTCATCATGTCTGGTCCTCATATCTTGTACTAGATCTATCTTATGCCTCATATAGATTGGACCCTATAGCTTAATGGGCCTAAATCTAGCCCATGGAGATTTTGGGCACAATAGTGTGGAAGATTAGATATGTTAAGAACCTCATGGACCGATGCAAATCCGGGAAGAAGATTTTAGGGATACCTTCGTTTCATGGTAAAATTATTGTTATCAAGTATCATTTGATAATTTTTTTTGCTTCTGAAACTTGTTATTATTGCAGGAAGACAGAGCTAATGCTTGTAACTTTCATTTATGGTTCGACCCCCCTATGTGCCCAAGGTCAAGAGTTATCATTCCAGGGCTGTTGAGAAAAGTTGAAAATCTAGAAGATGATTTAAAGAAGTTTGAGGCTGCTGATGAAATCATAATGAAGAAGAAAAGGTCTATTTTGTTGTTTATGATTGTCATATTCATAGTGTGGAGTTTTGTAGTGATGGACAAAGATGTGGAGACAATGAGTAAGGGACAATATCAATTACCCTAATTGTAGCTTTGTAGAAGAAAAATGAATTATGAATTATGATTTATGAAAATGTAATGCAGTTTGGTATTTATAATGAAATGATTTTTTAATGAAATATTATGAATTGAACACAATCAAAACAAACAACCTATTTATGAAATATTAGGAATTGAACACAATCAAAACATTACATGATCAAAAGCATAAGGTTCACTTCCATAACTTAGTAAATAGCCCACATTACATGATCAAAAGCAAAAGGTTCACATCCATGATTATAACATCCAAGCCCACAACCAAATGCATACCGGACCCAACAACCCACCACAGGCCAGTCCAAAAGTGCTATGTAAGAACCCAGATTTTTGATAGAATTAAAACTTTTATTATGTAATGATGTAAGAATGAATAGTGAATACGACTATGATGTAACGATTGTTCTAATGAATGAAAAGGGGAATGGATTGAGATTCACATATTTATATGCCATGAATAATGCTAGTGGTTGACAGCATAGATAAGAATAATCTATCTCCTAGGAAAATAAGACATGGTATTTCCAAATAGGGAAGTTATTCTCATGTCATCCAAATCAATATCTGTTATTAGTCCAGTGGTTCCGTAAAAGGGTTAAGGAATGCTCGAAGGAGAGTAAGGACACTTTTACAATATATAAGAAATAAAAAGAGAATAAGTAGTGAAAAGTAAGAATATTATTAGACGGCGCTATATAGAAGTATTCAGAACGGATTTCTGAGTTCTTATTAATGATCCAGGGACGAGATAAGTGTATGTACACGATATCGGATTCAGAAAAGTAGCACTTTTATTTTCTCCGAGATTTCCCTGGACACTGCAAGACCTAGGGATTTATTAAAAGGATTTAAGGAATTTAAATTCGAGAAGTATTAAGAAAGATGGAGAATGGTATTATAATTATTAATAAGGTTTCCGGTAAAACCCTAACTAGAAATCTTTGAGATATTCCTACGAATGATCAATCAAATTGAGCAATAACCGGGCAAAAGAGAAAGCAGGAAGGCAAGGTGCATGCATATGCAAGTAAGAAAATATCTAGCAACCAAGTGGTGACTCAAGTAACTAGCACACTTAGATATTGAACTGGTACTTAGCAATCAAACCAATACTTATCATGAATTCCACCCAAAGATCAACACTTGTCCTCTCCAAAAACATCATCCCTTGCATCATCACTATAATAAATCAACTCCAAGATGAGATATTATCAAAATAACATCACTTTATGCATTATTGATCAAAACAACAAAGCAAGAACACAACTCTCTCCCAAAACCCTCCCTTTCGGCTTTCTTCATAAATCAAGAACCAAAATCATTCTTCCCACCATTGTTTGATCTTGAAACTTTTATGGTGAGACTTACATTTCATATAAATGATCTCCTATAAATATTAGCTTCAATCTCATTGTTTTCCATTTTCAAAAAAATCATCAAAGTAGATGATGAATAGTGTTCTTCATGTATTAACTTTGTTTTCTTGATTTCTTTTGGTTGATCTAAGCTAGCTTAGGCCACACAAGGACTAGATCAAGGATTAGTAAGGCTCTAGCACTCTCCAAGGAAGGTATATATCATCAAAACCCTAGCTCTTACTTTAAGTTTATGGATGTTCTTGATGAATCTAAGCTTAGTTATGATGTTAGTATGATTATAAGCATGATTAGTTAGTGGTTTAGTGATTTAAGTATCATGATGATTATTATGATAAAGAGTTATGTTCTTGGACATTTTGGGATGAGAAATCATGTGAATAAGTTGTATGGATTCCCGGTGTTGCTTGGTTTGATTGTTATGATTTTTGGAACGTTCGATTCATGGTCGTCGTAATGCCGAATTTTCGTTAATTATTGAAAACCGTGCATCACAGTAGTTTTAACTCACTGTTTAGCTTCATATTCTCCCATGATAAGATAGATTATGTTATAAGATTAGTTTTGATATAAAGATCGTGTGAAACGGACTTACAGTTTAGGAGTTATGGTTAAAATCGTAAAAGTGGTTTGAAATCGTAAACGAAAGTTCGTAACTGAAATTGAACCCCTTAAATATTACGAAATCAGTGGCGAATCTTGATAATTAAATACTAGAGATAAAAAGGAAGATGTGGGAGAAAACCTCATGTCAAACATATCGTTTTCTGATTTTATAAAAATGTTCGAATCAAGGTTAAACGCGAACGAACCCCTAAAAAGCATACTTGGATATAACTTTGGTTAATGACTTAGAAAACGAGCGATAAAACTCGAGGTATAATCTTGGTTCGTAAACGATCGACTTTAGAACTTATACGGCTTAAGTATGTATCAAGTGTGAGTATGATGACATGTCATAATAGCGAACAAATGTCGGATCGTATCGGTGATAAAAAGAGTTACACTAAAAGGTGTATAACGAGATAATTCGAAAACGTGTTTCGATTTAAGTAAGATTATACTTAGCCTTTTTAAAAATGTTAAGTTATTAATCCCGAATACCTTGGCTATTTATAGATCGCCAGGCTGACCCGGGACACGCTACCACTACCTCCACCCGCACTCGATTTCCAGGCAAGTTCAAATCCTTTTTAAAGGCTGTTTTTGTGAATATATATATATATGCTTTCTATTATACATATGCCATAGCATGCATGCCTACTTTCAAGATATATTGATATACTTGTTTCCTGAATAATTGTTGGCTTATAAGCTAGATAGTTAATATATCAGTTATAAGCCGGATATTACTAAGACCCTTGGAGAAGGGCGTATGAATCTCATTCTTTGATTATAGACCGGGAGTCAGTATTTCTTGATATATCGCGATTATTTTTGAAGGGAAATATCTAAGTAAATATTTTCCCATTATTTATTTAATGAATATTAATTTGAATATTCATTCAAGATTAATTACTTATTAAATATTATTTCTAAAATTCCTTTTAAGCCGTATTCATGTAATAAATATTATCTGGAATATTCATATGAACTTCATTTATTCGACGAATATTATTTTCAGTATTCGTTTAAAGTCGATTCAATTATCGAATATTGTTTCGAATATTCATTTAGTAATTATTCCTTCAATCAGTATTATTAATTTGAATATTCACTATTTGTTCAGTGAATATTATTTCGAATATTCGTTCGAATTTTAATTATTTGATAAGTATTATTAATTTGAATATTCACTATTTTTGTTCAGTGATTATTATTTCGAATATTCGTTTGAGTTTTAATTATTTGATAAATATTATTAATTTGAATATTCACTATTTGTTTAGTGAATATTATTTCGAATATTCATTCGAGCTTTATTTATCTGATAAGTACTACTTATTTAAATATTCATTAATTAATTAATGAATACTGCTTGTGAATATTTACTCGAGGATTATTCTGAGTAATATCTTATATTAGGATTATTCCTTCAATATTTTGACTTAATAAATATTCTTGGAAATATTTATTTAATTCTTCTAACTCGTTTAGAAATGATTTAATTCCTTCAAATGTTATCTTCGATCTTTGAGTAGTATGATAATTTCTCTGAGCCTATCTATTATTATTATTATTAAATCAAGAAAGGTTCTCAAAAAATTAAATTCTTCATTCAAATCCAGCTTCCAAATTATAAGGGAACCTTGCTTGAGAAATGTTATTTATCTTTTGGACTTCCCGATCATAAATTCTTTGAAATTATTCTTTTCACTAGCAACTTGAGTGCTAGTATTCATTGAATCTTGTATACCCACTCATCATTGGAGGGGTGAGAGTGTTGGAACAAGTTGGTATCTATTAACAAGCAGCAGCTTGGGAAATATTGGTGAACTTTCCTTTCCAACTAGATACGACTACTTTGTGGAGTCCTATCAACAAGTATCATACTTGGGGAAAGGGGAACGAACTTTACGTTTCACAGTGATGGATGCTAAATGAACTAGGAGACGCATAAGTGGCCGAGTGGCGCCGGTCCAGCAATAGCCCAACCGTTGGCTGTGGAGTTCCATAGGGCGGTAGACAAGTAAATCCGTCGGAGCTACCTTCTACATGTAGAGAACGACTGATGAGATACATGACATACGACTGATCATCGTAAACGTCAGGGCATCTGGCATGACAATGCTCCCGTATTAGTTCATCTTTCAAGATTGGAGATCTTCTGCAACACCATCTGTGGTGGCAGAGTTGAAACATGTTAGAAACTGGAATTGCAATATTTTTCTGCAAGTTCCTCTTTTATGAAAATAATGGTATCTGGCTTATTTTTGGCATAGCAGATATCCCCACAGAAAATATAATTGAGTTGCCTTGTAACTTCATCATTGATATTATATTGGCACTATCTTCATAAATGCATGGCATATGGTTTCAACAATTTGGTTGAATTGCAATATATATATTCTTGTTGCTCAGTTATATATTATTATTGGTGGGCTATTGCTCACCCTTGCTTATTTATTATGTCACAATAACAGCTAGGACTGATGGCTCGCGTAAGGCGCACTTAGCGTAAGCAGGTTACCCGACCCACAGGACTCCCCGCTGATATCGTTGCTGCCATTGCTGAGCTAGCATAGAAAGACAGCTTTTGGGTTACCAGTTTAATTATATGTATAATTAATCCTAATCAACGACAAGAACCTTTAAACTTATGTTGTTACTCCTTTTGGATTGTAATAACTTTTATTCGTAAATCCGTAAAGTGAGACTTATTTCAATTTCATCTCTTGGATTATAACTGTGTGTGTGTGTGTGAGTGGATATTATTGTGGGGTCACAGCATGTTACTTATTTATTTTGGATTCAAGTCAAGTGTTATTCATGGAAAATGAGACCGTAACGACCCGATCCCTGACCCTGGATTTGGGGGTGTTACAGAAATGGTATCAGAACGAGAGTTATATATCCCAAAAGATGATGCGACGTTATGTAATAATAAATTCACTAATATAATTAGAACTCTTTCCAAGTTCACCTAAAACCCTTACGGGAACTTTTTAAGTATCATGATAGTAATATCGTTCGTCTTGTGTAGGCGAGCGACAGGTCTGCTCAGGAGGCGGCTGCGAGGCAGCATGATGAGGACATGTTCCGGACCAGAGACCCGTATTTTGAGTACTTGCCTGATGAGGAGGAGGAGGACCCTAAGGAGGTCCATGCTGATTCTGATACTGATGTGATTAAGTCTGAGGAGGAGGACGATCCTGAGGAGGTCCATGCTGATACTGATGTTATTGAGTCTAAGGAGGAGAAGCAACCGGAGGAGGTCCAGGTAGGGCAGGACGCTGAGTTAGTTGCTGAGGATGAGGATTTTTGGGTTGTATCTGAGATTAGGACTATGGAGGAGGATACTGACATGACCACTGAGCAGGTGATGGCTGCTGTTGTTGGACAGACTGCAGATGAGGGTAGGGAGGGAGATGTTGATGAGCCCGTGGATGATGCTGTAGGGAGTTCCGGACTTCGTGTGCCACCCCTCTCTGGTGAGAGAGCCTCTACCCTACCACTACATCATGGGAGTCCATTCTCTGATGAGTTTGAGGAGCTGACACCAGAGCCGCAGCAGGCAGAGGCTGCCCTTCCAGCAAATCCAGCCCCTCCACCCCATGTTCCGGCTGAGGGGGTCTCAGCATGTGGCTCCTTTTGGATTGTTATTATAATTATTTAATTATATGTATAATTAATCCTAATCAACGACAAGAACCTTTAAACTTATGTTGTTACTCCTTTTGGATTGTAATAACTTTTATTCGTAAATCCGTAAAGTGATACTTATTTCAATTTCATCTCTGGGAATATAACTGCGTGTGTGAGTGGATTATTGTGGGGTCACAGCATGTTACTTATTTATTTTGGACTCAAGTCAAGTGTTATTCATGGAAAATGAGACCGTAACGACCCGATCCCTAACCCCGAATCTGGGGGTGTTACATGCTAGCAAATTGGTATACTCCCTCCGTCCCTAATTAGTTGTCCAGTTTCTATTTTTGTTGGTCAAATTGACTCAAATTTGACTGAAATTTATATATATTACATAATGAAAAATATTTAAAAAAATTATACCATTGTAAACTACTTCTAATCTATTTTAATATGTGATTTTCATTTTTTTTAAATTAATAAACGGATTAATTTTAATCTTCGATCAAAAGTTAGTCAATATGACCACTGAAAAGTCAAACTGGACAACTAATTAGGGACGGAGGGAGTACATTAGTTATTGACTTGTATCTATAAAGGCCCCAAACACTCTTATTCTAATCGATGTGGGATGTTACAAACACCCCCTCTTATTGGGTTGACGTCCTCGTCGAGCCCACACACAAACTTACTAAACCCGGGCAGTGCCTCTGGACTTCCGGCCAGGCAGAGCTGTGATACCATTTATAACATCCAAGCCCACAACCGAATGCATACCGGACCCAACAACCCACCACAGGCCAGTCCAAAAGTGCTAGCAAATTGGTATACATTAGTTATTGACTTGTATCTATAAAGGCCCCAAACACTCTTATTCTAATCGATGTGGGATATTATAATGATCAAAAGCATAAGGTTCACAGTCAAAATGAAACTACATGTGTAGAAGTCAAAGGCATATGACACAGCCTATTTGTAGTTTGAGGATACTACTCAACTTAAATTAGATTGTAATAATTAAATAATATTTTAACTATCACAGAAATCTCAGATAGTATTATCTGTCAGAAGAAATATGAACAATGTCAATCTACAGACTTGAAGAATTGCTACATTGAAAGAAGTTCAGTAATTTGATCAAGACTCAGTGAAGTATTTCAATAAAGTGAATTCATTTAGAGTGACAGAGATTTCTACAGTGATAGATCAAGATCAGACAGAGTAAAGAATGAACATGAAGAGAATTTAGAAGAGAAAAGAATCACAGTTTAAAATCAAAAGTGAAGAACAATCATTTGAGTTAGTCGCTCATAAACCAGACAGTACATCGAGTATCAACAAATAATCCAGTGGTGAATCTTTATTATTTTCAGTGGTTCAAAGGAATTTTTGCTATTAAGAATTAATAATAATTCTATATTAATTAACTAAGTTATTAGTTGATTTATTTAATAAATTCATTGATCTGCAAGAATTAATTTATTTAATAAATTAATTATCAAAGTTAATTAATATTTGAATTATTGATTAATTGAGAAAGTATTTCAGCATTGTACTAGAAAGGGTATTCTGATACTCTTGGAATCATGGTTCAATACCCTTACCGAAATTGACAGCAGAATACCCTTGGAAGCTATTTTAGTGGATACCCTTGGAAGGCAACAACAATAGCCTTACCGAATAAAATGCATGGATACCCTTGGAAGCTATTTGTCAGGATACCCTTGGAAGCTTGGGATACTCTCACCGAAATATTTGAGGAAATACCCTCACCAGTTCATTTCAATACCCTTATCGACCAAATTATCCAATACCCTTGCAATCTCTCAATACCCCTTGATGAACAAGTGATCAAGAAATTGACAAAAACTTTAGTGTTGAATACATAAATATCAATCAAGGCGGCTAAGTAAAAACACTTGTCAAAAATTATCAGATCAAAAGACAGAACCCAGCAAACACTCTCTCTTCATAAATATTTCTCTACAAGAGCAATAAATTCACAAAAAATCAAAGGCTTTGTATTTGTAATATTTGATCCGTTCAAGCTTGATTACTTAACACTCTTATACTACTAGCGAATTTATTCCTAGTTCTTATCTCGATTTTTATTAACAAATATAGAAAAGTTCATGTCGAATTTTCTAATTTGTTTTTATTAACTTGATAATACTCTGTACTGAATTTGTAACAACCCTCAAGTTTAATATATTGTTATATTTAACTTGAACCTTGTTTCATTTACTTTCGCTTAAATTTGTTTAACTAAATTTAAATTCACCGGACAAATTTGGAATAAACAGTATAGATTGTATTCACCCCTCTTCTACAATCTTATTGGTCCTAACAAAAAGTAAAAATCTTGGTCTTCAAGCCTGTTTCACCTTTCCCTTTGAGTTGCTCTTCCCCTTTCCTGCATTCTTCAAGTTTTTTGTGGTCTAATGTATTGCTTTTGTCAATGTATCCCTTGTGATCACATTTTTGCCATGAGATAAGAAAGGTGCAGTTTTTGCCTTTTTTTTCCCAACTATAGTCTTGTATTGCTTCACTGGTGGTGACATCTGTTTGCCCAACTTCATGGGGCCTGCATATGAGTTGATTTGGTCCTTCTGCTTAGTTGATTGCCCATCCACTGCTGCTATCATGGTGTCATCTTCCTCATCGATACAAACCGGAGTATCTTGTGTGTTTTGGAATTTATTTAGCTATGGAGTTTTGTAAAGACTCCCACTCCTCAATTGTTGAAACTCACCACTGGGGTCCTCCTTTCTTTTGTTGTTCTTCTCAATTCTTTCCTTCAATTCTTCTTTAATGGCTTTTCTCTTTCTCCTCTCCTCCTCTACTTGGTTGTCTTTCATAGGCTCCTCAATGATTGCTTTACCTTTGTCTTTCTCCTGCTGCTTTGACTCCGTAAGTTTTTTAATCTTTTGAGCTGCAATCATGATAGGTGAGTCATGAGTAGTTTTCAAGCCTATTTTTGCATACCTCAGTTGCCTTATCTTTCTAGCTGCAACTTCAATAGGAGCTTCTTCCTTACTCCCTTCCATATAGACCTCTTCTTGCACAATTGGAATATCAGTCATGGGTGGCCTTTGTTCAACAATCTCTACTTGGCTTGGTTCAGTCATGGGTGGTCCTTCTTCAAGATAATCTAGAAGCATTTCATTATAATTACCTTCCATTTCTTCCTCATCAACTGTGGTCACATCATCAGCTGGCATTTCATTAAGTGATCCATGATCACTTACATCCTCATTAGCATCTTCTGTAGGTGGAACCTCTTTGGCATTTCCAACTCCAGGACAGGTCCTTTTGTTATGGCCTACCTGCTTACACATGTTCTGTTACCTATATGAACAACATACTTGGTGCCATTGACTGTGGTTACCTCAAACTCATCATAACCTGCACAAGTGGAGTAACATCCTCAACTCCATTTTTTATATTTCTCAAGCAGCTTGTACACCTTTGGAGTTAATTTTTTGTCCTCCCATGCAACCATATCATCTCTCTTACTCTGCATTCTCCTCATGAGGTACTCCCTAATCATTTTTAACATGACTAGTACACCTTGTTCCCTAGCCCATAAAATGCACCTATTGAAGCTCTCACAGAAGTTATTCAATAACATGTCACATTTTGACTCAATTCTAAAATGGGACCTGGTCAAGTGTTCAAATGGCACTTCACTGAGCCAATTCCAAGCACCCTCATTCTCCTCTCTAAGTCTATTCATTGCACTCTTAAATGCCTTTCTGTTTGATGCCCTAGCATAGATCTTTCACCATATTTTCACTTAAAATTGTTATGCATATGCCTAATAGAGTACCTATGCTCTGCCATGGAGAACATCTCTTCAACTACATTCAATAAGCCCTTTTGTCTATCACTAATGAAAGCCCACCCATCCCCAACACCTATATTTAAATCCTATCCTACTAAAGCCAGAAACCACCTCCAAGTATCTAATCTTTCTGCTTCAACTACTGCATATATATGCTAATGGAAACATACAGTTATTACCATCTACTCTTATAGCACATTACAACTGTCCTTTAAAAGCATTTTTGAGATGACAGCCATCAAATCCAATCATCTTCCTGCAACCAAGCTTAACCCCATGCTTCAAACCACCTAAGCAGATATACATCCTTCTGCATACACCTACAGCGCTTGCATATTCAGATCTAGAACTTTATCATGTATTCACATAATTTGTATTGAAGACAGAATAAAAGCACATGTATTATTATACCTGGTTCTATGTCGATCTCAACTGTGGAGTTGGGATTTCTCTTCAATAACTTTGTTTTATAATCCCATAATTTCTCATACTGCTCTTCAAGAGTACCATTAATAATATTTATGCACTTTCTTCTAGCATTTCTAAGTGTGTGATGCTTCAAATCAATTTGCAAGTCCTTCAAGACAGTTTTGTGAAATGCAAAAATTGGCCAAGACGGGTTAATTCTAAATTCTGGTAGATATTTCTTAGCTAGGTATCCAGAATTTATAAGGGGTAACCCCTTTTATTCTCTAACATAGCTGTGATCTACAAAAAAATAAAGTGAACAAATTAAATATACTATCCACCCACACAGGTAGTAAAAAGACATAAATGTCCAAGGAATGTACCTGGTCCCATTGTCTTTATCAGCATGCTTTTGTCAAAATTTAAAGAAGCAAACACATGCCAGGGGCATGGGGGTTTACACACAGCCCTCACCCTGGTTCTGTCACTTTTATGGAACTTCATCATTCTTCCTTTCAACACAGAATGCTTCATTATGGCTTCTCTGAATTGATGATGGTCTGTAAAAATCAACCCCATTTTCCATTGTGGAATATGTGTGTCTTTGTACAATAGAAAAGCTTTCTTTTTCTTTTCGGATTGTACATGATCTTCATCTTCATTTTCTGGCAAACTGTCTAGATCATCACTATCACTTTCTTTCTCCATGATTTTTTCTGGACCAAGTCCAAGTTTATCCCTTAATATGCCCACCCAGTCAACTCCCTCATCATCAACATACCTAGAAAAAAGCATGTCATCATCCTCATCTGAGTAATCGGAATCAACAAAGTCAAAGTCATCTAGTTCATCACTCCAGTCTCCTACATCATTGCTAGCATTTCCCTCACTCCTTTCTTCATTATTTTTTCCAAACACATTTACATCTTCGAATGATACCAACTCTTCCTCATTGGAATGTGATACATAAACATTAATTTTATTTGAATTTTTCATTTCTACATCATCCTCACTCAACAGTAGCACCAAACTTGTTAGTCACAGAGGCATGCCTGCTTACATCTAATAACAAGCCTAATTGTTTGTAATGCTTTGCATTACTTACATGACCTCTTGACTGAGGGAACCTCTAGTTGTAGAGTCTCTACTTGTTTTGTACTTGTAATAGGCACCAAATCTTAGTTGTGTAACTGTACTTATAAAGTCAAGAATAATGCTTTAAAGAAGTTCCAAGGTTCATGCCTCAAGCAAGAAGATAAAAACTGTCAAATAATCACAGTTGGGATTTGAAGAAATGAAGAATTTGCCTAAGTACCAATTCGAGAAGTATATTTGTCTATTCAAGAAGTCTAGCATTCGAGAAGTCAGGGATTCGATATCTCAAGACACTATTCGATATCTCTGAATACGCTGTTCGATATCTCAGAGATTCGATATGTCTACCACTCTATTCGAGAACTCAAGAAGTCAACAAGTCAATGTGGTATTCGAGTTCTCAAAGAGTCGACAAGTCAAAGTTCCATTCGATATCTCAAGGACTCAGAAAGCTATTCAATATCTCGAGGATTCGATAAGTTAAATGTTCTATTCGATAACTCAAGGAATCCTGATGGAAAAGAGCTATTCAAGAAGTGGTTCGATATGTCAATATAACAGTGTTCGAGAACTCAGAGTTATCGATCAAGTCAAGTCTAGTTCTCGAATCACTTACTTAGTCACTTCTCGAATACATTCTTGGAGACAAAATACTGACGAAATTGTACAAGTCAGAAATCTGCAACAAGCCAATGCACTTTATGGAACACAATCTATAACGTGCTCTGGAAAGCCTACAAGGAAGCTTGGAGAGATATAGAAGAGACAAAGGGCTAAAGAAGTGGATCTGAACAGGCTTTGCAAAGTCAAATCTGTAACCGTTTGGACACTTACTCAAATAGGATAGACAGACTAGAAAGTAAATTGTTTAGCTACCTCATTTGTAGTAAGTAGGTTGTATCCATGTTCTATAAGGATGCAGCCTCACTTCCTTAGTCATTAACTTTTTGTGAGTCAAGTTTTTCATACACTGTAAGCTATATCTCTCTGAGAAAAACAAAGCTGAGAATACTATCATTTGTATTCACAGATTGTAGCAACCTTTATCTAATAATACATTAGATTAAAGTGATATTGTGTCTTGTGTTGTTCTTTATCCGCACCTACACCTTGCACACACAAACACTTATCTGCTACATAGACTCGAGACAAGAAAAGTTCAAGAATCCATTCACCCCCCCCTCTGTATTCTTTTACCGTATTCAGTACTCAACAAAACTGTAAGAACCCAGATTTTTGGGTAGAATTAAAACTTTTATTATGTATTGATGTAAGAGTGATCAGTGGTTACAACTACAATGTAATACTGGCTTTAAAGAATGAATAATGAAAGGATATATATCCCAAGGTTATATGGCCTGAAGGATGCTATTGGGTGATAACTTAGATTAGAATAATCTATCTCCTAGAAAGTTAAGATAAGATTCCCTAGAGAGAAATAGATACCCTCATGTCATCCAAATCAATATCTATTATAAGCCCAGCGGTTCCGTAAAAAGGTTAAGGAACACTCGAGGGTGAACCAGGTTCATTTTCCTAATTATAGGAATTAAATAAAAATAAGTGATGAATAGTGATTTTGGTGGAATTTGGAATATTATTATAATAATGTTATACCCGGTATTCGGAACGGATTTCTGAGTTCGTATTAGTGATCCAGGAGGAAAATAAGTGTATGTAAAAGCTGTCGGATTCAGAAAAAGAGCACTTTTATTTTCTCCGAGATTTCCCTGGACACTGCAAGACTTAAGGATTTATAAAAGGGAATTAAGGAATTTAAATTCGAGAAGTATTAAGAAAGATGAAGAATAGTATTAGAAATATTAAGGAGGTTTTCGGTAAAACCCTAACTAGAAACGAATGAGTTATTCCCTCGAACGATCAACGAATTAAGTAATAAACGGACAAAGAAACAAGCAGAGGGCCAAGGGGCAACCATGTGCTAGTAGATAAGAGCAAGTAACCAAGTAGTTACATGTAACTAGCATAGTTAGAGATCAAACCACTTGGTTAAGGCTAATCTCTCATCTCACCACAAGCTAATGACATTTGTCCATCCAAATTACCTCATGCATGACCTAGTAACTTTAATAAAGTTACTTTACATTAGATATTATCATAATAATTCACAAGAGATGAGGTTGGAAGAGAAAATATCAAGAAAACCAAAGCAACTCTCTCCCCCCCCATCTTTGCTACCATTCGGCTTTCTTGGAAATTCCAAGATCCAAATCCCACTTCCAACCATTGTTTGGTCTTGAAACTTTTTATGTGAGTCCTATAATTCATAAAAATGATCTCCTCAAAATCCTAGCATCAAACTCATCTTTTTCCATTTTCAAAGAAATGATTTAAGAGGAGGGTGAATAGTGTTTTCAAGAACAAAATTCTTGGATCTTGAATTTTTGGATGGTCTAAGCTTGGTTAAAGGTGGACATGGACTATACAAGGCTTAGCAAGGTCTTTAACATTCTACAAGGAAGGTATAAACCTCATGAAACCCTAGTTTGACTTTGAGTTTTAACAATGTTCTTGATAGTTTTGAATTAGTATGGTTATGGTGATGATTAAAGCATGATTATGTAGTTAGTTTTGTTGATTAAGAAGTTCATTGATTATGATGGTTAAGTAAGATGTTCTTGGACATTTTGTGATGAGAAATCATGTGAATAAGTTGTATGGATGCCCGGTGTGGCTTGGTTTTAGTGTTACGATTAGTAGAACGTTCGATTTATAGCCGTCATAATGCCCGATTTTCATTAACACTAAGAACCCGAACAGGACAGTAGCCATAACTCTCTGTTCTTGGTAAGATAATGAACCCTACTGCTAGATTTTTGAACATAGATCCCTTTGGCGAAAGAATCGAAGCATTTCAATTTACGGTTTAGGAGTTATGATTAAATTCGTAAAAGTGGTTCGAAACCGTAAACGAAAGTTCGTAATTGAAATTGATTCCCTTAAATATCGTTTAATCAGTGGCAAATCTTATTAATTAAATATTAGAGGTAAAAAGGAAGGTGTGGGAGAAAACCACATGTCGAATGGATCGTTTTCCGATTTTATAAAAATGTTTGAATCGAGGTTAAACGCGAACGAACCCCTTAAAGGTATGACTTTGGTTATAACTTAGAAAACGGGCGATAACACTCGAGGTATAATCTTGATTCGTAAACGACCAATCTTAGAACTTATACGACTTAAGTATATACCAAGTATAAGCATGATGACATGTCTTGATAACGAACGAATGTCGGATCGTATCGGTGGTAAAAAGGGTTACACTAAAAGAGACGTAACGAGATAACTCGAAAACATGTTTCGATTTAAGTGGAGTTTATACTTAGCCTTTTAATAAGCGTTAAGTGGTTAACCTTAAATATTCTGATTGTTTATAGATTGTCGAGCTGACCCGGGACACATTACCCCTACCCGCACTCGATTCTCAGGCAAGTTTCCAATACTTGGAACTGTTGTTGTGATAATATATATATTATGATTGTTGTATACATATGCCATAGCATGCATGTCTACTTTCAAGTTATATTGCAATACTTGTTCCCTGAATTGATATTGGCTTATAGACTAGATACGATATATCAGTATAAGCCGGATTTTTGGTTAAGACCCTTAGTGAAGGGCATGTGATATTCATTCTTTAAATGTAGACCGGGAGTCGGTATTTTGAGATATAGATGTAGTCTTGGAAACCCGGAGGGACTCCAACGACAGATTAGTATTCCTTTTGAGGAATGTTATTATTAAACATTAATTATATTTCCATAAAGTATTATTTACTTGGAAATCTTTCGAGAAATGTTATTTGAGCATTATCTCAGTCGAGAAATATTAAATGAATATTATTTCGAATATTCATTTAGAGTTTGATTATTTCATGAATATTATTTCAAGATCCATTTAGAATATTGTTTATTAAATGAATATTACTTTCGAATATTCATTTAAGGTTTTATCTATTCAATGAATATTACTTTAAGATATTTCTTTGAAATTCTAATTACTTAAGGAACATTATTTCAAATATTCCTTGAGAGTATTGATTACTAAATGAATATTAATTAGATATTCATTTAGAATAGTATTTATTAAATGAATTTTATTTGGATATTCATTTAAGGTTTTATTTACTTAATAATCATTATTTTAAATATTTATTTGAGTTTATCTATTTATCGAATATCATCTTGAATATTCATTTGATCTTTATTTATTTAATGAATATTACTTTCGAATATTCATTTAAGGTTTGATTTACTTAATGAATATTATTTTAAAATATTCATTGGAAGTTCTATTTACTCAAGGAATATTACTTCGAATATTCCATTAAAGTTTTGATTACTAAATGAATATTATTTGGATATTCATTTGGAATGTTATTGATTAAATGAATATTATTTTCAAATATTCATTTAAGGTTTGGTTTATTCAGTAAATATTATTTTAAATATTTATTTAAGTTTATTTATTCAAGGAATATTATTTTAAATATTCATTTAAGAAGAGACTTATTTAATAAATAATTCTATATATTCATTCGAGGATTACTTACGAGCAATATTATGATTTATTCATATTCCTTAATTATTATTGATTTAATAAACATTCTTGGAATGTTTAATAAAATTCTTTTGAATTCTTTTTATAATGATTTATATTATTCGAAGGCTATCCTTCACCTTCAGATATTATGTAAAATATTTCGGAGTCTTTTATGACTATTTTATCAAGGGGAGGTTCCCAAAACTTTAATTTCATTTAAATCTATCTTAAAGAAGATTTAAATACTCGCTCAACTTCCAAACGTATATAAGGGGACCTCACTTGAGCGATGTTATTTATTGGACTGCCCGGTCCTATACTTGCTAAAACTATCTTGTCACTCACATCTTGATTCTTTCAAGCATCGATATGAGTCTTTTGGTTACCTCCTCAACGCTCGAGGGGTATGATTGATGTAACAAGTTTATATCCATTAACAAGCATCAGCTTGGGAAATATTGGTGAATTTTCCTTTCCAATTAGATACGACTACTTTGTGGAGTCCTATCAACAAGTGTTACACTTGGGGAAAAAGGGGAACGAACTTTACGTTTCAGAGTCATGGATGATATTCGAACTAGGAGACGCGTAAGTGGCCGAGTGGCGCCGGTCCAGCAATAGCCCCACCGTTGGCTGAGGAGTTCCAGAGGGCGGTAGATAAGTAATTCCGTCGGAGCTACCTTCTACATGTAGAGAACGACTGATGAGATGCATGACATACGACTGATCATCGTAAACGTCAGGGCATCTGGCGCGGCAATGCTCCCGTATTAGTTCATCTTCTAACAGTGAGAAATTTCTGCAACACTGTTGGTGTTGGCAAGGTGAAAAAGTGTTGAAACCGGAATTGCAATATTTTTCCTGCAAGTTCCTCTTTTATGATAATTGAGAATATCTTGCTTATCTTTTGCATAGCAGATATTTATTCAAAACAAATATATTTTTGAGTTACCTTGTAACTTCATCTCATACCTTATATTGGTACTACATCGTTAATGCATGGCATATGGTTTCAAAGATATTTTGGACTGTCATATATTATCACTGTTCAATTATATTTCTGGTGGGCTATTGCTCACCCTTGCTTTATTTATTTATATCACAACAACAGCTAGATCAGATGGCCGCGCAAGGCACACGCAGCGTAAGCAGGTGTCAACCGTCAGAGGTTTACCGCTAAGGTCTTGGCTACCTTTGTTGAGGATGCAACTACTGGTAGGCTAGTTGTTAGCAATTGAACCTCAAATGTATTTATATTATGGTATCTATTAATGGATGGCAAAGAGTATGTAATTGTACAATTGTAATTCTTTGGGTTGTAAGAACTCAAACTTGTGATTAATAATATTGTTGGTTACTCTGATTTCATCTCTGGGACTATAACGGGTGTGTTTTATGTTGTTGTTTTGGGTCACAAGGTTGTAATTTAAATTATGTTGGTTTTGTGGTTGGATATTGAGACCGTAACGACTAGATCCCTGACCCTGGATCTGGGGGTGTTACAGAAATGGTATCAGAGAGAGCGTTATATATCCCAGAGATGATGCGACGTTAAAACAATAAATTCATTAAGATAATAAGAACTCTTGCCAAGTTCATAGTCGGACTACTTAATGTAGTATTGACATATAAACCCTTATGGGAACTACTAAGTATCATGATAGTAACTTAAGCTCGTTCTCGTACCGACTAGTAAGGCGACAAGCCTTGGAGATTACGAGCAGTAACACAATGATGCTTGGTTTGATGCTGTAGGTCGGATGGTGGATTCGATAGAGTACCCTACTGAGGACCCGGAAGAGGTTCCAGCAAATGAGGAAAATCCTGATAAGGATAAGGAGTTTACCCTTAAGGAAATAAAGGCTACAGCCAGGGAGACTGTAAGATTTAATGTATGGTGCTCAGAGAAGTGAGCGTAAAGAACGGAGATATTATTAAGAGGACTAAAAATGCATATTGGATTCATAGCCGGACTACCGGATAAAGTACCAGCAAGTAAGATGGATTTGAGGAATTACTCAAGATCTTATGTAAGGATAGATAAGAATCCTTGGAGACTTTCAGATTAATGAGAAAGGAATTAGAATGATGCATGATTATCAAAGACATTGATATAGGACGGGGAGCAGAATCCCTAGGAACAGTTAAGACATAAGTGGCAAGTGCCATATCTTCAGATAAATGGATTAGTGTGAATCTTATTAATGATAATTTGCCGTGAGAAGGCAGATTTCCTAGGTTATAATTTATAAAGTCAATTGAGATTGATGAGGTGGTTTATCCAGTGAGATGTCCATTTTATGAATGGATTAGCTAAGAAAGTAAAGATAGTGGAAAGCAATGGCCTGAATGGATAAAGTTACATAAGGAAGTAGTAAGCGAGACAATGATCTCGGAACCTACAAGACTAAAAGACCAGTGAGTCTATGATAAACTAGTAATGAGGCTATCGTCAAGAAACCAAGTATAAGTTTAGTTCAATCCAGTGGAATGATGAACCAGAAACATTAGATCCATGTGATTCAAAGGAATATTAAATTCCTTCTTTTTTTTCTTGAATGGATTATGGTAGTTATCTTAGGTTTATTTTGACACTTAATCATAAATGGATTGAGTAAGGCAAGCAGTGGTTGAGATGAAATTGAGAATGCTTTTAGATGAAACCTGAATGAACAGGTGTAGGCCATGTTCTCGAAATAAGAGTTTTGGCAAAATGAAGTCCATCAATAGGACACATGATCAATAAGAGTAGTGTTGGTCGGCCCTACCAAGTTAAAGATAGTTTCAAATAGAGATTGGCCAACCACACTGGCAAAGGTGAGAAATTTCATAAAATTCACAAGGTATTACCAAGGATTTACTCAGGACTTTACAGAAAGTGTAGTCCCGTAACCCGAATTATTATAAGAATAAAAGTTTGAATGGACAAGATAAACGTGAGAAGATCTTCCTGGAGCTAAAGGTAAAGTTGGTGATGACCAGGGTTGGCGTTGCCTAATGGAAGAAGGAAACTTTGGGAGATATTATGATGCAACTCATACAGGTATAGGTCTGCGCTTATGCAACACGACAGCGTAATTTCGAATACATTTAGACAGCGCAGTTCATCGGATTCGGATGGCCTTGGTAGTGCCAATGTTGAGGAACGACTAACCCCGACGGTAGTGTCCTTCTGAGACTAGTTGTTAAGAAGACTGGTATTTGGTAGTATCGACTAATAGGACGAAAATGTATCGGGAAGATGTGGCGTGTTACTAGTGGGTGAATAGATTAACTGAAATTTCCCTAATCCTGGAAAGGAATTCGACGAATTCTGGCAAACCTTGTCTTTCTGATTATCAAAAGACGTCATTGAAGAGAGTGGAAACTGGAGC
This sequence comes from Kitagawia praeruptora, assembly GCA_037693485.1. Classification (NCBI taxonomy): domain Eukaryota; kingdom Viridiplantae; phylum Streptophyta; class Magnoliopsida; order Apiales; family Apiaceae; genus Kitagawia; species Kitagawia praeruptora. The sequence continues at coordinate 38,163,511 of CM075353.1, read as the reverse complement.
GAACCCTGTGGATTGGGTAAAGTAGCCGCTATACAGGTGGGTAGACATACCCCGATTATTACAGTTGAATGTAATTAAGAAACAAGCCGGACTGAGAAATTCTGGGATTGACTGAAATGAAAAGGTTGTTATGCTAGAAGTGTTAAGCTTACGTGGTACGTGAAATTGATAAGAGAAGTTGAAATGATAAAAATAAAAGGAAAGGTGACCGGAGGCGGTACCGAGAAGTCAAGTGAGACTTATATGGAGTAAAATTTTGAAAAGATCAAAAGGTATCAAAGTAGAAGGCACTATGCCAGCAATTGCTAGAAAAGTAATGCTATTAGCCAACCCCTAAACTCACATATTTTAGCATGGCCATTTGGGCCAAGTCACTAAGGATTATCAAGTGACTGAATCAGCAATGTAAGGACAAAGCGGGGTGCTTCTAATCAAGTGCCAACCGCGAGGGCTTTTGATATAAAATGAATTGAGATACAGGATGATGGATTTATATATATACCATGGACGTATCAGGATTGAGGGTAGTGACCACTGAAAAGTGACGAAAATTACCAAAGTTAGTGCACTGTGATGCATAAATGTTATCTGAAGCTTAGTGTCCTCAAAAAGAGCATTTGGCACTAAGAGATTCAAGTTGAACAAGACCAATATCTTCCAGAACCTCCTTGCTACCATTACCAAGTTCTGTAAGAAAGAGCAGATAGACATGTGTTGCCTTTCTGAAGGTCATATAGACTAACATTCGTTTGAAAGAAGAGGTTAGCATTAGTCTACCTATAGACTATCAAGATGAGAATGATTAAAAGAGACCCTTATTAAGGATATATGATTGAATTGCCAAGTACAGGATATAAGTATTCCTTGAAACTAGGATTAAGCATAGAATGTCCATATATTAAGACGAACCCTGGGGGATGCACAAAGGATAGCATCACCCCTAACAATAGGCACTGTGAAATCAGACGATACAAGTTGAATCGACCAAGGTATCAATAACCTGTAAAGATTTGTGGAAAGGAGTCTATAAAAGTACATAGACAGAATTGTTATCGAATTGATTAATGATGTCTGATATACCCTGTAACCAGGAGATACAGGAGGAATGTTGAGGATGGCCTAAGAAACTTTACAAGGGAAGAGGTAATATTCTGAACTTCAAAAGGGAAGTTTGGTAAGGAATGTAGGACATAGTAACAATACGGCCAGAGGAATTAGGTGTGGAACCATGAGAAAGTATGGATTGAACCAATAAGGTTGAGATTATCCTAAAACAAGAAGGGATTTAAGTAAGGAAATATCCTAGGTATGATTGGGAGTACCGATAGTAAAGTTCACACTAGAAAGGTGGAAGCAATGACTTTTGGAAAAGACTGATAGATGCTTTCTCTCATTCAGCAGAATTTAAGGGAGAATGCTTCCACCCTGAGTTGGAATAGATCCAGAAAACATTGATTTCAAGAAATTATTGTATTCAGGAAAGGCCAATGAGGTGGCCGACACTTTAAGTATAAGGAAGTAAGTGATTATGCTCATACTAAAGAGATAAAGTGATAGGAAAAAGGACCTTGAAGGTCAGATTGTGATAGAGGAATTGACGTTCCCCTGATGATTGTGCGAGGATCAATTATAAGGATAGTTTAAGTAAAGATTCGATTCCTGATGTTGCCGGTAGCACATTACCGACATTAGGAGGCTCTCCGACAGACCAGACCAAATTCCCCAAGAGACTCGCCTTTTCTTTGGAAAGAGAGAGGGGAGGTTAAGTAACAATGAATTGGTAGTAAATGACCAGAAATAGAGAGGGGACAAATACTGATAAGCCAAATGGCACGATGATGAATGACAAGCAAGTTTATGTTGGTGTATTTCTGTGCAAACAAGATAGAGAATTATGAGGTTGGCAAGTGATTAAGCAAACCGCTAAGCTGTTAGTCTTCTACCGGAGATATATGATTAATACTCTCACCAGCCTGTTCCAGCTGCGATGCTGGAAGCTTTCCTGCAATTTTATCTGCTTCATGTAATATCTACGTCCAGTTCAGGAAGCGTTCCTTATGGATAGGAAATAGTGATTATTTTGTTTTCCTAGAGGATCTTGAACTGACAATTATGATGCTTAGTTGTTAAAGCACTAAGTAAACGATAAACGATGGTGACCCTTCTGAGAAATTAGGTGGTAACGACTGTGGAAATGTCGAAGTGAATCTAAGTTAGAGAAATCATCCGGGTTTATTTCGGATGGTGTAATTTCTGGATCGATGGGATATTTGAAATGAAGAATTAGGTTATGATGGTTCATAAAATGATTATAGTAGAAATAAAGACAAGAGACTGATAGAGATGGAAATAGAATTGGGAATTAATAAGAGAGTCAGATAGGCAGACTCATGAGAAGCTCCAGTAATGAAGCGAGAAGAGTATGAAATTGGCAAGGTAAAAGTATTGGCCAAAACGGAAAGTTGAAATTAGGAGCATGAATGACATACAAATTGACTCCTTTTAAGATTGGAAAATCCGAGGAAATATGGAATAGTTTGATTGAGTAATAAAAGAGACTCATGGAATGAGAAAGTGAAATCTAGATGGTTGAACAAAGGAAAGTTTGACCACAAACGTGCCACGTATATTGAATAAAGGTAACACGCGTTCCCCTAATAAGGTGACGGTGGAGTTCAATAACAGAAGTGAATGAGAACTAGATGATAAGATGGATGTGATTGATAAAGAAAAGAATGGGAAATAATTATGGAATGTGAAGCAAGAAATGTTATGAATAGATTGATGAATGGGTTTTTCCTAACGAGCACTCGGAATGACAACCTGATAGTGTTAGAATTATGAGTATGAAAGAGCCAGTGTCGGGGCGTGAAATGTGAGTAATAATAATGTCAAGCGGGAAATCCAAGATTTAACCTGAGAGGTTGAAGGATTTTCCAAAAAGTAAGTGGTGCTAATATCAAGCAAGAGTATAGGTCCATAGAATGATGGACAGAATAGCAGGGACATGTGATATGTGAGATTACGAAAAAGTGGAATTTGATACGAATATGATTATTTCTCTTCTCTAATAAACCTCTATAGTTCAGAGGTAAATTCTAAGTATGATATTTTGACAATCATGAAAACTTTCATATATGATTCTTTGAAATTCGTTCTTTTCTTCTCCCTTATTCATCTTCTTCTAAATTGAGAAGAACAACCCTTTAAGGAGGGGAGGTAATGCTACGTGACTCTCTGTCTGTGTGATAGGAGTCTAAGTGGAATGCCATTAATTGTTTAATTGCTTGTCAAGTACTAAAGGCTGGCCCCCTTCTGTACTAGCTATGCAATGTAACAAATGTTCATTGATCACAGTGATCTCTCGATAAATTTTTCCACCTAAATATATATACGTCGAGATTGCGAAGATTAAAGCGATCAGGAATTGCAAAAAAATTACGAGTGAGGTTATCTCCGGAATTCGTAGCACCTTAGTGATACCGAAGTCACTGCACGTACCAATAAGGTTAATAGTGTAAGACCGGACAAGAGCGTATACCGGATAATGTGTTATGCGAAAGTATCAAAGAACTGGTAGAACGGATAAAGGGTGTGTTGTAACACCAGTATGATGTGCTTTAGAAAGATTGGAATGTGTAAGGATCGACCAGAGAATTGGAAAGCGAAATGACCAACAAGTACCCAATTGTCTTCTACCTGATTCCGGGACGGAATCCTTTTAAGGAGGGGAGACTGTAAGAACCCAGATTTTTGGGTAGAATTAAAACTTTTATTATGTATTGATGTAAGAGTGATCAGTGGTTACAACTACAATGTAATACTGGCTTTAAAGAATGAATAATGAAAGGATATATATCCCAAGGTTATATGGCCCGAAGGATGCTATTGGGTGATAACTTAGATTAGAATAATCTATCTCCTAGAAAGTTAAGATAAGATTCCCTAGAGAGAAATAGATACCCTCATGTCATCCAAATCAATATCTATTATAAGCCCAGCGGTTCCGTAAAAAGGTTAAGGAACACTCGAGGGTGAACCAGGTTCATTTTCCTAATTATAGGAATTAAATAAAAATAAGTGATGAATAGTGATTTTGGTGGAATTTGGAATATTATTATAATAATGTTATACCCGGTATTCGGAACGGATTTCTGAGTTCGTATTAGTGATCCAGGAGGAAAATAAGTGTATGTAAAAGCTGTCGGATTCAGAAAAAGAGCACTTTTATTTTCTCCGAGATTTCCCTGGACACTGCAAGACTTAAGGATTTATAAAAGGGAATTAAGGAATTTAAATTCGAGAAGTATTAAGAAAGATGAAGAATAGTATTAGAAATATTAAGGAGGTTTTCGGTAAAACCCTAACTAGAAACGAATGAGTTATTCCCTCGAACGATCAACGAATTAAGCAATAAACGGACAAAGAAACAAGCAGAGGGCCAAGGGGCAACCATGTGCTAGTAGATAAGAGCAAGTAACCAAGTAGTTACATGTAACTAGCATAGTTAGAGATCAAACCACTTGGTTAAGGCTAATCTCTCATCTCACCACAAGCTAATGACATTTGTCCATCCAAATTACCTCATGCATGACCTAGTAACTTTAATAAAGTTACTTTACATTAGATATTATCATAATAATTCACAAGAGATGAGGTTGGAAGAGAAAATATCAAGAAAACCAAAGCAACTCTCTCCCCCCCCCCATCTTTGCTACCATTCGGCTTTCTTGGAAATTCCAAGATCCAAATCCCACTTCCAACCATTGTTTGGTCTTGAAACTTTTTATGTGAGTCCTATAATTCATAAAAATGATCTCCTCAAAATCCTAGCATCAAACTCATCTTTTTCCATTTTCAAAGAAATGATTTAAGAGGAGGGTGAATAGTGTTTTCAAGAACAAAATTCTTGGATCTTGAATTTTTGGATGGTCTAAGCTTGGTTAAGGGTGGACATGGACTATACAAGGCTTAGCAAGGTCTTTAACATTCTACAAGGAAGGTATAAACCTCATGAAACCCTAGTTTGACTTTGAGTTTTAACAATGTTCTTGATAGTTTTGATTAGTATGGTTATGGTGATGATTAAAGCATGATTATGTAGTTAGTTTTGTTGATTAAGAAGTTCATTGATTATGATGGTTAAGTAAGATGTTCTTGGACATTTTGTGATGAGAAATCATGTGAATAAGTTGTATGGATGCCCGGTGTGGCTTGGTTTTAGTGTTACGATTAGTAGAACGTTCGATTTATAGCCGTCATAATGCCCGATTTTCATTAACACTAAGAACCCGAACAGGAAAGTAGCCATAACTCTCTGTTCTTGGTAAGATAATGAACCCTACTGCTAGATTTTTGAACATAGATCCCTTTGGCGAAAGAATCGAAGCATTTCAATTTACGGTTTAGGAGTTATGATTAATTTCGTAAAAGTGGTTCGAAACCGTAAACGAAAGTTCGTAATTGAAATTGATTCCCTTAAATGTCGTTTAATCAGTGGCGAATCTTATTAATTAAATATTAGAGGTAAAAAGGAAGGTGTGGGAGAAAACCACATGTCGAATGGATCGTTTTCCGATTTTATAAAAATGTTTGAATCGAGGTTAAACGCGAACGAACCCCTTAAAGGTATGACTTTGGTTATAACTTAGAAAACGGGCGATAACACTCGAGGTATAATCTTGATTCGTAAACGACCAATCTTAGAACTTATACGACTTAAGTATATACCAAGTATAAGCATGATGACATGTCTTGATAACGAACGAATGTCGGATCGTATCGGTGGTAAAAAGGGTTACACTAAAAGAGACGTAACGAGATAACTCGAAAACATGTTTCGATTTAAGTGGAGTTTATACTTAGCCTTTTAATAAGCGTTAAGTGGTTAACCTTAAATATTCTGATTGTTTATAGATTGTCGAGCTGACCCGGGACACATTACCCCTACCCGCACTCGATTCTCAGGCAAGTTTCCAATACTTGGAACTGTTGTTGTGATAATATATATATGATGATTGTTGTATACATATGCCATAGCATGCATGTCTACTTTCAAGTTATATTGCAATACTTGTTCCCTGAATTGATATTGGCTTATAGACTAGATACGATATATCAGTATAAGCCGGATTTTTGGTTAAGACCCTTAGTGAAGGGCATGTGATATTCATTCTTTAAATGTAGACCGGGAGTCGGTATTTTGAGATATAGATGTAGTCTTGGAAACCCGGAGGGACTCCAACGACAGATTAGTATTCCTTTTGAGGAATGTTATTATTAAACATTAATTATATTTCCATAAAGTATTATTTACTTGGAAATCTTTCGAGAAATGTTATTTGAGCATTATCTCAATCGAGAAATATTAAATGAATATTATTTTGAATATTCATTTAGAGTTTGATTATTTCATGAATATTATTTCAAGATCCATTTAGAATATTGTTTATTAAATGAATATTACTTTCGAATATTCATTTAAGGTTTTATCTATTCAATGAATATTACTTTAAGATATTTCTTTGAAATTCTAATTACTTAAGGAACATTATTTCAAATATTCCTTGAGAGTATTGATTACTAAATGAATATTAATTAGATATTCATTTAGAATAGTATTTATTAAATGAATATTATTTGGATATTCATTTAAGGTTTTATTTACTTAATAATCATTATTTTAAATATTTATTTGAGTTTATCTATTTATCGAATATCATCTTGAATATTCATTTGATCTTTATTTATTTAATGAATATTACTTTCGAATATTCATTTAAGGTTTGATTTACTTAATGAATATTATTTTAAAATATTCATTGGAAGTTCTATTTACTCAAGGAATATTACTTCGAATATTCCATTAAAGTTTTGATTACTAAATGAATATTATTTGGATATTCATTTGGAATGTTATTGATTAAATGAATATTATTTTCAAATATTCATTTAAGGTTTGGTTTATTCAGTAAATATTATTTTAAATATTTATTTAAGTTTATTTATTCAAGGAATATTATTTTAAATATTCATTTAAGAAGAGACTTATTTAATAAATAATTCTATATATTCATTCGAGGATTACTTACGAGCAATATTATGATTTATTCATATTCCTTAATTATTATTGATTTAATAAACATTCTTGGAATGTTTAATAAAATTCTTTTGAATTCTTTTTATAATGATTTATATTATTCGAAGGCTATCCTTCACCTTCAGATATTATGTAAAATATTTCGGAGTCTTTTATGACTATTTTATCAAGGGGAGGTTCCCAAAACTTTAATTTCATTTAAATCTATCTTAAAGAAGATTTAAATACTCGCTCAACTTCCAAACGTATATAAGGGGACCTCACTTGAGCGATGTTATTTATTGGACTGCCCGGTCCTATACTTGCTAAAACTATCTTGTCACTCACATCTTGATTCTTTCAAGCATCGATATGAGTCTTTTGGTTACCTCCTCAACGCTCGAGGGGTATGATTGATGTAACAAGTTTATATCCATTAACAAGCATCAGCTTGGGAAATATTGGTGAATTTTCCTTTCCAATTAGATACGACTACTTTGTGGAGTCCTATCAACAAGTGTTACACTTGGGGAAAAAGGGGAACGAACTTTACGTTTCAGAGTCATGGATGATATTCGAACTAGGAGACGCGTAAGTGGCCGAGTGGCGCCGGTCCAGCAATAGCCCCACCGTTGGCTGAGGAGTTCCAGAGGGCGGTAGATAAGTAATTCCGTCGGAGCTACCTTCTACATGTAGAGAACGACTGATGAGATGCATGACATACGACTGATCATCGTAAACGTCAGGGCATCTGGCGCGGCAATGCTCCCGTATTAGTTCATCTTCTAAAAGTGAGAAATTTCTGCAACACTGTTGGTGTTGGCAAGGTGAAAAAGTGTTGAAACCGGAATTGCAATATTTTTCCTGCAAGTTCCTCTTTTATGATAATTGAGAATATCTTGCTTATCTTTTGCATAGCAGATATTTATTCAAAACAAATATATTTTTGAGTTACCTTGTAACTTCATCTCATACCTTATATTGGTACTACATCGTTAATGCATGGCATATGGTTTCAAAGATATTTTGGACTGTCATATATTATCACTGTTCAATTATATTTCTGGTGGGCTATTGCTCACCCTTGCTTTATTTATTTATATCACAACAACAGCTAGATCAGATTGCCGCGCAAGGCGCACGCAGCGTAAGCAGGTGTCAACCGTCAGAGGTTTACCGCTAAGGTCTTGGCTACCTTTATTGAGGATGCAACTACTGGTAGGCTAGTTGTTAGCAATTGAACCTCAAATGTATTTATATTATGGTATCTATTAATGGATGGCAAAGAGTATGTAATTGTACAATTGTAATTCTTTGGGTTGTAAGAACTCAAACTTGTGATTAATAATATTGTTGGTTACTCTGATTTCATCTCTGGGACTATAACGGGTGTGTTTTATGTTGTTGTTTTGGGTCACAAGGTTGTAATTTAAATTATGTTGGTTTTGTGGTTGGATATTGAGACCGTAACGACCAGATCCCTGACCCTGGATCTGGGGGTGTTACAAAAACTTTAATCTAGTCCTACATTAGGCTTCCTATAATACAGACAAGAAAGTCCCCCATAACCCAATACTTGAGTCCATCCTCTTAGACTATCCATGTCTAATTCATCAAGGTCTCAAAAGTGATACACAGTCATTTTATAAGCTTTTGGAATCAAAATTAACCTCCCACCGTGAAACAAAGTCATACTGATCACATCATCACCTTCAAGACACAAAATATGGCTAACTTTAACATATTTGTATTTTATAAACATTGAACATCCCAAACAGTCATTAGGGTTTATCACACCCGCACAAAATATCAACAAAACATGGATTAAAAAACATAAAGTACAGAACATTCAGCAATACATTCACATTCAACATGTTGTACATAAACAGAGCATACCCACTTAAAACCCAATCAAAACAAATTCATAATCGGAAATACGAATGATAAGGCTTACTAAACATACCAGCAGAGCTTCCAACTATCCCCCATACTTTGATCGACAATCAAACCTCTGAGATGGTGTAATCGCCTTGCTTAATTAACTATCGCCTCTTAATCGACTAATATGTGCTCTGCTTTACTTTGGGCATAGTTTAGGGATCAAAGCGTATGTATAGTTTTTAGGGGAAAGTTTAATGTCTATTTTGCCCCTCCGATTTATACTGGTTTCATATTTTTTTTAAATTTATACCGGTATAAGGGCTAATAAGACCTTTCCGGGTACCTTAGGAACTAAAAGGTACCTTTTGAAACTTGGGTGGTTGATGGGTACAACGTAGTAAACTTTAAGGGTTAAAATGTCATTAATCCTATTTATTATACTATGTCTAAGAGCATCTCCAATGGTGTTGGCTAAAATGGTTAACTAAAATTATATAAAATAACGATTATGTAAAATTTGCTGAATCTGTAAGGAATTATACTTCAATGGAGTTGGCTATAATGATTGGCTATATTTTAAAAATGGTATGTTATAAATATTTCAGTTGTTAAATATAGAATATATTTTTTCAAATATGGTAATAGATGATGGAGAGTTTTCTTACAGGTATCTAGCGATTCGACAAATATAGCCAATATGTTGGGGTTATCTATAGTTTTAGATAACAGGAATGTACCATTTGAGATGTAATTATTTTACATATTCTTTAAAATATTTAATTATGGTATGTAATACACACTTTTAGCTAAGGGTTTTCAACGATTGGAGATGCTCTAAGATCATATTTTAAAAGTGAGGTAAAGTAAAACATTTTTTATATTATAATTAGAATTTTTTAACTCAACTTTAAATTTTATTCCAAAAAATCTAGGCATTAGTGACTTGTATATCTATATAATATCTAAAATTCATCTTTTACTGTTCTAAAAGTATTTTATAATTCAATCATTATATATTATTGAAGGCCTAAATTTTCAAAATTCATTTTCAACTTAAGTTCAATTATTTTTATATGCTCTTTTAAATTTTCATTTAATTTACTCAATATAATTTAATATTTTTGTAGTACTAACTAATAACCGCTCACCTTAAAAAAAATTAATAGTTACTAAATCGACTATAATGTATATTAACAAATAACAAATATAATAATTACCATAGTAAACACATTTTTGAAAGGTAATGTACATGTGATAGTTAATGCAATTTCATAATATTTATGGTCTAAAAAACCGTGTCTTACTTTCATTTAATATTGCATATTAATCATGTTATTTTTTTCATAAAACATAGATCTTAGTTTTAAAGTTCTCGTTTTTTAACATAAATCTAAGTTTTTTTTATTTTTATAAATATTCATCTTTCTTAACTTAGTTATATATCTAAATCGCTGAATAGAAGTCCTAAATCTCCTCGATGTGGGACACAGGTGTTAAAAACTCCCCCACCTAAACTCCTGACGTCCTCGTCAAACAACAGATATCCTATAGGTCCAAGATCGTTCTTTTCTAGCCATTGTGGGATAATACTGGCTAGTTTTGTGTCCCCACCTTCGGAACTCTGTCCATTGTGGTATTATCACCAGCCTTCGTGTCCCCATCTCCAGTAATTTGACGAATCAAACTTTCAAGAGTCGGCTCTGATACCATATGTGAAAATTCAAATCAAATCCCGAGTCTTTTTCGAAAATCTTGTCGAGTCCTAGTTTCGAATCCGAAATAAGTCAAAGACACTAAGCCAAATGCAACCAACTTGGGTAGTCCACAAGTCCACCACAGGCCCCCAAAAGATCATGATTTGTTGGTGAACTTAGAGCATCTCCAAGAGACTCCTATATTTACTCTTTAAAATAATATAAATAAATGGCTCTTAACAAGTTATTACATTGGTTTATGTGTCAAACTCCAACAATCCTCTTTATATTAGCTCTTTATTTCTAATTTATTCATAAATTAACCCCACTATAACCAAAAGGTGTGCATGAATTGGTGGACATGTATATTTTATTATTAAAATACAAGTTAAGAGCTACTAGTGGCTCTTAGAAATGAGGAGAAAGAAGAGGCTCTTAGTGTTTTTAAGAGCCACTAAGAGTCTCTTGGAGCAACATTTTCATTCTCTCTCCTCATTTTTTGAGTTAAGAGCTTGAATAGAGAGCCTCTTGGAGATGCTCTTAGAAGCTATACTTTGTCTTATAAATTGAATAGAAGTCCCAAATTTACTCGATGTGGGACTAGGATGTTACAAATCAACTACAAAAAAAAATTATATAAAAAATTTACTCATTGCATTTTCATATATCACGTGCATTAATAATTAAATTTGATAAATTTTTAAAATTAAATTAGTTAAAATAGGAGAGTCTGAAATATTTAATTATACATTTTTATAATTAATTTGTAAAATTAAATTTTATTACGCATTTCAATGTACTTGGACCGGGTACTTGTGAATTTTGCGAAAAATAAATAAATTAATAACTAGAAAAAATAACCACCAATTTATGTACTCCCTCCGTCCCAAATTCAATGACCCTCTGACTTTTTCACGCATTTCAATGTGCTTGGACCGAGTACTTGTGAATTTCAAAAAAAAATTCAGACTTGGTAACTTCAATTTCAAAAAATGACACGAAACTCAAAAATTTGAAAAAGAAAAACATAGCATTTTATGGCAATATAGCGTAAACTTGCATAAAAATATTGTTAAGTAACCAACTCATCTAAAACCTTAAGGTGTTAGAGGAAGACCTTATATGGATCTTAAATTGTATTCTAACACTCTCCCTCACTCGAAAGCCCATTTTTGGGTCAAATAGTGGATCACGGATGCTCATCTTTGGAGCATAATTTGCCATCATGTCCATATTAAATATTGAAAATGTTGGGATCGTAGAGAGTCGAACCTGGGACCTCTGCGTGCCTGAGCTCTGATACCATGTTAAGTAACCAACTCATCTAAAACCTTAAGGTGTTAGAGTGAGGCCTTTTATGGATCTTAAATTATATTCTAACAAATATTATTATTATTATTATTATTATTATTATTATTATTATTATTATTATTATATCAAAATATATCTAACGTCATGATTACTATTTCGATTATCGATTCGATCAATCGATTAAGTTCCTTTCTAAACATCAAGATGGTCACATTCTAATATACGAGAGATATCGCTTTTACATTTTAATTACAATTTATAAAATTATTAATGATTCTCAATGTAGTAGTGTCTATTTTGGAAAAATCAAAATCATATTTGTTAACAATAAAAAATTACAATTTATTGTTGTTATTATTATTGTATACACTTACGATACATAATTTGGAGTGAAGATAAAATGTATCCGTAAAATATGTATAAATAAATGAGATAAAAGATTATTTAATTGATTACAAAAGTTAATTATCTAAATCGTAAAGTGTACTATTTCAAAAATTATAGTCATTTTAAATTAAAAAAAAACTTTTAGGTTAATCTTGAATGAAAAATAATATAATCGAATAGTTTTTGTGGATTAAAATTCAAAACTCATAAATTCAATAAAAACCTGATAAATTTGAAATTCGATAAGAATCCATTAAATTCAAAAACTCGACAAGAACCTGATAAACACGAAAACTCGATAAAAAATTGAAAAGCTCAAAAATTATTTAAAACACTCGAAAAGCTCAAAAATTCGATAATAAATTGAACTTGGCTTCTATAGTAAACGAATCGAGTTCGATCACAAAATTTAGGCTAAAATTAAGGAAAAACAAACTTAATTTTAAAAAAATACAAACTTAACTCGACTCGACTCAAATTTGACTTTACGTAGAGTCTTTAAGTACTTGATGAGAACAAAAGTTTTCTTAAAGTATGAAAACCCGTGGTAAAAGAATACATAGGTTTCAGTATGCCTATGACAAAGGGTGACCAGTTTTTTGCCCCTTTTAGTATATTCTTTGAAATTACAACTCTACCTGAATACATGATGGTAGGGTTGATGGGTTCCAAAAACCGATCCAAACCGATCATCTTTTTAACCGATCAAACCGAACCGTCCAAAACTGTGGGTTAAACTGGTTAATTTTTAAAAAACAAGAATTAATTGGGTTGTGTAACGCCCCCAAATCCCGTACAAGGAAATTCGGGTCGTCACTTCTTCATCCATCAATACCTGTTCATAATATATTCTACTACAACAACAATAGTAATCTCCACACACCTAACTCCACAGGTTATAGTCTTAGAACGTTGACATATATTACCAAAATATTACATCATCAGAGTACTTTCCAGAATCTCATTCCAACGTCTACTTAAGGTTGATACAAAACACCTTAATATAATACATAATCATTTCTACAACGAGTTTGCTTGACATTATTTAACAATTCTGCCAGCTTAACCTCGAAATCGGAACCTTCCTTCTACTATGCTGCATCAGTTGCAGGACCTTTCCCCTTATCTCGATAAGGTTGGTACGATCCACTCGCACTGTCTCCTCTTCTCGCTGCTTTATTAGATTAACAACGTAAAAAACATATAGCAAGAATGAGCCAAAGAATGCTCAGTAAGGTTATATCTCGAAAAATGTATTTATTTAAATATCTTCAACTCCTTTAAAATAAGGTTTTTCAAAAGATGTTTTTAACGCCAAGTATCACCATTTTTACTACTCCACGAAATGAACACATAGGTTCTCGGCATTACGCCAAGTACTGAAAATGAACACATAGGTTCGCGGCATTACACCACTTACTGAAAATGAACACATAGGTTCTCGGCATTATGCCAACTACTGAAAATGAACACATAGGTTCTCGGCATTACGCCACTTACTGAAAATGAACACATAGGTTCTCGGCATTATGCCTACTACAGTTGGACTTTATATATTGGAGCATCTCCACGCCTCTGTGCTATAACACGTGATCAGTCTGTTATAACCAATCTGGTTTTACTACTGGTAGAAGAGTCAGCCGACTTGTCCGGACCATCACCCTATAATTACTACCGTAGAAGAGGGAGCCGACTTGTCCGGACCATCTCCCTAAGGATGAGACGACTTGTCCGGACCATCATCCTTAGCCATCCTTGGCTACATATTTGCTGGGCTGGGCGTTACTCTGGTCTCTTATGCCCCTCCAGTCTAAAATACAAGATATCAAAAATAATACTGCTCATCCTAGATGCCACGTGTAATACCACGTGCACCTCAACTTACTACTTTAGATAATACTATTACTATTAGAATATAATCCTCAAAGATATTTCGTACTTAATAATGTTTAATCACATAAACAATTATTTATGATCATGGACTTTCCATTATCCAGACCAATGCTTCAGGTTAAACATTTAATCACATAAACAATTACTTTGATCATTGACTTTTCATCATCCAGACCAATGCTTCAGGTTAAACATTTAATCACATAAACAATTACTTTGATCATGGACTTTCCATCATCCAGACCAAAGCTTCAGGTTAAACATTTAATCACATAAACAATTAATACGCCTCATAAGATAGTAACTTCTTCCTTCTTCGAGTGTGGAAAATGCACCTCGTCATTCGTCCCAACAAGATATGGACCAACTTCGTATTTACTACTATCTTCTTATACTATCCGGGTAACAATAATCAACATCAAGGTATATACATTAAATTGCAAGAAGAAAACATCTCCGATAAATAATCATCTAGATAGAATAATTTCATTAAATCATCTTTGTTATTTCTCCGGAACAAAGCGGTTTTAAGAAAACGTTTTGAAGATGATATTCATCTAATTAAATAAATTTAGTTAGACGAATAAGGTTTATTGGTGATGTTGCCTTTAGGTTAATTATTGCGAAATTCTTTTTAAAAAGCTTTGTCCGGGATTTCGAAAATTCAATTCTCCTCAGCACTTCGTGCTCATCGCCCACTCCTTATGTTACATCATCTACTTGGAACGTAGGTTACTTCTAACCATACTTCCATTATCTCTTCATTATGTTTACTCGCATTTAACTACTATTACGAACAACTTTCATTACAAAATATCTCTACTCCGAACGATAGAGTAAGAGTTAGTATACTTGCCTGATACTCTGGATGTAGTAGGGGCTCCTGGCAGTGTCCGAAAATCTAAGCAAGTCAAGAAAATACACGATTAATCCTCTATACGATTCACTTATAACTCAATGTTTAGACACTGTAAGCGAATCATAAATAAGGTACTAAGGGGTCCCTCTAGACTCGTACTAAGTCCATGTTAATCGACAAACACCTTAGTCATAAGTTTAGTCCGAAACCATTCCTCAAATTCAAGTTATACTTAACCATTTATAACCTCGTTCTTTACACCAATATGTTGCCTTGATAATTCTTAACAATTTTCGTGCTTTAGTCGACTTGAAATTCCTCTTTTAACTTTAGCCAAAACGGATGGTCAAAGTAGCACCTCTAGAGTTGACTTTCCTGAAAATTACTATTCATTGACTCGCACTCCAACACTTTTAATAAATCACTGGAAATGTATTTAAATATGAAACCACTTCTAAAATCATCTTTGGTATTTGTAATATTTATCATAAAAATCGTGATTCGAAAACACGGATCTAGATAGGTGATATATATTTTCGAAGTTGGGTCAATTGCGAATTCTTACTATTTGCACCACTTTTACTAAAACCTTCATAACTCGAAAATCGTTAACTCAAATGACGCACCGTTTTCGCGTACCCAATCTAGGGAATGTCTAGAAGATAACCAACTCAAGGTTTGGCTCTGGTAGGAGGACTCATTTTTCGTATTTTACAAAATAAGGCAGTGGTTGTTTTGGTGAATAGTGTCGTTCCTTTAAGGGCTTTTCACTCGCGCAACCTCGGCTGACGCATTTTTATAAAATTGAAAAATAAAATTTTTAACTCGAAACCTTCGCACAAACCTTTCTAACTGACCTTAATATTTATCCTCAAAATATCATACTTGAGTTCAACTCTTAAGGGTCTCAAACATAACCACAAAGTTGGTACATTTCTGTGACACCCTTACTCGAATCGCTTTCACTAAAATGGTCATAACTTACAAACCGTATTTGACATGATTCTTGCGGCCACGTAAACTAGAAACCACAAGCTACATGACCATATACAGTGGTTAAACTTTAAACAATCTTATGGTCTCGGGCTTCAACTGTTAATGTGGTTTATAAAAATCGGGCATTACGACGGCTCTAAATCGAACACTACAATTTGTTTCATCTCAAACAGGCCACACAAAGCAACCCATGCTCTAATATCACAACCCAACACTCTTACATCGTCTCTAAAGTCAGTGGTGAGTTCAAATGGTCATCACCCAACATATACATATCAAAACAAGGCTTAACAAGTATGTATATCCTTAATTACTCATCTTTACACTAACATCAAAACTCCACCAAAACTCATAAATATAAAAGGTAAAGTTGAGGTTTATACCTTCCTTGCTGCCAAAACATGAAAACAAACTTAAAACACTATTCATTACTATTCATCATCATCTTGTAAAATTCATATAAAATCGAAAAATAGGAGTTTGGTTCTCAAATTTTTACCACATATTCCAATCTTCAATGGATTTCTTTTGAGCTATAGATCATCAAATTTGAGTGGCTGGAAGTGGCCCGATGGTTTTGCTAAAAGGAGCAGAATTTTTGTTAAGGAAATGGTGTTCTTGGCTTTCTTTTGCTTTTGATCTACTTTGACTAAGAGGGCGTTTGGGATTGCTTAAAATAAGTTACTTTTGACTTAAAATACTTTATTTTAACTTAAAGGAGAAAGTAAAGTTTTTTACTTAAAGCTGAATGAATGTGTTTGGGTAATTTTACTTAAAGTTAAATGGGGTTTTAATAATTTTGATTTAAAATGAAATTTGACTTTAAAAAATTTTAAAATCATATTATTTAAACTTTATAAGAATCCTGGAAGGAAAAAAAAAAAAACTCGATAAGTCGTAAGTCATAAGTTAAAAGTACCTAAAAAGTACTTTTAACTTAATGGAGAAAAGCTCCTTTAAGGAGCTCAAGAAGTCATTTTGCCAAACACACCAAAAACACTTAAAGCCAAATGAATAAGCTATAAGCTCATACCCAAACATGCTCTAATTCAACTCTAATTTGATGATGCTAGCAAGATAAAATCATATGCTATAAGCTACTTTATGATCCTTGATCCTTGTGGAAAAAGTATGCAAGAAGCTTGGTTGATATTTGTTTGGTTTTTGATTTGATTTAAGTAATTTAAATCACTTAAATCCTAAATTATTTTGATTTAATTTTTGATTAAATCATTTAATCCACTTGATATAATCCTCTTGATGATCATGTAAGATATCTAATCTCGTTATGAACTCAATCCATAATCCATAATTCGTTCGTTTAATCGCTTAATCTCGTTATAAATTTTTAGCGATTCCTAGAACGTTCGTTACACTAACTCAGGGATTTTCGTTCTAAATCCTTAAATCACCTTAAATAAAATATAAAATTCTCAAATCCTCAATTTAAATAACTCATTGCCTTGATTGACTTGACATACTCATCACTTTCCGGTCAAATATTCCATAGAAATAAAGTTTGAATTTTCTAAATTCTGATCACATTTACATACACTCGTGTACCTTGTAGATTACTAATATAACTTCGAAATATTCATTTCCCATTCCGTGCGTAGGGTGACATGAAAAATTTCTTAATCCTCAAAAATCACTATTCATCCATAATTTCACTATTCATCCAGGTAAATTGGATCATCCAGAAGGAAGGGGAGATTGAAGAGGATGTCACTCACCGTATCAATGCGGGGTGGCTAAGGTGGAGGGCAGCATCTGTGGTGATGTGCGATAAGAAAGTCCCGTTAAAGTTGAAAGGGAAGTTCTATAGAGCGGGAATCCGTCCTGCGATGCTTTATGGCTCGGAGTGATGGGCGGCGAAGAAGGCCCTCGAGAGCAAGCTGGAAGTAGCTGAAATGAGGATGTTGCGGTGGTCCTGTGGTCGCACGATGTTAGATAGAATCCCGAATGTAGTTTTCAGGAGTGAGTTGGAGGTGGCGCCCCTTCCTGCGAAAGTTAGGGAAGGGAGGTTGAGATGGTTCGGCCATGTCCGTAGGAAGCTACCGGAAGCCCCGGTGAGGAGGGTCGAGAGTCTGTCGGTTGTTGGGGTGAGGAGGAGAGGCAGACCAAGGAGGTCATGGGAAGAGCAGCTTAGGATGGATTTGAAGGCCTTAAACTTGAATGAGACCTCAACCGCTGATAGGAGTTGTTGGAGGCGCCAGATTAGAGTTGTGGATTCTCTTCTAGGGAGCGGTTCTGTGGTTGAGAGCCTTAGAGTTGGGTTTTCTCGGTTAGCGTTAGCTTAGAAGTTTGACTTTTCACCTTCATATTGTCTTTTGTTTCCTGGTTTTGCAGGCGCAGGGACCTTGACCAGAGGCCATCACAGATCAGGAGAGGAGTACTCATTACCGCTTAGGTAAGTCCCATGAGATCCAGGCCATGGGCCCAGGTTCGGTTATATAATTTTCCCCGTCCTTAGCATACTTGTTCATAATTCACATTGTTTTGTGGTGCACTAAGCCGGGGGTCTTCACGGAAACAGCCTCCCTACTATAAAAAGTAGGGGTATGGTCTGCGTACATCTTACCCTCCCCAGACCCTGCTTTGAGCGGGATATACTGGGTATGTTTGGTTTGGTTTGGTTATCCAGGTAAATCACTATTCATCCTTAAAATGAAAATTTTTCTCAAGTACAGAAATTTGGGTTATTACAGGTTGGGTAAGGGTTTAACAAATTTTAACACTTACCCAACCCAACCAACCCGTTTACATAAAATGCAGAATTTTTTATATATTTTCTGTATATTCTATATATTTTCTGCATGTTTTCTACAAATTTCCGCACTTTATAAATTTTATGTACTATATAAATTTTCTGCACTACATAAATTTTCTGCAACACTTTCTGAAACATTTTGCAACACTTTCTGCAATATTCTACAATATTATGAGACACTTTCTGCAACATTTTCTGTAACATTCTACAATATTATGAGACACTTTCCGTAACACTTTCTGCAACATTTTCTGCAAAGTGCAGAATTTCGAGAATTTTCGACAATGTGCGGGATTTTCTGCAAAGTTCTTCCCATTAGCAAATTTAATCCGACCCAACCCGAACCAAACCGAACTAATTGGGTTGGGTCGGGGTTGGATTGTAGATTTTTTTTTTCAATTAATGGGTTAATTTATTATAAGACCAAATTAATTGGGTTGGGTCGGGGTTTAGCAAAAATTCAACCTAACCCTATCCATGTGTAACCCTACTTGATGGTAGTTAAGCTCCTCCTTAATTTAAGCTCCTCCTTTATTCTCTTACTTAACATTTGCAAAGTTTAAATTATTGCTTTTTTTTTTGAAACAAAAGTTTAAATTATTGTTAATATGTTTGTTAATGTGGTACAATAATTAAGATATCCGATTCCAACCCATGATCGAAAGGTTGTCGATTCGACTTTCATATTCGACCTGGATCACTTTCTGAAAACACCCCTCACACCCCGCTGCAGGGTAAGTGAGTCCCATATTCAGTTTAATTATTAAAGATGCCGAGAAAACTATCAACCCAAATTTTTTTATGGAAAATCATAGGAGTACCAAATTCAACACCAAAATGGTTCCCAAATGATAGGTGTCACAATTTAATTGGTGTTTCACAAATATTTAATAAAACGATCCCCTTGTATTCACATTAGTAAGCCAATAAAATTTTTCCAAACTGATACGTCACCTCTGCCACATCAATTGGTAACAAATTTTGATATCCAATTTGGTACCTCTAGCATTCCTCAAATTTTATACACAATATTGAGTTTTTATGCAAGTACAAAGCAAACTCTCCATGAGCCACCAATTAGATGGTTCTTTAAATTATATTTAAGAAAGCAAAGGAAAAAATCAACAGTTTCCATTTATAACTAATATCATCTAAAACAATTCAACTATCTGCATTTAAAACCTCTTTTAACCTCCTAATTCTCAAAAAAGAGGGGAAAAAATCAGCTTCAAAGGTGCATTTTAGCATCAAGTATACATTCCTCGAGGTAGTAGACTAAAAATGGTTGCCCTATTCCATGGTGCTTATCATACCATCATTAAGCCATCTTATAAATCCCTCTTCTAAGGCCTGTTTCATCCATGAATGCCGACAACACTCCCCTGCTTCAGAAACTGGTAGCCAACGTCTCTGACGAAGGCTCTGCTCTGGCCAAGAATTAAGCTCCTCCTTCACAAGCAAAGCATACATCGCGGCTTTACACAAACCTTCAGGACTGAACTCATCTTGAAGTGTTTTACTTTTGAAGTAGTAATACCCCAGAAAATGCTGGACGACAACATAACATTAAACAAATCATAACAATTCACAGTAATTACAGTTAAAGATTTAATCCAGTGATAACACTTCATACTACATACTACATACAACATACCCAGTACATACGTATTACATACCCAGTACATACATACTACATATCTCATCTATGACTAATCAACATACATGTATACATTTACCTTTAGATCTCCTCGAACTCCGGCCTCTTCCACAGCTTCACGCATTGCTGCTTCTTTAACGGTTTCATCATTCTCCCACCCACCCTGTCAAGAAGGACATAAGGGAAAACTTACAAGCCTAAACAAAGCACTTGGCCACACATTCACAGATTTGACGGAAATATTAGAACGATCTCAAGAATGTATGTGAAATGTTAGGGATGATAAATTCACGTCAACAGATGCCATTAAATTTTGGAGGCTGACAGAATTATAGGGAAGAGGTAAGTGTAGATAGAAAAAATGACAATTCCACTGTTTAAAGTGTCATGGCCACATTGGAGGGAAATTAGACAAGGGGGAGATCCCAAAACTTATAAATAGGGATAGGAGAGGAAGAGATGATGAAAGGAAGAGATGATATATCAATATTTATGGTGTACGAAAGAAAGTAAAAGGGGTTTCCAGACCTTGGACATTCATACCCTCTTTAAACCACAGTTTTCTTTTCATTATTTAAACATACGGAGAAAAGATCAAATCAAGCATGCTACTTTTTTCAGTCTATTGGGGTCATACCAAGCGCACAGGGTGCCCACAACAACAGGTTCATTGAAGGTCGGAATAGCAAGTAGACACTTGACCATCGCAGCAAGACAAAATGACAGGCAATTCTAATTTCTTCCAAATAGGTGACTTACTACCATGACTGTCACTACTTGATCAGTTCTTTAAATAATAACTAAGAAAAAACATTAAAGTTGCAGAATGCTCACGTTCTAACACACACATTAGATACAAAAGGCATAAACTTAAATATATATAATGTATTCCCATTAAATCAAGAAAATTAGTAAGAACCTCCACAAAATGCCATGCTCAAACCTAGTATCAACTCGCCACATATGCAGAATGTGATAAAAAAACCAATGAACTATGATGAAGAAAAAAGGAGGACATACTAGGACTGAGAATTGAAGATGATAAGCTACCTGTGTTTACCTTACTGATAATATATACCTATTGTTCCGCTTTCAAGCTATTACAGATTTTTACCAAATGCCTAGTGCATTATTCACTAACTTATTCAGTCTTTTCTAGAAGGTGGAGAAGGAGGGGCGACTGCGTTATAAAGGCACGTGCTTGAAAAATTATGATAAAAAATATTCTTACTGCAATTTAAATTTACAAGTCCATAGAAACATATTTTCAAATCATAACTAATGTTTCGAATACATACCTTTGGAAACAGAAGACCGGGTCCACTAGTCGAGGTTATCATTAGTACTTCAATGTTTTTTTCAGATTTTTTACCATCATTCTCTTCAGAATACCGATACCTAAATGGAATGCACCTGCACACATGACTACTGTTCAAACCATAAAGTACATATATACAGTTTCTTAGCAATGCACTGAAATTTCATTTAAATAAAGATTGCACGCATTCTACATATATTGCAAGCACAGAATCATATAACATTTACAGCTGGTTTGATATGAATATGAAATATCTAATTGACTAAGGTTCTAGTAATAGAAACGCTATTAAAGGCTAAGCAATAGACTCACGTAAAGAAAGCAAAAGACATTTCTAAAGAACCATATCAGTAAACATCCTGACAAAGATTTACCTGATTATCACCTAGATGACATGCAAATGGACAAACTATATGAACTATGGTCATCCTTAAGAACAGACATACCTTTCAAATTAGATACTAACAAATCTTTGTGAACCACTTCGTAAGAGACTTTTCGCTTGGGGAAGCAGATGATGATGCTCTTCTGGTTCAAAGAAGACAAGGGATCAAAAGAAGAATAGGTGCTTGACTCGGGATTCACATATGCTAGGAGGGAGTGGTTCTAGTCCTACAAGAAGTGTGAGGGAAAGATGGTAACTTTACCAAACGGTAAAAGGGTAAAGGTTGCTGGCATTGGTGAGGTAATGATGAAACTTCACAATGGTCGTGTTCGAAATTTAACTCAAGTGAGGTATGTACCGGAGTAAAAATCGAAATCTAATTTCATTGGGTAAATTAGTTGATTTGGGATATACTGTTATGAAACAGTATTGGGTTGAAGGGGAGGAATGTTGGGTTTAAACCCAATACGGTAATATGGGCCTTGGTGATACAAGTCATATATGGGTCATGTAATAATTGTATGTGTAGACAATTATTTTAGATGGTATGTCTTGTTCACAAATTTAGGTAGTTAGGTATCACAAATTGCAAGTCTTGGTGGCTAAGTTTTGGCTGGTTATATATACATAGTCAATATTATGTTTGATGTATGCTTGAGTATTGTTTGGCTAGAGTATCGTGTGAGTGATTCACCGTTTGAGTATCGTGTGAGTGATTCACCGTTTGGTGAGAGATTGATGTATTATTGATAACTGTTTGGATTAATAATACAAGTTGGGATGTGGGTTTTCCTCGTCGAATATATTGTGTGTGTGCGCGCTTTGCTTTGTTTGTTTGAATCTCGTTATTTGTGTAGTCCCCTAACAAATCTGATGAGCTCAAACAAATGCATTCAACACTTAAAAATTCTACAATCCAAATATCCAATACTTAGATACTGTGGCAATATTTTCTAAGAATTAAAAAACAAGTTCCCTATTTAAATAACCTCCACCCCGCAAAAACAAGTTCAAAGTTAAATAAATGTATCCGGAACAAACATGTTTCTTTCTCTTGGCATATCAGATTTCTAAAGGTTCAACCCTAAACTTCTAAGATAAGTAACTAAAATAACTTGAAGAAGCTTCCACTATGTATGACCGAAAAAAAACTCTAATGAGTTCCAACTCCCTTTTTACCCAACTAATAATCTTAACCCTGACAATACAAACACAAAGAAGCCTTATGAGCGATACATGATTGCAACATAGACAATAATAGGTACTCTAGGTCGTACAAACTACCAAATGAAAAAGCCAAATACTGGCCAATCTGGATGGATTAAGTTACTACAGTATCCACCTTGCTAGTCAATCATGGTAAACAACCAACTCATAAGACTCCAACTCACCACTCGTCCATTGCAGAAATCTCTTGTTTAGCATGCATATACAAAATAAGTTAGTATTACAGAGACAACAACATACACTTATAGGGTCTGTCTTTCAAATAACAACTTAATGACTTGAAACTAACCTTTAAGTCAATTTCATTTGGAAGAAAGGGCTATTTTAGTGGTATATTCTATGCTTATAATCATTTCAGACATCCCTTGTTCAGCATAAAAACACTCGTATACCTTAATTTACATTACTTTTTTTGCAAACTTATTTCCCCAAAGAAGGACGAAAAACGCCATTCAAAATGATAACACTAAAACTAACTAAACACCAGAACTTGATCCCTACCTCCCCAATAGGATTAAGAAAAAAAGAGACACAATGCCCAACGGAAAAAGTTGAAAAGTAGTGAATGGTGGTAGATATGATGATATAGATTCACACATATATATAAACAATGTGTAAAAGATTAAGGGGAATATGTTTAAGATGTGCAATGGGGGCACATAAGATGAAATGGGAAAATGTTGGTTTACTAATTGATCCTTCAGAGAGAGAGAGAGAGACGGGGGAGAGAGGGGGGAGGGAGAGACAGGGAGAGGGAGAGAGAGAGAGGGGAGAGAGATGGAGAGAGAGAGACAGAAGGAGAGAGAGAGACACACACAGAGAGAGAGAGAGACAGAGAGATAGACGGGAGAGAGGATAATACCCGGCAACGAGGCGATGGCCATCAACATAGCGTTGTTGGAGACGACCAGTGCGGGCCACCAATTCAGACATCCCTCCTTCAGTAAATCAACCCCATGTATGGTTCCAACTCTTTATATGTATAACATTATATTCTTACAAATATATACAAAATTTATTTATTTATATGAATTGATTAATGCAATGCAAGAATATGTAATTATATATGTGTATGTTACGATATCAGCATCACCATTGTTGTTTTGAGGGTAAAATAAAATGCAGAGAGGGAGAGAGATGAGAGAGATGGCGAAAAAGGCGTACAGATCGGACATACAATCCCTTCAATTACAGGGGGGAGGGGAGGGGTGAGTCATGAGTGTTTGGTAATTCTAAACCAATCCTTTTATTTTATTTATTATTATATTTACCTCACACCTTATTATTATAGAATAATTATTATAAGAATATATTTATATTTCTCAGAAAAAATTATATTTTCAAATTCAACCCACCTATATTTGAGAATTACAAGAAGATTGTAATTAATTTTGGAAAAAGCATGGAACATCTTTGCATGTCTTTTGTGAACTTTCTTTATAGAAGAAACTTTTTTTCTTTAAAAATTGCATTTTTCACGAAAATGTATCTTATGATATAAAAAAAATGGAAAATTGCGAGATTTAAACTGAAGCAGCCGGGGGGTGTATTACAAAAAAACTTGGCAAGGGTACATAAAATTGACAATATTAGTTGACACAAGAGTCATGAGACTGCAAGGAATGGGGACCCACAATATGTGAAGTGGCAGTATACTCGTAAAAAGAAAAAGAATGACAAGTAATATTATCAAGGGCAGTAGAGTAATTAGTGGGAGAGAAGGGTAGGATGGTAAAAGAACAAGTGAGAAGAGGTCAAAAGGGGGGAGAGGTGCGTATTAGGGTTATCTAGCAAATAAGAAGTATTGATAGGGATCTGGGAGAGTCCGCGCCTCTCTAAAGCGTTGGGTGTATTCAGTAGATTGATGTACTCAGTACGATCTATCATATTATTATCAGTAATATCATCGTTATTTATCATTCTCTGTTGCGATTTATCTTGTAAAGTGTGGTTGAGTAAAGTCTGTGCTAGCAAATTGGTATCAGAGCAGTGACGACCATGGGAGCACCTCCAAGTAATCAGCACCGGATTGAACTGCTAGAGAAAGGGTTGGGGGAGATGAGAACCACGATGGCTGAGCAGATAACGGCGACGGTACAAGCCGCCACCAAAGAAATGCAACAAACTCTGACCGCCCAATTCGCTCAGTTAACAAAATCGCTTGAACAGACAGCTATGAACCTGGAGGAGCGATTTGTGAAATCAAAAGCGCAATATGATGGTATGGTGACGGATCTGAAAGGGGAACATGTCAAATTTCAGGAAGAGGTCCATTCCACTCTCACGGCGTTGAGGATGTCGGGTTTAGGTCATGGTGAGGGGTGGAATTATACAATTGAGGGTGGGTCTGGAAAGGGGCGTACTGGAATTGGGGACGAAGAAGAGCATGGAGTCGGGTCGGGTCGTGGCAGTAATCATGGACCGGGTCGGGGCGGCCCAGAAATTGGTGGATACTCACATCTGGGGTATGGGAGTGGGTCAGGTTGGCGAGCAAAAAAATTGGATTTGCCCACGTTTACAGGAGAAAATCCAGATGGATGGATATTAAGGGCTGAACGTTTTTTCCAGTTTTACAAATTAACGGAGGGGGAGAAGTTAGAGGCAGCGATAGTAGCTATGGATGGTGATGCTCTCTTGTGGTTTCAGTTTGAGAATGGAAGAAGACCTGTAAGGGGATGGGGAGAATTCAAACGAGTATTGTTGCAACAATTTCGACCTACATCGACCGGGAGCTTATATGAACAATGGTTGAGCCACACTCAAACGGGTACAGTCGTGGAGTACAGGAGGGGTTTTATCGAGCTCATCGCACCGTTGGTTGGGGTACCCGAAGAAATAGCGAAAGGGCAGTATATAAATGGGCTCAAGGATGAAATTAAGGCGGAGTTGAGGCTGTTGGGACCTTGTAACCTAGACCATGCTATGGACTTGTCGGTGAAAATTGAGGAGAAGATACGTTGTGGGATGGAGGCTCGAAGCTACAGCAGGGGAACGAGTTTCTTCTCGGGGGTGAAAGGTACGTATGTCCCGTTTGCACACGTTTCTGCTTCCCAAGTTAATTATAGCTCACCTGCTTATGGGAGTAATCAAAAAACCACCAGTGGATCGTATAGTAGTACCAAGTCCCCTACCATTGTGTCGTCTCAATCTGGGTCAACTGCGAGTTCGAGAAACTCCAACCAAATACCAGTAGCGAAGCCCATTGGAGAAGTACGAAGGCTTAGTGATAAGGAGTGGCAAAGCCGTAGGGAGAAAGGGTTATGTTTCAAGTGCGATGGTAAATGGCATGTGGGTCACCGTTGTAATCGAAAGGAACTCAGTGTGTTGTTGTCACAAAGTG
Source organism: Kitagawia praeruptora (assembly GCA_037693485.1). Lineage (NCBI taxonomy): Eukaryota > Viridiplantae > Streptophyta > Magnoliopsida > Apiales > Apiaceae > Kitagawia > Kitagawia praeruptora. The sequence goes on along the minus strand of CM075353.1, from coordinate 38,136,715 downwards.
AAGAAGATGAGGAAGATGGGAGTCTTGTCTTGAGCCCGAACACCGAAAATGGAGATAAACTGAGTGATGACCAGTTACAGCCGGAGATATCGTTAAATTCAGTGGTGGGTTTGACTACACCAAAAACAATTAAAATGGTTGGGACAATCAAGGGTGTGGAGGTTGTGGTGATGATTGATCCAGGTGCCACGCACAACTTCGTATCAAAGGCAACAGTGCAAAGGCTTAGTTTGCAGATTACTCCCACAAAGGACTTTGGCGTGGTTTTGGGCACAGGGAAATCAGTAAAGGGAAGTGGAATTTGCAAGCAAATCGCGGTGAGTATACAAGGGGTGGAAGTGGTAGAAGACTTTCTGCCATTACAGTTGGGAAGTTCTGATTTAATATTAGGAATTGAGTGGCTGGAAAAGTTGGGTACGATGCGTACTAATTGGAAAACACAAACACTACAATTCAGATGGAAAGACGAGGAAGTAATAATCCGAGGGGAACCTGCTCTGGGGAGGACCATGATATCGCTGAAAGCTATGTTGCGGACATTGAGAAAAACAGGGGGTGGGGTGTTAGTTGAATTGAGCAGCCTGGATGAAATACAAAAAAATGATGAGGGAAGAACCACAGTGCCACCATGGGTGAGGGGAGTTGTAGAACAGTACCAACAAGTGTTCCAGATGCCCGTGGGATTACCACCTCACCGAGCCTACGCCCATGCTATAAATCTCCAACCCGGAACAGCCCCCATATCAGTCAGACCCTACCGATACCCTCAGATTCAGAAAAATGAGATCGAAGAGATGATTCGTGACATGTTGAAAGCCAAAGTCATTCAAGTATCCAGGAGCCCATTCTCAAGTCCAGTTATACTAGTGAAGAAAAAAGACTCCTCTTGGCGTTTTTGTGTGGATTACCGGGCCTTGAACAAGGTCACTATTCCGGATAAATATCCGATCCCAGTCATCGATGAACTGTTAGACGAACTGCATGGAGCAACTGTGTTTTCTAAGCTCGATCTCAAGTCAGGGTATCATCAAATACGCATGAAGGAGGAAGATATTCATAAAACGGCATTCCGTACTCACGAGGGCCACTATGAGTTTTGTGTTTTGCCCTTCGGATTGATGAACGGACCTGCTACTTTCCAAGCGTTGATGAACGAGGTATTCAAGCCTTTCCTACGAAAGTTTGTATTAGTCTTTTTTGACGATATACTTGTGTACAGCCCTACTATTGAAGCCCACAAAGAGCACTTAGAATTGGTCTTACATACGCTGCAAAAACATCAGTTGTATGCCAGTTACAAGAAATGTGATTTTGGGCAATCGGAAGTCGCCTATTTGGGACATAAAATATCTGCCAAGGGGGTATCAGTTGACAATGAGAAGATAAGGGCCATGGTAGACTGGCCTGAGCCAAAAAACGTGAAAGAATTACGGGGTTTCCTCGGGTTGACAGGTTACTACCGAAAGTTCATACAAGGGTATGCAAAGATAGCGTGGCCATTGACGGAACAACTCAAAAAAGATAGTTTCGGTTGGAATTTAGAAGCAGCTAAGGCTTTCCAGGAATTGAAGACCATGATGACCACCACACCGATTTTGGCACTTCCGAACTTCGAATTACCATTCACTATCGAAACAGATGCCTCTGGTTTTGGCTTAGGGGCGGTTCTATCACAGCAGGGCCATCCAATTGCATTCTATAGCAGTACATTGGGACCTCGGGCTCGGTTGAAATCTATATATGAAAAGGAGTTGATGGCCATAGTGCTCTCCGTGTTAAAGTGGAGACATTATCTGCTTGGGAGGCGATTCACCATTAAAACAGACCAGCAAAGTTTGCGGTTTTTATTGGAACAGAGGGAAGTTGGTACTGAATACCAAAGATGGGTCAGTAAGTTAATGGGATTCACATTCGACATTCAATACCAGCCGGGACCCTCAAATACAGTGGCTGATGCTCTCTCCCGTAAGCTGGCCTCATCGATAGAGCTGGGCAATTTGGTGTCGTCTCATGGAGTCGAGTGGGAAGTAATTCAACAACAAGTTCAAAGTGACCCATATATGCTTCAGTTAAAACAAGGAGTTCTGCAGGGAGGGAATAACTTCAAGGGGTTTGAAGTGGAGCAGGAGATTTTGAAGTACAAAGGACGTTTGGTGTTACCCAAAGGATGTCCTTTTATTGCAACAATTTTGTTTGAGTACCACAATTCTGCTATAGGGGGACATCTGGGGGAGTTAAAAACCTATCAGCGGATTTCAAGGGAATGGTTCTGGCCCGGGATGAGAAAGGAAATAGCTGTCTATGTGCAGGGGTGTTCAGTTTGCCAACAACATAAAACGTCTACTCTAAAACCAGCGGGCCTCTTACAACCATTACCAGTACCGACGCAAGTCTGGGATGATATCTCTCTTGACTTCATCGAAGGATTGCCAAAGTCGATGGGGTATGATGCTATACTAGTAGTGGTTGATCGTCTCACGAAATATGCCCATTTCTTAAGCTTGAAACACCCCTTCACTGCCCAAACAGTGGCTGACTTATTTGTTCGTGAGGTAGTAAGGCTACACGGTTTTCCTTCGAGCATTGTTTCGGACAGAGATAAGGTGTTTTTGAGTATGTTTTGGAAGGAAATATTCCGCTTACAAGGCACACAATTAAATCGGAGCACAGCGTACCACCCACAATCCGACGGTCAAACGGAAGTGGTCAATAAAAGTCTAGAAACCTATCTACGCTGTTTTGTGAATGGACAACCACGAAAATGGGTGACATGGCTATCATGGGCCGAATACAGCTACAACACAGCAGTCCATACCTCCACAGGTTACTCTCCGTTTAAAGCTTTATACGGCAGAGATCCCATTCCTTTGGTGAAGGGAGTAGCCTCGAGTACAGGGGTAAGTAGCATTGAAGAGATGTTGATTGAGAGGGATGCCATGCTTGATGACATGAAGTTCAATCTAATGCGAGCCCAGAATCGAATGAAAATGCAGGAAGACAAAAAACGCAGGGAAGTAGAGTTCAAAGAGGGGGATTTTGTATACTTGAAGCTCCAACCTTATCGTCAACAGTCACTGGTTAGGAGAGCGTGGGAGAAGTTGTCAGCTCGTTTCTTTGGCCCTTTCAAAGTCTTGCAGCGTATAGGTAAAGTAGCCTACAGACTTGACTTACCAGACACCTCCAAGATTCACCCAGTCTTTCATGTGTCTCAGCTCAAACAGGCGATAGGCAGCAATACTGCGTCTCCCACCATACCATCAAATATATCTACTGATTTGGTTGTGATCACAGAACCTGAGGAGGTAGTGGGGGTACGCAGAAGAACTACAGCAGTGGAGGTCTTAGTTAAATGGAAGGGGATGGATGCTTTTGAAGCCACATGGGAAGATTTTTCAGACATGAGTAAGAGGTTTCCAAACTTTCACCTTGAGGACAAGGTGGCACTGTGGGAGGCGGGTATTGCAAGGAATGGGGACCCACAATATGTGAAGTGGCAGTATACTCGTAAAAAGAAAAAGAATGACAAGTAATATTATCAAGGGCAGTAGAGTAATTAGTGGGAGAGAAGGGTAGGATGGTAAAAGAACAAGTGAGAAGAGGTCAAAAGGGGGGAGAGGTGCGTATTAGGGTTATCTAGCAAATAAGAAGTATTGATAGGGATCTGGGAGAGTCCGCGCCTCTCTAAAGCGTTGGGTGTATTCAGTAGATTGATGTACTCAGTACGATCTATCATATTATTATCAGTAATATCATCGTTATTTATCATTCTCTGTTGCGATTTATCTTGTAAAGTGTGGTTGAGTAAAGTCTGTGCTAGCAGAGACTCACTTGACAAAAAAAGAAAAGAAAAGAGTCATGAGACTCTTTTGGTACCCCCCATGTGGAGAACCAATACTGCATAACTGAACTTCCATATACTTCCGTTCTGTTTTATCATATTGGAATATTTGTTCAAAAATCATTACATCTAAAAGATAAGTCCGGAAATGTTATTTTCAGAGCAAGTTTTTTGCTTCGAGAGCAATTTGCTCTGGAAATAACATTTCTATTAGGCTTTGGTTATTTCCAGAGCTACTATTTTGCATATAGAGAGTATTTTGCTATGAAAATAAGAATGTTGCTCTCGAAATAAAATTTTCCTCTTAAAAGTTATTGGTACTATAAGTCCAATGTGAAAACAGAATCTGGAAATGCATGCTACCAACAGATTCATAGTTTTGTACCGTGTTTCAGTTGAGATCATTTATCGTTTAAAGTTGAGTGTGCGTAAGCATTTTACATATAGGATTCCTTGCTTCAGAGTTGGATCTATAGAAGGCCTCCCATGCATGATGTGGTTCCTTCATTCAGATAGAAGCTTCTCATCAGTACACAAGCCAGTTTTGCCTATGCTCAAGCAAGTAATATGCCTTCTCTTTATTTAAGCCTAAGATAACCCTAATATAGATGCTCAAATATCAATTTTGTTGAAACTGTGCCAACAATTCACTATGGGCCAATCTTTGAAGAAACTCAAACAAGGTTTGTGCCATCTTTCTAATCTTAATGTTTGATTCGTCATGAACGTCTGAATATGCAAATGCATAAAAGTTCAACTGATAGTTGTTCTCTATAAATAATATATACTGTCTTAGAACAATATTTCCAAGAAAAATAATTCAAAAAGAAAATGCACAACTATAGTCTATAATCATCAAATAAAGCAAAAGAGAAGGATTAGATTAGTCAGTAATTGGTGTTTTCTGATGTGCAGGAAATGGTGAAGAAACATTGAAGGAGAAAGAAATCAGGGCGGTAACTGAAAAGTGTTATGATGCACATTTTCCTGACCCTAATAAAGATTACAACTCCGTCGAATTCTTCTATGCAGTCTCCCAAACTGTGGAGTAAGTAATTTTCTTGATTTTAAAGTTTTTTAATTACGCTTGATTAGTTAAAAATGCTTCATGGTTATAAGGAGCATAAATCTACATGTCATTGTGAGCAAACTATTGTGTTGCAGTCTCCCAAACTATGGAGGAAGTAATTTTCTTGATTTTAAAGTTTTTTTAATTACGCTTGATTAGTTAAAAATGCTTCATGGTTATAAGGAGCATAAATCTACATGTCATTGTGAGCAAACTATTGTGTTGATCGTGTTAAGTAACCAATCGCTCTAAAAACCTTAAGGTGTTAGAGGAAGACCTTACCAGGATCTTATATTAATATTCTAACACTCCCCCTCACTCGATGCGTGCCTGAGCTCTGATACCATGTTAAGTAATTAGTCGCTCTAAAATCTTTAAGGTGTTAGAGGAAGGTGGATCTTATATTAATATTCTAATAGATCGATTATGTTTAATGTTCAGAGAAATCAACAAAATGATCGGCAGCACACAGTTACGTGTACCAAGAGCAGCCACACTTGAGGATGCATACAATGTAAGAAATTTGCTGACCATCTTATTTTACATTGACATGTAATTAAGATGTTTCACTGACTATCTAATCATTTTAAGTGCACAAAATGCATTTAGCTGATATTTAGCTGTGGGAAGTTAACATTTCGAATCATTAAAAATTAAAATCCGAATAAGGCACTTGGTTCATATAGATATCCATGAAGGAGAGAATAGTGTGTAGCTCCATTAAGATGTTGGAAAGACTGATGGAGGGAGAGGATTTATTTGACTTGCAGAAATACCACCAAGGCAAAGGAAAGGCTTTAACAAAAGAAGAGTTTCAGAAAATTCTTCAGGCTGTGATTCTCGATACGGGAGTGTCAGGCATGGGAGCCAAAGACATGCTCCTATACATCTTTGGTGTTCCACTAACTGCTGTTTTTCTGAAGCAACAAATCATTCCAGGAGCTATTCGTAATGACGTTTTCATTCCTGCTGTTACTTCAGCCACTGTTTTTCTACTGGCTAAATTTAACAAGATTTGATTCATTTCTTTGTAAATATCTTACTATATATTGATTGATGATCTTAACAGAGTGAACTTATCCCTATTATTGCAGTCTAGTAGCTACTCCTCTTCTCTTCCTCGGTATTTAAATTTATGCAGTTGGCCATTGAAAGGGAAAGTTTACTATAGCACTAGGATATGCAGGAACCGAAACAATCTAGGATTAAGAAGAGCTTTCAACTGCAAAGATAATCAATAAATGGCTGCAAAAGAACTTACAAATTTGTAAGAATTGCACACAAATTTAGTTCTTTTCTCCTCCACTTTAGCATCAATATAGGAAGACATGTAACATATATCATAATACATGTTACAGAACAACTATCTGCAAGAGACTAAAACCATATTGCCAAGATTTTAACCAATTGCATGATATTCCACTAGCATCTAACAAAATAGATGCCCCCCCACGACTCACCGTTTTATCTATGATGGCATTAAGCTTACTTCCATCAAAGTCAACTTGCCCAGGAGCCTTCCCAATTGGACCATGTGTGCAGTGAACGGAGAGGCTGCAGGATCGATAGCCACGCCATCATTTAGCGCAGTCAGTTTACTCTCCACTCCAAATTGATGGATGGTTAACATGGTTTATAGCACAGAAGCAACTTGACCACACAGGTTAACACCAGCCTGGCATGAAGTTTATTTGCCTGAGGCCCTCATCAGTTAACAAAAACCCCTCTATTTTTTTTCATGATTTGGTTCCGAGAGTGAAACTTGATTATAAGTTATGGGTTATATTAGTATCAGCAATTAATTTACCCCATGTTTTTTGATTTGATTGGCCATGAAAACATGTTGATGTTATTTATCTTATTTTTCAAGTTATCATATAAAACTTTTAACTGAACAAATGCAAGAGTTTCTTCACTGATTTTCTCTAATTCTCATTGAAATTCCTTCACAATTTTAAATATCATTCTCACTAACTACATAGAGCATTCAAGATGTACTTCCCCAGAATTGTCCAGCTACAATGATGAGCAGCATAATCGGAATAATTTCTGTCCTGGAAACTGTTGAGTCCCACTTGTAGACAAAAACGAGCTGTCTGTCCTGCTCATTTTCCCTCTGGAGTAGGCGTGAAATTGAGTACACTATCTGCATGACTGCATGGATGGTCAAATTTTATTCGAACTGATAACTATTGGCTCCGATTCAATTCAGGTTCAAATTAATATTTTCATACTTCACTCAGTTTTGGCTCTTCTGTCTTGAGTTTGTATATTAACATTTGTATTTGATAGTGAGTTGCGAGCTACTAGTTTGAACTCATTAGAATATTCAACCTGCAAAATTTTCTGTCTGAATCAGGCGGGCGAATTTTTTTAAAAAATTATTTCAGCTATTCCAAACAAGAGTAATAAACTTGTGAGATTACTATTCGGTTATACAGGCAAATAAGGTCCAAAATTTCTCAACATTTTCTAGCAAGATTCGGCTTTTTTTTTCACAAAGTCAGATTCGGTTGAAATTAATGTGAGTTCGTCGAATTCATTTTCAGCCCTACTTTGGGTATACTGCTCCATGGATAGAGAGTAAGATCAATGGGATATAGATGAATGAAAAAAGTAGGCTGCATGCAGCTGTGTCGTCGTCCTAGAAGACACCCTTTTTGTTTTTTGTTCTCAGATTTATCCATCACCCAACAAGAGTCGCCCAAACGCCAAAGTATAATCTGCCTCTTCATATTCAGAAAGTTCTTCTCTTTTACGCCTCTATCCTGATGTGCATAGTAGTTAATACACCAAAAAGCCATACTATCAGAGCCTACAGATATCCTATGTTTCGACTTTGAACTTCAAATTCGGTATTGAAAAAATTGGGTGCAAGATTTATAAGTAATAATGTACAATTATATCCGGAATTTCGTAATGATTTGTAAAGTTTGTAGATTAATCGGTCTGTAAATGTTACTACATATTACAGAAAACAAATAACTAAAAACCATCATCCCCTGGTGAGAGAATAGTTGTCTCAAGACAGAGGCAAGTGGTTACATTACATCCGCTAATCCATCCACAAAATAGACTACTACTTGTTTAACAACCAAGCCTTTCAGAAACTCACGCTTTGCTGTCAAAATTATTCTAATCCTAATTAACCATTTTAATTACCCACTAAAATTATTCTTCAAACTTTTCAACTTTGTTTCTCCGTTAATTAATGGGCAGGAACTCACTTTATCCACTCCATGTCAAACCACCACCACCACCACCTTGTTTCATGAAATATTCTGACTGATCAACATAAATATTGTTTTCTTGTTAAACTTTTTTTTATGCTTGTCTTAATCATTGCATGCATGGTGGGATATATAAACCTTTATTAATTTAGTTTGGATTTGTTATGTTATTGTAAGGGAAGCTAGGTATGAATTTTTATTTGTCTTAAATGGATTAGTGATCGACGATTTTTAATCAAACTGTGGCGTGATGAAGGCGTGGGAGGCAACTGTACGCAAGACACAGGCTGCTGCAAAGAGAAGAGCAAACACCATTTTTGGTACGACTTATGTTGCTCATGCTAGCGACGACGAAAGTGAGGTTCCTGCAGAGCCTCAAAGCCAGCCGCTTGGAGATGTTTATGATGCTGAAAGATTCCTCTCTAATGGTGATTATTATACGGGACAGTGGGCCGATAATTTTCCTCATGGTACTGGTAAATATTGGTGGACTGATGGATGCATGTATGTTGGTGATTGGTGTAGAGGCAAAACAATGGGGAATGGCATTTTTAGCTGGCCTTCAGGGGCTGTTTACGAAGGCGAATTTAAGAATGGATATATGGATGGTGAAGGTACTTTTTCAGCCCCAAATGGTGACATGTATAAAGGTTCTTGGATAATGAATTTGAAGCATGGTTACGGTGTTAAAGAGTACTCGAATGGGGATTACTATGAGGGTGATTGGTGTCGCGGGTTGCAGGAAGGGCAAGGGAAGTACCAGTGGAAGAATGGGAATTGTTATGAAGGGGAATGGAGATGTGGAGTGATTGCTGGGAAAGGGAAGTTGATTTGGGCTAATGGGAATTCATATGATGGATACTGGGAAGATGGTTTGCCTAGAGGGAATGGTACATTCAAATGGCCTAATGGGAGTTTTTATGTTGGAAATTGGAGTAAAGATCCAAAGGAACAAAATGGAAATTACTATCCATCAGGTTCTTCTATAGTGGATGGGAATGTGGATTGGGATCCTCAACAAGTGTATCTTGAGGATATGCAGGAATGTCTGATTTGTCCAAATGAGAACATTCCAGTTATGCCATCCCAGAAGAAACTGGCTATTTGGAGGTCTTCCAAGAATGTCGATCCAAGTGCAAGGCCTAGGAGATTATCGGTTGATGGGAGACTTGAGGCTACTTCTTCTGATAGTCCATTTGATAGAAGTGCGAGAGGGGCAAGAGAAGATTCTTCCTTGACGCTCGAAGATTTAAGTACAAGAGGTAGTCCGATAAGGATACCAAAAGTTGTCAAAAGACAAGGAGAGACAATCAGCAAAGGACATAAAAATTATGAACTCATGCTCAATTTGCAGCTGGGAATCAGGTACCTTTTGTGGTTCTGTCCTTTTTTCCCCGCTAATTGAACCCTCAACCTCCTATAGTGGGAAGAGGGCAATACTGCTAGAGCAACCATCAGTATTATGTACCATTTTTATGTGTACGTTACATATTTCCGATGAATTAGATATTTATGTATTCGCGAATGATAATAAGGATTGCTAACCTACGACCTTGGTCATGGGGAAGATGGGGCAGGAGTCTTGTCACTAGGCTATCAAGTATCAACGTCCTCGTTTGCCATCTTTATGGTTGTTCTTAGCTTTAATGTTTTTCAATACTGAAGTTACAGTTTTACTTCTTCATAATTTTCTTGATATACAGTTTGCTTCAAACTTAAAGGTTTCTAAATGATTAATGGCATACATTTGGCTTTTTATGCTGTTGTTGACAGGCACTCTGTAGGAAGACCGGGTCCACCTCCATCTCTAGAGTTGAAGGCTTCAGCTTTCGATCCCAAGGAGAAAGTCTGGACAAGGTTTCCTCCTGAGGGATCCAAGTACACCCCACCCCACCAGTCCTGTGAATTTAGATGGAAAGATTACTGTCCACTAGTTTTCAGGTAAACCACATATAAACCTCTTTCGGGAATCATGTCTTCACACTATTCTTTATAGAAACATTTTCATTTATCTCCTGTACACATTAATAGGACTTTAAGGAAGTTGTTCAACGTAGATGCAGCTGATTACATGTTATCCCTTTGTGGGAACGATGCCCTTCGAGAACTCTCTTCTCCCGGGAAAAGTGGTAGCTTTTTTTACTTAACAAACGATGACCGTTACATGATCAAAACAATGAAAAAATCAGAAGTAGCAGTGAGTTCTTGAACCGACTCGTTATCCATGAAATTATTCTTCAGATAATTTAATTAATTTTTTCTTTTCGCAAAAGAATTTCAGTCAATTCTATGGCATGATTAGGTGCTCTTAAGGATGTTGTCAGCCTACTATAATCACTTCCGTTCATATAAGAACACTCTACTCACCAAATATTATGGACTGCATTGTGTGAAGTTGAATGGCCCTGCACAGAGGAAGGTGAGATGAGATTCTTTATGTTTTGTTGAGCAATTTGGGAGTTCAGACTGTATAAAGTTACAATGTGGCCACCACAATGTAGGTGCGGTTCATCATCATGGGAAATCTTTTCTGTTCCTACTCAATTCACAGGCGATTCGATCTCAAGGGGTCGTCCCTTGGTCGTATAACAGATAAGCCAGAATCGGAGATTGATTCCAACACGATTCTTAAAGATCTTGATCTGAAGTTCATATTCCGTCTACAAAAAACATGGTTTCATGAATTTCAGAGGTAATTTTTCTTCCATATAAACAATTCTCTCGACTCCTCTATTTTAACACAAGTATTCAGGCAGGCAATGAGTTCTAACCCTATAGATCTAGCTAAATTCACATGTAAATATTGTCATTTCCAATTTGATTATGTAAAACAGAGGTATATAAATTGTGTATTTTTATTACAGACAAATAGACAGAGATTGTGAGTTTCTTGAACAGGAGAGGATTATGGACTACAGCCTTTTGGTTGGCCTTCATTTCAAAGAACCAGCAAGTGCTAGTGATCTCATTCCCTCTGGAGCACGAACATCTACTGGTCTGATCTTTTCTCACTTTTTCTTGTCAAGTTTAATGTCTAATCATCTGTTCTTAGATAAGAAAGTACGAAGTACGTGGTCTCTTCTTCGTTGCAGATAATGGTGAATCTGGCTCTGATTCAATCTCTCGTCTTTCAAGAGCAGAAATCGATCGGCTTCTTTTAGACCCTGCAGGGTAAATATGTGCATGAACACATAATGATCTACTAAAGTGTGGCATGTCTTTTCAATGTCAAGTGCATGATAACTCATAACTGAACATATATATAATATTGCAGGTGGGCTAGCATCAAACTGGGAGTGAACATGCCAGCACGGGTTGAAAGAACAGAAAGAACAGACGAGTTTCAGCTAGTAGGAGAGCCTACAGGAGAGTACTATGATGTTGTGATGTTCTTTGGTATTATAGATATTCTCCAAGACTATGACATTACCAAGAAACTTGAGCATGCATACAAGTCCATTCAGTATGATCCAACTTCAATTTCAGCAGTTGATCCAAGACAATATGCAAAGCGTTTTCGTGATTTTATATTGAAAGTTTTTGCAGAAGATGAATGATAAACATATCATTTGAAAGATCAAGCCACTGGTTGTACATTCAGGAGTTGAGTTAAATAATATTCATTATAGATACAATCTGTATTTGACAATTGACATGGGTCTTACAAACAAGATGAACTGCATCCAAGTACACCAAAAGGGTGTGTTTTAACTTGTACACAAATTTCACAAAACTGTAGTAATTGTAATGTATAGAAGCTAGGATTGATATTTATGAGCAACAGCATATGAAACATATACACATAATTTTGTGCAAGCGCCTTGTTTACAAACCACAGTACACGTTGGTTTTGGTACGTTTGCCGGGTTGAAGTGAATTCTTTTAAACTCATGTCATCACCCGGGTCATTTGTTAAATGAACCGTATTTTTTGAATGATTAAAATTTTGAACGAATGACTATTCTGAATGGTGGATGATGAATAATGCTATTTGTTAAATTAATTTTCAATTTTTCTGAATGAAAGAATTTTGCACATTTTTTGTTATACTACCTTGTAATCTATCTATATTTTTTATTAATATGAAAAATCATGTTTAAATTGTCCACAATAGTACTAAAGTAACAAATTTGGTTATCAATTAACTTGGTATTCGATTCCTTCCAACTAAATAATTATATAAGATTTATTTATTTGATTAATTTTTTTAATTTCACCTCGTGTTCGATTCATGTAACTACATAATTAAATAATATTTACTTATTATATATACTAGCTTAAACCCCGTGCGATGCACATATTTTTTTAATATTATATTAAAATTTTTAATTATTTAAATTAATTTTTTTAAAACATGATTTTTTGGAGACTTAAATTTTTAAATGAGATTATATGATGATAATTATATAAATGTTATTCGTGATAATTCTAGAAAATGGGGAATTTTAGTTAAAAATTTAGAAAAGATGATGGATTTTAGTTGAAAAAGATAATCGGTTAATTATAAATAATTATAAAATTATTTTTTTATTAGATAGAATGCCTATGATATAATTGGAAAAATAGAGGATTTGGTTAGAGAAAATTAAAAAGGTAACATGTTTTAGGTGAAAAAGGTAATTGATTTGTTTATAGTAATTATAAGTTAATTATGTTATTTTACTAAATAAATTGCTTGTAATGTTTTTAAAAAAAGAGAAATTATTGTTGCCCGTGATATTTCTAGGAAAAGAGGGATTTTAATTATAAAATATAGAAAAAATGATATGTTTTAACTGAAAAAGTTAATCGATTAATTATTAGTATTATCATATTACTATTTTATTTCATATAATAGAACTGCCCTTAATATACTTGAAAAATGAGATATTTTAGTTAGAGAAAATAGAAAAGAAAACGGGAAAATTAAAAAGGTGACATGTTTTAGGCATGGTTCTAAAAATCCCCGATTTAGCCGATTAATCCCCGATTAATCCGTTGTAAGGTAACCCACCGATTCGATTTTTGAAATCCGATTAATCCTATGAATTTATTTAAAATGATATGTTTAATTGTAAATTAGACTAATATATTAAATATTATTATAATATCCGATTTATACTCCGATTAATCATTCCGATTAATCCCCGATTACCCGATTAATCTTAAATCGGTACCCCAACCGATTTATACCGATTACCGATTTTTACAACCATGGTTTTAGGTAAAGAAGGTAATTGATTAGTTTATACTAATTATAATTTAATTATGTTCAATTACTAATTAAAATTGCTCGTAGTGTTTTTTAGAAAATGAGAAATTAACGTTGTCCGTTATATTTCTAGAAAAAAAGGAAATTAATTAGAAAAAATAGAAAGATGATATGTTTTAGTTGAAAAGATAATCGATTAATTATTAGTATTGCAGTGCACGAGTTTCTTGTATTATGTTATAAATTTTATTTAATATTAAAATTATGTTTTTATATAATCATTATTTTAATAATTTTTTTAATTTTAATTTGTTATAATTTAATATACTCATGTTTACAGATTATAATATTGTTTCCTTATTATAAACAACGTATATGATTTTTAATATATTTTATTAATAATTGAAAATTTTGGTGTGATATTTTCGAGTATATATTAATGATTGTAAGATTTGTTGTAAATTAAAAAGGTAACGTGTTTTAATTAGAAATATTAATGATTGAAAAATATGATACAATTGATCTTTTTAGGTGTTTATAAAAGGTAATATCTTCAACTGAAAGTAAATATGAAAAATGCAATCGACTAATTACCATTTATTATATTATATTGTTATTTATTTTAGGTGTTACATTTTACTTGAAAATTATGGTGTGATATTTTCGGTTATATATTAATGATTGAAAGATTTATTTTAAATTAAAAAGGTAATGTGTTTTAGTTCGAAAGAAAATATTAATGATCGAAAGATATGATATGATTCATGTTTTTACGTGAAAGTAAATATGAAAAAGACAATCGACTAATTACCGTTAATTTTATTATATTAATGTGATATTTTCGGGTATATATTAATGATTGTAAGATTTGTTTTAAATTAAAAAGATAACGTGTTTTAGTTCGAAAGGACATATTAATGATGGAAAGATATGATACAATTGGTATTTTTAGGTGTTTATAAAAGGTAATATCTTGACTACTTACCATTAATTATATTATGTTATTACTTATTTTATATTGTAATATTTGTTTTAAATTAAAAAGGAAACGTCTTTTAGACTTTTAGTTCGAAAGGAAATATTAATGATGGAAATATATGATACAATTGATGTTTTAAGTTGTTTATAAAAGGTAGTATCTTGACTAATTATCATTAATTATATTATGTTATTACTTATTTTAGGTGTATTTTTTTATAATGAAGGGTAAATAATTAAATTCACGAAGTACCAAAAATAAGTACCAAAAAATAGGTACAAAAAAATAGGTACCAAAATTTTAATATTTCGACTTTTATATAATAGTATAGATTTGTTTTAAATTAAAAGGTAACGTGTTTTAGTTCGAAAGGAAATATTAATGATGGAAAGAAATAATACGATTTACTCCCTCCGTCCCTTTGAATTCTTTACGTTTGCGGACCAATTTCTGGCAAATAGTATAGATTTTCGAATATATATTAATGATTGTAAGATTAGTTTTAAATAAAAAAGGAAACATATTTTAATTCGAAAGGTAATATTAATGATTGGAAGATATGATAAAAGGTAACATCTTCAACTAAAAGTAAATATGAAAAAGGCAATCGACTAATTACCATTAATTATATTATGTTAAAATTTATTTTAGGTGTTTTAATATATATTTTTCTTTATAATAAAGGGTACATAAGTAAATTATAATTAATGGTAATTAGTCGATTGCCTTTTTCATATTTACTTTTAGTTGAAGATGTTACCTTTTATCATATCTTCCAATCATTAATATTACATTTCGAATTAAAATACGTTTCCTTTTTGATTTAAAACTAATCTTACAATCATTAATATACACCCGAAAATATCATACAATATTTTTCAATTATTAATAAAATATAATAAAAATATACTTTGTTTATAATAAGAAAACATTAGTATAATCCGTAAACATGTGTATATTAAATTATATTAATTAAAATTAAAAATTATGTAAAAAATAATGATTATATAAATTGGTACCAGTTTTTTTGTACCTATTTTTTTGTACTTCGTGAATTTACTTATTTACCCTTCATTATAAAGAAAAATATATATTAAAACACCTAAAATAAATATTAACATAATATAATTAATGGTAAGTAGTCGATTGTCTTTTTCATATTTACTTTTAGTTGAAGATGTTACCTTTTATCATATCTTCCAATCATTAATATTTCCTTTCGAATTAAAATTATTAATATGAAAAATCATGTTTAAATTGTCCACAATAGTACTAAAGTAACAAATTTGGTTATCAATTAACTTGGTATTCGATTCCTTCCAACTAAATAATTATATAAGATTTATTTATTTGATTAATTTTTTTAATTTCACCTCGTGTTCGATTCATGTAACTACATAATTAAATAATATTTACTTATTATATATATTTATCATTCAATTTTATGCAAGTACATATTTAAATAATATTTATAATAATAATAATAATAATATATTAATAATAGTATTATAATATAAATATTTATAGAAGTACCAAATTAGATAGTGTATAGTGTAGTAGATTGTTAATACTCGATGAAATAGATCAATCTCATTATACCAAGGGTGATGGCCCTAAATAATCATTTTTGGGATCCATTTGCCCAAAATACTGATTTTCAAATTTTTGGCCCTAAATACTGACGGGATAAGGAGTTTCGTGCTCCGTAACGCGCAGACACACTACTTCTTCCTCCGTAACGTGCAGACACGCTACCAGAAGTTCCGTAACCTGAAGACACGCTAGTTATAGCTCCGTATTACATGGTCACGCTGGTACACATAAGTGAACAGTAGTTGGAGATACGCATTTTGTAAATGCGTGACTGACGTCAGCATCGTCGTCCTCAGAGCTCGCGTAATGGCGATTCCAGTATGGATTTTGTTTCACTTCGTTCATCCACATCACGAGGTTTCAAAACACGTTCTACATATCACTAGAATCGCAATTCGATTCTCTACACATTCATAATTTCCAATTTTTGATTTAATTGCCGGATTTGAAATTCCTAATTCAGACCTAACTTCCGATTCTATTTTCCGTTCAAGCTTGTTCATGCCCCTGCGGGGCCAGAGGAGAGAAACGATTTACGGGATGAGGAAGTAGACGACTCTGTGATCCTATGGTCATGATTTGGAGGGTGGTGGACGAGTAATGGATGATAAACGCAGATGAACTCCCTTTCCGTCGAAGTCGCCGGTGACAATCCTCTCGAAGTTCTGGCAAACTACCGGCGATGAACAGTGATAGGATACGGAACACGCAGTAGCGTGTTCCATGGGTAGATAGGGCCAAGAATCTGAAAATCAGCATTTTGGGCAAAAACTTCTCAGAAATCGGTAATTTGGTAATTCTCTCAAACGTCCCATGGATGGTTCAGTTAAATATTTTAGATTCATTCGTCCAAAAGAATCTAGACTAATCCAGAGGAGTTAATTTTCAAACAAACAACCTAAATAGCAAAATAATGTAATATTGTCCAATTCTGTCCTCTTCATTCAGCTGTTAACAAATGGATCCTTAGTTTTCACTTTATCCAAAAATACGTGCTCACATCCTTGTACTCAAGCAATCAAGTTCAAACCCTCAGCGTCGAAGAATCTAACTAAGGTACAATTGTAATTTGTAAGTTGTAAGTGAACATTAAGCTACACGTGATTTGTTTTTTTCCCATAAACAAAATATAATTCTTTTAAGAATCCAAAACTAAAAAAAACATATATATATATAGGTCATTACTCCATGAAAAATAATAAAGAATATTATAGAATCTTACATAAAATTCCATTTAGATTCTAATTTTTACATCAAATATATATAAAAATATATATTAGGATCAAATATAACATGATTACACGTAATTTTATTGTTACAAAAATATAAATAAAATTCTATAGTGGATTCTATGTAATATTTTAATTTTAAATTTTGATGAGATTCTACATTAGATTCGATAGGTTAAGCTTAATTATTATTAAAATTGAAAAATTGTTAACAATAACGATTTTTAAATAAAAAATAACAAAATTACCAATTCTCAATAGAGGGGGGGATAAAAGTACCGTTTTTATTACTCCGTTTATTAATGCGTATTATCTGATATCACCACATCACCTCCCGACCCTCCTCTGTTCTTCAATAACCCCCATTTCTCCCTCTTCCCCGCTTTCCGACCAACAACACCGCCGTTTTTCTCCTCCATTCTCCGACCACCAAACTACAACAACCACACCTCCACTTTCATTCACCTCCGCCACCCACTCCATTCCGGCGCCGTTCTCCACCGTGCCACCCATTTCAATTCTGTCAATTGCGTATGTGGGATAATCCTATTGCTGTTCATCCTCAAATACCCCATTTGTGGATGCGTATTCTGATTTTATAAAAATACCCAAACTGAATTTACGTATTATGTACATGAGAATAAAATATTTGCTACGATACCCCTTTTTGACTTGCGTAATGTAGTGATACGTTATCCTCAAATGCGTAATGTAGGTTACCCCAATACCATATGCGTAATTCATCCGGTATTTTTCACTAGCTTCTCCGCCAATTGGTATTTCTGTCATCACATTCTAAAAACCCGTTATTTACTCCCTTACCCGTTAAAATTTGTGATTCTTATCAAGACAAATCATTTTTCATGAAAAATAAAGTATTATGAGGGTGTTTTTTATTATTTTTTATATAAGGTGTTCTTTCTAAATTTCAACTCATATATACACACGAACATCACCAACTTCTATTTGTTTAATTTAATAATGAGAATTTGTGTAATATATCCCAACTTAATGATGTACTTTATCAATATGTCCTTTTTTATTCAAATATTATAATTATGTCATATGGTTAATTTCTAACTCATATATAACCTATATAGATATAATTAAGTTGCAAATAAACATATTTGTACTAAAATGCCCACTACACTACAGATAAGGCAGGAGATTAGAAATTAGGTTTGGAATGCAAAGTTCTGTTTGTTATCCAGATCACTTTCAGTATTCATGTTCTGTATGTCATAAACGTGCTTTTGTTCTGCTGCAGTATTCAAAATACAACAACAATACTAAGATGCACCATTCCAATTTGTTTTGTACTGGCCCCGTAGGGGCACAACATGGTTGTAGAACGTGATATACTGCTGCAGAACGCAATGGTTGGA
Source organism: Kitagawia praeruptora (assembly GCA_037693485.1). Lineage (NCBI taxonomy): Eukaryota > Viridiplantae > Streptophyta > Magnoliopsida > Apiales > Apiaceae > Kitagawia > Kitagawia praeruptora. Next base: position 38,118,201 of record CM075353.1, on the reverse strand, counting down.
AAACACCATCCTGTAGAACACTGGTGGTTGTTCATGTGATTATGCAATACTGATGCAGTACTTTTAATATCTGGCCCCTCCATTCTATAACAACGCATCTCCAACGATTAGAGAGGTCCCAAAACAAAAAATAAATGTTGATGGAAACAAATATTTACAAGAGCCCGATTAGCATTCATTCATGAGGTTGGATTACCCGTATTAAATTGTCAGTAAAAACTACACTAGAAACTAAATATTTTATAATTATTAATATGAGAATAAAATTGTCTTTTAAGAATGTGTAGTTAATTATTTAATCATGGTTACAACAAAAAATAGGACAAAATAAAAAAAAATAGGAAAAAATAGAAAAATGGGATATATTTATAATAACAAATAATGATAGGACATAATTATAAATAACATTTTAAAATGGGACATATAAGAAAAAAAACCCAATAATGATTATAAACACTTCTCAACTAGCACCTGCAATATACTCCTTCTGTCCCTCCGATTTCTTTACAGTTTTTTTCACTGTTTAACGGTTGACACGCATTTTAAGGCTCTTAAAAAGTATAGTTCCATAACTTATTTTTAAAATTTTCATTTTTTGTATAAAAATAGAACAATTCTTTTTTTATACAAAAAAAAAATTCAAAAATAAGTTATAGAACTATTCGCAAAATTTACCTTAAAATCCATGCCAGAATTACGTTCCCCAATGTAAAGAATCAGTGGGGGCAGAGGGAGTAACAGTATACACGAATTATTTTGAATATTAATTATAATATTATTTATTTTATTTATTGAAATAACCAACTGAAAACTAACCCGACAAATTTTTAAATGTTTTTTTGATAGTTAAACACACATACTTTTTAAATGTTAATATTTTCAACTAAAAGTAAATATGAAAAAGGTAATCGGTTAATTACCATTATTATATTATGTTATTATTTATTTTAATAATTAGGAGAACCGTACCGAAAACCAAATTAATTTTAATAGTTAGGATAATTATACCGAAAACCAAACCGACAAATTTTCAACATTTCATCTTTAATATAATAGTATAATATAGATATAAATTAATAATTTTACGTTCAAGACTTACTTACCTTTACATCTCCCTATTTCTAAATTAATTTTTCATAATATTCAGATTTTGTATTCCAACAATTGCAAGTGCGTAAGCAAAAGTTAGCAATATATTAAAAGGTTTCTGTTGTGCCCAAAATCACCATGGGCTGAATTTAAACCCACTAGGCCTTAGGGTTCAATCCATATGAGCAAGAAGATAGATCCAGTACAGGATGTGAGGGTTAAATCTAATGAAGTAAGCATCAAACAGAGAAAAGATCAAGAAAATATGAATACCAGGAAGTCCCTAAGGTCTGGAAGTTGAGTAGATCATTTGAAGACCAGGTTCCTCTAAGCAAAATAGTTCAAATTAGTATAGCTACAGTCACGAAAAGAGGTAAGAACATGCAAAGATATTAGATGAGTTAACCAGTCTAACATATTTGTTATTTGTGCAGGTACAGGTACCTAGAAAGGGGTTCCTGAGCAGTATGTCCCGAAATAAGAAGGTTCCTGAGAAACAAGCTCTTGAGATATAGGTTCCTAAGCACCAGGTTCCTAAGAATGACCGACAGAACATTCTAGAAGCTATCTAGAATAGTTAAACGCATTATTATTGGAGTATAATTCTAGGGCGCTGATGATCCTAGAATATCTCTGATATAGGAGAGAATTATAATGGGGTACGAACTCGAGTTCTACTCTATTTCATCAACTAGTTCGTGAAAGGCTCTAAAGGAACCTGAGTCCTACACGAACTAGGTAATCGAGTACAGCTATTCCAGCAGAGACAGAGTTGCATTAGAACTACGTGAGCTTGATTCCTATATAAAGGATACGTAGGCACCTTGAGGGTAAGACGAATTCAGCTCTCTAATTCTCTCTTAAGGCATCTGAGATTATTGGAGACACCCTCGAGCTCAGCTCAACCCCACAAACACAACCCAAAGCGTCCATTGAACAGTTGATCGTTAGCCTTACAACTCATCGAGAACCTCACAAAAGTTGTTACGAAATCCACTCATCAACATTGGCGCTAGAAGGAGGGGAGTTAACATCTTAAGAGTGGAAAGATGGCAGGCAATTCGGATAGCGAAGCAATCCGTTCTGTGGAGAAAACTCATGATGGTGATGAACGTGCTCCCTAGGGAAAGAAGGTTACCTCAGCAGACGTGTTGGAGGTTTTGAAGACTTTTGGATAATGATTGTCAACCCTGGAACAAGCTTCAGGAAAAAAGAAAAAGAAGGCAAAGAAGGGGAAAAAGTCGAAGGTTACCCCGAAGCAATTGGATTTTGAGGAAAAAGAATTTGGACCTGAGAATGAATTGGAAGAAGAGGAGGAAGAACCAAGGTAGGATGGTAATGATAATGAACAAGAGAATCCTGAGAAGAATAAAACTCCCACCAAGAAGGTGCAATCCCAGGTCCGTACTGAGTCCAAAGGGAAAAAGAAGGTGAAAACTGGAGGTTCCTCACAGAAGAAGAAGAAGAAGAAAGATAAGGAGCCATCCGTTGAGATAATTGAGGATGATGAAATAGATTCAGAGGAAACCAGCAAGGAGTCTAGTACTTCAGAGTCACAAGATGATGAAGGAGTGAGTAAGCAAGCAAAGACGGAGGCTATTGGAGAGGTAACTGCTGAGGACATTAAGAAAATACTAGCTCAACTCAAGGATGAGAAGAATCTTGCTGCTAGGCCCATAACTGCTTCTCCATTTACCAAGAAAGTTCGAAAGTCGACTTTACCTAGATCCTATAGGCCTTCGAATGAGTTGAAGTTTGATGGAACCACGGACCCTATCGAGTAATTAAGTCGTTTCGACATAGAGATGGATGTTTATCAAGTAAAGGAGGCTACTAGGTGTAGGTTATTGGCTGCAACTCTGCAGGGTGGAGCTCATCAATGGTTCAAGAGGTTACCTGCTGATTCAATTGGTTCCTGGGAAAGCTCTTTATTACTCAATTTAGGGCATCAGTAGCGTTTGCACCACCTACCAATACCTTAGCCAATATCAAGTAGAGACCTACCGAGACGTTGACAGAATATTTTAAGAGGTTTAATGCAGAGGTTCCAAAGGTTAGAAAAGCATCTGAGGAGACAATAAAGAATTTCTTGATAGCTGAAGTCAAAAGGGGTTCTGATTTCTGGAAAGATTTGCAAGGGAAGGAACCTGAAATGCTAGCATATTTCTATTCTCAAGCAGAATCTTTTCGTTTGGTTGAGGAGTCTCTAGCTGATTTAAAGAAGGATCTAGACTATGAGAAGCAGAGTGGATGGTCAGGAAACAAGAGGTCAAGACCCAGAAGCCCTAACAATCGTGATAGTAAGAAGGTGGTTAGTCGTACATCTCAAGTGATACCTGAGGTGGAAGCTGTGAATCCTACCAGGTCTGCTATGAACCAGGTGCCACCACCAGCTTCCTACAATAACCCCAAGAAAGAAAGACATGTTTATGAAACTTTCACCCCTTTGGTAGCTCCGATTGATCATATTTATGCTGTGAATGAAAAGTCCTCATGGTTTAGGAAACCTTTTAGAGCTGGTCCTCCAGGAAATAAGAATGAGCGTCCATATTGCGATTTTCATGATAACAATGGGCATAACACTGCAGACTGTCGCCACCTGAGGGATTTAATTGAAACTTTAATCAGGCAATGACAGTTAACTGAATGGGTAGCTCAGGAAGGAAAGAAGTACAGAGAGGAGAAGACGCAGAAAGCACCAGAACCTGTGCTAATAGAAGGACCACCTAAAACTGGATGCATACGAACTATATAGGAGGTCCCCATGTTAGAGGAAGCGGAAGAAATGCCATGAAAAGGTATACTCGTGAAGCTAGGGAACGACCATTGACCAATGTTTGTAATCTATCTCAGAGGTCACCCAGATTGTTTGAAGGGGAGGATGCAGATAGTACTTTTACTGAAGAGGATGCTTCCTGGGTACATCATCCCCACACAGATGCTTTGGTGATTGAAGCAGGAATTGGGTCTTATGAGGTTCATCGAGTGCTAGTGGATAATGGAAGCTCTGTGAATCTACTGTCGTATTCAGCTTTCAAGAAGATGCATTTTCTGGATAGAGATTTAACTCCAACAAAGGCTACCTTGTATGGCTTTACCAATAATCAGGTCCCGATTAAAGGTAAGATTCGTTTACCAGTAACTTTAGGTGATAAGCCTTGCTGCATTACACAGTTATCAGAGTTTATTGTTATAGAAGACAACATGAATTATAATGCTATCCTTGGGAGACCAATTCTGAAAGAGATGAGGGTGGTAACCTCGATTTATCACCTGACTATGAAGTTTCCAATACCATGTGGCATTGGTATAGTTCGAGGTTGTCAGTATGAGTCTAGAAAATGCTACACAAAGGCTTTGCAGCATGCTGCTAAGGCTGCCAAGCTACCTGACCCAATGGATGAGGTCCCAGATGATTTTCCAGGGAAGAATCCGGATGACATAACAGTTGATCTATGTAGCCAGCCATTGGAGGGTTTTGTGCCAGCATCGTGCAGAGTAGTGAGGATTGAAAAAATCACAGAAGAGGAACCTCATGCTGAGATTCCAGTTTTTCAGGGACTAGATACCCCTTACTTGCTCTTAAAAAATGCACCCCTTACGGACAATGATGGTGATGTGTGTATGATGGAGGAATTTGATGTTGATAATTCTCGAAACTTGAATCACAGTGGAAGTGATGAAGATAGTCAGCCAGTTGCTAAGAGAAGGAATGTCATGATAGTGTTAGTGCCCTAGAGACAATGTAATTGTGCTTCTAGGATAGACTATTTTGTTATTCAGTGATTATGTTATATCGATTATTCAACAATAATTTATTATATCTTTATTTACTGCGATATAAATATTAGAACAATAAATGTCCTTGGAATATGTAACATGTATTCTATATCTTTAAGTATGTGACTTAAAGAAGAGATTATAAGAATAGTGTTAATATTCCTAAATATCCCTAATCGAGCATTATTAATATGGGACAATTATAATGCATAAAGATTAGTATGTTTGTTGACTGATGACCACATCTCATTAGTCATAAGTATAGTGATACTAAAGTCAAGAACATAGGTGCATGTAATATTTTACATGGCACTGGGTTGACCCACAGTGAGTTTCTACATGTTGATAATGTCATTAGAAAGACTCACAGTGATAATGGTGTAATGATCCTTAGACTTGAGATCATTATATTTCTGTACGAGGATTAATATACCTTGACTACATTAAAAGTTACCTTTGACCGGGTGATGATAAAAATGTACATCGGGTATATTATGAGACGTATGTGAAATATGAATGATAGATAAAGGATTTAACCCTCCTATTATTAGGAGAGATATTATTGGCCTCTTGATTGAGTGAGACTATGAAAATGCATGGCCATGCTCAAATATTGATTTGTTTTTAATAGTCTACTCATTGATCAAGGAAACCCGGATTAAACATTGATGAGGATGACTAATTACATGCCTCGAGTTTATTCTATAATATATGGTTAAAGGGATTATATTACACGGAAACATTAATCACGAAAGGTTTAATTGGATCACCAATTATTATTACTTGGGTAGCAATGATGTATTACTAGATGTCGCTCATTGTTTATAATTTTATTATTGGATATTAAAATTATTGCCAACGTAATAATAACCTAAAGGGTTACACAATAAGAACGTTTAAAAGGAGTTTTAATTTAAATTTCGAATTTAAATTAATTGATGATAAAATTCAAAATTGGTTAATTAATTAATTAAGTTGGACTTAGTTAATTAGATTTCGAATTTAAATCATTAAAACCCAAATCAGTTCGGTTTTAGTAGAAGCCCAAACCGATTAGGGTTAAGCCCAGCTCATTCTCTCTTATAAATACATAGAGATGTATTGGTTTAGGGTTAGACTTTGCCAAAATCGTTTTTTAGCAAAAAAAAAACCCTAACAGCTCTACATCAAGAGAGGCCAGAAAGAGAGATCGAGATAGAGGGCAGATTACGGCTAGTACCAACTCCGGAGATTGCGGAGACAATCGTGCGTTCGTGTGGACTGATTAGCGAAGCAGATCTCACGAAGAGGGCTGTGTGGTGATCGTTCTTGGACCTCCATCTGTCAACCGAATCGAAAAGCTCTTAAAAGGTACAAATTCTGTTCTCCATAATCAGCATGTCTTATACATGGATCCTAGGGTTAGGTTTCGATTTTTATTGTTTATTATCGTTTTTCCGTTGCGCTTGTTGCCCCGAAACCTATCAATGGTATCAGAGCTACGTGTATAAGAGGTGTATTTTATGAGTATGCATGTTTGATGAATCTGCCATGATATAGTTATGTTATATGTGTGATATAATGAATCTGTATAATCTGATATGATGATGCTAGCATGTTTAGAATCTGCCATGTCTCATATGTATGCTGTTTGGTTTGTATGATGATATAAACTGTCGGATGGATGCAAACGGATACGATCTGTTGACTGGGATTAGGGTTACGTGTATGCTGATACATGTTTCTGGTAAATGGAATTAAGGTCGCATGTATATTGATATATGCTTCTGGAATTGTATTCTAATACATGATTTTCATGAATTTTGATACGTGATTTTACAAAAATTTCCGCCATCGGAGGTCGATCCGCGTGTTTAGGGCTTGTGACAAATTTGGGCTTGTGACATATGCTTTATTCATGTGATATATTATGATATGATAATATGATTGATGATGTTCTTAAGTGTTAATTGAGCATGGTGATTGGTTATGGCCTTGAGACCCATAGGTTAGTGGTTTTAATTATTATGGTTTGGTTTTATAAATACGACTTGCATGTCGTTTTCTTGGTGCTTTGTAATTGTTCATCTCGAATGTAACTCGAGTTCTTATGTAAGTACATTAGTATAGTTATATTTTATATTCTATGTAATAAGAAGATCATTGGAAGCATGCAATGAAGGATCAATGGAGATGAAGGTTGTTGACACAAAGAAGATCGACATGTATTTATGAAGACCAACTATGTAATAATTTAGTTTTATAAACCACCATAGATTGACCTAGATTTTTCCATTAGCTTGGAAAGATCATATAGGATTGGGCCATAACCAAGCACGATTTTACATTCATGCACTTTACATATGATGATATGTATGCATAGTGATAGATATGCATGCTTAATTAGATTAAGTAGAATGTATGTATGTATGTATTAGATACATCACCCATGCCATGCCTGCTTAAATAAGATAAAATCTGTAACGACTCGAGATTTTAAAATTTATTATAACGACTATGAGATTTCTGTGTTTGTGAAACACGGAATTAAATACGAATTTTCAATTATTTCGATATTTGGAGATTTTGTCAAAAACGGGTCATACCTGTAAGGAAGTTGGATATTAAGTGAGGCCGCTTGTGACTCCTCCAACAACCTGGAAATCAAACCATTGGTGAATATTGATTTGAAGTAGTTAATTCATAGAAAAATTGGGAATCTCTTTATGATGGGATCATGGTCGTTTTAAACAAACCCCTAACAACATATTAAGTTTAAGATGCCTTCCAAATGAGAAACACTCGTCAAGACCTAGATCGACAAAGGGTAGGTGCGCCAAAGCGGAGTACCCTTGTTTATCGTGGTAAGGCGCGATCGAGTAAGTTAGTGATACTCAAATGTTAGACCTTTGGGTTCGACTTAACTAAGTGACCACAATAGGATTGTGAACTTAGAGGCATAGAATTTGGTAAGATTTACTGGATGAATAGGAACAAATGCTGTTATGTGAACAAATGTTGTTCTACCAAACTATCCAAGAATTATATATGATATAATTGACAAATGTTGTCTACCTAAATAATCATTTTAAGGAGAAAAGCCAAAGCTCACCTTAAAAGGGATGAAATATGGATCTTGGCTCACTAGAAAGGTTTAGAGAAACTTTTCGAATTGATAGGTAGGGCTATTAATTTGATAAAAATAGTGGGAGATATATATTATGAATATATATGAATAATCACTTGAACATAATTTAACAATTCCGTAGACTAATTATTTTATGCATTTTTAACATTGTAGATATTCGAAATGGCAAACAACACAAACAACACTTTCTCTGTGCGATCAGTCCTTGACAAGGACAAGCTGAAAGGATCAAACTTCCTTGACTGGTCTAGGAATTTGAGAATTGTTCTCATGCAGGAAAAGAAATCTTATGTGATTGATATTCCTCCACCGGCAGCCCCTGCTGCCAATGCCACTGTTGCTCAGCAAAATGCTTATCAGAAGCATATTGATGATGCGACTGATGTGGCTTGTCTTATGCTTGCCACTATGGATGCTGAGCTTCAGAAGCAGCATTTTGATATGAATGCTTATACTATGTTTGAACATCTTTCGACGATGTTTCAATCACAGGCTCGTGTGGAAAAGTTCAACACGAGCAAGGCACTATTTTCGTGCAAGCAGGGCAACGGACCAGTCGGACCACATGTTCTAAAGATGATAGGGTATTGTGATTACCTTGCTCGTTTGGGTTTCCCGATTCAGCGAAAGGCTCAAGTCGATATAATCTTGCAATCTTTGAACAGCGACTATACTCAGTTCATTATGACTTTTAATATGACTGAGCAAGATAAGACTCCTATGGAATTATTGGCCATGCTGAGGACCACTGAAGCAAATATGGTCAAGGCACCTGAGAAAGCTCCCATAATGATGGTGGGCAAGAAAGGTGCTAAGTGAAAGGGGAAATGGAAGGGCAAGAAAAAGGTTGCATCAAAAGCTCTTGCTCCTTCCAAGTCCTCTTTCAAAAAGGCTGGAAAGTCGAAGGGAGATGTCGCGAAGGCTGACAAGGGTGATTGTCACTACTGCAAGAAGCCGGGTCATTGGAAGAGAAACTGTCCAGATTACTTGGATGGTCTGAAGAAACTGAAGGCAGTTCAGATTTCTGATTCAGGTATTTATGTTATAGAAGTCAATTTATCTACTTCTACATCATGGGTATTAGATACTGGATGTGGTTCTCACATTTGTGTTAATGTGCAGGAACTTCGAAGTAGTAGAGCATTGGCGAAGGGAGAAGTTGACCTACTCGTTGGCAATGGAGCAAAGGTTTCTGCTTTGGCTGTAGGGACTTATCATTTATCGTTGCCCACAGGGCTCATTTTTGAACTTGAGAACTATTTTTACGTGCCTGCGATTTGCAGAAACATTATTTCCGTTTCTTGTTTGGACAAGATTGGTTTTTCTTTCTTAATTCAGAACAATAGTTGTTCCTTTTCATTGAATAATGTTACCTATGGGGTTGTACGTTTGTTTAATGGTTTATATGTTCTTGATCTTGATACTCCTATCTATAACATAAATAACAAACGTCTTAAAACAAATGACTCAAATCATACATACCTCTGGCACTGTCGTTTAGGCCATATAAATGAGAATCGCATTTCCAAGTACATAAGGATGGATACTTGGACAAGTTTGATTTCGAATCATACGAGGAATGTGAACCATGTCTCATTGGCAAAATGACTAAAGCTCCTTTTACCGGTCAAGGTGAGAGGGCCACCAAACGATTGGAACTAATACATAGTGATGTATGTGGTCCAATGCGTACGATGGCAAGAGGTGGCTATTACTATTTCATAACCTTTACTGATGATTTTAGTAGATACGGATATGTGTATCTTTTGAAGAACAAATCCGAATTGTTTGAAAAATTCAAAGAGTATAAGGTTGAAGTAGAGAAGCAAAAGAGCGAAAGTATTAAAACTCTACGATCTGATCGTGGGGGAGAATACTTAAGCTTAGAATTTAAGAATTTCTTAAAGGAGTGTGGTATCGTATCACCACTCACTCCTCCTGGAACACCACAATGGAATGGGGTGTCTGAAAGGAGAAATCGTACCTTGTTGGACATGGTGCGATCGATGATGAGTCATGCGGATCTTCCAATTAGTTTCTGGGGTTATGCCCTAGAGACGGCTGCACAAACACTAAACCGAGTTCCTTCAAAATCGGTTCAAAAGACACCATATGAGTTATGGACTAAAAAACGTAATAGCGTTTCATTTATGAAAGTTTGGGGATGTGAAGCGTTTGTGAAACGTTTGATCTCTGATAAGCTAGGACCGAAATCAGACAAATGTAATTTTGTAGGATACCCATTGGAAACTAAAGGGTATTATTTCTATAAACCTTCTGAGAACAAAGTATTTGTTGCTCGAACGGCTGTATTTCTAGAGAGAGAACTGCTTTCTAAGAAAAACAGTGGGAGGACAATAAATCTCGATGAGGATCGAGAACTACAAGATATTGTTGAACCAGAGTTGGAACATGAGCAGAATGAGACTCAAGATGTTGAGAACAATACTGCTCAAGAAACACAGGTCGTTCGTAGATCAAGTAGGATTCGCCATGAGCCAGAGAGATATTGTGGATTTCTCCTAACTCAAGGTGGCGATGTGATGCTTGTAGATAATGATGAGCCTCTCACCTACAAGGATGCTATGAATAGTCCAGATTCTGAGAGATGGCTGGAAGCCATGAAATCTGAGATGGATTCCATGTATGAAAACAAAGTATGGACTTTGGTTGCACCACCTGATGGGGTTAAACCCATAGAGTGCAAGTGGGTTTTCAAGAAGAAAACTGACATGGATGGAAATTTACAAACCTACAAATCAAGACTGGTGGCGAAAGGTTTCAAGCAAATTCATGGTATTGACTATGATGAAACTTTCTCACCGGTAGCTATGGTCAAGTCCATCAGGATTTTGCTTGCGATAGCGGCTTATTATGACTATGAAATCTGGCAAATGGATGTCAAGACTGCCTTCTTAAATGGAAGCTTAGAAGAGGATGTGTACATGACACAACCTGAGGGTTTTGTCGATCCAAAGTTTGCTAGAATGGTTTGTAAGTTGCTACGATCTATTTATGGATTGAAGCAGGCCTCAAGGAGGTGGATCATCCGTTTTGATGAAACAGTCAAAGATTTTGGCTTAATACAAAATGAGGATGAACCGTGTGTTTACAAGAAGGTTAGTGGGAGCCATGTGGCATTCCTATTATTATATGTGGATGACATATTACTTATAGGGAATGACATTCCTTCTCTACAGGCTATGAAGACTTGGTTGGGAAAAAGTTTCTCGATGAAAGACTTAGGCGATGCTACCTATATCTTAGGGATCAGGATCTATAGAGATAGATCTAAAAGATTAATCGGCCTAAGTCAGAGTACATACATTGACAAAGTATTGCATCATTTTGGAATGCAAGAGGCAAATAGGGGCTTTGTCCCGGTGTCTCATGGGATAGTGATCTCAAAAGAAAACTGTCCTAAATCATCAGATGATAAGGACCGTATGAGTAAAGTACCATATGCTTCGGCAATTGGTTCTATAATGTATGCGATGATATGTACTCGTCCTGATGTCTCGTATGCTTTAAGCATGACGAGCAGGTACTAGTCTAATCCAGGTGAGGGTCACTGGACAGCTGTCAAGAATATTCTTAAGTACCTTAAACGGACTAAAGATTCGTTCTTGATATACGGAGGAGATGAGAAGCTGGTTGTAAAAGGTTACACTGATGCTAGTTTCCAGACAGATAGGGATGATTCTGTGTCCCAGTCTGGATTCGTGTTTTGTCTAAATGGAGGTGCTGTAAGCTGGAAAAGTTCGAAGCAAGAGACAGTAGCTGATTCTACAATGGAAGCTGAGTATATTGCTGCCAGTGAAGCAACCAAAGAGGCTGTTTGGATTCGGAAATTTATTTCGGGACTTGGTGTGGTTCCGTCGATCGCAGATCCAGTTGATCTGTATTGCGATAACAATGGAGCTATTGCGCAGGCAAAGGAACCAAGGTCCCATTCCAAAGCAAAGCATATACTTAGGAGATATCACCTTCTTCGAGAGATAAACGAGAGAGGAGATATACATATATGTAAAGTGCATACTAATGATAATGTTGCGGATCCACTGACCAAAGCTTTGTCGCAGCAGAAGCATGAAGGTCACACTAGTTCCATGGGTATTAGATACATGGGCGATTGGCTCTAGTGCAAGTGGGAGATTGATAGTGTTAGTGCCCTAGAGACAATGTAATTGTGCTTCTAGGATAGACTATTTTGTTATTCAGTGATTATGTTATATCGATTATTCAACAATAATTTATTATGTCTTTATTTACTGCGATATAAATATTAGAACAATAAATGTCCTTGGAATATGTAACATGTATTCTATATCTTTAAGTATGTGACTTAAAGATGAGATTATAAGAATAGTGTTAATATTCCTAAATATCCCTAATCGAGCATTATTAATATGGGACAATTATAATGCATAAAGATTAGTATGTTTGTTGACTGATGACCACATCTCAATAGTCATAAGTATAGTGATACTAAAGTCAAGAACATAGGTGCATGTAATATTTTACATGGCACTGGGTTGACCCACAGTGAGTTTCTACATGTTGATAATGTCATTAGAAAGACTCACAATGATAATGGTGTAATGATCCTTAGACTTGAGATCATTATATTTCTGTACGAGGATTAATATACTTTGACTACATTAAAAGTTACCTTTGACCGGGTGATGATAAAAATGTACATCGGGTATATTATGGGACGTATGAGAAATATGAATGATAGATAAAGGATTTAACCCTCCTATTATTAGGAGAGATATTATTGGCCTCTTGATTGAGTGAGACTATGAAAATGCATGGCCATGCTCAAATATTGATTTCTTTTTAATAGTCTACTCATTGATCAAGGAAACCCGGATTAAACATCGATGAGGATGACTAATTACATGCCTCGAGTTTATTCTATAATATATGGTTAAAGGGATTATATTACACGGAAACATTAATCACGAAAGATTTAATTGGATCACCAATTATTATTACTTGGGTAGCAATGATGTATTACTAGATGCCGCTCATTGTTTAGAATTTTATTATTGGATATTAAAATTATTGCCAACGTAATAATAACCTAAAGGGTTACACAATAAGAACGTTTAAAAGGAGTTTTAATTTAAATTTCAAATTTAAATTAATTGATGATAAAATTCGAAATTGGTTATTTAATTAATTAAGTTGGACTTAGTTAATTAGATTTCGAATTTAAATCATTAAAACCCAAATCAGTTCGGTTTTAGTAGAATCCCAAACCGATTAGGGTTAAGCCAAGCTCATTCTCTCTTATAAATACATAGAGATGTATTGGTTTAGGGTTAGACTTTGACAAAATCGTTTTTTAGCAAAAAAAACCCTAACAGCTCTACATCAAGAGAGGCCAGAAAGAGAGATCGAGATTGAGGGCAGATTACGGATAGTACCAACTCCGGAGATTGCGGAGACAATCGTGCGTTCGTGTGGACTGATTAGCGAAGCAGATCTCACGAAGAGGGCTGTGTGGTGATCGTTCTTGGACCTCCATCTGTCAACCGAATCGGAAAGCTCTTAAAAGGTACAGATTCTGTTCTCCATAATCAGCATGTCTTATACACGGATCCTAGGGTTAGGTTTCGGTTTTTATTATTTATTATCGTTTTTCTGTTGCGCTTGTTGCCCCGAAACCTATCATGTCATGCAGGTAGCACCTGTACCACCTGTTGTGGAGGAACCTCAAGAAGATTTGGTTGCAAAGATGGATATAGATTTGGATCCTCGAATGCCAGAAATGGTGGTAAAGGCTGGACCAGCTGGCAAGACATTGGATGTGAAGATAAATGATAAGGATGGTATAAAGGTTTTGAAGATTGGAGCTCACCTGGAACCAACTTTAAAGGAATCTCTTGTTTCTTTCCTGAGTAAGAATCTAGATGTCTTTGCTTGGTGCCATGCAGACATGGAAAGAATAGACCCAAAAGTCATGTGTCACAAATTGAATGTTGATCCAGAAAAGAAAGGTGTGAGACAAAAGCGAAGACCAGTTAGTGGAGAGAGAGCTCAGGCATTGAAAGAAGAAGTTGATAGGTTATTGGATGCAGGATTGGTCAAGGAATCTTTCTATCCTGTATGGTTAGCAAATCCTGTTTCAGTAAAAAAGCCCAATGGAAAATGGAGGACTTGTGTGGACTTCACATATCTTAACAAAGCATGCCCAAAGGATAGTTTCCCACTGCCGTGAATTGATCAGTTAGTGGATGCAACAGCTGGACATGCCTTACTCAGCTTCATGGATACATATTCAGGTTACAATCAAATCCCTATGTATGAACCTGATCAGGAACATACTTCTTTTATTACGGATAGAGGTCTTTATTGTTATGTATGCATGCCATTTGGATTGATTAATGCTGGAGCCACGTATCAACGGCTAGTAAACATGATGTTTAAAGAGCAAATTGGCAAAACCATGGAGGTATATGTGGATGATATGTTGGTTAAATCCAAAAAAGCTGTTGACCATGTGAAGCACTTAGAAGAGATGTTTGGAATCTTGCAAAAATACAGAATGAAGTTAAACCCCCAGAAGTGTGTATTTGGGGTAGAATCTGGGAAATTTCTAGGATTTATGGTGAATCACAAAGGTATAGAAGCAAATCCAGCCAAAATCAAAGCATTGATTGATATGAAGTCACCAAGAATTGTGAGGGAGGTTCAGTCTCTTACAGGAAGAGTTGCAGCCTTGAATAGATTTATCTCGAGGTCTACGAACAAATGTCAAGAGTTTTTTAAATCCATAAAGAACGGAAATAAGTTCGAGTGGACTGAGGAATGTGAGATAGCCTTTGAGAAACTGAAAGAGCATTTGGGAAGCCCTCCATTGTTAGCTAAACCGGTTGATGGAGAGACATTAGTACTCTATTTGGCTGTGTCAGAATATTCTATCAGTGCAGTTTTAGTTCGAGAAGAAGATGGACAACAGAGCCCGGTTTATTATGTCAGTAAGAGGTTGCTTGATGCAGAAACGAGGTATACAGGAATGGAGAAACTAGTTTATGCTTTGATTCTAGCTTCGAGGAAGCTGCGACCTTATTTTCAGGCACACAAGATTGAAGTGTGAACCTCGTACCCACTTAGACAGGTGATGCACAGGCCAGAAACTTCAGGGAGAATGTTGAAGTGGTCTGTGGAATTGGGGCAGTTTGACATAGAGTATAAGCCCAAAACAGCAATTAAAGCCCAAGCTTTGGCAGATTTCTTGATTGAGTTTCCACCTCATGTGGAGGTTACTGGCCAGGAGGTATCGAAAGAGTTGGAAAAAGAGCAGATGGAAGATGATAATTGTGCACCTTGGTGGACATTGTATGTGGATGGAGCTGCTAACATTAATGGAGCAGGTGCAGGCATAGAGCTAGTAAGCCCAGAGGGATATAGGTTGCATAGTTCGATTCACTTTGCTTTCAAGGCCACCAACAATGATGCAGAATATGAGGCGTTAGTAGTTTGGCAGATTCGTGGTGGATTCCAAGCAAGAGGTCCACGAATAGACTTGTATTTGAGGTACTCCCAGGAGTTACTTGCAAAGTTCAAAGAAGTGAAACTAGATCAGATACCTCGAGGGCAAATACAAATGCAGATGCATTAGCTAAATTAGGCTCGCAAAGAGAGTCCACATTGCTGGGTGTGATTCCACTTCAGATTCAAGAGCAGCCTAGTGTTTTTAGAGAAGAGGTGATGGACATTGAATTCCCAGTTGAAGATTCATGGATGACTCCCATCTATAGTTATTTGACAAAGGGAGAGATACCTTCTAATCAAGATGAGGCCAAAAGATTGAAATAACATGTTGCCAAGTATGTAATTTATGATGGAGTCTTATATAAGAGAGGATTCAATCAACCTTTGGTTAAGTGTGTAGCTGGAGAACAGTGCAGGTATATTCTAGAAGAGATTCACGAAGGAGTGTGTGGAAATCACTCGGGGGGTGGCTCTTTAGCTTTGAAAGTTCTGCGACAAGGATACTTCTGGCCAACCCTCAAAACAGATGCTTACAAGTTTGTATAGGCATGCAGCAATTGTCAGAAGTTTGCAAATTTTGATAGCAGACCTGTAGCTCCTATTAAACAGATTGTTAGCCCTTGGCCATTTGCAGTTTGGGGGATAGATCTCATTGGGGAGCTCCCAACAGGAAAGGGTGGAGTAAAATATACAGTGGTAGCAGTTGATTACTTCACAAAGTGGGCGGAAGCAGAACCACTTGCTAAGATTACAGCATCAAAATTGACTGAATTTGTTTTTCGAGCCATTATTTGCAGGTTTGGTCTTCCCCAGAAGTTGATCTCTGACAATGGGAAACAGTTTGATAGCAGAGAGCTTAGAGGATTGTGCGAGCAGTTTGGAATTCAGAAAGCATTTTCGGCAGTATACTATCCACAGAGTAATGGACAGACTGAAGCTGTGAACAGGATTATCAAGCACACTTTGAAGACAAGGCTTGAAGATAAGAAAGGAAGCTGGCCAGAAGAGCTTCCTGGAGTCTTGTGGTTATACAATACCACTCCAAGAACTGCAACTGGTGAGTCTCCTTTTACTCTCACTTATGGTTGTGAAGCTATGGTATCTATGGAAGTTGGAACAGGTTCTTTGAGGAGAAAGCATTATGACCCCGAGAACAATGAGGTCAATCATATGCTTTATTTAGATATGATCGAAGAGTTGAGAACAGATTCGCAAGTGAAGCTAGCATCATATCAGCAGAGAGTTCGAAGGTATTACAACAAAAAGGTGAAAGCAAGACCTTTTAAAGTTGGAGACCTGGTTTTGAGGAAAGTTATGCCAAACACCAAAGTTCTGGCACATGGAGATTTTGGAGCGAATTGGGAAGGACCTTACCAGATAAAGTCAGCCATTTGGGAATGAACCTACCATTTGATGGATATGAATGGGAATCTCATTCCGAGAGCTTGGAATGCAGAGCATCTCAAGAAGTATTATCAGTAATCCTCTTTTACTATGCTTTTTTAGGGAAGAGTAAGGCTCTTTCAGCCCAAGAATAAAGGCAGCTTATTAGTTATAGCTGACCAGAATTTTTTATTTCAGTATTTAATTTTGCATGTAATCGGGGGGTACTTGATGTGAACCTTTCTATTTGCAAGACAGTTTTTAGTATTGAGCATTGATAGCTCTACGTAGAATTTTTGTCTTTCAGTATTGATGATTATAGCTTCCTAATAGTTCTTTTACGTAACCGTAATTACCCAAAAGAACTGGGGGGTAGTATTCCTACTTAGACAGTATTGTGCATGATATGATTAGCTATTTCATATGCCAGTTTGAAATTTTTAAGTGCTTGTTTAGTACTTGTATTGTGAAACATGTTTCCTTGACGAATAGGTTCCTGTAGCATTGATAGTATACGAATGTGAACCTAAGTTGAACAGGTTCCGAAAGGTATGAATATGAGTTGACATAATATGAAGATTGTGATTGATTGATACGAGCACGAGAAAAAGCCTCAGGTAGCTTCCTGAGCACGAGAAAAAGCCTCAGGTAGCTTCCTGAGCACGAGAAAAAACCTCAGGCAGCTTCCTGAGCACGAGAAAAAGCCTCAGGTAGCTTCCTGAGCATGAGAAAAAGCCTCAGGTAGCTTCCTGGGCAAATTTGAATGAAAAGTCTCAGCTGACTGAGCATGACATTGTAGCTAAAAGCCTCAAGATCCTTGAGCACGTGATCTAAAGTCCTGACAAAAGGCACCTAAAGTCCTGACAAAAGGCACCTAAAGTCCTGACAAAATGCACCTAAAGTCCTGACAAAAGGTACCTAAAGTCCTGACAAAAGGCACCTTAAAGGAACCTGTATAGAGCCGAGATTGGCATATAGGAACCTGAAACTATATGTTTCACCCCTCCGTGGAGCCGCCACTGGCACGAGAGGAAGTGGGAACTTGTGTGGAGCCTAGAACGGCACACTTGTTCTTAAAGAGAAGCCTAATAAGCTCTCCCTCATGTGGAACCGCCTCTGGCACATGGGAAGAAGGAATAAGTTCCTTAGCATTTACCTTCATAAGATGTCTAGCCTGACACATGAAGAAGAGGAATCTGTGTGGACTCCTAGAACGGCGCACAGGTTCCTAGAATCGCCTCGAGGCAAAAGAAAAAAGGAACCAACATGCCTCGAGGCATGTTGGGACCTAAAGTTTAGGATTGGGAACCAAGCAGGTGACCTTTCCAAGAGAAAAAAGGAACCAACATGCCTCGAGGCATGTTGGGACCTAGAGATTAGGATTGGGAGCCAAGCAGGCAACCTGTAAGAACCCAGATTTTTGGTAGAATTTAAAACTTTTATTATGTAATAATGTGGGAATGAAAAGTGGTTATGACTGCGATGTAACGAAGATCTATTAAATGAATGGAACGGATTTGAATTCAATTATTTATATGTCATGCAGAATACTTTTGGTTGACGGCATAGATAAGAATGATCTATCTCCTAAGAATATAAGTATATTACTTCAAGTAAGATTATTCTTATGTCATCCAAATCAATAGCTATTATAAGTCCAGCGGTTCCGTAAAAAGGTTAAGAAGCACTCGAGAGTGAACCAGGTTCATTTTCCTAATTATAGGAATTAAATAAAAATAAGTGATGAATAGTGATTTTGGTGGAATTTGGAATATTATTATAATAATGATATACCCGGTATTCGGAACGGATTTCTGAGTCCGTATTAGTGATCCAGGAAGAAAATAAGTGTATGTAAAAGCTGTCGGATTCAGAAAAAGAGCACTTTTATTTTCCCCGAGATTTCTCTGGACACTGCAAGACTTAAGGATTTATAAAAGGGAATTAATGAATTTAAATTCGAGAAGTACTAAGAAAGATGAGGAATAGTATTATAAATATTAAGAAGGTTTTCGGTAAAACCCTAACTAGAAACGAATGAGTTATTCCTACGAACGATCAATCGAATCGAGCAATAACCGGACAAAAGAGCAAGCAGAGAGCAAGATGCATGCATGTGCAAGAAAGGAAAATATCTAGGGACCAAACTAGTTAGCAAGTAACTAGCATGTTTAGAGATTAAACTAAGTACTTAGCATCCTTTCTCATCCAACCACACAAAATCAACACATGTCCTCCTAATTGCATCATCCATTGCATAATCACTTTAATAAAGTGGCTTTATGCCAAGATATTATTCTAGCATCAACAATAATTCATTTCATCACAAATCAACCAAGAGACAAGCCAAGCAACTCTCCCCCCCCCCATTTACACTCCATTCGGCATTCCTTTAATTCCAAAACACAAATCAAGCTTCCAACCATCACTTGACCTTGTAATTTTTATGGTGAGTTCCATAATTCATAAAAGTGATCTCCTAAAAATTTCAAAGCCAAACACCTTTGTTTTCATTTTCAAAGAATTCATCCAAGAGGAGGGTGAATAGTGATTCTATGAACTAATCTTGTTTTTTCTTGTTTTTCATGGTTGATTTAGCAAGCTTAAGCACTTCTAAGGACCATACCAAGCATAGTGAGGCTAGATCATACTCCAAGGAAGGTATAACAACTTGAAACCCTAGGCTTTACCTTGAGATTTTGCATGCTCTTGATGGGTTTTAGTATAAGATGTGATATTAGCATGATTATAAGCATGATTGTGATTTAGATTTGATAAATGTTAAAAATAGTTTAGTTGAACGGAAAGGCATTGCTTGGCCTCAGTTCATGGTGGTATATCATGTATATGTTGTTTGGGATGGTTACCTTGATTATTGGAAGGTTTGGAATTTAGAAATATTCGATTTATAGCCGTCGTAATGCCGAAATTTCGTTAACATAAAGAACACGAATTTAACAGAAGGTATAACTCACTGATTAGCTTCGACTTTTGCCATGATTAGCTAGATTATGTTATGAGCTTCGTTTTGATATAAAGATCGCATGAAACGGACTTACGGTTTAGGAGTTATGATTAAATTCGTAAAAGTGGTTCGGAACCGTAATCAAAAGTTCGTAATTGAAATTGATTCCCTTTAAGGTTGTTTAATCAGTGGCGAATCGTAATAATTAAATAATAGAGACAAAAAGGAAGGTTTGGGAGAAGACCGCATGTCAAATGGATCGTTTTCCGATTTTATAAAAAATGTTCGAATCAGGGTTAAGTACGAAAGTACCCCTAAGAGGTATACTTGGCTATAACTTCGGTAAACCACTTAGAAAACGATCGATAAATATCGAGGTCTAATCTTTCGACTTTAAAACTTATACGATTTAAATACTTACCATATGTAAGTGTAATGTCATGCTTTAGTAACGAACAAGTATCGGGTAATAAAAGCAATAGTAAGAGTGAATTAGAGGGGTATAACGAAACGACTTGAAAACGTGTTTCGATTTAAGTTAAGTTTATACGTAACCTTTTGAAAGGTGTTTAGTGATTAATCCCGAATGCCTTGGCTAATTATAGATCATCAGGCTGACCCGGGACACGCTACTACTACCCCTACTCGTACTCGATTTCCAGGCAAGTTTTCGAACCTTTCTTTTTAAAGGCTGTTGTTGTGAATATATATATATGTATGTGTTTTCAGTATACATATGCCATAGCATGCATGCCTGTTCTCGAATTATTTTGAAAATGCTTGTTCCCTGAATTATTGTTGGCTTATAAGTTAGATAGCTAGTATATCAATTATAAGCCGGAAATTACTAAGACCCTTAAGCAAAGGGCATCTGAATCTCATTCCTTGACTATAGACCGGGAGTCGTTATTCCTTGATATATTGATATTATTTTCAGAGGAAAATAACTAAGTAAATATTTTCCATTTATTATCTGGCGAATATTGTTGGAATATTCCCTTGAGATTATTTGATAAATATTATTCGGATTATTCATCAGACGTTTATTTATTCGAGGAATATTATATGTTTAATATTCATCTATAGTCGATTAAATATTCGAATATTATTTCGAACTCTCAGTTAAGTTATTTAATTAGAGAATATTCATTCTTATTTACTCGATAAATATTATTTTGAATATTTATTCGAGTTTATTTATTTAATGAATATTATTTTAATATTCATTCGAGTCTTATTTATTTAAATGAATATTATTTCGAATATTCATTCGATCTCTATTTATTTTATAAATATTAGTTGAGCATTGATTCGAACTTCAGTTATTCGATAAATATTATCTTCGACATTCAGTTAAAGTCAATTCTATTACTGAACATGATTTTAAATATTCATTCGATATTCATTTCTTCGATAATTACTATTAAGTCGAATATTCATTATTTATTCAATGAATATGGTCTCAAATATTCAATCGATAATTACTTCATCAATAAGTATCATTCTTAAGTTGAATATTCATTACTTATTCAATGAATATTATTTCAAATATCCATTTGACGATTATTTCATCAATAAAATACTATTATTATTAATGGGAATATTCATTATTCGTCCAATGAATATTATTCTGAACAGTTATTCAAAGATTATTCCGAGCAACACCTTTCCAATACCCGTGACTCAAGAAATATTCTTGGAATATTTATTTAGTTCTTCTAACTCGTTTCTAAGATACTTGGTTTCATTCACATAGTATCATCAACCCTCGAATATTATGTATAAATTATTTTAGAGTCCTATTATTATTATTATATTATCAAGGAAGGTTCTCAGTAATTCCATTCTTCCTTCGATTCGAATATAAGGGAACCTGACTTGAAGAATGTTATTTATCTTGTGACTGCCCGGTCATAAATTATTCGTTCACTCGCAACTTGGTTGCTATTATTCATGGTATTACGTGTACCCACTCATTATTCGAGGGGTAAGAATGTTGGAACAAGTCATTATCCATTAACAAGCAGCAGCTTGGGAAATATTGGTAAATTTTCCTTTCCATTTAGATATGACTACCTGGTGGAGTCTTATCAACAAGTATTATACTTGGGGAAAGGGGGACAAACTTTACGCTTCAAAGTTATGGATATGGAATGAACTAGGAGACGCGTAAGTGGCCGAGTGGCGCCGGTCCAGCAATAGCCCAACCGTTGGCTTAGGAGTTCCAGAGGGCGGTAAACAAGTAAATCCGTCGGAGCTACCTTCTACATGTAGAGAACGACTGATGAGATGCATGACATACGACTGATCCCCGTAAATGTCAGGGCATCTGGCGCGGCAATGCTCCCGTATTAGTTCATCACTCAATGTTGGAAATTTTCTGCAACATCATCATAGTTGGCAGAGTTGAAAAGTATTTCAAACTAGAATTGCAACATCATTCTGCAAGTTCCTATTTTTATGAAAATGATGCTATCTTGCTTATTTTGGCATAGCATATGCTTCCACAAAATATACATCTATTGAGTTACCTTGTAACTTCATCCTTTATATTAAACTGGCAATATTTTCTCTAATGCATGGCATATGATTTCAAAACATATCTTTGAACTGTCTTATATATTACTGCACAGTTATATATTGTTGGTGGGCTGTTGCTCACCCTTGCTTATTTATTATGTCACAACAACAGCTAGGTCACATGGCCCGCGTCAGGCGCACTCGGCGCAAGCAGGTTACCCGCCCCACAGGGCTACCCGTTGATGTCATCGCTGCCATTGCTGAGGTAGCATAGCTCAGCAGCCTTTGATTACCAGTTTAATTATATGTATCAATAATGATTAATCAACGGCAAAACTTTTAAACTTATGATGTTATCTTTTTGGCTTGTAATAAATTTTATTCGTAAACCAGTAATGCAAGACTTATTTCAATTTCATCTCTGGGACTATAACTGTGTGTGTGTGAGTGGTTATTATTGTGGGGTCACAGCAGGTGATTTATTTATTGTGGACTCAAGTAAAGTAGTAATCATGGAAAATAAGACCGTAACGACCCGATCCCGGACCCCGGATCTGGGGGTGTTACAGAAATGGTATCAGAGAGAGAGTTATAAATCCCAAGAGATGATGCGACGCTATACAATAATAAATTCACTAAGATAATATGAACTCTTGCCAAGTTCACTTAAAACCCTTATGGGAACTTTTAAGTATCATGATAGTAATATAATTCGTCATTGTGTAGGCGAGCGACATCTCGGATCCGGAGGAGTATGAGAGACAGCACGATGATGCGATCCAGGCCGCCGAGGGCTCGGCGATGGTAGATTCAGATGCTGATACTGATGTTGTTGAGTCAGAGGAGGAGGACCCTGAGGTCCAGGTGGATGCTGATACTGATGTCATGGAGTCAGAGGAGGAGGACCCTGAGGAGGTCCAGGTTGATGCTGATACTGATGTTGTTGAGTCAGAGGAGGAGGTCCAGGCCGTAGGGGATGCTGAGTTAGTTGCTGAGGATGTTGATGATGAGGACCCTGAGGAGGACCAGCTTATACCTGAGGGTAGAGAGATTGGGGAGGACTTTTGGGTTGTGACTCAGATTAGGACTTTGGAGGAGGATACTGACATGACCACAGAGCAGGTGATGGCGGCTGTTTTAGGCCAGGATGTAGATGAGGGTGCCGAGGGAGATGTTGATGAGCCCGTGGCTGATGTTGTAGGGAGTTCCGGACTTCATGTGCCACCCCTCTCTGATGAGAGAGCCCCTACCCCGCCACCACTACCTATGAGCCCATTGTCAGATGAGTTTGAGGCATTGACCCCAGAGCCACAGCAGGCAGAGGCTGCCCTCCCAGCAGATCCAGCCCCTCCACCCCATGGTCCGACAGGGGACGTCCCAGCATGTTTTCATCACTATGTTGTGGGCAGACTTACTTCTGAGGTAGCCGTGGCTGAGGCCAGGCTGGCAGAGTCCCGCAGAGAGCTAGCCGCAGAGAGAGAGGCCCGGTTGAGGCACCTGGGTGGTAGGCGTGCCAGAGCTAGAGATATGTATAGGCAGGTGACCGGCATAGAGCTGAGGGCCCGTGTGAGGGTACGACAGTTACCCAGTGATGGGCATGGCATGGTATCCAGGGCTGATGCAGAGGAGATTTTCCGCCTTGCTATGAGGAGGGTTCTAGATTTGGCCCGCCGTCGTGGCTGACTGCAGGGATAGTGATGTATTGGTCTAGTTGTCTAGTCTTGTACGGTCATAGTAGTGCCGATTTTTGGTAGGGATAGTTTCAGCTTGTAGTTCCCTGTTGCAGACTAGACAGATAGACAGCTTATTTCAATTTTGACTAGTCATTATTCGGATGGTTGTATTTCTTTTAAAACTGTTGTTGTATGTCGGATGTTGTACCGTTTGGTACTTGGTATATATTTATTTCCCTTTTCAGTCATTTCAGTCTTCTTATGACGCGATCACTAGTTTATTATATTATATCTGTCCGTACTGCTTTCGGCTAAAACTGCCATGATATATAGAACCGTGGGATCCTAAATCCATTTATGCATCGATATTGTGAGGAAAACCCTCTGAAATAGGTAAATAAACCTAATGTATATTGTCCAAATTTTCAGTAAAATGCCTCCGAGAAGAATGGGTACTAGGGCTAACCCTCACGAATCTACTGACCAAGAAAGTCACAATCAACATGAGGAAAATTTTGAGTATAATGAAGAACAGGATCAGGACTATAATGAGCAGGAGGATTCCCATTATGGGATGGGGGATGAAACTTTCTATACTGCAGAGTTTGAAGAGGAAATAGAAGAAGGGGAAACTGAAGTCGAACATCAGGGGGAGAACCAGGGCGGAAACCCCATGGGACAATTTATGGATCTGCTCAGGCAGAATTTGAACCAACACCCCCAACCACCCCAAGGAAACAACACCACTGTGGCCAATTCCTTTAGGGCCTTCAAGTCCCTCAAACCCCCAGAGTTTCACGGATCGGCTGACCCCGTAGAGGCAAGGGCCTGGGTCAAGGAAATGGAGAAATCTTTCGAGATTCTGAGTATTGGGGAAGCCCAAAAGACTGTCTTTGCTACCTACTTGCTAAAAGGAGAGGCCAACTATTGGTGGGAAGCTAAGAAGAATATGGAGACCGATGCTATTGTAACCTGGGATAGGTTTAAACAATTGTTTCTAGAGAAGTATTTCCCAAAGTTTATGAAAACCCAGATGGAACTTAAGTTTTTGGAACTGAAGCAGAACAATATGACAGTGGCTGATTATGAAGCCAAGTTTACTGAGTTATCACGATTTGTACCAGAGTTTGTGGACACTGAAGAAAAGAAAGCTAACAGGTTTCAGCAAGGGCTGAAGCAGTGGATTCAGAACAGAGTGGCCATTTTAGAGATTACTGATTATGCCACCTTGGTGCAAAAGGCAACCATTGTGGAAGCAGGGAGCGATCAGATGCAAAGAGAGAGAGAGAAGGGGGGATTAAAAAGAAAGCATGCCAGCATGGGCGGAGGTTCCGCAGGGGGAAGGCCCCCGAATAGGTTCAACCGAGGAGCAGTTTCCCTACCTGGGAGGAATGTTGGGTTTAAACCATCTGGGAGTGCAACTGTGAGCCAGGGCGGCCAACAAGCTGGAGTGTCCCGTTCCCATCATTCCAGACCTCCACTACCAGTATGTGCCACTTGTGGGAAGAGACATTCCGGGGTGTGTACTCAGAAACAGACGGTCTGTTATAAGTGTGGGCGAGCAGGCCACTATGCCCACCAGTGTACCGCGATTGCTCCTATTGCCAGCAAAGGCACTACTTGTTTTCAGTGTGGTCGTCCAGGTCACATGAGGAGGGATTGCCCGATGAACAAGCCAGCAGCCTCAAGGGCAAGCAAAGCTGCCTCCAACCGGCCACCAACTGCTAGAACTTTTAACATGACAGTACAAGATGCCGTGAGGAACACGGATGTGATAGCAGGTACATTTTCCCTCAATTCAGTCAGTGCAAATGTTTTATTTGATTCTGGGGCAACTAAGTCTTTTATATCTAGAGATTTTGCACATAAATTGTAACTTAAAACTCAACCACTAAGGGAGTCTTTGCAAGTAGAGATAGCTAATCAGGAAGTCGTTCCAGTTAATCAGATTCACTCCGATTGCAAAATAGAAATAGGAGGACGATCCTTCTGTGTTGATTTGATCCCTTTTAAGCTAGGGGAATTCGATGTTATTTTGGGAATGGACTGGTTGTCTCGTAATAATGCGCAAATAGATTGTAAAGGGAAAAAGGTTAAGTTGAAAACCCCAGGAAATAAGGAAATAGTGTTTAAAGGGTTACGACAGACCCAGACCATTCTAACCATGGCACAGACCAAGAGACTACTACGAAAAGGAAACGAAGCTTATTTAGCTTACGTTATCGACACCCAGAAAGAGGCGCCCAAGATACAAGACATTCCGGTGGTTAACGAATTTGAAGATGTGTTCCCTGAAGATCTTCCTGGATTACCACCAGATAGAGTGATTGAGTTTGCTATCGAGTTAGCCCCGGGGACGGCGCCAGTTTCAAAGGCCCCATACCGATTAGCACCAGTGGAAATGAAAGAGCTAGCAAAGCAATTACAGGAATTGTTGGATAAGGGTATGATAAGACCCAGTGTGTCGCCTTGGGGCGCACCAGTATTGTTCGTCAAGAAAAAGGACGGGAGTATGAGGTTATGCATCGACTATCGAGAGTTGAACAAGCTAACAATAAAGAATAAGTACCCGTTGCCCAGAATTGATGATTTGTTTGACCAGCTAAGAGGAGCTGTGTATTTCTCCAAGATTGACTTGAGAACCGGATATCACCAGCTGAAGATTAAACCTGAAGATATTCCAAAGACTGCATTCCGTACTAGGTATGGACATTATGAGTTCTTGGTGATGTCATTCGGATTGACCAACGCCCCAGCAGCTTTCATGGATTTAATGAATAGGGTGTTCAAGGAATATTTGGACCAGTTTGTTATAGTCTTTATTGATGATATTTTGATCTACTCAAAGACAGAGGAAGAACACGCTGAACATTTGAGGATAACCTTAGAGACGCTCCGGAAAGAGCAATTATATGCCAAATTCTCAAAGTGTGAGTTCTGGAAAAATGAAGTACAATTTTTAGGGCACGTAATCAACAAAGAAGGAGTGCTAGTTGACCCCTCCAAGATAGAGGCAGTTTCAAATTGGGAGCGACCAACCACTCCAACAGAGGTAAGGAGTTTCATAGGGTTAGCAGGATATTATAGACGATTTGTTCAAGATTTTGCAAAGATTGCAGCCCCGTTAACTCGACTTACCCGGAAAACTGAGAAATTCGAATGGACTGAAAAATGCGAGAAGAGTTTTCAAGAGCTGAAGAAGAGGTTGGTAACGGCCCCAGTATTGGCGTTGCCTGATGGAAAAGGAGATTTCGTGATTTACAGTGATGCTTCGCATAAAGGATTGGGATGCGTGCTTATGCAGCACGGCAAGGTAATAGCATATGCGTCAAGACAATTGAAGGATTACGAGATCCGATACCCCACCCATGATCTGGAATTAGCAGCAATTGTTTTTGCCTTAAAAATTTGGAGGCACTACTTGTATGGAGAGAAGTGTGAGATTTACACCGACCATAAGAGCCTCAAGTACATTTTTACGCAGAAAGAGCTTAACATGCGCCAGAGAAGATGGCTAGAGCTAATCAAGGATTACGACTGTGAGATTCGTTATCACCCGGGCAAAGCCAATGTGGTGGCTGACGCCCTTAGTAGGAAAGAGAAGCTCAAAATGATAACTACAGAGGAAGAATTGATAAAAGACTTTGAGAGGCTGGAAATTGAGATTAAGATACCTGAAGAGGGTCAAGAAAAGTTGATGGAAATTCGGATCCAGCCTCTACTGTTGGAAAAGATTAGGTTATGCCAAGAACAAATGATGGAAGAAGAAAAGAACTCGACAGAGGAATTAATGACTGGGGAATAAATCAAGTGTGAAAAAGATAAAGGAGGAATCATGAGATATATGTGTAGAATATGGGTCCCAAACGATCAGGAACTCAAGGAAGAAATTCTATATGAGGCACACAACTCAGGATACTCAGTGCACCCCGGTAGCACCAAGATGTATAGAGATTTGAAAGAGTACTACTGGTGGCCCAACATGAAAAAGGACGTGGTAGAATGGGTAAGCAAATGCTTGACTTGCCAGAAAGTGAAAGCAGAGCACCAGAGGCCTAGTGGACTTCTACACCCCTTGGAGATTCCCGAATGGAAATGGGAACATATAGCTATGGACTTCGTAGTAGGTTTGCCAAGGACCAAAGTGAATCATGATGCCATATGGGTGATTATAGACCGACTAACAAAGTCAGCTCACTTCCTACCGATCAACGAAAGGTACACGGTTGATAGGCTTGTAGACCTCTACCTCAAGGAAATAGTGGCGCGACATGGAGTCCCAGTCGCCATAGTATCTGACAGAGATCCCAGATTTAACACCAGGTTTTGGAGGAGCTTTCAGGAATGTGTGGGAACCAGGCTAAACATGAGTACAGCTTACCATCCCCAGACAGACGGGCAAAGTGAAAGGACCATCCAGACACTAGAAGATATGTTGAGAGTCTGTGCTATAGACTTTAAAGGAAATTGGGATGATCACTTGCCATTGATTGAGTTCTCCTACAACAATAGCTTTCATTCAAGCATAGGGATGCCGCCTTACGAGGCCCTTTATGGAAGGAAATGCCGATCTCCCTTATATTGGGATGAAGTTGGAGAGCGAAAGATGCTCGGGCCTGAGATGGTCCAACGGACTAAAGATGCAGTGGATCTAATAAGAGGACGGCTGGTAGCAGCCCAAGACCGACAAAAGAAATATGCCGACTTAGCTCGGAAAGGAAAAGAATATGAGGTGGGAGACCTAGTGTTCTTGAAGGTATCTCCTTGGAAGGGTTTAATGAGGTTTGGAAAGAAAGGGAAGCTGAGCCCTAGATATATTTGGCCATTTGAGATCTTAAGACGTATTGGGGAGCTAGATAATGAACTGGCATTACCCCCAAACCTGCAGCAAGTGCACAATGTGTTCCATGTCTCAATGCTAAGGAAATATAACCCAGATGCCAAGCACATAGTGGAATATGAGCACGTGGACATGCAACCAGATTTGACCTACGTAGAGCAACCTGTGGAAATCATAGACAGAAAAGATCAAGTGCTCCGAAACAAGGTCATCAAGCTTGTCAGAGTTTTATGGCAAAATCACAACATAGAAGAATCAACCTGGGAGCTAGAAAGTGCAATGATGGAAAAGTACCCCCATTTATTTTCAAGCTGATTCCGGGACGGAATCCTTTTAAGGAGGGGAGACTGTAAGAACCCAGATTTTTGGTAGAATTTAAAACTTTTATTATGTAATAATGTGGGAATGAAAAGTGGTTATGACTGCGATGTAACGAAGATCTATTAAATGAATGGAACGGATTTGAATTCAATTATTTATATGTCATGCAGAATACTTTTGGTTGACGGCATAGATAAGAATGATCTATCTCCTAAGAATATAAGTATATTACTTCAAGTAAGATTATTCTTATGTCATCCAAATCAATAGCTATTATAAGTCCAGCGGTTCCGTAAAAAGGTTAAGAAGCACTCGAGAGTGAACCAGGTTCATTTTCCTAATTATAGGAATTAAATAAAAATAAGTGATGAATAGTGATTTTGGTGGAATTTGGAATATTATTATAATAATGATATACCCGGTATTCGGAACGGATTTCTGAGTCCGTATTAGTGATCCAGGAAGAAAATAAGTGTATGTAAAAGCTGTCGGATTCAGAAAAAGAGCACTTTTATTTTCCCCGAGATTTCCCTGGACACTGCAAGACTTAAGGATTTATAAAAGGGAATTAAGGAATTTAAATTCGAGAAGTATTAAGAAAGATGAGGAATAGTATTATAAATATTAAGAAGGTTTTCGGTAAAACCCTAACTAGAAACGAATGAGTTATTCCTACGAACGATCAATCGAATCGAGCAATAACCGGACAAAAGAGCAAGCAGAGAGCAAGATGCATGCATGTGCAAGAAAGGAAAATATCTAGGGACCAAACTAGTTAGCAAGTAACTAGCATGTTTAGAGATTAAACTAAGTACTTAGCATCCTTTCTCATCCAACCACACAAAATCAACACATGTCCTCCTAATTGCATCATCCATTGCATAATCACTTTAATAAAGTGGCTTTATGCCAAGATATTATTCTAGCATCAACAATAATTCATTTCATCACAAATCAACCAAGAGACAAGCCAAGCAACTCTCCCCCCCCCCCCATTTACACTCCATTCGGCATTCCTTTAATTCCAAAACACAAATCAAGCTTCCAACCATCACTTGACCTTGTAATTTTTATGGTGAGTTCCATAATTCATAAAAGTGATCTCCTAAAAATTTCAAAGCCAAACACCTTTGTTTTCATTTTCAAAGAATTCATCCAAGAGGAGGGTGAATAGTGATTCTATGAACTAATCTTGTTTTTTCTTGTTTTTCATGGTTGATTTAGCAAGCTTAAGCACTTCTAAGAACCATACCAAGCATAGTGAGGCTAGATCATACTCCAAGGAAGGTATAACAACTTGAAACCCTAGGCTTTACCTTGAGATTTTGCATGCTCTTGATGGGTTTTAGTATAAGATGTGATATTAGCATGATTATAAGCATGATTGTGATTTAGATTTGATAAATGTTAAAAATGGTTTAGTTGAACGGAAAGGCATTGCTTGGCCTCAGTTCATGGTGGTATATCATGTATATGTTGTTTGGGATGGTTACCTTGATTATTGGAAGGTTTGGAATTTAGAAATATTCGATTTATAGCCGTCGTAATGCCGAAATTTCGTTAACATAAAGAACACGAATTTAACAGAAGGTATAACTCACTGATTAGCTTCGACTTTTGCCATGATTAGCTAGATTATGTTATGAGCTTCGTTTTGATATAAAGATCGCATGAAACGGACTTACGGTTTAGGAGTTATGATTAAATTCGTAAAAGTGGTTCGGAACCGTAATCAAAAGTTCGTAATTGAAATTGATTCCCTTTAAGGTTGTTTAATCAGTGGCGAATCGTAATAATTAAATAATAGAGACAAAAAGGAAGGTGTGGGAGAAGACCGTATGTCAAATGGATCGTTTTCCGATTTTATAAAAAATGTTCGAATCAGGGTTAAGTACGAAAGTACCCCTAAGAGGTATACTTGGTTATAACTTCGGTAAACCACTTAGAAAACGATCGATAAATATCGAGGTCTAATCTTTCGACTTTAAAACTTATACGATTTAAATACTTACCATATGTAAGTGTAATGTCATGCTTTAGTAACGAACAAGTATCGGGTAATAAAAGCAATAGTAAGAGTGAATTAGAGGGGTATAACGAAACGACTTGAAAACGTGTTTCGATTTAAGTTAAGTTTATACGTAACCTTTTGAAAGGTATTTAGTGATTAATCCCGAATGCCTTGGCTAATTATAGATCATCAGGCTGACCCGGGACACGCTACTACTACCCCTACTCGTACTCGATTTCCAGGCAAGTTTTCGAACCTTTCTTTTTAAAGGCTGTTGTTGTGAATATATATATATGTATGTGTTTTCAGTATACATATGCCATAGCATGCATGCCTGTTCTCGAATTATTTTGAAAATGCTTGTTCCCTGAATTATTGTTGGCTTATAAGTTAGATAGCTAGTATATCAATTATAAGCCGGAAATTACTAAGACCCTTAAGCAAAGGGCATCTGAATCTCATTCCTTGACTATAGACCGGGAGTCGTTATTCCTTGATATATTGATATTATTTTCAGAGGAAAATAACTAAGTAAATATTTTCCATTTATTATCTGGCGAATATTGTTGGAATATTCCCTTGAGATTATTTGATAAATATTATTCGGATTATTCATCAGACGTTTATTTATTCGAGGAATATTATATGTTTAATATTCATCTATAGTCGATTAAATATTCGAATATTATTTCGAACTCTCAGTTAAGTTATTTAATTAGAGAATATTCATTCTTATTTACTCGATAAATATTATTTTGAATATTCATTCGAGTTTATTTATTTAATGAATATTATTTTAATATTCATTCGAGTCTTATTTATTTAAATGAATATTATTTCGAATATTCATTCGATCTCTATTTATTTTATAAATATTAGTTGAGCATTGATTCGAACTTCAGTTATTCGATAAATATTATCTTCGACATTCAGTTAAAGTCAATTCTATTACTGAACATGATTTTAAATATTCATTCGATATTCATTTCTTCGATAATTACTATTAAGTCGAATATTCATTATTTATTCAATGAATATGGTCTCAAATATTCAATCGATAATTACTTCATCAATAAGTATCATTCTTAAGTTGAATATTCATTACTTATTCAATGAATATTATTTCAAATATCCATTTGACGATTATTTCATCAATAAAATACTATTATTATTAATGGGAATATTCATTATTCGTCCAATGAATATTATTCTGAACAGTTATTCAAAGATTATTCCGAGCAACACCTTTCCAATACCCGTGACTCAAGAAATATTCTTGGAATATTTATTTAGTTCTTCTAACTCGTTTCTAAGATACTTGGTTTCATTCACATAGTATCATCAACCCTCGAATATTATGTATAAATTATTTTAGAGTCCTATTATTATTATTATATTATCAAGGAAGGTTCTCAGTAATTCCATTCTTCCTTCGATTCGAATATAAGGGAACCTGACTTGAAGAATGTTATTTATCTTGTGACTGCCCGGTCATAAATTATTCGTTCACTCGCAACTTGGTTGCTATTATTCATGGTATTACGTGTACCCACTCATTATTCGAGGGGTAAGAATGTTGGAACAAGTCATTATCCATTAACAAGCAGCAGCTTGGGAAATATTGGTAAATTTTCCTTTCCATTTAGATATGACTACCTGGTGGAGTCTTATCAACAAGTATTATACTTGGGGAAAGGGGGACAAACTTTACGTTTCAAAGTTATGGATATGGAATGAACTAGGAGACGCGTAAGTGGCCGAGTGGCTGATAGAGTATATTTTTATATATATTTTAGATGATTTTATTCTCATATTTATTGTGTTTTGCATTGATTTGGATTTTTATTTAATAGATTTTATTGTTTTATTGTAGGAAATAAAGAATTCATAACTTGGAAGGATTTGGAGCAAAAAGAGCTATTTTGGAGATAAAATAGGAGAAAATTCGTAATATTGGGCTACACGGGCTGTTCTACACTGTTTTGGCCATATCTTGAGTTCCAGAAGTCAGAATTTGACGATCTTACTGTCCACGCGAAGCTTAGGGAATTATCTTTAATTCAGAGGTGGTCCAGTAAGCAAAATCCAACTGAAAGAGCCCAGAAACAGAGGAGAAAAAGAAGTGACGAATTTTAATTAAGGAATCCTATTCAGTTATGGAATCCTACTTGTAATTTATTTAGAGTATTAAAATACTTTTATTGGGCAAGACTTTTAGAGCCTATATAAACACATCTAGGGTATTATTTTATAGGGAGATACATACGTGCTCCTACTCTTAGGAGCTAGGGTTTTGGAGAGGAGACCATGAATTTCATTCTTGTGACAGGATTGATGATTGCAGGTTTTCTTATCTGAATTTCTTCTCAATTCTTATTAGTTTAATTATGTTTTCTTGTTTTACTAGTTGTTTTACTTGTTTAATTATTAGTGAGTAGTTATTTCTAGGGCTTAAAGGGAAGCCATGTTTGCACTAATATTGGCATGATTTTCATAGTGGTTTGATTGGTTATGGTTAATTCTGATTGATATGTTTTAATCATTAATTTGTGTAATTGGCCAATATCATGGATTAATTATATGCAAATAGGGGTATGGATCGAGAGATTTACTTACTAGAGGCACACATACGATTAGCAGAATTGAATTTGAGTGCGAAAGCATCATTGGATTTCTGAGAGCGTTAATTCTTGAAAGAGATTAACTTGACTCTAATTACCTGATTGATTGAATTACTAAAAGTGGTTAATTGTGTTGAATGTTTCGAGAGTGTTAATGCTTGAAAGAGATTAACATACTCTAGTTATAGGATCACATTGATCGCTTTAGCTTAAGAGCCAATTGTGTAAGCATGGTGGACCTGATTGCCCTAGGTTTTAAATAATTTGTTTATCATCTGCTTAATTAGTGTTAATTTAGTTTAATTAGTTAATTAATAATTTCACATAATCGTTTGCCCTTGAAACAATTAGCGATAACTGAAAAGGAATTAGTAGAACCTGTCTCCTTGTGGATTCGACCCGCTTGCCATCTGTACTAGCAATAGACACCGTGCGCTTGCGGTTAGGTATAATTTGACATATCAAGTTTTTGGCGCCGCTGCCGGGGAGACAGCGAGTTTCTATTGATTTTAATTTAGTTGTTTAGATTGTTTCCATTGTCTCGTTGGAACCTTTGTTCCAATTGAGGCAGATTTTACTTCGTTTTCTTGGCTTTGTTGAGTGTCTACAGGTTTGCAATGGGTGAAGTTGATACTTTTGCACTACTCTCTTCCATGTTGGAGGCACGCACTCAAGAAATTGCCTCATTCAACCCTACAGAGCCCATTATGCGTCCAATGAGTATTAATGAGATGTCACAAGTGGCCCCTAAAACTTACAACTTCTGTCCAATTTGTGGTGTCCAGGGTCATTATGGTTTGGAATGCTATTACAATGTCTATAATTCTCAGAATGCTCAGCTGGGACAAATGAATTCTTTTGAAGAAGGATATGGGTACAATCAGTATTCAAACACTTTTGATCAAGAATGCGTGAATCAACCAGATTTCTACTACCAGGACAATGGTGCTCAAAATTTTTCATATCATAATCAGCAACAGTTTGAGCAACAATATTATCAGTCATATGAGCAGCCGCCACAGCAAGAATATCAATATCCTCCTCTACAAGAAGATCTACATGTTTCTCAACCCAGTGTAGATGTGCAAGCTGATCAGACAAATGAGATGTGGGATATCTTGAATACAATGCTAAAGAGTTTTGAAAAATTAGAAACTCAAAGTTTGGCGATTGAATCTCAAATTGCACAGTTGGCTAACTCTTCTACTACAGTGCAGCTCGACTATTTACCTTCATCATCTATCCGATCCGAAGAGGACCTGATTGCTATCAATCTCACAAGCGATCAGGAATATGATAGTTTCTCCATGTATGTTGGTGATGAGGCCATTGATAAAGAGAAGGAGTATGCCACCGATGACGAGATCAATGATGTTGCTGTTACCGAGGACAATGTGACTGATGATGAGGTGACAAAGGAAAGCAATACAGAGATGGTTGTTGTTTCTCTTCCACAACCTGTGCCTAAGCTACCATGTATTGATAAATTTGCTCTCGATCTAGCCTCTACTTACAAGGCTTCTTTGCTTAAGACTACTTATTTCAAGGTTGATGTGATAACAAATATTGTCCAAGATGATATTTCTCAAATTCTGGTTGAGGATCCATACAAAGTGGCTCATACGTTTCAAGCTCGAGAAGAGGGAGAAGATGGAAGTGTCTTATTAGCCAATGATGTGATAAGCCAAGATGTCCGAATGACTCCAGTGAAAGTGAGGAGTGAAGAAAAGCCACCACCAGAACCTCCACCTTATGTCAAGGGAGTTCAATATTTTCGTGGTGTCGAATTTTATCGCTGTTTTATCACAAAGTTTTCCAAAACTGCACAAGCACTCTCTCTATTGCTTATTAATGACATATTTTATTTTACTGATGCTTGTTTGGAGACTTTCTGCAGGATAAAGACAACCACTAACACTCTTGATACTTTTTGTGGTGACGAGTTTATGATCGAGAAAGTGGATATTACGCCTTTACCGGAGTATTTCTGAGGACGTCAAGCTATTGACGTTAAAGAAGCGCTTCTTGGGAGGCAACCCATAGATCATGCTTCTGCAAAGGGGAGTTCTTCTTTCCTTCTGTTTTATATATTGTAGACTTATTTGTTTAGTTAATGAGTCATTTGTTTATTTGTTCTCACTGTAGTGTATAGGTATTCTTTATATAAAAAAAAAAAAAAAAAACAAATTGTTGTTTTTTCAAAAAAAAAAAAAAAAAAAAAAATGAAAAAATCGAATTTTTGGTGTGTAACGCAGGATCAACCTGCGTTTCAGGGCAAATTGCGGTGCTGTAACGCAATCTGCTCATGCGTTACTGGACGAGAGGCAGATTGCGCTGGTGATGCGCAGCTTGCGCATGCGCATCTGCAATGGGCGCAGGTTGCTTCTCAATCGCGCAAGATGCGCGTGTTCCAGGAGATAGTTTTCTTTCAGCCACTGTTCATCCGTTGTTGTTGTTTTATAAAAAAAAAAAATTTCTTTTCCACCCCATTCTATTTATACACCCCTATTTCCCCTAATTCTTTTCCTATTTCAATTCCAAAACCTCCCATCTTTTCTTCAAAAATTCTAAACCTATTTCTATTCTAATTCTTATTTATTTTGTATATTTATTATTATTATTATTATTATTATTATTATTATTATTATTATTACTATTATTATTATTTATTATTATTATTACTATTTATTTATTTTATTTTTCTTTTTAATCCCTAAACCCTATTACCTTCTCACCCAAAATTTTTCCTTTTCACATTAAAATTTTTATATTCATCCTATCATTCCATTATCTATTTATACCCATACATACACACCCAATTTATTATTTTCTTCCTCTACATCTCTAAAAAATTCACGTTTGGGGAAAAATTAGTACAAGTTCACCTCTTTGATTCGTAGTTGGGATATCTCTTCTCTATTTTATTTTTTTATTACGAATTTGTGTTCTTGTAAATTGGGGGTTTTGTAATATTCTTGTTAATTGGGTATTTTTGGTGTGATATTGGTTGGTGGTTTTTGTAGGATATTTCTTGGTGGTTGTTGGTGATGCGTGGGTGGTTTCTAAGCGAATGAGGGATGGTTTTCACACCCGACACCTTGATTCCAGGGGAGTTTTCTTTCTTTTCTTTTTAGTGTAGTTTTATTTTGTTTTTAGTTGTAGTTTTGTATCTTGTTCATTGGGGACAATGAACCGCTTAAGTGTGGGGAGGTGTTCTCAACGTAGTGTATTACTTGTTTAAAAAAAAAAAAAAAATCCAAAAAAAAAATTAAAAAAATTAAAAATACCAAAAATAATTCTAGCCATGCAATTTGATTAGTTGTTGTATTTTGCTTGATACACCCATGCATGCGTAGAATTCTTGTGTTTATTGACGCTTTTGTATGAGAAGTGACGTGCTTTGTTCTTGTGCACACACTTACACTAGCAAGTTGAAGCTGGTAGACTTAATTGGATGTTGTAAGTGATTAGAATGACATGAATATGTGCAAGATGACTTGGTTTTCATGCTTTGAGTACAAGTAGGTGCGTTAGAGAGTCTTGTTACCTGGGATTGATTATGTTTTGTCACACCAAGTGAGTTTTGAGCCTATATGCATATCTTTTGCATGATTTTTCGTTTGCTTGAGTGTCCACATGTTGTTTACATTGCTAGCACTTACTTGAGATCTTTCTTGAAATGCATGATATTACTTGATGATGAGATGATAAAGGCACTTAGGTTTAACCTCGTATTTCCCATATTTCCACACCTTTTATACATGATCAATTAGTTAACCCTTTGAGCCTAATCCTATTCTTTCGGTGACACACCACATTACTTGCCATTATCCTTTTCTTCTATTGGCCTTACATTAAATTTGAACCTAAATTGTCAAAGGCTAGTATCGTGTTTGAGGGAGTAATAAGGTGTTCATAAAAGGGGGGTTATTGATGATCATACTTTTGGGGAATATTAATTTTGGGTTGATGCTTGCTAGTCGAAATTCATAATAATATCTATGGATCATTGTGCTTATTCCTTAGCTCTCAGAAAAAAAAAGAAAAAAAAAGAGAAAAAAAATAGAAAAAGAAAAAAAAAACAGAAAAAAAAAATGAATAAATTTGAGAGCATTCTTATGTTTGTATGATCCTTCTTCATTCGACTAGTCAAGTTATTATGTAAGGGTTATTGAAAAATCCAAGTGTGGGGAAGTATTTGTTTTAATAGAAAGGGAATTGAATAATGATTATTGTTGGGTACTAGCTTTTGACATTAACCTGTTTTAGCTTTACTTGACATACCTTGTCCCTAGCCCACGCTACAACCCGAATAAAGACCTTTTGATTGTCATCAGTGATGTATGTTGTGTTGAGAGTGAGATTGATTGCGAGTGTCAAGTTGTGTTTATGATTTTGTTGGAATTGAGTGATACACTTAACCTTGTTCTTGAGTGAATATTCGTTTTTGAGTGAAAGGTGAGTTATTACTTGTTTTGGCATAGGAGATCCCAGGTTTGGACTTAAAGATGTGTTTCTTGTGGGCTTAGCATGATTACCAACGATTTTTACACTTGACATGAATTTTTATGACCTTCTGCATGTTAGTTGAGTAGACTACGTGAATACTTGCACTTTCGACACCAAGACATCGTATGTTTACTTTGATTCTTAAGTTGATGTGGCATGAGAGGACTTGTGTGTGTGGTGTTGTGTTAGCATTGATCTTTTGCATGGTTGGATGAATTTTGTGGGTACATTCACTATAAACCCTCACGAGACAACACTCGTCCTACTAGGGCTGCCTAGGGGTTTAACGGCTTGTTGCATATGCTCAATGCAATCGTGTCATCTACGAAAGTGATGTTTGTTAGGACTTAGTTTTTATTTCACTTATTTGCCCGAGGACGTGCAAATGCTAAGTGTGGGGATGTTTGATAGAGTATATTTTTATATATATTTTAGATGATTTTATTCTCATATTTATTGTGTTTTGCATTGATTTGGATTTTTATTTAATAGATTTTATTGTTTTATTGTAGGAAATAAAGAATTCATAACTTGGAAGGATTTGGAGCAAAAAGAGCTATTTTGGAGATAAAATAGGAGAAAATTCGTAATATTGGGCTACACGGGCTGTTCTACACTGTTTTGGCCATATCTTGAGTTCCAGAAGTCAGAATTTGACGATCTTACTGTCCACGCGAAGCTTAGGGAATTATCTTTAATTCAGAGGTGGTCCAGTAAGCAAAATCCAACTGAAAGAGCCCAGAAACAGAGGAGAAAAAGAAGTGACGAATTTTAATTAAGGAATCCTATTCAGTTATGGAATCCTACTTGTAATTTATTTAGAGTATTAAAATACTTTTATTGGGCAAGACTTTTAGAGCCTATATAAACACATCTAGGGTATTATTTTATAGGGAGATACATACGTGCTCCTACTCTTAGGAGCTAGGGTTTTGGAGAGGAGACCATGAATTTCATTCTTGTGACAGGATTGATGATTGCAGGTTTTCTTATCTGAATTTCTTCTCAATTCTTATTAGTTTAATTATGTTTTCTTGTTTTACTAGTTGTTTTACTTGTTTAATTATTAGTGAGTAGTTATTTCTAGGGCTTAAAGGGAAGCCATGTTTGCACTAATATTGGCATGATTTTCATAGTGGTTTGATTGGTTATGGTTAATTCTGATTGATATGTTTTAATCATTAATTTGTGTAATTGGCCAATATCATGGATTAATTATATGCAAATAGGGGTATGGATCGAGAGATTTACTTACTAGAGGCACACATACGATTAGCAGAATTGAATTTGAGTGCGAAAGCATCATTGGATTTCTGAGAGCGTTAATTCTTGAAAGAGATTAACTTGACTCTAATTACCTGATTGATTGAATTACTAAAAGTGGTTAATTGTGTTGAATGTTTCGAGAGTGTTAATGCTTGAAAGAGATTAACATACTCTAGTTATAGGATCACATTGATCGCTTTAGCTTAAGAGCCAATTGTGTAAGCATGGTGGACCTGATTGCCCTAGGTTTTAAATAATTTGTTTATCATCTGCTTAATTAGTGTTAATTTAGTTTAATTAGTTAATTAATAATTTCACATAATCGTTTGCCCTTGAAACAATTAGCGATAACTGAAAAGGAATTAGTAGAACCTGTCTCCTTGTGGATTCGACCCGCTTGCCATCTGTACTAGCAATAGACACCGTGCGCTTGCGGTTAGGTATAATTTGACATATCAGTGGCGCCGGTCCAGCAATAGCCCAACCGTTAGCTTAGGAGTTCCAGAGGGCGGTAAACAAGTAAATCCGTCGGAGCTACCTTCTACATGTAGAGAACGACTGATGAGATGCATGACATACGACTGATCCCCGTAAATGTCAGGGCATCTGGCGCGGCAATGCTCCCGTATTAGTTCATCACTCAATGTTGGAAATTTTCTGCAACATCATCATAGTTGGCAGAGTTGAAAAGTATTTCAAACTGGAATTGCAACATCATTCTGCAAGTTCCTATTTTTATGAAAATGATGCTATCTTGCTTATTTTGGCATAGCATATGCTTCCACAAAATATACATCTATTGAGTTACCTTGTAACTTCATCCTTTATATTAAACTGGCAATATTTTCTCTAATGCATGGCATATGATTTCAAAACATATCTTTGAACTGTCTTATATATTACTGCACAGTTATATATTGTTGGTGGGCTGTTGCTCACCCTTGCTTATTTATTATGTCACAACAACAGCTAGGTCACATGGCCCGCATCAGGCGCACTCGGCGCAAGCAGGTTACCCGCCCCACAGGGCTACCCGTTGATGTCATCGCTGCCATTGCTGAGGTAGCAAAGCTCAGCAGCCTTTGATTACCAGTTTAATTATATGTATCAATAATGATTAATCAACGGCAAAACTTTTAAACTTATGATGTTATCTTTTTGGCTTGTAATAACTTTTATTCGTAAACCAGTAATGCAAGACTTATTTCAATTTCATCTCTGGGACTATAACTGTGTGTGTATGAGTGGTTATTATTGTGGGGTCACAGCAGGTGATTTATTTATTGTGGACTCAAGTAAAGTATTAATCATGGAAAATAAGACCGTAACGACCCGATCCCGGACCCCGGATCTGGGGGTGTTACACAACCTTTCCAAGAGTTGACCCGAATTAAATAAGAGAAATTTTACTAACATTAAATGTTTTCTGTTTTATGTTTTATGTTTTTTATTTGCAAGGTTAATCAGCTATTTGCAGGGAACCTGGTTTAGTTATTCAGCAATAAAGAATTAGGAGGATATTGGGGAAAGTCTTAGTTCAGATTATGGTTTTGAGAGAACTACTTGAAGTATAAGGGAAAAGGTTTCGCGTCTGCAAGTAAGCTATTATGATATTGTTAGATTAGGTTACATTTGTCTTGAGAAAAATATAAGTGGAAGTATAAGTGTGTTCTGTTTCTTACAATGGGTTAGCCCGCGTAAGCTTGAATACATGAATATGGAAACTAAATTATTTTCTAGGATGCAAGCATATTATGATGTGTTGAAGAAAAGTGTGTAGTATTAAAATGCAAATAAGGAGTTAAGTATGCACAAGCAGGAGCAAGAGATATAGCAGAAATATATAGTCATTGTTGTGCCCAAAATCTCCATGGGCTAGATTTAGGCCCATTAAGCTATAGGGTTTGATCCATACGAGCCAGAAGATTGATCCAGTATGAGTTATGAAGATCAGATAGAAGAAATGACTAACGAAGTATGAGTATCAGAAGGTTCCCAATGGTCAGGAAGCTGAGCTGAGCATTAGAAGACCAGGTTCCTCCCAGCAGAAGAGTTCGAGTTAGCATAGCAACAGCCATAGAGGTGATAAAAGCATGCGAAGAGTTATCCAGTCTAACCAGTTTGTTATTTGTGCAGGTACTGACACCTAAAAGGAGGTCCCTAAGCGATATGTCCCGAAATAAGGAGGTTCCTGAGAAACAGGCTCCTGAGATATAGGTTCCTGAATACCAGGTTCCTACGAGTTGCCAACAGAAAGTTCTAGAAGCCATCTAGAACAGATAAACGAATTGATATTGGAGAATAATTCTAGGGCGCAGATGATCCTAGAATAACTCTAACCAATAAGAGAATCATAAGTAAGGTACGAACTCGAGTTCTACTCTACTTAGCCAAACTAGTTCGTGAAAGGCTCTAAAGGAACCTGAGTCCAACACGAATTAGATGACCGAATACAGCTATTCCAGTAAGAGACAGAATCATATTAGAACTACGTGAGCTTGATCCCTATATATACAAGGGTACGTAGGCACCTCAGGGTACGACGCATTAAGTTCTCTAATTTTCTCTAAAGGCACCTGAGATTATTGGAGATACCCTCGAGCTCAGCTCAACCCCCACAAACACAACCCAAACCTTTTCATAGAACAGTTGATTGCTAGCCTAAACAACTACCTATAAACCTCACATAAGTTGATTACGAAATCCACTCATCAACATTGG
Organism: Kitagawia praeruptora; assembly: GCA_037693485.1. NCBI lineage: Eukaryota > Viridiplantae > Streptophyta > Magnoliopsida > Apiales > Apiaceae > Kitagawia > Kitagawia praeruptora. Next base: position 38,075,869 of record CM075353.1, on the reverse strand, counting down.
CGCTAGAAGGAGGGGATAGTTAATATCTTAAGAGTAGAAAAGATGTCAGGCAACTCGGATAGCGAAGCAACCCGTTCTGAACGACAGATTCATGAGGGGAACACATCTCCTCCCAGAGCACCGAAGGTTACTAAAGCAGCCATGATGGAAATCTTAAAGACTGTGGGAGAACGTTTGTCGACTTTGGAGCAGGCTTCAAGCAAAAAGAAGAAAAAGAAGGCAAAGAAAAGCAAGAAGTCGAAGGTTACTCCGAAACAGTTGAATTTTGAAGAATCTGAGAATGGAGAGGAGGTTCCAGACGATGGTGGAGAACCGAAGCAAGATAATGGTGAGGAAGATATGGAGAATCCTGAGAAGAGTAAAACTGGTAGCAAGGGCCATACAGGGTCCAAGGAAAAGAAGAAAACCAAGACTGGAGGTTCCTCAAAGAAAAAGAAGAAAGATAAAGACCCATCTGTCGAGATAATTGAAGAAGAAAGCACGGATTCAGGTGAGGATACTGAAGAATCAAGCGCAGCAGAGTCGCAAGAGGAAGAAGGAACGAGTAAGAAGACAAAGGCGGAAGCTACTGGGGAGGTGACAGCAGAGGATGTCAAGAAAATTTTGGCTCAACTCAAGGACGAGAAGAATCTTGCTGTGAACCCTATAACAGCTTCTCCTTTCACCAAGAAGGTTCGAAAGTCGGCTCTGCCTAGGTCTTACAGGCCTTCGAATGAATTGAAATTCGATGGGACTACTGATCCCATTGAATACCTTAGTCGTTTTGACACAGAGATGGATGTTTATCAAGTGAAGGAAGCCACCAGGTGCAGGTTACTGGCTGCGACTCTACAGGGCGGAGCCCATCAATGGTTCAAAAGGTTACCTGCAGATTCGATTGGTTCTTGGGCAAGTATGGGGAAGCTCTTTGTCACTCAATTTAGAGCATCTGTTGCATTTGCACCACCAACCAATACCTTAGCCAATATCAAACAAAGACCTAGTGAAACGTTGACAGAATATTTCAAGAGGTTTAATGCGGAGGTTCCTAAAGTTAGGAAAGCATCTGAGGAAACAATAAAGAACTTCTTAATTGCTGGAGTCAAAGGAGGCTCAGATTTTTGGAAAGCACTGCAGGGAAAAGAACCAGAGACGTTGGCAGATTTTTATGCCCAGGCAGAACCCTTTCGTCTGGTGGAGGAGTCTCTAGCTGAATTAAGGAAGGATCCAGATTTTGTAAGGTAAAGTGGAAGCAAGAGGTCGAGACAAAGAAGCCCCAATGGTCGTGACAATAAAAAGGTGGTTAGTCGCACATCCCAGGTGAAGCCTGAAGCTGTGAATCCTACTAAACCTGTCATGAGTCAGGTACCGCCACCAGCTTCCTATAACAACAATAAACATGAGAGACCTGTCTATGAAACTTTCACCCCTTTGGTAGCTCCGATTGATCATATTTACGCGGTGAATGAGAAGTCCTCATGGTTTAAGAAGCCTTTCAGAACCGGTCCCCCAGGGAATAAGAACGAGTGCCCCTACTGTGACTTCCATGATAATAATGGGCATAATACTGCAGATTGTCGTCACCTCAGAGATCTAATTGAAACTCTAATCAGACAAGGGCAATTGAGTGAATGGGTGGCTCAGGAAGGAAAAAAGTATAGAGATGAGAAGACTCAGAAGACACAGACACAGGAACCTGTCGTGGTGGAAGGACCACCTAAGGCTGGGTGCATACGCACAATTATAGGAGGTCCCCACATTGGAGGAAGCAGCAGGAATGCCATGGAGAGGTATACCCGTGAGGCTAAAGAACGTCCTTTGACCAGTATTTACAATCTGTCCCAGAGGTCCCCAAAGTTGTTCGAAGGAGAGGATGCAGATATTACTTTCACTGAAGAAGATGCTTCCTGGGTACATCATCCCCATACTGATGCTTTGGTTGTTGAAGCAGGAATTGTGTCTTATGAGGTTCATCGAGTGCTAGTTGATAATGGAAGCTCTGTAAACTTGTTATCTTACACAGCTTTCAAGAAGATGCATTTTCTGGATAAAGATTTAACTCCAACAAACGATACCTTGTACGGATTTACTAATAATCAGGTTCCTATCAAAGGTAAGATTCGTTTGCCAGTAACTTTAGGTGATAAACCATGCTGCATTACACAGTTGGCAGAATTCATCGTTATAGAAGAGAATATGAATTACAATGCTATTTTGGGAAGACCCATTTTGAAGGATATGAGGGTAATAACCTCCATTTACCACCTCACTATGAAGTTCCCGACACCAAATGGAGTTGGTATAGTTCGAGGATGTCAGTATGAGTCTAGAGAGTGTTACACCAAAGCTTTGCAACATGCTGCTAGAGCTGCTAAATTGCCTGAACCTATGGACGAGGTTCCTGATAGTTTTCCAGGAAAAAACCCAGACAAAATAACGGTCGACCTGCGCGGTTCGCCTTTGGAAGGTTTTGTGTCAGCATCCTGTAGAGCTATAAGAATTGAAGAGATCATAGAAGAGGAACCTCATGCTGAGATTCCAGTTTTTCGGGGACCAGATACCCCCTACTTACTGATAGAAAGTGCACCCCCTACGGACAAGGATGGTGACGTGTGTATGGTAGAAGGATTGGATGAAGAAAAATCCCGAAAACTGAAACATAATGGAAGCAATGAAGACAGTCAGCCAGCATTAAAGAGAAGGAATGTCATGTACGAAGAGCAGGAATCGTCTACCGTCCAGGAACCTCAAGAGGACTCAACCACAGAGATGGAGGTAGACTTAGATCCTCGAATGCCAGAAACCATGGTTAAGGCTGGACCAGCTGGTGAAACTCTGGATGTGAAGATCAATGACAAAGATGGTACAAAGGTGTTGAAGATTGGAGCTCAACTCGATCCAGCCTTAAAGGAATCTCTCATTACCTTTTTGGGCAAGAACCTGGATGTGTTCGCATGGTGTCATGCAGATATGGAAGGGATAGATCCAAGGGTCATGTGTCATAAGTTGAATATTGATCCAGAAAAGAAAGGAGTGAGACAGAAGCGAAGACCAGTTAGTGGAGAAAGAGCTCAGGCATTGAAAGAAGAGGTCGACAGATTATTGGATGCAGGATTAGTTAAAGAATCTTTTTACCCAGTATGGTTGGCAAATCCTGTTTTGGTAAAGAAACCTAATGGAAAATGGAGAACCTGCGTGGACTTCACAAATCTCAACAAAGCATGCCCGAAGGACAGTTTCCCACTACCACGGATTGATCAGTTAGTGGATGCAACAGCTGGACATGCCCTCCTTAGCTTCATGGATGCATATTCAGGTTACAATCAAATCCCTATGTATGAACCTGACCAAGAGCATACTTCTTTTATTACGGATAGAGGTCTTTATTGCTATGTATGCATGCCATTTGGATTGATTAATGCTGGAGCCACATATCAACGGTTAGTGAATATGATGTTTAAAGACCAAATTGGCCATACTATGGAAGTATATGTGGATGATATGCTAGTTAAGTCTAAGGAAGCTGTTGACCATGTGAAGCACTTAGAAGAAATGTTTGGAATCTTGCGGAAGTACAGAATGAAGCTGAACCCTCAAAAATGTGTGTTTGGGGTAGAATCAGGAAAGTTTCTGGGTTTCATGGTAAATCACAGGGGTATCGAAGCCAACCCAGCCAAGATTAAAGCATTGATTGATATGAGGTCTCCGAGAACTATGAGAGAGGTTCAGTCTCTTACAGGAAGGGTTGCAGCCTTGAATAGATTCATTTCGAAGTCCACTGATAAGTGTCAGGAGTTCTTTAAAGCTATAAAGAAAGGAAACAAATTCGAGTGGACCGCAGAATGTGAGATAGCGTTTGGAAAGTTAGAGGAGCATTTGGGGAGCTCCCCACTGTTAGCCAAACCTGTGGATGGAGAAACACTGATACTTTATTTGGCTGTGTCAGAGTATTCCATTAGTGCAGTTCTGGTTCGAGAAGAGAATGGACAGCAGAGCCCAGTTTACTATGTTAGTAAAAGGTTACTTGATGCAGAAACGAGGTACACAGGAATGGAGAAGCTGGTTTTCGCATTGATTCTGGCTTCCAGGAAACAGAGAAACATTGATACTTTATTTGGCTGTGTCAGAGTATTCCATTAGTGCAGTTCTGGTTCGAGAAGAGAATGGACAGCAGAGCCCAGTTTACTATGTTAGTAAAAGGTTACTTGATGCAGAAACGAGGTACACAGGAATGGAGAAGCTGGTTTTCGCATTGATTCTGGCTTCCAGGAAGCTGCGACCTTATTTCCAAGCTCACAAGATTGAGGTGAGAACCTCATATCCACTTAAGCAAGTGATGCATAGGCCAGAAACTTCTGGAAGAATGTTAAAGTGGGCTGTGGAGCTAGGACAGTTCGACATAGAATATAAGCCAAAGACAGCAATCAAAGCTCAAGCTTTAGCAGATTTCTTAATCGAGTTTCCACCTCATGTAGAGGTTACTGGCCAAGAGGGGCCAAAAGAGGTGGTGGAAAAACAGGCAGACAATGACAACTGTGCACCTTGGTGGACACTGTATGTAGATGGAGCTGCTAACAGTGGTGGAGCAGGTGCAGGCATATAACTAGTTAGTCCAGAAGGGCACCAACTCTATAGCTCGATTCATTTTGCTTTTAAAGCCACGAACAATGATGCAGAATATGAGGCATTGATTGCAGGCCTCAAGTTGGCTTTGGAGATGAAAGTAGAGAATATCAGAGTGTTTAGTGATTCGATGTTAGTAGTTTGGCAGATTCGTGGTGGTTTTCAGGCGAGAGGGCCAAGAACAGACTTATATTTGAGATACTCCCAGGAGTTGATCGCAAGGTTCAGAGAGGTGAAGCTGGATCAAGTACCTCGAGGAAAGAATACCAAAGCGGATGCATTGGCCAAGCTAGGGTCACAGAGAGAATCCACGTTATTGGGGGTAATTCCACTTCAAATCCAGGAGCAACCAAGTGTTTTCAAGGAAGAGGTAATGGACATTGAACTTCCAGTTGAAGATTCCTGGATGACCCCGATACATCGTTACCTGGACAAAGGGGAGCTACCTTCCAATCAAAGTGATATCAGGAAGCTGAGGTATCATGCAGCCAGGTATGTAATTTATGATGGAGTTCTGTATAAACGAGGATTCAATCAGCCTTTGCTCAAGTGTGTAGCTGGAGAACAATGCAAGTATATCCTCGAGGAAATTCATGAAGGAGTATGTGGAAATCACTCGGGGGGTAATTCTTTAGCCATGAAAGTTCTTCGACAAGGATATTATTGGCCAACCATCAAAGCAGATGCTACAAAGTTTGTGCAGGCATGCAGTAATTGTCAGAAATTTGCAAATTTTGATAGCCGTCCTGTAGCCCCTATTAAATCGATTGTTAGCCCTTGGCCATTCGCTGTTTGGGGAATAGACCTCATTGGAGAGCTCCCGAAAGGAAAAGGAGGAGTGAAATACGCAGTGGTCGCAGTCGATTACTTTACAAAGTGGGCAGAAGCAGAACCACTTGCTAAGATTACAGCGTCAAAATTGACTGAGTTTGTGTTTCGAGCCATCGTATGCAGGTTTGGCATTCCATAGAAGCTGATTTCTGACAATGGGAAGCAGCTCGATAGTAGAGAGCTTAGAGGATTATGTGAGCAGTTTGGAATCCAAAAAGCATTTTCAGCAGTGTATTATCCGCAGAGTAATGGACAGACTGAAGCGGTGAACAAGATTATTAAGCATACTTTGAAGACAAGGCTTGAAGATAAGAAAGGAAGCTGGCCAGAGGAGCTTCCTGGAGTCTTATGGTCGTATAACACCACGCCTAGAACTACAACTGGTGAGTCTCCCTTTACTCTTGCTTATGGTTGTGAAGCTATGGTACCTGTGGAAGTTGGAACAGGTTCCCTGAGAAGAAAACATTTTGACCCCGAGAACAATGAGGTCAATCATAGACTATATTTGGACATGGTCGAAGAGTTGAGAGCAGATTCGCAAGTAAAGTTAGCAGCATATCAACAGAGAGTTCGAAGGTATTACAACAAAAAGGTGAAGGCAAGACCTTTTAAAGTTGGAGACCTAGTTCTGAGAAAAGTCATGCCAAACACCAAGGTTCTGGCACATGGAGCCTTTGGAGCAAATTGGGAGGGACCTTACCAGATAAAGTCAGCCATTTGGGAAGGAACCTACCACTTGATGGATATGGATGGGAACCTCAATCCGAGAGCTTGGAATGCAGAGCATCTCAAGAAGTATTATCAGTAACTCTTTTATATGTTTTTCTTAGGAAAAGTAAGGCTCTTTCAGCCCAAGAATAAAGGCAGCTTATTAGTTATAGCTGACCAGCATTTTGATTTCAGTATTTGATTATGCATGTACTCGGGGGTACTTGATGTGAACCTCCCTACTTGCAAGACGATTCTTTTTTAAGTATTGAGCGATGTATAGCTCTACGTTGAATATTTTGAGTGCATTATTTGCAGCTATAGCTCCTTAATAGTTCTTTTACGTAACAATAATTACCCAAAAGAACTGGGGGGTAGTATTCCTACTTAGACAGTATTGTGCATGCCATGATTTCATATTTCATATGCCAATTTGAAATTTTTGAAACAGGTTACCTAGACTAACAGGTTCCTGTAGCATGGTGTTGTATTTTGCAGGTTACCTGAGCTGACAGGTTCCTGTAGCATTGACAGTATGTGTGAAGTATGAATATGAATTGACAGAATGTGCAGACTACGATCGATTGATCAGAATTAGCTTGTAGACAGATTGTTGAGAAGAGTATAAAGTCCCAGGTAGCTTCCTGGGCATCGAGAAAAGTCCCAGGTAGCTTCCTGGGCATCGAGAAAAGTCCCAGGTAGCTTCCTGGGCATCGAGAAAAGTCCCAGGTAGCTTCCTGGGCATCGAGAAAAGTCCCAGGTAGCTTCCTGGGCATCGAGAAAAAGTCCCAGGTAGCTTCCTGGGCACGAGAAAAGCTTCAGGTAGTTTCCTGAGCAAATGAGATTGAAAAGCCTCAGTTGACTGAGCACGACATTGTTGCCAAAAGCCTCAAGTTTTTTGAGCATGTGAATTAAAGTCCTGACAAAAGGCACCTTAAAGAGAAGCCTAATAAGCTCTCCCTCATGTGGAACCGCCTTTGGCACATGGGAAGAAGGAGTAAAATCCTTAGCATTTACCTTCATAAGATGTCTAGCCTGACACATGGAGAAGAGGAATCTGTGTGGACTCACAGAACGGCACACAGGTTCCTAGACTCGCCTCGAGGCACAAAAAGGAACCAACATGCCTCGAGGCATGTTGGAACCTAGAGAATAGGATTGGGAACCAAGCAGGTTACCTTTCCAAGAGAAAAAAGGAACCAACATGCCTCGAGGCATGTTGGGACCTAGAGATTAGGATTGGGAGCCAAGCAGGCAACCTTTCCAAGAGATGACCCGAATTAAACAAGAGAAAGCTTTTACTAACGTTAACTGTTTTTTATTTTATGTTTATTTTGCAGGATTAATACTCGAGGAACCTGGTCATGATGAAGAAGAAATTATTAAAGAAGGCTACGGTTTAGATTATCAATACAAAATATAAACACAGAGGTTCCAGGTTTTACAATTCAGCTGTAGTTTGTTGCATTTATTTTGAGAATAGACAAGTGGAAATATGCATGTGTTCTGTTTCTTACAATGGGTTAGCCCACGTAAGCTTGAACATATGAGTAAGGAAGCTGAATTATTCTCTAATGCATAACAGTGAAGTGTTTCATGAGGTTTTGAAGAAAAGTATATAGAAAGTTAAGATTCGAACAAAGAAATATGTGTAAGCCTACCCTGGACAAGAGATATGTAGCAAAAGCAAATATCATAAACCATGAAGAAAGTTATGGGTACAGAGACCCAGAAAACCAGCATAAAAGTTATTGGCACGAAGGCCATGGAAACCAAATTTAAAATTACATTTTGCGAGGCGTTACGAGGAGCCCGCGACCTCATCAAAAGTTATCAAAATTTTTTAAGAATCTTGTTGAAATTACGAAGGAGGAACTTCATTGGAACCCTTGGTAGCAACAGGAGGAGTTGGAAGGATAGGCTGAACAACGTCAGGAGCAGGAACCTCTGCAGTCTCAAGGTTGGCACCTGGAGACCTCTCAACCGTTTTCACGGGAGGTACAGAGGTTGCAGTAGCAGCTTTCTCCTCGAAATCTTTGATCATCCCTACTACGTCTTCACCCAGGAGGGACCAGTCTATATTGGGCATCTTCTCCCATGTGGAACGTATGTAGTCATTAATACCTTCATCATAGCCTTCATCATATCTGGCTTTTTCCTTGATAAGTATGGATGACTTCACAACTTCAGCAGCAGCATTCAAGGCGTCCACCTGAGCTTCCAGTTCATTGGTTCTTTCCAACATCGACAGTTTCTCGTCCTTAAGGATCTTGACCTGACCTTGAAGTTCGATTTTCTCATCTCTTAAAGAGGTCTCCACAATCTTTGCATTTCTGACAGCCGCAGTGGCAATGTTTGCCTTATCCTCACTAGCAGCTAGTTCTGTTTTGAGTTTGCGAATCTCTCCTTGAAGTTGGATGTCATATTGGGTCTTTACAGCAAACTCATCGCAGTATCTAAGAGCAAAGAAAGCAGATTGAGCAGTAGCAAATCTCATGGCGTGCATGGCTTCAGTAGAACTCATCTTACACCAGGCAGCTATCGTCTCTGTAGGAACATGGGTGTCAATCATGTCTTTGAACAAGTTGGAGGATTGATCAGGGTCGGTTTTCACTGCTTTGCTTTTCCTTGACGAGCGAGTCTGGGGAGCTGCTGAGAGGTCAAGAGTTGTCTGAGCAAACTTCCTCTTTGAAGAACCAGAATGAGTAGTTTGGGAAGCAGGAGTGCCAGGAATTTGATTAATAGGAGTTGCATTCAGCGGAACCTCCTTAGTTTCAGTCTTGAAAATCTCATCCACGTTCTTGGACCTTTTGATAAACGATGGGGCTTTTGGAGCCATATCTGCGAAAGAAAATACAAGAAAGTATCAGAGATTTATATACAGAATAAGCAGGTAAAAGTGCAGATGTATAACAATAGAAAAGAAAGGACAACAACAGGGAAACTCATACCAGAAGCTGAGGGTATAAAACCTAGGGCAGATAAATTATCAGGGGTCAATAGGATCATACAATCTCTTATGGCCGAAGAGTGCTTCAAAGCCTCTTTAGCTCTCATTAAACAAGCTCCAGTAAGAACAGTCTGTTTTGGAATTAATGGGCGGCAATTGAATTCAAAGCGGATAGAGGGGCAATCAAAGCAGTAAATGAACTGCTCTTGCCATTGATCAAAGTTCTGTTTAACACCTTTTATACATCGGCCTTGATGACTAGGCCAGGCAGTCAGATAGAAACAACCGGAACCCTTCCCAGTGTCCTTCAATCTGAAGAAGTAACCTAATTCATGTGCAGATAGTGGGGTTGTGAACATGCTAGTGTATAGAATGTAGGTACTAATGGCTAACCTATATGAGTTAGGTGTCAATTGGAGAGGGGCCAAGCCATAGAAGTCAAGAACCTCTCTCAGGAAAGGATGTAGAGGGAAGTACACACCAACTTTGAAGAAGGCAGCAGAGGTTACAACATTTGGAATACCTCGGTCAGGTATCTTGGTATCAAACTTGTGAGCCCTCTCACCTGGCTTAGGGAGAACAATGGAGCAGGATGGACGAAAACATTCCTCATACAATTTCTCTAACCTAGTCGAGGTCATAAGAGAATCCATTTTTTCACAGAAAGGTACAATTTCTTGCTTATACAGCTCTCTTTCAACAGACACTTCGTTATCAAAATCAGGATCTGGGATCAAACTATGATCAGGCTTAGACACTTCTTCTCCGTCAGAGGGCCAATCATCCCCCAAATCTACAAAGGAAGGGGTAGGAAGATTTGTAGAGGGTAAGGTCGAAGGTTTGAGAAGGATATTTCCAGGTTCGTCAATGTCTGGAACAACAACCCTAGACCTAGTTCTTTCCCCTATTGGCATCATAGAAGGTTGAATTGAAGATAAGTGGTCAGAATGTGTAGAATCAGAGGACATCTGCAAAAGACAGACGGAGAAAAATCAGGTTTTGAGTCTTCTAAAAGAGAAATAGTGGTTCTAAAGTTCTTGGACAGACATAACTATGAGACACGAGGTAATCGGTGAATTACACAGAAGCTACGCACCATTAAAACGACTCATATCAACTACAGTATAAGTCGAAAACATGTGTGTACAGAATATGAATAAACAATATTGAGTCCCAGAAGAAGTCAGGGTCACAAGACCGTAAATCGATGATCAAACAAACAGGGTATAGTAAAAGACTGTGTGAGAAGCATGGAATAGATACAAATGTACATACAAAGATTAGAAACGAAGAACATCGACATGCAAGACACGAAAGTGCAGACAGTGCGAAATGAAGTCAAAAGAGCAGAAAGAAAGCAAGTCATACCTTAATTAGAAGAAAGCGGCGACGGAGAGTTTGGATTGAGTAAGTGACCGTCGGACTTTTTTTTCTTCTTCTCTCTCTAAGGGTTTTGGAAGATATTTGGTAAAGATAAAAACTAGACTTGGAGTTAGAAGTGTGTTAATATAATCAAGACAGTTCCGTACACGCGTCAGAGCATTAGTGGAGCGGTAAAAACGAAGAGGTATATGTGTGAAAGGCGTGTGAACCTTGGGAACTCATGCATTAACTACAGCTTTGGTAAGTGATAAGTTCAATTCGAACTTTGAGTTATCTCCAGCTGCCAACCATTATCTCTTCCTATAGATTCTTAAATTATTAAATTTAAAGAGACGTGGAGTTGAGTGACGAATTAGATTCCCAGAGGAGCTAAATGCAAGCATCGAGTTAACTTCGAGAGCAGCTATCTGAAGAAGAAAATAGCAAGATAACAGGTTCCTTAATACAAAGGAAGCTTACTCAAGATTATATTAAGCTGAAAATATTTTATGTCCTGTTTCCTACGCCGAGTTAACTCATGTAGGCTTGGATATAAAATGTTGAAGCGAGGTATTGTTACTAGAATGGTTTAGCATTGAACTTTTGATCGTAGAATTAGAATAGGTTCCTTTCACATTACATGATTTCAAGGAACCGGGGGGTACTTGTTGTGCCCAAAATCTCCATGGGCTAGATTTAGGCCCATTAAGCTATAGGGTTTGATCCATACGAGCCAGAAGATTGATCCAGTATGAGTTATGAAGATCGGATAGAAGAAATGACTAACGAAGTATGAGTATCAGAAGGTTCCCAATGGTCAGGAAGCTGAGCTGAGCATTAGAAGACCAGGTTCCTCCCAGCAGAAGAGTTCGAGTTAGCATAGCAACAGCCATAGAGGTGATAAAAGCATGCGAAGAGTTATCCAGTCTAACCAGTTTGTTATTTGTGCAGGTACTGACACCTAAAAGGAGGTCCCTAAGCGATATGTCCCGAAATAAGGAGGTTCCTGAGAAACAGGCTCCTGAGATATAGGTTCCTGAATACCAGGTTCCTACGAGTTGCCAACAGAAAGTTCTAGAAGCCATCTAGAACAGATAAACGAATTGATATTGGAGAATAATTCTAGGGCGCAGATGATCCTAGAATAACTCTAACCAATAAGAGAATCATAAGTAAGGTACGAACTCGAGTTCTACTCTACTTAGCCAAACTAGTTCGTGAAAGGCTCTAAAGGAACCTGAGTCCAACACGAATTAGATGACCGAATACAGCTATTCCAGTAAGAGACAGAATCATATTAGAACTACGTGAGCTTGATCCCTATATATACAAGGGTACGTAGGCACCTCAGGGTACGACGCATTAAGTTCTCTAATTTTCTCTAAAGGCACCTGAGATTATTGGAGATACCCTCAAGCTCAGCTCAACCCCCACAAACACAACCCAAACCTTTTCATAGAACAGTTGATTGCTAGCCTAAACAACTACCTATAAACCTCACATAAGTTGATTACGAAATCCACTCATCAACAGTCATTAATAGAAACATAAAAGTTATAGGGTACGCGGACCCTAGGAAACCATTCAGAGTTATAGGCACGAAGGCCTTAGCAACCAAATTCAAAGTACATCATGCGAGACACTATGAGGGGTCCACGACCTCATCAAAAGTTTAATAAACGATTCATAAGAGTTTTCTTAAGGTAAAGGAGGCTGGGAGGAACTTTCTGTTACAGGAGAAGGGGGAGTTGCTTCAGGAGTCTCTTGAGGAACCTTGAGGGTAGCTTCCGTAGTCACAGGATTAGATCCTAATGACCACTCGACCGAGTCAATGGGAGGTACGGTTATTTTCATAATAGCTTCAACTTTGAAGTCCTCAATCATGTTCACTACGTCATCCCCAAGAGCATGCCAATCAATGTCAGGAAGCTTCTCCTAGGTTAAACGGATGTAGTCTTTAATGCCCTCATTATAACCCTCATCATACCTAGCCTTCTCTTGGACGAGCATGGATGATTTGGTAGAGTCAGCAGCAACGTTTAAGGCATCAACCTGAGCTTCCAGCTCATTAACCTTCTCCAGCATCGATAGCTCCTCATCTTTTAATTTTTTGACTAGACCCTGAAGTTCTTCTTTCTCCTTTTTTAGCGAGGTTCCAACAGCTTTTGCTCTTCGTACAGCAGCAGAGGAGATGTTTGCTCTTTCTTCTACAGCAGCTAGATCCTTTTTGAGTTTGTTGACTTCTCCTTGCAGTCGGAGGTCATATTGGGTCTTTTCAGCAAAGTCATCACAAAATCTGAGAGTAAAGAATGTGTTGGGCTGCAGAAAACCTCATAGCTTCAAGAGCTTCAGTAGAATCCATTTTTGACCAACCGGTAATAGCTTCGACAGGGACATGAGTGTCAATCAAGTCTTTAAATTGGTTCTGAACAATGGCAGGATCCACTTTCACAGCCTTACCCTTTCTCATAGATCGAGTTTGTGAGCTTCCAGACAAATCTAGGGTAGTCTGAGCTATTTACGTTTGGAAGACCCAGAGGGTTGAATTTGGACAGAAGTAGGAGTTGGAACTTGGTTGATTGGAGTGGCAATTAATGGAACCTCTTTGGTCTCGTTTTCAGTTTTAAAAATCTCTTCAACATTCTTGGATCTCTTGATGAACGATGGAATCTTGGGATCCATACCTGTGAATGCAAGACAAGAGATGAGGCAGGATAGATAAAGAATATGAGGTAAACATACACAATTACAGGAATGCAGTAACAAAAAAATTAAATAAGGCGTTACCAGGGGAAGCAGGAATAAAACCTAAGGTAACAAGGTTCTCAGATGTTAACAGAATCATAAAGTCTCTCATAGAAGAAGAATGCTTTAAGGCCTCTTCAACACTTTGTAAACAGACTCCAGTAAGAACAGTTTGCTTAGGATTAAAGGACGGCAGTTGAACTCAAAACGGACAGATGGGTAGTCAAAACAGTAAAGGAACTGCTCTTGCCATTGATCAAAGTTTTGCTTAATGCCTTTTATACACTGGTCTTGGTGACCAAGCAACCAACCTTTTCCAGTGTCCTTTAATCTAAAGAAATAACCAAGCTCGGGTGCAGATAGAGGGGTGGTAAACAGGCTGGTATACAAGATGTATGTGCTAATGGCTAGCCTATACGAGTTAGGTGTCAATTGCAGAGGAGCCAGACTATAGAAATCAAGGACTTCTTGCAAGAATGGATAAAGGGGAAAGTAAAAACCAACCTTAAAGAAGGCGGCTGAGGTCACAGCATTAGGAATCCCACGATCAGGAGTTCTGATATCGAACCTGTGAGCTCTCTCACCAGATTCCGGGATCAAAATGGAACAGGTTGGACGGGGGCATTCTTCATACAGTTTTTCTAACCTAGCTGAGGTCATAATAGAGTCAAGTTTCTCACAAAAAGGGACAATTTCTTGCTTATACAGTTCCCTTTCAACAGTAATCTCATTATCAAAATCTGGTTCAGGCAGCAATTCTTGGTCAGGTTTGGATACTTCTTCGTTATCCGAAGGCCAATCTTCCCCTAAATCAATTAAGCTAGGAGACTTGATTTGGTCATTGACATTAAGAGGTTTTACGAAGATATCTTGAGGTTCACTAACATCTGGAATTAAAACCCTAAATCTAGTCCTATTGCCGATAGACCTAGCAAGAACAAGGTTTATTGAAGAGAGATGGTCAGAATGTGTTGAGTCGGAAGACATCTGCAAAGGATAGACGAAGAAAGGTCAGGTTTAGGATCACTAGGAGAGAAATTGTGGCTCTGAGACATTCAAACTACCGTGGTTATGCAGTGTAGGCTGTTTTAAAAGTCACAAAGGGGTTATACCTTAATCAAGACATAAATAGGCCATGACATGAATAAAGGAGATGAACAGACAGTCGAAGATTACAATAAAATCATAATGACGTGACCAGGAATCGGTGATTAAACTGCTATTAAGCAAGATATCATGAATGTTCGTGTGTGTGAAATATGAAGTGTGAAGAACAGATACAGACATATACATACACTATCAGATAAAAGACAGCATGCAAGATTGAAGTAAGCAGAAAGTTAAAAATCCGATCTAGATTATTAAAGAACAGAAAGAAACGAGTTGAAATCATACCTTGGATTGAAGCAAACGACGACGAAGAGGTCGGATTGAGTAGATGACCGTCGGGTTTCTTCTCTTTCTCCCTCTAAGGATTTTAGCAAATATTTGGTAAAGGTAAAAAATGAAGCTGGGTCAGTCCGTGTGATTAAGTAGTCGAGGTAATTGGAGGACAGTTACATACACGTGGCAGCAAACGACTGGCGTAGTAATTGAAGAGGTATATGCGTAGAAGGCGTGTGAATCTTGGGAAGAGGCCCTATTAACTGCAACTTGGGTAAGAGATAAGGGTTAATTCAAATTTTGAATTATCTCTTGAAAAGATTTACTGCCAACCATTATCCTTTTTTCTCAAAATTTTAAATTATAGAAATTCAAGGAGATGTATTGAAATAATAAGCAGTCAGTAAGATTCCCTAGGAAGCTACGTGCAAGAATCGAGTTGACTGCAAGAAGCTACAGTTCGAAGAAAATGATATGAGAACAGGTTCCTTAGCAAGAAGGAAGTTAATCAAGATTATGTTTACTGAAAATATTTTATGTCCTATTTCCTACGCCGAGTTAGCTCATGTAGGCTTGGATATATGATATTAAAGCAAAGTATTGTGAGAAGACAGGTTTATAATTGAGCCCCTAACCAGAGAGCAAAATAGGTTCCTTTCACCTCACATGCTTTCAAGGAACCGGGGGGTACTTGTTGTGCCCAAAATCACCATGGGTTGAATTTAAGCCCACTAGGCCTTAGGGTTCAATCCATATGAGCAAGAAGATAGATCCAGTACAAGATGTGAGGGTTAAATCTGATGAAGTAAGCATCAAACAGAGAAAAGATCAAGAAAATATGAATACCAAGAAGTTCCTAAAGGTCTGGAAGTTGAGTAGAACATTTGAAGACCAGGTTCCTCTAAGCAAAAGAGTTCGAATTAGTATAGCTACAGTCACGAAAATAGGTAAGAACATGCAAAGATATTAGATGAGTTAACCAGTCTAACATATTTGTTATTTGTGCAGGTACAGGTACCTAGAAAGGGGTTCCTCAGCAGCATGTCCCGAAATAAAGAGGTTCTTGAGAAACAGGCTCCTGAGATATAGGTTCCTGAGCACCAGGTTCCTAAGAATGACCGACAGAACATTCTAGAATCTATCTAAAACAGATAAACGCATTATTATTGGAGTATAATTCTGGGGCGCAGATGATCCTAGAATATCTATGATATACGAGAGAATTATAATGGGGTACGAACTCGAGTTCTACTCTATTTAATCAACTAGTTCGTGAAAGGCTCTAAAGGAACCTGAGTCCTACACGAACTAGGTAATCGAGTACAGCTATTCCAGCAGAGACAGAGTTGCATTAGAACTACGTGAGCTTGATTCCTATATAAAGGATACGTAGGCACCTTGAGGGTAAGACGAATTCAGCTCTCTAATTCTCTCTAAAGGCATCTGAGATTATTGGAGACACCCTCGAGCTCAGCTCAACCCCACAAACACAACCCAAATTGTCCATTGAACAGTTGATCGTTAACCTTACAACTCATCGAGAACCTCACAAAAGTTGTTACGAAATCCACTCATCAACAGTTTCAATAAAACCAAAAAGTTGAGTCTAATTAATCTAAATATGAAGTACACCTTCATTTTTTGATAAGTATATATGAAATATTCCCGGTATTATAAAAAGCGTAATTCGAAACTAATCGGTAAAGGCGATTAATAATCGGCCTGATTAATCAGATTACTAATCTGAACCAGTTTAATATTATTTTTTATATATAATTATAGTAAATATATAAAATATAAACATTAAATAAATACTTCATGAAATTTATAAATATTTAAAGCAAAAAAGGACATAGTCATAAGTTAAAAAGTTTGAATTCACTCGTTTACATTAATATATCCAAAATAGTACAAGTAGAGAATTCAACACATTATACTTCATTTAAGCTCTAACAAAAAATAGAACCATTTTAAGCTCTTTTGTCTTCTGTTTTTCGACAAAGATATTGCCTTTGCAAACTGATCCACTGGACCAAGTGAGCGTGCTTGTTTATTAATACCGTCAATCTCAACAATACCATCTGCTTTATTGATATTGATACTAACTTCTATCCTTATTGATATTGATACTGCTATTACTTTTAGATTTTTACGCTTTTAATTTTTTTTTTATTCTAATTTTTCATGAGTTTTAACATTTACATTTTTTTTAACTTTGACCGAACTTTCACTGACTTTTGATCGAATTAACCGTTTTTAATCCAATTTTTTAAAAATCTGTTCGGTGAGCTACCGTACAGCGATTAATCGCCGCTTTTTAGAACACAGAATATTCCTATGTCATGTATAGCCGGTTAAAAAAAACAGCTTACCTTGGTGAGTATATTTGATATAGTTCCAAGTCTTGCATACCAGGTACAATCCGAAAATTGTAAACTGCTTGTACTTTTAGTTGGAGAAGTTAGCACTCTGTGGCTACACATTGGTCAGAGTTCTGAGTTGGTAAAAATTCAAATCAGTTCTTCTAAATTAACTCAAGAGTAACAAAAACAAACAACATCAAAGGTACACAGGATTACGTTGTTTAGAGTTCTGAGTTGGTATTTCTTAGTTGGGTCCTGGTCTCTAACAATCGTTTGTCAGGGACTGGTTATTTAACAATCGGTTCCACATGATCCAACGGCTGAGATTAAAAAAAAAAAAAAAATTTACTGTCCGCTATAATTTTCCGCGGATAGGCAGATTACCTGTCCACGGAAATTATAGGGACAGTAAAAAAATTTTGCAATCCAGGGGGCCCGTTGATCCAACGGTTTAGAAACCGATTGTTATATAACAGCTCCCTGACAAATGATTGTCAGGGACCAAAACCCTTCTTAGTTAATTTATTCCAGTTCCTCCAAATAATATATGCTCAAGAGTAACATGGAACTGCCTAAAATCTGTTCAGTTTTTAAGCTACCTCAACAGATTGCACTAGTAATACATACAAGATCATAGCAAACCAACAAAGGTACACAACCTTCAAAAGGATTTATTTTATGTCAATGCTGAGTGCATGCATTGAAAAATAAAATAAAACATTATCATTTCTTTTTCTTGTGTGCTCCTGCTATTTGCTACTCCCTTCGTCTCACTTCCATTATATTTAACATATAATATACGTAATTTAAGTTACAAAATTGGTCAATTTCATTTTTCAAGCAACTTATGACTTATAAGGAGGGGCGGCTCAAGATATTTAGAGACCTAAAACCAACATAAAAATTGAGGCCTTTTATAATTTTTATAATTTTATTATTATTATTATTATTATTATTATATAAAATTTATTTTTCTAATTTTCTTAGAAGTTTGATGCAAATTCTTTAATTGTATTTTCATAATTTAACACTAAAGGCAAACTAGAGAGATGTTGAGAGAGAACTTTGTAATATTCTTTTAAGTCCAAAATCAAAGTCGGGACACAATTTACACATATACATTTTGAAATTGAATGGTAAAGGAAAAGTCATCACCAAACCCTAAAAAAATTGAAGGACTTAAAAATTGAAGAAGAGAGGCATGAATGCTCTGGGAATGAAAAATAACTAGTTAAAAATTACATTTTCTTGTCTAATCATACATCCGGATGTAATTGATTTTTAAAAGTCAATCGTACAAATAAAGTTGAACTACTTTTGAATTTTTCTAGGAAGTTTTGTGGTTTTAGGAAAATGAATAATTAATAATTATTTATAACAGTTATTATTAAAATGAATATATCGTTAAACGTAAATAAAACGTAAAATTTAAAAATTACGATTTATGAGTTTTTTTATAATTTCCATTAAGTATTTAATTTTTTTTTGTTGAGTAAAAAAATTACAAAATTTTAAATAACAATACACATATGTATGTATTTGGAGGCCTAAAATTATTGAACTAATTTTGAGTTTTTCTAGAAAGTTTTGTGATTTTGGGAAAATGAATAATTAATATTATTTAGAATATTTATTATTAAAATGAATATGTCGTTATTCGTTAAACGTAAATAAAAAGTAAAATTTAAAAATTACGATTATGAGTTTTTTTTTATAATTTCCATTAAGTATTTAACTTTTTTTTTTGTTGAGTAACAAATTTCAAAATTTTAAATAACAATACACGTATTTGGAAGCCTAAAATTTTCAGAGACCTAAAGCCATTACCTAGTAGAAGCATCGCCCCTGATTATAAGACCATAAGAACTTATGAGAGGTATTTGTCTAACCAACTTATTAGCTCAACTTATAACTTATATGTTGATAAGTTGAATGTTAAAAATCCTAACATTCAACTTTCAACTTATTCTTATTTCTCGATACACGCAATACATAATATTATTCAAATCTTCAAAATCATATATCTTTTGAT
The DNA here is from genome assembly GCA_037693485.1 of Kitagawia praeruptora. Lineage (NCBI taxonomy): Eukaryota > Viridiplantae > Streptophyta > Magnoliopsida > Apiales > Apiaceae > Kitagawia > Kitagawia praeruptora. The sequence goes on along the minus strand of CM075353.1, from coordinate 38,056,893 downwards.
CCATTCCTTAGAAAATTGATATGTATATATCAAATTAATCTACTCATCGAGATCTATCCACTAAAAAATAAATATTTCGAAAATAATAAAAAAAAATTAACTTACAAGTTCTGATTACCAAACACTCTATTGATTTATAAATTCTGATTTATCAAACAATTTACTGACTTATAAGTTCTACTCTACTTATCACTTATATGACATTTATGCTTTTAAGTTATAAGAGCATGTCTAATGGTGTGCTATATCTTGTATTATAGTTATATTATAGCACAAAAAGTAAAAAACATCACTTCAATGATGTGCTAAATTTTGTGCTAAAATAGCACAATGCTATAATTTGTGCTATATTTATATAGCACAAAATATAGATGGAGCTATATTTGCCACATCATCAAAAAAGGAAAAAATTGAGGGAAATGGTAGATTAGGTACTTCAATTTTCTACCTATATTCAAAATAGTGGGGTACTTGGAGAATTATTTAAATCTAGAACAAGATTTAGCACAAACCATTGGAGACATTGTGCTATTTTAGCATCAAAAATCACTTTTTGATGCTAAATTATAGCAATAACTCCACCTATTTTAACACAACCATTGGACTTGCTCTAAGCTACTCTTCTTAAAATACCCCAAACACCCACTATATCATAAGATGAACATTTGAGAAAATACATATACTGCAAAGTCGCATACGAAAAACTGCAAAACTTAATTGCAATTACTAATAAACACAAAAAAACCCATCCTGGACAACTGACCCAACATTTTATTCTGTGTTGCTACATTGTGTTCCAACCCAAAATAAACCAACACATAATTCCACTATTACTATAGTTTCCACAAGTGATGGTACGTAGACCACCAAAATGCATAACATCTTTATTATAATGCTTCACTGCCACAAACACCTCATTATGGCAAAATTATCAATTTCTAGAACCCACTTAACAGAGTTACTTTGTCAGTACACAAAGACCATATTTCTGCTGACTGGAATTGCCTGCAAATATTTGACTAGGGCATTCCAGTTTCTTCATAAAATTCATATCTTCGATCCAATCTAACGAAGGACATACACCACAAAAGATTTGCATTTACTGCACCTATTGACTCCATGATCTCCCTTTGATCCGATCTGGAAAAGCTCGGCACAAGCTTCATAAACACAAAAAAATAATAAAACATTTTTCATTATTTATAAATTTAAACACTATTGTTACAAAATTCATGATAAGCATAAGATAGAGGTTCTAAAATAAGTGTTGCTAATCATTTGACATATCCAATTAACCAAAATAATTTTAAGTCCAGCCAACACATACCTATTTGTCTAAATAATGTCTGGCTTATTCTCCACAAGTGAGCAATAAGAAGCACATTTCGCAATATTGCAACAGACTGAAACTCGTAGCAGATTATAAACTCAAACAAAAAAGCGAGTAATCCAGATAGTTCATGCAAGTCGATTAAAGAGGTTTCAGAATAGACATGGCAAACATGTCACATTCCTGCAAGTGTGGCGTATATTTTTATGTTCCGTCCCCTAAATCTCAAATTCATGCACAAGACTAAATACATTCATAAATACAAGTACCAAACCCATACAAGGCACTAAATAAATCCATGTCATCTTGTGTACTTTTCTTCTCATATATAATTAATACATAAATATGTACAATAACATTATAAAAAATATAATAAATATATAAAAATACATTACTTTGAATTATAACATAAGTTCTATTGGTTCGCATTTTGAAGTCTAATATTAATTTGAGGTTTTAATATCCATTACTGCTAGTATCTTAAGATTATAATATTATAAAAATATATAATATAGCCATACACAAAACCAAGAAGATGGATTCTACTGTATGCCAATTTAAGTTTTCCCGAATTACAATTAGCAATATTTATTATAAAATTTCTTCCACCTAAAAGTGAGTACATGCCATTAAGCTGTAATCTATCTACTTTTCGATGTAACATACACAAACCACGAACAACGATTATGCCTTTCATGGCCCGGTTTGTCGTTTAAGTAAACAACTCTACAATTATTCTGCATACTCGCATGCCACCTTTTCTAACCTCGTGCATTGTGCTAGTGATTGACGTTGATAGGTCAAAAATTTCAAGTTACATAGTGTTCTTTATATCAGTACATGAATATCAAGAGTTATCGAACAAACTTAAAAGATGTTACAAGGAGAGCAGAAGACAAACCTCTTTATCAGCAGGTGCCTGCAACACTCCAAGACCATCCATGCCCAATAATAACTAATAACATTGGCCACAACGCAAACCTGATGGCTGAATAGCTAGAAACAGGCCACTGGATGTCACCCACAGTAAATCGTTCACAACCTAAAAATGACAAATCAAAATAACGTCTTCAGAATAAATGTCAAACTAGTTGCTACAATAGTCCTTCATGCATGTAAAAATCATAATAAAAAATTGCAGAACCCATACCATCCACACAACAATTTTCATCTCACACAAAGAAACGACCTTCCCAGAGAGACTGCCCTTGATATTGTGGTGCTAGCGGAACTGATTGGTTGCTTGCTTTTTGATAATTCTGCTGTTGTCCCTGATACTGATTCAAGTTCCCAGGAATTTGATAATCCTGCCAAATATTTTGTTTGACCATTTGCGCTCGCGATGTAGAGGCTTGTTTCCCAGGAAAAGGAAAGCTTACAACCCCATTTAAGTTATCATTTTTACTCACAGGTTGGTAAACTGTTACTGGATTAATAGAATTGCTAAAGCCACCAACTTGTGCGGCTGATGGTAGCTGATATCCATCTAGCCAGCTGTAATCATCCACTGGTGGAGCTTCCTTAGATATTGTACCAGACATTGGTTCATCCACGGATTTGGAAGGGACAGAGTTAAATCCAGGCGGTGGACCCATGCGTCGAATGGGTCGGCTAACTGGATTCTTTTTTAATCCTGCTGACATGCCTGCTGACGGCTTCATACAAAGAGTAGCAGCATTGTCTCCAGAGGACATAACAGAACTGAGTCTATTTGGGATTCCAGTTTCTGTAGCTGATAGAGGATACCTATTAACAAAGTTAAGACTCGTAGACTGTGGGAAAGACAATGTTGAAGGAGCTGGCTGCAAAACCTCTGAATAATCCTGCAACTTGGATTTTGAAGAGAAGTCACTCTCCAGCAAACTCAAACTGGGAAACCCATTAACAGCAGAAGCGCGTGCAGTTGCCCAATTCAAATCACTTTGCTGTGCTGGTCGCATATATTGGGCTGTGACGTCAACAAGAGAAGTAGGTGGCCTTGAAGTCGTATTAAGAGAATTCTGAAGAACAGAATCAACATGAGGTACAGGAACAATTGCCTCTGTATTTCCGAAACAAACATTGGAGACATCAGCAGCAGGCAGAAAACCCTCAGACGTTGTTGCATCAACCATATCAATTTGCTTCTTAGCTACTAACGGCTTGAAAACAATCACCTCATCTTCATCATCTTCATCATCTCCATCCAAGTACAGCTGTTCCTTTGGCTGCAGGGTTCTCTTTTCACTTTCCACAAAATCCTCTTGTCCAATAAAACCAAATGCAGGGCTTTCAGAAGTTTGAGGATTGACGCCAATAACAAAGCTCTTCAGCTTAGTATCATAATAAACACCATGCTCTCCAACCTTCACTACATTAGCAAGTGCCTTTCCGGCAGCTATTATCCTTTCAATACGAGCTTTCTTCTCCTTATGGCCACCATCACCTTGAAATGAATGCTTTCTTGAAAAGTCAAGAATGAGTTGTGCAGCATGCAGAGGAAGAAAACCTCTCAATTCAAAGTCCTCAGGCAATGCAAGCCGATTTCCAGTTTCACCTTCATCATACCTGCTCATATTGTAAAAGCAACTATCATCCTCGTCCTGATTAACAAACATGAACCCACTAGAGAGGAGCTTATTCAAAAAGGGAACAAAACAATTCCAGAAAAAGGATTTTGCAGTTGACTGCCTCTCATCAGGTTCACAACCAACCACTATATCTTGACGACATGCTAACCACTCCACAAAAACCATTATGCCAGGCAACAAGTAGCTGGATGTAGGATCAGTCAACTGGATGCACCTCTCAAGAATGTGCCCCATAAATTCAAAAATAGCAGTAAATGCTTTCTTGAGTATAACCGAACGTTGCAAGATTTCGGCATATGATTGATTTTCAGTTTCCCTATTCACGTTGTGAGCAGTGAATATCAAAATCGCTATCAACCTAATAGTCAAGAGTCTACACTCTGAAGTATCTGCACCAAAGTTCAGACCCTCAACTGGACCAGAGGATATAAGCTCAAGAAAGTCGCTCCTGGTCAATGAAAACACTTCCTCGAAAGTCTCTAAGCTGAAATAAAGATTACAGAAGTAAGGTACAACTTTTGATGTAACAATTATACAATATATGTTCATAGATATCAATCCAACCTTGTACGTGTAAACAAAATGCCATTTAGTCGGAGAAAACGTATGCTGAATGCCTTTAGAATTTCTCCCATACTGTGTGGCTTCTCTTTAACAAGAGCTGCTTTGGCCTTTACATTATTTATTGCAGGCTTGTTGTCACCTTTCCCTCTTCCTCTTCCAGTAGTCCGAACCTGCCTAGGCTTGAAAGAAGGTGTCTTAACATCCCCAAGCAGCTGTGAATAGCTCTGACGATTCTGCAAACATGAAAGTTAACAATGTTGATGACAGTACTTAACTATATAAAAAGGACACCTACAAATTTACATGCTGATCTCAATCATTTCCATTTATAATATATAATAAGATGGAGATGCTATGCTGTGAATGAACCCTCCATGCTAGATAAGACAACATATCAAAGTCATCCCCTATTTAACTTACGACAAAAAAAAACTCATTTCTGGATTTCTAATGTGCACGTCTATGGATTTAGCTGTCTATATTAAATGTGGAGATAAAAATTAACACAGAATAGCATTAAAAAATATAAGGTACAGATACTATGCTGTGATGGACACTCCAGGCTAGATAACAGAAGATATTGAGGTCCCCTTATTCAGCTTTTGTGTATGTCTACGAATCAAGATCGCCATCAATAAGAAATATTAGATAAGATTTATCATGGAATCAAAACAAAAAATTTGTACACGCCATTAAATGCAATCAAGAAGCTAAAATATGTGATCCTCCATGCACCAATGACTAAATATATAGAACCAAATAACAGCTGCAAAACGGTGTACAAAACTACTTTACACACGAGGCCCCTTTCTCCACCTTCTGTGTGCGAACTGAATAAAACCGAGACATTTAATTATGAAAATTATTTGAAATACATAAATGCATCCTTTAGTCTTATTTATAGAACAAATCACGAGAAGTCATTAATATATATATACATACTGGTGCCAAATTTGCATCTAATCATATAAAATACAACTATAAACAAAATCAAAGCTAGATCCGCAGATAAAATCTCTCCTGTATGTGCTCAGTTAGTACCTTCTCAAATGCAATAATCAAGTTTTCCCTTGCAGTGCTAAAAGGGGTATCTACTGCCAGACTTCGAAAATATCGATACACTGCTACCAATTCATCCCCCGAGTATGAAGCTAGTATTGCAAGCTGCATTCCATTCATCAACATATATCTTATAAGTTTAACACATAAGTTATAAATTTTTGTACAGAAAAAAATGTTGATCTTAAAAGAACAAATATAAGGCTAAACAAACATGCATAGGAAGATAGACTTACCTGATGATGCGGGTTGCCACTTGAGGGCCAAAGTGATGCCGCCTGCATGTAGTAACTAGATGCAGCCGCAAAATCTCTAGCTTTTGAATCACCTTCCCCATACAACCCTTTGTATCGAGCAAGATCCCCAAGATAAATCAAACAACGATTGCAGGATATCAAGCCTTCTTTAACCTCTACGGATCTGTTCCGCTCTTTGGAGGAAGAAATCTGACCTTCTGGATCATCTGTGACGTAACTCAGAGGTAGGCCATACTTTACCCTGATCTTGACCATCAAATCATGATAGAATCCAGTTGCCTCGGAGAGAAAAGTTTTAAGTTGGGCGCGAATTTTATTGACCCGGTCAGGTCCACCTCTGACGGTGCCTTTTCCACTTTGAGACACAGATGATAAAGCAACACTATAGTGTGCCCGTAGCTCCTCAATTCTCCTGTAATGCAACTGCCACAAAGCATACTCTATCTCATGTTGCTCGGAGAAAGCATGATCTTCAAGGATGATAGTCTCATAGTTTTCGCGCATCTGTTGCCATGCATTCGGATCTGATGGAATTCTGGATTGAGCTGCTTTCCTACGCTTAGTCTCCAATTCCGCATTCTAAAAATAAAAGGCAAACTTAGAACTGCCAGGTACATAATACAATCATGATGCCTGCATCTTTTTAATATGATTAAAAGCAGAAAATAGCTGTTATGCCATATATCTCGAAGTGTTATCAGTGTTTAACTGACAGTACAAAGATGTACATGTATTTAGTTTCCAACTTATTCTGTAAATTGGTGCTGCAATGTAATTATTTTACGAATTAAAAAGGAGATTTTTCTCAGGATATCATTTGGGTTTAAAGAAAAATGATATGAAATCAAGAGACACCAAGACAGAAAGAACAATTACCTGGTTGTAGAGACGGTGAATACGCTCTCTTGAAGGAATGTCAGAAGTGTTGTCCATAGGAATAGTCATAATCCATCAAAATACTGTGCCAAAATCAAAATAACTATGAAGCCAGTCTAATACAGCAACATCCGAATATTTTAACCAGAGACATGATAATTTTAGGCATGAAAGAGACAAGGAAACATAGTTACAGTTCCTTAATAAGAATTATATGTTCTTGCAAGTGTAGTTACAAACTCTTATACCGCTGCATTACAGCATGGAGTAACAACAGGACAACCTCCAATGTTCTGTATATTATTTTTGAGGGTACATGTCAGGATCTGTGTGTCTTAGCAATACCATACTAGAATGGTATTATAAATTAGTACTGCAAGGGTATTGTAGTCTTTACTTTTTAGTGTTAGTTAATTTCTGGAGAACTACAAATAGCAGTTGTGGTTGTAATTTCAATTTATGCTTGATAAAATAAGAGAAAAGGGAACTTAGTCCCACCAATCTGTTTCTCTCTAGTTTCCTAACTGATTTCTCTCTCTAAAACTATCTTCTTCTACAAGATCTATCTACACCTCTCACTTATACTTTGTTCTTACTCTAAATCTCTGCTAAAACTACTCTGTTTCTGTCACTTATTTCCTTATATTACTTTTAACTTAAAAAATACCAAAAAACAACTTGAGATCTTATATCAGAAATCACCAGAGACAGTACACAGATTATGAAACACAATGCAGGGGACGCATGCTTAATAAATGTCAGAGAGACAACTAATAAAAAGGATATAGAAACCGACCAAAGAAAAACAGGGTACTCATTACAGAGCCTTGTTAATAAAAATAGTACTAAGTTACTAACATCCTTATATAATTTGTTTTGACTTTCTTTCATGCTCTTTCTGGTTTTTCTTCTTTGTAATAATTGCTCATTCCCTAGTGTATGTAGACATGTTAAAAAAATTTGCTCAACATGCTATAATTGCATGGTTACCGTCCCATATATATTTGGTCATGTTTTTTATTGTTTTCTTTATCTTCCTTTATCTTAAAACACACCCAAAGCAATTTAAACAATAGAACCCGATACCAGTGTTTCAAATAAAACCCACTCGAGTTTTAAATTAGTAACAAAAGTGTATCCTGTATCCAGAAGCTTCTTAATAAATTACTATTAGAACATAATATTCTTAAATCTTTATCATTATTCAAACATTAAGACTCTCTTCAAATGTCGGTCAATTTGGTTGCAACGTGCACATATATAAATATAATACAGGTATTGTGTTACAACCAGTATAAACTGACAAATATCATAAAAAGACCAAAACAAGAGTAAGTGAGCAACCGGCCAACCAGCCCTGCAGATCAGACCAATAACAAAAAGTACTACAAACTGTGTCATACTCTTGTTCCCCTTCCAATTATTTCTTAATAGTTCATCCAGCTGAAATACTGCGTAAATACCTATGATGAGGTTTTCGCTACCATCAGTTGACGAACGCATTACAATTGATGGAAAATTAAAAACTAAGACCATTAAAGGAATCTTATCAGAAAGGGATTGTAGCATGAGGCAAGCAGCAAGGAGGACAACCTCTTTTAAAAAATAAAAACAGAATATCTGTCTATATATACACATGTTGCCTGAGAGTTTGTTAACCTTCATGTCTCCTACACTCGTGATAGGACAAACTAAAAATATTCTTTTATAGCAAATTACGTAATACTGAAACAGATATCAAAAGTGAACACTGACAGTTAAAGATACCAAAAACAACAACTCATTTCATGAGTAAACACAATCCACATCATATTACTAAAATTTCGGTATGTCTTATTTGGTAACATTAACCAATCAGCACATACCCCTAATTCAATCGAACCCGCAGGCACACCCTCACCAATCAGTATATACCCCCTAATTAAATCAAACAATCACTATACATCAATTTCAAATAATCCATCCCGGGGTTTATCGTATCCAGGCCTTTAATCGTTGTAAACAAACATATCTTTTTGCATACCACAAATTCGAAACCACATAACTAAAAAATAACAATTAAAACAACCTATCAAGCAAGCAAAACCTAGATACGCATACATATTAAGCACAACATAGATCGCAACTAACTGATCCACCAATCATCAAAATATAAAATAAAATAAAAACAAAGCGAAACAACAAATAGGGAAAATTAAAGATGTATATAAATAAAATATACGTATAGATGGGGGGGATAGATACCTTTGATGTTGAAAAGATGGCGTGGGTGTGATAGAGGAGGGAAGAACAAGAACCCTAAAACGCGTTTTAGGGTTTGGAGCTGGATTTTAAATGTTTTAATTCATTATTACTTATTTTAATATTGTTATTATTATGTTTTGAGAGAGAGAGAGAGAGAGAGAGAGAGAGAGAGAGAGATGAAGAAGAAAAGAAGAAGGAGAGATGAATATGATATGATGATGGCAGACAGAAACCTCCTTCGCTCGCTTTTCTTGCTTTGGTCTACCTCTTCAATCTTCTTTATTTAGCCCCTCTATATACGTGTGTGTATTCTGTATACTGTACGTACAAATTCTCATTTTTAATCAAGATTTTTATATCAAGAATACACTAAAACCTCGACAAATTAATACTGGATAAATTAATAATCCATTATAAATTAATATTTTCAAAATAATTCTTTGATCCCTACATAATAGAGATAGTGTAAATTTAAATTAATAAAATTTGTTGTTCCCTATACTATTAATTTATAGAGGTTTTACTGTAGATTTATAGTTTTTAATTTTTTTTTAACAAATTTAATTCAAACTTATTTTGTTTGAACTATTTTAATTAAACTAAAATTTTAAAATATAAATTCATTGATTATAAAAATAGGTAACTTCTAGATATATGTTTAAATTAATAATTTTATATGTTTTGTTTAAAATAAATTTGCAAAATAGTTAGGCTCATTACAATAGATTTTAATAATTAAATTATAAAAATAAGTATGTCCCCTGTAGATGTGTTTACATTAGAATAACCGGGTAATAAAGTCGTGCTACGCATGCCATGAAAACATTTTTAAAAATCGTATATGACATCATTTTTTGTTGAATTTTATTATTTTAAAGTTGATATAATGAATTGAAACTTGTGCAAAATGTAATTCAATTTGAATGTTAAGAATTATAGAGAATATAATTAGCAGGAAAAAAAAACATGTTTCAGTTAAACTCTTAATTATTAATATTAATATTTTCAAAGATATTAACGATAGTCGACACCTATTTTGATGCATAAATTTTTTTTTTGAAATCCAATATTGATAAATATTTGTAAAGTTTGATAGTGGATAAGTAAAAGTAACATTTTTTAATCATTTTTGTTGTCGATGGTATTATGAGATATGTGATTGCTTAATTTGTTGATAAATTTGTTTGTATGACAAAAAAAAAACAGAATGTAGGGTACGTTTGGCTTGATACCTATAAATAAGGTACGTAGACATATTGGTTGAGGATCCGCGACCTTGCTTTCAATAGAGAATACTCCTTCCTCTATTGAGCAAAACCTAATCCCCAATACAATCTCAGCCACCCATTAACACACAGACCTTTCTCCATTGTTAAAAACCGATCTTCATCGTCCTACGTCGATCGCCATCGTTTGAGGTCGATTATCGATCTAGGCCGACCATCGTTCTTTACCGATCGCCATCATCAACAACCACACATCCAATAACACTCCGTGAATTTGTTTCCACCAAATTCTTCCGTTAACATATATATAAATAGCATTACAATTATAATTGTTTTACAGTAGCAGCTACTAAAGGTATTTGTACACCTTTTGTAGAGTTTGTATTGTTACGGATCAAGCAAACCCTAATTTCTATGAAGACCGCGAGTGGGAGGATGATATAGAGGCTAATATAAGACAAATGAGGGGTTACAGAATAAGGTTGCCTCATCTTAGGGGAGGTCAGTTAGTGTCTTTGATCGTCTTGGAAAGAAGTTAACTGAGCATGATCCTCGTCTCAAGCTCGAAAAACTTACAGCTGACAAGAAGGATAAGCGAACCCAGACTAGGAGCCAAGGTTCGGAACGACCCCCCCCCCTCTCCTCGTAGAGAGCGTGAGCGGTCCTATCATCGCAATGATAGTCCCCCTTCTCCTCGTAGAGAGCGTGAGCGGTCACATCGTCGCGATGAACGACCCCCCTCTCCTCATCGAGAGCGCGAGCGGTCCAATAAGTACAAACATGACCCCCTGGATCGCAAAAAGAAGGATTGTAAGGAGGATCATTAGCAGTCTAGTGCTCCCAAGAAGACCCAGTCCCACCATGACAGCACTGGAGATGGACAGAAAAAAAGTTGAAGATAAGGAGACCAAGGTGGGAGACTACAAGCTAGAAGAGCTAAAGAAGGCCTTGGATAAGACGAATGCAGATAAGGGGACCCGTAACCCCATGGGTTCGGCCTCGCCTTTCACTCAAGAGATCAGGACCACTCCTTTTCCCACTATATTCCAGAATAGTATCCCAGACATGACTTATAATGGGGACACTAACCCTGCAGAGTTTGTTATTCGATTCAACAATGATATGGATGTGTACCAAGTCTCGTTGTTGGTTAGGTGCAGATTGTTCGCGGCCTCGTTGAGGGGTGGTGCCCAGCGGTGGTTCTCTAAGCTAGGGGCTCTTGTCACAATAGACTCTTGGGAGCAGTTTGCGGACATTTTTATTAAGCAATTTCAGTCCTCAATGCTCTATGCAGCTCCTGTATCCACCCTGGCGAACATAAAGCAGAAGGAGGGTGCGACCCTACATGACTACTTTAAGAGGTTTAATGCTGAGGTCCTTAGGGTGCGTGGAGCAAATGACGAGGTTGTTAAAAATTTTCTTATTGCCGGGCTGAGAGAGGGCATCAAGTTCTGGAAGAAGTTGCAGGCACAAACACATAGTACTCTCTTTGAGTTCTACAAGGAGGCCGAGCCTTATAATGGATTGAAAAGTCGATGGAGGACCTCAAGAAGAGTAATGAGGCTAGTAATAGTGGAAGTAAGTGTTTGGTTTCGGGGCAAAACGCAGCGGAAAAATAGTCATAAAATAATAAAAATTACGAAACCCTAACGCATGATCCATGTATAAATCGTGACTGATTATGGTGAATAGAATTAGTACCTTTTTGAAGCTTTAAAACGTATGAAAGATGGAGGTCCTAGATCGCAATCACCACGCAGCCCTTGTAGCAAGATCTGCGTCTCCAAAGTAATCCACATGAACGTCCGATCGTCCAACGATCAAGGGAGCCGGTACTAGCCGATCGATGCCTCTCTCTCTCTCTCTCTCTCTAGCCTCTCAAAGAATAGAGCAACTAGGGTTTTTGCTAAAATATGATTTTACAAAAGTTGTACCCTAAACCATACATCATTATGTATATATAGGGAAGAGAGATTGGGCATAACCCTAATCAGCTTGGGCTTCAACTAAACTCAACTTATTTTGATTTTTTTTATGAATTAAATTCGAAATACAATTTAATTAACTAAGTCCAACTCAATTAATTAAATAACCAATTTCGAATTTATAATCATTTAATTAAAAATGAAATCTGATTTCAAAATCAAATTCGAATTTTAATTATTTAATTTAAATCTGGTATTTAAATAAAAACTCCTTTTAAACGTTCTTATTGTGTATAACCCTTTAGGTTATTATTACGTTGACAATAATTTTAATATCCAATAATAAAATTATAAACAATGAGCGGCATCTAGTAATACATCATTGCTAACCAAGTAATAATAATTGATGATCCAATTAAACCTTTCGTGATTAATGTTTCCGTGTAATATAATCCCTTTAACCAAATATTTTAGATTAAACTCGAGGCATGTATTCAGTCGTCCTCTTCAACATTTAATCCAGGTTTCCATGATCAATGAATAGACTATTAAAACAAATCAATATTTGAGCATGACCATGCATTTTCATAGTCTCACTCAATCAAGAGGCCAATAATATCTCTCCAAATAATAGGAGGGGTAAATTCTATATCTATCAGTCATATTTCTCATACGTCTCATAATATACCTGATATGGGCTAAAAGTAAGCCCTAAAGACATGCACATTTAATGCGACATTAATTAGACCCAGCATGGTCCAAACGCGGGGCCCATTAGTGGGGTCCAAACCCCTAATTTCAATATTAAATTCGTAATTAATATTGGAGGAGATAAACTGTTCAGCAATAAGAGTCAAATAAGGATATTACTTCTATCAGACTTAGCCTCCAAGGCACCTACTTCAACATGAAACTGACTCCTACAGAATAGGATCCGGAACCTTCATCAAGGCGGTGACTTGTCCATCAAGTCACCTAACCCTACTACGATTCTAAGGCTTCTCAGCCTATATAAAGGGCCTGACTCCTCAATCTCAGAACTACGTTTTGGCTTGATTCTCAATAACGAGATACGTAGGCACTCTGTGAGGACCGATCAGTCTCGAAATACGGAAACAACCATTAAAGCTCGAAGCTTATGAACCCTAGCATTAATTACGCACTAACCCTAGTTTTTATTCCACAACAATACCCGATGTCCACTTTTATCATCACCCGGTCAAAGGTAACTTTTAATGTAGTCAAAGTATATTAATCCTCGTATAGAAATATAATGATCTCAAGTCTAAGGATCATTACACCATTATCACTGTGGGTCCTTCTAATGACATTATCAACGTGTAGAATCTCACGGTGGGTTAATCCAATGCCATGTATAATATTACATGCACCTATGTTCTTGACTTTAGTATCACTATACCTATGACCAATGAGATGTGCTCATCTGTCAACAAACATTCTAATCTTTTATGCATTATAATTGTCCCATAATAATAATGCTCGATTAGGGATATTTAGGAATATTAGCACTATTCATGTAATCTCATTTTTAAGTCACACACTGTCACACTTAAAGATATAGAATACGTGTTACATATTCCAAGGACATTTATTATTCTAACATTTATTTCGCAGTAAATAAAGACATAATAAATCATCATTGAATAATCGATGGAACATAATCATTAAATAATAAAATAGTCTTTCCTAGAAACATGATTACATTGTCTCTAGGGCACTAACACTATCAGTAAGGGCAAGAGAGTGAAGAGGAAGGACTCTCGGATACCTAGGCAAAGACGGGATCGTAGTGAGAGCCCAAAGAGGAGGGGTCGCAATCCGCCAAGGAGGTCACCACCGCGAGCTCAAAGTGGAAGGAATGAGGATCAGTCCACACCTTTAGTGGCCTCCATTGATCACATCTATGTAGTTAATGCTGACAAGGGGATGTTTAAGAGGCCCTCACCTATGAATAACCGGGCAACCAGGGATAGTCGTAAATATTGTGCTTTTCATGAACAGACAAGGCATGATATACTGCAGACTATAGATAGCTCAAGGAGCAAATTGAAGAGCTAATTTGCAATGGACAGCTAACCGAATGGGTTAGTGCCATCGAATAATGGTAGATCCATCTTTTTATGCCTCTAGTTCGTTCCACCCCCTCCCATTGATTCTATCTACCTAGTCCCCCACCTCCATTACTGCCTTCCGTAAATTGCAAATCCTCCTAGACCTTCAAGACATATGACTTGTCTCCCCTGGTAACACTATATCTGATTTACCCAAATTAGACAAGCCACTTGATTTAGGGTTTACCTCAAATAGTTTCGACTGAGCCACTATTTGGGACTTGAGATCTGTTAGAACTGTATGCACCTCTGCTTGGAACTTTAATTGGTCGTCCTTCATCATATTAATCATTGTCTCCTAATGTTCTCGTGCCCAGTTAATCGTCCCTTTGAATCTGCTTGCAGCCTCATCTTTCTGGGACTCTTGTCTCCTAAAAGTATCGTCGAAGCTTTGGATGAAATGATCCATCAACGATTGTTCCATCGCTACCATCGCCCCTTTTACCGCCGCTGATACCTCTTCTGTAACAGTGCTACGGATGGAGGCATGAAGAGAAGCCCACGATTCTTCACCCTTCTCCACCCTATGAGTTTTCGGAGGATGCCCCATGGATCGTTTACTCTGATACCAAGTTTGATGTAGACTAAATGAATTGAAACCCTAATTGTACTCCACTATTCAATTAAGCAACAAATATGCAGATGAACAATTGTATTTGAACATTGATAAATAGATATGAACAGATCTTGTGAATTACAAGATGACTCTCACTACACATAGCCTCCCAACTTTCGAGAGGTTACGGCTCTCTAGACAAATCTCATTTCCAATCTTTTGATATCCAATATTTTTCCCCAATTCTCCACATAACCCCATTCTCAATTACAATGTATGAAAACCCAAAAATGCCCTTAATCTTCTTTATTGACAATTTTGCCCTTTTTTTTTCTTTTCTAGCATATTTGAGGCTATAGTAGTGTATCACCGATAGAAGTTCAAAACAAGAAAGATAAACATGTTTATTTGTGAATAATTTATCTTTAGTTGTCACTTGCCATTATTTTGCCCGATATATAACTGGTCCAGCATCATAAAACTGAACCTAAAGATGTTTAACATTCTTATAGAGGGAAGAGAAATCGTAAAAGAAAATAGCAACTGACGTTACATTTTAGACAACACCTCTTTTTTGATCATCCACATTCCCCAAAAAAGGAACAAATTCATAAAGTTGATTGACCATATAATTAAATTAGATGCATGGGAAACAATCTTGTATAGTGCATATGCAGATCTGACATATTCAATCATATAATTTCCCAAAGGATTAGACAATTAAATCAAATAATATCACAAAGACTAACAAGGCGACGAGTACTGATGTCTTTTTGGGCTATAATTGGTAAAAAAAATAGAGGACGGTAGATATCAACAAAACAACCTAGTTATCGCACGAGCTGCCTAGTATTTGAGATGAAATAGAGAAAGCTTATGAGTAGTGATTTTTTATGAATGGAAAGTCTTTTGTCATAATGATGATTCCTACATGACTCCAGAAAGAGTTGGGTTTTATGGAGTACCCTTATATGGAGTACTAATTAGAGACATATATGTCCTGCAACATGTTCTGCTTATGTTTTGCACTATTTTATAAGCAGAATATGTTGCAAGACATATAGTTTCCAATTAGTACTTCATATAAGGTACTCCATTGAAGTTTTGCCTTGTGTATGAATACATTTTAATCATTTAAAAGCAGTGTAAAGACGTATTTAACATCTGGAGTTGGGAAGTGTATAAAAATAATGAGACCTACACACATTTAGATATAAAACAACCACAAGGAACAGATAAAAAAAAGGGTAGTGCATAGTAATTACCAACACTATTTATGAGGAACGAGAATAAAAGAAAACTTTTATTTTTATTAGTAAAGAGTTTAATTATATTTAGTAGAAGATTAGTATATTTACATATATGTTTTATGTGGGGCTAGTAGTTTATCAATATGTAGTAGGATATATAATAAGCCTGATTGCTATCGGACCTTAGTCCATTAGATTACTCCCTCTGTCCCTCCCATTTCTTTATAGTTTTTTTTCACTACTTGACACGCATTTTAATTAAGGCTCTTAAAAAGTATAGTTCCATAACTTATTTTTAAAATTTTCTTTTTTTGTATAAAAATAGAACAATTCTATTTTTGTACAAAAAAAAAGAAAATTTTAAAAATTAGTTATGAAACTATCCGCAAAATGCACCTTAAAATCCGTGCCAGAATTACGTTCCCTAATGTAAAGAATCAGGAGGGACAGAGGGAGTATATTTTATTAGGGTTTATATTCATATTTAAGTGATGTAATCCCCACAGTTTAATTAGACTTGATTTTTGAGATATTATTGAATATTAATTGGGTCTCTTTATATGGGTTGTGATCCATAGTTTTTCTCCCTTATGTGGTGGGGAAACTCTTGGGGTAGTAGGTGTTCTGCTGTTTTTCCACCCAAGTTCTATCTTACTTATTTGTTTTTATACCATAATCGTTCTTTGTAAAGTTGTCTTGCATCAAATGTTATCAAGAGTTTATGTTTCTCCATCGATTTCTTAATTGTTCGATGATCTTGGATTTTTACAAAAAAAAATATATTCTTCATCACCGAAAAATGTTATTAACTGTAGGAAAATACTATTCATTGCCTGCCTAGAAGTTACTGTTCACGTCCAAAAGTTACTATTCACTATCGGAAAGCGTTGTTCATCCTATGGGGAATATCAGAAAAAAGTAAAGTCAAACAGATTTGGGTAAAATAGAGTGGAAGCTTGAAAAAAAAGGGTGGAGGCTGCTTCATAAAAAAATGGTATTCTTAATTGTTTTCTTTATATATTCTGCAAAACTAAAGTTTGGTACCTTCACATTTCTGAAAATTACAGTCCAGTCCCTTAAGTTTCTAGATTTTATAAAACAATTTCTGAGTTTTAAAGAGATTTTCAAATAATTTCTTGAACTTAAGAAGTTTGAAAGTTTAATCAATGAAGCTTCTAATTTTTGACATTACAACCCTTGAGACTTCTGTATATCGATATTTTTTCATTTTCCGTGTGTTGATTATGTATGGACGCACAAAGTCTGCGATTGAAGGAGTAAAATATAATATTTGTTGTCTTGAGAAGGAATGTGATGCGTTGCACTATGGAGTCTATGTTTGTCATCGTGAATGTAAGTTACTTGAATATGAGCTCACGTTAAAAGAGTTAGATAATCAATATGATGAACTTGAAAGGTTACAAAAGTTCAAAATTAAGTGGAGAAAGGAAAGTGTGAGTCGTGAAAATGATGAGAGACTAGCAAGGATGTACATACTCTTACATCTCAACTTCAACGTCTCATACATTTGGACAATGCAAAATTAGTCAAATGGGATGAAAGTGCAATGGAAGTCGAACATATTGAAGACACAAATACAAAGAAAATTAGTTGGATGAGGATGTTGTTGTCATACCAGATTATTTAAGTTGCATAGAACATGATAATGGAGATTTTTAGATTTTGATTCAAGTGATGATCAGGATCTGAGCATTACTGATCAGATACTGATGCTGACGTCATCAGTAATACAACGTCAGTATTGAACTATTATCAGGATTAGAAGCTGGTCAGTATTTCGTGAAGATTCTCATCAGACCAGAGATCAAGGAAGATTGATACGTCGGTTCCTAGATTATAGGAATGCAGCTATCATATAAGATATGCATTCAGAGAGATATGTAATTGATTTAGAATATCTTGTAATTGATAGTGTAACTGTGTATGCTATATAAACACAGTTTAGGTTTTACATTATTGTAATCGCTTACAAGAGTTATCTTGTAACCTAGCAGCTCTTAAGAACATAAGAATTTCTTAAGAGAGTTTTGTAACAGTTTTATATCAGTATTAATAAAGCTGTTATTGATTCATACTTGTGTTATTTCTGTTTAAGTCGAAAATCTTATACAATTGTATTCAACCCCCCTTATATAATTGTTATTTACTGGGCAACAATTGGTATCAGAGCGAAACTGATTAACTTTAATCAGAAACGATCTTAAGATGTCGACAAGCAAGTATGAAAGCATCAAAATTCTAATTCTCAAGAAAACTGAGTATCCAACATGGAAAGTGAAAATGATGATGTATCTGGAAGCAACTGATCCTCACTATCTTGATAGGATCAATGATGGACCATTTCTTCCAACAAGATTAGTTGCAAGAACAGAGACTGTTGCTGAACACTATGTCATTAAGGCAAAGAGTGAGTGGACGACAGAGGAAAAGGCTCAAGTACTCAAAGATGCAAAGGTAAAAAATATTTTGCATAACAGTCTTGATAATGTCATGTCAAACAGGGTAATAGCATGCAAGACTGCAAAGGAAATTTGGGATACTTTGGAAACTCAATGCCAAGGTACTAAATCTATCAAAAGAAACAGAAGGGCTCTGTTGATTCAGGAGTATGAGCAGTTCGATGCTAAATCTGATGAAAGCCTTACTGATATGTATGATAGATTCCTGACTTTACTGAACAATCTATCACTAGTTGGCAAAGAGTATGATCCAGAGGACTCAAACACCAAGTTTCTCAGAGCTCTAACTGAGGAGTGGGATACTCAAGCTTCAATCATAAGGCATCAATATGATTTGAAGATGATGTCTCTTGATGAAGTCTATGGGATGTTAAGAACCCATGATCTTGAGGTTCAACAGAGGAAGAACAAGAAAAATGTCAAAGCAAAATCTGTTGCTTTGAATGTTGAATCAAAATCAAAGGGAAAAGCTGAAGAGGTTTCTAACAGAAAGAGTAGAATGGTAGAGTCAATTCCTGATGACTCATCATCAGATACTGATACTGAGTCTGACTCTGATAATGATGATGACTCTACTGATTCTGATATAATGGAAATGGTTGCTATGATAGTCAAGGGCTTCAAGAAGATGAAGTTCAGAAAGTCTAGGAAGCAAGGGA
The DNA here is from genome assembly GCA_037693485.1 of Kitagawia praeruptora. Lineage (NCBI taxonomy): Eukaryota > Viridiplantae > Streptophyta > Magnoliopsida > Apiales > Apiaceae > Kitagawia > Kitagawia praeruptora. Next base: position 38,037,765 of record CM075353.1, on the reverse strand, counting down.
AATTTCAAAAGAGAACCTTCAATGCTGATAAAGACAGGTACCAGAAGAAAGAAGATAAAAGCAGCAAATTTGACAAGTCAAAAATCAGATGCTATAACTGTGATGGAATGGGTCACTTTGCAACTGAGTGCAAGAAGACCAAAACCAAAGCTCTCATTTCTTCAAGCAAGGATTGGATGGACTCATCATCTGACTCTGAAGAAGAGAAAGTGAATTATGCTTTGATGGCTAAAACTGATGAGACTTCTGCTGGTGAAAATAAGGTATCTGAAATTTTGTTTGATTTTGATACTAATAATGTCTCTGAGTTAAGATCTTTTTTAAAATCTCTGCATATTAGTTTTAGGAGTCAATCTCTTGAAAATACTAGAATAAAATCTGAAATGGCAGAGGATGTTAAGAGAAATGATCATCTAGAAGCTGAGTTAATTTTCTTGCAGGAAGTTCAAGCAGAATGTGATAATGCTAAACACATGAAACTTGAAACAGAGTTTAAATGTAATGAACTTGAAATGCAACTTAAAGAGGCAAATGAAAAACTCAAAACATGGACACATTCTGGAACAAAACTCATGAAATTATTACTGATAAAAACTGGAAAGAGTGTCTAGGTTATAAGCCAGAGAATGAGAAAAAGGACAAAGAAAAGGTTGTTTCATCTAATCCAGGAAGAGTTATAGTTGATGACTCAACAAATCCAAAAACCTACAGATATGTCACAGACAGTACTAAAACCAAATTAAAACCTGTTAATTATGTGTATCCAAAGAATCCCAAATCTACTTCAGAAAAGGGATCCACTTCTACACATCATTCTGAGTCTAGAACTGTCAAAAACAAAAATGTAGGTCTTTTGTCCAAGAAACAATTAAGGGATAGAATCTGTGATGTAACAGATAGGAAGAGAGTTCCAACTGTCAAAAGGAACAGGAATGGTAAAGTTGGAATAAACAAGGAGAATAATTATAAGTATATTCCAAATGCACCAAGAAAAGTATGCTTTAATTGTGGTAACTCTAATCATCTTGCTATTGATTGCAGGAGGAGTAAAAAGAAGGCTACTGTAGTTCCTAAGTCTGACATTAGGAATAAATCAGTATTTTATAAACCACAGAATCCTTGTTTCCATTGTGGCAGTGAATGGCATTCTATTTATACATGTGAAGAATACCATAATTTGTACTATAATTATTATGAGCCTTTGCCTAAGTTCAATAAAAGTGCAAATTTTGAAAAAACAAAGAACTTGAATACTAATCATGCATCTGTTAAGAAAAAGATTAATTCTGATGGACTTAATCCTGATGAAGGTGTCTTTACAAGAAAATCTTCTGCTGCTAAAAATGTTAAGTTGCATGAAAAGAGAACCCAACAAGTGTGGGTTCTTAAGAATTCTAACTGAGTTCTTTATGATTCTGATTGCAGGGTAAAAAGAAAAATGTGTTAGTCATGGATAGTGGATGCTCTGTGCACATGACTGGAGACAAAACCTTGCTATCAGAATTTGAGGAGAAGGTTGGCCCAACTGTGTCTTATGGAGATGGCAACATTGGACAAACTTTGGGATATGGCAGTATTGTGATTGGAAATGTCATCATTGAAAAAGTAGCTCTGGTGAAAGGACTCAAGCACAATCTGTTAAGTGTTAGTCAAATCACAGACAGAGGTTATCGTGTCAATTTCAATGATACTCATTTTGAAGTTATTAGCAAATCTTCAGGAAAGGTTGCATTAACTGGTCAAAGACATGGTAACATTTATGAAGCCAACATTCACACCAATACTGATAATCCAACTACATGCCTCATCAGTAAAGCTTCTGTAGATGAAAGTTGGAATTGGCACAAGAAGCTTTCTCATCTCAACTTCAACAATATAAATGAGTTGGTTAAGAAAGACTTGGTAAGAGGATTACCAAAGGCACTGTATACTCCTGATGGACTCTGTGATGCTTGTCAGAAGGCTAAATAGAGAAGGACATCATTCAAGAGTAAATCTGAATCCTCAATTGATGAACCATATCACATGCTTCACCTTGACTTGTTTGGACCAGTGAATATTATGTCCATCAGTAAGAAAAGGTATACTCTAGTCATTGTTGATGAATATACTAGATTTACCTGGGTTTATTTTCTGCACAGAAAAGATGAAACTACTGAAATACTGCTGGACCATGTGAGGCTTATTGAAACTGGGACAAAATACAAAGTCAAGATTCTGAGAAGTGATAATGGGACTGAATTCAAGAATTCAGCAATGGAAGAGTTCTGCAAATACAAAGGAATAGTTCAACAATTCTCTGCTCCTGGCACACCTCAGCAAAATGGAGTAGTTGAAAGAAAGAGCAGGACTCTTATTGAAGCAGGCAGAACTATGTTGGAGGAAGCTAAACTACCTACATATTTCTGGGCAGAAGCAGTCAACACAGCATGCTACACTCAGAATATCACCCTAATCAACAGACATGGTGTAACTCCTTATCAGATGATCAAGGAAAAGAAGCCAAGTTTGAAGCATTTACATGTGTTTGGCTGCAAGTGTTTTGTTCTAAGACCTCATCCTGAACAGCTAGGAAAATTTGAGACAAAAGCTGATGAGGCCATCTTTATTGGCTATCCAACAACAAGAGCCTTTAAAGTCTACAATCTAAGAACAAAGACAGTCATGGAGTCTATTAATGTATCTTTTGATGATAGAAAGATAACAGGGATTATAGAAGACTCTCATGATAGTTTGATCTTTGCAAATGAAGCTACCAAGAATTCTGATGAAGTCATGTCAGATACTGATCCTCTATCAGATTCTGATGATCGATCAATTCCTGATCGAACACCAGTTACTGATGATGACTCAAATAATGCAAATGTTGAGGGGGAGCAAGAGCAAGACATCACCAGTACTGATACAACTCAAACATCAAGTAGAGACTCATCAGAAACAGATTCAAGTGACAATTCTGATAGCATATCAGGGAGAGATAGCACTATCTCAGGGGGAGCTTCTAGCAATTCTAGTTCTTTTGAAGATAACACCAATCCAGGGGGAGCATCCAGTTCAAGAAATGACTTACCATCAGCAAGGAAATGGACTAAAAGTCATACTCCTGATTTAATTATTGGGAATCCTGAAGCAGGTGTTAAGACAAGAAGTGCAACTCAGAATGAATGCTTGTATGATAACTTTCTGTCAAAGGAGGAGCCTAAGAAAGTTGAAGATGCACTTAAGGATGCTGATTGGGTGACAGCTATGCAAGAAGAACTGAATGAGTTTGAAAGAAATGAAGTCTGGAAACTAGTACCAAGGCCCAAGGGTAGGTCTATTGTGGGTACTAAGTGGGTATTCAGAAACAAGACAGATTCAGATGGTACAATTGTGAGGAACAAAGCAAGACTAGTAGCAAAGGGATATTCTCAACAAGAAGGAATAGATTATGATGAGACTTTTGCTCCTGTTGCAAGACTAGAGGCCATCAGAATTTTTCTGGCATATGCAGCCCACAAGAAGTTCAAAGTATTCCAGATGGATGTAAAAAGTGCATTTCTCAATGGAGAATTGGAAGAGGAGGTATATGTTGAGCAACCTCCTGGCTTCATTGATTCCAAATATCCAGATCATGTCTATAGACTGGATAAAGCACTTTATGGACTAAAGCAAGCTCCAAGAGCCTGGTATGAAACCCTAGCTCAATTCTTACTCGAAAGTGGATTCAATAGAGGTACAATTGATAAAACCTTGTTTTATTTGAATCATGGTAAGGATTTGCTGTTAGTTCAAATATATGTTGATGATATCATTTTTGGGTCAACTAACTCTAAGCTGTGTGAGAAGTTTTCAAAGCTAATGCAGTCTAGATATCAAATGAGCATGATGGGAGAAATGAGCTATTTCTTAGGTTTGCAAGTTAAACAGACTGATGATGGGATTTTTATCAATCAGTCAAAATATACAAAGAATTTATTGAAAAGGTTTAACATGCAAGACAGCTCTACAGCTTCAACTCCTATAGCTACAGTTACAAAGCTTGATCCTGATCAAGGAACAGAGGTAGATGTAACCAACTACAGAGGGATGATTGGCTCACTCTTATATCTAACTGCTAGCAGACCAGATATCATGTATGCAACCTGTCTATGTGCAAGATTTCAAGCAAATCCCAAGGAACCACATCTCATTGCAGTGAAAAGGATTTTCAGATATCTTAAGGGCACTTCTTCTCTTGGCCTTTGGTATTCTAGAGAATCAGACTTTAGTTTATGTGGTTACTCAGATGCTGATTTTGCAGGATGCAAAATAGACAGGAAAAGTACTTCAGGCAGTTGTCAGTTTCTTGGAGGAAGACTAGTTTCTTGGTTTAGTAAAAAGCAAAAGTCTATCTCCACATCAACTGCAGAAGCTGAGTACATTGCTGCTGGAAGCTGTTGTGCTCAGATCATGTGGATGAGAAATCAGCTAATGGACTATGGTTTGTCATTTTCAAAAATACCTATTTATTGTGATAACCAAAGTGCTATTGCTATGACAGGAAATCCAGTTCAACATTCTCTTACAAAGCACATCAGTATCAGGTATCACTTCATAAGAGAACAAGTACTGGAAGGGACAATTGAACTTCATTTTGTTCCTACTGATCAACAATTATCTGATATATTCACCAAGCCACTACCTGAAACTACTTTTACAAAGTTGGTGAATGAACTTGGAATGGTAAACTATGAGAGTACTTGAGAGAAAGAAGTCATCAGATACTGATGACTTGCAAATACTGATGGAAAGTCAATCCTGACAGTGGTCAACGTCAAATCCTGATGCAACGGTTCGATCATCAGTATTATGTTCAGAATCTAACTGTCTTCATTTTTATTTCAATTTCCTGATTCAAGCTATGATTAATGGTATTGAACTCCTGATAATGTGATCACTTTAATTAGTCCTCATATTTATTTCTAAGATAACATGTTAAATCAGGAAAACATTGAATAGAAAAGAGAAACTGAACTTTTCTTTGATAATAAGAAAGAGATTGCATTCAAAGATTACATCTTTTTGTTCTCTATCTACTAATCTATTCAACAGGAAATAAAAGTCCAATCCACTCCATTGTTAGTAGCCATCCCAGATCCCATCTTTGCCACTTTGTTTGGGTGTAAGTTGAATGGGATAAGGTTATTTTTGGTGACATATTCATTAACAATGGTTGATGGAGTTGGATGAGGATGCCTTAGATGAAAGCCATGCTAATGTTGCTTGAAGGGCAGCATCGATGTCAATCACTTTTGCAGGTTTTTCCTTCTCGATTACCTCGAGACCTGCATCCATCTGCAACCAGAGAGTCTTAAGTTGTCTTTCCCAGTCGAAAGTATCAAACTCTTCACGAGTATAGCTAAAGATGTCTCTTTTCTCTAAGAGATGGAGATTCTTCTCTTTGATGGTAAGGTTCGACATTGTTGTAAAATTTTGCTGTGAAGGGTTTTTCTTATTTTTCAGGAGAGAATGAAGAGTTAAGGAAGTAAGTGGACAAGTCTCTAAGATTAAATAGAGAATGGTGGAACAAGAATATGAAACGATTCATATTTCTGGTGTAAGTACCAGGTATTATTTGATTGTGATGTTTTAAATTTCTTTATTTAAAACAAAATTACAATGTTTTATTTTAATCACAATTTTATTTCTCAAATAATATAAGCGCGTGTGTTTCACTCAATCATTACATATAGTTACAGAAGGTAAGTCGTGACGCGTGCAATCATCACCACTCTCTCACGTAATTTGGTCCATTACTCCAGTATAAATGAATAGTTTACTGACACCTGTTTTTGAGAAATCATAAGTATTGTCCAAATATCAATTTAGTTTTCTAATTGATTTATTATTCTCAAAACCATCAGTAAAACATCATCTCTCTATCTCTGCACTCTCAAACCCTAATTTCAAAATTAGCGCAATTCTTGTGTTTGAAAATCCAATGGAGAATTCATCTTTCATGAACAGCAAGGTGGTAATCAATGGAGTTACTTTTAACACAAATAACTTCACTGCAGTTCTAGATCATCAGGACTTGCCAAATGATTTCTATATTATTCAGGACTTTTTGGCCTCAAGCCCAATCAATTATGCTCTAACCCAACCTGTCAAGATATCTTTTCAGTCTATAATGCAGGTTTGGAACACAAGTGTCTTTGGGAAAGGACATCCATCAGAAAAGCCTCAAATGAGCTTTGAGTATAATAATGTTACATACTATGTGACTCCTGAGGTTGTCGCTGAAGCCCTACACTTACCATCAATTATTGGCAAGCCAGTATTCAAAGTTCCTGATTCAAGACTCCTTGAGTATGTTGTAAGTTTGGGTTACAATGGAATGCCAAAGAAGTTTGGAGAGCTCTATAGAACAAAGCTTAAGAAGGAATGGAATTTTTTCTTCGACACTATCAGCAGATGTTTCTTGAATAAAGTGTCAAATTTTGATGCTTTACCCACAGGTTCAGCCAAAATTGGGTATTCTCTAATTCATGATCTCTCATTTGATTATGGGTCTTTTATACTAAAGGCATTAAGTGAAAGAAAAGCAGATAAATGTGGTTATGTTTGCTTTCTTAGATTTTTTCAATTAATATTCTCTCACTTATGTCCTCATGCTATTTTTGAGAATGATACAATTTTGCCTATATGTAAAATCTCAGAAAACAATATAAAGAGTCTAATCAATTCTGATAAGGCAAATAAATTCGATGGAACTCCATACATTCCTGATGAAGTATGGTCTCTTTTAAGAAAGAGAATGCCTATTCAATATGGCCCAGCAACTGGTGCTATGGGACAGGACCTTACACATCCTATTCCTGACACAAGCACAAAACCTAAACACTCTTCTAAACAGTCAACCACCTCTGGTGTCTCACAAAAGGCATCAGTTGTAAAATCAAAGAAATTAGCTAGATCTGATGTGTCTGAGAGGCAATCAGGATCAAAGGATTTCTTCACTCCAACTCACTCTCAAATGAAGTCACAAGGGGGTGAACAAGGGGTTCTGGGAACATCTGATCTGAATAAAGAAATAGGAGTAAAGAGGAAAGTTAGTCAAAGAGCTGATTCAGATTCTGATTCTAATTCTGATGATGACACAATGCCTATATCAGTCTTGATGAAGAAAAAGGAGATTGATGTTGTTGATACTAGAGAAGTGGCTGTCTCTGAAAAGCCGAAGAAAAGAAGAAGATTAATCAGCAAAGGCAAATTTGTTGTTCCTACAGAATTACTGAATCTTACTGATGCTATGGAGAGCAATCCTGATGTATCTATTAATCAAGATGGATCATCAGTTCCTGACACTACTGCTAATCCTGACATCTCTACTCCTGATAATTCACCTGTGAAGACTGTTGAGATCTCTGATTCTCCAGCACCTGCATCTCCAAAGAGAAGAATTATTGAGGTGTCTGTTGATCAAGTAAATACTATTGCTGCTCAGTTGGGTTTCAAACCTTCACCACTTGAAAAGAAGACTGCTGAAGCAAATGTTTTTCACAGACAGAAGAAACAGAGGACTACTTTGTCACCTCTGAAAGAATCAAGCCCACAAGAACCTGAACTTCAAAGGAGTTCAGCAGCTATTGCAGATCCAGTCACACAAGAACCACCTACTCAAAGTGTGGGTGCAGACATTTTTGAAGGAATAGTCACACAAGAACCACCTTCTCAAAGGGAAGGTGAAGACAAGAATATTCCTGCTCCACTAGAACCATCTTCTCAAAGTGAAGATGCTGGCAAAATCACATCAGCAGGGGAGTTTCCTGACATTGCTCAAGGGGCTTCTAAAATTGAAATTGAACTAGCTAGAAGTCTGGCAGATAAAGCTGCTCATGATTTGGACATTGCTGAATGTGATGAAGTGATCGCTGACACTGCATTTGAGGGAAGCACACAAGAACCTTTGACTCAAAGTGTTGAAGAAGCTTCACAACCTCAGACTACACAAGAACCATCAGTAGCAAATACTGATGCAAGTCATGCTTTAATTGCAGTGGTCAATCCTGATGTAAGTACTACTGATCCACTTATTCCATTGCTTATTGAGCCAATTTCTGCAAGGCCAATGGATTCTTTAACTACTTCGTCAGGTAACATTTCTATCTCTACTTCCTTTAATACTGATAGTATGATTACAGATAGACCTGATAAAAGGGATACCCTTATTTGTATGACTTCAGACCACTCTTCTCAGCCACCTCTTATTTCTTCACATTTAATGAGTCAGAGCCTTTCTTGTGAGAATGAGAGTGAACTTTTAGAGAAAAAGAAGAGTGATGAGAGGTAGTCTCCTGAACTGGCAAAAGGAGAGGTAGAAACGAGTGAGAAGTTGATAACTTCTAGTGAGGTAGCAGTTACTATTGACAGTAACTTAGGTAACATTGTGAGAAGTGATGAGATCACTTTAAAAGAAACGAAAGATTTAGGAAATGTTACTACTCTGTCTGCAGGTCATCAGGATTCACCAGCTGCATCTACTGGTGAATTAAAATTGAAAGGTGTTATGCATCCTGATGAGAATGTTGATGATAGGATTCCGAATTCAGATGATGATCCTGATAATCTTGAAGCAATTCAAATGCAGGCGGCAATAAAAGCAAGTCTACTATCTACTTATGGGTCTTCGAGTAGATACATGCAGTCTGTTACTCAAGAAGAGTTCAGAGGGGAGTACAGTTCCATACTTCCTCCTGATACTCGAGCTGCAAGGGGATATGAATGGGATACTGAATGGAATCAGCCGAATGCTGAGATGAATTTTCAAAATGCTCTTTTTCATTCTGGTCATATTGCAACGAGGATGCCTACTCCTGAACTTAAGGCTCTTCTTAAGACTAATGTTCTTCTAGCAAAGGGATTGAAGAGTGAGATTGACTCTATGAAGGCTGTTACTGATAAATTTCAAACGGGTATTCAAACATCTGTTTCTATATCTGCTACTGCTTCTCAAGCACGTCTTCTTGCTGATGATGTTAAAGCACTTGACAAGAAGATGGATTCCAGACTGACTGTCTTGGAATCAAAAGTTGATAATATTGATGAAACCCTCAAGCTTATCTTGTCTTTCTTCATTGAAGAAGATGCCGATGTCAAAAAGGGGGAGAAGATAGTCAAAACAAAATGCTCACCTAATCCAGTTGTACAAAAGAATGATGATAATTCTGGAAATGATGGTGGTGCTAAGTCACATAAAGTTGAAACCTCTGATGCTGCTTTAGTAACAAAGAGAAGTCAATCTAATACTCAAACTAGGCAGTCAACTCATGTTTCTAGATCTGGTAAGAAGATAGTGACAACAATGGTACAATCTCAGAGTCCAAAAGAAGAACAGTTTGTGACAGCTGGTCAAACTCTGTCAACCATTCCTGAGGATGATGTGTATGTGGAACAGGATGAAGATGCTGCTAATCTGTTTCATGAACTTGATACAGGGGATGGTCGTGTTCTTAAGCTGTTTCATAAAGACAAAAGAGTTCAACGGTATCATGCTGAGAAGGCACTTATCTTAACTACTGGAGAGAATCCAAACATGACTACTGATGAGTTCTTAGAAGAACAGAACAGGATTCTTGAAGAGATTGCAAAACAAAATGAAGCTCCTGCTGCAAGAAGAGGAAGAGGCAGAGGAGGAAGATACAGAGGAAGAGGAAGATTACCTACTCAAACAAGTACAAGGCAAATAAGATCTAGTGGAATCAAATCAAAAGATGTTTCTGAAAATGAAAAGAAGAAAACTCCACTATCTCTTGCACTAACTCCGGACAACAGATTCAATGCTCCTGAAGAAATTGAAGAGGAAATATTGCCTTTAAAAAGAAAGAGAAAGGTTGCTAATCAAGCTATTGTATCTAATGAGAAGTTAGTTTTTGGTTCAATTTCTGATGTTGTCTCTAATTCTAAAGAAGATGAAATTTTAAAAGAACTTAAGATTATGATTCTTAAGGTTGTGGTTGAATTTCACAATATGGAAGTTATTGAAGATACACTGAAGTATGAGCAAGAAAACTTCAGAAGATTTGAAAGAGAAAGTGAAATCAGAGCTAAGGCCAGAGAAGCAGAAAGGATAACAACCAGAGATTACTTGAAAAATGTTCATAAATCTAACAGGAAGTTATGGTATGATAAAAGTAAATCTATTCCTGAACATCAGCAGTATTATCCAACAGATGAGAAGAAGAAGAGTAAGAAAAAGGAGAAGAGTGAGTGTAATTATAGGAAACCAGTTGTTTTCAAATCTGCAGGACTGATAAAAGAATCTTCTTTGATTAATGAATCTTTATTGATTGTTAAATCAAAGACTACTGTATTTGTTGCTGAATATCCACCAAAGTGGGTAAGTATGCAATCTGGTTTGAAAGGATTGGAACCTGGAACAAGAGGAGGCATTGGGTATGATAATGCACAGGTTATTTTTATTGTACAAACTGATCAATATGCTCTAGTTGACAAGATTGGTGATGAGTTAACTGTTAATCATCTCTGGAAACTTGAAGCTGTTGATATCATTGTTGATTGTCATGCTGGTGCTAAGAAAATAGAAAAGATGTTGTACTTCATGAAAGACAGAAGTGTAAAGAAGATTGCTATTCATGAGTTGTTGTGCAAATCTGCAAAAGAGTTGAAATATGTTCTGTATCTGCTCAGAAGTAAAAGAATCAATGTATAAGAAAGAGAAGTCTACTACAATTGGTTTGTTATGATTTATAGAACAATCAGACAGAGATTTATGGATAGAGGAACGAGGTATGATGGCAATTATATTCCTTTGTACTTAAATTTAAGAGGCATAGAGGTTGAAATGAAGAAAGGTACTGCTGTTAGAGAAGTGTATCTAGGCATGGAACAATTGTCTCTTAATCCAGATGGGAAGGAAATTGCTTATGTGTTGCTAGGTGATTTAGATCTTCCAAGAAGCTCAATTCAGAATCTCAGGGCAGCTATCTATCAGATTAATGAGGAAGATGAAGGACTCAAAAATCTGAAGAAGAAACTGATTCAAATTCTTGAAAGCAAGGAAGAAGAATTGATATCTGACTTCTTGAAGATGAATCTGTTTTATCAAAGAATTTCTGAAACTGTTCCTGATGAATTTTAGAAGGTATTTTGTTTTAAGTTTTTGACATCTTTGAATCAAGGAATTTGTGCTTTATTTCACAAAGAACAAATTGGGGGAGATTGTTAGATTTTGATTCAAGTGATGATCAGGATCTGAGCATTACTGATCAGATACTGATGCTGACGTCATCAGTAATACAACGTCAGTATTGAACTATTATCAGGATTAGAAGCTGGTCAGTATTTCGTGAAGATTCTCATCAGACCAGAGATCAAGGAAGATTGATACGTCGGTTCCTAGATTATAGGAATGCAGCTATCATACAAGATATGCATTCAGAGAGATATGTAATTGATTTAGAATATCTTGTAATTGATAGTGTAACTGTGTATGCTATATAAACACAGTTTAGGTTTTACATTATTGTAATCGCTTACATGAGTTATCTTGTAACCTAGCAACTCTTAAGAACATAAGAATTTCTTAAGAGAGTTTTGTAACAGTTTTATATCAGTATTAATAAAGCTGTTATTGATTCATACTTGTGTTATTTCTGTTTAAGTCGAAAATCTTATACAATTGTATTCAACCCCCCTTCTACAATTGTTATTTACTGGGCAACAGAGATGTTATGGGTGAAGAATCTCATATGGAGCAAGTTTCACTTGTTCAAGAAAAGCAAGTGGTTGTTGATATTGTTGAGGTTGAGCATATCGACTTCATCATTCCGAGTACTTGCTTGAACCTCTACTTGCAAGCCAATTTTCAAAGTTCTTTACTCTTGAGTTGATGTTTTTGACAAAGTATAGATGCTTCGTTGTGCCATGTTGTCCCTGTGTGCTTCTTGACTTTTACAGAACTCATGGTCCTATTTTCTCCAACAATGGGAGAATTATGGGGAACGAGAATAAAAACTTTTATTTTTATTACTAAAGAGTTTAATTATCTTTTACAGGAGATTAGTGTATTTTACGTATATGTTTTATGTGGGGCTAGTAGTTTATTAATATGTATTAAGTTATATAATAAGCACAATTATTAGTCCATTAGATAATATTTTATTAGGGATTTCTATTCCTAAGTGATGCAATTCCCACATTTTAATTAGACTTGAGATATTATTGAATATTAAATTGGATCTCTTTGTATGAGTTACGATCCATTATTTTTTTATCTCTTCAGTGGTTATTAAACCTTGATATAATGAGTGTTCTACCATTTTTCCACCTAAATTCTATCTTTGTTATTCTTTTTTATATCATAATCGTTCTTTCTAAAGTTGTCATGCATCAACTATTATGAATCACCCGTGATGGATGCCTTGCAATGTTGCCTTTCAAAAAATGATAATGCCCCTAAAATATGAAAAGCTTCTTGGTATAGTGACACATAAAATTTTATGCGCTTTAATTGCTGAAATGTGATATGTTTTAATATATTTGCTTCTCTCGGTTGGTTTCTCCAACCCCTCTTAACATCAAAAAAACTTCCGGATTTGGAAAACATATACAAGGCCAAAGTAAAACCACTATAACTGGATTTGGAAAATCATAAAACCACGAATTTTGTACGGGGAAAACCCGAGTACTAGACAAGCAACTGATCCAATCAGAACATAATGGAAATCGATTTTAGCTTTAAAAAAGTTGTCCAACCAGAGTACTAGACATGCAACTAATCCAATCAGAACATTAAGGAAATCGATTTTAGCTCTAAAAAAGTTGTCTTATAGAAAAAAACACTGTATGTTGCGAGGAAAATTAGATAACACACCTTTACAAAGACGTTAAATATCATGAAGATATATTAGGTGAGGCCAACTGCACAAGGCAATACTACATTACTACCTTGTTTGAATGTTTTAAAAAAAGATACTTTGCAAGTAAGAAAATAACTCATACTTAATATTGTACTTCACTACCAGATAAACCAACCTAATACTATATAGTACTCATAAGTCAAGCAAATAGAGTGTAGGAGAAAATGGCTGCAGCTTCATAGGTGGGCACAGAGAATAGGCAGATTAAAATCTAAGCAAAGAACAACTGATGTTGTAGTTTAGATAAAGCTAAGCTAGCCCGTAAATGGAACTGGTGCAAGATCATTAACCCTTAAACTCCACCTAAGAGTGTGAGAGCTAGGCGCCACTATCTTGAAAGGGATATCTATAACAAAGACAAAAAAGATAAAGATAACAAACTCCATTCTTTAAGATGTGACAAGACAGTTCTTGAATCACTTCATTAAAAAGATGAGAAATTGTTTAGTAAATTGACATAATTCTCTATCATGGTCAATTTTATTTATTATCTTACACAGTTTTAACTCTTCTTCAAATTGCAGCCTAAATAAATATTTCAAAGAAATGTTTCTATTTACCATCTTTAGGACACATCCTAGTCCTTTTCTTTTAAAGATGAGTAAAAGTCCATGTAATAACCAATAATATCTCTTCAACCCAAATCCTCGTACTCAAATATGAACAGGGTAAGGACACTTTTTCAGCAAACTCAAAGATAGTATGTAGTGTTGGGTTTCAACCCAATATGATGTTATGGGCTTGGGTGGTCCAAGATATATATGGGTAAGATAATAATTGTATGTGTAGACAATTATTATATATGGTATGTCTTGATCACTAAGTTGGGTAATTAGGTGCCAAGAATCGGAAGGCTTGTATAACAAGTATGGTAAGACTTGTAGAACAAGTATGGTAAGTCTTGGTGACTAAGTTTTGGATGGCTATATATACATAGTCATGTTATGTTTTGATATTGTGGTGAAAACTTAAGAGATGTAGTCTTAAGTATTGTTTGGGTGATGCTTGAGCATTGTTGGCTTAAGTATCAAGGGGTTGGGACATCGTTAAGGTGTTATTGTTTTGATGTATTATTGATAACTGTTTTGATTAATAATACAAGTTTGGGGCGTGGGTGTTTTCATGCCAAATATTGTGTGTGTTCTTGTTTTGCTTTTACTTATTGTTGATAGAAGTAGAAGTAATACTTGAATAGTGTTTGACCGCGCTTTGGTAGATCTTGTCAATTATTGATTGGTGTGTGTGCACGCTCTGTATTGATTGTTTGTGAATCTCGGATTGTGTAAGTCCCTTAACCTAACATGTAGTTGTGCATTCAATACTAAAGCTTACTACTTTCCCTATCTTTCGATCTTGTCCCAAAATGAAACCCAAATTCCAAAATCAATTATTAACATAGTAGCCTAGTGGCTTGTGGATAACCATACTCTTGGTAACGACTAATGAGAGGTCGAATGTTTAAGTTTCAGTAGAGACATTTTTGTGAGCACTTAAATTTATGTAACTAACAATTACCGAAAATAAATAATTAATTAATTTCCAACATATAAAAACAAAAAAGCTATAAATTCTGACTTTTAAAAATACATAACCATACCAATGTAAATGTAAAATCAAGTTTTTGCAATTTGCATCATCAGCTACTATACCATAATTCGAATATTAGTAATTCCTTCTCCCATGAACGATGAAAGTCAATATGGCTTATTTGGGAAGTTGAAATTTATGTCAAATTCCGGATTTGGACAAATAACATGTTTGAATAACCAAAAGAATTTATATTTCGATTTGATATAATTCCAAGTCATTCAAATATAAGTATAAATTTGAGAATTTGAAATGACAACTAAATTCATGTCATTTGAAATCCATCATTTGAGATGAATTTCATGTTCCCAAACACAATCTTAGTGATTTTACAAAATGTACTAAACTTTTGTAACTGTTAAGATGTAAGTAACATGATGTAAGCATCATGGGGACAACTAGCTTCTGTCATTACTAGGTTTCACTGTGTAATACTTGGGGACTAAGTATTTCAGTCTATATAACCTCCTCTTTTTAATACAACTAAAATACACAAATATATACATTTTAGTATGCTTCATATCTCTCTAGTTTTGGACTTTTTTTTAATTTTTATATATGTAATTTTTTCTTTTTTTGCAAAACTAATATATTAATATACAAAAAAAGAAAATCTTACAAAAGAAACAACCTCTAAAGATTTATGCCCTTTAACTTCTATAATCTATAATATTGTTGATTCTTCCTAGCCTCGTGATCAATCACATTCCCTCTATTGCTAGGTTTAATATTCTTGAAATTTATTAAAAATATTTTATATTTTTAGATTTTATCTATAAAAAATCGAATTTTTATCTGGATGGTCCGAACCAGGCTTTATCCGGGATTTTTAAAAGCCCAGGCTTTATCAGGACTTTTAACCGGGCTTCGGGCCGAGCCGGGCTTGATGAAAAATTGGAGGCCTATCTTAGGCCCTCGGACCGGGCTTTTTTCGGGCCGGGCTTTTTGGGCTTTTTTGCGGATCGGATTTCGGACTTCAGACTTTTTGAACATCTTAATATACATACTTATACATTTGCTATACTTGCTTTCTCTTATTTTACATTATATAGATATAGATATATAGGTATACATTAGCTATATTGTTTTTCTCTTATTCTACATTATATGGATATATAGGTATACAAAGTTGGGTTCTACGAAGACTCACTTAAATTGGAGACCTCCAAGTCCTCTTTAACTACCGTTGGATTAATTATAATCTGACGGTTTAAATTAACTCTACAAACATTATTTTTGCAGTTACATACACAACTATATACACATCCTTTCCTCCCCATTTTTCTTTCTTCACTTCTTTATCAAAATCTCCATCTAGTCATCTCTATGTATGGAAATGACTTTATTGCTAAAACGAAGCCGCCAAAAATACTATCACATCATTTGATTCTCTCAACATCTCTCACCTTCTTTTATTTGGGCATTTTGATCGGGTATCGTCATTGCTACCAAGATGTCTCCAATATATTCAAAAAACACTTCTATTTTAATATATTCGATTTTTTCATGAATAAAAGATCTACCTATATATGTGTTTTAATTTATAATTTGAGATGTGGTTGACAAATAACAATCATGTTATTCAAGTTTCACTATTTTGAGTATACTAAATGCAGTGTTCAGAAGTGTAATAGAAAGTTGTTTTAAAACATACATGTCTTGCACAATGTTTTGCAAGCAAATTGTAGCGTACATAATGTATAAGATTATATCTTGCAAAAATAAATCAATATCCTGCAAATGAAAAATGATGTATGTAATGGATAATTATGTGTTCTGCAGAAATAAAATAGTGTTTTGCGAGCATAACAGGATGCAGAACTATCTGAATCAAAATTAAATAAAAATTATTGTCAAATATGTTCGGGAATTGTGCCATAAAAAAGATTTGGATTAGAGTATCGAAAAAAATCTCTAAAGTCGATGACATGAAGAGTAGCTAGAGAGGATAAATGTTCACCGGGAAATTTATACTTAAATCATCGGGCCGGAAAGATACTACATAAAGTGACTACAGTATTGCCATAAATGATAACGAAAAGCAATAAATAAATGATAATAAGTTAGGGGTATTACTAAGATAAATGAAATAATCTTAGCTATTTGTTTTATTCAAAAACGGCTAAGATTTGGTCATTGGGTCTCCCCTGAACCTTTTCATAGGTATATATTTATATGGATAACCCTTTTTTGCCCTTAAAACTTTGCTTGTAACACGAGCAAGTTGTGGGGAACACTTTAATATTCGACTCAACAAGTGAAGCTACACAGGTACTAATGATGATCTGTTGGTACAAGGTTAAAATAGAATAAAGGGCTATAAATCGTTCCTAGAAATTAGTGAAGAAAAAGAACAATTTAGATTTTCAGCTTTTATGCTCAAAGCTACAAGATGAGTACAACCAATAACGAGTCACTGCACACACACGCAATATAAGGCCACAGAGGCACAATTTCAACTTTGTAACATGATTGTTTTTGTAGCTATGATATCTCTTACGTTCTTCAGAATCCTCACTTTTATTTTAAATAATGTTGTCGTAACCAAAATATTTAAAGTATTGGGTTTGATGTATAATGGATTGCTAAAAGTGTGAGGTTTATACTTAATTTTGTTCGATCCAGCAATAAATGTAGATTAGTTTTCGTAACCAAAATACTTAGAGTATTGGGTTTGAGGTATAATGGATTGCTAAAAGTGTGAGGATCATACTTAATTTTTTTCGATCGAGCAACAAATGTTGATTAGTTTCTGAACCAGATGTTAAAAGATGGAAATACAAACACCATACCAGATAAATTTTTTCACAAATTATATCTTAATTCATTCACGAAATTACTACTTAAATACATAAAGGTAAAATTTTATAACTTTTGAGCCCAAGACATGTCAAGTAACTCTGAGCACTCACAATGCAATTTCCAATTATCTTTAATCTATACTAATAAATAATTGGTTGTTTGGTTCAACCAACCCTTAAAATAATAGTGACCATTAGATATTTAGTAAATAGATGATAACCGTTAGATATAATAATAAGAAGTATTCTATATTTAAATCGCTCTTCTAAAGATTCAAGGTTCGAATCCCGTTAACAACAAATTTACATTAAGATTTTATATTATTAGTTTTAAACAATACATGTCATTTGTTAGATATAATTGATGTTTGTATTAATCAGTGTTTAAGTGTAACAGTGATAAATCAGAGTTTAGCTGGAAGCGGTCAGAGTTTAGTTAAACGCTGACGGATGGATGCTCGATAGAGTTTGTTAAACTCTGTCTGAGGAAGCGTCTACAGGTCAACAGTGATTGAAGAATAATTGAAGATAATTATGGAAGCAATATCTTTAAAGATTGGATAGCTGTCAAAGAGATTGTATTGACTAAGGAGACGTGTAGCAATCGTGATTGATATCAATTTTATAGCTGATTTATAGGAGTATCAGTTTTACGATTGTATAGTAGCTGTATGTTTTATAAATACAGTTAGGTTAACCCTAGAAGGGTATCGAACAACGAATAATTATTCATTGTAACCTAAGCAGCTCTCTGTGATAGTTTACATCACTGAGAGAGGAATTATTAATTCCAAACAGTTTTTAATTGTTAAAACGTGTGTTCTTGTTAATCTCTCATACAAATCTTGTTTATATTTGTGTATTCGGCCTAACAAGTGGTATCAGAGCAGATCTGTTACTCAATACAGTTAAAGATCCATACACAACTATAATCAATGGTAGAGATTCCTCCTCCAACAGGTTTAGGTTCTGAGAAGGCTCCTACTACTGTGAGTCGTTATGAAACAATTAGGGTTCCTATTCTGAGGCCAGCAGATTATGCTATCTAGAAGGTGAAGATGACTATGTTTCTGGAGGCTACAGATCCAGAATATCTTGACAGAATTTATGAAGGTCCTCATAAGCCTACATAGCTATCTGCTGCTACTGCTGGTCAAGAGGCTAAAACAGTTCCAAAAGAAAAGAAAGATCTGACTCCTGAGGATATTTCATCTATTGCTAAGGATGCAAAGGTTAGACATCTATTACATAGTGCTTTAGATAATGTTATGTCTAACAAAGTGATTAATTGCACAACTGCAAAAGAAATATGGGATGCCCTTGAAGTTAGATGTCAAGGAACTGCTGCTATCAAGAAGAATAGAAGGAACATACTCACACAGGAGTATGAGCATTTTGAGGCAAAGTCTGAAGAAACCATGACAGAAACATTTGATAGGTTCTATAAGCTGCTCAATGATTTGTCATTAGTAAATAAAGAGTATGATCTAGAAGACTCAAATCTCAAATTTC
The DNA here is from genome assembly GCA_037693485.1 of Kitagawia praeruptora. Lineage (NCBI taxonomy): Eukaryota > Viridiplantae > Streptophyta > Magnoliopsida > Apiales > Apiaceae > Kitagawia > Kitagawia praeruptora. The sequence continues at coordinate 38,018,963 of CM075353.1, read as the reverse complement.
TTCTTGATCTACTTGAAAAGTGGGATGTGAAAACAACCACTATAAGAGACAATTATGATCTTGCTGATACTGAGATTGATGAAATCTATGAGTTGCTCAAAACTCATGAATTGGAAATGGAACAGAGAAATAGAAGATCAAGCAAGAAGTTAAAGTCTGTTGCTCTTAAGGTTGAAGAGAAACCTGTGAAGAAAGAAGCATCAAGGAAGAAAGCTAAGGGAAAAGCTTTAGCTATATATTCTGAAAGCGAGTCATCAGATTCTGATGTTGACTCAAACACTGATGAATCATCTGATTCTGAGGATGATGAAGAGATGAGAAAAATGGCTATCTTGATGGTGAAGACTTTTAAGAAGATGGGTTTCAAGAACTTTAAGAAGGGAAACAGGTTCTCTAGAGATTCAACTTCAGACAGGAAGAGTTTCAGAAAGTTTGAGAGAAAGGAGACTAAATCTGGGAAGAAAGATAAGTCTGAGATTCAATGCTACAAGTGTAAAGGGATGGATCACTATGCTCCTGAGTGCAAGAAGGGTAAAACTGAAAAGGCACTCATCATAAAAGGCAGAGATTGGGCAGACACTTCAGACTCAGATGAGGAAGTTAACTATGCTCTCATGGCTTCTATTGAAAATGAATCAGAAGAGTCTGAAAACAAGGTACCCTTAACTACCTATGCTTATAATACTGATAATATATCTGAATTGAGGATTTATCTTAAGGCATTGCATATCAGTTATAGGGATCAGACTTTAGAGAATGAGAGAATCAAATCTGAGAATTCTGAACTTAAAGAGAGAAATAAAATTGTTGAAGAAAAACTTGAAAGCATGCAACAAGTTCAGAAAGAAAGAGATGATGCTGTTTATCTAGAACAGGAGTTGCTAGGCAGATATAAGCAACTAGAATCTGAATTGGAGAAGGCAAATCACATAATTAAAACTTGGACTAATTCTGGAAAAGACACTAATGAGGTTTTTCAGTTAGACATAGTTGGTTTAGGTTACTGTGAGGGAGATGAACGTAGGTTTCAAAATCAAGTCAAAATTAGAACTCATCTTCCTACTACAAAATTTGTTCATGGAGTAAATGAACCTAAGTCTGAAGCTGAAAAAGGAACTGTTAAGAAAGAACCAGTAAAAACTAGTGTTGAACAAGTTAATATTGGTTTAATGACAGATAAACAACTCAAGCATAGGCTTAAGGAGTTAAAATCTGTTAAGAAACAGAAAGTGTCTAGAAAGAACAGAAATGGTAAAGTAGGCATTTCTCAAGGTAATTATCCAATGCTTGCTACTTTTGCTCCAAGAAAGACATGTCATAACTGTGGTAGCACTAACCATCTTGCTAGCTTTTGCAGGAAGAATAAAAATATTAATTCTTTACCTTCAAAGTCGGAAGTAAAAAAAGATAATGTTAGAGCTAGACCATAGACTTTATGCAAACATTGTGGAAGTACTTGGCATTCTATTTATACTTGCAGGGATTATCATGTTATTTATCATAATTACTATAAACTTAAACCCAATTTGAAATGGGTTAAGGTTAATTCTGCAAGTGTAAACTCTGAAAGTGTTAGCTTAAACTCTAATAATGTGAATTCCGCTGCAAAAGCTAACAAAGTGAAGAAAGCCAAAGGATCCAAGCAAGTCTGGATCCTTAAAACTGACCTTCAGTAAATGTTTGTGATTGCAGGGCATCAGGGAGAGTACCCTAGTCGTGGACAGTGGATGTTCAGGACACATGACTGGAAATAAAGCCCTGCTATCAGAGTATGTGGAGAAGACTGGCCTAAAAGTTTCCTATAGAGATGGCAACGTAGGACATACTTTGGGATATGGCAATATCAATCTTGGAAGTGTCATCATCACAAATGTAGCTCTGGTTCCAGGACTCAAGCATGATCTGCTATCATTGAGTCAAATCTGTGACAGAGGATATCATGTAGATTTTCAGCCTGAATATTGTGAAATCATCAGTAAATCTACAGGGAAAGTTGTTCTAGTTGGAAACAGGCACAATAATATCTATGAAATAAAGTTGTCAACAAACTCTGATGGTAAAGCAGTGTGCCTGTCAACAAGAATGTCCAGTGAAGAGAGTTGGAAGTGGCATAAGAAACTCTCTCATTTGAATCTAAACAACATCAATGAGTTGATTAGAAAGAATCTTGTTAGAGGACTCCCAAAATCTTTATTAAATGTTGATGGCCTGTGTGATTCTTGTCAAAAGGCCAAACAAAGGAAGTCATCTTTCAAGAGAAAGACTGAATCTTCAATTGTTGATCCTTATCACCTTCTACATGTTGATCTCTTTGGACCAGTGAATGTAATGTCAATTGGAAGAAAGAAATATGCTTTAGTCATTGTTGATGAACACACCAGATATACATGGGTGTATTTTCTAGCAAAGAAGAATGAAACTACATTAACTCTGATGGAGCATGTAAAGCTGCTGGACAAAGGATCAAAACACAAAGTCAAGATAATTAGGAGTGATAATGGAACTGAATTCAGAAATGCAATAATGGAAGAATTCTGCAAGAACAGAGGAGTGAATCAAGAGTTTTCTGCACCTGGTACACCACAGCAAAATGGTGTAGTTGAAAGAAAGAACAGAACATTGATAGAAGCTGCCAGAACTATGCTTGATGAAGCAAAATTGCCAACCTATTTCTGGGCAGAAGCTGTTCAAACTGCTTGTTTTACTCAGAATGCTACTCTGATCAACAAGCATGGAAAAACACCATATGAGATGGGGAGAGAAAAGAAGCCAAACCTAAAATATTTTAATATTTTTGGGTGCAAGTGTTTTGTGCTGAAAACTCATCTTGAATAGTTGACAAAATTTGATCTAAAAGCTGATGAAGGAATTTTTGTTGGCTATCCACTCTCAACTAAGGCATTCAGAGTTTATAATCTGAGAACCAAGGTGATCATGGAGTCAATACATGTGTCATTTGATGACAAGAAAATAACTGGACTTGAAGATGTAGATGAACATGATCAACTGCACTTTGAAAATGAAGACTTAAACTCTGATGAAGTAAACTCTGATGATGCTGAACTAACAAACTCTGTTGAGTTAAACTCTGAACCTCTACTGGTAAATACTGAAAAAACTTCTCATCCACATTCAAAGGGAGAACCAGTTGAGGGGGAGTATGAAGAATCACTTCAAAGTGATGACTCAAATTCTGAAAGTGAGTCAGCTAAAAAATCTGGATCAAACTCTGATGACTTAAACTCTGAAAGTCCAAAATCTGACAGTTCAAACTCTGAGCAGTCAAATTCAGGGGGAGTCTCATAGAATGAAGAAAGGCAACAAGAAAATCAGGAGAACATGGATCGAGGGGGTGGATCAAACACTGAGAGGAGTCATTTGCCTTCAGCTAGGAAATGGACAAAATCTCACACACCTGATTTGATTATTGGTGATCCAGATGCAAGAGTAAGGACAAGGAGTGCAACAACAAATGAATGTCTGTTTCATGCTTTCTTGTCACAATCTAAACCAAAGAAAGTAGAAGAAGCTCTTCAAGATGCTGACTGGATAATAGCAATGCAGGAGGAGTTAAATGAATTTGAGAGAAATGAAGTTTGGACCCTTGTACCAAGACCAAAGAATAGATCTATTGTTGGTACTAAATGGGTTTTCAGGAATAAAACTGACAGTGAGGGGGTTGTTACAAGAAAGAAGGCCAGACTTGTGGCAAAAGGCTATTCACAGCAGGAATGAATAGAAATTCAAGGTATTCCAGATGGATGTGAAAAGTGCCTTTCTGAATGGGAAACTTGAAGAAGAAGTGTTTGTTGAACAACCACCAGGATTTGTGGACCCCAAATATCCAGATTATGTCTACAGGCTTGATAAGGCACTCTATGGACTTAAGCATGCACCAAGAGCATGGTATGAAACTCTGGCTCAATTTCTTCTAGAAAGTGGGTTCTACAGAGGTACAATTGATAAAACCCTGTTCTACTTTAAATCTGGTAATGACTTGATTTTGGTTCAAATATATGTTGATGACATAATTTTTGGGTCTACTAATGATAAACTCTGTACAAAGTTTGCCAAGCTAATGCAGTCCAGGTATCAAATGAGTATGATGGGAGAGCTTAGTTATTTTCTAGGCCTACAGGTGAAGCAAATAGATGATGGGATTTTCATAAATCAAGCAAAATATACCAGAAATCTTCTCAAGAAATTTGGTATGCTTGACTGCTCATCTGCATCAATTCCTATAGCAACAATAACAAAGTTGGACAAAGACACAGGAGCTTCAGTAGATATGACAAACTACAGAGGCATGATAGGGTCTCTTCTTTATTTGACAGCAAGTAGGCCTGATATCATGTATGCAACTTGTCTCTGTGCAAGGTTTCAGGCAGACCCCAGAGAACCACATCTCATAGCTGTGAAAAGAATCTTTAAATATCTCAAGGGCACCATTACTTTAGGTCTGTGGTATCCCAGAGAATCAGATTTCAAGCTACTTGGTTACTCTGATGCAGACTCTGCAGGCTGTAAGATAGACAGAAAAAGCACCAGTGGAAGTTGTCAATTTCTGGGTGATAGGCAGAAACAGAAATCAATTTCTACATCTACAGCTGAGGCAGAGTATATTGCAGCTGGTAGCTGTTGTGCACAGATTCTATGGATGAAGAATCAATTGATGGATTATGGATTGAGGTATAGTAAGATTTCTATTTTCTGTGATAATTAAAATGCTATTGCTATGACAGGTAATCCAGTACAACACTCAATGACCAAGCACATCAGCATAAGGTATCACTTTATCAGTGAACATGTAGAGGAAAGAAACATTTGCTTTATTTTGTGTCTACAGACCAACAGCTAGAATATATCTTCACCAAGCCATTGAGTGAAGCTATATTTACAAGGCTGGTAAATGAACTTGGAATGGTCTCTGGTTTTGACTAGAGATACTGGTTAGACTCAAAATTTTACTTGTGTAATGCATTACTTATGTTTCTGTGATGTGTTAACTGCTATGTGAACTCTGTTTTTAAACTCTGCTATGCAAACTCTGTTCGTATACTGTTAAACTCTGTTAGCATGTTCTGTCGGTCAAACACTGTTAACATGTTGAATAAACTCTGATAATGTTATTGTCTGATATGAACACCGATGAAGGAAACTGTATGAAGCATGATTCTCAGTTATTAATCATGAATCTTTCTAAGTTATTTATGATATAATCTTAGACTGTGCAGACAATTAACACAAGCATGATACTGTTTCATATTTATAGCATCTCTTAGTTTATATATCCTAAACTCTAAGTCTGTTAATACTGTGTGCATTGCCTCTCATGAATAACTTCTGATGTTGATGACTTCTAAACTCTGTTAGTTAAACTCTGTTTGGTTAGATGTTGTAATCAGTAAACTCCCGAAGAAGTTGTATATAGGATGTTAGAATTTCTTTCTGATTATGTTGTATCTAGGAAGAACCAGGAACTTGCTGGTAATAGTAAGGGCTAAAATTCTCTAATTTTTGGTGACTAATCAAAGATCAGGAAGAACCAGGAACTTATAACAAGATAAGGGCTAAAATTCTCTAATTTTTGGTGACTAGTCAAAGACTAGGATGACCCAGGAACTTATCAAATGATAAGGGCTAAAATTCTAGGATTTTTGGTGACTGGTCAGAGGTTAGGAAGACCCAGGAACTTGTCAAAATGATAAGGGCTAAAATTATAGGATTTTTGGTGACTAGTTACAACTTATATTAAAAAATAAAAAAAATCTGCATTTATTCTTTTTGTCAATTTTTATTTAGCAGGGGGTATAAGTTATTTCAGAGTTTCTGTATATAAATTTCCTACAGAGTTTAGCATTCATCATACATTCAGTGTTTACTATGAGAGTTTGTGCATCCAGTCTTTACTGATTTATTTTTATGGATTTTATGAAATATTAGATGCTCTAAAAATTGGATTAGTAAACTCTGCTATACACACACATATATTCACACCTGTGCAGTTTTTGAAAGGGTTACAGTAATGAAGTTGGAGAATTGACAAACACTGATGGATTTTATCTAATACTCTAAGGTATATTTTATTTCAGATGATTTCAAACTTGGGGTAAAAAGAGTTTTGACAGCTGTTAATTAGTATAGGAGTGTTAAAGTGTGTCAGTAATGGGAGAGAGAAAGAAGCAGTAATTATTTCTATATTTACTGAGCATGCAAAGCTATTCCGCTGATTTTGTGCCACGTGTCCCACTCACACATTTATCAAGAATCGTGTCCCACTCACACATGGTAACTAGTTGAATGTATTAATGATAAAACGTTTAGTTTTATTTTTTAATTACATTTCTTACACGATTCATATTCACTCACCCACTTTCACACTCACTCACAATCACTTTTTACACAATCACTCAGTTACTTCATTTTTTTCACTTGGGCATTTTAGCAAACACCTTTCATACAAATCATTTTCTTTCTTATTTTCTTCTCAAATCGTTCTAATGGCCACCAAACCTTTTTCTGCTCTTGGTCTATTATTTGTTTCTAACAACTATGCAGCACCATTGAATAATGAAAACGTTCCAGACGCATTTCATTTGATGCAAAACTTCTTGAGGGATTCAGAGATAGGTCAAGCTCTGGTCGAACCACAAACGCTGTCTGCCTCACAGATTGCTTCCTTCTGGCAGAATTCTGTTTATGATGATGGAGGAGAGAATGGGACGCCATCTATTATTTTCACTTATGAGGAAGCAGAGTATATTATTACTCCAACCACTGTCAGAGAAACCATGGGCTTCGATACACACACTTCCTATAGTGTTGCTCCTGAAAATACTCTAAGAGAGATGTTGCAACAAATTAGATATTCAGATTCTCTTGCCAGATTGGGAAATGTGAAAAGGCCGAATCTAAGGAAGGAGTGGAGTTTCTTTTTCGACTGTTTTACAAGGGCTTTTGGCAAGAAGGTTACTAACTGGGATGCAATTCCTATGGATAGTCTCCAAATTGGGTATTCTCTTCTCTATGGAAGTAATTTCGATTTTGGTAGACTTGTCTTAATGAACTTAGGTGATAGGTTGTCAGAGTCTACCACTGTTTATTTTGCTAGATTCTGTAAATTGCTATTCACCGCTTGTGTGCCTAACATTGCCATTGCTGAGGTTGATGTGATTCAGCCTTTCAAAGTCAATAAGAGAATATTCTCTGATTTGACTAACAAGGATGCCATCAAGGCTGTGCCTGAGTTAGTTTTACCTCTTGCTCTACAAAATTTTCTCAATCAACCTCAAGAACCACAATCACCTGAGCATCAACCTTTAAACACTGATCTTCCACAACCCTCAAACACTGCACCTCAACCCATTCAACTTGATAATCTTGAATCAAACACTGAACCACCAACCACAAACATTGAACAAAACACTGAAGTTTCACAACCTAAAATCACTGAAAAACCAGCAACCACTCAACCACAACCACAACCTCAACCTGAACTAACAACTCAGGCTAAAACGAAGAAGAGAGGAAGAACTAAGCATATTGCCATCAAAAAAGACAAAAAGGGCTCCAAAGGCAAGAGCAAATAGACCTTCCTCACCATCTGTGGTAGAGGATTCTATAGAAGAAAATGTTTCTGAAGAAGAAGTGCCAGAGGTGCTTACATATAAAAGGAGAAAGTTGATTCTTGATGCATCTGATGAGGAAGTGAATACTGAAGCTCCAAAGGTAATCCCCAAAGATATACCTGCAGATATACAAATGGATGAGGACAATGGTTTTCCTACTATGGATGATTTTGTTGAAACATTCATACCATTCTCTGATCCTATTCAAGTTTCTCTTTCACCTGTACTTGCATATTCTCAAGAAACTGGTGCAGCAGATCAAGCAACTGTAATACTTGATGAAATAGTAGCTATACATACTGAAATAATCTCTGATGTTCACCAAACTGTCGAAAAAGGTGAAGAAGTTGAGCAATCAACCAAGGCTGTAATCTTTGATCCTATGGATGAAGTTGTTCGAATTGCAGAGTCTGTTGATAAGACTGTTGAATCTGAAGATCAATCTGCACAGAAAGTGGATGATGTTGCCACTGCAGAGATTATTGCTGAGAATATAGAAGTTGTTGCAAAGACTGTTGTTGAGAGTGAACAGGTTGCAGATGCAAATGCTGATCAAGATGAAGAAAGTGCAGACTCTGACTCTTCTGAGAGTGTTCCTATACAAACTGATGCCAAGCATGCACCTTTCTCTCAACCTTTGAATGCACATGACATTGAAGCAGAGTATCTGGCTACATTCTCTGAAAATTGGTATAAGGAGGATTGCATTTTTTCAAGAGGAAGAGCAGCTAAATTTGTTCAGCAAACTGCTAGAGAGATTTCCAATCCTGAGATTCTATCTTATCTGAAGGCAACTGTGGTGCAAGTTAAAACTCTAGATGGAAGATTTGCTGATTCTCATAAGGCCATTACTGATCTCAGAACTGAAATTCAGACCAGAGACATGAATATGGAAAGAGACACTAAACTCAAGCTTCAGAAATTCTCTAAAGCTGAAGACACTCTTTTTCAAAGACTAGATCAAGTTGAGAAAAATCAGACTGCTTTGTCTGATAAAATTGATTCCATTGCTACCTCTTTGGAGCTGATTACATCAATACTAATTCCTGATGATGTCAAAAAGGGGGAGAGATTTGCTAAGACTAAATGCAGGCAGTCTCAAACTCTGACTCAGAAGGATGATGCTGGAGATGGAGGAGCAAGTGGTCAGAAGAGTTTAAAATCAAGAGCTATTGATAAGAGTTTACAATCTGGCAACACTTCTAAGTCAAAGTCTGGTGGTGTAAACACTGATACTCAGGGTACTTCCAAGACTCAGAGTTTATTATTAACTGCTAATCCACAGACTGATGAGGAGTTGGCTGCTAGACTGTTCATTGAAGAGAATGATGAGGGAGTGACTATTGCAGACATTCAAGCTGAAGAAATGATTTTACAAGAAGAACATCAGAAAGCTGTGAAGTCTGGCAAATTCAATAAAAATGTAAAAGTTGTTAGGCCTGTTCTTAAAGGCATCACCATCAAGGAAAATGTTGGTACTGATCAGAGGATGCGAGTATTCAGAAAACCAACAGAAGTAGAAGCTAAACTGAAGATGAAAGGTAAGGCTGTTGAGGAGGAACTCAAAGAAAGTGAATACAACCTCTGTTGCTACACAAGTTGTACAGAAACCTTTGTCTACTCCATTGCAAGTAATTTTTGGAAAATCAATAATTCGTGAACAAACTCTGGAGGTTTGAGAGGCTGGAGGAAATTTTATACATGGCAGAACCCAAATGGGAAAGGTTGGAGGATATAAAGCTGGTTTGGGCTCTCATAGAGAAAAGAGAATGAATAACAGTCCTCAAGATCCTTCATCACTGACTGTTCCAGGAATTGGAGTTACACAAGAGAGTTTAGATAGAATGGAATCAGTGCAGTTGATTCACCAGAAGAGTTTGGAAAAAGATTTTCTTTTGTACTTTATGGCAGATGGAACTGTATACAAGATTGGTGAGTATGATCTTGATTTGAAGCTATGGGAAGAATTGGAGTATGTTCTGTATATTTTCAACGTGAAGAATCAAAGGACTCATCAAGCTGCAAATGTGCTGAGAAAGAAGATGCTACATAATTTGGCATATAGAGGTATAAAGTATAACAGTCAGTATGTTCCAAAGTACAGGGACTATCATGGTAATCTAGTTGAGATGAAGAAAGACAGTGCAAAGCTGAAGACAGATTTGGGTATAACTGTTCTTGATTTTAATCCTGAGTCAAAGACAGCACACTTCATCAGACTAGGCAATGAAATGAGGAAAAACAAAATCTATTCTCTGAGAGCTGCTATCTATCAAACTGGTGAAACTGATCCTAAGCTGAAAGAGATCAAGGAGATTATGCAGAGAGAAGATTGCTATCTCAGAACAACACCAGATGTTGAGGAGATTAAGTGAATGATGCTCTGTAAGAATTTCTTGCTTTCTGTAGATTTTGTTTAAGTAGAAGTTTTAAACTCTAATTATTTGTTAAACACTGCATTTGTCTATTTTGTTTTGACATCATCAATTATTGTTAACTTGTGTATTTTTGCTAATGAACAAGTTGGGGGAGATTGTTAGATATAATTGATGTTTGTATTAATCAGTGTTTAAGTGTAACAGTGATAAATCAGAGTTTAGCTGGAAGCGGTCAGAGTTTAGTTAAACGCTGACGGGTGGAAGCTCGACAGAGTTTGTTAAACTCTGTTTGAGGAAGCGTCTACAGGTCAACAGTGATTGATGAATAATTGAAGATAATTATGGAAGCAATATCTTTAAAGATTGGATAGCTGTCAAAGAGATTGTGTTGACTAAGGAGATGTGTAGCAATCGTGATTGATATCAATTGTATAGCTGATTTATAGGAGTATCAATTTTACGATTGTACAGTAGCTGTATGTTTTATAAATACAGTTAGGTTAACCCTAGAAGGGTATCGAACAACGAATAATTATTCATTGTAACCTAAGCAGCTCTCTGTGATAGTTTACATCACTGAGAGAGGAATTATTAATTCCAAACAGTTTTTAATTGTTAAAACGTGTGTTCTTGTTAATCTCTCATACAAATCTTGTTTATATTTGTGTATTCGGCCTAACATCATTTATTAAATAACTATTATTATTACTAATAATTTTATTAATTAATATTACAACATCCAATATCACTATCAGATAGAACTACAAACACTCTTGCCCCCTTTGGACACAACCACCACAGCAACTAATATTCTTGCTACTTCGAAAGACTCTGCTCAGCAACTCCTACTACATCGAACCACTTTGCTCCGACAATTCCATCCGCTCAAACAACACTCGCTGGTACTACTGGCAATCTCCAGCCATATCTCTATCTATATTTGTATTCTCTACTTAAATTAACTTTTCGTCCATTACTATGAATGTTCTTCTTCATATGTTCCTCAATATTGGTATTTGCTAAGTTATTTACTTAAGAGAAAATGCCCAAAATGGCGCAAAATTGGGGTTGAATTAATGTCCAAAATAGCACTTTCTGGAAAGTTGGCCCTCAGATGGCACATACATAATGCATACCTATAATGCATTCTCCACATGCGTTACTCGTGTAAATTTGGCAGCTGCATTCCACGTGTGTAACTCATCACGCACATGCGTTATAGGGGTAACGCATCATGCACATGCTTTACAGGGTAACGCATCACGCACTTGCGTTACTCCCAAAACGCATGTGTGATTTACGTTTTCATGGTTGATTTAGCTGGCGGCTGTGGGAAAAGCACGGGAAAAGCATGTACAACATGCGTTCTATGGTAACACAGCTCATAGATGCGTTATGTAAGTGCTAGTGGAGGACCAGCTTTTCAGGGAGTGCCATTTTGGGAATTTTAATCAAAATTTGTGCCATTTTGGCCCTCCACCCTTTATTTACTTAATTGGTTGTCATATACTTATGCTTCCAGTATATTTTGTTGGTCTTCTTAGAGGTTAAGAATTAATGGGTGAGTAGTCTCAACTTGCCTGAATCAAGATTTACACATAATTCTATTACAAAAACAAATTACTACAAAAACCCAAAAATATAAGGGTAAAGATTTGATTTTTATGGTCCAAATTGAAATTGTTTTAATGAACTTATGGTTGGACAAAGGTCTCTGCTTTCAGTCTTGGTAATCCTGATTTTCTCATTACCATATAACGTTAAGGTTTCTCTTCTCATTTGTAATATGTGCTGCCCTTGTGCCTCATTAGCACGGAAAAATTGTTAAGGTTGGAATGATTATGGATTCAGAGGACACAAATATTGCGTCCTAATTGGATGGGTGGTTCCTTTTCTTTTCTCAACATAAACGTTCGTAAGTTTAGTTTTTCATAAAGCTATATATAATCAAGTCGCAATGCTTATTATTTTTAAAAATCGAACCATCAGTAAGAAAGATAAGAGTTACTTTATTTCTATCATTTTGCTCAATTATCTCGATATGATCAGGTGAATTTGATTTCTATGAGAATGTATAACGGGTGTTTAGGGGAGTGTTTTCCCCTAAGAGTTACTTTATTTTTATCATTTTGCTCAATTATCTCGATATGATCAGGTGAATTTGATTTCTATGAGAATGTATAACGGGTGTTTAGGGGAGTGTTTTCCCCTCTTATAAGAGGACAAAAGGCCCGACCAAACATTGGCATATCGTTTATTTTACGTACTTATCTAAAAAATAAAAATAGGCAGACGAAATATATTTATAAGATATGTTCTTAGAATAGTCAAATAATAGCTATGCTATAGCGATTACATTATGCGTTGAACAAAAGAGCATTACTCACCGAGATGTTTAGATTGCATGAGTTCAGAGCACTTCGAACTAAACAAAGAAAACAAAAAACCTCATACTGTATTTTTTTGAAATAAACATACATCAGATATATTTAGAGTCTTTAGGAAATAAAGTAGTTTTGAAAGTCTATTTTGAGAACCTCATGCAACTGAGTACTGTAAAACATGTTGTAGAAAAAAACACAGCCAATTAGACAATGTTTTGATGATACATTTGATGTAAACATTTGAGTTTAAGAGCAGGAAATTTGGTAGGAAATATTACTCTACAAACGCCAAACTATTAAGATCAACTTCTCGAGCACAGGGAAATCCAAGATACTTTGATTGGTATTGGCAAATTGAAGACCCTTATATTCTCGTGATATATAGATTTTAGCAGATAGATATATTGTGTTAATTAACGATAAGGCGAGGCAAACTTTGTAGTACAACTACTTTACTTCGGTTTCAGATTGGTATGTTCAACTTCGAAAATTTATAAATTTTAGTCAGCTTATAAGACGTAGCTAGAACTTCGATACGAAGTGAACTTGAGAGTTAAATATCTAATTTAATCTTGTGGGAATTTTATTATATATTTTAGAACACCAAAACGCAGTACAATGGCAGAAGACTTTTTGGTCTTAGATTCACATAATTTTATAAATTCATAAATATATTTTGGGTCATGGTTTTGTGCTAGAATTTTGATCGTCATCTTCATCATGATTATCATTGTCACTTTTACTATTTGCCTCTAAACCTCCTTAGGATCTCCCTCTTTGTCATCGTTGTTGTGGTTTCGTCTCCACTGGAGTCTCCCGGTCCCCATATGTCATATTCGTCATCGGGATTTTTTTCCTCACACCCATGAACTCCCACAGGATCAGACTTACGAACTCTTGCGAGATTTTTTCCCCACACCCCACCAACTTTCATAGGATTGTTTTTTCAAACCTACAAACTCTCACATGATTTTGTTTTCTGCACACTCCACGAACTCTCGAATGATTGGTTTTTTCACATCCACAAACTCTCGCAAGATTGTTTTTTGAGAATAAGGATCCTGAGATTAACCTCATGAATATTTACTAAACTATGTCGTATTAGACGTATAAATCTAAGTGCTCACGTTCCTCGACCCACATAGATATAAAGCAAAGTAAAAGTACTATTAAAACAAAACAAAGATGTTTTTGTATAACTATATGCCATATAAGTGCGCTGTGTTGTGTTTGTTAGTATTATTATTATTATTTTGAAAAATACCATTGCAGTGGGATAATACTTACGGTATTTTTTTACAAATCCACAATTAGTTCAGAATAATAAAAGATATTCTTGATGAGAATTCTTTTTGGAAGGATTCAGAAGTAAACACATATGCAAATTAAGTATGTTGTTCTGTTGGGTTTTAAAATTGTAATTTTGTTTCAAGTTTAGATCAGGAATGTGCGTTATCAGATAGACCGATAGTTTTATTAGTTATCTCACCTTTGCTGATCTAAGGATCGCTATTCTCTTTTTTTTCCCTCACACCTACGAACTCCCGTAGGAAATTTTTTAACACACCCACAGATTCTCGTACGATTTCTTTTTAGGTGATAATCTAGGCTCCAATACCATGATAAATTTGCTCTCAAGTTATATTTCTATTCATTCACCAAATTACTACTTAAATACACAAAGGTAAAATTTGTAATCTTGAAACCCAAGACATGCCAAGTAGCTCCAAGCACTCACAACATGCCAAGCAGCTTCAAGCACTCACAATGCAATTTCCAATTATCTCTTATATATATATATATGATATATGTCAATATCTCTAAAATATAAATATCCTCCCTACGGAAAACTATATATATTTTAACAATATATCAGGCATCGGGAGTAGAGATGGAATCAGATTTACTAAAGTAAAAACAAAAAAATACACAAGTAAAAGTATAAAGAAATGGGGGTCGGTCATGTGCAAACGTTTGCTGGCCGTATGCTGTGAAAGACGTACCGCGGAAACTTTCCGCGGTACGTGTACAGTACTATTTTTAGTGTGAAAACAGGGGGCATTTTCTACGGTACGTGCCCCGTACCGTAGCGGTACGGTACAATTTTTTTTTTAAATCCCAGCCGTTGGATCAACGATCCAACGGTTGGGAAACCGTATGTTCCGTAACAGTAGTTAGCAACCGTTTGCTATTGATCGGGAACCTAAAGAAAGATGCACATGTAAGCAAATTGAAATTTGTACATGTTGGATTACAGTTCCTCCATTTGTTTCATTCATGGTAGAGCACGTAAGATGGCAATGGCAGACGTGCGCGCAGGGTAAGCTGAGTCCAATTAAATTGTTTGGGGTAGAGGATGCGGAGGCGAAGAATCATTGAAGTAGTTGTGACAAGCCAATTTTAAATTCATGGGGCAGATTATCATTAGACTCTATTTCAGGGAGAAGATTGAGTGCTTCGTCCCATAACCCTTCATTAGTAAATCCAAGCAGCATCTCTATGTATGTTGTAGCATTTGGTCGTATATGGTAAAGGTCGGACAGTAAATTGAAAACACATATAGCCTTATCAACCTCTCCAGTGCTGAACAGATGATTTGTGACGCTGTTGTACAGATGAACCCCAACAGAACAATGATCCACTTCCATATGAGACAAGAAGGCCAAAACATCATGGAAATGCTTGTCCTTGCAAAGGCGATCTATGATAACCGCATATGTAATAGAGTGTAAGGGAACACCTTTGTCTTCCATCTTGGTAAGAAAGGAAAGAGCGTTAATATAATCACCCTTGTGAAACAAAATCTGTAAAATGGAGTTATATGTATTATCCGAAGGTATCAAAGGTATGGAAATCATTTCTTGATAGAGCTCCAAAGCTGTGGATGTAAGTTTTTGCAACTTACAATATCCAACAATGAGAGCATCATATCCGATAAACAGTTTAACATACGTGAGCAACCTAACAGACCTGGAAAAGCTATTTAAGTCTATAGCTGCAACACCACTGTGGTTGTCTACTAAGTATTCGACACCCTTGGTAAACGAGTCATAAGTGGTGATGTCGGGTTGAATTTCTTTAAGCTAGCATGATGAGCTTATGAAAAAGAATATCCGCATCTAAATGCTTATTTATGGAGACGAGGCCAGTAGTTAACGAAGAGTGATAGGGAAGAAAACCAAGCTTAAAGAGAATACCCAACATTGAAAACCCATAATCAACTTGATAACAAACACAGTAACAGGAAATAACATTATTAACAGTTTTCAAATCAATGGCAAGTTTAAATTACGTTTCTTCAAAAACAACAAATACACAGCAACAGAGTTGTTTCTAGTTCTAACCGAATTTGAAAATTTTCGATCCCAGTCAGGATCAGGAGGCAATTGTTTTTACCACAATTTATTTTTAATGGATAGAGGGTTAAGGATTGCACAAGTATGAATTGGAATAGATTGGAAATTTGTAAAAGTTATAACAAAATTCATTGTTGATCGGTGCTGCTGCTGGAGTAATCTCAAACAACAACCCACCCCCATCGGAAGAATAACAATAACAATCTCTTCTTCCCTTTAGCTTTCCAACCTGCCCAGTTTGGTACCCAGGCTCTATTATTGTTGATAGGCTCTATTATTGTCGCGACCAACGAGGAGAACGCTACAGCCAACGAGAAGAATGTTTGAAGGCGAGGAATGCCTCGTTTATCTTATTACGAATTTGGTTTTTATTGATATGAACTTTATTTGCCAGAGGATGCCCTGAGTAATTGTAAGCTTAACTTTGGTTTCTCAACTTTGCTTAAATTTGCTGGAGAATGCTCCGAGTACCTGTAATGTTTAACTTTATCCTTAACTTTATCCTTGCCTATGAACTTGGAATTTTCACCCTTTTTTAATCTTTATTTTTAAATGTTTATTTTTGCATGTAATGCAGTAAAGGGAATAGATGAGAAATGTTGCAAGTGTTCGCATATTAATGTATGGCTTAACCTTTTTCCTGTAGATTTTGATTGTTTAACATTTTTATTTTTATCTTTAATTTCACAAACTCTAATTTCTCAATTATTTTAGTTTTTCTTTGTGATGATTCAGTAGAATCGATTTTTGTGATTATTTGAGTAGATTAAGATTCAACAAATACAGGATTTTTGTTTACATCTCATGATATCGTGGAATCTTGCAAGGATAAAATGTTATCCTCTTATTTATCTTGAATCTTTCTTCTGGTTATTGTATTCTTTCTTAGCTTGTAAGCTAATAAAAATTTATAAGTTAAGAAGAATTGAATGGAAAGATTGACAAAATTTTCTTTAGTGATTTTGCTTGAATCTAAGATTTTGACTTAGTTGTTTGCCCTTGGGCAATTATGTTACTATCGTTTTTGGTATGTTAATGTTTGCCTTAAGGTATTTACTCAAAATGAAGATTCCATGAATCCATTAAAGTCATAAAAATCTTAGTAGCTTATTGTGAATTTCGCATAAGATTTTCGTATTGACATCATTAAACTTATGTAGCAAGACACTAAGAAGATGTAGCAAGAACACTTTTATTAATAAATTAATGGGGGTCTAGGTGAGGATCTCGTATCAACCCTTTTGCACCTAGATCAAATTTTTAGGCGAGGATTAATGACTTGTTCTTGTACAAAGCGATATTACATCATTATTGATAAAAAAATTTGAGGTGGATTCCATTCCACGTATTTTTGATAGGCTCGCCATTGAGGTGTTCCAGCTCGTAGGTCCCGAGGCTTACAACCTTCTTGATCTTGTACGGACCCTCCCACGGAGCTGTGAGATTGCCGACCTGTGTCGGTTGGGATGTAGCAACCTCTCGGAGTACGAGGTCATTGACTTGGAAATTTTTCGTCCTGACTTTTTTATCAAAGTACTTGGCTGTTTTGTTCTGGTACTCTATTGAAGCTATTCTGGCGTCATCTCTTATTTCCTCTATGAGGTCGTTGTTTTGGCATAAGCCTTCAATTGAACTCTTAGGATCAAAGGCCTCGACTCGAGGTGATCCAAGGCTCACCTCAACAGGTAGCACTGCATCTGTTCCATAAGCCATCTTAAAAGGGGTTTCCCCCGTGGAGGTGCGCGGAGTAGTTCGATACGACCAGAGAACGTTGGGGAGCTCATCAACCCAGCATCGGGGGATTTCTTCAATTCTTTTCTTGATTCCTTGGAGAATTGTGCGATTAGTTACCTCGACCTGTCCGTTGGCCTGAGGGTACGCCACTGAAGACTTGATATGCTTGATTTTTAGCTCGCTGAGTGCTTTTTCAAAATTTTCTCCCACAAATTGAGTACCATTATCGGTGACAACTATCCTTGGGATTCCGAAGTGAAACACAATATGTTCCATGAAAAACTCTGTCATTTCTTTTTCTCTGATCCTAGCCAAAGGTTTGGCCTCGACCCACTTTGTCACCTAGTCAATGGTGACCACAATATATTGTACTTGGTTTCTTGATTTCGGAAAAGGTCCGACAATGTCTATTCCCCATTGAAAGAAAGGGCACGGGACAAGGACCGAATTTAATGCTGTTGTGGGTCGATGACTTACATTCCTGTGTAATTGGCATGGAACACACTTTTTCACGAACTCTTCACAATCTTTCCTTAGAGTCGGCCAGAAGAATCCTTGTCGAAGTATCTTTAACGCAAGATTTTTGCCTCCCACGTGTTCTCCACATATTCCGGTGTGAACTTCTATTATTGCGAGGTGAGCTTCCTCAGGGCCGAGGCAACGGAGCAATGGCTCGACCAAAGATCGTCTATATAGCTTAAAGTCCTTTACACAATAATTTCGGGCCTTGTACATTAAGGATCTCGCTTCAATTTTTGATTCTGGCAACTTATTGTCGATTATGTACTCTAGGTATGGAGTTCGCTAGTCAGAATGAGAAGTTATCTCATCGACCTCAAGATTGTTGATTGTTGGTGTTTGTAATTCCTCCACGTAAATGGGCTCATTACATGTGGTAGACGATGATGAGGCCAGCTTTGATAAGGCATCTGCCCATTGGTTCTCAGCCCTGTCTATGTTTGTTAAACTCCAGGATGTAAAGTGTTCTAGCATTACCTTTGCCTTTTCCAAGTATGTTTGAATCTTATCATTATGAGTCTTGAACTCGCCACTAATCTGTTTTACGACCAGTTGGGAGTCACTAAAGATATCAATGATTTTGACTTCCAGTTCCGTTGCGAGTTTTAGTCTTGCGAGGAGTGCCTCGTATTCTGATTCATTGTTGGTTGCCTGAAAAGCAAACCGAATTGCTTGTTACACACGGAATCCATCAGGCCTTAAGAGAATTAGTCCTGCTCCACTAGTTCCGGCTGTCGAAGAACCATCAACGTAAAGAGTCCATGATCTCGCGGCTTCATTAGTGATCTCTCCTTTTGAGGTGTCAGATTTAGAAAACTGGCATTCTGCCACGAAGTCCGATAGCACTTGTGCTTTCAAAGAAGTTCTGGGTTTAAACTCAATGTGAAACTGACTTAGTTCAATGGTCCACGCTGTGAGACGACCTATCATGTCGAGTTTATGCAAAATCCTTTTTAAGGGTTGGTTCGTCATTACCCGTATTTCTCGACCTTGAAAGTAATGCCTTAATTTTCGGCTGGCTACGACAAGGGAGTAAACCAGTTTCTCAACCTGAGGGTATCTTATCTCCGCATCACATAGAGTATGGCTTATGTAGTACACGGGAGTTTCTTTCCCGGCTTCTTGTTTGACTAGAATGGCAGCCACCATGAGGTCGCAAGCCGAGAGATAAACTCGTAATGGTTCGCCTGGTGATGCTTTTGTTAATCGGGGGTGAGAAATTCTTTGAGCTCATGTAGACTTTTCTTGCAATCTTCACTCCATAATAACTTTGACTGTTTTGACGCCCCTTTAATGGCCTGAAAGAAAGGAATACAGCGCTTGGAAGATTGAGGAATGAACCTTCGTAATGCTGCGATGCAGCCTGTGAGCGACTGTACCTCTTTGAGTGAGGTGGGGTCACTCATGTCGAGGATAGCCTTTATTTGGCTAGGATCAGCCTCAATGCCTCGCTGGGTTAGAAGAAAACCCAAGAACTTACCCCAGGTTTGTCCAAAGGAGCATTTTGTTGGATTTAATCTCATTTGATTTTTTCGTACATTTTCAAAAGTTTCTTTCAGATCTGCGACATGATCCTTCGCATTTTTGGATTTTGTGATCATGTCGTCGACATAAACTTGAAGATTTCGGCCGATTTGCGAGGCAAATATAGTGTCCATCATTTGTTGGAATGTTGCTCCGGCATTGATGCGGCCAAAAGGCATGTTCTTATATCCAAAGACTCCTCGATGAGTGATGAAAGCCGTTTTCTCCTAGTCATTGGTGTCCATTTTAATTTGATTGTAGCCTGAAAAGGCATCCATAAAAGACATGAGCTCGTGGCCCGATGTTACATCAATGAGCCAGTCGATGTTCGGGAGCGGATAATGATCCTTAGGGCATGCTCTGTTAAGGTCAGAGTAGTCAACGCACATTCGCCACTTTCCATTGCTTTTCTTTACCAAAATGGCGTTGGCGACCCATTTAGGGAACTAGACGGGCTCGATAAATCCTGCTTCGAGAAGTCGATCGACTTCCTCGTCAATGGCCTTGCATTTTTCTTCCGAGAATACTCGCTTCTTTTGGCACACTGGCCTAACCTTAGGGTCTATGTGTAGGGAGTGTCGTGCGATGACCTCGGGAATTCCTGGCATGTCCTTTGGATCCCAAGCGAAAATATCTTTATACTCTCTGATCAACTGGATTATTTTTTGGCGAGCCCTGGATTATTCTTTCCAATTTTTGTGACCTTAGTTGGGTCACCAACGATTACTTCAATCTCCTCTGTTTCCTTTATTATCATGCAGTTCGATTCACTCGGGACCTCGATGAGGTCTCGAGGATCCATATCCACGACCTGATTAACAGAGTTGTCGTCAACTTGCTTATTCTTAGGAATTGCCATTGTCAAGTAGCACTGCGTGCTGCAATCTGATCACCTACAACCTCGCCTATCCCAAAGTCAGTGGGGAACTTCATCTTTAAATGTGGAATACACGTGATAGCCTTTAAGGCTGTTAAAGTCGTTCTTCCTAAAATGGCATTAAAACTGGAGACTGCATTTATGACATGAAATTTTACCACTTGCCAAGTCTGGCATGGTAGGGAGCCGAAGAGTACTGGAAGATCAATTGTTCCTACGACCTTCACCTCATTTCTAGTGAAGCCGTATAAGGGAATGTTTACATTTTCCAATTTTCTATCTCCGATATTCATCCTGGAGAAAGCGCTATGGTATAAGATGTCGACGGAACTTCCATTGTCCATGAGGATTTTTTTAACGATATTGGTTCCCACTTTTGCTGTGATTACCAAAGCATCTTGATGAGGCTCAATCATCCCAGGGGGATAATCCTCATCCGAGAAGGAGATAACTGGAGTAGGATTAAGCCTTTGGCGCTTTTGTGGTTCTGGATGAACACTAAATACCTCTCGGGCATATAATTTTTTGGCATTGTTGGAGGATCCCCCCGAGGCATGACCTCCGATAATGACATCAATGACACGATCGGGATCACGTTGGCGATTTCTCTGGGCATTCGTGTCATTTTCAATATAATGGACCAACTGCCCCTGCTTTATCTTATCCTCAATGAGATTGCTTAACTGAAAACAAGCCTCTGTAGTATGGCCGTGGTCTTCATGATACTCGCAATATTTGGAGCTCGGGGGTCTGCCTGACTTCATTGGCCTCGGGGGTCGATAGTCCGGCTCCATTTTTAGTATAGCGAGGATGGTGGACTTGTCCACTGTCAGTTTTGTGAACTCTTTTTCCATTTTTTCTCGAGGTTTCTACGACCTGTCGGAGCGGGATGACCTCTCAGATCGAGGACTTCTCCTCTCCCGGGATCTCAAATGCGGGTCGTTTTCTTTCTTGTAGTCTGATTTCGGTGACCTAACTCCGGAGTTTGAACTCCTCTCCCATCTTTGTGAGTATTTTCTAGGTGATTGGATGCTTCCCACAGCCTCTTGGAGTGTCATCCTATGTTCAACGATCTCAAAAGCGGTTTGAAGTGATCGTGGACTCTTTTCAAAATATTCTTCCAACAAGGGGCCATGTCTACGTTTATCAATTCCTGCAGCGAGGTAATTGATGGCGAGCTCTTCCACGAGGTTAGGGATCTCTGGTACCTCGGCTCGGAAATGAATTAGAAACTCTCTTAAAGATTCATTGTAGCGTTGTCTAACATTCATGAGCGAAGCTGTGATCTTTCCACCTTTGTAATTACTGGAGAATCTGCCTTTAAACTTAGTTTTCAACAGGTCCCATGAATCAATGAATCTCGGGGGCAAGTTATTATACCACTGCAAGGCGGTGCCTCGAAGGAAAGTAGAAAAGAATTGGCATCGGGCAATTTCTGAGTGCCCACAAAACTTCATCCTCCCATCATAGGTGTTCAAAAACTCGCTAGGGTCTGTAGACCCATTAAATTGATCAAGCGACGGATTTTTCAAGTTCCTATTGTTTCGTGCATTTTCAATTCGCACAGCAAGAGGGCTTTCCGCCGGGACCTCGGAGCCAGCCTGGCTTCGAATGAATTTTTTGCGCATCGCCACATCGTTCTGTAATTGAGAAATCTCTTCCGATCTATAGGAATCGCCTGATTCACTTTGCCTCGGGGCTATCCCCTGAGACCTCGTCTGCCTCCTCATTTGGGGAACCTGGTGCGATCTATTGGACTCCGTTTCATCCTCATAACTTGCCTCATCGTCATACCCCTCGCTGTTATACCCAGGAGATCGATACTCAACAGAACGAGCTGGTAGAGATGTTTGACGTAATTCAAGCTGGAGACGTCGTATCTCTCTTTGCTTTTCCAACTTTAGCTGCAACCGTCTCCTCTGGGCCTCGAGAGCCTCCAGCTCGTCGTCAGACTCATTGGAATCCTCATCATTTTCTTGGACTCTCTCGTGAGGGTTTTGTCTCCTCATTTTTTCAAGGTGAATACAGGCATCGCTCATCAACACCTGTTTGCCCGAAGCTGTTGGAACCCTTGTACGGGTATCAACTCGAGCTCTCTTTCTTCCTTGCTCTGCGGCAGGAGATTCCTGAAAATCCTCTACCTCTTCATCATTTCCGTGATCAGAAAATAAACGTCTCAGTTGCAATGGTTGTCTTAAGGTGCCATCGTCTTCACGGGGGATTGTCCTTATTTCTTCCTCCGTGAGACGTTGGACGATGGGATCACCATCACAATCCTCCATTTTTTTATGCAATCGTTGATAAAAGAGCTCCTTCTAGCGCCAAATGATAGGCTATGAAATATCTTTAAGCTATTAAATTAATAACAAGCAAGAATATTGATTAGGAATAATATATTTTTATTATCTCATAGTCCTTTAGAGGATCTCTCTTTACATCAAATTGCATCCCTTTCCAAGTAAGGTGGTACAAGATTATTTATAGAGGATCCCTTGTGGGTCCCTCCCTAACCACCTTTACTTGGAGGGTAAGCTATAATAATTTATTTACAAGTTTTGGGCTTGAAGACCCATTAAGAAAATAATTATATTTGGGCCTATTTACAATTTAAGCATAATTGAGCCTAATTACCGACTTACAATTATACCTATTGTTCTATTTGGTATCCGTGGCCCAACAATTGTGAATTTGAATGCACAAAGGGAATCGAGCATAAAGTAAAGAGTAGTGCTAGAGGTACCAAATTAGGTACCAAAATTTGCCACCAAATGACATGGCATTAAATATTTGACACATTGGGATGTTTTAATTGGTTGGCCCTGGCGGGCCCATTATAATGATAACCAATCACAATAATGAAAAGTCATTTGGTGACAATTTTTGGTACCTAATTTGTTACCTCTAGCATTTTTCTAAAGTAAAAGAAGTAACAAGGCTTATATTTTAATTTATTTATTATTTCAGTTTTATAAAAAAATTAGAAAGTTCTATTAATTAAATTTATTTATGCGGTAAGAGGCCTTCCAAGTTCCAACACTAAACGGATTGGAGATATGTAATCAAAATTTTGAATTGTATACTAACATTTATAAAGATTGTTTCTAAAAAGACATTTATAAAAACAAAATTATGAAAAAAATGAAGTAACAAGAATCCAAAATAGGGAATAATCTATTGGATTGCAGCCAACGCATGCTTGATTTTTTGGCAGCTGAGTCTGAGGAGTTGTACTGCTTGGGCAGCAACTTCAAGACCTATGTCTGCCACAGGAGATGTAGTCATCAGTATCTGGAAGGACACAGTCAAGAGAGTTCTGCTGGAGCGGTGTCCTTCTGGAAATATTGTGAATCCTGATGGCAGAAAAGGTATAACATTTGGATTGCCCCCACGTAGTATCATATTTATATCCTTGATTTCGGTGGGTGCAAACACAATGTGTGATGCTACCGGATCACTCCAACTTTCTTGTAGTACAAGCATATGTCCAAGCATCGTCTGCCCCTGCCTCCTCATCTACAATTGTTTGATTTAAGTCATAGTCACTCTTTTATGTTCTAATTGGGAAACAAATAATTAAGAAAGAGACGCAGTGTTTGTGCACTTACTGGAACTTTATATATCGAAACACAGTTGCCTGCAGCTTCCTCTCCATAGGATATTTGGAATACATGTTCATAGTCGTCATCCTCTTTGGCATAAATGTCCCACTGTTGATCAATATAAATAAGGATTCAGAGACTGTGTGTCGAATGATTATTAGTAATAATCTTCTTATTTAAATATGCATGTGTAAATCTGTAGTATCATATTGCAAACAGAATTTTTCACTTTTGGGCTGCATGCATAATGCAGGTCTGGATTTTAAAATTAATTACCATCATCAATTTATGGGTCTTGGATCTATCTATGTTATGATACAAAACAAACAACTGAAGATGCTGGAATAAATTTAATTACATTATATTATGCGAGTTGAGATAATTGTACTAGTTTTGTGATGCAGATTCTTTCCAAAAATTTGCGTACAATATATGAACAGAGTAAATATGTGGTGCTTAAAAGATGAATGCATACCTCCTTCCTAGATCTGTGATTACGAAAGAATTCAAAGACCATGCTCGGTGCAAGTGACAATGAGAAAGAGGTAGCAACACTTAGAAAAGTTCCATTTGGTAGGCCAGGATTATTCATGACCCTTTTACTCATCAACCTAACATCTTCCCCGAAATTTCCTTGCATTATAGTCCATCCACCAGTCTTTGGACCAGTAAATCCGAGAAGGAAGCTATTCACCAATCTCTCAGCAAGTTTCAGTATCCCTTCCCTCCCTTCTGGACTTGACGTCACTGTGAAATTAAAGACCAAAATTTCATCAGAGGACACTTTAAAAACTTATGTACAGCTAGTTGAATATTTCTGCTGCATTCAATACTAGCTAGTTAGTAATTATTTAAAATCATATATACTTACATAGATTGTTGAAGTCATTAGTTGATGGAACATTGCCAGACACTGATGTCATACGAAGTTGACATTGTCTCTCTAGAGTTGAAACCCATCGCTTGGCTCCAAATCCCAGACCAGAGAGCAATAGACGTTTGTAAATGTTGCTGACACCATTGTAGTCGGCATGAACATGCTCGATCCATGTTATCTAGATAATTATAACAATAATAGTATATAATCTATAGTTGCTAGAATCAAATGACTACGTTGAATTTAGCTAATTTGAGCAGTATTACATATATGTCATGACTAAGCTGATATTAATATTTTGATAATGCATAATACAAAAAGTTTTTTGCATTTACTATTCACCTTTGAAGTTCCATCAGCCATTTCTTGAATCACGCAACCTGATGGCTTTTTCTGGCATGTAATGATTATGGGAGTAGGGAGTATGTTATCTACTGAAAGATCAACGACTGCCCAGATCCCCTCGGAATGCTTTGTACAATATCTCACAAAATATGTACTGCGATTAGGCACGAGTGGTGTAGGAATGTAATATTCAGCAACCATCTGAAATGTAAATTCATGCATAATTCATTATCAATGACTGTAAGTAGCAAATTAAGAATACCAAATAATTAAATCAAAAGTATATAAGTATACATGTGTGTTAGTACTTACCAAGTGTAGAGCTGCATTGTAGTCTCTTCCCTCTCTTAGTACCTCCAACGTCCTAGCACTCGAGACAATGGCAGAAAACATGACACCCCATTCCTTCTAGTGGGAATAAAACAAGAGAAGTTAGATAATTATTATTTTAAGCACATATTTGTATGATCAAATTGATAAGTATATATAGAAACAACAAGAAAATTGATACTTGCCACATTCATTAGGATGTTTAGCAATTGCGTGGGGTTTAATGCGACCCTTGCTACATGGCGCGAACCTTCACATTTATATCCTAATCTTGTCGGGCCAAAATTGTTAGGAAACATTGCAAGGTATTCCTCTTCATTTAGCACGCTAGTTGCGGCATCAGCACTACCAGAAATCCACAGCGGTCCCACAGTCATTGCCATTACTTTCAGCTCATCCGCAGCTGAAACTACAAGATTAATTAAGGATTGCCTAGACTCGTCCGAAGTTCGTACTGCACTGATCAAGTTGAACCCTTCTCCTGAACTAGTAGTACTAGTACTTGCAGACCCTAGACCTATGTCAACTGGGTAAGAATTAATTGCACCGTCTGCCACGGATATTATGGGTACATTTTGTGGATTTCGATATATTATGGGGAGGTACTGTGGATTTTGTGAAATTATACGGAGGTTTTGTGAATTCTGTACGGGTGTTACAGCCAGGTGTTGTGGATTTTGGAATACTACTGGGAGTTTTCGTGGATTTTGGGTTAATGTCATGGGGATGTATTGTGAACTCTGCAATATCATAGAGGGGTTTTGTTGATTCTGAGGTGTTGAGGGGTTTACTGGACCGTGGAATGTTATGGGGAAGTTCTGTTGATTTTGACGAACCCCGTACCTTGCAAGAGTTGATTTAAGTCGCTCCGTCTATAAGAAAAATTACAAAATTCATTTTATAAAGAGTTGATTAAATGGAGGGAAATATAGCCTGACAACAAAAATGCAAGCCCAACTTAATGAGCTCGGAATTAAAGTGCTAGGGACCCCAAATTTAGTCCCCAAAAAAGTCCCCAAATGACATGGCATGAGTGATTTGGCAAATTGTAGTGTTTTAATTGGATGGCCCTGGCGGGCCCATTAAAATTATAACCAATCACATTCATTTGGTAACAATTTTTGGTACCCAATTTGGTACCTCTAGCATTTTTCTTAAAATTATTAAGTTAATTATACCTTCTGTTTTAAATGGATGTATTCCAACCTCAATGCATTTTGTTCGGCTGAGAGTGGAGAACTGTCAACTCTACATTGCGGGCAATTGCCTTTACTCAGAGCTTCTAAAATTTGGTTTCTTCGAGCGCGGAGCTTATCATTCTCAGATCGGAGAGCCTCGGATTCCATGCGTTCATTTAGGCTCTACAAAAAATTGAGAGGTGAATTCAGTGACAACTAAATTGTTATGTCATGTAGTATACCTTGTAGCTAGAATAAGATGCAATGCAAGTATCAACAATGTAAAACAGAAGTAACATGCCTTATTATTGCTCAATAACTTATCTTACTATTACAATTATATATATACAACGTACTCAAGACACATTATGCATAAGATCGATAGTCAATATTATAAACATAAAAGACGTACGTTAGAAAAAATATATTAGTACCTTCATTTGACTGCGCTTATTTTGAAACCAAACCTTGACATGAGCATCATCCATCCCTAAGCTACTAGCAAGATCACTTATTTGCGATTTGTTTGGGCATGGATACTCCATGAAGTAGCTAGATTTAAAATAAAGACATGACACGACAAATAAAATTAAGATTAAAACAAATAAAATGCAAGACGGGACAAAATGAACAAATTTTTACATCAAGATATACCAAAAATGTATTAGATTTCCATATTTCTTTTTCGGTCTTTACTATGTAACTGGTTTGTAGCACAACAAGACATGATTACATAAATGAATATAACATTGTATAAATTTTCGGACAAAAAAAAGTGTATAAATTTCTTTTTTTAAAGAGTAAGGGAGACTTACGCTTCCATTGCATCGGTTTGCTGCTTAGTGCGGCGAAAATTCACCCTTTTCTTTCCTCTAGCAGACTGAGAGGAAGGGCCAGCACCATTCCCAGCAGCAACAACAACACTAGCACCACCACCAACAGCAACATCACCATCACTACCAACAGCAACGGCAACACTAATAGCAGTACCAATACCGCCAGCATCACCAGCAACAACATTACCAGCAGCACCACCACCATCAACAGCAGCCGCACTGGTACCACCATCAACGGCAGCAACAGCATTACCATCAACATCACCACCACCGACAGGAACAGCAGCAACGACAACAAAACCTTGATCGTTAGATACACCTCCAACTCCTTCTGCGCCTGCCTCTTGAAGTCCTGTTGTTGAGTTCTGCTCACCAGCAGCAACAGCACCAGCAGGTGCAGTAGTAGCATCAGCAACAACAACATCACCATCACCAGAAAAGGCAACACCAAGAGCAGAACCAGCATCGGCAGCACCACCATCAACAGCAACAGCACTATCATCAACAGCACCGGCAGCGGCAGCGGCAGCACCAGGAACAGCAGCAACGACAACAAAGCCTTGATCTTTAAATACACTTCCAACTCCTTCTGGGCTTACCTCTTGACGTCGTGTCGCCCAATTTTTCTGCTCAACAGCATCACCGTGATCACCAGCAGCTGCAGTAGTAGCACCACCAACAGCAACATCACCATCACCACCAACGGCAACACCAATAGCAGCACCGCCAGCATCAGCACCACCACCAGTAATAGCACTCCCATCGGTAGCACCACCACCGGAAGTAAGAACAACCGCACCGGGAACAGAAGCAACGACAGCAAAGCCTTGATCGTTAGATACACCTACAACTCCTTCGCCTGCCTCCTGGCCTGTTGCCCAGTTGTTCTTCTCCATTTCAATCTGTCCGTGCCACAGCGCAGATACATTAGTTACGTGTGTGCATATTGTATGTGCATGCATGTGGGTGTCATTCAGTATACACCGTAAGATCTAAGGGCTCAGTTGGTATTGATATGCAAAGAAATTGTTGATAGGAATATTTTTAGTATGTTTTATTAATATAATGACATATTATCTCAGAAATGATGCATGGTAGTATATCATATATTTAAAATTAAAAAGTTAAAATAGTGTGTGTCAGATAATTGTTTTTGTAAGTATTTAATTAAGATTATTTGGATAACAACTAAGGCACCCTTTTATTTATAAAATAAAATAAATCTTATAATTTATGCATTTAAACCATATATTACTATATTAATCAAGATAAGTAGTCCCTCTGTCCCATCCAATTTTAACACTTTTTTTGTTGCACGCATTTTAAGATGAAGTTTAAGGATAGTTCCATAACTTGTTTTTGAAATTTTCTTTTTTTGTATAAAAACAGGATTGTTCTATTTTTATACAAAAAAAAAAAATTTCAAAAATAAGTTATGGAACTATCCTTAAAATCTACCTTAAAATGCGTGCCAGAAACTCTATTTTGAAATGTTAATAATTGGTCGGGACGGAGGGAGTAATAAATACCAATTTGATAAATAGAATTATATATATTCTAACAGGTGTACAACAATTATACTCAAAATTTAATTGTTTTTTTTAAGTACAGTATGCATTTATCAATAGTCTTACAAGAATATCTTTTATATATATATATATATATATATATATATATATATATATATATATATATATGGGCTGATACCGAGTCCTCCTCATTATTTCTTGTATTCTAGAGGCCCCGCCAGGGCATCCAATACGAAAAAATCTTACAATTCTATCCTCTATCCATTTATGAAAAGAAAAAAATAAAAAAAAAGTAATTTTTTTTTGAAATAAATGATGACGTGGCAACAAATTTTTTTATTTTTTTAAATTTTTTTATGAATAAATAGAGGGTATAATTATAAGATTTTTTCGTATTGGGTGCCCCTGGCGGGACCCTTTAGAATAGATAAATTATGAGGGGACTCAGGGGTCTCATTATAATAGTGGTCTCATTTGAGCACCTCCCTATATATATATAAAAGACTATTTTTTGTAATAATGAAATGATTTTGAAGATTATGTAAAATTATATTAATTAATTAATTAATTATAATGATAGATAGATAAATCAAATTGTCACAAAAAATTATTTGTAGGAAACAAATTATTTCAATATACAATTTGACTCATTGTTAGCATAAAATTAAATTAGCAAATATATAAAAGTTAGTATTGGAAAATTCAACTATATCAACATATATCTAGGTATTAATCAGTTACAATATAAAACAATCTAATATATTAAACAAAAATTCAAAACTACTTATGTAGTAAAGAAATATTCAATTGATTGATATATATATATATATATATATATATATATATATATATATATATATATATTTTGCTCAACATAATAGCTTCATCCCAATTTTTTTTCAAACTAATATAATTTACATTTTTTTTTTTGCTAAGCTTATATTTATATAACAAAATAGTTTCATTTAATTAAGATGAAAAGAATTTTAAAACACAACATAGAAAAACATAAAAAAAACTTATAAATTTAACTATGAAATGTATTTATTTCTAAAATATGTACTTTAACCCAAATGAAACATTTGCATATGTTTGTTTTCACCCACATATCAATAGTAATTTAGTACGACCAAGAACATAAGAACATAAGAAATATAAGTACAGATTACAATACATACCTTAAGAAAAGAAAGAGAAAAGTTTCAACGATAAACGGAGTTTTGAGTGATTTACACAATGAAAATAGAGGGTGTGAAATTGAGAATAACATGTTGATGCACCTGCATATATATACTAGAGGAATCGAACTTTCTAGAAGAAATAAAAGATATGGGATAAGGATTTTGATGATGTTTTTTTATGTATCAAATGAAAAAAAAATGGAGTAAAGAATCTTAATATTTACTTTTAGTTAAATGTTTTTATTTGGTCAACTCAACTTTTTCTATGCGAAAATAATAATTTTATCAAATTTTATATAAAATCAATATAATAAACTTTAAATCAGGAAAAGATTCAAAAAAGAAATGTAAAAATATGAAATGTAAATTTTTTCGAAAGCTAGGAAATTCATTAATAATAAAAAATTATAACTATGTAAATGTACCGACCCAAAAAAATAATTACATTCAATTTTACAGAGGATATTTATCATAACAATCAATCCCAATAGATTAGAAATCCAACAAATAAAAACCCGTCACAGTAAATTACTCCCTTTGTATGGAAAGGACATTATCTTTTGAATTATAATATCATATATATTGTTATTCTATAAAATAAAAATTGAAAAATATTAATATTAATCAAAACGTCAATAGAGGGAGGAACATTATATCCTACATATAATTTTAGGTGGTTTTGCAGTTTAGTTGGTTGTTTACAGGTAATTTTTTGTGGAAAAATTTAATAATATTCTTAAAATTTACAAATAATTGAATTAAATTTTATATAACTATTTGAGAAAAATATAATATATTAAAATATAGCACATGATATTAAATATAAATAGGAAATAATATAAAAATATAAGTCATAATGATAAAAGAAAACATTCAAATATTTTAATAAAATTCAAAATTTTTATAGTATGCACGTAAATAAAAAAGCAAGTAATAAGTTCAATAAATTAAAAAGTAAAAATTTATTAACATAGTATACTAAATAAATAAAAAAATTGAAAAATAAATAAATAAAAGTTGAAAATTTTAAATCAAAATAAAATTTTAAAATTTTAAATTATACAAAATATATAATTAGCATAAGGTATTTTAGTTGGTTTGGATTTGGTCATCGATCCCACAGCTTAAGGAAAGAAGTGTTTAATTGGTTTTTTACGCGTATGTGTTTAAGAAAAAAAAATACAGTAAAACTATATAGATTAATATAATCGGGATCAGAAAATTCTATTAATTTAAAGAGGTGTTAATTAATTGATTAATAAATAATTATTAATTTATTGGGAATTTGTGACATTAAACCAAATTAATTTTTAATTGTATAAATTTAAAAGAATCAATTGAACAGTTTATATGTTTGTACTTCATTCAAATAATTGTATGATAGTTTACGTCGAACCTCTAGACCTGTAGTGAATTGTCATATTATTTATTTCTATATATATTAAAATATTATATTCCATTAATAACAACTTGAAATATTAATAATATATACCATTTTTAAAATATAGCTAATATCCTCCGATGTACCTCAGAATATAATATCTTAGAGTAAGTTGAGATGCTAAATTGCTATTGCTATAATATAGAACAAAAAAGTGAATTTTTATGCTAAAATAAAACTCACCCTCCAAATCTAGCTGCCTAGCTTTATAACTAATTTCAAATTTAACCAACTCTTTTAACTTTTGCGTAACTCTTTTAATTTTTATTGAATATTCTCAACAAACTCATCTCATTTTACTTAAATGATGATGTGGATTTTCAAATTTAACCAACTTTTTTAACTTTTACCTAACTTTTTTAATTTTTATTGAATATTCTCAACAAACTCATCTCATTTTAGTTAAATGATGATATGACATGGATGCATCCTTTGTTTCAAATTTAGCACAAAGATGCATAATAAAGCAATAGTAATTTTTTAGCAGTTGGTGCTATAATATAACAATAACACCAAAGATAGTATTGTATTGGACTTGCCCTTACTAATCAATCATTTTTAATCTCTGTCATTGAAAATGCAATGCTCTAAGAATTCATTAATTCTATCTCCTAGACCTCCCATTATTCTCCCTGCTTCTTTTTTTTTCCTGTGCCTCCCATTATTTTTTTTATCTAAACTCTAGTAACGTAAATATATAAAGTCTCGACAAAAGTAAAAATGTGAGGTTAATCCTAAATACATATTGGCTGCGGTCATTTACATGGTGATTTTTAAATTTGTTATTTACAAATAAATATTTTTTTAATACAAAATAAAATATCCTATGTGTATAGAATAAATATAATCAATATTTTTTAAACTTGTGAAAGTAGTTTATAAAATAAGTTTAATAGAGATATGTTATTGATGGGATTCGAACTTGAAACCTATAAAAGTATTTAAAATATTAGAAAAGGAATATTTTTTAACATTAGATCCAATGGTTCTCATTTATTTATCTTAAAATCTAACGGTTATTATTGAATATACCAAAAAAAGTGTACTAAATCGACAACCAAATATAATTTTCTTATAATATTATAGTCACATTCTTTTTGGATGCATTAGGGATGAGTTTCATGTAAATTTAAATTTTAAAAACCGTAGAATCATATTTTACAAAAGTGTAAGACATTTATTTTTATGATTATAAAAAAAATTATTAATTTATAATATTATTGGGATCAAATATTTATATAGGGTTTTTCCAAAAAAAATTATTATCTTATCAAAATTGATCATTTTTTGAATTATCCCAAGTTGGGACCGGAGAAAATTATTAACTGTTGTTCAAAGATTTACTAAAGACAATGAGATGTTAGATAGAATGGTACACTCAAAAGTCTCCTACAACCGTGAAGATCTAGGATATGATAAGAACGCTCCAGCTGCTACTGGTAATATTAATGGATGTCGCATTAGCAGGTCTGCTCCTGCAGTTACACATCTGTTATTTGCTGACGATTCATTTCTATTTTTCAAAGCAACGGTGGAGGAAACTAGGGTGGTGAAAGATCTGTTGAATCTGTATGAAAAACAATCAGGGCAGGCCGTGAATTTTCAAAAATCTGCAGTGTTTTTTTGCTCAAATGTGAGAAGAGACAAACAAAATGAAATTCGTAGCATCCTGGGTGTGAGCAATGAGCTGAAGGAGAGTGAGTATTTGGGGCTTCCATCTCTAATTGGTAGATCAAGGAAGAAAGTTTTCAGTTTTGTAAAGGAAAGAGTTTGGAAAAGAATTCAAGGGTGGAGTGATAGTAAAGTATCAAGAGCTGGTAAATCGATCTTGCTAAAAAATGTAGCTCAATCCACTCCCTCTCACTATATGTCATGTTTCTTGTTACCAAAAACGTTATCAAAAGAAATAGAAAAGATGTTCAATGGATTTTGGTGGAAATCGGGGAAAAACAGTGGTAAAGGTATTAGATGGAACGCTTGGGATAAGATGTGCACGACGAAAAACAAGGGTGGGCTGGGATTCAGATTTCTGTATGGTTATAATTTGGCCTTACTAGGCAAGCATGTTTGGAATTTTCTGAAGAATCCGGAGTCATTGGTGGCGAGGATATTTAAAGCAAGGTACTTTCCAGACAAACATGTTTTGGAGGCGCAGAAAGGCAGTAGTGCAAGTTTTATCTGGTCAGAAATATGTGAAGCGAATGATGAGTTTTACAGGGGTTTTAAGTGGGTATTAGGTGATGGTCGTAACATAAGCATCTTCACTGATCAATGGTTAAGGGGGAAGACAGATTACAGAGTGGATACTGATCATACGAATAGCACTAGAGATGACAAGGTGTGTGAGTTTTTCCGTCCAAACAGTAAACAATGGGACGAGGCAAAAGTAACTCAGACCTTTCATGAGGGTGATGCTCGTTGTATCTTGAATATGCGTATTCCTCAGAACCAAATTCAGGATCGTGTAGCATGGTTGTATATGAAGGATGGACAATACTCAGTTAAATCGAGTTATCACTATTGGTTTGAAAGGCATCATACTTAGAGTATAGAGATTGAATCTCAAAG
Organism: Kitagawia praeruptora; assembly: GCA_037693485.1. Classification (NCBI taxonomy): domain Eukaryota; kingdom Viridiplantae; phylum Streptophyta; class Magnoliopsida; order Apiales; family Apiaceae; genus Kitagawia; species Kitagawia praeruptora. Next base: position 37,984,679 of record CM075353.1, on the reverse strand, counting down.
GTGGGCTAGGTTGTGGAAGCTTCAAATCCCACATAAAATGAAGTTCTTTTTGTGGAGGGTGTGCAAACATAATCTACCAGTGAGGAACATGCTTCGAGGGAAAGGGGTGAATATACCTGATAAGTGGAGTTTATATCCACTTGGAGCATTCTAAATTGGCTTAAATTGATTGTCTTGGACTTAAGTTTCTGGTAGTTTTGATGTGTTTTGCTTAGTTGTGCAGATTTACGAGAATGTTGACTAAGGTGGATGCTTCTATTAATTTTTGGGAATTAATTGATCAAAATTCGGATTTTTAAGAAGTGTTGCGCAGTCTACACTGTTTGGGCCATATCTTGAGTTTTATAAGTCTGTTTTCAGCCCGTAAGCAGTCCACGCGAAGATAACGAGATTCTCTATCATTCTAAGGTGGTCCAGAGGCCCAATTACGTCTGGAACGGCTCTGGAAAATAGAAGAAAAGTCAGCCACGAATTTTCCTTAAAAACAGAATCAGTTTAGGAAACGTCTTTTGCAGAAATTCTGTTTTAACTCTATTTTGGGTATTTTCTTGCTGGGTAAGGCTTTTAGAGCCTATTTAAACACATCCTACCATTGTAATAGATATATACACATTATCATAGTTTTATTATTGTAACCTAGCTTAGATCTGCAAGGGAGAAAAGGAGAGAAGGGTTCAACGCTCGTGACAAGCAACGGATCTAGATCTACTTCATCCTTTGTGTTACTTTGGATTATAGATTTGTTTTCTCAAACTCTTGTTTATTAATATAATTACGTCTTTTATTCATATTTTGTTATTTACCATGTTTTCATCAAATCCCATGGTGACGAAAGGTTTAGTTATGAACTAATCGTTGTCATGGGATCCTAGTGGATTTATCTATGTAGCTTAGTAGTTTGCATGCCTTAAAGATTTATGTGTGGTGAATACTGATATCCTCGTATGGTTAATCTTAATGCTTTTGGATGCGTAGCTAACATCTAAATTGAATTGTTAATCTCTTGCTAAACGAGAGTGGATCTTGAGATTTAGAACTTGCCATGCCAGCATAGGATAGGTTGGTGTTTTAACATCATGATTTGTGGCGTAAATAGAGATATATTATGCTGCCCTATGTGATCTAAGTGGATAACTTGTGCTTCAACCTTTATGTTTTCAAATTCTATAGAGATATAGGGTCTAAACATAATAGGTGCCTATTCATCTTCTATCTCTTTTGTGGATGTATGTGTAGATTGGTACTAGTATACCGAGAGGTAACTTTTACTCTTTTCGTGTTATCCGATCAGATATCAAACCCATCGCATGTTTTAATTAAAGGCTGCAACTCTAAGTGAAGTAGATGATGAAACTAGGATTCCATGTTTATTCTCATATAAGTAATTCGATTTTAATTCTCGTTAATTGTTTAATTCTTAGTTTTATAATTTGCACTTTAGTTTAATTTAGTTAATCAATCTTAAATTTGTTATTTTTCTTAGCAGTGAGTTAAAACCATACATTGTTGCATAGGCATATTTACTGAATTGAACACCATTCTAGATCTCTATGGGAACGAACTTGATTTATTCATATATTACTTGTGACTACGTGCGCTTGCGTGAAATTAGCATAACAAGTTTTTGGCGCCGTTGCCGGGGATCATCGGTGTTTTTATTTTAGTTTATGTGCTTGTCATCAGTGGTCGTTAGCGTTCACTGACTCGGATTCTTACTTAGTTTGTTTGATTCGTGGTGTTTCAGGTACTTAAGTTTGTATGCGAACACGCTTACAAGCTCGTTTGGAAGAACTGGCGGAAGACGATCTTGTAGAGAACTTAGAGAATAAGGAAGAGGAAACTGAGACTACTGTAGAGATGGGTGACGCAGCAGCAGCAGCTAAGGCTTTGAGGGAGTATTCTCAGCCGAAACTCAATGATATCCAGTCTAGCATTATTAGGCCAGCTATTGCAGCAAACAATTTTGAGATTAAGTCTGGCACAATTCAGATGGTGCAGAATTCAGTCCAGTTTGGGGGAGCTCCTACGGAGGATGCCAACATGCATGTTCGGGACTTTATTGAAATCTGCGACACTTTCAAATGTAATGGTGTGACGGATGATGCTATCAGGTTGAGGCTTTTCCCATTCTCTCTGAGGGATAAGGCTAAGAGCTGGCTACACTCTTTACCACCTGGTTCCATTACTACATGGGAAGATCATGCTCAGAAGTTCCTTACTAAATTCTTCCCTATGGCAAAAACTGCAGCATTAAGGAACCAGTTGACTCAATTCCAACAGCAATCCGGTGAGACCTTGTGTGAGGCTTGGGAACGCTACAAGGAGATGCTACGGAAGTGTCCTCATCATGGCATGCCTGATTGGATGGTTATTAATGGGTTCTACAATGGGTTGGGAGCACAGTCTAGGCCTTTGCTAGATGCAGCATCAGGTGGAGCTCTGTGGGCAAAGAGCTATGATGAAGCTTATGATCTTATTGAGATGATGGCTGCTAATGAATATCAAAATCCAACCCAAAGCCTATCTCAAGGCAAGGCAACAGGAATTTTTGAAGTAGATACAGCTTCAATGATTACAGCTCAGTTGAAGGCTCTTGCTATGAAGGTGGATTCTCTTGCTAATTATGGAGTTCAGCAGGTGGCTAGTGTTTGTGAGTTATGTGCGGGCGCACATGAGACGAATCAATGTGCTATCTCTTCTGAATCAGCACAGTTCGTGAGTAATTTCCAGAGACCTGCTGCACCGGTTCCAGCCACTTATCATCCTAATAATAGGAATCATCCTAACTTCAGCTGGAGCAACAATCAAAATACTCAACAATCTTATCAGCAAGCGAAGCCGTACAATCAAGGTTATCAGCAGCCTTATGCTCCAAGGCCACCATATCAACCTCCGGGATTTCAGCAGCAACAACCCCAGGCTCATGCGGGGTAATCTTCTAATGAAAAATCTGATGAGATGTGGATAACGTTGAAGAACTTACAAGCTGGTCAGAAGCTCTTAGAGACCCAGTTGGGGAAGATTACAAGTGCCTTGGTAAATATGCAACAAGGAACTCTTCCAAGTGATACAATGGGTAATCCAGGCAAGAGGGAGGTCCATGAGCAGGTGAAAGCTGTGACGTTGAGATCCGGAAAAGTTACGAGTGATCCTAAATCAGCAACTGAAGAAGATGAAGATGTTCAGAATCAGCAGGTTGAAAAATCTATAGTGCCAGTAATTGAGAAATCTGATTTAGTGGCTGATCAGCTAGATGGTGAGAAGAGCAAGAAACCTGTTGAAAAGTTTACTCCGGAGCAATCTTCAATGAATAATCAGATCTATCCACCTCCTCCATTTCCTGGACGTTTGAAGAAAAGTCAAGAGAAACAGTTTCAGAAATTTATGGAGGTCTTCAAGAAACTGTCCATTAACATTCCTTTTGTTGAAGCGTTGGAGCAGATGCCAAGATATGCTAAGTTCATGAAGGATATTTTGTCAAGGAAGAGAAGGTTGGAAGATTTTGAAACAGTGGCATTGACAGAGGAGTGTAGTGCCGTTCTGCAGCAGAAGTTGCCACCTAAATTGAAAGATCCAGGAAGTTTCACTATTCCTTGTACTATTGGCAACCTTTCATTCAACAAGTGTTTATGTGATTTGGGAGCTAGCATCAATCTCATGCCCTTGTCTGTTTTCAAGCAACTTGGTCTACCGGAGCCAAAGCCAACTAACATCTCTTTGCAGTTGGCTGATCGATCTATCACGTATCCGAGAGGCATAGTGGAGGACGTTTTGGTGAAGGTTGATAAGCTCATTTTTCCTGCTGATTTTGTTATCTTGGATTTTGAAGAAGATAAGAAGATTCCCATAATCTTGGGAAGACCGTTCTTGGCTACAGGAAAGACTTTGATTGATGTGCAAAAAGGAGAGCTTACAATGAGGGTGCAAGATCAAAGTGTCACCTTTAATGTGTTCAAGGCCATGAAATTTCCGACAGAGGATGAAGAATGTTGCAGTGTGGATGTAGTTGATACGGGTCAGAGAAAGGAGTTTGATTATGTGCTAAAGCATCCTATCAGTGATTCCATTGACAGTTCTTCGGTTCGTGATCTTTCGAAAGTAAAGCTTGGGAAACTTCCACCACATTTGAGGTATGTCCTTTTAAATAATGAGCTAGTGATTTTTGAAGAGGGGCATGATAACGTGTTGCGAAGGTGGAAAGCAGATGTTAAGGATGAGGAAATTTTTGTTCAACCGGATGAGTCGGAGAAACACCTGAGAGGTGTGAAAAAGAAAAAAAAGAAGATTTGGCCGTTGGGTAGAAAAAGCAAGTTGAAATCTGATGGAAGTGATTTGTGGAAAGCGAGCAACCAGGATGTCAACGTTCGTATGAATGGTTTGTCTGTTGAAGATGGTTCAGTTATTCTTTTCAAACCGCCTTGATTTGAGGAAGTAACGTCAAGCTATTGACGTTAAAGAAGCGCTTGGTGGGAGGCAACCCATGCATTAGTATAGGGAAAAAAAAATCGAAATTGGAGCAAATTGCAGGGCTGTAACGCAACCTGCATGTGCGTTTCTGGAAGAGAGGCAACTAGCGGCCCTGACACGCAACCTGCGTGTGCGTTTCTGGAAGGGAAGCAAGTTGCCCCTGTGTGGCGCAGCTTGCAATAGCGTTACTGGAAGGAGGGCAGTTTGCCTCCCACACGCGGCAACTTGCGCGTGAATCAGAATGGTGAGGAAATCTTCAGCATATGTCACTGTAAGCTCGTCCGTGTTTTTGTGCATATATAAAAAGAAAAAAAAAAAATCTTTCACCCCAATTCTTTTTATACTCCCCATCTCTTCCCTAAATCTTTTCCTATTTTAATTCCAAAACCCCTCATCTCTCCTAAAAAATTTCAAATTCCTATTTCTTTTCAAAATCTTTTTCTTTTATCCATTAAATATTTTTTCTATCCCATATCAAATTCCAAATTCCACCCAAATTTTTTCCTTTTCACATTAAAATTCTTAGATTCATCCTATCACTCCATGGCCTATTTATACCCATACATACACACCCAATTCATTATCTTCCTCCTCTACATCTCTTAAAAATTCAAGTTTGGGGGAAAATTACTACAAGTTCACCTCTTTGATTCGTAGTGGGATTTCTTTTCTCTATTTTATTACGAATTTGTGTTCTTGTAAATTGGGGTTTTTGTATTATTCTGGATACTTGGGTATTTGTGGTGTGATTTTTCTTGGTGGTTTTTGGTGGGATATTTCTTGGTGGTTGTTGGTGGTGCTATTGTTGAGTGGGGTTTTGATTATTATGGCGCCTAAGCGAATGAGGGGTGGTTCTTTTAGGGTGGAGAGATTTTCTTTTCCGGATGCGGAGGTTAAATTTAATCGGTTGTTTTGAGGCCAATTGCTAAGGAAAGGGGATTTTTGCGAAAAAAAAATGGTTGGGTATGCTTCGGCTTGCAGGTATGTTTTCTACTATCCCTTGTATTTACTTCCATTCAATGAGGACATTGACTATTTTAAGTTTGGGGGTGGTTTGAGGGATAAGTAGTTGTTGTTGTATCATTTGTTCATGTAGGATTGCATGCTTTGCATATTAGTAGTAGTAAATTATGCATTTATGTTCGTGTTATCTACGTTTGTTTCATATAGGACATTCTGTTTTTATGTTTGTATACCATGTGAGTTCATAATAGTTTGCATTTGCACCCATGCTTGATAGGAATTTTGTGTTGTTGACGCTTTTGATTGAGAAGTGATATGCTTTGTTCTTGTGCACACACATACACTAGTAAGTTGAAGCTAGTAGACTTTTTGAATGTTGTAAGTGATTAAAAGGACATGAATATGTGCAAGATGATTTAGTTTGCATGCTTTGAATACAAGTTGGTGCGTTAGAGAGATGTTGCTTGGGATTGAGTATGTTTTTCCACCAAGTGAGTTTTTGAGCCTTATTGCATATTGCATATTTGCAATTTATTCGTTTGCTTGAGTGTCCACGGATTGTTTGCATTGCTAGCAGTTGTTTGAGGTCTTTCTTGAAACGCATGACATTATTTGGCGTTTAAAATGATAAAGGCATTTAGGAATAACCACATATTTTCCCATATTACCACACCATGTTTACATGATCAATTAGTTAACCCGTTGAGCTTAATCCTATTTTTTCGGTGACATACCACATTACTTGCCGAGACCTTTTTCTTGTATTGGCCTTACATTAATTTGAACCAACATTGTCAAAGGCTAGTAGAGTGCTTAAGGGAGTAATAAGGTGTGCAATGAGGGGTTTATTGTTGGTCTTACTTTTGGGGGAAATATTGAATATTGGATTTGGTTGTTTGCTTGATAGTCGACATATGTAATAAATTATGGGATCATTGTTATTGTTTATATTATTGTTTGTGTTCTATTTAGCTCTCGAGAAAAAAAAAAAGGAAAAAAAAAGAGAGAAAAGAAAAAAAAAATTATGAGAGCATGTTTATGTTTGTTGCGATCCTATTTCAGTCGACTAGTCGAGTGGTTGTTTAGTAAAAATTATGTGGGGGGAAATATGGTGTTGTGTACGATTTATTCTAGTTCTTACTAGCTTTTGACACTTCACCTGTTTTGGCTTATTTGACATACCTTGTCCCTTGCCCCGTTACAACCCAAATAAAGACCTTTTGATTATCGTCATTGATGTATGTTGTGTTAAGAGTTAGATTGATACCAAATGTCAAGCATGTTTATGATTTTGTTGGAATTGAGTGATACACTTACCCTTGTTCTTGAGTGAATATTCTTTTATGAGTGAATTGTGAGTGTTTGCTTGTTCTTGCGTATGAGATCCCGAGTGTTGTCTCAAAGATGTACTCTTGTAGGCTTAGCATGTTTACTAACTTATTCTTACACTTGACATGGGCTTGTGAGAACTTATGCATGTTCATTGAGTAGACTATGTGAATACTTGCACTTTCGACACCAAGACATTGCGTATTTACTTTGATTCTTAAGTTGATATGGCATGAGAGGATTTGAAGGTATGGTAGATTAGATTAATTGCATTTGCATATTAGTTGCATTCATGCATTGCATTGCATTAGGTTAAATGGATTTTGTGGGTACATTCGCTATAGGCCCTCACGAGACCTTACTCGTCCACTAGGGCTGCCTAGGGGTTTAAAGGGCTTGTTGCATATGCCAAATGCAACCGTGATCACCTACGGAAGTGGTACTAGTTAGTTAGTTGTAATTTTTAATGCTTGAGGACAAGCATCAGTTTAAGTTTGGGGGTGTGATAAGTGGAGTTTATATCCACTTGGAGCATTCTAAATTGGCTTAAATTGATTGTCTTGGACTTAAGTTTCTGGTAGTTTTGATGTGTTTTGCTTAGTTGTGCAGATTTACGAGAATGTTGACTAAGGTGGATGCTTCTATTAATTTTTGGGAATTAATTGATCAAAATTCGGATTTTTAAGAAGGGTTGCGCAGTCTACACTGTTTGGGCCATATCTTGAGTTCTATAAGTCTGTTTTCAGCCCGTAAGCAGTCCACGCGAAGATAACGAGATTCTCTATCATTCTAAGGTGGTCCAGAGGCCCAATTACGTCTGGAACGGCTCTGGAAAATAGAAGAAAAGTCAGCCACGAATTTTCCTTAAAAACAGAATCAGTTTAGGAAACGTCTTTTGCAGAAATTCTGTTTTAACTCTATTTTGGGTATTTTCTTGCTGGGTAAGGCTTTTAGAGCCTATTTAAACACATCCTACCATTGTAATAGATATATACACATTATCATAGTTTTATTATTGTAACCTAGCTTAGATCTGCAAGGGAGAAAAGGAGAGAAGGGTTCAACGCTCGTGACAAGCAACGGATCTAGATCTACTTCATCCTTTGTGTTACTTTGGATTATAGATTTGTTTTCTCAAACTCTTGTTTATTAATATAATTACGTCTTTTATTCATATTTTGTTATTTACCATGTTTTCATCAAATCCCATGGTGACGAAAGGTTTAGTTATGAACTAATCGTTGTCATGGGATCCTAGTGGATTTATCTATGTAGCTTAGTAGTTTGCATGCCTTAAAGATTTATGTGTGGTGAATACTGATATCCTCGTATGGTTAATCTTAATGCTTTTGGATGCGTAGCTAACATCTAAATTGAATTGTTAATCTCTTGCTAAACGAGAGTGGATCTTGAGATTTAGAACTTGCCATGCCAGCATAGGATAGGTTGGTGTTTTAACATCATGATTTGTGGCGTAAATAGAGATATATTATGCTGCCCTATGTGATCTAAGTGGATAACTTGTGCTTCAACCTTTATGTTTTCAAATTCTATAGAGATATAGGGTCTAAACATAATAGGTGCCTATTCATCTTCTATCTCTTTTGTGGATGTATGTGTAGATTGGTACTAGTATACCGAGAGGTAACTTTTACTCTTTTCGTGTTATCCGATCAGATATCAAACCCATCGCATGTTTTAATTAAAGGCTGCAACTCTAAGTGAAGTAGATGATGAAACTAGGATTCCATGTTTATTCTCATATAAGTAATTCGATTTTAATTCTCGTTAATTGTTTAATTCTTAGTTTTATAATTTGCACTTTAGTTTAATTTAGTTAATCAATCTTAAATTTGTTATTTTTCTTAGCAGTGAGTTAAAACCATACATTGTTGCATAGGCATATTTACTGAATTGAACACCATTCTAGATCTCTGTGGGAACGAACTTGATTTATTCATATATTACTTGTGACTACGTGCGCTTGCGTGAAATTAGCATAACAATACCAATTCTTTGTCCTATGTGTAATGCTGATGTGGAACACTTTCGGCATTTGTTCTTGGAATGCCCATATGCTAGGGGATGCTGGTCTTACATAGAGGAGGAGTGATGATATAACGAATGTGGAGCACTTATCTACTTGGGTTTTGGAAAGGCTCATCTTAGAATCTAATTCATGTTTGGTGAGATTAGCAAGAACTTTATGGGGAATTTGGTTTGCTCGCAATAGGAAAGTCTGGGAGGGTAAACAGATGCCTCCAAATGTGGCTATGGAAGTAGCAGCTAAGATGGTCGATGAGTGGCATAAGGCTCAGCAGAAAAATCAGACGTCGAATATTGTACCCAGTAGAAGTGAACATGGGACTCAAGTTAGATGGGAGAGGCCACAGACTGGATGGAAGAAGGTAAATGTGGATGTTGCGGTTCATGATGGCAGCTTCTCGTTTAAAATTGGTATGGTGCTTAGAGATGATAGAGGAAATTTTAATGCTGGTGTGCAAAGTTGTATGGCAGGTGATAACACATTTTAATTGTATATTTTTAGTGAATAATTGAATAAAATGGTACGTTATTTTTCCCATTTTATGCTTGGTTGTGTGGTTTTGTTGATTGTGTAGATATTGAGAGGATCTTCACGATTTGGTCAAATATTGGAGAATATGTGCATTAAAACCGAGATATCAAGCCACATCATCACGAGTCAGCAGAATTGTGGTGAATCAAGCAAGATATCATCTCATATGGGAATGCTGAGCAAGCGCTTTGTCACGAAGATTATTGTGAATAAATTAGAGATCTTTGTAATTAATGCTCCAATGTAAAGTTTTAGTATAAATAGACCCCTATGCTCATTGTATAGAACACATCTAGCTTTACCTCTAACTTCTACTTCTTTTCTTCCTCTAGCAAAAATATTCCTCCGTGTATTCAAGTTATCGTGCAATAAAAAGTCAAGCTTTTCTTCAATTTCTAGTATGAGTTCTTTAATTTATATCGTTGTTGCTTTGATCATGCTTGGCTAAGAGCCCTTTCTAAGGGGCAGATGTAGTTGGTCGAACAATATGATTATGTGGTGTAAGTGCTTTAAATGACATATTTGTTTTGCTAGTCATTTCCAATATCATGTTTATGCGAGTATTTTCATGCTAGCCACACAAGTAGAGTTGGGAGTTCGTATAGTTATGATCCATAAAGTTTTGAGAATTGACTTGATTGGTAAGATCGATACAAAGTGGTTTTTACAACTTTAGATTATATTTGATTCGAAATCATTGGTTGTCTTTATTTCGAATACTTATGTGTTTATTGTTAGTGGAGATCAATTTTTATGCTACACCATAAGTTCATGTTTGGCCGATGAAATCCGTTCCTTAGTTATCTTTATAAGTGATACTTTTTAAGTGTTAGATAATTGCTTTTGTTGGTTTTTAATTAAGAACTTTACTCGCGTTCTCTGTGGATCGACCCGTACTTGCCCTCGTACTCACGTACACCCGTGCACTTGCGGTTTTTATTACTTAAAGATTTTTCTTCAACAGCAGGGCAGGTGTCTAGTATGGAGGTGGAAGCAGTAGTTGTTTACGAGGCTCTCTGTTGGATCGAAAGTATAGGCCTGCGAAATGTTGATATCGAGTGTGATGCTCTAAATGTGGTCAGTGCGTTGCATAAGGGTACTGCATATTTTTCTGAGGTGGGTAGCATTCTGGATAGTTGTAGGCACATCCTACGACGAAGATCGGATTTAAAAGTTCGGCATGTTCGGAGACAAGCAAATAGTGTAGCTCATAATTTAGCTAAACTTTTATGTTTGTTAGGAACTGTGAACTCTTTTATTTCTCCTCCTTCCTGTGTGTTGGAGTATGTTCTAAGTGATTCTTCTCATGATTAATGGAATTTATTTCTTTAAAAAAAACTTAAAGAGGTTATTAATTTATCGAGTATTAATTTAGCGAGGTTTTACAGTAGCAATAAACAATACTAATAATATTCTAATATCCTTAAAATTTACAAATATTTGAAGAAAATTTAAATGACTATTAAGAAAAATATTTTATAGTAACATATCAGTACATGATATTAAAAATAATTATAAAATATTATAAAAAATATAAGTCATAGTAATAAAAGAAAACATTCAAATGTTTTAATGATAAAAGATGTGTTTGGTGAATTATAATTTGACTTGTCAATTAAATCTTATTTTACAAATAAAATTGCAAAGTAATATTAAATGAAAATAAGGTTAATTTTAAATATGTTGTTTGAAAATAAGATATTAAATTTGTTAAACTAAATATTTTTAAAGTAAATATAATTTTATTAATGATTGAGATTTGTTAGTTACGAAAATTATTGACCCATCAATGTTGACCAATTTTCAATGAATATAATACTTTTCAACAAGAAATGTTAATGTCGGAGTATAAATTTTCCAAGATAATCTATTTCCTACATACTTTAATTCTAAATAATAAATAATGAAAAACGTAAAATTTTGAAAATTTTAGAATTTAAGTAAAAAAATATATTTCTTATTTAATATAATTAAAGTGGGTAAAATGGAAGGAAGGATTAGATGTACTTAATTTCTATTACAAAATTTAAATGTAAAATAATGGATAGGGCTGAGAAGTATTTTTTTTAATTTTTTTGAATAAGTATCTCGAATAAGCTAGTTTTGTGGGATATAATATAGATGGAAAAAAATAATTTCTTTCTGAATTTTGTTGGATTACTTATTTTGTGATGGAACATTGTTTGGTTTTATGAAAGCAAAAAAAAAATCAATTTTTTTTTTCATTTTCTCAATACATGGAAATGTTGTATTTTGATTTTGAATATCATTTGGAATAAATTAAAGTTCCTAACTCCAATTCTATTTATTCATCTATAAATTTGTGTCCATCTCAATTTGGAGACTTGGATTTTAACATGAGAAAGATCATGGTTAATAAATTTTTTGTTTGAAAATGAATTTGATAAAGTAATAAAAATGCAAATTTTGATTTGTATAAGTTTATGATTTAATTTTTAAATTTGAAATTTGGAATAACATAATAAATGGAATATTACTTTTTTTCTCAATATAAAATATTTTAACATGGATATGATGTAACTTAATATTTTACATAATTATGGTAACATATGTTTTCATAATTATTGAGTATAAAGATTATTCATATATTAGTAAATTTATTCATACATGGCAATCATAAAACCTAAAGTAACAAAAATATGTATATTTAGGGATTCTTTGGTTCATACTTTTGGAAACAAATACATTTATGTTAATGAATAAATTTAAATATGGTGAAAAGTTTAATGTAAAGGTATTTGATGCAATCTTTCTTGGATGCTCACTAGACAGTGTGTGGCATGGCCAGCATCTCCCTAAATCGTACCGTGGCGCTAGGCATACTGGCTAAGGTTAAAGGAAATAAGGTTGCGCCTTGCTACAAGCACCGGGGCTTTTAGCACAGTGGTAAGTGAATGATCCTAACAATTGGTATCAGAGTTAGGTCGCGGGTTCGAATCCCACAAGGTCCCTTGAAGGCATTTGTTGAGTGGAAGCATCAACACTAGGGGACTCTTTGGGGACCCTTTCGAGGAGAATGCAGTTCAATAATGAAGTTACATCATTGCACAAGAATGCATGTGAAAATGGGATAGAGTCACACAATTGATGATCAAATTATTGGCAATCTAGTTCTAGGTGTGAGGTTGGCTGTAAAATGTTACTTACAAGAAGAAGGCATTGATATGATGAGACTTCTGCACCCGTTGCAAGTTTAGAGGCTATTAAAATTTTCTTGGCATTTGCTGCACATTTGAAGTTCGAGTATTAGATGGATGTCAAGAGTACATTCTTGAATGGTGAGCTAGAAGATTAAATGCAATAACAACATAATTTTGGGAATCCGTATTTCCCTATCTTTGTGTATAGACTGCTCAAACAGGCTCCAATGGAATGGTATGAAACATTGTTTGAATTTCTTGCTGACAATCATTTTACTAGGGGCATAATTTTACAAATCACTGTTCTATAAGCAACATGAAAATGATACTATTCAAATTTAAATCTATATAGATGATATTATAATTGGTCCTATTAACGAGAAGTCTTGTCAAAGATTTTCAAAGCTAATACAAAGCAAGTATGAGATGTGCATGATGTGATAATCGACATTCTTTCTTGGATTGTAAGTGAGTCAAAGAAAGTATGACAATTTCGTAAGTCAATTCAAGTATATCAAGAATTTACTCAAGAACTTTGATTAAGAATTGTGCTCTCCTATAAAGACACCCATGTCTATAGCCACCAAGTTAGATGAAAATTAAAAAGAAAAGTTGCACAAGACAATTTAAAAAGGCACCATTGGCTCACTTTTCCAATTGCCTGCTGGTAGATTAGATATCACATTTGCAACTTGTTTGTGTGTATTCTTTCAGTCTAATTCCTAACGATTCTCACATAATTGTTATTAAGATGATTTTAAGATATTTGAAGGCAGTCCAAACTTTTGATCATGGTTTCCTAAATACACTGGTTTCAAAGTTGGTTATTTTAATGGTGATTATGTTGTATGCAAATTTGACAGAAAAAAGCACCTCATGAAGCTTCCATTTTGTGGATGAAAGATTAGTGTCATGGTAGAGCAAGAAACAACAACCTGTCTCAATTTCATAAATGCTGGAAGTTGTTGTGCTCAAGTGATTTGAATCTGGAATCAACTATGGGGTTATGAAATTATGTTAGAGAAAATCCCTAATATGTATAATAACACAAGTTCAATGTCAAAAATTTCAAATCCAGTCAATCATTCCACGAAAAAAAAAAGCACACTGACACCGGATATCATTTAATTACTAAAGGAACTATTTAGTTTTATTATGTTCATAGTTAGAAACAATTAACAAAGATTTTACTAAACCATTAGATAAGGCCACATTCATCACATTTGTTAGTGAATTTGGAATGTTGAATTCCTCATCTTCTAGTAAATATAAATTTCTTAAAATTCTAGCATCATTAGATTTTCACTTTATTTTAATACTCAAAATTTATTAAGAGAAAATTGGTTAAATTTTGATTTGTGAATATTTCAATATTTTGTTGTAAATATTGAAAATCAGTTTTTTTTTTTACATGGAATTATTCTGATAAAATTCTGAGTTTGCTAAATAAGAATTCTCAGACTTCTCTAATATTTGTCTTAGAAGTACTCGATATAATTCAAATCAAATTAAAAGTATAAAGTAAATTACAGTATTGAACTTCTTATGGTTCTTTAGAGTTTGCGATTTGGGTATCTATGTACTTCACAATATGCGTATAGCAAACACTTTGCGATATAGTCATTAACTGTTAACCTCGTGTGTTTTGATGTTATATACAGCAAGCTGATAGCTTATCTTTGTGTTAGTCTTACAATATTTCAGCTAGCTAAATTCCATATTTATTATATGATCAGCAAGATGTTATAAGTTTTACAGGATAATCGCAATCAGACTTACAGGTCAATTTCAACAAGCTGTTTTGGATCATCTTATATATTTCAGCAAGCTATTTCTACATTACCTGAAGATGATCAGTCAAGCTGTCAATTCGAAAATCATGGAGAAAATCAAGGAATAGATTTCTTAACGTTGTAAGGATTTCTCTGAACGTATATATCACATATAATATATATCAGAGCTCTTTAAAACTTTCCATTCAAGCAAAATCTTTTTCCTTAATTATAGGGGTTGATTTTCATGAAATCTTTTCTTTCTCTAAAACTACTCTTATATCTTTAATAGTGTTTTCTGAACGTTGCTTTCCAGTAAAACACTTTGTAATCTCTACGATTAAATCACTCTAACAAACTTGAACGTTGGAATTGGATTCCTTGAACGTTGCAAGATGTTGTTGGGATTTGAACGTTAGAATTACAAGTTATAAAAGGGTGTTCAAATGGTTTTCTAAATCAGGCTTTTCAAGAACACCACAACTCAGTGCTTTCATTGATATATACACGATTCTCTTGAGCTCTATATATAATATATTGATATACATATTAGAGAGTCTATAGATTTGAGTTGTAATCTCTTTCATTCGATTTGTATTGTTCAAGTTGTAAGATTTAGTTGCTGGATAGTTGGCTAAGGGAATTAGGGTTCTGGGATCGAGTGCTAGAGAAGATTATACTTGGGAAGTATAGTTCTTAGAGAGCAGAAATCTGGAACAGCAATTCAGCAAGCCATTATCAGCAGCTGGGAGATAGGGAGATATATTATTGTTCTTATAATCGGATTATTTTGTGATCAATAATATATTCTCTTACCAAGTTGGTAAGGGACCAGGACGTAGACCATAGGGGATTAGGGGTCGAACCTGGCTAAAATTCTTATGTGTTCTTTATTGCTTACTGTTTTATAATTCTGTTCTGCATTGCATATTTACATATCAGCAAGCCATTTTAATCTGCATAAGCAAATCATTAAGCCGTTTTATTCAGGCACGCAGACTGTTCGAATAACAGTCAGCCTTAATACTTGGTAGATCTAAAAGTAATCTTAGGAAGCCATCTAGGTGTGTAATTTCATTTGGTATCAGAGCTTTGGTATACTAATCTTTCTGTAACAGGAAAAGTATCGATCGATATGGCTGAAGATTACCCTCTCGGTTCATCTAATCATCGTGCTCCTTTGCTGCTCGGCACTAAAAACTATAACTGGTGGAAAGATCGTATGAAGATGCATCTGTCAAAGGAACCACTAGAATGGAGAGTTGTCAATAAAGGTCCATATACATTTCTTGACAAAAGACGGCAAGCTGAAAGATATTGATGATCTTACTGATGCTGAATTGGTCAAGGAAAGCTACAATACCAGGGCAATGAATACTATCATGACTGGTCTCTCCGCAAGTGAAAGTGATAAGGTCTCCTCATGCAAATCTGCCAAAGAAATATGGGACACATTGGAACTTTATCATGAAGGTTCGAAATCTCTTAAGAAGGTTAAACTCAGTACGTTGATGAATGAATTTGGAAGTTTCATTGTCAAGGAAGATGAGACTATCAGGGAAAGTCAAGCAAGGTTTCAGAAAACTATGAATGGTCTCAAGCTACTTGGGAAAAAATACCTCAAGCTGAAATAAACATGAAGATCTTGAGTGCAGTACCATGGACTTATTCACCTAAGGTGACGGCTTTGGAATCTTCTCCTCAAATTGACACCATGGATACCTTAGCTGTATTCGCTGAACTTGAACATTTTGAAGTAAAAATTAATGCTAGCCAAACCAGATCCTCTCAAGCTCCTGTTGCAAAGATGAAGAATTTATCACTTCATTCGACAAACAATAAGCTGGAATATGAAGCAGAGTTAGAATCAGAATTAGATGAGGACTTAGATCTTATCTCAAGGAAAATCAAAAGGCTCATTGAAAAGAAGAATCAAATGATGAAAGCTAAAGGGAAATATTCAGACAACAGAAAAGAATCCAAGGAACCGAAGGAAGAAACTTGTTATGAATGTGGTAAAAAGGGACACTACCGAAGAGATTGCTACAAATTGATGAACAATTCAAAGCAGCAAGCTGGATTCAAGGATAAAAGGAAATCAAAGGCATTGATGACTTGGAGTGATGATTCTACTTCTGAAAATGACTCAAGTGATGAAATGGTTAACTTAGCTTTGGTTGGTCTTGATGACAAGCATAACATTGAGGTGGAAAGTGATGAAACAGATTAAGATGATGATAATAGTGAGGTAAACTCATTTAGTTTCAGTTCTTTAACGACTCCATCTATTCTAGATGAACTAACTATGCAGGAAACTTATGAGGAATTCCTAAAACTAAAGTCAGAAAACAACAAATTAAAGGAGAAAAATGCTTATCTTAGAAAGATAGTCAGAGATGTTATGGATGAAAAAGCTTCAGATGAACATGAATCCACGATTACTAAGATGAAGGACAACATAACACAACTGGAAGGACTCAACAAAGTGATACTCAGAAGGAATGATGTTCTAATCAAGCAACTCAGCGAGCTGAAAGCTGATATAGAAGCCAGAGATACTCAAATCAGCAAGCTGAATGAGGAATTAGGAACCAGAGATATTCAAATAAGCAAGCTAAATGAAGAAATAGGATCCAGAGATACTCAGATTAGCAAGCTGAAAGAAGAAACAGAAGTCAGAGAAAAACTAAAAGAATCAGTTCCACAGGAAGATGCACAACAAGCTAAGAAAATTGAAGAACTCGAGGATGAGATAAAGAATCTTCATAAAGGAATGGGAAAATTTGTCCAAGGAAAAGAAACTCTCAAATCAATGATGAAGAAAGCTACCGTACCAATAGAAAGAGAAGGTGTTGGAATAGCATCAACCTCAAAGGAAAAGGCTCTCAAATATGATGGAAAGCAAGGAATCCCTTATGATTATGCAATGCCCTGGAAGATATGTAACAAATGTCAAAAGAAAGGACATCTTGCAAAGCACTGCACAACTCAGACAGAATCAGCCTACCGAAATAAGAAAACAGTCTACCATTATCAGGCCGACAGAAGGAGAGAAACAAGAAATCATGAACCAAAATGGGTTCAAAAATGGATAAAGAAATCTGATCTACATGATCTTTATGTTCTATCAAAAAACTATGGTGGATCCAATAAAATTTGGGTACTCAAGTAGTAAGTATGTTATTTGTCCACGTATATTTCCTTGAATTTGAGTATATTATTATTGTGGTACTAACGAGATTCCTCTAGTATATAGATGGGAAAAATATATGTATATGCATTGTTTTGTGCAGGAAATAGGAGAGAAGAATACTGTTATGATGAATTCACATTTATGATCATTTGGAATGTGTACTTTCTAATCAGCAAGCTATTTTGCAATCCAGAAGAACAATTGCTATCGATGAATATCCTGGAAATGTGTTTTCAGCATGCTGGTTTGATTTATTCAACTTTATAATTATAACTAGCCTCATGCTTTTTAAATACTTTATCACATATTTTATTCTTATATGCTTATCTTCTTGACCCTTTTCTGATGATGTCATAGGGGGAAAAGAACATGAATACATGAGGATAAAAAGAGCTATAATGTTATATTTTTGGATTTATCAACTAAGGTTTCATGCAGGGATGAGTCATGTTTATACCTTATTGCATATGATGAATTATGCTAACCTGATTATATGATGAGATATTATGCTATTCAGGGGGAGCAACATAGTCTCTTTGATGTATTCAAGTATGTCATCATCAAAAAGGGGGAGAATGTTAGTGTGATATTTTGATGATGAATTCAAAGGTTGTATCGTAATACGTCATGTGTATCTATCTAATCTTGTTTTGCAGGAAGTATTGATCATTGATTTAGGGGGAGCTTTTAGCTCAATCTCATATTGGTATATAATCATCAAAAAGGGGGAGATTGTTACCCTCGTGTGTTTTGATGTTATATACAGCAAGCTGATAGCTTATCTTTGTATTAGTCTTACTATATTTCAGCTAGCTAAATTCCATATTTATTAAATGATCAACAAGATGTTATAAGTTTTACAGGATAATCGCAGTCAGACTTACAGGTCAATTTCATCAAGCTGTTTTGGATCATCTTATATATTTCAGCAAGCTATTTCTACATTACCTGGAGATGATCAGTCAAGTTGTCAATTTGAAAATCATGGAGAAAATCAAGGAATAGATTTTTTAACGTTGTAAGGATTTCTCTGAACGTATATATCACATATAATATATATCAGAGCTCTTTAAAACTTTCTATTCAAGCAAAATATTTTTCCTTAATTATAGTGGTTGATTTTCATGAAATCTTTTCTTTCTCTAAAACTACTCCTATATATTTAATAGTGTTTTCTGAACGTTACTTTCCAGTAAATCACTTTGTAATCTCTACGATTAAATCACTCTAACAAACTTGAACGTTGGAATTGGATTCCTTGAGCGTTGCAAGATGTTGTTGGGATTTGAACGTTAGAATTACAAGCTATAAAAGGGTGTCCAAATGGTTTTCTAAATTAGGCTTTTCAAGAACACCACAACTCAGTGCTTTCATTGATATATACACGATTCTCTTGAGCTCTATATATAATATATTGATATACATATTAGAGAGTCTATAGATTTGAGTTGTAATCTCTTTCATTCGATTTGTATTGTTCAACTTGTAAGATTTAGTTGCTGGATAGTTGGATAAGGGAATTAGGGTTCTGGGATCGAGTGCTAGAGAAGATTATACTTGGGAAGTATAGTTCTTAGAGAGCAGGGATCTGGAACAGAAATTCAGCAAGCCATTATCAGCAGCTGGGAGATAGGGAGATATATTATTAATCTTGTAATCGGATTATTTTGTGATCAATAATATATTCTCTTACCAAGTTAGTAAGGGACCAGGACGTAGACCATAGGGGATTAGGGGTCGAACCTGGCTAAAATTCTTGTGTGTTCTTTATTGCTTACTGTTTTATAATTCTGTTCTGCATTGCACATTTACATATCAGCAAGCCATTATAATCTGCATAAGCAAATCAGTAAGCCGTTTTATTCTGGCACGCAGACTGTTCGAATAACAGTCAGCCTTAATACTTGGTAAATCTAAAAGTAATCTTAGGAAGCCATCTAGGTGTATAATTTCATTAACTTCTTGATAAATTTAAAATTTTACAAATAAATTTATTTTCAGTTGAATTCAAATTTATCACACTTTAGATTAAAATTGTTCATATTCATACTGTGACTTCACGATATGAGTGTAATTCCACCGACGGGCGAGGCATTTTAGGGGAGTAGCCCGCTTCCCCATTGGCAACAACCACGGTAGTAGTTGCGGAACTAGTGGGCTGGGAGAGGACAACCACTTGTTCCTGTTCCTCTTTCTTCGCTTCGGGGACGGAGGTCCTATGGTAGGTAACAGCAGCACAAGCAACTTGACAGCTAGACCAAGACTTGCTTCTGAGGCATTTTAGACTTGACTTGTTGTTGTCTATATGATCTTTTCCTTTCTCCTTCTTGCGAATCCCGGGTGCGCCTAGCGCCCAAAGTGTCCTGACCTCTATCCAATTTTTGGGCCAATTCCCCCTTTGTACTACCAAAAAATGAAATTCTTGCCGAATTCGAGTTTGGGGGGGAGTGTCTCCATTTACGCTCATAGAACCCGGAAAGGAAAACATAGGTATTGAAAATCTTAAAAACCGTAGGTTCCCAATTTCAACAAAATGATTTTATCGTACATTTCATGACCATTCTTTTATTTATTCTTAATTACGATTGACAACATCAAAAATATCCTCAAAAATAGAACAATCCTATTTTTATACAAAAAAAGAAAATATCAAAAATAAGTTATAGAACTATCCTTAAAATGCGTGCCAGACACGCACTTTTTTATGTAAAGAAATGGGTGGGACAGAGGGAGTATGATTTATAAGATTTTCAGTTCGATGATTACTTTTGTTAGGCAAAGTATTTTATGCAAATAGTTTACTTAAAGAACATATATAATGGAATAATACGCATATCAATGTTTAGTAAGCATAACGTATATGATATAACATACACGATATGATCTACAAGATATCTAATTTGATGATGAATGTCGTTCTATAAAGTATGTTAAAAACATTTTGGGAATTTGTATAATATGTCCCAAATTAATGGGGCAGTTTATAAATATGTCCCATCACTACAAGAAATATGGGCTATTGCAAGCCCAATATATATTTGTGTTACAAAAAGTGTTACAATAAACACAAAATTTGGTAATCTATTGCAATATTTTAAAAAATGTTGCAATAAATACGAAAAGTGTTGCAAGCAAAATGATATTTTGAAATTTTAGAGCAATTGCAACACTTTAACAAAAACGTTACAATAAACTATACACTTTGCCCAAAATTGTAGGCGGGAACTTGATTTTTTGGATGAGCGGGATAAAAAAGCATACCAAAATATTTCATACACACAACACCACACATCACACCACTGTCTCTCTCCACGACGGTCTCTCAACTCTCTCCTAAATTTCAATTAAACATCAAGTCAATTAGGGTTGTTCTCTACTTAACTCACACACACAAACACACACTTAATTCGGATCACTAAAATTCATAACTTTTTGTAATTGGTAAGCCCCGATTCACGATTCGTTCATTTTAGATCTGATTCTTTCTTGGTTTTTAACAATTAATTGTTGTTTAATTGTTGTTGTAATGATGGATCGATACCAGAGAGTCGAGAAGCCTCGCGCAGAGAGTCCCATGAATGAGAATGAGATTCGTATTACAACTCATGGTAGAATGAGAAATTACATTACTTATCCACCATTCTCCTTCAGGTTTGGTTTTTTTAAATAAAAATTTGATTTTTTTATGCTGCTCACATTTGTGTATTGTAAATTGATTGTCTATATTTGTGTATTGTAAATTAGCTTTCTTTTTTGGATAATTAGATTATTTTTACTATGTAGTGTAGATTGATTTTGTTGATTTATGTTTTGGGGGTTTTTTGTTTGTTTTGTTTCGTGATTTATGTTGTGAAATTTGTTTAATTTTTAGGAGAAAGGATCTGATGAAATTGCTCT
The DNA here is from genome assembly GCA_037693485.1 of Kitagawia praeruptora. Lineage (NCBI taxonomy): Eukaryota > Viridiplantae > Streptophyta > Magnoliopsida > Apiales > Apiaceae > Kitagawia > Kitagawia praeruptora. The sequence continues at coordinate 37,963,319 of CM075353.1, read as the reverse complement.
TAAAGCCATGTGCAGAGCTATCAGTAAACTGTTATGATTGTGGAGCTCATTAAGGGGGTGTTTTACCTGCTCTAGATTTGTTGTTGTTTCTTAGTTCTTTTTGCATTTTTTTACGGACTGTTTTTCTTTGGGTACACAGCGGCGAATTGCGGGTCTTCATCAAAACACTGCTATTGGTTCTACGGATATAACAGGTATGTGGGAGCCGCTAGAAGAAGGCCTTCTTCCGTATGTACCAAGTCTATACATTTGTGTTTTACAGGCTTCTTGTTTCTGTTTATGGTGGTTAAAGTTTTAATTTTGTGCAATGCAGGTTAGAAACTACTTAACTTCACTTGTTTTCCATAAATCATTGTCATAATTCATAAACAAGTTGATTCATCCCAAGATGTTACTTAAATAAATAATCATTGAAAGTACTTTTTTTTCGCAAGTGAAATCTATTACTAAGTTCTATTCTGATAGTGATGCTTGAATATGTTGCAGGTTGCTCGTACCTCACTTAGATAGCTTAATAACTGTTGCTTAATAACTGTGCTAAGTCATAGTTACACGAAAAGGACATGAGATCATTAGAATTAAAATGGGAATGGCACTCCTCTATGGTTGAGCTTTACCTTCTGTTCGTACTTTGTATGATGGATTCTACACCCACAGTTTATATATAAGCAACAACTATTATGAGTTTCATACATGTTAATGATTTGGTTATGCACCTAGGAGGCTATTTTGATATCCGGGGACTAACTCTACTCTTTCCCCTGCTGGCCTTAATTCCAGTACAAAAGTGATCGTCTATTTTTTAAAGTTGGTTCAATTCTTTTTAGTTCAAATTTCTTTAGTCCCTAGTTAAATTTTTTGCTTATCCTACTCCATCTATTTATTGCCAATACTAACACCAAGATAAAAGCGGAAAAAAAAGCTTATCTCAAACTGAATTTATCTTTGAAGCTTTCTTAATCAAGTAGAGCAACTTTGTTTTACAAACAAAATAATCAAAAAATAAGGTTATCTCAAACTGAATTTATCTTTGCTAGCCTGCTATATTTGTTTTAGGTTAGCTTGGGTTTTGTATCCTCTCCCTTAAACTCACAGTACTAATTATATTGTATTGTTGTATCTGGTAATGAATTCCAAAGCATTTGCAGTGATTGGATTGCAATACTCCGCAAATTGATGATATGGAAGTGCGAATGGATCTTACTGACGACTTGTTGCATATGGTATTTAATTGTATGGTTGTTTTTTTTACATAGATTAAATATCTATTATATAGTTGTGTACTTCATGTCACCACTTCCCCTCCATTGCCGCCACCTTTCTCTGACACTATTCTGCATGTTGATAGGCCTTTTCTTTCTTGAACCATATCAGTCTTTGTCAAGCAGCCAAGGTATGCAGGCAATGGAGAACTGCCAGTGCTTTTGAGTATCTTGTGGGACTTGCAATTGCCCTTGCCCTCAAGGTGATTATAGATTGTTCTACTACTACAGTTTGCTGTCCATGTGATCATATCAAATATATACACTTGTAAATTACACATGCATCGCTTAAGAAAATTGGATTTTAATGTGCAGAGAGTTCCGAATATGAAGGTTGCAATCAAAAGGATATTTGTAAGGACAATAAAGCTCATGTGTTGGGGAATTCTTCTGCAAGGTGAATATATCACTTGTAACTAGTTACTTCTTTTCAGAATTATTTCCAATTTTGATAGTAAGATCATTACCGCCCATCTTCATCATATAATAGATAACTGAACATCAACTACTTGTGTCTTTTAAGCAAAAAATGTCACTCAAAAGTCATGTATCTGCATGCACTTTGGCGACAATCCTTATTTCATAATTTCATTATAAATAAAGCACTGCATTTGACAGAATTCAGTAAAAGAAAAAAAGTTATACCTGACGATACAAACTACAGGAGGATACTCACATACCCCTATGAATTGGTTTATGGAGTCGACATGAAGAAGATCCGTTGGTTTGGCATCCTTCAGGTAAATCCATTTATCTTTTTGAAATTTATCTTAAATTTTACTATAGCATCTCGGGTTTTATACCTCTTTTAAAGTCCATGATTAAAAAAATATGTATACCTCAAGTCAATTATATGCTATTTTCTTTAAAATTGAGCAGAGAATATCATTTGTATACATGGTTATAGCTCTCATAGAAGCCCTAACTATCAAGCTCAGACCTACAGTCCTAAATCTAGGTCATTTGGCAATTTTCAAAGCATACAGATGGCAATGGTAAGCTAAAGAAATAATCCTTTCCTTTGCGTAAATTATTATTTTGTTGCCCGCAGGCTGAATTTAACTATGCCAGAGTAAAGAGATTTACATGCATGCAATTTGATGTTGTATTCATTATACCAGGTTTGTGGACTTGTAGCATTTCTTGTTTACATGGTCACAACATATACTTTATATGTGCCAGATTGGAGTTTCAATGGGCCTGAAAGTAAAGTCACGGTATTTCATATAAATAGTTGACCACATACATAAAAGATGGCCTCTTATTAGTGAATGCATCAGGTTTAGTGATGGATAATATACTAGATACACAACCTGGGTAAAATAGGGGTGATGGATGAATAATATACTTGATAACCTTTTTTATATTTTTCATAATCTAGGAAACTAAAATGTTTTGTTCATAGTGTTTTATGATTTCACCAAGTACACTTTCTCAACAATCTTGTTACTGAAACAATGTGGATATTATAGGGACATGGTGCAATATTTTATGCTAGGATTGGGATTGTTGAAGGAAGTAACTCATCTCAAGAGTGGGAAGAACTGGAACTGAAGATCTAAAAGCTACTTTCCAATATCATGATTTGGCCTGCAGTTCATGAAATTGATGAAACCAAAAGCTGTCACTTGATGCAAAAAAGGACGATGCAAAAAGGGACGAAATGGAGATTGTTAATTGGGAGGTTGGTTATTATAGGCATTATGACAAGAATAGGAAATACTACGTTTTATGTTTTATTTAGATATTTTTGTGTAAGTCGAGTATGTGTTTCGACTTTGGATTTATGTACTAGATGTAAGACAATCTTATGGTATAAGCCAATTTTGTTTGGGCTTTATTGATGTATATTCTGTTGGATTTGCTATCCGGAAAATTGGAAATGTGATTTCTGGTTTGATAAGCTTTTGTGTTGGTTTATTGACATTTCAAACAGGATAATGCAAATTGGACTAATACAAAGTGTTGCACATAAATGTTGCAATAAGTATAAAAATGGATTACAATAGAAGCAAAAGTGTTGCATATAAATGTTGCTAAAAAAACAAAAAGCATTACAATAGGGGATAAAATGTTACATAAAAATGTTGCAATAAATTGACTGTGCAACACTTTTAACGAAAATATGTTACAAAATGGTGTTGCAATAGTCTATTGCAACATCATAAAAGTGTCGCTAAACATGACAAAAGTGTTGCACTAAAGGGGATATTGTAATACTTTAAAAATGTTGCAATAAATAGGTAAAACGTTGCTATAGGGGTCTATTGCAACGGCAGCAGATGCAACGCTGAATTTTGGCAAAAACGTTGCAAAAACCTCTATTGTAACACATTTGGGGTCTAATATGACACTTTTTTGGCGTTGCAATAGCCCATATTTGGTGTAGTGCATCATGTTAATATATCATTTTTTAGTTAAATAGAGACCAATATAACCTTGTTATATTAATTAAATACTTTTATAGATCACTACAAATTTTTAATTTTAACCACTAAAAAAGTTTTTTTTCAGAGAATAGGGCGGGGTTAATTTTTTAATTTTGAGCATTAAAAAATGTTTTTTTTACTTTGCTTAGAATAGGCCCCGCCAGGGGCTCCCTTACGCAAATAAATATTAAAATATATAATTTAAATTTTATGGCCATGTTTAATATTATAATTAAATTTAATATTACATAGCTTGGGAGAGTTTTAAAGTATTATAATTTAATTTAATATTACATCTTGGGAGATGTTAAGTGAATTGAATTAATCATGTTAACATGAAAACGAGAAATTCAATCAAAAACAGAATACAAATAGAACCGAGTATTCTTACATAAATGTGAATAAACTTACGATCATGGGTCAAACACCCCAATGGCAGCAGATACAAGCACTTCCTTACGGCCACTAACTAAAACTGTTATGTGCACATTTTTCTTATATCTTAAAATATTTTGATTAAAACGGGTACACTGTACTTTTTATGTTAAAATTTGAATGAAAATTTGATTTTATGATATATTTGAAATTTCAAATAAATATAGGACATATTTACAAACCATGTTTCAAATTGGGACATATTATAAAAAAATCCAAACATTTTTTACTTGGTGAACATATATAATCTACAAAGTCTCCAACTAAACCATGATCTCCATAGAACTTTGTTCTTACCTTGTATATACAAATAATTAAATACGACAAGTAATTATTCTATAGTGTTAATGTACTGGCAATTCTAAAAATATGAAATATTTAAAATATATATACACATTAATAAATTAGATGATTACATATAAATAATAATATGCATGTAAAAGGTAAATATAATTATTAGCTAATTAAGATAAATACAAATACAAATAAATGAAAAAACCAAGAAAGGTGATCTCATCAGCCCTGCAAAATAATATAACTTATTTACCATCATCGAAAAAATCAATAATTTATTCTACTAAGAAACAAATAGATAAAATTCAATTTTCTACTTTGGTTTGATGTATCCTTAAAATTTGAATATTTGTTGACAAGCGAATTTTGCGACACTAGTAGACACTGTCAGCCATTGGATAATACCAACCTACAAGGCAATAAAAAAAACTTATGTTATCTGAAACATGACATTCACATGTTAAATGGTAACAAAGTACATAGTAATATTTGATGAAATCCAACATGTGTAGTACCATTATCTAGCATCAATAAACTTTGTATATGTAATCATCAACAATTATAGTTGAACATTGATAAATTAATATTCGATGAATGCATAACTTCATTAAATTAAACTTTTTAAATTTAACCTTGATAAATGATGAAAAAAAACTTGTAATCCCAAAGATATCCGTTTACCGGTTTTTAAATATATAAGTTAATCAACAAATTCGACAATGTTTCTGGCATGATAGCTAGCAAGAGCTAGCATTCAGATCTTATGATCATAAATTAGCTCCGATCATTTCTTGCATTGCCCTATACATCTAAAAATCTATTGGAGAAAAACTTGTTCACCAAAGTAATGTAAAAATGATTCTACCCTACACACCAAAGATTTAAAGAAATAAACTATCTTGTCCTTCACTTGATTAAAATGAAAAAGTACTATAATCTGTATCGATCCAACTAAATTCCTGATATTCGCTATACTATTCGTAAAATTAGCAAAGACCAACACAAGTATTATCTTATTCAAAGCAACATTTATCAACCAACAAAGATATTATTTTACTTAATAAATAATAGGTGTATTTACCATAACAAAGCCATTTACATAGCCTCCCGATCTCCAAGATAGAAACCTCCCTGTATTATGTAAATTTAAAATAGTTAGATTTTAAATAATCAAGATGACTCCAATTTTTGTTTAATGATAAAAAATCACAATTGTGAAGTTTGTGTGTAGCATGATATTTAAGTGCCTTCGTGTTTTCCGGTAGGTCATGAGTTAAAAAAAATACTTTTTGCTCCCTTGTACACATGGATGACAATCTCTAAACAACTTAAGAATTTTATTTTGTTGTTTTAAACACAAAAATTAACTTTCTAACGTGTTATATCAATTCTTATACTAATGCGTACGTGATTACACACAGCTGAAAGGAGTTTAGAAGTGTACATATAATACAATTCCATTACCAAAGGGTTGCACAAGTTGATAAGGTACGGTAGCTATAGGAGACCCCCAGAACCAATATGTAAATATAGCATACGTAAAAATCTGCGCAAAAATTGATGATTAATTACACTCGCAGTGATAGAGATATACGTAACAAAAAAAAATATTGAACAAATTGGAATAAAAACCTTTAGCATGATTAATTTTTTTGAGTAACCATCAAATGATGAGCTAATCTCCTTACTTTGTAATTCTTGATCTGAATGCACAAAATAATTGTTAAAATTGTCAAACTAAACACACATACATGTCATATAAATACAAACAAAAATGTAATGTGCACAGATCATGATACGTACTACCACAACTTATTACATGAAGCCACAGATTAGATGAATCACACATGAGCAAGCCTAATATTTTATTTATTACAAGAATTGTAATTTTGTTTTTAAAACATCAACATTTATTAATAAGAAGACTAATTAACATTTCACAAAATCGTACGATTTTCCTGATCTATATGGTTGTAATATAAAAAAATTTGAGAAACTAAATTATATTTTTGATTACTGGTACAGGATTAATGACTTTATAAAAGAAAAAATAAGGACATATACTACTATAATTATGAAAAAGTACATAGTGAAAAAAGATTTAGAGTAAATATCGTGCAAATTAAGTTCAATAAAATGCAAATAAATGAGGGTACTATTGAAAATGATATATATATATATATATATATATAATACTATCAATAAAAAATGAACATTTGTATTTGAAATTCCAATAAAAGAACAAAATTGGATGTTCAAATTGGCTTCTATAAATATAATTATCTATATAGTAATTTATTTAATAAAGTTGCAAAGATTGTACTTTTTGCAAGTTCCTTCTCTTTGGCTGCTGCCGTCCTCCTTAGTTTAGCAGCTTGTGCGAATGTAGAAGGTCTGCATTTAGCAAAGAGTTGAAGTTGTTATACATGTATAACAAGATAATCTAAAATATGACTAAATATGTAAAACTATGTATGTATGAATTTTATTTGCTCATATTTGAACTAAATTATCATATTTTATAGTCATATCAGCATTTTAATTTTATGTTAGATAGGTTTTATTTTCTAGAATTTTTTGAGTAGGCATTCATTTGATTTCGATACAAGTTTTAGGAGAGATTTTAAGCAAGATTGCATGTGAGGTATCAAAAGGTGTGACCGTATGGGGAATAAAAGTGCCTACAATAGTCACTACTACTAGTATTGTGTGATATATATTTCGATTCTAGTATTGCATAATATATTTTATACATTTACATACAAAAGTATGGGTCGTTATGGAAACAACTCCTTTATTCTTTTCAATGAGGGTAAGGCGGCGTAGATCATACCCACCACAAGCCATGTTTTAAGTGGGATATATTGGTGACATTTGGTTGTTATGTATGAATCAATTATGTAGATCCCCTAGTTTAAAATTTCCTGATACACCATCAGTTTAAAATTTCCTGATACACCATCATACATCCATATGTATATGGTATTTACACACTTTGATTTGAGACCAAGAAGCAGAAGAATACTTATGATTCATAGAATAAATTATTTATTCTCTTATAGCAATAAAATGAGAGAAACAAATTGAGTGAAATGCTAAAGGTTTTACATTAATAATACTTATCATCTTATATATGATCAAGTTACAACATGGTGACAAAGTATATCGGACATAATACAGGACATAAGAAGGCAAAAATATGTTAGATCGTAACTTATGAAAGGAGATTCGATTCTGTAATTATGTGTAAGATAATATGTGGGGATCATATCGCTTATATAGAAAATAGAAAAATCTAGTGATGCAACCTAATTAATGGACTATGATTTATAAGTAATTGAACTTGATATAGAAAAATTATCAAATCAACTAGACTCATATGATTACAATGTAAAAGTGAAATATATAATATATACATAAAATTCTTTGTCATTTTTGTTAGTAATTGTCCCACATCGTTTGTGGAAGGGACAAATTTCTAGTTAATAAGCAGTCACTTAACTCGATTACCAGGAGGCCTTTTGAGATGTTTTCAAAACAAATCTGTGCAGGCTCGGCACAGGCCTATAATATCATAATATTATGGAGTTAAGACATGTTTAGCAAGCCCAACAAGTGGTATTAGAGCTATGGTTGTATTAATCCATAACAAGTGGTATCAAAGCTACGGTAATAACGATCCATAACAATCTCAATGGACTTCATAATGGACCTAGGGAAGAGGCAGATGGGTTTTAAGGGGGAGGCAAGTAGGCCTTCCAATATGGGCCTAATGGGAGTCAAATACCCCGACCTAAGTGGGCCTTCAAGTATGGGCCTAAGGGGAGCCAGGTGAACTTCCAGTATGAGTAAGGGGGCTAAATTACAAAGAATAGTGGTAGATTTGACAGGTGTCGAGGCCGATGAATGAAGGGGGAAATTTTTAGCAATTGTCCCACGTCATTTGTGGAAGGGGTAGATTTTTAATAAGTAACCAGTTAACTTTATTAGTATGAGGCCTCTTGGGTGATACTCAAAAACAAATTTATACGACTTCGATCCAAAACAAATAATATCATACTATTGTGAAGTTATGGCTTGTTAGCGGACTAACAAGTAGTATCAATGCCAACTTCCATTTATTATAGGATCAAAAATATATGCAAGTAGGATAAAGTGGCATGATATTAGAAAATCAATTAATGCAAGCATTTAGTTCACATCCTCAATAGTAAGTTGATAACTAACAATAACATTTTAAGCATCTAAAGTAAAATCGAAATGACATAACTTGTTGCTTTGAGCTCTAACTAGTTTTGAGTCTAATATGTTTGGATGGTCGAGGAAGCTCATGATGGAAGAGGCAAACTTAAGAACTTCTGCACATGAATAAAATTGATGTGCTACGCATGAATAACAAGATACGATCTTAATTTTAACAATCAGGACATGTAAAGAACTTTTTTTTAATCTGGAAAAATGTTGATGATGATCAATCTTGATATAGAGGCTTACAAATACTTACACCTTTTCACAATGTTTAATAACTACAAGAAATTGAGATAGTGAACTAAGTTAAACTTATGTTGTGTCAAAGCCATAAGTTTAGAAGAATGTCCTATATCACTTGACTCTTGAGCAAACAAAAACTTGAACATATAGATTAAAGCACATTTATCACAAAATCTAAGCAAGATCCTACATGATGTTTGCGATAATAAATGACATTCATTTTGTTATCACGCTTACCTAAATAATGTATGAGAAGTTTCAAACACATTACTACAAAAGTGATAGCACTGACAACTAATTATTTCTTTAAGTTTATATGTTAAGTTTAAATGTGTACATATGGGGTCAATTTCTACATAAAATGTTGAGTATGAAATACACACCAGAAAATACAGAGGGGGACGGTGAATGTATTTTCAAACTTTTCTTGAACCTTGGAAATTAAATTTGTTTGAATCTGTGATTGATTGTTGTAGTTGAATGTGTATATGTTTAAAAGATAGTAAGTACGGAAATAAGAACACAAATAATTCACTTTAGTTTAATGTTTTATTGGATTGAAGTATGCTACAACCTGTGAATACCGATGAAGTATTCTCACCTTCGTTTTTCTCTAAGAGATATTCTTAAAAAAAAATATTTTATGTGAAAAATTTAAGTGCTAAAGAAGTGAGGTTGTGCACTTATAGAACATGTGCACAATCCACTTGCAACAAACTTAGTAACAGACAATTTCATTTTCCTAGTTTGTCTATTCCATTTTGGTGCAAGTCTGAGCATCATGTGATTTAACTTTCCTTTCAACCTGCTCAGATCCACTTTTTCAGCTGCTTGTTTCCACGAATATTTCTCTAATTAGCTTTTTTATAGACTTTCCATGTCCACACAACACTGAAATGTCATTGTTGGTGTCTTGGTTTGTGTAGATTTTTTGACTTGAATATCTTCAGTAATTTGTCTTCAAGAATCCATTTGTGAAATGACTAAGTACTAGATTCGAGAACTTGAGTTGAACAGTTAGATAACTCTGAGTTTTCGAACTAGTTTTTTTTGACACATCGAATCACTTCTTGGATGTGTCTTTTCTTCTAAAGCCTTTGAGTTATCGAATAGTGCCTTTACTTCTTGAATCATTGAGATATCGAATGCTTCTAGGTCTTTGAGATATCGAATATGTCTCTTCACTGGTGAAGTCTTTGAGATATCGAATGCAGCTCTGACTTGTTGAGTTCTTGAGATATCGAATAGTGACTTTTGACATATCGAATGCTTGACATCTCGAATTCATGAATTCTCTAACAGTGCAAATTACTTATGAATATGTACTTGGGCAGATTTCCAAACTCCAAACTTTAACTGTGTTTTATTTCTCCAGCCTTGTTCTCCAAGCTTGAGACATGATCTTTGGATCTTTTTTCAAGCAATATTTTGTGACTATCATTTGTACAATTACACAGCTAAAATTGGTAACCTCTATAAGTACATGTTACAAGAAAAAAATCTACTTAACTAGGATTCCCCAATTAAGGGGTCATGTAAGTAATGCAAAGAATTACAAATAATTAGGCTTGTTATAAGATGTTTACGGGCATGCCTCTGTGATTAACATAAAACCACTTTAATATTAGAACCTTAGAATTATATAATATATTATGTTATAGTACGATATATTTTTATATAATATTTTCATTATTATCAATTATTTTTTAGCACAAATACTTTTCTAGGATGATGAAATACAAGTTGAGTTACGTGAAAAATAATTTAACTTTTTTAAAAAAATATGTATTTTAGAAAAATAATTATTATGTACGGCATGAATGCATCAAACTCTATAATTATATTGTCTGTTGTAACAAAACTTAGATATCGTATATTGCACAAGAACGAATAAATCTCAATAATTGATTACACAAAATCTAAAATATAAATCAATTTTAAGTTTTAATTTTATATAAAGTTCTAATTTGAACCTAGCCCGCATATATGGAATTAAAAAAGCATGCATTTAAAAAACTTTCTCAATTAGAGTCGCCCCCCAACCCTAGCTAGCCGCCTCAAAAATATTCAAATATACCCCTTTCTTCACCAATTAAGCGTTTCCTTCTCACAAATTCACTTTCGTCTACCTTTCTCTTATCTAATCAGCATAGTTCTTATTTTCCTTCTTTTGTGAGGATTGTTGTTGTACCCAATTTTTTGGGTGTTTTGTTTGTCCTCCTTAAGGAATAGTTGATATGTTTTCGATATTTTTAGTTTGTTGTTTTGTCTCTTTGATTAATTGGTGTTTTGGGGGTTCTAGAAAACCCGCATCGAGGTTGGGTCATTGGTGAAAATTGTAAAAACTCATCTTTCATAACGGAAGATTGTTCATATTGTAGGGGCATCTGTTCCTCCCATTTCAGGTGATGCAACTGAAATTTCTGAACATTGTACAACAACCGGAATAAATTGTGTGAAATTTAATTGTGATGCTACTGAATTCAGTAATGGTGTAGGTTGGATTTCTCGGGAAGCCATTGTAATTTTTTTAGTTCAAAGAATATTTCTATTTCGTATGTTAAGCGATTTGGAAACAAAACGGCTATTTGTTTAGGTCGTTTACTTGTTTTTCAAGCAAATTGTATTGCCAGTTTAGGGATTTATCCCGGCTGAGTCCGGTCTTTTCAATGAAATCTATAATTTTTTTGATAAAAAAAAGACATGCATTCAGCAAAATTACATATTCTTATACACTAAAAAAACTTAAAATCAATTGAATTTTGATTAATAATGTACTACTTACTGTGATAGTGTGCTCGCTTCTTTATAAAGTTGTTTGATCTCTGCACGTAGTTGAGCATCCGCAGCACTAGTCGACCCTTTCTGGATTTCAAGTTATAAGTTAAAAAGAAAAAGTACATGATATATAATAATTGACCAAGGTAAAAATGTCATATCTTATTCGACCCAATCATCAAATCGAAGTACGGCTACAGGTAATTTTCTACTCCCTCATTATTTTTAACTTGTCCTTTTGATTTATTAAGCTTACAATAAGGTTGTGGAAAATGGACTTGTACAATGTACTTCCTTTTTAAATCTTGATTCAAATGAAAAATCAACTTTAAGTTTTTGTTCTTTCCAGTAAAAGAATGTAGGTCTCACCTTCACTACAAACCTTAAAATACGCTAAAAGATTCAAAAGGGACAAGAAAGAGGGAATGTTATACTCCCTCCCAGGGACGGCCTGGGCCTCGGGTGAGCGACTACACAGGGCTCCCAAAAATATAGTGTTCCAAAATTTTTTCCTCTTTATATATATATATTTATATATATGTAGAGATAGTTTGAAATTTTGAATAAAAAAATTCCGATTACTTCATAATAATTTTGTTGTAAAACATACAAGAAGAGCATCTCTATTTAAATGAATTTGTTAGATTTTATTTTGAATTATATCGTATTTTGAATTCATGTTAAGATATAAATGGAGGGCCAAATTTTAAGACTTGGCATAGGGCCTCAAATTTGTTTGCCCCGCCCCTGCTCCCTCCGTCCCATTTTGTTTGACACTCTTCTTTTGACACGCATTTCAATGTGCTCGGACGATATGCTTATAAATAATATTTTTTAAATATACAATATATATTTTTATACAAATCGAAAAAAATTAAAAAATATAATTCACAAATACCCGGTCCGAACATATTGAAATGCGTGAAAAAGTCATAGTATCTTAAAAAATGGGACGGAGGTAGTAAGTCTCTATACCTTCGGGAGCCTGCTATCTGGGTCGGGCAGAGTCTAGATGGATTGGCTGCTAACATGATAAGAGCAGATGAATTTTTTAGGTCTCTCAAGTGATATTGCTCATATGGTTGATTCATCCGAAAAAGGGGGTAAGAACAACTTGAAATGTTTCTTGCATTCAACTTTTTGTTATTTCCTTCTGCAGATGTCTTATAAATTCCTTCTACTGTGTTAAGCTTTCCACCATCACAAAATTGTACCAACAGTTCTCATGATTGCACTAGCAATTCTTTTTATTTCATCTTTGTTGGATGCCGGAAGCAATTAAGACGTCGAATTCTTAACATATACCCGTAATATTAATAGATTCTTCTCACAAACAAGATTGATCATTTCACATTGTAAGAATTCATGCATATAAATTTACCAAACACAAAATAGTGCAGAACATAAATTTCACAAGTTCTTAATACCGGTTCTTCATTGCATCTTAAATTATCGATCCAACTATCCATCATAATTCCAGGTAATACATCAAAGCATTCATTATATTAAAACAAAATCAAGACAGAAATAAGATCGAAACCAAACAAAATAAGATTTAAACGAAGAAGAAGATGAAATACCATCCTTTTCAAGACGCCCAAGTATTTTGAGGAAAACTGGAAAGCAAAGACGACAAGGAAGATAAATAGACCAATAATTGATTGTCCAACATGTTGTACCAGCCCTGGTGGTGCAACAGGTTCTTCCAGGAGCCTAGTGGCATTTTCCATTCTTCTTCTATCCTCTGTATGTAAATTAATAGGAAAATACTAGGTACCCCGAAACGGTTCCCGAGCCACTTTATTTATTTCCAGGCAGGTAGATTTTGAATGATTCAATGTTCAGTGTAATATGATCGCCCTTCCTTCTCACTTGTTTCTCATGATCACCTATCATACTCCATATCGTTCTTTTGATTTAGGGCCGTGAAAAAGCCCAGCCCAACATGGGTCTTAGTTTACCATTTATGTACGTACTTGAACTGGAACAATTAAGAGCATCATTTAATTTTTAGGCCATCAGCATAAGCGAGACAATCTACCCAAATATTGAGTTGTTTTTTGACAGTTAATTACTAATTCAAACGGTCGTACAATATCTATAAAAATAATTAATATTAAACAAATACGTAATAAAATAAATCAAATCAGAATCTTCTTCATACAAATTACTATCCTTGAATAGATCATTCATTGTGGCATATTACTCTTTCATATTGTTGAAATTTGTAATTTTGGAGAGACAATTTAACAATCTGTTGTAGTTGTGAAAATTATATATTTCTATTTCGTCAATACATATTCGAACAACTGACCGTAATTACGATACTATACAATTCAAACCAATAAACTGATAATATAAATCCTACAATCTCGAATACTAAAATCGACGAAACTTTCACAAAGAGCAAGAACAAGACGAAAATGGGTGTTAAAACTTAAAACTCTTAATAGAGAGAGAAATTTATTGAATTAAAAACAAAAAAGAAAAGATGAATATTAAAATTTTTGGAGATGAAGGAGAGGGAGAGCGTCAAGCGTGTACCCAAATATTGAGTTACCATAAGTTAATTGAATGCTCTCTCTATCATACTCTATGTTTCTCATCCATTTCTTTACAATTTCTTTCCGGGACATATCACCAATTCTTTGCATTATTAAAAATAATAATTTTTAATAATAAATACATCATTACATTCACTACTTCACTCCACTTTTTCAACATTTTACATTATTACACTCACTACTTCACTTATTTTAACAATAAAATCATTATTACACTCACTACTTCATTTATCTTAACAATATTCCTTATCTCCTTGCAAAAAGGCAATGTAAAGAAAGCCGAGAGTATATATTTTAAAATTTAGATGGTCCATATATGTAAATATGTACAATACCTAGATAATAACTCAAAAATATTATTGGGGAATAATTTTAGGATTGATTTTTGTTGTGGAATAAAAACTAGATTGTGAATATTGCGGCTAGGGTTTAAGTATATTCAATGCAAAGGGTGGTTGAGCTTCGAGCTTTAATGGCTGTTTCCGTGTTCGAGACTGATCGGTCCTCACAGAGTGCCTACGTATCTCGTTATTGAGAATCAAGCCAAGACGTAGTTCTGAGAATGAGGGGTCAGACCCTTTATATAGGCTGAGAAGCCTAAGAATTAGGGTAGGAATAGGAGACTTGGTGGGCAAGCCACCGCCTCAAGGAAGGTTCCGGATCCATTCCTTTTAGGAATCAGTTTCCATGTTGAGATATGTATCTTGGAGGCTAAGTCAGGCAAGGGTTGTATCCTTGTTTGACTCTTATTGGATGAGCTGTTTATTACCCCTAATATTAATTACGAAATTAATATAATAATTAGGGTTTGGGCCCATCTGGTGGGCCCCACGTTTGGACCATTCTAGATCTAATTAATGCCACATTAAATGTGTCCTTAGGGCTTACTTTTAGCCCATATCAATTGCCCCCCAACTTCTAGGAAAACTGATCAGGTTTTCCTTGAAGTTATAACGGCCTTTCTCGAGACTTGGGTCAGGGTTTATTGCTCTTACGTGAGTATTCTTAACAACATCATCTTAATGTAAAGCGTGGAGCGACCGACGCATTAATGACAATGTTGAACGACACTAAGCGGTGTTAAACGGCACTACACAGCGCTACTCAGCCTTAAACAACGTTTAAACAGTGTTAAACGACGTCAAACGGCATAAAACGGCACTATCGGCACTAATCGGTGCTAAACGGTGCTAATATGCACTAAATAATGCTTAAACAGCACTAAACAGTGCTAATCGGCATTATTCCGTGCTTAGTTTTCACTCCCCTTAATTACCGAATCAGAAAAACAAAAAACAAAAAAATGAAATTTTGCAAACCCAACTCGAGCATCGCTGTCGGTCGGCCGGGCAAAAACCCGTACCGACAGTCGATGCCGGTCGGCTGGAGCACGTTACAAAGGGCCGGTCGGCCGGAGACCCGGTCGGCTCGTTTTTTTTTTTTTTTTTCATATCGACAATCGATGTCGGTCGGCCGGAGGGCCTCCGGTGAGCCAGTCGGCCGGGACCTTGGTCGGTTGGAGCTTTCCTCGCGGCTCGGTCGGCCGGGACCTCGGTTGGCAAGCTTGTTCTTCAAACGTGAGTATCGACCTTGATCATCAATATTCACACACCGACCTTCATCAAAAGTTAATCAACTTGATCCTCAAACTTGAATATCGACCTTGATCCTCGATATTGAACCTCGACATCAATATTCGTACTTGATTTTCAAACTTGAATATCGACCTTGATCATCGATATTGAACCTCGACATCAATATTCAAATGTCAATATTTGGCACTAAACGGCGCTTCAACGGCACTAAACGGCGCTACACAACACTAAACGGTGTTAATCGGCACTAAACGGTGCCAATCTCAATTTCAACTTTCACTTGATTATTTTATTCAAAAACAATCTTAATAGGGATCTTGATCATCGAGGTGGAAAAACAAAAACAAAAATGTGAAAACCCGACTTGACCACCACTATCAGTCGGCCGAGTAAAAAACCCGTACCGACAGTCGAAGTCGGTCGGCCATCGCACGCACGGGAAGCCAGTCGGCCAGGAGGTCAGTCGGCTAAAACAAAACATCACACCGACGAGCGGTGTCGGTCGGCCAGGGCGTTCCTCGGAGGGTCAGTCGGCCAAGAAGCCAGTCGGCTAAGGCGAAAACCCGCACTGATGCCCGAGTTCAGTCGGCTGAAGCGTCCCGTAAGGCCCGGTCGGCTGCGCGCTTTGTGGGTTTTTGATTTTTGCATATCGACATCGATCATCAACATGGAATCGACTTGGTCACTATCAGTGATTTTGATTTTCACATATTGACATCGATCATCAATATGGAATCTTATTATCAATATCGATTTTCGTTCCTTGAAAATCAACAACTTGGTCGTTCATGACTTTTATTTAAGGCTTCCCCTAATTTCTTGATTAGCTTCAATCTCCTTTTAAGAGTTTCATGCTTGCCTGATCTTAAATGGAAATTACTTCGAATCTTTCAATCACCATGTTGGAATGTTAATTCAATGGCTCATTCTTGAACTATTCTTGAATTTCTTGATCCAAGGTTGGCTTTAATAGCTTTGTTGGCCTTCAATGGCTTCAGCTTAGCTTTCATATTCGAAACGACGTCGGGATCGACTTTCGACATCCAAACGATGTCGGGACTCTCGACATCGAAACGAAGACCGGTCGGCTGAAGCTTCCCGGGTGCCCCGATCGGCGGCCTCCGGTTTGTTGAGCCCCGGTTTTTAAACCTCAACGTCACTATTCAAATGTCAATATTTGGACCTCAATGTCAGTATTCGAAGTCGATGACCAAACAGACATCCTTCAATTCAAATTGGCTTTCGTGACCTTCTGGGCCTTAACTCGCTTGTTGAATCCTTGGTTTTAAACCTTGAATCTGTTCATGGTTGTTAGTTATCATCAACCCTTAACTCTTATTCTAAGATGTAAAAATGATGAAGTCCCTTAGTTCTTGCCCCCTTGCTACATATGGTGGAGGTCTTGCTTCTGGTTGATCGTTCAAGAAGTTCCCTTGCCACTCAGCACTTGACTTCAAGTCTGGTATGCCTTGGTTGGTTGTCAACCTTTTATCTTGATAGAAGGTTTCCAACCTTCTTCTTATGCTCACAGGACCTTACTTTGGTTTGAATTCGATTGACGGCTCTTGATTCACGTCCTTAAACTCAAACGACAAACTCGATTGGAGGCAGACATCCTTTTTGGCCATCAAGGCTAAAATTTTGTGTCAGGATTTGAGATTCAAGATTTTAAGTATGGAATGACAAATGACCTCTTTATCTTAACACTCTCACTAACAGTTTCTGTGCCTTCAAGGCATTATCATGGAGCCAACCAGTCTCAGGATGAGCTTTTAAGAGGGTCTATCCTTCAGCTTACATCAACTGGTGCTACCAATTTCGAAATAATAGATGGGGCCTTCAAGATCTGAAAGTAAACACTTCCGGCGTAGTTCTCTATCTCAAAAGAAGTAAACTTAGATTGGGCATCAGCCTTAACGTTCTGTTCTCTCGGAATATGCTTCTCATACCATTCATCAAACTGAATCATCACGGCCTTCACGACTCTCAAGTACTTTGCCGTAGTTTGAGATTCTTGACTCTCATAATTCTAGCCAAGCCCCATCCGGCTATCAAGGCTTCATACTCAGCTTCGTTGCTGGTTGTTGGGAAGTCCAACTTCAAAACGTACTCAACTGTGAACCCATCGGGGCTTTGCAAGACCAAAACTGCACCATTAGATTTTGTTTTTGATGCTCCATCAAAATAGAGCACCCAATATTCCTTCTGATCAGGTATAACTTCCTCATCTTTATCCTTTCTTCTAGGGGTGGTTACTGTCTCCTGCCCCCCGACTTCTTGGTTGCGAATGGCACATTCAACCAGAAGTCCGCCAGTGCCTGAGACTTGATGGTTGTTCGAGGTTTATACGTGATGTCAAATTTTCCAAGCTTAATTGCCCACTTGATCAACCTTCCACTGGCCTTCGGGCTATACAATATGTTCCTCAATTGCTGGTCCGTCAGGACTTCAATCTTGTGCGCCTGGAAGTATGGTCGTAGCTTCCTCGAGGCTGTTATCAATGCCAGAGCAAACTTCTCGATGGTTGAGTAATTCAACTCAGCTCCATGCAACACCTTTCTAACATAGTAAATGGGTTCCTGAACCTTTTTCTCTTCTCGAATGAGGACGGTGCTCAGCGCTTGTTCGGATACCGCCAGGTATAAATAAAGAGTCTCTCCGGGACTAGGCTTGGCCAACAATGGGGCTTTAGCCATGTACTTCTTCAGCTGTTCAAAGGCCTCTTGGCTCTCAGTAGTCCACTCACAATTTTTCACTTTTTTCACTGTTTAAAAGAATGGCAAGCATTTGTCACCAGACTTGGAGATAAATCTCCCCAGGGCTGCAACTCGGCCGGCTAACTTCTGTATATAACACGGGGTGGTTCCATTTCCGAGATCGCTTTGATCTTATCAGGGTTGGCCTCTATGCCTCTCTTCAAAAAATTTTCCTGATCCAATGCCAAAAGCACACTTGCAACATTATCTTGTGGTGCCTCAGCACTTCGAATGCTTCTCTGAGGTGCTTGATATGGTCTGCCTTGAATAGGCTCTTGACTAACATGTCATCAACATAGACCTTCATGGTTTTCCCAATCAGATGGGCGGATATCTTTGGGATGTCATCCTTGTGCATCTTAATCTGATTGTAGTTGTTGAACCCAATCATGAAGCTCAACATCTCATGTCCAGCTGTGGCATCTATTAACATGTCTATCCTTAGCAGGGGAAACAGTCCTTTGGGTATGTATCATTCAAATCAGTGAAGTCTATGCACATCTTCCAAGCAAATACATCATTGTTCTCTATTGGTCTTCATCCTTGGATCCTTAATCCAGGTACTTAAGACATATTGAAAAGTAGCTAGTCCTTAACATCCTCGGCCTTGCATGGATTTGATTGTTGCATGTGGCTTTTATCTGCTCGTCTTTTAACCTGGGTCCTTCACGGACTTAAACTCTTATTTGGTCGTGCTGTAACCTAACTCTTGACCCTTCAGGGTCTTTATTTATGCATTTATTTGTTCTCCATTCGTGTACTCTTTTATTTTCGGTACTTGGTCATCCTTGACTTGCACTCATCAGGTGCTTGGCACATAAATAAAATCACACAATCAATGAATGGAAAACAAACTTGCATTAATAACTTGAAATGGGTTCAACCCTTACATAGAGTACTACCGTCCTACTCGGAGCAACATGCTCTTCAATGGTTTCAATGAACCTTATTTCTACTTCTACTAGATAAATATGAAGCTAAGTCCTACTAAGATAACTTGAGCCCATCGGGGCTTTGCAAGACTAGGCCTGCATTAGATTTTGTTTTTGATGCTCCATCAAAATAGAGCACCCACCAATCCTTCTGGTCTCCTCCTTATTATTCTGAGCTTCACTTCCTGCTTGGGGTATTACCTCCTGCCCCCCGACTTCTTGGTTGCCAATGGTACATTCAACCACGAAGTCAGTTAACGCCTTAGCCTCAATGGCTGTTACTGCGGCCATCCATGTCTTCAATCGGAAGGACCTGCCCCCCGACTCCATCAGGCCTTAATGAGGCTACATAACAGCTTCGTGCCATCTTTTGATCACCTTTATGTTCTCCAACACCATTCCTGGTCGGGAACTTGATCTTCATATGATAAGTTGAGGCGACAGCCTTGAATGCATGAAGTCCAGTCCTTCCGAGGATAGCGTTGTACGTTGAAACCGCCTTGATTACCAGGAAGTTCAACATATGAGTGGCCTCCTTGGGCTTCTGTCCAATAGTTACAGGCAACTGAATAGTCCCTTCAACTTTGGATTCTACTCCATTAAATCCATATATGGGCATGTTATTGGGGGTCAACTGAGAATCACTGTACCCCATCTTCACAAATGCATCATGAAATAGAATGTTAACGGAAGCTCCATTGTCTATCAAGACTCGCTTCACTTCTGAGTTTCCAATCACAGAAGTTATGACCAACGGGTCGTCATGGGGGAACTTCACCCCTTCCAAGTCTGAGTCATCAAAATCAACCACTACTTCAGTTTTTGCATGCTTCGGGGCCTCTCCCCCGATGTGCATCACTTCTCTAGTATAAGCCTTCCGAGAATTCCTTGTTGTGCCGGCCGCAGTCGGGCCTCCTGAGATCATGTTGATTACTGGCCCTCGGGGCTGTGGGTTGCGATCTTGATCGTCATCCCTCCTATCATACTCTCTTCTATGATTACCACGGTCGTCGCCCTTAGTGAAGTGGCTCAGTTTACCTCTACGAATCAAAAACTCGATCTCATCTTTGAGTAGCTTACAATCATCAGTGTCATGCCCCACATCTCTGTGGAATCTGCAATACTGATTCTTGTTTCTCTTTGCGGGATCACCCCTGAGTGGCTTCGGCCATCGGAAATCCTTATCCTTCTCAATGTCCAACAAGATTCGACTCCTAGGAGTATTCAACCTTGCATACTCAGTGAACCTCGGTCCTTGGTTCTTCTTAGGGGCATAGTCGGAGTCCTCGCTAGTTCGGGGATACTTGTCCCTAGCATCATACTCTTGGTCATCACACTCATGGTCTTGCTTTCGCTTCTTGGGGTCGTTGTTACCCTTGCCATTACCTCCGACGGCTTCTTTCTTCATGCTATCCTCAGCCTTGATGTACTTATCAGCCCTTCGCTGGAGCTCAGCCATATTCTCGGGAGGATGCTTTGCCAATGATCTCTTAAAGTATAGGTCGGTGGTGCCATGCTCCAAGGCTACCATTGCAACCTTATTGTCCAGATCAGTGATGTTCAAAGTCTCCTTGGTGAACCTCTTAAGATAGTCTCTCAGACTTTCGTTCTTCCCTTGTACCACATACATAAGAGATGCAGAACTTTTCTCATGCGCTCTTCCGCTGATAAACTGACTAACGAAAGCAGCACTCAACTCTTTAAAGGAACCAATTGAGTTTGCAGGTAGCCGACTATACCATCTTTGAGCCATACCTGATAGAGTTTGAGGGAATGCCCTACACTTCAAAGCGTCACTTGCAGGCTGCAACAATAGAGCGTTTGAGAATGTCCTAACGTGGTTTGCAGGATCACCCGTACCATCATAAGCTTTAATTGTCGGCATCTTAAACTTCTTTGAGATACGAGCATTCATCACCTCCTCAGTAAACGGGGGTGTGGGATCATCAGGATCCCCAAGTGGCATCAAATCCTTGGGATTGCTCTTGGGGGTTTCCACCCTCATTGTTTTTCCAGTCGGGGCATCAGCCCTTCTTTGCCTTCTTGAAGGCCTCTCCAAGTCTACAAAGGGAATCGGTCCTGATGTTGGAGGACGTTGAGTCTGATTTGACCTGGCTTGTTCTCTTGCCAAATCTTCCTTTAATCTTAAGATCTCGGCTTCATAAGCCTTAATCCTCTCAGCAGTTGTCGAAGGGAGTTCATCGTGAGTAGTTCGAGTTCTTATTCGAGGTTCTTTACTTGCACGTCGCCTCCTTGGAGCTTCATCACGATCGTAATCATCGTCTGAGGATGATTCATCCGTATAAGGACCAGAAAAATCGCGATAATCTCGATCTCGGATTTGTAGGGCATGACCACTTGATCCAGCTCCTTGGATAGGAGGGTAGTTAGGCAGCCCATACATCGGGTTGGTATTCACGGGGAGATCCGTAGTGTGGATCTGGACCCCTCGTGGAGGGTTGTTGGGATCTACAATCAAGGGAGAAACCACCATCCGAAAGGGATTAATCCCTGGATTTGTGTGGACGATCGGAGATAAAGTACTCTCAACATGGGAGGTCATCCCTAGGGGTTGAGAAACTTGAAGCGGAACGATAGTCCCAGTAGTTGGGGGCACCGGATCGGTTGCTGGTGGAGCGGAACTGAGTGGAATAGGATCGGTAGTTACTGGTGTTGTTCTTCGTGTAGTTACCATGGTTGATGTCTTCTTCCCACAGACGGCGCCAAATGTTGTGGAATAAAAACTAGGTTATGAATATTGCGGCTAGGGTTTAAGTATATTCAATGCAAAGGGTGGTTGAGCTTCGAGCTTTAATGGCTGTTTCCGTGTTCGAGACTGATCGGTCCTCACAGAGTGCCTACGTATCTCGTTATTGAGAATCAAGTCAAGACGTAGTTCTGAGAATGAGGGGTCAGACCCTTTATATAGGCTGAGAAGCCTAAGAATTAGGGTAGGAATAGGAGACTTGGTGGGCAAGCCACCGCCTCAAGGAAGGTTCCGGATCCATTCCTTTTAGGAATCAGTTTCCATGTTGAGATATGTATCTTGGAGGCTAAGTCAGGCAAGGGTTGTATCCTTGTTTGACTCTTATTGGATGAGCTGTTTATTACCCTTAATATTAATTACGAAATTAATATAATAATTAGGGTTTGGGCCCATCTGGTGGGCCCCACGTTTGGACCATTCTAGATTTAATTAATGCCACATTAAATGTGTCCTTAGGGCTTACTTTTAGCCCATATCAGTTTTGACATACCTAGCATTACTTTAAGAAATATATGTGAAATGGACTTAAAGCATTCATTTTGATCCTGCTTGTGCAGTACCAGATAATTTATCACATGAAAACTTTTAATGATTATTATTTTACAATTTTAAAATATTGATATATTTAAACCATAAATGTACATTAATATATTAAAATTAATACTTTAACAATGATTAGTTTTTTTGAAGAAAAAACTTAAAGGATGATTAGTTCGGCAAGTGTCTGTTGTGTATAAATTTCTTGCAAGTGTCTGTTGTGTATAAATTTCTTTTCCATAATAGAATTAATCAGTTCAATCTAATGCCAATATATTATGTGTAGCAATATAACATGATAGAATTCTCTTCTATAAATAATTATATAATAGAATTATAGAATTATTTATGAGCAATGTTAGCGATTTCAAAATTGTTCACAAATGTCAAATGTCATTTTTTAATTAGTGAAGTTTATATAAATATATGGGGAATCTTTTAATTTTTAAAATATATATCCAATTAAATTTTGTCAACTAAACTTTTTTAAACAATTTTGAATTTTTTTTGAAAAACTCTATCATTTCTCATTATTTATAGTGGGGAAAGGTGGGTGTAAGAGCAAAGAGTGCCTTTTCCTTGGACCAAAGGCATTTTTAATACAATAACAATTATATCGGATTGATTATTTTCTAAATATACAATTTCTATAATTATATTCACTTTTAGGGTTCAGTTTTTTTTTGACTATTTTCCTGAACCGTTTTAAGGTTATTATCATCAAAAAAATTATGATACTACTCTTGTTCTAATAGATTTTTTTTCTTGCTAAGTGATTCTTAACATTGTTATTAGACATAGTATTTAAGGAAAATGAAGAAAGATGAAAAAAAAGATGCGAGTGTAGTTAGTGGGACCTAAAATTATAATACATTATTTTAAAAATTGTTAGAAAAGATATTTTAAAATTAGAAGTGTTAAGAAATGTATAAGCTTAATATTACGAACTTTTCATGACATCCACATCCACCTACTAGGTTAAAAACTTCCTTTTAACTACCAACTATTCCCTCAAGTCTCTTATTACTTTTTTTTTTAACTGGACATTTGTTAATGCATATTTTTAATTGTTAATATCTTAAATTTTATATTAATATTAAATAAAAAAAACTTCATTATATTAAATTACTCGCAAATATGTATTAAATAAAATCATTAATGACTATACTTTATCTTATAAATTATACGTAAATTAATAGTCAATTATTTATAATAAATAATGTAAAAGGTTAAAACAGGGAAAAAAATTACGAGATAGAAAGAGTACAAAATTATTTTATTAGTAATATCCGAAACCGGCCACATTTTTTATAATAAAATGGACAAACAAAATCTTAACAAATTACGATCATATCTCTTAATCATAAGCAATTGGACATGGCTAAGGGGTTCGATGCACCGGTACCCATAAGATATACTTGTTAATTAAACACAATTACATAAATTATATTCAAGTAAACTCCAAACTTTTGTTTTAGTAGTTGTCACGCCCGCCCACTTGCATTTGATAAATTGTTTCGTATCTATAATTTATACATATTCTTTTGCACGTTAAGTGAATATATATGCTTTAGGTGATCAATACTAATCTATTGTACATTTTTTTCGCTAATTTATCAACCTTGTATAGTTGTGTGTACATTATTTGTATTTAATTTAATGGTCTATGATCCTGATAAAAATCTCATTCTTAATTTTAACGTTTTGAACAAGTTTCGGAACGAGTTCTTGTAGTTTGTGTAAAAACATAGAAAATGTTAGAAGTACCAAAAATTATTATAAAATGATGTGCCATTGTTTTGATTATTGGTTATAATTGTAATGGACCCGTCATGATCATCCAATTAAAACATTCTAAAATGCCAAGGAATTAGTGTCATGTCATTTGATACCAAATTTTGGTACCCAAATGTCAATTTCGAGCTCTACACAGTCAAGTTCGAGTTCGAGTTTGATTAAATAGTTTGGGGTCGAGTTCGATCGAGCCATAAATATCAAGCTCGAAGCTCGGTTCATAAAATGTTCGATATATTCGAGCTCGGTTCGAAATCTCGAGTCGATTTATGAAATAATGAAAAAAGCTTGAATGTCACAAGTTCGGCTCGAATTCGACTCGATTGAATATGAAAAATATATATATAAATATTAAATATGAAAATTTATATATAAATAAAATATAAATAATAAATAAAATACAAGCTCGATTATGCTCACGAGTCTCACGAACCGAGTAGTACAAAACTCAAGCTTGGTAGATTATTCGAAAAGCTCGAGCTCGAGCTCGGCTCGATTACTATCTAATCGAATTCAATTTTTTTACGAATCAAGCTCAAATAACTCATAAACAATTTGACTGTTTTACACCCTATAACATACTAAGATTTAGAATGCTAGTGTAATACGAAGGCAACATAACATGCATATATGTATTGTTTAAATTGTTAAGGTCAATAATTAAATTATGTTGGACTCGTTACAGAGATCCAACTTCTTGAGAGCGACTTGATACAATTTTAATTTCAGTCAAATATATTCTAAGTTTTTTCGTTTGGAACTTGGAAGAGGAGAGGTTAATATAAATATGTTTACATAAATAAATATATGGCTGACTTTGTAAAAGAATATTGGAAGGATATGCAAGAAATGTCATACACAAGCTCCATGTTTCAGCGCCTGTTTCCAATTGCATTTGTTATATTAGAGCATCTTAAAAAGGTTGTCAATATAGTTGCCAAATTCTAACACATCATCATATATATTATTTTTTTATTTTTTCTCTCCTCCATCTCATTGTTGGCAATTTTTATTACAAATTTACTTCGACAACTTTAAAAGTTGTCAATGTGATCCCATACATAAATTTTATATTATCTTATAAATACATTTAAAATATGGGAGATATAAAAAAGATTAAACTTAAATACATTTTGGGGAGTTGTATGTGTTTTAACTAAATGGGGAAGTTGCCAACTTTTGGCAATTTTGGTTGGCAACATTGATACTCCAATAGGTGGGCAACCAAGGATGCCATGCCACATAGGACTTGACAACCTCTTGGCAATCCCTATTGGAGATGCTCTTAATGTCAAAATGCCCTGTCTTGCCTTCTGCGGTCTTGATACAAGATATATATATAGGAGTAATACATACGTTCGTTGACGTTGCGTTTTGTGAATATGCGACATTTATAATAGCAGGATTTGAAATGTGGTTACATATGCTCATTGTTATAGAAATTGGCCGATTTCTGAAAAATTGCCGATAAATCGACAAAAAATCTGTCAAAATTTTGGAATCGATTCGGTCGATTTTGCAAAAATCATCGATAAATTGCCGATTTTTCAACCGAATCACTGCATATGCTCATTTAACAAATATTATTGTTTATCGGTAAATTTAACAAATATTATAGGCTTAATGACCTTTTGACCCTTCAAGTTTGCGCAGTTATATCCATAAAGCCCTAAGGTTTAAAGTCGTTCCTTTTTGCCCCTCCAACTTCAGGAATATACCTTTTAGCCACTTTACCGTCATCTTTTTGACACATAACCGTCGCCTTTTAAAGGTCAAAGACGACGGTTTGTGGCTAAAAGGTACATTTTTGAAGTTGGAGGAGCAAAAATGAATGACTTTAAACCTTAGGACTTTATGGGTATAACTGCGTAAACTTGAAGGACCAAAAGGACATTAAGCCAATATTATATCCTTTGTAAAAAATTAAGCATGGAAAATTGTCAAAAATGACATAACCGATTTGTTAGTCCCAAACAAGGGACAACCCTTGACGCAGCGGAATAACACCCCAAAGAGAAGACTACGACCACAAGTTATAAGCTATAACAAGACAATAATCAAAGTAAACACACAAAGAAGAAGGAATTTGTTGGCCAAGTGAAAGAGCCTTTTTCTTGTATATATTGATACGTTTCAGTTTTCTGTATACAATATCACAAGCAATAAAACCTAGCTAATTCACTACCGTTTACATATCATATTAACTATGGGCCTAGTTTAAGAATTAACCCAAAAACACTTTTGGGCCAAAAATACCCGCTCCAAGTCGCCTCACCACGGGGAGCTTAATCCACACCGTGGTGCAAAAGTTCCTGCCCCTACCTCAATAAACAGGCCTTCTGCACCTCCAAATCCGATCTCCACCGTTCAGAATTTAGATACATGAGTAAGGAAGACGCTGTCCAAAATTCAGGACGATCCGACCGTTGGAACTCCGGGAAACGCAAAAACAAAACAGCTAATGCAACCAGAAAAATTTCTACGAATTTTTCACATTAGCACCAAAAACTAGCCCAACCTTTCAATCTCACAATTCTCCACCTCGTACATCATTTGATCAACCTCAAATTATGGACGAACACTGAGAATACCATGAAAGCCTTGATATGTAAACCCCAACCGACTGCGCCATATTACCATGACTGCCTACGTACCCTTAACCGGGATCAAGCCACCGTAGTTCACACCATGGGGTGAAATCTCCACCTCACCCCAACACCGCCCCGAAGGGCATTCAACACCGGATGATATTCAGCAAGTCCAAGCAATGTTGAAACTTGCTCCCTGTCACCACCTTGGTTAACATGTCTGCCGGATTTTCATTTGTGTGCACCTTCAATAGAGAAACATCACCATCCTCTATGACATCTCGCACAAAGTGATACCTGACATCTATATGTTTGGTACGCGCATGATGAACTTGATTCTTAGCCAAGTGAATCGCACTTTGACTATCACACCACAAGTCAACATGATCCTGCTCAATCCCCAAATCACTTAGAAAACCCCATAACCACAATGCTTCCTTCACTCCCTCTGCAATAGCCATGTACTCGGCCTCTGTAGTAGAAAGTGCCACTGTAGCTTGCAACATCGATCGCCAACTAACTGGAGCACCATGTATACTAAACACATAACCAGTAGTAGATCGTCGTTTGTCAAGATCACCTGCATAATCCGAGTCCACAAATCCGCTAACCTTACATGTATCACCACCAAAGCATAAACCTTTGTCCATAGTACCCTTTAAATACCGCAGTATCCATTTCACTCCTTGCCAATGTGCTTTCCCAGGATTCGCCATGAATCTACTGACCACACTAACTGCTTGTGAAATATCCGGACGTGTACACACCATTGCATACATCAAACTGCCAACTGCACTAGCATAAGGAATACGCTCCATATTTTTCTTCTCTGCCGCTGTACTAGGAGATTGTTTATTGGAGAGCCTAAAGTGTGGAGCCAATGGAGTCACCACTGGTTTAGCACTTTGCATCCCGAACCTCGCAATAACCCGTTCAATGTAGCCTTTCTGACTTAAGAACAATTTATGGTTCAACCTCTCTCTCTGAATCTCCATTCCCAAACCCGCTCCAAGTCGCCTCACCACGGGGAGCTTAATCCACACCGTGGTGCAAAAGTTCCTGCCCCTACCTCAATAAACAGGCCTTCTGCACCTCCAAATCCGATCTCCACCGTTCAGAATTTAGATACATGAGTAAGGAAGACGCTGTCCAAAATTCAGGACGATCCGACCGTTGGAACTCCGGGAAACGCAAAAACAAAACAGCTAATGCAACCAGAAAAATTTCTACGAATTTTTCACATTAGCACCAAAAACTAGCCCAACCTTTCAATCTCACACGATTATTTATTTGGCCCCCAGCATGTCTCAGGAGACTGAGCCTCCCTTCCAGTGGGCCAGCTGCGTCTCCAGCTGGGGAGGGTTTAGACCCTTTTGGCAATTCATTGCCTAGCTAGCTCTCTACCTTGTCTAGGTAAATTTATAAATGACATACGGTATTCTAGAAACGAAAACGATGCGATGAATTTTGACGATCTTTAATGTGGACTGTTGTGGGTAAAACCCTGTAAATAAATGATGAGATCTTTCAAGAAAGGAGTTGCAGGGACCAGCAGATCCTGAGGCAGCGACTTGGGTTCGGGGACCAATCAAAAGCACTACATGTTGTTAACTTTAACAACGCCATGTGCTAGCTTTTATACAGTACTATTTCCTTAATTCCAATTCACTAAATACAGCTATACTGAGCTGGTTATCATAATTCCTACATACTCTTACACAGTTGTTTGCTTTTCTATAAGACTTTAATTTCTCCAACTCCCGCAAATGAAACAACACGATACAAGAATACGGATCCACTAGGGCTCCTCACCCACATTTCAAATATGAATTCTGACTGTCCATGCACTTTAATTAATTTGTGATATTACTTTTTTTTCTTTTTTCTTTTTACACATGTGAATATGTGATTTATTATGACCAAATTTTGACTAATATTTACGTATCATTTTCTTAAAATTTATAAAATTTGAAAAATAAATATTAAAGTAGATTAGATGTACTTTTTAATGATGTAACTTTATCATAATTTTCATATATATTATATATGTAAAATTTGGTCAAAATTTGATCAATTTAATCATTACAAGATAAAAGAATTGGGACGGAAGGAGTATTACTTTATTGCCTTTTTTAAAGGTAAATTAATTCAATAATGAAAAATCATACAACATCTAAAAAATAATCGAGTCAAACAAACACAAAACAGATTATATCGTTAATTATTCTGGTATTCGTGTAAATACAATCAAGCGATTTGTTGAACTTGATATATGTACATTTACCCGCTTCACCACAACAAATTTGAGCCATTAACCGTAATTGTAATCCCGTAAAAAATTTTATCACTGAATCAAAACCTTGAAAATTCTACAAATCTAACATTTCATACATTAAATTAAACCAAAACACATCAATCTCTCACAAATTATAATGGAAGGATATATAAAATCCAATTAAATTGGGAACAAAACTCACCAAGAAGCAATTTAATTAAACAATCAAACAATCTAAAAAGACAAAAATCCTTACCTAAGAGGAGGATTATTGAAAAAATAAGAACCAACGAAAGAAATTTGCATCCCCTTAATTTTGGCTTATTGCAATTTGAGTTTAGTTTTTTGACAAAATAAGTTTGCATCCTATAATTTTGAATCCACTCACAGTTTCCACTCCTCTGACGATCTTCAGTTAAATTTGACTATTACCGTTAGTCAAATTATAAATATTTTGGTCATTTTAATCAATAATAATTTTAAAAAATAAATTTATCTGAATAATTATTACTCCCTCCGTCCCACCCATTTGTTAACATTGGGGGACGGGGGAGTGACAAGCACTTTAAGACTCTTTTAAAGTATAGTTCCATAATTTATTTTTAAATTTTTTTTCTTCGGAATAATAATTTAATGTTTAAATTTTTATTCAAAAATAAAATTAAAAATAAGTTATGGAACTATACTTTATATACACCTTAAAATGCGTGTCAAGAAGTGAAAATTTTTTGTTAAGAAATGGATGGGACGGTGGAAGTATTATTTTCAGATTTTATATTCATCAAAATTGTGTCTGTAATTTACAGATTTTTTAAAATATAATTCTTAATTTTTAGAATTTAAATAAAATATATATTACTAAAATTTTCGTAAATTATTATTTGATATATAAACTATAATCATTATATTTAAAGTATTCATTACAAAAAAATTGACCATTGAAAAATCAAATGTGCCACTTGAAATGGGATAAAGGGAGTACATATTAAGATTTTTTAAATATGTTGAGTTTCCTTTTTCTCTTTTTTCTAAATTTTAAATTTTTTTACCTTTTTTAAAAAACTTTTTGTTCAGTATAATAATAAATGACTAAAATACAATATCCTCATTTTCGGTAACGAAAACGATCAAATTTAACGGAAAATCAGCAAAGAAATGAAAATTGCGAGAAAACTAAAAATTGCGGGATGCAAAATGCGTAAACTAAAGCAAACAAAACTTAAAAACAATAACGTTAAATCAAAGGGATACAAAATGCATTTTAGTCTACTTTCTAATTAAGCATATATGATGAGGAATAGAAGTGGAAGTAAAATAGAGTTTCTATACACTTTATTAAAATCTAGTATTCAGAAAATATATTATAGGTATTAGTTAAATAAGTTCTAATTATCTAGTTTATTAATAATTAGTTCAATTGTTATGGACTTTATTGAGAAAGTGGATATTTGGCTTGCAAGTTTTTACCTTTCACTTGAGAGGGTTTTTCTTGTTTTAAGCACTTAGGATTTTATATTTCAAGTTAGACCAGGATTTTAATGGTTTTCTAGTTGGGTTCAGGTATTAGCTAAATTCTAGCTGTTCTTGAATTTCTTTTTGGATTCCAACCAGGATAAGGTTATATATTTAACCTATATATACTCTCATCTTGTAATCTTTTGGGAGACGATATTGATAATAATTTTTTGGCTATTCGCTAGCTTTGAGAATTGAATTCAGGAGTGAATTCAAAGTTTGAGTTTTGTTTCTCCATTCGGAGATTCAGACTTAGAGTTTTGTTTCTCCATCTTTGGAGATTCAGAGTTTTGAGTTTTGTTTCTCCATCTTTGGAGATTCAGAGTTTACTTTATATTTATCATTATTACATATTATCATAACACACATCACGTTACGTATCAATATAAATGTAAATTGCACCGACTATTTCTAGGTTTCTCTCTTTTCTCTCTAGTCTCACAGCAGCCGCCTTCTTTCTCTGTTCTATAACCGGCGGGGCTCCGCCGATTTTTCCAGTGAAAAACCCCAAATTCTTTCTTTTGTTTTGTTTGATTTGTCTATTTCAATAATCTCCCTTTTTGGATAAGGATTTATATCCTCTTGCTTTGCTTTGGATTGTTTCCAGATCTATATTATCGGAGCTTCTGGTTTTCTTTCTTCTTCGATTCAAGCGGAGCTTGTTGGATTCGAGAGTTAACCGTCTATCTTGTGATTTCGTTTGTCAGATCTAAGTTTTTTTGGATTTTCTTTTGCATTTTCAGTTTGTTTTTATTTCGGCTTGTATTCTTCAATTTGGTTTCTCTTTTTTGTGAGAGGTTTGTTATTCGCTTCTTGATTGTGAGCGGGGGTCTTGATTTAGTAATGAAATTTTGTATGGGATTTTGCAGTTCTGGTCGATAACTCAAACGATAGTTCCATGATGAAGAATGTACCATTAATCCAACGAGGATGCATGAAGTGGGTAATTGTATTTGTATATGCATTATTTTCAAAATATCGTTTAACTGTGTCTCTTCATGAAAACATGTAACTGCAATTTACAATTTGTTCGACTCGATTATTGGTATAGATGCCGTATGACTTTTTATTATTGAATTAACATAATTGTTCTTCAAAAAAAATTGTAAAATTGTGAATTCAAATACAGCATATCATTCCAATTAGCATAACTAGAAGAAAAACGATAGGTAGCCTGTAGGGGGGGTAATTCTGCAGATGAGAAAGCTGGTTAATTTGACAAAAAGGACAAAAAAAAAATCCCTATCAAAATCAAGTCTTTGTTTCCCATGCGCATGTCCAATTGTTATTTTCCCTTTTTTTAGCTTTCAACTTTGTCTGCTACAAGTTATGGCATAACACATGCAACCACCAGTCAATCAGTATGCTTGTATCAAATTATCATACATCCAGAAAACAAACATGAAAGGCCATTTAATGGTGTTTAGCTTCACAATTATGAGCAAGCATAAAAGAGCACTCTTAACTCTCAAAGAGAATTAGTTGTTAAGGTAGCTGTGTATATGCCATTCGAACTTAAACGATCCAAGTCTAACCGAGTTCATAAAGTTCGGGTCTGAATTTAAACTCGAATATGAATCTAATACATTTTCTTAGTCGAATTCAAACTCGAACTTTAAACGAATAGGTTTGGAGTTTTTGCAAACATTATTAAGTACAGCCGGGCACTCGATCGGACAGCTATTATGACAAATTCGTATGTACATAACTACTGCAGTGAAACCAAAAGGAAAAGAATGCACAGTAAAGCATTTTGGATTATGTATATTTGATTAAAAGTAATATCATGGTATGTCGGAGAATCTTTGCAAGCAACAAAAACAAAGACCCCGTATTATCTGTCACATTGTACCCATTTTTTGTGGCGCGCTCACTCACAAGTGGGTGGATGGACCTCTCTCGATTCTCTCCTTTTTCTTTATTTCCTCTCAATTGCATTATTATTTCCCCTCAAGTTCTATCAAGATCTTAGGGGGTGTATTCAACTGGGATTTTGAATGATTTTCGATAATCCATGGATTTTAAAGAATTTCTAAAATCTACGGATTGTTTAAAATCTACAAAGATTCTACAAAGAATTTGTAAATTTGATGCAGAGTCTTTGAGATTTGAAAAGTTTTTTTAGAAATCCATCAAAATCTCATTGATTTTTGCAAGATTTCAAAACTTACAAAAACAACTAGCAAATCCACCAAAATCCATGAATTTTAATAAATCTAAAAAATCCATGGATTTTTGAATACCATCAGATTTAAATGGATTGTTTTAAATCCAGATTGAATACACCCAGATTTTAAAAGACTTTTTGAAATCCTAATCGAATACCCTCAGATTTCAAATGACATTTTGAAATCCAAATTGAATACCTCAAGATTTTAATGGATTTTAAAAAATCCAAATTGAATACTCCTAGATTTCTAAAATCCCTCAAAATCCTTCAAAATCCCAATTGAATACACCCCTCTTAATTTATTGTTTGTTTTAATTACTATTATTGTTTGCACGGATATGGATTGAACTGAGTCGAGATTAAACTAATAATATTAATAAATTATCGAGGACAGATAAAATTTGTAAGTATTATTTAAATATGTATTTGTAAATTACTGAATGATAAAAATATTTTATAAATAAATGCTATTTAAGAGTTAAGTTCTATGGAGACCACTATTTGAGTGGAGATCGTGGTGACCATATACATTATACAATGAAAACATTGCAAAACATATATATTTGCAAAGAATGTTCAATTAACATTATTATTTCATTCAAGATCTTAAAAATCATATATGATTTGCAAGCAGAACATGTTTCGGAGAACAATACGTTCTGCAATATTTTGTTTGCAGAACATACATGATTTTCAAGATTTTTAATGAAATTTGCATGTAAAACATATATGATTTTCAAGATTTTCAATGAAATAGATTGGATAGTGATTTTCATAGAACATGATTTTCAATAAATAAGTTTTTGCAATATTTTGATTGATATTGGTCTCCGATTTCCACTAAAAATGTTGGTCTCCATATAACTTAACCCTGCTATTTAATTATGTAATTATAGGAGTCGAACCCGAAATTAAGCTAAAAAATTAAAGTAGAGAAATCTTATACATATAATTATGTAGTTGGAAAAAATCGAATTCGAATTTAGTGATAATCAAATTTGGCATATAGATATTTTGCTAGCGCGCCATTTAAATATGGCTTTCCATATTAAAAAGGTTTAATGACCTTTTGGTCCTCTAAAGTATGGCAATTTGTACCCATCAATCCTTGAAAAAAACTCATCCCATTCGGTCATTACTGCATATCATAGTGTGCCTATTAACCCTTTTTGCAATTTTTCTTCCAATAATATCCATGCACATTATATACCACTTAGTCCTTAAAGTATTGAATTCGATCCTTTAACCAGTTAAGCACCATTACAGGGGTACATGAAAGGGAAAGGTGTGGCATTCCCAAAATCCAGGGTACAGATTTGGGGCCACTAACCACAATCCACACAACACATACCTGGATATAAACATAATATAATAATAAAATATCCCTGATCCAAGACCGCTTACAGGTTATGGTATGAAACAAACTACCAAATTTAATTATTACAATCCAATCTCAGAATAACATAATTATACAAATTGATAACCACTAAGTTCGTCTACCGAACTAGTAAACCAACCTCTGACAAGCTCCAATCACTACCCGGCGAAACCAACAACTCGAACGTTACTTCTCGCTGTTGGAGCAGGAAAACTCATCAACCACAAGGTCCACTAATCTCCTCTATTAACTGAATAAAAATAAACAACAAGCAAGAGTGAGCCAACAATGCTCAGCAAGTGTAAACAGTGATATCAATATCGAGAACAATATAGGTTCTGATCATCAAGAATAATCATCATATGGTACGAAAGAAATCAGCCGAAAAAATTAAATATCGTAACTCCAAAATGAGTCAACAGGGCTCCGCTAGAATAAAATGCATCAACAAGGAGAACTGATAAAAGTTCTAATAATCAAAGATAATCATCATAGGCTTCAAAGGAATCAGGCTTTAAAGTAACTCAACCTCAATGTGTAGATTAGAATTTGATTTTTATATATTTAAAAAAAACAATGGAGTTAGGCGGCTGATCAGACCCGCACTAACCCCGGACAATGCACACAGCAAAGTCCCTGAAAATGGATCTACGGCACACATTGGCCTCAACTTTTGACCATTAAACTGGTCTCCCCAAAGGGACTCCTCTGACCATAAATATGGTCTCCCCGAAGGGACATCTGTTGACCATTAATCTGGTCTCCCCGAAGGGACTCCTCTGAAAACATTCCAATTATAAATCCAACGCACTGGGTGTCGGAACAATCGACAACCTCTGTCAATCAAACAATCTGGAAAACTCACGTTCCAGAACAACAACTCAAGATCCAAGAATCAATGAAGAATTCAAGATCAACATGTATCGACAAGTTCGACACGATAATTGGGTAATAATTAAAGAATAATAACCTCAAAGGGTATCGACGAGTTCGATACAATAAATAGGTGACAATTGAATAAACAACAATAACAAAAAGTATCGACAAGTTTGATACGAATAATTGGGGTCATAACATCATTAAATGAATCGACAGAAGAATTTACTAGCAACATGATTAACAACAACTGAGGATATACGACAAAACAAGGATATAGTCAACTGCTAATCATTTAAAAAATTTCTCCAACATTTAGAAAAGTTTGGACTAAATTGGGCAAGTCAAGTGGTTCAAAATGAACATTTGTAAGATAAGTCCATGATAATTAATTGTAAATCAATTTGAAGAAAATATCCCTTAAAGAGGGCCCATCGGGTAAAATATGTTAAAATCAGAAATTATGCTAAAAGGTTTTTATAAGAATTTAAAATCTTGGATTCCCTCTGTTTAGAACCTTTTTTTTAAACATTTTTGAGGAAAATAAAAGAATTGGCACTCCGCTGGGGAATCCAATAACATACCATGTATTAAAGTTTTATTGGAGAAAAGGGTTATTTGTAAGATCATTTGAAAAGTCGCACTTGAGCTATAGGTGAAAAGAATAAACAATTGCACGTCATTTGAAGAAGGACGTCACTTTGTAAACATAAGTTGACCAACGCATTTGATACACAAAAGAACAAAATTGCATCACTTGAACAATAAGTGAGGAGCAGTAACACTTGCCTCAATACACAAAGTTCCACTTCCAACATCTCGATTCACTACTCAACTTCTTTACACGTTGTCCTCTACTTGATCACACTCGTCCACTAACAGCTATCTCCTTTCTCGAGATTCCCTCTACACGTGCACTGTTCTTGATCGGCCTCTGACTCGTACCTACATACGGTAACGTACTACTTTAGTGCCAAAACCAACCAAAACCTTACTAATCATTCTAATCTACCCATACGTTTCCTATTGCACTTTACACATATAGCACATAGCATGTATTGATCACATAAGAATTTAACATGCATATCATATCGACTTACAAATAATTCTTGTAAACTTGCTATACAATTCACAAAATAACTCTAACAAAAATTTGGATAGCACCTCCTTTCTAATATCACACCACCTGTCAGAATACAACCGCCTCTGACGAGCAACATAATTTCTCCTGTACATATACTCGACTACAACCTTAACAGTTAACATAATAACCGGATCATAGTATCTAACAACACTTCACGAATTCAAAAATTACAATTTTATCAATTAAGGACAATAATTTCCAATACTAACTCCCTCATGTTTGTTTCATAAATACGATTCCAACCATAACCAAATTTGTTCACAATCAAACTTTCAATACATATGCTCATTTGTATACTCCAATTCGTACATGTAAATACATACCTCTTAAACATATACTCAAACCCACCTAATACTCACAAAATAATCCTATCAAGCCTGCACATTCCAACTTGCACACACCAGTACATAGCCACACACACGGACACAATACCAAAACAAACATACCAATTTCACCTACTTCTTCTCTTTCGGTTTCCTTACTCTGGCCCTACAACACTCCTACGTACAGCACCACCCTCCTATCTCCCCCTTTTTAGCCCCTTCATTACACAAACACTACATAACACTCACCTACACTACACTGCCGGCTGCCTTCTTTCTGTATCCCTCTTCAGTCTTCAATTCCGCACCACCATCACTTACTCGACATACCGCCCTCACGGACACACCATACACAAACTTGGCTCATACCCCTGCACAGCCTCTTGAAACATACCCCTGCTCCTGGCCTTCTCTACTTGTACACACGAATACACACACACCCACTGTATTGACAAGAATCGAGCTCCCCAGTTGAACACCGCACAAATTCGCACACACCCCTAGCCGCTTACACACATCATACACACGCTGCCTCCTCCTCATACCTTTCTCCCTCCACCTCCCTTGTTTCGGCCCCAATTCCTACAACATACACATACATCTGCAGACACCATTCCCAACAACTCTTCCATTCAATTCAACACTACCTTACAACTAAAACATCACACTTGAACATCACCCACTCCCCTATACTCCTTCTAAAAATCACAACTCACCCCACCAGTACCATACCACCGCTCGTACACACCAACCTACTGCTCAACAACATCACCTTGTACCAATTAAAACGAAACCCCCAATTTCACACCCCCATTTCAGCTACACCCATACCCTATATATGCACCACACAATCCATACACGCAATTCGGGATACACACTCTATTTACACACACACGAACATCCTCACACGCAATACACGCCATTTAATTACACAGCAGCAGGTATGGTGAAGAAAAGAAGAGTGAGGGGGTTTACAGTGAAGAACTCACGCACACAGGCGCACACACACACAACTGAGTGATGAGAGCGAAGGGGTGAGGGTAGCATAACCGGGAGAGGAGAGATTTGCCAGTGAGGGAGAGAGATATCGAGAAACAGAGAGAAGTCTCCAGAGAGTTTGAGAGAGAGAGAGAGAGAGACAAGTGAAAAACAGAGCTGGGTTCTCTAATTTGGAAAAATAAGGATTTTAAAGAATTATGGAAAAAGAAGGGTAGAATGTAATTTCACCACAATTTCTAATTTACCAACAATTAAAATTTATCTCGTAAAATAGAAAATAAACAGATAATTATTGAGAAAATTTTAAATTTCATTTTTAAAACATAGAGAACGAAATTATCTATCTCCCCATATTTTTAAAATATTTTTAGGATAAAAAATGAATTACATACAAATTTTACAAGTTTTGATCATTTAAATGCAACATAACTCTTAAAATCATTTTAAAACACTTAAACACACAAAATAATTCTTCCACTAATTTTAAAAACTATATAATATCATAAAGATAATATCACGAAAGATTTCGTGATTTTTAACAACTTCGATTATTTTATAAAATCCCAGAAGATCAATAATGCATGACTTAAATACATTTAAATCCTCAAAAATATAAATAAAAATACACAGACTTACACGGCACACACACAAATCATTATATACACACATGAACACAATATCACATATATTGACCTTCTCACACATAATCACATCATATAATCCACATTTAATATTAAATAATAAATTTTTAAATACACGATTTTCTAAGTCGTTATATCCTTCCCCCCTTAAAAGGATTCTGTCCTCAAAATCAATCCTGAGCATAAGTAACAGTGCTTCTCCAACATTCGCTTTCAATTTTCCACGTTGTATCTTCAACTCTAGGATTCCTCATAATAACTCATACATCGATAGGCTTATCCTGTAAGCCCTCAAACTCCAAGATAAACTTACACCTTACCCTTAAAATTTCGTTAATTCGAAGCATTTATTACTCTTAAACGAATCATCTATTCTCAATCGTGTCCTTGAAGTCGAATACTACAATCAAACACATACATCATTAGATACACGTCAAACACAATTCGATTAACAACTCAATTCTCATTCTTATAAAAGCATTTTAATTTGTTAAAGCTTTTGAAATAAAATATCTCCGAAAACATTTTATCCTTGAAATTTACAGTTTTGAAAACTAACATGCTCCATAACCTTGGTTTCGACATAATCTACCACAAAACAAAATATTATAGTACTCGGTTTATAATACCGACATCCCGGGGTCACAACCCCCTCGATACCGACTAGAAAATAACTTTCCTTTCAACACTTTCCAACTAACTCTGACTCATCAACATGAAAACTTGACTTGACATACGTCACATCGGTCATACGTCTTCAACAATTAATTTGCAATCCTTGAAAATCGTTTAAACTTCACTATCTCGCGTCTTCTAAGATCAACTTCCGAAACATATACATGTTCACCACTTGCCCTCCTGACTAATTAATTCTTTTTCGTCAATTTTTTCATATCCCGGTTCGTCACCTCATCTCGGCACCTCTTAATTCCATGCTAACTCACGCTGAAATAACACAATATGAATCATCTTCGCCGTAGACTAGGCGTTCAAAATTTCACATCTAACTTCTCAACTCTTAGAAACTTTCTTCACACTTCACTGTCCATTCAAAACCTTTTTGTTCTCTCTCTGGTAAAATTGATTACCATTGTAGCTATCTAGGTAAAACCTTCGAAAACCTTTAGTAATCCCTGGTTAATCGCACAAAACTTCCAACCTTTGCTGGCATTAAGGTTCTTCCTACTTCATTACTGCTTCATCTTCACAGTTTCACCTAGATCCTTTTCATTTCTAACCACATGTTTGAAATTTGGTTCCTTCTCATCCA
Source organism: Kitagawia praeruptora (assembly GCA_037693485.1). NCBI lineage: Eukaryota > Viridiplantae > Streptophyta > Magnoliopsida > Apiales > Apiaceae > Kitagawia > Kitagawia praeruptora. Next base: position 37,923,506 of record CM075353.1, on the reverse strand, counting down.
ACATTCACATTAAAATTCTTGTACAAAATCTTCTTCCTTTATTTGAAACTTCTTAAAGTCACTCTCGATTGATCTACGTACGCTTCACAAGTCTTCGATCATCTTGAAATGTCATCTATAAACATAATTAAATTCTTCGTCCGAATACTGCTTGAAATCTTATTCATTATACCTATAAAGCGGTAAATGCTCTCGTTCACTCGAATACCATCACCAACAATTTATAGTGTCCCCATCAACTGAAAATGTTGCTTCAAAATATCTTAGGGTTTCTATCTCCAGATGGTCTTAATCCATTCATAAATCAACTTTAGACAAAACATCCACCTTTCAATTGGTTAAACAACTCATCCAACCTTGATATAAACAAAGTTCCTTATAACTACTAGTCCACTTAGTCTATTTTTAAAGATCAATGTATAATTCAATTTATTTTCTTCCTTTTCATAAACAGTACTGGTGCATCATTCTGAGATACACTGAGTATTACTACTCCTTCTCTTGCGAAAATCCTTTAATCAATTTGCTAGCTCCAACATGTCCCTTGATGTCATTCAATATTGAATTCCTTGAACCAATTCTATGTTTGGAAGTCTGATCGTTAAGACTTCTATGTCTGCTTCTAGCCTCAAAACACCACTTTTACATCTCTTGAAAATCAAAGTCTCACTTTCTTGTCCTCACAATTTGCTCGTACTTTGTTGTTAGGAAATCAATCCAATCCTGAATCACAATTAACTCTTTTTACTGTCATCACAATCAAATTCTTGCTAACTTCATTCATAATCATGTTGAATTTCCAATTTCCGAGTGATTTATAGAAAATAGTTATGTTATTCTCATCGTAGGGTCCATCTGGACTTATATGATACAATTTATGGAAAAATGTCTTATCTTTCCATGTTTCTGGCACACAACCTAACTCTTGACTCTGTCACTTATTACCACACTATTCTTTCTAATTATATCTACAACTCTGTGCATTTATCTCAACAAAATCTCAATATGTTTCTCTCTCAAAACCTTATCTTCTGACCATGGGGTCTCGTTAATTTCTGCTAATTTCTCATCCTGTAGGCAACTACTGTGCCCTCACTCTTCCAACTCCAAATCTTCAGAATTCCACATTCTTCCCTTAACTGGATCACATGTCTTCCGTTAATACGCTTATGAAATTTTCCTAGTTCTCTATCTTACTTTCTTATTCAAATTTCATTTCCTTCTGATAGTTCTCACAAACACATCTGTCCTGCTTCATTCTACTTTACTCAAGTTTTCTAAAATCTTATCCTCAACAATGGGTTTTAAAACATTCAAAATCTTATGATAATCCCTTTTACTACCCTCAAAATTAAACAGGTGTCCAAAACAATCTTTCATCAACAACAAACATCACATACCAATCATCTTCATCATCATTCTCCTTTCAATCTTTAACAAATCCTCAATCTTGTGCCCTTGATACATGCTCCTTTCTTGACTCAATTTTCATTAATCTCGAATCTTGTACATGGGTTCTCAATCCACTAATTAGTCCAATTTGATACTTAATTTCTATTTTAACGTCAACTTCTCAATCTTGCTTAATCAATTCTTCGTCACGTAATCGTAGTTTCAACCACTAAGAATGTTGTCGCGTCCATCTTCGCGGCTCTTCATCAATGATAATCCAAAATCATCAAGAAGAAATTAATAGGATGAATAGGTATCAGGTATGAATGTATACTGAATTTTATTTGATAAAACTTTTTGTGAAAGGATTTAACCGACAGATCAATATGATCTTTGAACTATTATCAGGTTGCATATGTCACTTAGGTCAACCGCCCTAGTACAAAAAGATGGCCAGTCTTTTGTACTTTCATGACAAACACAATCAGTGGCGTCCCACCAGACTTCTATCACAGAGATAAAATGTCCCTGAATCCCCTATATACATAGGTTGTTCATCTTAGTTTGAATAAAGAAGATCAAGTGTTCAGGGAAAAATGGAAAGAGTTCAAGAGTCTCAAAATTTTGTATATAAAGTTGGATCAAGTATCCTCTGAAAAATAAGGATATTTCTGAAAGAATAGGATTGAATTCAAGCGAATCTGATATACGAAACTCATCATCAATGGAAGTATAGTTGATTAAACAAACGTTCAAGAAATTCATAATTATTCATAATCTCACTCTTGTCGGCTAAGCATTAATATACCTAGCTGCCAAAACCGGCCTGACAATAATGAGTTGAATAAATAAGAGAATCTCCATTCATTCTCGATTTTAATCGTCACTGCGCAACAAATGCTTCAGCGACAATATAAACCGTGAATTCGTTTACAACAATTCAGAGGAACAAAAATCAATTCAACTGCCCAAATGGGGAATCAATTAAGAATTCAAACGAGATCAACGGATGGTAGCGTGTCGCTATGCCCTCACTTCCAACTCATGCCAACAATCGCTTCCCACATCTTATTTCTAGTCTTCTCGTACTCTCAATATAACGTTCACATCCTAGCTGAAGTCATAGAAAGTTTTGGGAGGTACGCGAAAGTCTCGACATAATGTCCTCCACGCTGATAGCTCCAGCTACCCACTTAGCCTTAGCGGTTCCGAATTAGCTATCTTGCTCGTCCACTAGTCTTTAAACGAATCGAACTCCTCCTCGTGCGATATGTCAAAAAACCTTACAACGTCGCTATATTCGTCGCGATAACCTAAGGCGAATCTTATCCTAAATCGTTTTACCTAACGCCTGTCTCACACACGTATACCCACCCATCCTAACCTGTTTCAGTGACCATAACCTGTAGCTCTGATACCAACTGTGGCATTCCCAAAATCCAGGGTATAGATTTGGGGCCACTAACCACAATCCACACAACACATACCTGGATATAAACATAATATAATAATAAAATACCCCTGATCCAAGACTACTTACAGGTTATGGTATGAAACAAACTACTAAATTTAATTATTATAATCCAATCTCAGAACGTACTAGGTGTCGGAACAATCGACAACCTCTGTCAATCAAAGAATTTGGAAAACTCACGTTCCAGAACAACAACTCAAGATCCAAGAATCAATGAAGAATTCAAGATCAACATGTGTCGACAAGTTCGACATGATAATTGGGTAATAATTAAAGAATAATAACCTCAAAGGGTATCGACGAGTTCGATACAATAAATAGGTGACAATTGAATAAACAACAATAACAAAAAGTATCGACAAGTTCGATACGAATAATTGGGGTCATAACATCATTAAATGAATCGACAGAAGAATTTACTAGCAACATGATTAACAACAACTGAGGATATACGACAAAACAAGGATATAGTCAACTGCTAATCATTTAATAAATTTCTCCAACATCTAGAAAAGTTTGGACTAAATTGGGTAAGTTAAGTTGTTCAAAATGAACATTTGTAAGATAAGTCCATGATAATTAATTGTAAATCAATTTGAAGAAAACATCCCTTAAAGAGGGTCCATCGGGTAAAATATGTTAAAATCAGAAATTATGCTAAAAGGTTTTTATAAGAATTTAAAATCTTGGATTCCCTCTGTTTAGAACCTTTTTTTTAAAACATTTTTGAGGAAAATAAAAGAATTGGCACTCCGCTGGGGAATCCAATAACATACCATGTATTAAAGTTTTATTGGAGAAAAGGGTTATTTGTAAGATCATTTGAAAAGTCGCACTTGAGCTATAGGTGAAAAGAATAAACAATTGCGCGTCATTTGAAGAAGGACGTCACTTTGTAAACATAAGTTGACCAACACATTTGATACACAAAAGAACAAATTGCATCACTTGAACAATAAGTGAGGAGCAGTAACACTTGCCTCAATACACAAAGTTCCACTTCCAACATCTCGATTCGCTACTCAACTTCGCATCATCCTCTACTTCTTTACACGTTGTCCTCTACTTGATCACACTCGTCCACTAACAGCTATCTCCTTTCTCGAGATTCCCTCTACACGTGCACTGTTCTTGATCGGCCTCCTACTCGTACCTACATACGGTAACGTACTACTTTAGTGCCAAAACCAACCAAAACCTTACTAATCATTCTAATCTACCCATATGTTTCCTATTGCACTTTACACATATAGCACATAGCATGTATTGATCACATAAGCATTTAACATGCATATCATATCGACTTACAAATAATTCTTGTAAACTTGCTATACAATTCACAAAATAACTCTAACAAAAATTTGGACAGCACCTCCTTTCTAATATCACACCACCTGTCGGAATACAACCGCCTCTAACGAGCAACATAATTTCTCCTGTACATATACTCGACTACAACCTTAACAGTTAACATAATAACCGGATCACAATATCTAACAACACTTTACGAATTCAAAAATTACAATTTTATCAATTAAGGACAATAATTTCCAATACTAACTCCCTCATGTTTGTTTCATAAATACGATTCCAACCTTAACCAAATTTGTTCACAATCAAACTTTCAATACATATGCTCATTTGTATACTCCAATTCGTACATGTAAATACATACCTCTTAAACATATACTCAAACCCACCTAATACTCATAAAATAATCCTATCAAGCCTGCACATTCCAACTTGCACACACCAGTACATAGCCACACACACGGACACAATACCAAAACACACCTACTGATAAGTGGATTTTATATCCACTTGGAACATTCTAAATCGGCTTAAATTGATTGTTTTGGACTCAAGTTTGTGTAGTTTTGATGTGTTTTGTGTAGTGGTGCAGGTTTCCAAGAATATCTAAGCTTTTGTCGTTTTTGGAGATTTAATTGATTAAAATTCGGATTTTCCGGGAAGGCTGCGCAGCTTATACTGTTTTGGCCATATCTGGAGTTCTAGAAGTCCGTTTTCAGCGATCTTACTGCTCACGCGAAGCTTGAGAGATTTTCTACAACTTGGAAAAGGAAACAAGTGCAAGAAACGTACTGATTAAAGGCGCGCACGTACTCTTTATTAAAGAAGGCTGGGAATTTACTGTTTTGCCCTTTTTCTAATTCTAATTGTATTCTGGGCAGTTTTGGGTACCTTCTTTAAATCCTAATTGTAATAGAAGGCAATATCTTGCTGGGCAAGATTTGTAGAGCCTATATAAACACATCATACCATTGTAAATTAAAAATAACAATTGATATATAACAATTCATAGCTAACAATTCATAGCTTGTAATCGTATCAAGGTACTTTTGATCTTCAATTCTTCAATATTATGTTTTCATTCATTATCATTATTACTTTGTTTTCTTCTTTAATTATGTGTAACTAAATTTTTAATCTGAGAATTGGGTAGTATTCCTTGGTATTCATGTGTGTTTAATTATCTGTGATTTTCTTGCTTTGCTGATCTGTTATTGAGGGCTTAACACAATTAGGGGAGTCATGAACCTTTGATTGGATTTTAGGGATTGTAATAACTTGGAAGAGGAGTTGCAATTTTAGTACATGATTTAACAGACATAACTCGAATATTTGATTGGAAGATTAATAGGAGAGTTGTGAGACTTATAATTCTTGGAGCTTAATAGTTTATGATTGTCTTTGATTGTATCACGGAAGTGACAATTAGGGTATAGTTGTAGACATTATATTGTATCTTGGAAGAGAACATTATAACCTTAGAAGAATTGTTTTCAGCAGAGTAAGAACGTAGACATCACATAGATATTGAATGTGCATTGAAACCAAGTGAAGAACCCCAGTTCTTGGATTGTTTTCCTCATATATTTTATTCTCGTTTGATAATTAGTTTAATTTTGTTTAGTTTAATTTAGTTTATAAACACACCAAACATTCTTCTACACTTCTAAATTGTGAGAGATAAAAACTTGAACTTGATATTACAATTCAGTCCTTCCCTGAGAACGAACACACAAAAAATACTACTAACAAATTGGCGCCGCTGCCGGGGAAGGCAGTATAGTTGAGTTTAGGTTAATTGTTTCTTATTGTTTAGATTTTAATTGGTTCCACAAGTTATTTTGTTGGTGATTTTCAGGTGTATGCTACGTTCATCTTGCGTTAGAAAGTTGGAATTTGACCCTGAAATCGAGCGTACTTTGAGAAAGATAAGAAAAGATAAAGCTAAGATGACGGACGCTGAGAATGTTAACGCGAATGTTAATGCAAATGTTAATGCTGATGCTAATATTGATCAGACTTCTATTTGGGACCATGAGACACCTAATCCTGCCAATTGCATGTACAAAACTCCAGAGATTGGTGCAACCCAATTCAACATTAACCCGAGTTTAATTCAGATGATCAGCAATCAAGCTTTTGAAGGAGATATTGAATTAGAAGACCCACACAGACATCTAGAGCGTTTCGTGCAGATGTGTGGCTCATTCAGAATCAATGGTGTTACAAGTGATCAGATTCGTCTCCATATGTTTCCCTACTCTATTAAGGGAAGAGCTTTGGAATGGTTTCAACAACTTCCAAACACTGCGGTTGCTACATGGGACAGTCTTTCTACTGCATTCTTGTCCAAATATTATCCTTCTGACAAGACGCAACAATTGAGGACTATGATTATGAGTTTCAAAGCACAACCGGGTGAAGGTCTATATCAGGCATGGGAGAGATTCAAGGCACTGTTGAGGAAGTGTCCACATCACGGCTTGGAAGATTGGCAGATCATCAGTACTTTTTATGGGGCCATGAATGCAGATATTCGTTTGAGTTTGGATGTGGCTGCTGGTGGAAATTTCAAGAAGGCACCAACTACACAGGCTAAAGCACTCCTTGAGGAATTGGCATCTAATAACTATTCATGGGCACCTAGTGGGACGAGCTCGGCTAAAGCAGCACAAGACTCTGAGATGATTAACATGCTGGCTCAGAAGTTGGATACTTTAACTCAGGAGATGCGAGGACAAAGAGCAAATGTGAATGCTATTTCTTCACCTATGGAGGGGTATAATGATTATGGTGCTAATCAGAATTCTTATGTGCAACAATTTCCAGAAGAAGCATCTTTCATTCAGGGAAGACAGCCGTGGCCGGTTCAGAATAACTCCAATTACAATCCAAATCAAAGGCCAAACAACAATCTTTCTTACAGTAATAATCATGCGGCTAATCCTTCTTATTCATTTCCAAGGCAGAATCAACCTTCTGGTTTTCAGTCACGACCACCGTATCAAGCACAGCAGCAGTATCAACCTCCTCCGAAGAAAGAACCAGCTGATTGGGAGGTTGCACTGAATAAGATTATGCAAGGAACTTCTGGGGCATTGGCTAATATGGAATCAAGAATAGAGCAGATGGCATCATCTCAAAAGATGCTAGAAACACAGATTGGACAGATTGCCTCTAAGATGGGTGTTCGTGAGCAAGGATCACTTCCTAGTCAACCCGATCAGACTGGTAAAGAGCAATGCAAAGCAATTACTTTGAGGAGTGGGAAAGAGTTGCCCGAGGTTGAGGTTCTTGAGCCTAAAGAGAAAGATGCTGAAAAAGAAAGTGAGATAGTAGAGATCGATGCAGAAAAGTCAGAGAAAGTAGATGAAGAGAAGAAGGAAGAAGAACCAGAAAAGCCGTATGTTCCGCCACCACCTTATGTTCCTCCAATTCCTTTTCCACAGAGACTTCACAACAGGCAGTTAGAGAAGCAGTACGAGAAGTTCTTGACTATGTTCCGGCAGTTGCATGTCAATATTCCTTTGGCTGAAGCTTTGAATCAAATGCCACTCTATGCTAAATTTCTTAAGGAGATGTTGACAAAGAAGAGGAAACTTGAGGATGCAGAAACCATTACTCTCAATGCTGAATGCAGTGCAGTCATCCAAAAGGCCATTCCTCAGAAGTTGAAAGATCCGGGAAGCTTTTCTTTGCCTTGCACTATTGGGAAGATGGAGAACATGAAAGCCTTGTGTGATTTAGGGGCTAGTGTGAGTTTGATGCCATATTCAATCTGCAAACGACTTGGTCTTGGAGAGCTTAAAAAGACACGGATTTCACTTCAGTTAGCGGATCGTTCTGTTAAATATCCTTTGGGGGTCGTTGAAGATGTGGTTGTCAAAGTTGATAAATTTGTCATACCTTGTGATTTTGTGGTGTTAGAGATGGATGAAGATGTCGAGATACCCATTATCTTGGGAAGGCCATTCTTGGCTACTGCTGGCACTACAATCGATGTTAAAGCTGGAAAATTGACATTAAATGTTGGCGAGGACAAAGTGGAATTTGATCTGAACAAAGCAATGAAGATACCTCCTTTTGGAGCAACTTGTTTTACTGTTGACATTGTTGATGAAATTGTGCAGCTAGAAAATGAACACTTCATGGGAGCAGAAAGGGTATTAGATGAGGTAATCGAAGAAGAAGCACTTGTTGTTCGAGACACAGAAGTTGAGATGGTTTTTACGCTTTCAGAGGCACCACAGGTGGAACTTAAACCTCTACCTGCTAATTTGAGGTATGCCTTTCTTGGTCCTAATGATACATATCCTGTGGTAGTTTCTGCATTGCTTAGTGATGATGAGCTGGAAAAATTATTACATGTTCTTCGGCAACATAAATCAGCTATTGGTTGGACAATTCAAGATATCAAGGGAATTAGCCCTGCTCTTTGCATGCATAGAATTGCCTTAGAAGATGATCATAAGCCTGTGATTGAGGGACAAAGAAGATTGAATCCGAATTTGCAAGAGGTGGTGAAGAAAGAAATCACTAAGTTGCTTGATGCTGGTATCATATATTCGGTTCCACACAGTAAGTGGGTTAGTCCTATTCATGTTGTGCCTAAGAAAGGTGGGATGACTGTTGTTCACAATGAGAAGAATGAATTAATTCCCACAAGAACAGTAACAGGTTGGAGAGTTTGCATTGATTACAGGAAGTTGAATAACGCTACTCGCAAAGATCACTTTCCCCTCCCATTCATTGATCAAATGCTCGAAAGGTTGGCGGGTAATGAGTATTACAACTTTCTGGATGGTTTCTCAGGCTACTTTCAGATTCCTATTGCACCCGAAGATCAGGAGAAGACCACTTTTACTTGTCCTTATGGTACTTTTGCTTATCGGAGGCTTCCTTTTGGTTTGTGTAATGGTCCTTCGACGTTTCAACGGCTCATGAACCACATATTCTCAGATTTCATAGGAAAAGACATGGAGGTCTTCATGGATGACTTCACAGTTTATGGTTCTTCCTTTGAATCATGTTTAGCCAGTTTGTCGAAGGTGTTGCAGAGATGTACTGAAACTAATCTTGTTCTTAATTGGGAAAAGTGTCACTTTATGGTGAAGGAAGGCATTGTGCTTGGGCATAAAATCTCTAATAGAGGCATTGAGGTCGATAGAGCAAAAATTGAAGTCATTGAAAAATTGCCACCACCTTCATCTGTGAAAGGAATTCGAAGCTTTCTTGGTCATGCTGGATTTTATCGACGATTCATCAAGGATTTCTCCAAGTTAGCTCGGCCTCTCTGTAATCTTCTTGAAAAGGATCGTGTTTTTGACTTTGATGAAAGTTGTCTTGTTGCGTTTAACAAGCTGAAGAAGGAACTTACTTCTGCACCCATAGTTACATCTCCCGATTGGAGCTTGCCATTTGAACTTATGTGTGATGCTAGTGACTATGCTGTGGGTGTTGTTCTTGGGCAAAAGAAGGATAAGCGTATGCATGTGATAGCTTATGCAAGCAAGACTCTTGATGATGCACAAATCAACTATTCAACTACGGAGAAAGAGCTACTTGCAGTGGTGTTTGCACTTGATAAATTTAGATCCTATCTTGTTGGGTCTAAGGTGATTGTCTATTCAGATCATGCTGCGATTCGTTTCTTGATAACAAAGAAGGATGCTAAGCCTCGTCTAGTTCGTTGGATTCTCTTACTTCAGGAATTTGATCTTGAGATTCGAGATAAGAAGGGGTCCGAGAATTTGGTAGCTGATCATTTATCTAGGTTGGATCAAGGAGATGGAGAGGTAGGAGGTGAAAAACCTATCAATGATAAATTTCCGGAAGAGCAACTTCTAGGTGTGTCCTTGTCTACACCATGGTATGCAGATTTTGTGAACTACATTGTGGGAGGAGTTGTGTCGGATGATCTATCTTATAACCAAAAGAAGAAATTCTTTTATGATGTGAAGCACTACTATTGGGAGGAACCGCTACTTTACAAGGAGTGTGCTGATGGGATGTTTCGTAGATGTGTGCCTCATGATGAAGTTCCTCATATTTTCAGGCATTGTCATTCTCTGGAGTGTGGAGGTCATAACAGTAGTATGAAGACAGTGGCAAAGGTTTTGCAGTCAGGATTTTATTGGCCAACCATGCATCAGGATGCTAGAGACTTTGTGGCAAAGTGTGATAGATGTCAACGAGTTGGAAATATTTCGAGGAGGAACGAGATGCCTTTACAGTCTATTCTTGAGGTGGAGATATTCGATGTGTGGGGGATGGACTTCATGGGTCCATTTCCATCTTCTTATGGGAACCAGTATATTTTGGTGGGAGTTGATTATGTCTCTAAATGGGTTGAGGCTATTGCATCTCCTACTAACGATGCTAGAGTGGTGAAGAAGTTCCTAAAGAAGCATGTGTTCACTAGATTTGGAGTGCCAAGGGCTATTATAAATGATGGAGGTGCACACTTTTGCAATAAACAGGTGGCTGATCTCTTGAAAAAGTATGGTGTGACACAAAAGGTGGCAACTCCTTATCATCCGCAAACAAGTGGACAAGTTGAGATTTCGAATCGTGAGCTGAAGTCAATTTTGGAGAAGACAGTGGCAATGTCGAGAAAGGATTGGTCAATAAAGCTTGATGATGCACTCTGGGCATATAGGACGGCGTTTAAAACACCTATTGGAATGTCTCCATATAGGTTGATCTTTGGGAAGCCATGTCATTTGCCGGTGGAACTTCAGCATAAGGCATTTTGGGCGACAAGAGAGTTGAATTTTAATCTTAAATCTGCGGGAGAGAAGCGTTTACTTCAACTTGGAGAGCTTGAGGAGATTAGGCTTCAATCTTATGAAAATGCTAGTATATACAAGGAGAAGACCAAATTGTGGCATGACAAGCACATTCAGAAGAAGGAATTTGAGGTTGGGCAACATGTTCTATTGTTTAATTCAAGACTCCGTTTATTTCCTGGAAAGCTTAGATCAAGATGGTCCGGACCTTTTGAGATTGTGAAGGTCTATCCTAATGGGGTTTGTGAGATTACTAGAGAAGGGTCAGATGTATTCAAGGTGAATGGGCAGAGACTTAAGCCATACCTGCTTGGAGAAACAGTGGAGCGAGGAATGAGCATTCTTCACCTCCAAGATCCTACTATGAGTTGAGGAAGTAAGGTCAAGCTATTGACGTTAAACGAGCGCTTCTTGGGAGGCAACCCAAGCATTTTTTTTTGTACCTTGATGTAGCATAGGATTATTATTTAAAAAAAAAAAAAAAAAAAAAAAAAATCGTATTTTTGAGCAGGTTGCAGCCCTGTAACGCAGGCTGCACCTGCGTTTCTGGTCTTGGCGCAGTCTGCATCTGTGTAACGCAGACTGCTCCTGCGTTACTGCACTTCAAGCAGTCTGCACGGCTGATACGCAGTCTGCCCTGGCGCATCTGCTCTTGAGGCAGACTGCCCCCCACGCGCGGAGAAGCGTCTGTCCAGGTAAGTTTTTTTTTTTTTTTTTTTTTTTTCTTCACCCTGTTTTGCCGTGTGTTATTGTTGTATATATATATATATAATTTCTTCTCACCCCAAATCTTTTTATACTCCCATATTCCCCCTAAATATTTTCCTATTTCAAATCCAAAACCCCTCATCTCTCCTAAAAAATTTCAAATTCCTATTTCTTTTCTAATTCTTTTTCTTTTATTCATTAAATATTTTTTCTATCCTATATCAAATTCCAAATTCCACCCAAATTTTTTCCTTTTCACATTAAAATTCTTATATTCATCCTATCACTCCATGGCCTATATATACCCATCCATACACACCCAATTCATTATCTTCCTCCTCTACATCTCTTAAAAATTCAAGTTTGGGGGAAAATTATTACAAGTTCACCTCTTTGATTCGTAGTGGGATTTCTTTCCTCTATTTTATTTTATTACGAATTTGTGTTCTTGTAAATTGGGGTTTTTATATTATTCTTGTTACTTGGGTATTTTGGTGTGATTTTTCTTGGTGGTTTTTGGTGGGATATTTCTTGGTGGTTGTTGGTGGTGCTATTGTTGAGTGGGGATTTGATTATTATGGCGCCTAAGCGAATGAGGGGTGGTTCTATTAGGGTGGAGAGATTTTCTTCTCCGGATGCGGAGGTTGAGTATAATCGGTTGTTGTTAAGGTCAGTGGCGAAAGAAAAGGGATTTTTGCCAATTCGTCACTATGGGTTGGTTGATGTGATTAGTGAGTTACGTTGGGGAGATATTTGTAAGGCACCTGCTCCGGTTCCGGTGAATATTGTTAGGGAGTTTTATGCTAATGCTAAAGGTGAGCCGGATGAGATGTGTATGGTTCGAGGTAAACAGGTGGATTATAGTATTGATGCTATTCGTGCAATTTTGGGGCAACCACCTAAGCTTGTGGGGGATGAAGATTGGGCAAGGAAGACTAGTAAGGAGGTGGATTTGGAGGCAATTGTTCGTGAATTATGTGTTCCTGGTACAGTTTGGAAGTATAAATTGGGAACCACTGAGCCGATTAATTTTCTGTCTTCTGCAATGAATAAGTTTGCGCGAGCATGGTATTTATTTATCTGTGCGAATATTATGCCTACTTCTCATACGGGTAAGGTAACAGCTGATAGAGCGATTCTTCTTTGGGGCATTCTAAAGGGGAAGTACATTGATGTAGCTTATATTGTTCATCAGAATATTCTGCGGTTTTTAAAGTCTAATGCGCTGTCATCAATGCCCCATGCTTCTATTATAGCTGGTTTGTGTAAGGATAGTGGTGTTATATGGGGTGCGGAGGAGGAGTTGCAGTCACCTTTGGCTACCATTACTGATGTGACTATTGATCGAATGCCTGACTGGCAAGGTGGGGTTCCACATCCGAGGGGGCTTGGTTATATTGTTAATGATGTTGGTGCTAGTGGTCATGGAGCAGGCGCTCAGCCACGTGTTTCAAGAGTACCGAGAGTTTTGGATGCCCACTTTAGGCGTTTGTATAGGCGGATGGATGCTATTCATACTTGTAACAGGGAGTATGCTCAAGATATGGCTGCAGCTTTGAGAGATGCCGGTATTCAGGCAAGGTGGCCAGTCTATGGAGCTCGTACGCAGTATCCACCTCCAGATTCTGATTCCTCCGAGGAGGAGGACGAGTAGGTATGTTTTCTGCTATCCCTTGTATTTACTTCCATTCAATGCGGACATTGGATATTTTAAGTTTGGGGGTGGTTTGAGGGATTAGTAGTTGTTGTTGTATTATTTGTTCATGTAGGATTTCATGCTTTGCATATTAGTAGTAGTAAATTATGCATTTATGTTTGTGTTATCTACGTTTGTTTCATATAGGACATTCTGTTTTTATGTTTGTATATCATGTGAGTTCATAATAGTTTGCATTTGCACCTATGCTTGATAGGAATTTTGTGTTGTTGACGCTTTTGATTGAGAAGTGATATGCTTTGTTCTTGTGCACACACATACACTAGTAAGTTGAAGCTAGTAGACTTATTGAATGTTGTAAGTGATTAGAAGGACATGAATATGTGCAAGATGATTTAGTTTGCATGCTTTGAATACAAGTTGGTGCGTTAGAGAGATTTTTGCTTGGGATTGAGTATGTTTTTCCACCAAGTGAGATTTTGAGCCTTATTGCATATTTTTTGCAATTTATTCGTTTGCTTGAGTGTCCACGGATTGTTTGCATTGCTAGCAGTTGTTTGAGGTCTTTCTTGAAACGCATGACATTATTTGACGATTAAAATGATAAAGGCATTTAGGAATAACCGCATATTTTCCCATATTACCACACCATATTAAAATGATCAATTAGTTACCCGTTGAGCTTAATCCTATTTTTCGGTGACATACCACATTACTTGCCTAGACCTTTTTCTTGTATTGGCCTTACATTAATTTGAACCCACATTGTCAAAGGCTAGTAAAGTGCTTAAGGGAGTAATAAGGTGTGCAAGGAGGGGTTTATTGTTGGTCATACTTTTGGGGAAAATATTGAGATTGGGTTTGGTTGTTTACTTGATAGTCGGCATATGTAATAAATTGGGGGATCATTGTTATTATTTATATTATTGTTTTATTTAGCTCTCGAAAAAAAAAAGAAAAAAAAGGAAAAAAAAAAGAAAAAAAAGGAAAAAAAAAAGAAAAAAAAAGAGAAAAAAAAAAGAAAAAAATATTATGAGAGCATGTTTGTGTTTGTTGTGATCCTACTTTAGTCGACTAGTCGAGTGTTCTTAGTAAAATTTATGTGGGGGGGAAATAGGGTGTTGTGTATGATTTATTATGGTGCTTACTAGCTTTTGACACTTCACCTGTTTTTGGCTTATTTGACATACCTTGCCCCTAGCCCACGTTACAACCCAATTAAAGACCTTTTGATTATCGTCATTGATGTATGTTGTGTTAAGAGTTAGATTGATACCAAATGTCAAGCATGTTTATGATTTTGTTGGAATTGAGTGATACACTTACCCTTGTTCTTGAGTGAATATTCTTTTGTGAGTGGATTGTGAGTGTTTGCTTATTTTTGCGTATGAGATCCCGAGTTTTGTCTCAAAGATGTGCTCTTGTAGGCTTAGCATGTTTACTAACTTATTCTTACACTTGACATGGACTTGTGAGAACTTATGCATGTTCATTGAGTAGACTATGTGAATACTTGCACTTTCGACACCAAGACATTGCGTATTTACTTTGATTCTTAAGTTGATATGGCATGAGAGGATTTGAAGGTATGGTATGCTAGATTAATTGCATTTTTCATATTAGTTGCATTCATGCATTGCATTGCATTAGGTTAAATGGATTTTGTGGGTACATTCGCTATAGGCCCTCACGAGACCTTACTCGTCCACTAGGGCTGCCTAGGGGTTTAAAGGGCTTGTTGCATATGCCAAATGCAACCGTGATCACCTACGGAAGTGGTACTAATTAGGTAGTTATAATTGTTTATGCTTGAGGACAAGCATCGGTTTAAGTTTGGGGGTGTTTGATAAGTGGATTTTATATCCACTTGGAACATTCTAAATCGGCTTAAATTGATTGTTTTGGACTCAAGTTTGTGTAGTTTTGATGTGTTTTGTGTAGTGGTGCAGGTTTCCAAGAATATCTAAGCTTTTGTCGTTTTTGGAGATTTAATTGATTAAAATTCGGATTTTCCGGGAAGGCTGCGCAGCTTATACTGTTTTGGCCATATCTGGAGTTCTAGAAGTCCGTTTTCAGCGATCTTACTGCTCACGCGAAGCTTGAGAGATTTTCTACAACTTGGAAAAGGAAACAAGTGCAAGAAACGTACTGATTAAAGGCGCGCACGTACTCTTTATTAAAGAAGGCTGGGAATTTACTGTTTTGCCCTTTTTCTAATTCTAATTGTATTCTGGGCAGTTTTGGGTACCTTCTTTAAATCCTAATTGTAATAGAAGGCAATATCTTGCTGGGCAAGATTTGTAGAGCCTATATAAACACATCATACCATTGTAAATTAAAAATAACAATTGATATATAACAATTCATAGCTAACAATTCATAGCTTGTAATCGTATCAAGGTACTTTTGATCTTCAATTCTTCAATATTATGTTTTCATTCATTATCATTATTACTTTGTTTTCTTCTTTAATTATGTGTAACTAAATTTTTAATCTGAGAATTGGGTAGTATTCCTTGGTATTCATGTGTGTTTAATTATCTGTGATTTTCTTGCTTTGCTGATCTGTTATTGAGGGCTTAACACAATTAGGGGAGTCATGAACCTTTGATTGGATTTTAGGGATTGTAATAACTTGGAAGAGGAGTTGCAATTTTAGTACATGATTTAACAGACATAACTCGAATATTTGATTGGAAGATTAATAGGAGAGTTGTGAGACTTATAATTCTTGGAGCTTAATAGTTTATGATTGTCTTTGATTGTATCACGGAAGTGACAATTAGGGTATAGTTGTAGACATTATATTGTATCTTGGAAGAGAACATTATAACCTTAGAAGAATTGTTTTCAGCAGAGTAAGAACGTAGACATCACATAGATATTGAATGTGCATTGAAACCAAGTGAAGAACCCCAGTTCTTGGATTGTTTTCCTCATATATTTTATTCTCGTTTGATAATTAGTTTAATTTTGTTTAGTTTAATTTAGTTTATAAACACACCAAACATTCTTCTACACTTCTAAATTGTGAGAGATAAAAACTTGAACTTGATATTACAATTCAGTCCTTCCCTGAGAACGAACACACAAAAAATACTACTAACACCTACCGATTTCACCCACGTCTTCTCTTTCGGTTTCCTTACTCTTTCCCTACAACACTCCTACGTACAGCACCACCCTCCTATCTCCCCCTTTTTAGCCCCTTCATTACACAAACACTACATAACACTCACCTACACTACACTGCCGGCTGCCTTCTTTCTGTATCCCTCTTCAGTCTTCAATTCCACACCACCATCACTTACTCGACATACCGCCCTCACGGACACACCATACACAAACTTGGCTCATACCCTTACACAGCCTCTTGAAACATACCCTTGCTCCTGGCCTTCTCTACTTGTACACACGAATACACACACACCCACTGTATTGACAAGAATCGAGCTCCCCAGTTGAACACCGCACAAATTCGCACACACCCCCAGCCGCTTACACACATCATACACACGCTGCCTCCTCCTCATACCTTTCTTCATCCACCTCCCCTGTTTCGGCCTCAATTCCTACAACATACACATACATCTGCAGACACCATTCCCAGCAACTCTTCCATTCAATTCAACACTACCTTACAACTAAAACATCACAGTTGAGCATCACCCACTCCCCTATACTCCTTCTAAAAATCACAACTCACCCCAACAGTACCATACCACCGCTCGTTCATACCAATCTACTGCTCAACAACATCACCTTGTACCAATTAAAACGAAACCCCCAATTTCACACCCCCATTTCAGCTACACCCATACCCTATATACGCACCACACAATCCATACACGCAATTCGGGATACACACTCTGTTTATACACACACGAACATCCTCACACGCAATACACGCCATTTAATTACACAGCAGCTGGTATGGTGATGAAAAGAAGAGGGAGTGGGTTTACAGTGAAGAACTCACGCACACAGGCGCGCACACACACAACTGAGTGAGGAGAGCGAAGGGGTGAGGGAGAGAACTAGCATAACCGAGAGAGGAGAGATTTGCCAATGAGGGAGAGAGATATCGAGAAAGAGAGAGAAGTCTCCAGAGAGTGAGAGAGAGAGAGAGAGAGAGACAAGTGAAAAACAGAGCTGGGTTCTCTAATTTGGAAAAATGAGTATTTCAAAGAATTATGGAAAAAGAAGGGTAGAATGTATTTTCACCACAATTTCTAATTTACCAACAATTAAAATTCATCTCGTAAAATAGAAAATAAACAGATAATTATTGAGAAAATTTTAAATTTCATTTTTAAAACATAGAGAATGAAATTATCTATCTCCCCATATTTTTAAAATATTTTTAGGATAAAAAATGAATTACATACAAATTTTACAAGTTTTGATCATTTAAATGCAACATAACTCTTAAAATCATTTTAAAATACTTAAACACACAAATTAATTCTTCCACTAATTTTAAAAACTATATAATATCATAAAGATAATATCATGAAAGATTTCGTGATTTTTAACAACTTCGATTATTTTATAAAATCCCAGAAGATCAATAATTCATGACTTAAATACATTTAAATCCTAAAAAATATAAATAAAAATACACAGAATTACACGGCACACACAAATCATTATATACACACATGAACACAATATCACATATATTGACCTTCTCACACATAATCACATCATATAATCTACATTTAATATTAAATAATAAATTTTTAAATACACGATTTTCTAAGTCATTATAAAAGGGGCAGGGAGAGGGGTAGCAGCGTGATCGGGAGAGGATATGAGCGAGTCTTTTGAAGGAGGTGATCGATGAACTTTGTGAGCTGCAAACATAATATAATAAGGCAATGGATGTTGACATAATTGATCAAGTCTTATTCCCCTTCCTTGTGTCTCTCGTATACTCCTATAATGGTACTTAACCGATATAAAAATTAAACTTAATATTTCAAGGGCTCTGCACATCGTGCAGAGATATTATTGGAAGAAAAATATGAATAAGGATCAAAAGTTTTTTTTTATAAGTGATTATAAAAGTGATTATTTAGTATCAAAGTGATTATAAGAATTTAATTTTAATATCAAAGTGATTATTTAGTATTTACTTCGTTTAAATTTTTATGAAAATTATTAGTCTGACATATTAATTTGAAAAAACAAATTAAATATCTTAAACATCAACATGGTTATTTATACAGCTAATCTTTTTGATTTTACACATCAATATTTAAGGATTCACCAAAGTGATTGCATATATTATTTCATTAATTTAAGAAAAAAATTAAAATAAACATAGCACAATAGCGACACATATTTAAACTTGAGCTTTTTTCATAAATATCCAAATCCAAAAATTTTTTGCAAAAAAACTTTTTCAAAAAATATATTTTGTGAAAATACTAACTTATTTGTAAAAGTACGGTCTGCAATCAAATTAACCAAATGCAACTAGTTGCAACCACATATGCAACCGCATGCAACAGCAGCGTAGCCATATATGCAAACAGATGCAACTATTTGTATTTGGTTGATTTGATTGCAGATCGCATTTTTACAAATAAAATGGTATTTTTGCAAAATGTTAGTTTAAAAAATGTATTTTGCATATATTTTGAGAAAAAAATTGCCAAAAGTTTTAGAAAAAGTGGTGATTTTGATAAATAATCTTTAAACTTTTACATATACACTTGTATTTATACAATTTATCGGATGCAGTGGGAAATTTTAACTATCCGATGTTATTTAGAAAAAAAACTACAATTTTGATTAAAACTTTCCTGTTATAAGGTCGCTTAAAAGAATTGAGTCGATTACTGATCTTGATCTCGTACTAGATCGTCCAGTAAACTCACTGGAAAAATCGTCCAAGATCACTACGAAATTCAATTTGCAATTAGTCGAAACATACTTCCAATTTTTAATTGCATAATTTACATTTGCTGTAAATTTAAATTTCCACCTGATTATCCATGTTCATACGTGTGTGATCTATTTTACTCTATAGTTGAGCTATCTAACGTCTTATTGAAAAAATCAACGCATTACATATTATTTTATTTTTGAATGTCATTTGACATACGAATAAGTTCTATCTTAGTTAATAGGATCTTGCATTGTTTTTTTTTTTTTCAAATCAATCTTACATTGTGTTATATAGGATCAAGAATTTGATTATCCTCGTTGATGAGAATCAACAAGCAGTTCCAACTGTTGGGATATTTTGTTTAATTCAAACATATATCCTGTTATTCTAGTTATAGAAATAAAGTGTTGATATGTTAACATGATTTGGTCAATCGTAATTGAGAGATTATAGGAGTCTGAATTCGTTCATCTTGAGCAGCAAGAATAAGATATTATTGAGAGATTATAGGTGAGATATTATAGGAGTCTTGAATATTGTTTTTCTATTTAAACAATGTAATCGTTTTATTTTTATATCAATGAGAAGATGAGTTTACAAAGAAATAAAAAAAATAGAGTAAAAATATTTTGTGTTATTTGATTTGTTTTATTTTGACTTTTCAGGTACTTAATTGCGGCTTGAGTTAGTTCTTCGTGGAAATAATTGCTAAGCTATTTCGGGTACTATTTTTCTTCCCATAATTTATTTTTTTTTAAAAATAATTAGTTTAGTTTTTTTTTAGATAATTTCGAGCTCAATTAGAAAGATACCTGATAAGTGGATTTTATATCCACTTGGAACATTCTAAATCGGCTTAAATTGATTGTCTTGGACTCAAGTTTGTGGTAGTTTTGATGTGTTTTGTTTAGTTGTGCAGATTTACAAGAATGTTGATTATGGTTGATGCTTCTATCGTTTTTGGAGAATAAATTAATTAAAATTCGGATTTCTGAGACGGTTGCGCAGTCTACACTGTTTTGGACATATCTGGAGTTCTAGAAGTCCGTTTTCAGCGATCTTACTGCCCACGCGAAGCCTGGGAGATTTTCTACAACTTGGGATAGGATTCCCAGGAGCAAATTGCGCCGGGTAGGAGCAATTTGCGCGAAGAACAGACTGCTGGGCACAAGTTGCCCCTGAAAAATTACAGTTTTTACTATTTTGGCTATATCTTGAGTTCTACAACTCCGTTTGAGGCCCGTAAGCTGTCCACGCGAAGATAACGAGATTCTCTATCATTCTAAGGTGGTCCAGAGGTCAAATTATGTTTGGAACGTTCCAGAATATCTGAATAAAAGTTAGCTACGAATTTCCCTTTAAATCAGAATCAGTTTAGGAAACGTATTTTGCAGAAATTCTGTTATAATTCTGATCTGGTATATTCTTGCTGGGCAAGATGTCTAGAGCCTATATAAACACATCCAACCCTTATAAATTGTATTAAGATCATTAAGATCATTAGGAGTAGAACCATTACATATTAATTACTTAGGTTTATTTGTATCTTTTCATACTTTATTTTTTTCATGGTTTCATCAGATCCCATGATGACGAGAGGTTCGATTATGAACTAATCGTTGTCATGGGATTCTAACGGATTTATTTATGGAGTTTAGTATCTTGATGATTTAAAGATCTGTGTGTGATGTATATCTGATATCCTCGTATGGTTGTGATTCATGTGTTTAGATGCGTCATGAACATCTAATTTGTTAATCTCTTGCTAAACGAGAGTGGATCTTGAGATTTAGAACTTGCCATGCTAGCATAGGATAGGTTGATGTTTTAACATCATGATTTGTGACATGATTAGAGATAATATGCTACCTTATGTGATCAATGTGGATAACTTGTTCTTCAACCGTTATGTTTTCAAATTCTATAGAGATATAGGGTCTAAGCATAATTGGTGTCTATTCATCTTCTATCTCTTTTATGGATGTATGTTTATTTTGGTATTCGTATACTGAGAAGTAGCGTATACTTGTTTCGTGTTGTCCGATCAGATATCATAACCATTGCATATAGTGATTAAAGGCGTCAGATCTAAGCAAAGTATTTAATGAAGTTAGGATTCCATGTTTTTTCTTGCAGAAGTAATTAGATTTCAATTCTTGCTAGTTAGTTAATTTTAAGTTTTGTTAATTTGCTTTTTAGTTAATTTAGATAGTTAAAACCCATATTTGTTATTTGTCTTAGCAGTGCATAATAACCATACACTGTTGCATAGGTGCGTTTACTGAATTAAAACCATAACCAGATCTCCGTGGGAACGAACTCAACTTTATTCTATATTACTTGTGACCACGTACGCTTGCGTGTTTTAGTGCAAACAAGTTTTTGGCGCCGCTGCCGGGGATCATCGGTGTTTTATTTTTGGTTTATGTGCTTGTCAATAGTGGTCGTTAGCGTTCACTGACTCGGATTTTTTTTTTCTTATCTATCTTGTTTAGTTTGGTGTGTTTCAGGTACTTGAGTGTTTGAAGATGGCATGCGAGGAGTTGCCATGGTGGGCATATTCGAGGACATCCATGCCTCAGCAATGTGAGCGGTGTTTGGGCGTTCATGATCCATCGCAATATTGTTACTACGGAGGAGTTGATCCATATGTCAGTTATGAGGAACAACCGTATTTTCAATACTATCCTCAACAGTACCAGCAAGATGTTCCAGATATGTCATATTTCTATGGAAGTGAAGATTTTCAACATCAGCAACCTACTCCTACTTTTCAGTCAGATGAGGTTCCTACTAGGGAGGAGATTAGGATGCTTGTGAAGAGTAATGAGGAGTCTCTCAAATCTTTGGAGATTCTAGTTGCTCAAGTTGTGAGATCATTGGAACAAGAGACTCTGGAGGAGATTAGGATGCGTATAAAGAGTAACGAGGCATCTATCAAATCTTTGGAAACAATAGCTGCTCAAGTTAGGAATGCCTTGGATCAAGAGAATCAGCAATTCATACCAGAGGCAATTCCAGAGAATAACGGTGACTTGGAGCAAGGTACTTCATGCTTAATTGAGGAAGACAAATTCCAAGGTGAGGTGAGCGTTCCCAAGCCATGTGAGGAATTTGATCATGCTAGGATGGTGGATGATTTGGAAATGGCACTATTTGGGACAGACACTGATGAGCTGCACAAATTTCGAGAAGTGGTATGTGCGTACCAAGAGGCTGAAGAACATGGGAAAGATGCAGGTCTTCTACTTGTCTCAGAATGTAAAGATGGAGGTAGCGCATTAGAGCCAATGGAGGAAGTTCTCTTTGAGGAACCAAAGGCTTCAGCAACTTACATTTACCCTCCTCCATTATATTCAAGCGAAGCCCGCGAGTGTGTGTTGTTCTACAAATTGTCAGATTTTGGGTCAACAGATGAAGGCATTGGAAGAGGATATAGTTGCTACATGAATATGCCAAGCAAGGAGAAGGAGCAAAAAGTGTGCCGCCGTGATGACGATGAAGTCTCACGAAGAGATGACCAGGCAAACTATTATCATCCTTAATGAATGGAGGAAGTAACGTCAAGCTATTGACGTTAAAGAAGCGCTTCTTGGGAGGCAACCCAAGGTATGTTTTCTACTTTCCCTTGTATTTACTTCCATTCAATGAGGACATTGAATATTCTAAGTTTGGGGGTGGTTTGAGGGATAAGTAGTGTATATAATTGTAATTGTTAGTCATTGTGTTCATGTAGGATTTCATGCTTGCATATTAGTATTAGAAAATTATGCATTTATGTTTGTGTTATCTATGTTTGTTTCATATAGGACATTCTGTTTTTATTTTCGTATATCATGTGAGTTCATAATAGTTGCATTTGCACCCATGCTTGATAGGAATTTTGTGTTGTTGACGCTTTTGATTGAGAAGTGATATGCTTTGTTCTTGTGCACACACATACACTAGTAAGTTGAAGCTAGTAGACTTATTGAATGTTGTAAGTGATTAGAAGGACATGAATATGTGCAAGATGATTTAGTTTGCATGCTTTGAATACAAGTAGGTGCGTTAGAGAGATTTTTTTGCTTGGGATTGAGTATGTTTTTCCACCAAGTGAGTTTTTGAGCCTTATTGCATATATTTGCAATTTATTCGTTTGCTTGAGTGTCCAAAGATTGTTTGCATTGCTAGCAGTTGTTTGAGATCTTTCTTGAAACGCATGACATTATTTGGAGATTAAAATGATAAAGGCATTTAGGAATAACCGCATATTTTCCCATATTACCATACCATGTTTACATGATCAATTAGTTAACCCATTGAGCTTAATCCTATTTTTTTCGGTGACATACCACATTACTTGCCTAGACCTTTTCTTGTATTGGCCTTACATTAATTTGAACCTACATTGTTAAAGGCTAGTAGAGTGCTTAAGGGAGTAATAAGGTGTGTAAGGGGGGTTTATTGTTGGTCTTACTTTTGGGGGAAATATTGAAAATTGGGTTTGTTTATTTGATAATCGGCATATGTAATAAATTCATGGGATCATTGTTATTGTGTATATTATTGTTTGTGATATATTTAGCTCTCGAAAAAAAAAAGAAAAAAAAAGAGAAAAAAAAAGAGAAGAAAAGAGAAAAAAAAAAAGAAAAAAATATATATTATGAGAGCATGTTTGTGTTCATTGTGATCCTATTTGAGTCGACTAGTCGAGTGTTGTTTTAGTAAAAATTATGTGGGGGGAAAATAGGGCGTTGTGTATGATTTATTATGGTACTTACTAGCTTTTGACACTTCACCTGTTTTGGCTTATTTGACATACCTTGTCCCTAGCCCCGTTACAACCCAAATAAAGACCTTTTGATTATCGTCATTGATGTATGTTGTGTTAAGAGTTAGATTGATACCAAATGTCAAGCATGCTTATGATTTTGTTGGAATTGAGTGATACACTTAACCTTGTTCTTGAGTGAATATTCTTTTGTGAGTGGATTGTGAGTGTTTGCTTGTTTTTGCGTATGAGATCCCGAGTTTTGTCTCACAGATGTACTCTTGTAGGCTTAGCATGTTTACTAACTTATTCTTACATTTGACATGGACTTGTGAGAACTTATGCATGTTCATTAAGTAGACTATGTGAATACTTGCACTTTCGACACCAAGACATTGCGTATTTACTTTGATTCTTAAGTTGATATGGCATGAGAGGATTTGAAGGTATGGTAGGATATTAGTACTAGATTAATTGCATTTTCATTTAGTTGCATTCATGCATTGCATTGCATTGTTAGGTTAGATGGATTTTGTGGGTACATTCGCTATAGGCCCTCACGAGACCTTACTCGTCCACTAGGGCTACCTATGGGTTTAAAGGGCTTGTTGCATATGCCAAATGCAACCGTGATCACCTACGGAAGTGGTACTAGTTAGTTAGTTAGTTGTAATTGTTTATGCTTGAGGACAAGCATCGGTTTAAGTTTGGGGGTGTGATAAGTGGATTTTATATCCACTTGGAACATTCTAAATCGGCTTAAATTGATTGTCTTGGACTCAAGTTTGTGGTAGTTTTGATGTGTTTTGTTTAGTTGTGCAGATTTACAAGAATGTTTATTATGGTTGATGCTTCTATCGTTTTTGGAGAATAAATTAATTAAAATTCGGATTTCTGAGACGGTTGCGCAGTCTACACTGTTTTGGACATATCTGGAGTTCTAGAAGTCCGTTTTCAGCGATCTTACTGCCCACGCGAAGCCTGGGAGATTTTCTACAACTTGGGATAGGATTCCCAGGAGCAAATTGCTCCGGGTAGGAGCAATTTGCGTGAAGAACAGACTGCTGGGCGCAAGTTGCCCCTGAAAAATTACAGTTTTTACTATTTTGGCCATATCTTGAGTTCTACAACTCCGTTTGAGGCCCGTAAGTTGTCCACGCGAAGATAACGAGATTCTCTATCATTCTAAGGTGGTCCAGAGGTCCAATTACGTTTGGAACGTTCCAGAATATCTGAATAAAAGTCAGCTACGAATTTCCCTTTAAATCAGAATCAGTTTAGGAAACGTATTTTGCAGAAATTCTATTATAATTCTGATCTGGTATTTTCTTGCTGGGCAAGATGTCTAGAGCCTATATAAACACATCCAACCCTTGTAAATTGTATTAAGATCATTAAGATCATTAGGAGTAGAACCATTACATATTAATTACTTAGGTTTATTTGTATCTTTTCATACTTTATTTTTTTTCATGGTTTCATCAGATCCCATGATGACGAGAGGTTCGATTATGAACTAATCGTTGTCATGGGATTCTAACGGATTTATTTATGGAGTTTAGTATCTTGATGATTTAAAGATCTGTGTGTGATGTATATCTGATATCCTCGTATGGTTGTGATTCATGTGTTTAGATGCGTCATGAACATCTAATTTGTTAATCTCTTGCTAAACGAGAGTGGATCTTGAGATTTAGAACTTGCCATGCTAGCATAGGATAGGTTGATGTTTTAACATCATGATTTGTGGCATGATTAGAGATAATATGCTACCTTATGTGATCAATGTGGATAACTTGTTCTTCAACCGTTATGTTTTCAAATTCTATAGAGATATAGGGTCTAAGCATAATTGGTGTCTATTCATCTTCTATCTCTTTTGTGGATGTATGTTTAGTTTGGTATTCGTATACTGAGAAGTAGCGTATACTTGTTTCGTGTTGTCCGATCAGATATCATAACCATTGCATATAGTGATTAAAGGCGTCAGATCTAAGCAAAGTATTTAATGAAGTTAGGATTCCATGTTTTTTCTTGCAGAAGTAATTAGATTTCAATTCTTGCTAGTTAGTTAATTTTTAGTTTTGTTAATTTGCTTTTTAGTTAATTTAGATAGTTAAAACCCATATTTGTTATTTGTCTTAGCAGTGCATAATAACCATACACTGTTGCATAGGTGCGTTTACTGAATTAAAACCATAACCAGATCTCTGTGGGAACGAACTCAACTTTATTCTATATTACTTGTGACCACGTACGCTTGCGTGTTTTAGTGCAAACAATACCTAAAAGAGAAAGTAATTTGGAATTATTCAAACTCTTTGGTGTCTAGGCAAGTGTATCACTTACCTAGCCAATTAAGATTGGTGTCTAGGATGGCGGTTCTCTAATTCAGCGCCTTGTTTCAAGGAAGTGGCCCCGCTTGACTAGCCAATCGGTTTGAATAAATCTAGATTTATGAACTTTTTGGTGGTACAAACGTTAGGAGCTGTCTAGATTCTTTTTAGAATAACTTAGGATTAGATTTTTTTCTCCTTTTCTTTTGTGTATTTTTTTTTATGTGCTAATTGCTAGTTAATATAGAATTCTTGCAAGTGTATGCACACTTGGAATTAGCGGTTATTTAACTCGCCCACCCGTTAGACTTTAGGTCACTCACTTCCATCCATCACCATGGGAGATACTTTACCTCCTCCTTCTACCACACTCCACCATATCTTTTATCCCGAACAAACAAATTGTAGGTCTCTTCTTGAAAATGAACACGAGACTGATGAAGAACTTAGGGAATTGTTTAGGGATATGTCATCCATAGAAATGCTTGAGGAGCTAAATGCCATTACTATAAAGTGGGAGACCCAATGTGTGGAGAGTTCTTTCGAGCGTAAAATCTTTGAAAACCCTTTCATGATAAAACCTCATAGACTTTCACTTTTTCCTCCTAATTATGAGTTTAGTTTCTTAAAGGCCTGTGACACTGATTCATCCTTTATTGTTCTTGACCAAGGAACCCAAATTAATAATCAGTTTCAACAACATAAGGAAGAACATACTTGGTTTAGGATATCTAATAAGGGAGAATGTTTATTCGAGGTTTACAACCTTGATTGCGACATTGATGATTACACTTTTGATGACTGGTTAAGAAATCTAGAACACTTTCATGTTAGGTGTAAGCATAAGTTTTGGGAGAGACTTCATGGCCTAGTCAAGCAAGGTGTTGGATAGTAGTCAAGATTTGATATGGGGGAGACATGTACAATTGTATATTTTGTATAGTTTTTTTTTCTCCTTCTTTGTAAACAGGATATTGTAGCAAGTTCCGATTTTTCTCCTTCTCCACCATAGTGCAAGAATGGTACACCTCTATCTCTATTGTGTATCCTTTTCTTTAACATTGAGGACAATGTAGATTTTTGATATGGGGGAGTCAATTGTGATTAGCTTCAATCCTGTTATTTTGTATCTACAAAAAATAAAATAAAATGAAAATAAATAAACAATCATGCTATTATTGTAGATTTTTAGTGTTAAAATCATGTAGTATAAAAGTTGCATGTTAAAAGCATGTAGTTCATTCTATAATAGTATCTTGTTCTGTTTTTCTTCTATAGTTCATTCTGTTTAGTTGCATTGCATATGAAGATCCTTAGTCTGTTGGTAGTTCAAGTTATTAGCCATTGACGAATCTTGTGCCCATAAAACATGACACAAGTCTTGCCATGATCACAAATTGCCATGATTTATGTATGCTTAGTACGCACTTGTATTAGTGGTGTGTCTTGGTAACTTTTGTTCCAAATGTTTAAGGGGGACGTGTCGCGAATTGGGTGTCCAAAACAATCTTTCATCAACAACAAACATCACATACCAATCATCTTCATCATCATTCTCCTTTCAATCTTTAACAAATCCTCAATCTTGTGCCCTTGATACATGCTCCTTTCTTGACTCAATTTTCATTAATCTCGAATCTTGTACATGGGTTCTCAATCCACTAATTAGTCCAATTTGATACTTAATTTCTGTTTTAACGTCAACTTCTCAATCTTGCTTAATCAATTCTTCGTCACGTAATCGCAGTTTCAACCACTAAGAATGTTGTCGCGTCCATCTTCGCGGCTCTTCATCACTGATAATCCAAAATCATCAGGAAGAAATTAATAGGATGAATAGGTATCAGGTATGAATGTATACTGAATTTTATTTGATAAAACTTTTTGTGAAAGGATTTAACCGACAGATCAATATGATCTTTGAACTATTATCAGGTTGCATTTGTCACTTAGGTCAACCGCCCTAGTACAAAAAGATGGCCAGTCTTTTGTACTTTCATGACAAACACAATCAGTGGCGTCCCACCGGACTTCTATCACAGAGATAAAATGTCCCTGAATCCCCTATATACATAGGTTGTTCATCTCAGTTTGAATAAAGAAGATCAAGTGTTCAGGGAAAAATGGAAAGAGTTCAAGAGTCTCAAAATTTTGTATATAAAGTTGGATCAAGTATCCTCTGAAAAATAAGGATATTTCTGAAAGAATAAGATTGAATTCAAGCGAATCTGATATACGAAACTCATCATCAATGGAAGTATAGTTGATTAAACAAACGTTCAAGAAATTCATAATTATTCATAATCTCACTCTTGTCGGCTAAGCATTAATATACCTAGCTGCCAAAACCGGCCTGACAATAATGAGTTGAATAAATAAGAGAATCTTCATTCATTCTCGATTTTAATCGTCACTGCGCAACAAATGCTTCAGTGACAATATAAACCGTGAATTCATTTACAACAATTCAGAGGAACAAAAATCAATTCAACTGCCCAAATGGGGAATCAATTAAGAATTCAACCGAGATCAACGGATGGTAGCGTGTCGCTATGCCCTCACTTCCAACTCATGCCAACAATCACTTCCCACATCTTATTTCTAGTCTTCTCGTACTCTCACTATAACGTTCACATCCTAGTTGAAGTCATAGAAAGTTCTGGGAGGTACGCGAAAGTCTCGAGATAATGTCCTCCACGCTGATAGCTCCAGCTACCCACTTAGCCTTAGCGGTTCCGAATTAGCTGTCTTACTCGTCCACTAGTCTTTAAACGAATCGAACTCCTCCTCGTGCGATATGTCAAAAAACCGTACAACGTCGCTATATTCGTCGCGATAACCTGAGGCGAATCTTATCATAAATCGTTTTACCTAACGCCTATCTCACACACGTATATCCACCCATCCTAACCTGTTTCAGTGACCATAACCTGTAGCTCTGATACCAACTGTGGCATTCCCAAAATCCAGGGTACAGATTTGGGGCCACTAACCACAATCCACACAACACATACCTGGATATAAACATAATATAATAATAAAATACCCTTGATCCAAGACCGCTTACAGGTTATGGTATGAAACAAACTACTAAATTTAATTATTATAATCCAATCTAAGAATAACATTATTATACAAATTGATAACCACTAAGTTCGTCTATCGAACTAGTAAACCAACCTCTGACAAGCTCCAATCACTACCCGGCGAAACCAACAACTCGAACGTTACCTCTCGCTGTTGGAGCAGGAAAACTCATCAACCACAAGGTCCACTAATCTCCTCCATTAACTGAAGAAAAATAAACAACAAGCAAGAGTGAGCCAACAATGCTCAGCAAGTGTTGATGTGTCAAATTATACCTAACCGCAAGCGCACAGTGTCTATTGCTAGTACAAATGGCAAGCGGGTCGAATCCACAAGGAGACAGGTTCTACTAATTCTTTTTCAGTTATCGATAATTGTTTCAAGGGTCATACGAATATGTGAAATTATTAATTAACTAATTAAACAAGATTAACACTAATTAAACAGATGATAAACAAATTATTTAAAACCTAGGGCAATCAGGTCCATCATGCTTACACAATTGGCTCTTAAGCTAAAGCAATCAATGTGATCCTATAACTAGAGTATGTAAATCTCTTTCAAGCATTAACACTCTCGAAATATTCAACACAATTAACCACTTTTAGTAATTCAATCAATCAGGTAATTAGAGTCAAGTTAATCTCTTCCAAGAATTAACGTTCTCAGAAATCCAATGATGCTTCCGCACTCAAATTCAATTCTGCTAATCGTATGTGTGCCTCTAGTAAGTAAATCTCTCGATCCATACCCCTATTTGCATATAATTAATCCATGATATTGGCCAATTACACAAATTAATGATTAAAACATATCAATCAGAATTAACCATAACCAATCAAATCACTATGAAATTCATGCCAATATTAGTGCAAACATGGCTTCCCTTTAAGCCCTAGAAATAACTACTCGCTAATAATTAAACAAGTAAAACAACTAGTAAAACAAGAAAACATAATTAAACTAATAAGAACAAAGAAAAGATTAAGAGAACAAAACCTTCAAACTTCAATGTTGTCACCCAAAAGAAGAGTCATGGTGTTTCTCTACATCTCCAACTAATAATACTAATCTACTCTAAACTATATTATTTGATCTAATATTACCTCTTTTTTAATGATGTGTCCCAAGATGTGTTTATATAGCCTCTTGAAGTCTTGCCCAGCAAGAAAATACCAAAACAGAATTATAATAGAATTTCTGCAAAATACGTTTCCTAAACTGATTCTGTTTTTAAGGAAAATTCGTGGCTAACTTTTCTTCAGATATTCTGGAACGTTCCAATCGTAATTGGACCTCTGGACCACTTTAGAATTATAGAGAATCTCGTTAGCTTCGCGTGGACTGCTTACGGGCCTCAAACGGAGTTGTAGAACTCAAGATATGGCCAAAATAGTAAAAACTGTAATTTTTCAGCACCGCGCGCGTGCAACCTGCGCCCATCAGTCTGTTCTTCGCGCAACCTGCGCCCACCACGCGCAACTTGCTCGTGCAACACCTGTCCCATATTATAGAAAATCTCCCAAGCTTCGCGTGGGCAGTAAGATCGCTGAAAACGGACTTCTAGAACTCCAGATATGTCCAAAACAGTGTAGACTGCGCAGCCTTCCCGGAAAATCCGAATTTTAATCAATTTAATCTCCAAAAACGATAGAAGCATCAACCTTAATCAACATTCTCGTAAATCTGCACAACTAAGCAAAACACATCAAAACTACAAGAAACTTGAGTCCAAGACAATCAATTTAAGCCGATTTAGAATGCTCCAAGTAGATATAAAATCCACTTATCAAACACCCCCAAACTTAAACCGATGCTTGTCCTCAAGCATTAACAATTACAAATAACTAACTAACTAACTAGTACCACTTCCGTAGGTGATCACGGTTGCATTTGGCATATGCAACAAGCCCTTTAAACCCCTAGGCAACCCTAGTGGACGAGTAAGGTCTCGTGAGGGCCTATAGTGAATGTACCCACAAAATCCATGTAACCTAATACAATGCAATGCATGAATGCAACTAATATGAAAATGCAAATAATCTAGTACTAATATCCTACCATACCTTCAAATCCTCTCATGCCATATCAACTTAAGAATCAAAGTAATCACGCAATGTCTTGGTGTCGAAAGTACAAGTATTCACATAGTCTACTCAATGAACATGCCTAAGTTCTCACAAGTCCATGTCAAGTGTAAGAATAAGTTAGTAAACATGCTAAGCCTACAAGAGTACATCTTTGAGACAAAACTCGGGATCTCATACGCAAAAATAAGCAAACACTCACAATCCACTCACAAAAGAATATTCACTTAAGAACAAGGGTAAGTGTATCACTCAATTCCAACAAAATCATAAACATGCTTGACATTTGGTATCAATCTAACTCTTAACACAACATACATTAATGACGATAATCAAAAGGTCTTTATTTGTGTTGTAACGGGGCTAGGGACAAGGTATGTCAAATAAGCCAAAACAGGTGAAGTGTCAAAAGCTAGTAAGAACTATAATAAACCATACACAACACTATGTTCCCCCCACATAAATTTTACTAAGAACACTCGACTAGTCGACTAAAGTAGGATCACAACAAACACAACATGCTCTCATAATATATTTTTTTTCTTTTTCTTTTCCTTTTTTTTTCTCTTCTTTTTTTTTTCTTTTTTTTTTCCGAGAGCTAAATAAAAAAATAATATAAACAATAACAATGATCCCACAATTTATTACATATGCCGACTATCAAGTAAACAAACCCAATTTCAATATTTTCCCCAAAAGTACGACCAACAATAAACCCCTCATTGCACACCTTATTACTCCCTTAAACACTCTTCTAGCCTTTGACAATGTGGGTTCAAATTAATGTAAGGCCAATACAAGAAAAGGTCAAGGCAAGTAATGTGGTATGTCACCGAAAAAATAGGACTAAGCTCAAAGGGTTAACTAATTGATCATGTAAATATGGTGTGGTAATATGGGAAAATATGCGGTTATTTCTAAATGCCTTTATCATTTTAATCATCAAATAATGTCATGCGTTTCAAGAAAGACCTCAAACAACTGCTAGCAATGCAAACAATCTGTGGACACTCAAGCAAATGAATAAATTGCAAAAAATATGCAATATGGCTCAAAATCTCACTTGGTGGAAAAACATACTCAATCCCAAGCAAAAATCTCTCTAATGCACCGACTTGTATTCAAAGCATGCAAACTAAATCATCTTGCACATATTCATGTCCTTCTAATTACTTACAACATTCAACAAGTCTACTAGCTTCAACTTACTAGTGTATGTGTGTGCACAAGAACAAAGCATATCACTTCTCAATCAAAAGCGTCAACAACACAAAATTCCTATCAAGCATGGGTGCAAATGCAACTATTATGGACTCACATGATAATAATACGAACAAACATGCATGAATTACAACTAAAATGCAAACATGATATCCTACATGAACACATAATACAACAACTACTAATCCCTCAAACCACCCCCAAACTTAAAATATTCAATGTCCGCATTGAATGAAAGTAAATAGGAGGGATAGTAGGAAACATACCTAATCATCGAAATACATGGGTTGCCTCCCACAAAGCGCTTCTTTAACGTCAATAGCTTGACCTCCTCAAAAATACTCCGGTAAAGGCGTAATATCCACTTTCTCGATCATAAACTCGCCACCACAAAAAGTATCAAGAGCATCTGTGGTTGTCTTTATCCTGCAGAAAGTCTCCAAACAAGCATCAGAAAAATAAAATATGTCATTAATAAGCAATAAAGAATTAAGTGCTTGTGCAGTTTTGGAAAACTTTATGATAAAACAGCGATAAAATTCAACACCACGAAAATATTGAACTCCATTGACATAAGGTGGAGGTTCTGGTGGCGGCTTTTCTTCACTCCTCACTTTCACTGGAGTCATTCGGACATCTTGTCTTATCACATCATAGATTAAGCCGACACTTCCATCTTCTCCCTCTCCTCGAGCTTCAAACGTAGGAGCCACTTTGTATGGATCCTCAACCAGAATTTGAGAAATATCATCTTGGACAATATTTGTTATCACATCAGTCTTGAAATAAGTAGTCTTGAGCAAAGAAACCTTGTAAGTAAAGGCTAGATCGAGAGCAAATTTATCAATACATGGTAGCTTAGTCACAGGTTGTGGAAGAGAAACAACAACCATCTCTGTATTGCTTTCCTTTGTAGCCTCATCATCAGTCACATTGTTCTCAGTAGCAGCAACATCATTGATCTCGTCATCGTTGGCATACTCCTTCTCTTTATCAATGGCCTCATCATCAACATACATGGAGAAACTATAATATTCCTGATCGCTTGTGAGATTGATAGCAATCAGGTCCTCTTCGGATCGGATAGATGATGATGGTAAATAGTCGAGCTACCCTGTAGTAGAAGAGTTAGCCAACTATGCAATTTGAGATTCAATCGCCAAACTTTGAGTTTCTAATTCTTTGATCGCCTCGGCTTGTTCTTCAGAACTCTTTAGCATTTTATTCAGGATATCCCACATCTCATTTGTCTGATCAGCTTGCACATCTACGCTGGGTTGAGAAACATGTATATCTTCTTGTAGAGGAGGATATTGATATTCTTGCTGTGGCGGCTGCTCATATGACTGATAATATTGTTGTTGTGGCGGCTGCTCATATGACTGATAATATGACTGATAATATTGTTGCTCAAACTGTTGCTGATTATGATATGAAAAATTTTGAGCACCATTGTCCTGGTAGTAGAAATCTGGTTGATTCACACATTCTTGATCAAAAGTGTTTGAATACTGATTGTACCCATATCCTTCTTCAAAAGAATTCATTTGTCCCAACTGAGCACTCTGAGAATTATAGACATTGTAAGAGCATTCAAAACCAAAGTGACCCTGCACACCGCAAATTTGACAGAAGTTGTAAGTTTTAGGGGCCACTTGTGACATCTCATTGATACTCATTGGACGCATAGTGGTCTCTGTAGGGTTGAATGAGGCAATTTCTTGAGTGCGTGCCTCCAACATGGAAGAGAGTAGTGCTAAAGTATCAACTTCACCCATAGTAACCTGTAAACACTCAACAAAGCCAAGAAAACGTAGTAAAATCTGCCTCAATTGGAACAAAGGTTCCAACGAGACAATGGAAACAATCGAAACAACTAAATTAAAATCAACAGAAACTCGCTGTCTCCCCGGCAGCGGCGCCAAAAACTTGATGTGTCAAATTATACCTAACCGCAAGCGCACAGTGTCTATTGCTAGTACAAATGGCAAGCGGGTCGAATCCACAAGGAGACAGGTTCTACTAATTCTTTTTCAGTTATCGCTAATTGTTTCAAGGGTCATACGAATATGTGAAATTATTAATTAACTAATTAAACAAGATTAACACTAATTAAACAGATGATAAACAAATTATTTAAAACCTAGGGCAATCAGGTCCATCATGCTTACACAATTGGCTCTTAAGCTAAAGCAATCAATGTGATCCTATAACTAGAGTATGTTAATCTCTTTCAAGCATTAACACTCTCGAAATATTCAACACAATTAACCACTTTTAGTAATTCAATCAATCAGGTAATTAGAGTCAAGTTAATCTCTTCCAAGAATTAACGTTCTCAGAAATCCAATGATGCTTCCGCACTCAAATTCAATTCTGCTAATCGTATGTGTGCCTCTAGTAAGTAAATCTCTCGATCCATACCCCTATTTGCATATAATTAATCCATGATATTGGCCAATTACACAAATTAATGATTAAAACATATCAATCAGAATTAACCATAACCAATCAAATCACTATGAAATTCATGCCAATATTAGTGCAAACATGGCTTCCCTTTAAGCCCTAGAAATAACTACTCGCTAATAATTAAACAAGTAAAACAACTAGTAAAACAAGAAAACATAATTAAACTAATAAGAACAAAGAAAAGATTAAGAGAACAAAACCTTCAAACTTCAATGTTGTCACCCAAAAGAAGAGTCATGGTGTTTCTCTACATCTCCAACTAATAATACTAATCTACTCTAAACTATATTATTTGATCTAATATTACCTCTTTTTTAATGATGTATCCCAAGATGTGTTTATATAGCCTCTTGAAGTCTTGCCCAGCAAGAAAATACCAAAACAGAATTATAATAGAATTTCTGCAAAATACGTTTCCTAAACTGATTCTGTTTTTAAGGAAAATTCGTGGCTAACTTTTCTTCAGATATTCTGGAACGTTCCAATCGTAATTGGACCTCTGGACCACTTTAGAATGATAGAGAATCTCGTTAGCTTCGCGTGGACTGCTTACGGGCCTCAAATGGAGTTGTAGAACTCAAGATATGGCCAAAATAGTAAAAACTGTAATTTTTCAACACCGCGCGCGTGCAACCTGCGCCCATCAGTCTGTTCTTCGCGCAACCTGCGCCCACCACGCGCAACCTGCTCGTGAAACACCTGTCCCATATTATAGAAAATCTCCCAAGCTTCGCGTGGGCAGTAAGATCGCTGAAAACGGACTTCTAGAACTCCAGATATGTCCAAAACAGTGTAGACTGCGCAGCCTTCCCGGAAAATCCGAATTTTAATCAATTTAATCTCCAAAAACGATAGAAGCATCAACCTTAATCAACATTCTCGTAAATCTGCACAACTAAGCAAAACACATTAAAACTACAAGAAACTTGAGTCCAAGACAATCAATTTAAGCCGATTTAGAATGCTCCAAGTAGATATAAAATCCACTTATCGTCTAGTAAACTCGCTGGAAAAATCGTCCAAGATCACTGCGAAATTCAATTTGCAATTATTCGAAACATACTTCCAATTTTCAATTGCATAGTTTACATTTGCTGCAAATTTAAATTTCCACCTGATTATCCATGTTCATACGTGTGTGATCTATTTTACTCTATAGTTGATCTATCAACGTCTTATTGAAAAAATCAATGCATTACGTATTATTTTATTTTTGAATGTCATTTGACATACGAATAAGTTCTATCTTAGTTGATAGGATCTTGCATTGTTTTTTTTTTCAAATCAATCTTACATTGTGTTATATAGGATCAAGAATTTGATTATCCTCGTTGATGAGAATCAACAAGCAGTTCCAACTGTTGGGATATTTTGTTTAATTCAAACATATATCCTGTTATTCTAGTTATAGAAATAAAGTGTTGATATGTTAACATGATTTGGTCAATCGTAATTGAGAGATTATAGGAGTCTGAATTCGTTTATCTTGAGCAGCAAGAATAAGATATTATTGAGAGATTATAGGTGAGAGATTATAGGAGTCTTGAATATTGTTTTTCTATTTAAACAATGTAATCGTATTATTTTTATATCAATGAGAAGATGAGTTTACAAAGAAATTAAAAAAATAGAGTAAAAATATTTTGTGTTATTTGATTTGTTTTATTTTGACTTTTCAGGTACTTAATTGCGGCTTGAGTTAGTTCTTCGTGGAAATAATTGCTAAGCTATTTCGGGTACTATTTTTCTTCCCCAAATTTATTTTTTTTTAAAAAAAATTAGTTTAGTTTTTTTTTAGATAATTTCGAGCTCAATTAGAAAGGTACCTAAAAGAGAAAGTA
Source organism: Kitagawia praeruptora (assembly GCA_037693485.1). Classification (NCBI taxonomy): domain Eukaryota; kingdom Viridiplantae; phylum Streptophyta; class Magnoliopsida; order Apiales; family Apiaceae; genus Kitagawia; species Kitagawia praeruptora. The sequence continues at coordinate 37,886,483 of CM075353.1, read as the reverse complement.
ATTTGGAATTATTCAAACTCTTTGGTGTCTAGGCAAGTGTATCACTTACCTGGCCAATTAAGATTGGTGTCTAGGATGGCGGTTCTCTAATTCAGCGCCTTGTTTCAAGGAAGTGCCCCCGCTTGACTAGCCAATCGGTTTGAATAAATCTAGATTTATGAACTTTTTGGTGGTCCAAACGTTAGGATCTGTCTAAATTCTTTTTAGGATAACTTAGGATTAGATTTTTTTTTCCTTTTCTTTTGTGTATTTTTTTTATGTGCTAATTGCTAGTTAATATAGAATTCTTGCAAGTGTATGCACACTTGGAATTAGCGGTTATTTAACTCGCCCACCCGTTAGACTTTAGGTCACTCACTTCCATCCATCACCATGGGAGATACTTTACCTCCTCCTTCTACCACACTCCACCATATCTTTTATCCCGAACAAACAAATTGTAGGTCTCTTCTTGAAAATGAACACGAGACTGATGAAGAACTTAGGGAATTGTTTAGGGATATGTCATCCATAGAAATGCTTGAGGAGCTAAATGCCATTACTATAAAGTGGGAGACCCAATGTGTGGAGAGTTCTTTCGAGCGTAAAATCTTTGAAAACCCTTTCATGATAAAACCTCATAGACTTTCACTTTTTCCTCCTTATTATGAGTTTAGTTTCTTAAAGGCCCGTGACACTGATTCATCTTTTATTTTTCTTGACCAAGGAACCCAAATTAATAATCAGTTTCAACAACATAAGGAATAACATACTTGGTTTAGGATATCTAATAAGGGAGAATGTTTATTCGAGGTTTACAACCTTGATTGCGACATTGATGATTACACTTTTGATGACTGCTTAAGAAATCTAGAACACTTTCATGTTTGGTGTAAGCATAAGTTTTGGGAGAGACTTCATGGCCTAGTCAAGCAAGGTATTGGATAGTAGTCAAGATTTGATATGGGGAGACATGTACAATTGTATATTTTGTATAGTTTTTTTTCTCCTTCTTTGTAAACAGGATATTGTAGCAAGTTCCGATTTTTCTCCTTCTCCACCATAGTGCAAGAATGGTACACCTCTATCTCTATTGTGTTTCCTTTTCTTTAACATTGAGGACAATGTAATTTTTGATATGGGGGGAGTCATTGTGATTAGCTTCAATCCTGTTATTTTGTATCTTCAAAAAATAAAATAAAATAAAAATAAATAAAAAATCATGCTATTATTGTAGATTTTTAGTGTTAAAATCATGTAGTATAAAAGTTGCATGTTAAAAGCATGTAGTTCATTCTATAATAGTATCTTGTTCTGTTTTTCTTCTATAGTGCATTCTGTTTAGTTGCATTGCATATGAAGATCCTTAGTCTGTTGGTAGTTCAAGTTATTAGCCGTTGACGAATCTTGTGCCCATAAAACATGACACAAGTCTTGCCATGATCACAAATTGCCATGATTTATGTATGCTTAGTACGCACTTGTATTAGTGGTGTGTCTTGGTAACTTTTGTTCCAAATGTTTAAGGGGGACGTGTCGCGAATTGGGTGTGCCTTTAGAGGAGCTGCCATTAGGTCAGCTTAAAAACTTTAAGTCTCCACCTTTGAGCTAAGAGTCGTAGTAGTATAAGTTTGGGGGGAAGCTTGGGGGTTAAGCACTTTCAAAAAAAAATTCAAAAATTAAAAAAATAAAAAGAAAAAAAGAAAAAAAAGAATAAAAAGAATAAAAAAATTGTTACAGTGTACAAGTACCGATAACGTTAATTGTTAGTGGGGAAGTTGACTAGGTTGGGCTCATTAATAACCCGAGTAAGTAAGTCTGAGGGGACTTTGTGCCTAGCAACCTAAGGCCTTTTATGGTCTGGGATTGCTGACCTAACGCTCGCTAAATGGGTATTAGTGTATAAGTCTGTTGGGACCTCAACCATTACACGGTCAATCTAACCACTAGCATTAGAAATGGGGTTCTTTGGTTGGTAGAGCCTTATGGACTCCGTGACTCACTTGCACTGAGGAGCGTTGGACTTAGGCCGAACAAATAAACACCAAAGGTGATGACCTCATACCAATAATTTAGTGTGTGAATAAAATAGAAGTAGGAATAAAGGTGCAAGAGCCCCACGTTAAGCCCAAATGGACACTTAGAGTCGAGGTAACGGGCTGTTGAAACTTAGTTTTTGGTCTGACCCTATGGCTTAACCAAAGAGGGTGACATCTAGCTAGTGGCATCTTTCCTAGTTTTCTAAAATGTGTTGCTAAGATTGTTCACACTTTACTCGTGTACACTAGCTGTAGCTCATGGTAGTGTTAGCCTGATAAATGTCATGTTAAAAGCACAATCAGAGGCACTAATGATGACTTGACAAAAACCAACGGTAAGGGATCTTTGCATCATCATATAGAATAATTGCATTCATGTAGGTGCATGAAAGATTTTATGGGTATATCTTCTGTAAACCCTTAGGAGACAAAACTCCTCTTGTAGAGATCGTCTACGAGTTTAACGGGTTGGTACACCTAAAAGTATCCGTGATTCCTACGACAGTGAGTATAGGTTCTTCTTTAATCTCGAGGACGAGCTTGACTTTGATATGGGGGAATTTGATAACACATTTTAATTGTATATTTTTAATGAATAATTGAATAAAATGGTACATTATTTTTCCCATTTATGCTTGGTTGTGTGGTTTTATTGATTGTGCAGATATTGAGAAGATCTTAACGATTTGGTCAAATATTGGAGAATATGTGCATTAAAACCAAGATTTCAAGCCACATCGTCACGAGTCAGCAGAATCGTGGTGAATCAAGCAAGATATCGGATCAAATGGGAATGTTGAGCAAGCGCTTTGTCACAAAGATTATTGTGAATAAATTAGAGATCTTTGTAATTAATGCTCCAATGTAAAGTTTTAGTATAAATAGACCCCTAGACTCATTGTATAGAACATCTCTAGCTTCTACCAACACACCTCTCACCTCTTACCTCTTACACCTCTCTTGTAAATTTGTAGTGTAGGATAGTTCTTCTTCTCTTTCTTGTGAATTGTATTTAATAAAGGTCAAGTTCGTCTCCACATCTGGTATGAGTTCTTTAATTTATATTATGAATGTTTTGATTATGCTTGGCTAGAGTCCCTGTCTAGAGGGCGAGTGTAGTTGGCTGATATACATGAATTTCATTGGTGTACGTGTTTCATTGTGATGTATTTGTTTCATTGATTTTCTTTAATATCATATCTATGTGAGTAATTTCATACGAGCCACACAAGTAGAGTTGGGAGTTCGTATAGTTCCATACGATTTTTGAGAATTGATTTACGTTGAGACATTTATACAAAGTTATTTTTGTGACTTTTGAATGCAATTTGATTTGGAATTATTGGTTGTCTTTATTCCGAATACTTATGAATTTGATTGTTATTAAAAGTAAATATTTTAAACACCATAATTTTCATATTTAGCCGATGAAATTTGTCCTTTAGATATTTCTGTCATTAGTGCTAGTTAATCGTTTTGTTAGTTTATAAATTAAAAACTTTAATCGCGTTCTCTGTGGATCGACCCGTACTTGCCCCCGTACTCACGTACGCCCGTGCACTTGCGGTTTTTATTACTTAACAGATTTTTCCTCAACAAGTTTTTGGCGCCGCTGCCGAGGATCGAACCCGGGTCACCCGCGTGACAGGCGGGAATACTTACCACTATATAATCTCAAACTCATCTTTAAACTATGGAGATAACCAAGACAAAAGAAGGTTCTGTGGGTTTAAGCTATCCAATGCTAACGAAAAGTAACTACACAACATGGTCCCTGAAAATGAAGGTTTTCATGAAGGCGCAAGGCGTTTGGGGTGCGATCGAAGGAGACCCAAAGACTGTTATTGATGAGAGGATGGTACAGATAGCTCTTGCAGCTATATACCAAGGCGTGCCAGAAGAAGTACTGTTGACTATTGCTGAGAAAGAAACTGCAAAGGAAGCTTGGGAAGCCATTAAAACGATGTTTGTGGGAGCAGAGCGAGTGAAGGAGGCTAAGGTACAAACTTTGAAGGGAGAGTTTGAGTCTCTTACCATGAAGGAGACAGATAGCATCGATGAGTTTTGTATGAAGCTGAGCGGGATAGCAACCAACATACGAGTTCTTGGAGAAGTGATGGAGGAGTCAAGCGTTGTGAGGAAGATCCTACGTGCAGTCCCTGATAAATTTCTCCAGATTGCTTCAAATATCGAATAGTTCGGAGACATGAAAGCTATGACGGTTGAAGAGTTAGTGGGTCGTCTTAAAGCTCACGAGGAGAGGATGAAGGGCAGGTCCGAGAGCGCAGACAGACAACAACTTCTCTTGGCATCTCAGAATCAAAGAACTAGAGGTGGTTATTTCCATGACAAGAGTAGGATCAGGTGCTACAACTGTAACACCTTGGGACACTATGCGTCAGAATGTAGCAAACCACGACGGGAAAGAGAGAAGAGGCAGGAAGTAAACATGGCAGTCATTGAGGATGATGAACCAGCTTTGTTATAGTCATAATTATAGCCATAAGGGCTCAGATTATTAGCCATAAGGGCTCAGATTATTAGCCATACGGGCTCAGTTTAATAGCCATACGGGCTCAGTTGAATTAGCCATACGGGCTCAGTCGAATCAGCCATACGGGCTCAGTTTAAAAGCCATACGGGCTGGACGGATGCATCATACATGTTTGAATTAAGGGAGAGATTGTTGGGATATTTTGTTTAATTCAAACATATATCATGTTATTCTAGTTATAGAAATAAAGTGTTGATATGTCAACATGATTTGGTCAATCGTAATTGAGAGATTATAGGAGTCTGAATTCGTTTATCTTGAGCAGCAAGAATAAGATATTATTGAGAGATTATAGGTGAGAGATTATAGGAGTCTTGAATATTGTTTTTCTGTTTAAACAATGTAATCATATTATTTTTATATCAATGAGAATATGAGTTTTCCTCTCGGTTAAACACTCAGTATACGTATTCTTAGTTTTTTTTCTTACACCAACTTGGCCTATGACTAGAGCACGAAGCAAACGGGTTAGGGAAGCACTTAATGGGCTAATTCAAGAGATATGGGACAAGTCTGAAACAACTAATCCAAGCTTGGGTGCAACTGAAGAGGGAAGAGTAATAAATATCATACAAGCTGTTGACGAGGCTAATCTCTCTTACTAATGAATTTGATTTGTCAGTTAATTGACACCTACATTTCAAACTGTCCAAAATAAGTGGTTGATTGTTCTACTATCTAAGATATTCCAGTTGTGATATCTTTCCATGGAGGTGTAGATATTTGTAGACAAGCTTTCCTTCCTTTTATCATCTGTTGGCTGAGTCTTCAGATATCATTTGATTCTCCAATTCACTAGTGTAAAATATAAATTTTCACATATTCATAATTTTAACTTCATTTTCATCACATTCATTGAAGGGTCATGACCAACATTCGTTGAGACTGCTTGATAACATTCATTGAATCTTTCTCTTCCTTCGACAAATAACACTTGGATCACACAACTTCTCACACATATAAAATGTCTAACCACAATCTATTTACATCAACTTGAACATTATTCTATTTAGATTTAGAAACGGAAGTTTCATTGTGGAAAATTCCTAATCAAGTAATGTTTCATAAAGATGTCATTAGTTGACTAATTACAATTTAATATAAAAATTTAGTTTTAAGTGTTATGATTTAAACATGTAAATTCCTAATATGAAAGGAGAAAATAAAAAATTAGAATCTTCTTCCAAAAATTTCTTTTCGTGAATTTGTTTTGTTGATTTTTTTTTCTATTTTTCTAATTTGGATTGAAAATAGTTAAACACATTATTGTTAAGTAGGTTTTCGCATCACTTTCTTCTAACAACACATGAACATCATAACAAGTATTGTCCTCTTACGATAGTCGAAAGCATCGCCACTTAATAGTAATCTTTTGATTGCTATTTTTCCAAGATCTATCAAATAAACCCTTTTGGAATAAATATTCAGCCGCCTGTGAACCTTCAGGTACTGTTTTATTCAATGTTTGTTAAATTATTCTTTTACCCGCAAATGCAATATAGGCATTGGGTTCGACAATAATGATATCTCCCAACATACCAAAACTCGCAGTTACTCCCTATAGTAGGAGTTTTAAGAATTGGTACATAGAAAAGCTTTTTATTTGATTGATAATCATATAAAGCAGAAGATGTAATAACCCGTATTTTTCAAGAAATTATTTTATTATTATTTTGATAATAATAATGTTTTCCTAAAATGAGGAGGAATTTTTTTTATTTTATTATTCAATTATTTAATTATTTTCGGTTAAGTGGAACCGGGTCCCATTTTAAAATTTTATGGACCAAGTAGATATATCGAGTCAATAAATTATTTGGATAAAGATTTAATTTTGGAGTGTGGGATTATTTAGTAAAAATTTTAATTTAAATTATTGAATAATTTAGAGATTTTAAAATCCTTAGAAAACGATTATTTTAATTATTTGGGGAATTGTAGAAATTACGTGATTAATTTATAATATCGAGAATTTGAGATTTTACTAAAACAATATTGTTTTTAGTATTTTAATAAAGCCCTGTAAATTGTGAATTGTGAATCACAATTATTATTTTTATGATTTGATTTTTATAAATTATTATTGATTTGTAAAATGCATATCAATTTAGAAAATTAAGATTTAATTCTAATTCTTTCTCCAAAAGTCTTTAAAAATATTCTAGTATTTAATTATGCTAGAAATTTTATTTTTACAAATTAGAGTTTTTAAATCTAAATATTATTTAGAGTATGTAGTGATTAATTGTATTGCTTTATTTGTTATTGGGCTTGGGCCCATTAGGGTTGAACAAAAACACTAACACAGCTCAAATACATACATCGATACACACACAGAAGAGCCGCACAAACACAGTTCGGGGGAGGGGGGAATAGAAGACAGCGGGAGAAAAGAAATCTGTGGGGGAAGAGAAAGAGGAATTGGGGGTTAATTATATTCATATATGTGTGTATATAGTGTGTGCGTGTATCTATATTAGTGTGTGTGCGTGTGTGTGTTGCAGGTGGAAGTCGTGAGGGAGAGGGAGCAGTGGGGGTCGAGTTGTGCTACAACAGGTCGGAGGAGGCCACGCGGGGGATGGCCGGAGACAAGGAGCAGCGGCGGCAAGGCCACGGTGGTGGCAGGTGCGCGCGGTAGAGAGAGAGAGAGAGAGAGAGAGAGGGAGAGGAGAGGCTGGACAGAGAAAGATTTCGGGGGAGATTCGTGGTGGGTCGGACCGGAACGGAAATGGTATAATTTCGTGTCCACCTATTTAATTTCCGTATTTTAAATTATTTAATTGTTTTAATTTAGTTAGTTGTAAATTATGAGATGTATGTGTTAATTTTGATAATTAGTGTATATTGAAATTGGAGAGAATGGTTGTAATTTAATTAGTGTAAATTGTGGTAATTTAATTGACTTTAAATTGTGAGATTATTGTGGTAATTAAATTAGATTTAATTGCGAGGTTAATTATGGTGGTAATTAGTTAGTTTAAATTGCGAGGTTAATTATGGTGGTTTAATTAGTTTAAATGGAAAGCTTAATGTGGTAATGGGTATAATTAGACTAAAATTGTAAGATTATGATTATTGGTTGAATTTTCGATATTTAATTCGGAAGGTATGTTTGTAATTATAAGTGTTGAGTTTAATTATGAGTCTGATTAAAGGTTCGGGTTAGTGGTTGTTAATTGTTAAATGACTAATTGTTAATTGTTAGTGAGTAATTATTAATTGTCGGATAATAAATTCGGGTCAGTTGTCAAGTAATTGTTAAGTGCTAATTGCTAATTGTTAGTTTCCTATTGAAATTGTTAATTGCTAAGTGCTAAGTGCTAATTGTTAATTGCTAAGTGCTAATTGTTATTGTCACATGAGGTATAGTTATAAGAGTTGGCTTATTGGTAAATGTCTATGTGCTAAATGGTATAAGTCGGGTCGTAGCAATTGTTAGAAGTCATAGTGCCAACTACGTGGTGTTGGCTTAAATGTAGATAAACTTAGTTTACTTTCCTTAAATGTTGAGGTGCCGCATGTCTGGGCGGATACTTTTCCTTATGTGCTAGTTGCCGCATGTCTGGGCGGGTACTTTTCCTTATGTGCTAGTTGCCGCATGTCTGGGCGGGTACTTTTCCTTATGTGCTAGTTGCCGCATGTCTGGGCGGGTACTTTTCTTATTTGTTTACCTTGCTGCAAGTTGAGGCAGCTTTATTTTTATTTAAAACAGGGTTGAAATTGTTTTGTTGGCATGGAGGGGCTGAGCCCATAGTCCGATAAACGAATACTACATGCCGAAATTTTCTAAAAATCCCCTGCATTTTAATTTATTTAACTTATTTGATTTCAAGGGTTTAAAGGTATGATTTGGGTGTTAACTGTTTATGTGGATATGTGTTAAGTGAATTAATTCAAGGGTAATTGTTGTCTCGAGGATTATGTGCTAATTCGAGGATTAAATGTGTCTTGAAGATTAAATGGGTATTATGAGTCTTTATCGAGGGCTAAGTATGTTTTGAGGATTACTTGTTAATTAACTTGTGACAAGAGTATGTCAATAGTATTATGGTCAAAAATGTTAAGTGGAGTTTTGACTAAGTGTTATAACTGTGTAGTGTTATGATGTGTTAGCACCAGGAAATGTCTACTTTAAAAAGGGGACTTTTCCATTTCTTTTCTTTACTATAATATGTTATGTGCAATAAGTGGTATTAGAATAGTCAACTATAGGGAGGACACCTATAGTTTGACTTTATGTTATTTAGTGATAATCCCGAGTTGTGTCTACTCGATATACGAGGTAGGACTGACACGCACTCATAACTATTTCAGTACCATTAGGGCGAAATCAAATTGGAGCGACGTGCATCCAAAAAGGAAGATCGAGACGTCAGGTAAGGTCCATGGAATTACTTGGACGAGGTGCGAAGCATTTGTTCGCGGGTTATATTTTCTGCTAAGGACCAGAGGCAAGTTTACTATGCATACTCTATTGTTCAGAGTATATTTATTTTAAATGTATGAAATGCGTTAAATAAGTTTTCAATCCATAATCGCGAGTTTTTCCAACCTTGTACTTCTTCTCCCAAATCATTGTATTCCTTGCTTTGCCAACAATATTAAATCCTGCTCGTGCAATAACCAAAACCCCATGGCTTATAATACTGTTGATGAGCAGTGATATTTTTATGGCTCTATATCTTGATTTATACGGTATATATATATCTATAAACTTTTCGTACTATGGTAGTGGACTATATGTTATGAGGTATATATTTATGTATCAGAATAAGAAAGGCTCCAAGGGTAGAGCGTGTGTTGAGTTATCGAGCTTAGCCCGCGTGTCGGGGCTATTTTGTATTGTATGTTTTCGAAAACCCGGGCAAGGCTTTTAAAAAGAATTTCGCAATAATTAACCTAAAGGCAACATCACCAATAAACCGGTGTTTATTTAATTAATAGATGCTCCTGAAAGCATTTACTAATTCAATAAACCTCATTCGCCTAATTAAATTTATTTAATTAGATGAATATCATTTTCAAAAACGCTTTCTTAAAATCACTTTGTCCCGGAGAAATAATAAAACAATTTAATGGAGTGATTCTATCTAGTATATTATTTATCGGAGATAGTTTATTTTCAATACGGATTAAAGATATTCCAATGGTTATAAATTGGTTACTTTCAGCTTAAACCAGCTAGATTGATATCAATATATGTTACTTGAATGCTTATTAATTATTTCTTATTGACCGAGAGTCAGTAGTAGTTATTTGATAAAGTGGCTAAAGTTTGGAGACTGCTGGAGAGATTTCGTCTTGATTTTGATTAGAAATATTCCAAGAGTTGTATTTGGGTGTTTTGTGGTTATTAAATATTCCAGTATTAATAGTAAATATTATTTGAATATTACTTAATAAATGAATATTAATTTGAGTATTCTTTTAAAAAGGGATTATTGAATATTTATTATTTGTTACATAGTAGTCAAATATTTATTAAATACTCTAAGTGTTTTGAAGGTTATAAAACACTATTTAAAGGTTGTCTAAGGACTTTCTTAGTCATTTAAAATATTATATTATATTTTGAATCTATCTAGGTAAGTTACTTTTCAAGAACTTATATATATATGGAATTACCCTGTTGTGGTTACAAGCTTTACGCGTACCATTTTCCATGTGTGATCACAAAACCCTGTGTCGAGATTGATATCGGTACAAGTGTATATCTATACTTGAACTCTTTTGAACTCAAAACATTTTCGGAAACCCCTGGTCAGGTTTTACTCTCTTGCTCGTTTTTCAAGAAATTATCGGTCGACTGAAGTCGAACTTCAACTACTCAAGTTTTCTATCAAAATGATTTTGACAAGAAAAGAAAAAGGGGACTCTGGCAGGTGTGGGAGTCGTTGACGAACGATTCCCGGGATGTGTAAGCGGCCGTGAGCCAGGCGGTCCATCAATTATTATTCCGGCCCATGTGTTGCCGAAGGATGATTACGGATGTAGTTTTCATCGAGGGTGATTACGGATGTAGTTTTCACTCAAGGATAGTTACGGATGTAGTTCTATCCTTCTACCGGTAGAGAAGACCCGCGGATTATTGGACTTGGATGTGGCGACTGATCATCGTCAATCCTTGTCAGGTTTTTATGTTTTCATTAAGTCCCATCCTCCACTTTGGAAAAATACTCAAACACTGCTTCTTAGGCCTAAGTGCCAAGTAGCCGATAGTGTTGTTTTCAATTTTGAAAGATGATGAATTCATGCAGTATCTAGAACTGCAGGATTATTCTAACAATAATGGCACGTACTTGTGCACTTTTGCAATTATTCAAAAGATGAAAGTTGGTTCATCGGTTATTGATGTTAAATCCCAAATGTTTTGCTTCAAGAGCTTTGACTCTCTTCCTATCAGTTATTTCTGAGTTTAACTTATCAAGTGGTAACGAACTTATATCCTGTACAGAATCTTGAACTGTAAGGTGTTTTGCTGATAATGATATACTCATGTGTATATATACTTACAAACTTGAGGAGTATTAAAAATGGAACTTTATAATGGTTTGGTTTATGAAGGGTGGTAATAACTATCTTAGCAGCATATTGAACTGCATATTTTGAAAGGCTCCCTAAGAGGTTATCAATACTATGAGTATGGTATGTGGATAAGGCATGAGGATTACTATTGTTGACATAAACTTACTTTATTTATCTGATGTTACTCGAAATGTCATATATCCCCTACTGAGGTTTCATTGTTGTAAATATTTCGAAATTGATATTAAGTATCGTTATGTTTCAAAAACTCCATGTGTATATTGATATATATTGTTGTGCTCTATTAATACTTGCTGGGCAATTCTTTCGCTCATACTTGCTTGTTTTAAATATTAACCTTTCAGAGGAAGGTAGATGATTGAGGCTTATCTGCATGGCTCAGAAGAAGCAGGCAGTACGCCTTGTGAAGATGATATGATCCAGAACATAGATAGCTGGAGTAAGTTATATATAAGTGTATTGATGTGTATTATGTATATATCACTTTGTACAGGATAGTACTAGTGCTAGTGTACTTCTCAACGAAGCTACACTAGTAGGATAGGATTTGTAATACTCAGGGTGATGTAATTAAATGGATGTAATAAAGATGTAAAGATTTTAGTTCTTGTTTCTAGCCCTATGACCTAAAAGATGCTTGGTGGTTGGGGTCGCAGAGTTATATTTCAGTTTTAATGATTACAGATGGCTTAATGTTGTTAAACAGGTTATTAATGTTAAGGATTTCCGCGTGACGACCAAATCCCTGACCCCGGATTTGGGGCGTTACAGAAATGGTATCAGAGATGAGGTTATAGTAAACTAGAAACGAGAGTGAGTAGGAGTGTGTATAGTTATGTGAGAACGCCAGAACTCATGTAGAGTTCATGTTGGACTATTGGATATAGTACCAATGATTAAGATAAGATTTTGAGGAATATGTGGATACAGACTTCACTTCTTGTGGTGATGAACGTCTGCTAAAGAACTCTTAGAGACAAGTGTTGGTTGGCAGGGGCATAGAGCGCCCGAGGCCTAAATTTAAGATGATTTTAGGGGATTCATGGAGGCAGTTATGTATTCCCCGAACTATAAGGAATTTCAATATGATGGTGAATGATAGAAAGATGACATCTAGTATTATGGCAAGGATGAGTTGAGATAGCATCCGTACTGTTAAAATTCCAAAAAGGGAAGCAAAACAAGATCACTATGAAAGAATATTAGTCGAAGTTACGGATATTAAATTTCTCGAGCCTAAGAGGGTTTTAGGTAATATTACAAATGGAGTGGTGGATAGACACCGATTGTTTCAATTGATTGTAGAGACAAATGGCAAAGTTGAGGTTTGTCAATAAAGACGAGATATATTTTAAGAATCAAGACGGACTGAGAAAGTCTGAGAGAGACTAGTACGAAGGTTGTTATGCCAAAAAGGGGTAAGCTTAAGTTGCACACGGAATTGTCATGAGGACAGGAACATGTGGTATAAATACGGTTATAATGGTGACTGGATCTAAGTATGTATTTCCAGCAATGTTCCAGAATATCGCCCACTCGACACGTGGAATTCGTCGTTGCTAGGGGCGACACCGGTATCGAAGTCTTCTCGAAGAATAGAACGCTTGCGTGAGATGCTTGCGCCGAGTCGAATAGAACTCCTTAATATCGTAAAATGCCGATGGTTGAATGTCTAGCGACTATTACGAGTCGACGATGACGTCGGTTATCGAGCACCTTAGGGTGTGCGTGGAAAAGAAGAGCGCTACAATCGAACAATTATCCGTCAGAGGAGCCGATGTGAAAGGCATCCGTGGAGACCTTGGCATTACCCTCCTCAATTATGAATCATTTTGATTACTTCCCCAGTCTGAGTTATTTGATATCTCCCCATTTGCAACTTATGTTTATTACCTCCCCAATCGACGAATTATTTGACACATCCCCGTGCATAAATTATTTTAATTACCTCCCCAATATATGAATTATTTGACATCTCCCCATGTGTAAATTGTTTTGATTACCTCCCTAATCCATTATCTATCCTGACATCTCTCCAAGAGAGAATTTTGATAAAGAATATACTCCCTCTTCGAAGTTGTTCTTCAATACTCGTGTTAAACCATATTTAATTTCGATTGTGCCAGAAGCTGTCATTATTCCTGCCTTCAGATTTCTGAAGCCCTATCGAATGATGTTATTTCAAACTTCCACTTTCCTTCAATAATGGATGATTCTATGGTGATATAGCACCACTTGCTTATTGAATACCAGTATCTTTCTGGTTATCCTTTTCTTTGGAAATCACACCTTTGGAATCCGTTCAATTCGACTCCAAGGTGTCCTTTGAGAATTATTTGTTGAAAGACGATAATTATTATCTTCACTTCGAATTGCTTTCATACTTCTCAGCTTCCACTGAGACGAACAACCCTATACTTATAGGGGACACAAGGGCTATCTGTCTGTGTGATAGAAGTCTGACGGGACGCCGTCACTTGTGAGTTGTGAAATACAAGAAGGCTAACTACCTTTAGTAATGTCTTAACTGAGACACGCAACGTGAGTTCTTATGATCATATTGATCTCTCAGTAAATTCTCTTATTTCAAATAAGGTTTACTTTAATACTCATAACCTTATGATCACCAGTGTGTAACAATTGCCTTGATATGACAGCTGTCTTTTCAAAGGTCCCTGATTCCTATTACCTCTAATGAATTTCAAGGGGATGCCAACCAGGTCGGCCAAGTCATAAATTCGCTGATAGAAACTAGATTCGCAACGAAATCGCCAAGAGCAGGAGCGAATTCCAACACGAATAGAATATCAGTGATGTATAGATAGAATTGGTTCGTTCTCTCTCTCAAGAATATCATGTTAATAGAGTCAGTGAACTCTCTCTCTTAAGGATAGTATAATAATAGAAAATTGGGCAAGACGTATATGTGAAAGGAATGATGGTGGGTTATAAGACTCCAGCGATAATAGTGTCAGATAGAGAATCGAGGTTTGAATTGAGATATTGGAGAAGTTGTTTACGAAGAGACACTATCTCCTGTTTTGCAGAATAAGTGTTGATGATAAAAGAGTTAAGGAATCCCAGTAGTGGCCTTAGCTGATTCCGTGGACGGAATCCTTTTAAGGAGGGTAGACTGTAATAACCCGTATTTTTCAAGAAATTATTTTATTATTATTTTGATAATAATAATGTTTTCCTAAAATGAGGAGGAATTTTTTTTATTTTATTATTCAATTATTTAATTATTTTCGGTTAAGTGGAACCGGGTCCCATTTTAAAATTTTATGGACCAAGTAGATATCTCGAGTCAATAAATTATTTGGATAAAGATTTAATTTTGGAGTGTGGGATTATTTAGTAAAAATTTTAATTTAAATTATTGAATAATTTAGAGATTTTAAAATCCTTAGAAAACGATTATTTTAATTATTTGGGGAATTGTAGAAATTACGTGATTAATTTATAATATCGAGAATTTGAGATTTTACTAAAACAATATTGTTTTTAGTATTTTAATAAAGCCCTGTAAATTGTGAATTGTGAATCACAATTATTATTTTTATGATTTGATTTTTATAAATTATTATTGATTTGTAAAATGCATATCAATTTAGAAAATTAAGATTTAATTCTAATTCTTTCTCCAAAAGTCTTTAAAAATATTCTAGTATTTAATTATGCTAGAAATTTTATTTTTACAAATTAGAGTTTTTAAATCTAAATATTATTTAGAGTATGTAGTGATTAATTGTATTGCTTTATTTGTTATTGGGCTTGGGCCCATTAGGGTTGAACAAAAACACTAACACAGCTCAAATACATACATCGATACACACACAGAAGAGCCGCACAAACACAGTTCGGGGGAGGGGGGAATAGAAGACAGCGGGAGAAAAGAAATCTGTGGGGGAAGAGAAAGAGGAATTGGGGGTTAATTATATTCATATATGTGTGTATATAGTGTGTGCGTGTATCTATATTAGTGTGTGTGCGTGTGTGTGTTGCAGGTGGAAGTCGTGAGGGAGAGGGAGCAGTGGGGGTCGAGTTGTGCTACAACAGGTCGGAGGAGGCCACGCGGGGGATGGCCGGAGACAAGGAGCAGCGGCGGCAAGGCCACGGTGGTGGCAGGTGCGCGCGGTAGAGAGAGAGAGAGAGAGAGAGAGAGGGAGAGGAGAGGCTGGACAGAGAAAGATTTCGGGGGAGATTCGTGGTGGGTCGGACCGGAACGGAAATGGTATAATTTCGTGTCCACCTATTTAATTTCCGTATTTTAAATTATTTAATTGTTTTAATTTAGTTAGTTGTAAATTATGAGATGTATGTGTTAATTTTGATAATTAGTGTATATTGAAATTGGAGAGAATGGTTGTAATTTAATTAGTGTAAATTGTGGTAATTTAATTGACTTTAAATTGTGAGATTATTGTGGTAATTAAATTAGATTTAATTGCGAGGTTAATTATGGTGGTAATTAGTTAGTTTAAATTGCGAGGTTAATTATGGTGGTTTAATTAGTTTAAATGGAAAGCTTAATGTGGTAATGGGTATAATTAGACTAAAATTGTAAGATTATGATTATTGGTTGAATTTCCGATATTTAATTCGGAAGGTATGTTTGTAATTATAAGTGTTGAGTTTAATTATGAGTCTGATTAAAGGTTCGGGTTAGTGGTTGTTAATTGTTAAATGACTAATTGTTAATTGTTAGTGAGTAATTATTAATTGTCGGATAATAAATTCGGGTCAGTTGTCAAGTAATTGTTAAGTGCTAATTGCTAATTGTTAGTTTCCTATTGAAATTGTTAATTGCTAAGTGCTAAGTGCTAATTGTTAATTGCTAAGTGCTAATTGTTATTGTCACATGAGGTATAGTTATAAGAGTTGGCTTATTGGTAAATGTCTATGTGCTAAATGGTATAAGTCGGGTCGTAGCAATTGTTAGAAGTCATAGTGCCAACTACGTGGTGTTGGCTTAAATGTGGATAAACTTAGTTTACTTTCCTTAAATGTTGAGGTGCCGCATGTCTGGGCGGATACTTTTCCTTATGTGCTAGTTGCCGCATGTCTGGGCGGGTACTTTTCCTTATGTGCTAGTTGCCGCATGTCTGGGCGGGTACTTTTCCTTATGTGCTAGTTGCCGCATGTCTGGGCGGGTACTTTTCTTATTTGTTTACCTTGCTGCAAGTTGAGGCAGCTTTATTTTTATTTAAAACAGGGTTGAAATTGTTTTGTTGGCATGGAGGGGCTGAGCCCATAGTCCGATAAACGAATACTACATGCCGAAATTTTCTAAAAATCCCCTGCATTTTAATTTATTTAACTTATTTGATTTCAAGGGTTTAAAGGTATGATTTGGGTGTTAACTGTTTATGTGGATATGTGTTAAGTGAATTAATTCAAGGGTAATTGTTGTCTCGAGGATTATGTGCTAATTCGAGGATTAAATGTGTCTTGAAGATTAAATGGGTATTATGAGTCTTTATCGAGGGCTAAGTATGTTTTGAGGATTACTTGTTAATTAACTTGTGACAAGAGTATGTCAATAGTATTATGGTCAAAAATGTTAAGTGGAGTTTTGACTAAGTGTTATAACTGTGTAGTGTTATGATGTGTTAGCACCAGGAAATGTCTACTTTAAAAAGGGGACTTTTCCATTTCTTTTCTTTACTATAATATGTTATGTGCAATAAGTGGTATTAGAATAGTCAACTATAGGGAGGACACCTATAGTTTGACTTTATGTTATTTAGTGATAATCCCGAGTTGTGTCTACTCGATATACGAGGTAGGACTGACACGCACTCATAACTATTTCAGTACCATTAGGGCGAAATCAAATTGGAGCGACGTGCATCCAAAAAGGAAGATCGAGACGTCAGGTAAGGTCCATGGAATTACTTGGACGAGGTGCGAAGCATTTGTTCGCGGGTTATATTTTCTGCTAAGGACCAGAGGCAAGTTTACTATGCATACTCTATTGTTCAGAGTATATTTATTTTAAATGTATGAAATGCGTTAAATAAGTTTTCAATCCATAATCGCGAGTTTTTCCAACCTTGTACTTCTTCTCCCAAATCATTGTATTCCTTGCTTTGCCAACAATATTAAATCCTGCTCGTGCAATAACCAAAACCCCATGGCTTATAATACTGTTGATGAGCAGTGATATTTTTATGGCTCTATATCTTGATTTATACGGTATATATATATCTATAAACTTTTCGTACTATGGTAGTGGACTATATGTTATGAGGTATATATTTATGTATCAGAATAAGAAAGGCTCCAAGGGTAGAGCGTGTGTTGAGTTATCGAGCTTAGCCCGCGTGTCGGGGCTATTTTGTATTGTATGTTTTCGAAAACCCGGGCAAGGCTTTTAAAAAGAATTTCGCAATAATTAACCTAAAGGCAACATCACCAATAAACCGGTGTTTATTTAATTAATAGATGCTCCTGAAAGCATTTACTAATTCAATAAACCTCATTCGCCTAATTAAATTTATTTAATTAGATGAATATCATTTTCAAAAACGCTTTCTTAAAATCACTTTGTCCCGGAGAAATAATAAAACAATTTAATGGAGTGATTCTATCTAGTATATTATTTATCGGAGATAGTTTATTTTCAATACGGATTAAAGATATTCCAATGGTTATAAATTGGTTACTTTCAGCTTAAACCAGCTAGATTGATATCAATATATGTTACTTGAATGCTTATTAATTATTTCTTATTGACCGAGAGTCAGTAGTAGTTATTTGATAAAGTGGCTAAAGTTTGGAGACTGCTGGAGAGATTTCGTCTTGATTTTGATTAGAAATATTCCAAGAGTTGTATTTGGGTGTTTTGTGGTTATTAAATATTCCAGTATTAATAGTAAATATTATTTGAATATTACTTAATAAATGAATATTAATTTGAGTATTCTTTTAAAAAGGGATTATTGAATATTTATTATTTGTTACATAGTAGTCAAATATTTATTAAATACTCTAAGTGTTTTGAAGGTTATAAAACACTATTTAAAGGTTGTCTAAGGACTTTCTTAGTCATTTAAAATATTATATTATATTTTGAATCTATCTAGGTAAGTTACTTTTCAAGAACTTATATATATATGGAATTACCCTGTTGTGGTTACAAGCTTTACGCGTACCATTTTCCATGTGTGATCACAAAACCCTGTGTCGAGATTGATATCGGTACAAGTGTATATCTATACTTGAACTCTTTTGAACTCAAAACATTTTCGGAAACCCCTGGTCAGGTTTTACTCTCTTGCTCGTTTTTCAAGAAATTATCGGTCGACTGAAGTCGAACTTCAACTACTCAAGTTTTCTATCAAAATGATTTTGACAAGAAAAGAAAAAGGGGACTCTGGCAGGTGTGGGAGTCGTTGACGAACGATTCCCGGGATGTGTAAGCGGCCGTGAGCCAGGCGGTCCATCAATTATTATTCCGGCCCATGTGTTGCCGAAGGATGATTACGGATGTAGTTTTCATCGAGGGTGATTACGGATGTAGTTTTCACTCAGGGATAGTTACGGATGTAGTTCTATCCTTCTACCGGTAGAGAAGACCCGCGGATTATTGGACTTGGATTTGGCGACTGATCATCGTCAATCCTTGTCAGGTTTTTATGTTTTCATTAAGTCCCATCCTCCACTTTGGAAAAATACTCAAACACTGCTTCTTAGGCCTAAGTGCCAAGTAGCCGATAGTGTTGTTTTCAATTTTGAAAGATGATGAATTCATGCAGTATCTAGAACTGCAGGATTATTCTAACAATAATGGCACGTACTTGTGCACTTTTGCAATTATTCAAAAGATGAAAGTTGGTTCATCGGTTATTGATGTTAAATCCCAAATGTTTTGCTTCAAGAGCTTTGACTCTCTTCCTATCAGTTATTTCTGAGTTTAACTTATCAAGTGGTAACGAACTTATATCCTGTACAGAATCTTGAACTGTAAGGTGTTTTGCTGATAATGATATACTCATGTGTATATATACTTACAAACTTGAGGAGTATTAAAAATGGAACTTTATAATGGTTTGGTTTATGAAGGGTGGTAATAACTATCTTAGCAGCATATTGAACTACATATTTTGAAAGGCTCCCTAAGAGGTTATCAATACTATGAGTATGGTATGTGGATAAGGCATGAGGATTACTATTGTTGACATAAACTTACTTTATTTATCTGATGTTACTCGAAATGTCATATATCCCCTACTGAGGTTTCATTGTTGTAAATATTTCGAAATTGATATTAAGTATCGTTATGTTTCAAAAACTCCATGTGTATATTGATATATATTGTTGTGCTCTATTAATACTTGCTGGGCAATTCTTTCGCTCATACTTGCTTGTTTTAAATATTAACCTTTCAGAGGAAGGTAGATGATTGAGGCTTATCTGCATGGCTCAGAAGAAGCAGGCAGTACGCCTTGTGAAGATGATATGATCCAGAACATAGATAGCTGGAGTAAGTTATATATAAGTGTATTGATGTGTATTATGTATATATCACTTTGTACAGGATAGTACTAGTGCTAGTGTACTTCTCAACGAAGCTACACTAGTAGGATAGGATTTGTAATACTCAGGGTGATGTAATTAAATGGATGTAATAAAGATGTAAAGATTTTAGTTCTTGTTTCTAGCCCTATGACCTAAAAGATGCTTGGTGGTTGGGGTCGCAGAGTTATATTTCAGTTTTAATGATTACAGATGGCTTAATGTTGTTAAACAGGTTATTAATGTTAAGGATTTCCGCGTGACGACCAAATCCCTGACCCCGGATTTGGGGCGTTACAGAAGATATTTTTAACCATTGGCATTAAACTCAAACTTCCCTCTTGCATACACCCCCTCCCCCCGGAAACACATACTATAATGAAATTTGTTAGTAACTTACTCAAGCAAACGGGTTATTTTCTCCCCAACCACGGATCCCGTACTACCCCCCATAAATTGAAATCTGATAGAATTAGAATTATTCATTTTGATTTTGTTTTGACTGAACATAAAAAAGGAACGAATTTTTTTTCCATTACGGGATCAAAGGGAAAGATAAGTAGAGTTTTATTATTCCCCGTCTATAAATATCCAAATTTTAATCCATGTGCATCTAAAAGATCTTTCATACCATGTCCAATACCGAAGTTAGTTCTATATATATAACCGGCAACGAGAAAAATAAATGCAATAGCTAAATGATGATGAGCCATATCAATCAGCCATAAACTTTGCTTTTGTGGATGAAATCCCCCGAGAAGGGTAAGAATGGCAGTTCCTGCTCCTTAGGAAGTACCAAATAAATAACTACTTGAGTCGGGATTTTGAGCATAAGATTCCACTAGCTTGTAAAAAGCGGGTGATTTAAGATGGGATCTCGTATATTAAAGTTAATGGCTTGACCTTAACGCTTTTTAAAAATAGTTGGACTTAGAAGATTCGTGACTATTCCACTATAAACGAAAATTCACGACGATTCCACTAAAAACGGAAATTCTGATTTTAGGATCTTTAATCTTTTTTTACCCTATTTAGGTTATTTATTTTCCAAATTTCTATCATAATTCGTGTCATCTTTACCAATTTTTTTATCATCAAATTGTATTTTTAACACGGTAAAATACTTCTATATATTGAGATACATTCAAACATATCAAGTGACCCGTTAATTAACCCTATTACATTATTAATTGGGTTTGATGTTCCTGAGGTTACCTGAAAAAAATTACCTGAGTTAACTAAGATTCTCCATATTAATGCACAAGGGTATAATTGTAATTATAGACTTTTTTTAGAAAATTTTCAATATTTACAAAAATACCACAATATATTTATACTGCAATCTCAGGTAACTCTCAGGGGCTTTTTTCTCTTATTAATAACTTTTTTCGTCTCACTAATTTTGTCCTAATTTAATTTTTGTCGGACAAACTAAGTAAACTTTGACCTCAAATAATAATTTAACTTTTTATATTTTCGAAATTTGAAATTGAATTTCATAAAATGTAATTTTTAAAAAAATTAGAATTATAATATAATGCAAGTAATTTTAGTTTGGGTGAAAAACCAAAATACCCACCATTTAATTACAGGTGCCCAAAATACCCACCGCTGAAAATGTCCGCCCTTTTTACCCATGAGCCATGCATTACACAAATGCGTAAAGGGTATACGCATTGTGGAATTGCGTGGAGGCTGACCACGCATTGCCTTCAAGCGTAGTCTTTGTAAATTGAGTTGGTGTGTTCTGTGAACAGTACGAGGGATACGCATGTTCAGCATGCGTTTTCTGTGATACGCATGTTGAACATGCGTATATGCCACTGGTCATCGTCCCGTTCGAGCTTCGTCGGACTTATTTTCCGTCCAACTTTTTGAGCACTTCGTTCACCTATTTCCAGCAATTTTTCACTACCATACTATATATCAAATTGATCGCCTTTCCACCCTCTACATGTCTATACCATTCGTTTTTCATTTGTTTCACCGAATTAAAAAGACCCAAAACACGACCTCGTTTTCCGATTTGCTCTCCGGTGGATTCATACACGTCCCTGCGGGGCCGAACATCAACAAATCAATGGATTAAAATGTAGAGGAAGCCGTGGCCTTCCTTTTGATGCCCTCAAAAGCAGTGGAAATTGTCGGAATGTGGAGAACGGAACGATACGATCGAATGGGCGATTTTTGGATCGTCTGATCGTCGGAGCAGTTTTGGAAGAAATGACGTCAGCTAACGTCATAACGCATGTCAAGAATGCGTTACAGCTGATACGCAGCTTGAACTTGCGTATCCCCATGTACGCAAGCCTGGGGTGTGCAGCCTGTGGGTAAAAAGGGCGGAATGTAACGCTCGTGGGTATTTCGGGTACTTGGCCTTCAAAAGTGGTGTAGTTTGGGCAATTTCTCTTTTAGTTATAAAATTAGTCAATTTGATCAAAATTTGATTAAAGTGATAAAATAAATAGAACGGAGGAAAATATAATTTTTTTTATAAATAGAATTATTTACTTACATTAAAACTTGTACACTCTAACAAACAAAAAATACCTTATGCGCAGAATTTAAATTTACTTCTTTTTTTTTTTGACAAAAGAATTTAAATTTACTTATAATTACCATCAGCAGTGAGCACCCAACCTACTACCTATATAAACCGAAATAAGTTACCATAGCACCCTACCTACCTATGTAAACAGAAATAAGTTATCCATAGCATGACATGACATGCATAGGAAGCAAATAAATCCCCAAAAGAGAATCGCAAGAAGATTGGCTGGCCCTTAGCACTAATCTCTCAAACCTGCTCATTAAGATATGGTTAACTGCACATGATTGGTTATTTTTATAATTTAGAGAAGGTACTCCCTCGTCCCTTAATGTTTTTCCTGTTTTGATTGAACACGTTTGCCAACGCACACTTTTGATCGTTAATATCTTGAATTTCGTATTAGTATTAAATATAAAAATTTCACTGTATTAAAGTACTCATAAATACGGATCCAACAAGATCATTCATGACTATATTTGGTCTTATAGATTAGACGTAAATTAGTAATTTGTCTTACATTATGAAAAATCCCGACATTTCAAACAAGAACTACAAAAAGAGATAGAGGGAGTATCAAATTATTTGATACCAGTGGAGAAGGCCACCTCTCCCCCTTACCTGACCTCACCTGTATCTCTTTTGAGGATTTTCTTGACCCTACCTTACACTCCAATCCCAAGTCCAAACCCATCTTTCGGTTTCAATCCCATAACCCACCAAGTCGCATCCCATTGCCACTCATACATTATACATAATACATTCAATATATAAATAAAGTTTCAGCTTCAAGAATCACTACCCACCTTATTAAAATCTTTTAAGTAGACTTTGCATTACTAATATTATTTATTTATTGATATATATGTACTCTACTTTTGTATTGATTCCCTTGATTATCAAAACCAACTTGGAAACAACTGGGGATATCTTTGTTTGAAATTTGGTCAGATCTTGCTTTGTGTGTTGTGGATTTTGTTGGGTGCATTTTCTTATACTAGTACATAAGTCCATTTTATTATCTTTCATCCCATTATTTCAACTCAACCTAAAGTCCTAAACAAAACAAACCAAGCAAACATCTAACCAGCCTAAGCTTCTCTCAACTTGTACAATTTTATTATCATTCTTGAATCATATATTTGCTCCAATGGGATTAGCCACAGAGTCCAAATTTCATGTCTTGGCTGTTGATGACAGCATCATTGATAGAAAGCTTATTGAAAGGCTCCTCAAAACCTCATCTTTTCAAGGTACTTTATGTTGGAATTGCCATTACTACCAAGCTTAATGAAAACAATTACATTTTTCTCATCAGTTTAGATTTTTTGGTTCTGATTATTTATATTTTTTTTATGACAGTTACAGCAGTTGATTCTGGTAGTAAAGCTTTAGAATTTCTTGGATTGCATGAAGATGATGGACAAATTAGTCCTAACAACAAGGCATTCACATCTCCAATAAATCAACAGGTACTCATTTATTTGTTTAAAGCCTTAACTTCAAATGGGATGATTTTACATATTCAAATATCTAGAATATGCATTTTGTGGATTGCTAAAACCAGCCTTCTTGATTTCAGGAAATGGCAGTGAATCTTATTATAACAGACTACTGTATGCCTGGAATGACAGGCTATGATTTGCTGAAGAGAGTAAAGGGGTCATCTTTCAGGGACATACCAGTAGTGATTATGTCATCTGAGAATGTTCCTTCAAGAATTAATAGGTACTAGAAATATGACTAGCCTAGCATTACTTGTACAATAGAAAAAAAAATAACAAATAACAAATATTGTTCATTACATATAACTAATGAGAATGTTAATGATTTGTGACAGATGTTTAGAGGAAGGAGCAGAGGAGTTTTTTCTTAAACCGGTGAGATTATCAGATGTGAATAAGCTTAAACCCCATATGTTGAAAAGAAAGAATAAAGATGGCAAAAAGCTGGAAAAACAAACAGATCAGGAACAAGCCTTGGAGACTTTAGAAGTGATTCAGTCATTACAACAAGAAACAGTAGCACCACAAATACAGGCCATTGGTAATAGTAACAAGAGGAAGGCTATGGAATTGGATGAAGTGCTTACACAAGATCATAGAACAAGACCAAGATGCAGTGGCCTTACTGTCATATAATACAAAAAAAAAAACGTCCATACTGCAATGAACCAAAATTTAAACATGTTAAGTATATCCTGCTCTTGATACGTGAGAGGGTAAAATGTACTGGAACCTTTCCCCGTAAAGGCTTTGATGTCCTAACCGTGTACAGATCGTAATTAGTAACAAGAATCTCTGTTGATGAGAAACTTGTGCAATTTTGCTTTAGAAGATACTAGGTCAATGTCTTTCTTTTGTTCTGAGGTCATTGATGTACAGTACAGTGCATCATTAAGATTCATGCCCGCAGTGCAGGCTGCAGTGTCCCCTTACAGTCTACAGATTCCGTGGTTAACGTTTGACCTCTTTTAATTTGGATGTAAGAATCTAATGACCTTTGACTCGTTGCTGCCAATTTTTTTTACTAGATTGAAAATTCCACCAGTTCAGAAAACAACCATACCTTGAACAAAATAGGAGAAAAAAAATGAATAGCTTTGTTGTTTACAACGCGGATGGTGGGCTTTAGCTTATCTTACGAACTAAATTGCACATCCAATTCGAACAATTTTGAAAACGCTCGCATTACATATAGATCTCACACCTCAAATAATAATGGTGCATTGTGTAGCCATTTTACATTTTACATTATTATTGCAAAAGCGTGAATTAACATTATTATTGTGTAGTACATTTTACATTTCTTGTTAAAATTATTATTGCAAAAGCGTGAATATGAAACAAAATATCATAACCTACAAAGGCGAGGTAACGTTGGCAGCATGAATTGGAAGGGCACCAGTATCCAAATAATGAATGAGCAATACATGAAATCATTCCTTGTTTAGGATATCAAAAAATATATATATAAAAAATATATATATAGCGAGGTGCAGTTCAGTCGCGGAACTGAATTTCAAGTCAAACTGCACTGCCCGAGTTGAAGTTGATAAAAAATACCCCATTAGTTTTAGAGAAAAACTGAACCTTACAGGATTACATCACAGGGTTAACATATTAGAGTAGAGGAACAAATTAGAGGCAAAAAATCTTCTTGACACAGTCGGTCGATATATATCTGTTTTAGTTGTACACTGCACATACATTTTAATAATTGAACCCCAGATTTCACTTTGATAACTGAAATTGCAGTATGCCAGAACACTTCAGGATGGAAAAAGTATATAAGCAAGTTTAAAGCTGGAAATTCTTTTACAGTTCTACTGCAATGTGAGGTGATAACATTGCTAGAGTTGATCAGGTAGATAACAAGCAGGTGATGTGAGATACATCATACATGGGCTTTCTAGAACAAATTGAAGCTTCATCCACAACTTCTCTGAGTAGAACTGTTCTGAAGGAAAACATTAACTTACATCAATAGCTACCACCACTTATACATTATACCATGGAGAATAATTCTTCTAGTAGTGAAAGACCAAGGATCCCCGAGGAAAGCTGTTTGAAGAATTATTCTTCTAGTAGTTAAAGACCAAGGATCCCCAAGGAAAGTTGTTTGTCATACGTTCCTGAATACGATTACAATTAAAACTTAGTTGTGCTATCCATGGAAATTATGTATCATGCATTTCTAGAGAACAAAAAAAAAAGGATTGAGTTCCCATAACAGTTGTGTAGCTGCATAATTGTGCTTGGAGGAATTCATTTCCTTGACTGTCAATTTAGAACACTATCGGTTTTGCCTTTGAATTATCAAAGAAAGCAACAAAAGATAATATGAAAGCATACACACAATCAAGGTCTCGTACATAGACCATTTTAACTGGAGTTTAATATTGAAGCATTCCTGTATGCTCAGCTGAGTGTAAAGAGAGTTTTTTAAGACCTAAAATCATTTAAACTGAACTTTCTACTTTTTACTTACACTCTATGTATAAACAGTTTTAACACACAAGATATCCAAATAATTCTCTGGACATCGTAGTAACCCACTGATTGCACTGTGATTATTAACACAAGAATGACATGTCACAATATTACAAATTAACAATGTTGCTTTACAGTTTAATTCTCCGAGTAAAGGGAACCCCCAACTAGTAACATTAATGGAGAAAAGAAGATAATGAAGCAAAATTTTGCTATTTTAAAATATATGCAAGACACTTTAACCAAAGGGGTACAATGAAGATGTCCTATTGAACTTATCTTCAGTTTGCACTTTACAAGTTTAAGTTTAATTTGCTTAAAAAGATATTTTCTTCAGCTTTTGGTTCACACCTCATCATAATAAGAATTTTTTGAAAAAAAAAGGACTACATACGATGTAATGGATAAAAGTTAAAGCAATATATATACCAACAAAGTAAGAAACAACTTGATTTGATATGAAGAGAACTTTACCTTCTCCGTGACCTGGTACTTCTAGTGGGAAGTTCAGAGTCACACTTCTCATTTTTTATGTTACCTTTCTTGGCTCTGGATTTGAAAACCCCTGAAAGCAGATAGAGCTAAGTGTTTGATTACCAGAAAATCAAAGCAGAGAAGACTTGGTGCTTAGGCTACCTGTAGGAACAACTTGGGCCGACTGAACCTCATTGTCAGCAGTCTCAGGTTCTATCAGCTCACTAGAAGCAGGTGAATTCTCTTCGGAATCTGGAATTTGTTCGCACGGCGGAGTTGTGGTGATTACTTCATCAGTGACCTCGCTGTCTGTCCCATTTTCAGAACATCAAGTACACCGGAATTTAAGAAAATGAAGTACAACCAAATTTAAGAAATCATGGTACAACTAAATACAAAAATTTCAAGGTACAAGTTTACAACTGAATCATGCAGCAAAGCTTGAATTGTCTCATACAAGCCACCTACTTGAGTAACTCAACAGAAGGAAACTTCTACGGACACAAAGAACTGAACTTAACTCCAATGGTAAAGCCTTTCATCGTAACATGCAATTTACTCAATTTGATGCCAATTCTGACTACCATTTTATTTTGTACTTCCTGTCTAGTACCTACAAAATTCATGTATTCACGCTCTAACATGATTTTGCCCTGTGATTCCTCTAATTATAACTTTTAGAATGTGCTAAGTTTTTTGTGTTTATCTGTGTACACTCACCTTACTGCCCTGACATCAGAGTTATTAGTAGCTAAGTCAGAAAAAAATAACATTCCAGATTTGTGATACTCATACATTACTTAATGCTAGAATTATGATGCAAGACTCTACAATTTTTAGCATCTATGCTGTCAACAGATTCATACAACAGATCTTGACTCCGGAATATTGTGGAGAAAGACAATGGAAATACTTCGTATCCACTATTAACACGTATAATCTGCAGCAATCTTTTATTACTTAAACACTCTGAATGTAAAGTGAGATGAAATAGAACTTTAAACTACCACGAGTCTGGATGTAAAATGAATATCCCATGTTCCATGTGAAAGATTTTAAGAGTCCTGGGATTTGGGAATAAACCAATTAATGATATAGGAAATAAAGCATCACACCAACCTTCAGAGGTTTTGGATTCTGTACTTTCTTCACCATCCTCCGTAGCAACTCCAATCTTTTCCAGGTTTCGAAGTTTTTGTTGATGGACCTCGGCATTTTTAGCAGTAACCTCTTGTTCCTTCTTTTCAATATGGAACTTATTTATCTTCTCCTCGAACTCCTCAATGCAAGATTTAAGGTCTGGCTTAGCAAACTTCTTGCCCTGGTTAAGTACATTAAAGAAATTTAACACAAAATAGAGGATAAGTTAAGCTTTCCAATTATCAATAAACTATGAACAAAACTTCTGATGCAAGGTCAAAACGTATTACCTTGTTGATAATATTTTTAAAGTGATCCATCACCGAATCTTCACACAGGACATGCTCATAAGTCTTGAATGACTCGATTAACTTTTTCATGCCTTTATCAGTAAAGGATAGCTGAGATAAGCAGTAAGATATGTATTCCCATTGCTTTGTATCTGCACCAAAGAGGAGTATCCATAGTCAAGAAGAAACAAATGTTGCTGGGCTTTTGATTCTTTCAATGTTAATACAACTTAATATTTACATAGACATTACAGGAAAACAACTGAAACATTATAAGTCTATAACAAGAAGATAGCAACTAACAGAAACAGAAAGAGAGCAAATTACTAGCTTCCTGTACTGGTTTATACATTAAAGAAACTAAAACTCATAATTTGTATCAATGCACAGATTTTTTAATATCTTTTAATTTAATATTTATTTAAAACTTCGATGTATTATAGTTCTAATACTTTGTATTGTGAAACATATCTTATTTATATATTAATGAATTAATATTGTATTAGATTTTGTAGTTGTTAAGTTTTTAACCTCGACCTGCTTAGTATTTAGTAATACACACACCCACACACTAGGTCATATATTGATAATGGCAGTTGCCATTACCTTAGCACAAGTTGATTTTTCCCCCAAGACCAAATATGGCAACGACCAGCACACCCCAAATCTTCATTTGTAATATATTGGAGCTTTACTTGAGCAGTTGAGCTCAAAACATGAGAGCTTTTATAGACTAAACTCTCGATTTCTAGTTGCAGTAGTAGCTTCCAACCAGTTACCCAATCATATACTCCTAAAAGACTAATACAAAATAGTACTTTACTAACTAATTAATTAAATGTTATAATAACAGACACACACATGAAAGCAGCCATGAGTCCATGACCCACCGTCATCATGGCTGAAATAGTAGGTACATTTCATGTGACTTCAAACTAGAAATTGCAGGGAAAAATTTAAACTAACAGTTTAAACTTAAAACTCAGACCTGTGACTCCACTGAATCTGTTGCATAGCTTTTCAACTAGAGCCTCCATTTGTTTATCCTGAAGATGACACAGGTTTACTCCAACAACCAGATAATAATGACGACAGTAGGAAGATAGAAAGAGAGCCAATCTAACAATAAGATTTTCTAAAAAAGGCTGCACCACTGTAGCCACATTAAATTTTACCTTCTTGATAGAACCAATCAAAAATTGCATGATGTTGCAGAAAGTGTTTCTTTCTAAGTTCTGGTTGGATAATTTGCCAAGGATGTCAGGCAGTAAATTATAGATAGGATTACTTCCTGTAAGAAGAGAAAAGACACCTATGTAAATGCTTTTCAGACAAACGTGAAACCACAACAGGCTGATCACCTATACAAATCACAGTGATAGTTTACCTTTTTTTGATAACTCATGAAAGAAAAGTTTTGCAAGGTTAGAAATCCGTTCATCTTCATCTTCTAATCGTATAGCCATTTCATTTATGTGGCCCTTAACCTATCAAAATCATGATCAAGATCAGACACCATAAAATTTTAAACAAACAAATAGCATGAAGAGATTTTCCAGCCTCTGACCTTCATCATGTCATTTAAAATCAGGTGGGACAGAACCAACACCGCATTCTTCCGAACAGCAACTGATATATCACGTAACCTTGCATACATATTTTCAGTCCACGGTTCTAATAGATTCGGAAATCGAACCGCCAGGTCTCCAAGAGCAATAGTGCAATTGGAACGAACAGTTTCTGATGGTGCACTCTCCACCACAGTAAACAGAAGCTGGAGATTTGCATCACTGCAAAAATATAGTTAAGAAAAAGTATAAGACTAATTGTTTTGGGTGCATCAGCTATCAAAACCAAATCAGTAAAAAATATTACCAAAACTCTGAATCAATAATCATTAGTCGACATAGAGCAAGCATTCCAGATGCCTGCAAGTCAGTATACTGCAAAAGACACCAAATTGCACAATATAAATTTGTCAAAACAACTATTATTTGGACGATCCCTACTTTGCAGTAAAATCAACTAACAAAAGTGAAGTACGCTAAGAGCAAAGGGAGAATTGAAGCCATTCAATTCCGTTGCAAAAAATTAAAAAAAAATAAAATAAAGAGGTCACGTTCTTCATTCCATACGTGCATCTACTCATGTCATTACCATACATGACGAATTCACAAATTTTTCCGAAATCTACTTGATTTCTCCAGATTCCCTATTTTAACCTTTAACATAGAACACAGTAAATCACCTTCTGCATCAATGTAATATTTCGACAAAGTTTTGATAGAAAAGGTCCACACGGCCCAATCAGATTCTTGTCAGCAGAACCAGCAGAAACTATTTCTTTCTCTGCTCTTTCAGATAAGACATCAAGTACTGTGTCATCAGTGCAAGCAAGACCTAGCTCTGCATTGATTCCATTTTCCTGTAGCAATAAAAAAAATAGTTAGATTCACAATAACTTTTACAACACATAAGAAAGTTTTATCGTTAATAATATATAAAAAATTCAGTCCACCTTGTCTGCATCAGAAAGTGTCATGCCATTACAGTCAACACTCTTCCCTTCAGCAACCAGTCTTTCTTTTTTTGCTCTCTCTTTTTGAATCTTTCGAACACAAGTTTCAATATAGACTAACTGACTCATGGCAATGTGGCTGACGATATATAAAAACCTGCTTAGTTTTGTTACTTCGAGTTTGGTAAGGACATTAGTATTATCTGTGGGGGAGACAGTTTGCAAATCATCCCCTCCAGTAAAATCAAATACAGATCTGAGTACTTTTTTCACCAGATCAGCTGCAAAGGTCTCAGGAGTTGGATGGATCATATATATTGTAGTAATGGCCTTGTCAGCAGCAGCATACCATATGTTTTCTGGAAGCCCAGATCCAGTAATTAAGCTTTCTAGAATACCAAATAACCGGCTGCCACTTTTAGACAACAGTTTTTTCTGATCCTCTCCTGACAACCTTTGAAGTGCAATACAAGCTGTTCTAGCAAGCAAGGGGTCCAGTTTTGCCCATCGACCGAAACCAATATCTACAATGTCCTGTAGGTGCGAACCAAGAACCCCAGGAGATGATTTTGCAGCCATGCAAAGGACAAATAGAGCACCACGACTTTGCTCTGCTGTGGTTCCACTGATGTTAAAACAAAAGAAATCCCATAAAGATGATATCTGCAACAACAAATGACGAGTGGAGGATTAATTTTAAATTCTTATTAGAAAAAAAGGCAGTAATGAAATTTGACATGCTATGAAGAATGCACTCTTTGTAGTTTATGCATCAGGATATCAGAACAAGAAGATTATTCTTCATGTTCCAAATTTTTAAAACTAAAATTTCATTCTATCCCCTTATTAAACTTCAAGCATAAGTTTCGGTACAACTTGAGCTGTCGATCATGCAGAACTGAAGAAGACATGAGAAGAGGTGAGTCATTTTAAGAGCAAGGTTCATACCTGCTTGCACACCCAAAGCTGCAGAGGTTTGAACATTTTTCTTTAGGTCATTTACACAAGGAGACACGATTTGTAGTTATAGACAACTAAATAAAACTTAAATCTAGTATGACTATGAAGGACTCTAACTCCTTCACACGAAAGACTAAACAACAAGAAAACTAAACTTTTTTGCCAAAAATTAAAATAATATATGGGATGTGCTAAAATGAATCACAGCCACATGAATCCTCCTCCATTGGCTTCTTTCTGTCACCGGGTCCGCATAGTGCCTTAGGTTCCAAATTATGTGATAACTTTTAGATTGCTAAAAATAAGTAATTAACGTATTATGTTAAAAAATACGGCATTAAGTACAGAACATGGTAGAAACACACACTACATTGTCATGAATACATTTAGTACTTAATAAACAAAATAGCAAGATATAAAAAGAGAAGCAGTGTGTACCGTGCTACTAGTAATATCCCCTTTCGATACCAGAGCAGCAACAATGAACTCTAAAGCTGCAAGATCTCCAATGTTTGAATCAACTGCAAGATTCATAAGATTTTTAGCAGTTTCTACGGGGCTCTTCCTTAAATAGATTGTGATAAATGCATTCTCCACAGCTTCATAAATAGATTTTTCCTGGGAGAAAACCTGTTGAAAAACATAC
Organism: Kitagawia praeruptora; assembly: GCA_037693485.1. Lineage (NCBI taxonomy): Eukaryota > Viridiplantae > Streptophyta > Magnoliopsida > Apiales > Apiaceae > Kitagawia > Kitagawia praeruptora. Next base: position 37,854,277 of record CM075353.1, on the reverse strand, counting down.
ACAAATGCCATTACTTCTGTTTTACATAGGCAAGGTCAGGAACAAGAGGTGCCACATTAATTTAGAAAAGGAAATGCACGACATAGCTGATGCATAGTTAGGGCAGTACCAGGGGTAACATTTTACGGAGGCAAGACTCTGAGCCATCAATCTGAAACTGCTTGCACCTCATTAACAGTAAAATTGTGTTCTCAACATCAGATGCAGAAGATGAAGCCATTAATTGAACAAGAGTTGACATTGTGGCAGAGACGCTCTTTGAGAAACACAAGCCTGCCTCGAGAGAGGCAATCAGTGTTCTAGTTTGCTCCATATTTCCAACATCAGGAACAGCATTGTCCTGGACAATTTCATTATCTACTTCTGGCAAACAACTATCAGTTAAACTGTCTTGCTGTTCCTTGGGTCTGGCTTCAGCTCTTGGATCATCAACCTCACCGTCTCCATTGCAAGCGTCATTATCAAAGGGCAACCCATCTAAAACACTCTCTGATGGGGAATCGGGCACAAGCTCCTTTAACTTCTTCCTGTATTGCTCTAGAGTTGCCTCAAAAGAAGCTTTTCGCAGTTGTGGACCAAAAGGGTTATGCTGTAACATCATAATAAGTAAATTTAGTGCAGATTTCCGTACAATTGCACTTTTATCCTCCAACCTCCCTGCTGCTACTGCTGCAACCTCATTCCACAGACCAATTGAAACAGCATGTTCTTCGCATAACTCAGCCCAGACTTGTAGAACCCGGCTCCTTGTATAAGCAGAAACATCACGACAACGTTCCAGCAAAATCTCCAACATGGCCTGCTTGGTTCGAAGGCGAATAGATTTGGAACTCACTTCACACTCGACGTCACTGAAGGCTTTGGTGACCAACTTCCCTAAAACCCCAACAAGAGCATTTCTTATCTTATAAGACTCTCCACCAAAGTGAGGAACCAATAAACCTATATTAGTGGATATCAGCTTTGGCAGTCTGTCAGAAAGTTCCACTAGAAACCGGCCAACATTTTCAGCCCCAACCGTGTCTCTTACATACTCTTTTGGATTAGTTTTACCAATCTCTCTAATGAGGTAAGAAGCCATGCTTCCATCAGAATACTTCTTTTCAGCAATAGCAACCGCATTAGCCAAGTGGGTAACAACAAAATCATGTCTATGAAGCAGATGAAGGATTGAAGCACATGCATGTGCTGTGTAATGGTATTTGGTAGCACAAGTACCAATTATACGACATAAAGCATCTTTCGTGTCTGCATCCTTTAACAATGTTGCATTTTCGAACATTGAGAATGCATTCCTACAAAAACCAAAACCACAAACAATATAATAATATCACACTCAAAAACACTAAAAAAAGTACAATATCAGCCAACTTACTTCATAATGAATGACAGGTAATTTTCATCAGGATCCGAGGACCCAAATAACAAGGAAAGGTTGATTTCCAGAGAATTAGCAATCAAAATCAGTATCCGGCTTCTCTGTGATTCCCAATTCCATGAATTAATAAGCTGTTTCTTCCTAGTACTTGCAACAACCTATAATACACAAATCAACGAAATAACTTATGCATATCACAAGCCATATCCAAAACCTAATCAATTGTAAACATAGCGTAGTGTACAAAAATTATCCAACACCTAAATTCACTGAACTCAACATACAGTTAAACCTCCATAAATTCATGCTGTGGGTAAATTAATAGAGGTGATTAATTAACTGAAACATTATATATGTCACATTTACTATAATCAACGAACGAATCACTGAAATTACTAATCAATCGAGCAGTAATTTAAAAATAATCAATCGAGTATTTAATTTACAATGGAGTAAATTAATACCTTAGTGGAGTGATTGGAAGAAACGTTGGAGTCCTCCTGGAGCACAACCTGAAGGAGAAAATAGGTATAAATCTTAAACGCATTCCTATGCGAGGCAATACGATCAACAAGCGGAGTGTGATGATCAATCTGAGAGTGAGAAGCCCTAGAAAGAGAGTCAACATTAGGAAGCAAGACACTGAAATTGGATCTGAGAGTCTCGACGAGATTGAATTTACAAGAGGGAGAGAGAGAGGAGAAAGATTTAAGGAGAGAGTATACGCGGTCGAATAAGTCCTGGTCTTGGACACAGAAGAGATCATTATCGGAGAGATCGAAGGAGACGGATTTTACGAATTCTTCAAGAGAGGAGGGGGTGAAGGAGGAGATGTTGGTGAGGGTTTGGACGGAGAGACGGTTGTCTTCGAATTCCATTTCCAGGTTTTGGGAGAAAATGAAGGGCGGTGCCATTGCCATTTGGGGAATTTTGTGTGTTTTTCGGAGCCTGCCCAGGGGGTTTAATTTGATAAATGGATTTCAAAAGGGGAGGATGTAAGAGGCGGGAAATCAAATTTTGAACTGGGTGGGTGGGTTCGTATTGTTTGGGCTTCGTTTATATTTATCGATTGATTTTACTTTTGGGCTTTAGCTTTTAACTAACATGGATTGTGTTGTGAATTCTCATGTAATTTGAAGAACCGCAATTTCCAGCTTTCCTTTTACTTACTTCTGACATTTTCAACGATTTTTTTTTTTAATTTTTTTTTACAATGGAGTAACATTTTCAACAAGAGTATAATGTTCCTGAGATTACCTCAGGGACTTACCTGAGATCCTTTGCCTAAATTCTTATAAAATATGAGGTGGGCATTTTTGTAAAATCAGAAATTTTTAATTAGCCCTGCGGACCCAAGCAAATTTAAAGTATATTTTGTAGGTATCTCAGGAAAAGTTCCCTAAGGTCAATCTCAGGAACCTTTTTCTCTTTCAACAATTATACAGCCAACTTGTACTAACTGTTCTCTCTCCACTTCTCAGATTAATCGCACTGCAGACAAATTGTTGGGATTTTTTTGATATACCATACACTAGGTTGTAATTGAATCGATTCGAGTAAGTATTCAATGAAAGAATTAAATTTAAGTATTTTAGATTGGTCAAGCCGCTTTAAGCTAAACAAACTCAAATATATGATGGAACTCAACTCGTTCGATAAACGAGTCGGGTCAAGTTTGCTTGCGAGCTAATCGAATCGGGTTTAAACAAATCGAGTCAAAGTACTTGCGAGTTCAATAATTAAAAAATTAAAAAATTAATTTATGTAAATAAAAATAAATATTAAAAATAATTTATTAATAATAAAAAACGAATTCGAGCTCAAGTTCGAATCAAGTTGAGATTCAATTTATGTAAAATAAAAGTAAATATTAAAATAATTTATTGATAATAAAAAATAAATTCAAGCTCAAGTTCGAATTTAGCTAGTCGAACTCGGTATGTATTATTAGAATATTATCTAAAGATCCAGTTGGGTCTTCCACTAAAATCTTAAATTTTTAGAGTGACTGGTTATTTAACATGGTATCAGGGTTCTCGCCAAAAATGGACATCATGATCTACTCTTCGATCCATAAATAGGTTTTCGAGTGAGATGGAGTGTTAAAATATATTAATATATAATTCATATAAGACCTTACTCTAATAACTACTAATATTTTAGATGAGTTGGTTACTTAGTATTTTAAATTTTAAATGAGTTGGTTACTCAACATGGTATTAGAGCTTTAATCTTACGATAGACCAAGGTTCGACTCCCTTGCTCAGTTCTACTTTGACATTGTTTTCTAAAGCTTTAGCTTTTAACTCACATGGAGTCATGGATTGTGTTGTGAATTCTCATGTAATTTCTTCGGCTCTTTGTAAAACTGCAATTTCCAGCTTTCTTTCTAGTTACTTCTGACATTTTCAACGATTTTTATTTTATTTTTTTATTATAACATTTTCAACAATTATACAGCCAACTTGTACTAACTGTTCAATGTGTCACTCTCTCCACTTCTCATATTAATCGCACCGTAGACAAATTTTTGTGAGTACTAATATTTTTTTATATATGATGGATTGTGTTGTAATTGAATCGAATCGAGTTATATATTCAATAAATAAATTAAGGGGTCATTTGTTAATGAGTGAATGAGACAAATGACTTGGATGATTCGAAATCAAGTTGTTAAGATTGTTTGTATGGATTTCATTTTACTAATTTGGACAACACAAGCTTAATTTTCCATCTGAACAGTTCATCTATCTATTTTCTTATGTAATGTGTGTGGTCTGTGTCATTCTTTAATATTGCATTCGTGAATCTTGTATGTAATAAATTATCGGCTTATGTATACATATTCAATTTTTTATATGAAATTTAGGAAGACCTATATCGCTTGTTTTAGTGAATTTAAGTATCGGAGAGAAAGTCTCTGGTAAGCCATTTGTTACAGTTATTTTTTGGAGATCGACGCGGACGAGGATGGTCGTATGGAGTTTTAGCGGCATAATGACGTTGTTTTACTATTCTCCTGCCGGAGTTGCCACCGGCGAAGGTTTTTTTAGCCCTAAAAGGTGTGTTTAAAGGCAAAGCTAGGAAATCAGGTCAACAAGTAATCAATCTTCATCTATCTCGATCCTCTATCTATTCAAGCAAACAAATTAAGCTTTTAAACCTCTCGAGTTTTAAGGTATAATCGGAATTCGATTCGGATAATAATTTGATGTTTTTGGTTACGTAGTGTTATAGATCGTTACAAAATCATGCTATACATGCAAAATTTGCGAATTTCTAAATAGTTTTATGCTTCGTCGGATTTTTAGGAGACTGACCAGAAAATTTTCTCATTTTAATCATTATATATATATATATATATATTGGTGTACGTATATTATCTGCTGTAGCCGTGTAATATTTGTTTTGATTGAATTTTCTGGGCAAATTTTTTATTAGCCAGATTTTCTTTTTGACCGGAGTTCTTATTTGGGTTATGAGCTTGTTAATCACGTTTGCACGTGGTTGTAGATCCATGAAGTTAGAGTGTCATACTTTATTTTCAGAATTTTGGTTAATGTTTTTGGTTAATTCGCCGTAAAATGATTTTTCTCCGAATTTTCTTGAGTTTTGATCGGATTTTTGCGTGATAGTTATGAGTTTCAGTTGTTGATTTGACGTTTAAGAATTGTCAATAAGTTGTACATGATAGGTTAGGGTATTAATGTGAAATGGTCTTAATAATTATGGCTTATTTTGTGTTCAAATGATATCTTTTGTGGGTGTTCATTGTTAATAATTTTTAAGTTCGATTTCATTTTATTTTTGGCAATTGCTTTGATTTGGGTATATATAAATCATGTTAGAGCCCTGATTAAGTGTAATTGATTTCTTGGTTTTTGACCTTATGGTTAACGATTCCCTGTTTTTAATTTCTATTTATTAATATTAAATGTAGTAGTTACTTTTCAGTTTTGTATAATGGATTTTAATTAATTTCATTCATTGCATTAAAAACAATATTTATTTCTTGTATTTATTGGCTGTATTTAAAATTTAACTTAAATTGGACTTTGAGTGGGTTGAATATCGACATGTTGTATATTTTTAAATGTTAAATTATCTTATGATTTAGTTTTTATTTGTAAATCTATTTGTGAATTTTGTATCATTTATTGATGTTTTGTACCATTTATGGGTGACCTTTTTGGATGGCGTAAGCATTTGAGAGGCATTTATGTGCCATTTGATGGCTTGTCTATTCGTATTCAAATTAAATTTTATTTTATTTATTAATTCTGGCTAGACTTAACGTGTCCTACCAGAGGGGTCCCTTTGGTTGGATTTTATAAATAATTTTTATTTTATTATAATATTTTATTTTAATTTATATTAGATTTAACTATAATATTTTAATTTTATTAGATTATATCTTTCTTTTATTAATATCTTATCACTGTATATAGTATTTATTATTAAATAATACATTTTTATATACTCTTTTGTTTTACCTCAAAATTATGTATTTTGGGCAGGAGCAGAATGGATGGGGCGTGTTTCTTCGGTTTTCTTTGGGAGGGAAGTAGAATCTTGGATGTGTTTAGTGGAAACAACAAGAAGTCTCTGGTATTTTGCTTATTAACCCCGCAAGAAGTCTCTGGCATTTTGTAAATCGATGTATGGTTGTATTGAGTGGGACACTCGTTTTTCCCCATTGAATTTTTTTCCCATAGGATTTTGCTCTTGCGAGGTTTTTAACGAGGCTTTCCTTGTATGGAGTCTTCTTCTCTGATATAGAGGTTGTTGTGGGAGGAATTTGTCACAACAAAATAGGAGGCCTCGTGCTGGAATAGCGCCAATAAACACGGAATCGTCCAACCACCCAGAAGGCTCGTAGTTGGAGATCAATAGCTAGCCGCCCAGAAAGGCTCACGACTAGAGGTTCCCGAAGAACACGGAATGTGATTCCTCGGAAGGGTCGGACTGAATTTACGGGATTAGAGCTCAAGGACCGTGCAATGATGATGCGTTGGTCAGCCAAGAACCCTAATAATGTCGTGTCACACAAGAGTATACGTGCTCTATATTTGCTCAAGGTGTCCAAGTGTCTAAGAGATCCCGTAAACTGCCTACATACCACTATTTATAGTGGATCAAGCCCGTATGTAGTTCTTGAAATGATATGTTCGATTGTTTATGATGATTTATCCTCTCTCCAGTGGGATAATGACTGTTGTTGCTGATATGAATCGAATGTGATGTGTATTTTTAGGTTACCAAGCTGTTTTGGTAATTGTAGGATGATTATCCTTGTATTTATCATGATTTTATACCATTTATCAAGTATATATGACATATATCCTCAAATAACCGAATGTATATCTGTTTAGGAGTGTTTTTAGGTGATATAGACGTGTTCCTAAAAAGTAGGAGGCGTACCTTATTTGATTTGGCAGCCTGATCAGGTTTCCGGCGGAAGCTGGGGGTACCGCCCGGTAGCCTGACTCCGGTACCCCCTCCGGTAACCCCTTTATGGAAGTTACTCTGGAAGCCCTACTGGATGACTGGTAATGGCAATAGGTTACCTGCAAGGGGATACCCTTGGGACCCTAAACCACACATTTCCTTGTTGCCACGTACATGGTAACCCCTAGGGCTGCCATGGGCCCTTGAAAGCCTGACAGATTACTCATTTTCCTCATGGATACGGACCCCAATCCTCTAGTGGGCCTAAATCTAACCCATGTAAGATTTTGGTCACAACAACTACCCCCCGGTTCCCTGAAGTACTGAGTGCAAGGGGAACCAATTATTCATAGGGTACCGTTTGCTAAGAAGATTAGTACCTCTGCTATCTCAGCTTCTCGTCAATCCAAGGTAACAGGGTTTATAAATATCGAAAATTCGAAGTTGTAAGTATCTGGACTGGTGTCAGCATTTTATTCTCTTAACTGTGCTACGGAAGCCTGAGTTATGAATCCATAAAAATGAAAGCCTCCTAGCTAATTCGTTTAAATTTCAAATAAGCTCGTTTATCCTTAGTAAATAAAGAGATAATTATCAAGAGAGGATAATTTAAATTGGAACTCCACTTTTCTTTCTTGATAGGATAAAAGCGGTTCGTTTCCCATGTCAACACGTTTCCCCCCTAGGCCTCGTTTTCTATGCCACATTCACTCAGTAGGGGTTGTGCCTATTTTCTCTTTGTTTTAATATATTAACACTCTTAGGCCTTTCATTTTTCTTTTCATCTGTACGAAATACTCTTTCTAGATATACCGAAGGTTTCAGGGGTTGTCTCCGGCAAAGGTTAAAGCGTTTGTATATTCGTCTTCTCACCCATATCCAGGTATGTGTTCCGATATCTTTACTTAGTTCGTGTATTCAGTTGTGTCGTCAACCATGTGTATAATGTTTCCACAAACTTGCTATTGTTTTCATGTATTAGCGTACACAAACCGATGTTCTGTTTATATCTTAGAATTTGACAGTCGGCCTGAACTCTTAATGGTTGTTGCATACGATTCACTTTTTGCCCAAAGCGAGTATGATTTATCATAGATCTTAAGTTTTGGATCGTATATAGGTTAGATTTATGTGCTTAAATACTCGGATGCATGCATAAATCTCTGCTCCACAACACATGTATCAAGTGAGATTGGGGTTATTATCATCCCGGTTATCTCCTAGTATATCCATAATATGTTTGATGCTTGTCCTCGGTGAACTCTATTTGTTTTGAATTTACATGTTTCATTGAGTAAACGTTTTTAATTGACTGGTTTGAGCACGTTGACGATACCTTAGGCTTATCTTTCCTTTTTCACTTATATCGCGCAACCAGGACACCATCACTCTAGGTTACCACGCTAACGGTCACCCCCCGAGCCTTAGTCTGTTTGGCCCCAAGTGAATATTTCGTAGTATGATGCTCAGAAGGTTCTTTTTTACCTTTATCTGTTGGGGGAATACTCATTTTCGTTGTGACGCCCTTTAAGTTTCGGGGTTTATAGAATTACTGGTAGTTCCCAGTCTCTTTACGAGCACCTTTTGCCATTTCCAACTTCTTGTATTGACCTGCTTCCTTTCTTTGGTTGCAGATGTCTTACCCTTCATCCCCAGAGGGCTCATCTAATTATCCGGGACATCTATCACCGGTTTTTGGGGGCCCGTCTAGCTCATGGTCTTCTCATATGAACGATCTCCTTCTCCCTCGCCCTACGTCTATTACAAGACCTTCCGTGAGTTCTCGCACTCGTTTTAGGGTGGAAGTGATCAATCCCCTCGAGGCAGAGATCGTTGATAGGTATCCTCTTTACCTCCAAGAGGTAGGTTCTTCAAGCCTTGGGGTAGCCGCTGTTGATCCGGTAACCCTGAGTTCCAACACGGAGGATAATGAGAGAGCTGCGTCTAGGGATTTCCATACTGGCTCTTACGATGACTTATGGAAGGATGGGGAGCAACCGTTCTTCAACAGTGGCGATTATGAAGATGATGGAAAGGAGGTAGAGTTAAAGAGTGTGGTTAGGAAAGTACCTGCTTGTGAGAACATGGACTCCATTATGAACCCTGATAGATTGGAGAAGTTGCTCAAATCTTACAATCCGGGATGCTCGTTGGTAATCCCTGATAAGGGAGAGAGATGTCACCGGTTTGATATGTTTGAGCCTGATCAGGCTATCCCAGGTGCTGTTCTATCTGCCAATTACTTTAAACTTGGGTTTTCCTTGCCTATGCACCCGTTCTTCCTCGAGCTTCTTGAATATTATGATTTGGCTCCTCTTCAGCTGACCCCCAATTCCTTTCGGGTAGCCGCCTGTATGTATATTCTTTATCATCAGCATTTTACGGTTCCTCTATCAGTGAGAGAGTTGGGGTACTTCTACCAACTGAAGGAGGTTACAAGGAAACCGGGGATATATTATCTCACTTCACGGAATACCCGCCACAGTCAGTGTGTCAAGGGTAACAAGCGGGGAATGTACGATTGGCAAGAAATGTTTTTGTACTGCTATGATGGTGGGGAAGTTAGAAAGGATTTTAACACGTCTCCAAGTAAGCATCTTCCCTCTGACACATTTCGGTTCCTCCCTTTCCGCTAGTTATAGGTCTTTCTTATGTTCGATTACCCATCCTAGGGTTCCCGGATCCGCTGCCCCTAAGGTTGAGCCTTCTACCCAAGGGAAACGTATGCATTCTCTGGTCTCTGGGAATCCGGTATCTACTCCGGAAACCCGGTCTTCCAAGAAAACCAAGGCCTCTCAACTGGGCTCTCCCATGGGCGATGTTGAACAATTCTATCGGCTGGCCAGTGGTCACATCCCCGTTGAGGTTATCTCCGGGTGGTCAAAGTAGAAGAGTTCTGATGCTGCCAAATCCATGCTATGCTCTGCAGGTGAAAACTTCTTCCATCAATTGAGGCTTTCCAACCAACTGGCCTTGGCTACCCGTGGCGACATGAGGCTTTGGGATGAAATGAAGCAGCTGAAAGCAGATATGCAAGTTCTTGAGGGTGACAAGAAGAAGTTGATGGATTCCAATATGAAACTGAGAAGTGATTTGTTGAACATGAGCAAGGAGAAAGATAAGCTGGGCAAGTTAATGTCTGACCATGATAAGGAGAAGGAAGGGATGGTTGCCTCCTATGATTCCAAAATTACTGAGCTGAACACTCAGGTTGATGCCCTACAGGTTGTTGCTAAGAAGTACAAGGAAGCCTTGCCCGAAAGATATAAAATGGGGTTCAACAAGGGTGCCAGGGACTACATGAAATCAACCTGGAAGGTAATGCCGGGTTTGGATTGGGCATTATTAGGTGAAGACGCAGTGAATCAGGTGGAAGAGTTCAAAGCAGAGGCTGCAAAAGATAAGGCTGCCATGCCTAAAGATGTGTCTAAATCTCCGGTTGCCCAGAAGGACACTGCCGAGCTTACTCCTGCTCTTGATGCTAAAGGTGAGGCTCCCGCAGGCGCGGTTGAGGTTGCTCCGGACGATTCTACTAAGAAGGTCGATCCCGTTGAGGACTCCCATAGCTCAGAGGCCACCAAGGATACTCCCTCTGCCTAGGTGCATCCTTTTCCCATTATCTCTTCATGGTCTTTTGTTAACGTACCCGAGCTTGGCTCTGTTGGTTTATGAACTTGTGGTTTATTAAGGGGGTGGGCTCCTACAACGCTCCACACATGTATTGTTTTAACTTAACTCTGTTCATTTTATGGCCTCGGGCCTTGGTACTTTGAATTGGTTTTATTAATCGTAGGGTCTACTTTGCTACCTTATTATTGCTAGTTATGCCATGAATACTTCTCGTATAAGGGCTTGGTGGCAGGTGCTCTTGGGTCACCGCGACTGATACACAGGTAACTCAGTCTAGACCGAGACTGCTACCATGCTCCAAAGAAATTAGTCCTATGCATGCTAATCCCCATGATTCAAAATCTAAGCGTATTCACACTCTTACTTATCAACTTATCAAGTAAGAAAGGTAATATCATAACTTGTGGGAATTCTTAACTATACGTGACTAACGAATTCTATAGGGTAAAATGACCTTCTCGGCTAATCCTAAAACAAGTTCATACGAGTTCTTAGAGGATATATGTCATATTCACATTAATTAAATGCATTGAGTAATAAATCATGAATCAAAACCGAATAGTAGAGTGGTAACATAATATGGAAGTGTACCTGAGTAGTCATGGCAACATATATCTGGATAGGTAGCCATAGTATTGATAAACTACTCGTACCTTTGTCAGCTTGGTTACCACTATGGGTGTGGGGGTACCGTCCGGTAACCCTATAGTATTTGGAAGCCCGAAGGTGGGAACCTGACTCCGGGAGCCCCTTGGCCGGTAGCCCATATCCGGTAGCTGGGTGTCGGAGGCTCAGCCTGGAAACCTTTGCTCCGGGAGCCCCAGTCAATTAATGAATCATTCGTGGTGATGCCATGTAGGCCGTTCATGATCCATTATTGAGGGGGTCCCAGTGCGCCAACCGGGGTTCCACACAAGCCCAAAGAATGTAGGGAGTCATGTATACCAATCAGGGTTCCATACATGCCCTGGTAATCAAGTAAGCCATGTGAACCAATCAAGGTTCCATACATGTCTGGTAGTGGAGGGATCCAAGTGTGCCAATCAGGGTTCCACACAAGCCCAAAGAATGCAGGGAGTCATGTATGCCGATCAGGGTTCCATACATGCCCTGGTAACCAACTAAGCCATATGAACAAATCAAGGTTCCATACATGTCTGGTAGTGTGTGTCAATCAGGGTTCCACACAAGCCCAAAGAATGCAGGGAGTCATGTATGCCGATCAAGGTTCCATACATGTCCTGGTAACCAAGTAAGCCATGTGAACCAATCAAGGTTCCATACATGTCTGGTAGTGGAGGGATCCAAGTATGCCAATCAGGGTTCCACACAATCCCAAAGAATGCAGAGAGTCATGTATGCCGATCAGGGTTCCATACATGCCTTGGTAACCAAGTAAGCCATGTGAACCAATCAAGGTTCCATACATGTCTGGTAGTGGAGGGATCCAAGTATGCCAATCAGGGGTCCACACAAGCCCAAAGAATGCAGGGAGTCATGTATGCCGATCAGGGTTCCATACATGCCCTGGTAACCAAGTAAGCCATGTGAACCAATCAAGGTTCCATACATGTCTGGTAGTGGAGGGATCCAAGTGTGCCAATCAGGGTTCCAAACAAGCCCAAAGAATGCAGGGAGTCATGTATGCCGATCAGGGTTCCATAAATGCCCTGGTAACCAAGTAAGCCATGTGAACCAATCAAGGTTCCATACATGTCTCGTAGTGGAGGGATCCAAGTGTGCCAATCAGGGTTCCACACAAGCCCAAAGAATGCAGGGAGTCATGTATGCCGATCAGGGTTCCATACATGCCCTGGTAACCAAGTAAGCCATGTGAACCAATCAAGGTTCCATACATGTCTGGTAGTGGAGGGATCCAAGTGTGCCAATCAGGGTTCCACACAAGCCCAAAGAATGCAGGGAGTCATGTATGCCGATCAGGGTTCCATACATGCCCTGGTAACCAAGTAAGCCATGTGAACCAATCAAGGTTCCATACATGTCTGGTAGTGGAGGGATCCAAGTGTGCCAATCTGGGTTCCACACAAGCCCAAAGAATGCAGGGAGTCATGTATGCCGATCAGGGTTCCATACATGCCCTGGTAACCAAGTAAGCCATGTGAACCAATCAAGGTTCCATACATGTCTGGTAGTAGCCATGGAAAATTTAAAATTCCGATAATTTCAACTTACCAAGTCAAGAAGTGTATTCCCTACTACCCCCTAGTTCTGGATGGTAGCCTGGCTGCCATGTAGAACTATGCTTGTAGTTATTCCATGTCTTTCTTTTCTTAAATATTAATAAGTAGTAAATGTAAAAGGAAACAATCAACTTCTACTTTTACTGAAAATCATAGAGTACGGTTACATCAAATTTCATCCAGATAGGGGTGTGCATTCACTACCCCCCGGGCATCTACTGAAAATCATGAAATCCTAGGAACTGAAAGGGAAATGACACAACCATAGCTAGTAGGTTGCCTTTATTCATTCTAAGCCTGAAAGAGGCCTACATTTGCTTTAAAAAGAGTCTTACTAATAGTACTTTTTAAGGTGCTCAGCATTCCAAGCACGGGGAATAGTGTTCCCATCCATGTCTTCAAGGTGGTAGGTGCCTTCCCAAAAAATAGACTTTATTTTGTAAGGACCTTCCCAATTTGCTCCAAAGGCTCCGTGTTCGGAAACCTTCATATTGGGCATCATTCTTCTCAGCACTAGGTCGCCAACCTTGAGAGGTCGAGGGCATACCTTGTTGTTGTAGTATTTGCGGGTCCTTTGTTGGTATGCCGCAAGTTTCAGCTGGGCGGTAGCCCGTGCTTCCTCCACAAGGTCAAGTGCCCGCCTTTGATTTATTTCATTCGATTCTTGATTGAAATTATCTCTCCGGTAGGACCCTGTCCCCACTTCCACGGGAACCATAGCCTCACAGCCATAGGTTAGCACAAAAGGGGACTCCCCGGTTGTGGACCTGAGAGTGGTGTTATAAGACCACAAGACCATTGGAAGCTCCTCTGGCCAATTTCCCTTTTTATCTTCCAACTTGGCTTTTAGAGTGTGCTTGATGATTTTGTTTACAGCTTCCGTCTGCCCATTGCTTTGGGGATGGCAAATAGCTGAAAAATCTTTCTTTATCTCAAAGTCCTCACATAGACTTCTCATTTCTTTACTATCAAATTGCTTGCCATTGTCTGAAATCAGCTTGTACGGTACCCCGTATCTGCATATAATGGCTCGCTTGACAAATTCCTTCAGCTTGCCGGCAGTGATGGTAGCTAGGGGTTCCGCCTCCGCCCACTTGGTAAAGTAGTCAACGGCTACCATAACATATTTCACACCACCTCTACCTTTGGGAAGCTCCCCAATCAGGTCAATTCCACATATTGCAAAGGGCCAGGGGCTTCCGATTGGCCTTAGTTCCACAACTGGGTTGCTATTGAAGTTAGCAAACCTTTGGCATTGATCACAAGTTTTGGCAAAGTCATAAGCATCAGCCTTCATGGTAGGCCAGTAGTATCCTTGACGAAGCACTTTATGGGCAAGGGAGGTACCCCCCGAGTGATTGCCACAGATGCCTTCATGGATTTCCCTTAGAATATACTCACATTCATTTCCAGATATGCACTTAAGTAGGGGTTGGTTAAAACCTCTCTTGTATAGGATGCCATCATAGATCACATAACGGGCAGCCTTGTATTTAAGCTTCCGATCTTCATCTTTATCCTCCGAAAGCACCCCCTTGGTGATGTACTCACGTATTGGGGTGTCCATTGGCTTTCCACAGGACATTCTATCTCCATAACCTCCTCTCGATGGATACTTGGCTGGAGTTGAACCTCAAGGGGAATCACCCCTAACAAAACGGTTTCTTTTTTGGATCCCAATTTGGCTAGGGCATCGGCGTTGGAATTTTCCACCCTTGGGATCTGATTCAGATTCAGTGATTTGAACTTACTAATGAGTTCTTGGGCATACCTCATATAGAGTTCAGTACGGGGACCCCGGCTCTGGAAGCTCCCTTTGATTTGCCACACAATCAACATAGAGTCACTAAACACATTCAAGTATTCTACCTTCATTTCCAGAGCTAGTTTTAACCCGGCAATCAGGGCCTCATACTCCGCATCATTGTTGGTAGCTTTGAAACCAAAGTGTATGGCACTCTGAATTCGGTGCCCTTCTGGGGTTACCAATTCTATTCCGGCACCCGCTCCGTGGTTGTTCATTGCTCCATCCACGTATAAATTCCACCATAGGTGAGGGCCTTCCGCCTTCCCCTCGGTTACTGGGGGTACCGGTAGGCAGTTCGGGGTTTATAGTCTATCTCAAACTATCCCAGCTCGACAACCCATTTCATCATTCTACCAGAGGCTTCCGGCTTGTGCATCACTTGCCTCAGTGGGAAGGATGTTCTGACTTCAATTTTATGGGCCTGGAAGTAGGGCCTTAACTTTCTGGAAGCCAGTATTAGAGCATATGGTAGCTTTTCCATACTGGGATACCGGGTTTCCGCATCCAATAGCCTTTTGCTCACATAGTACACCGGGTATTGAACTTGCTCTTCTTCCCGGATCAACATAGCACTTATGGAATATTCAAAAACAGCCAAATATAGAATGAGTACTTCACCCTCTATGGGTTTGGAGAGCAATGATGGGCTTCCCAATTGCTCTTTTAGTTTTTGAAGGCTTCCTCACATTCCGGGGTCCATTCAAAGTGTTGACCCTTCTTGATAGCCTTAAAGAATTCTTTGCATTTGTCGGAGGACCGGGATACAAATCTGTTTAGGGCTGCCACCCTTCCGATAAGCCCTTGTACCTCCCTTACATTCCTTGGGGACCTTAGTTCCAGCAATGCCTTTATTTTGGCAGGGTTTGCCTCGATCCCTCTGTGGTTCATAATGAATCCAAGGAATTTTCCAGATTCCACCCCAAAAACACATTTCTGGGGGTTTAGTTTCATCCGGTACTTCCTTAGGATATCAAGCATCTCAGATAGGTGCAACACATGGTCGGCTGCTACCTTTGACTTGACCAACATGTCATCAACGTAGACTTCCATAGTCTTTCCAATATGTTCTTTAAACATCATGTTTACCAGCCTTTGGTAGGTAGCCCCGGCATTCAGCAGCCCAAACGGCATCCCCATATAACAATATAGTCCTCTGTCAGTTATGAAGCTGGTGTGTTCTTGGTCTGGCTCATACATTGGTATCTGGTTATACCCAGAGTAGGCATCCATAAAGCTCAGCAAGGCATGGCCTGCTGTGGAAGCTATCCTTAGGGCATGCCTTATTCAAATCAGTAAAGTCAACACATGTCCTTCATTTCCCATTGGGCTTCCGGACCAATACCGGGTTTGCCAGCCATGTTGGGTAGAAGGATTCTTTGATCAAGCCAGCCTTTAGTAACCGGTCTACTTCTTCCTGGAGGGCGGTAGCCCTTTCACCACTAACAGGCCTTCTTTTCTGCCGGATACCCATTCTCTCAGGGTCGATATTCAGGTGATGGCACATGACTTTTGGGTCAATCCCCACCATGTCAGAGTGACACCATGCAAACACATCTAGGTTGCTTTAAAGGAAAGTGGTCAATCGTTCTCTTGTCTTTTTGTAACGCCCCCAAATTCCCTACAGGAATCCAGGTCGTCACATCTCTTGCAGAATATTCGATCACCTGTTCACAATACAATCTACAATAATATTCATAGTACACACCATCTTTTACTCCACGGGTTATAGTCTTAGAACAAGTACTCAAAAATCCAGAAGATATTACATCTCAAGTTCACTTCCCAGAATCTCCGAAATACTATTACAACTCCAAAGTACTAGATAATAAAACATTATACAAACACCTTCCCAGTCTGCACTCTTCTCAAATGCTATAAGGTTAACACACTGCATCAGTTGTCTTCCCTTTCCCTTAATCACGGTTCACTGTACTAGAATCAGCTCTGATTACCCCTGTTTAATAATATTTAAATAGCAAGTATGAGCCAAAGAATGCCCAGCAAGTATATATATATATATATATATATATATATATATATATATATCATATAATACAACAAAAACTCGACCAAAATATGGTTTTTACCACTCTATAATATATATTTTTGGAAAGAGATCAACTCGGAAATTTTTATAAATCTCGAAATACTACTCATATAAAAGAATAAATACATCTCACTAACTTCTCAAAATACTACCCATATAATTCAATAACTCCTCAGGACTGCTCAATTGATTTGAAATAATATAATAAAACGACTTCTCATATAAAGAACACATCTCGATAACTTCTCAGAACTTCTCAATGGATTGAAAATAATATAATAACACAACTTCTCAGGTCAACACCCTAGTTAACCGAACCACAAAGGCATCGATTAACAGTAGAGCATTGACGATTGGACTACTTCTCAAACGCCATCTCGAGTAATGGATGATCAATCCATTGTCACATCTCAATTCTATCGATAGAAAGGATGGTCGACGTCTCGAACCACCCAAAAATTTTTAGAAGGGTGAGCCCGTCTTTCTCGTGCCCATCACCCTTAATACATATCAGAAGGGTGAGCCCGTCTTTCTCGTGCCCATCACCCTTAATGATATCAGAAGAGTGAGCCCGTCTTTCTCGTGCCCATCACTCTTCAATAACCGATTGGGCCGGTGCGTTACTCCGGTCACTTTTGCTTTTAGAAGCAATAAATCACAACTTACTTATATATATATAATTATATATAACCCCACTCTTAAATATAAGTATTCTGTAGTATGAAAATATCATTAAATATATCTTTATCATCTCTTCTACAAATACGAATGAAGTATTTCAATAAACCTCCCAACAATTTGGCCAACTCATGAAATAAATTTCAACACCTCATATAATAATTTATATGTATGTAGGTTGCATGAATAAAATCTGATAAAAACCACTAAAAAGAATATTTGATTTTTTGTATAGCGAAAACTTAATCATCATATTTAAAACGAATTAGTAAACTTGCAATTATGGATTTAAATCTATTCAACACATTTCATATATTGAAAAATACAGATACTCTGAACGATAGAGTATACATAAATAAACTTGCCTGGTTCTGCGGTATGATATTCCAACCTGCCCCACGTCTCTGGTTCTCCGGCATTTCACCTTCTCGGGCCTAGTTCAGCTATTATTTAACTCAACTTCGAATCACCTTTCGATCAACTTCTATTCACCATTATATAATACTTATGCACGTCTACAACTTTCGTTCTTTAAGTTTTTCCAAACGAGCCTCCTAACTTATCCGAAACCCTACCCCAAAATGGTTCCTCGAATCATTTCTTTAGAAAATCATAATTAACTTCCTATGTTCCGCCATTTTTAATAATTCCGGTTTTAGTCTCTAAAATAATCTGATTCAATCCGGTTAATTAAAATAATCCGAAAATCCTAAATATCAATCCTCTAAAATAATATCATTGACATCCTATAAAAACTCAATCAATAAATAATCCTCAACAATTATCTTACTCCACGATAAATAAACATAATTAACCAATTAATCCTCGAGACAACAATTAATCCTTAATTTAAATAAATAAATCCTCGAGACAATAATTAATCCTCAATTTAAATAAATAAATCCTCAAGACAACAATTAATCCTATTTACTCAATTTAAAAACCATAATAATTATTCCACTTTAATACCCCCATCATTTTAAATACCTATTTTATCAATGAATCATTATATTACCAAATTATATCCAAAATAATCACTAATTATTTCTAAATGATTGTTAACAATTAATTAATCAAATTGTACTTCTAATTAAAATTCTCTAAAATTCCCTAATTTAATTAATATTAATCTCACAACAAAATTATTCAAGGATCCATTTTTATTCATATTAAATCCATAATTATTACCTAATAACTAAATAAATCAATAATACCATTATTAATAAATTATTTATTACTAACCAAATAAAATTCCAATTTTTAACGAACCAATTGAACCCCTTTTTATTTATTTATATAGTTCCCGAATAAACATTCGATCACTAATTTTATCAATACGTTATTATTTTATTATTATTTTAATTACGACCCCGGTGCGTGGGCCCCACACGCGTTGCCACCTCCCCACCGTGGGACCCACCCCCTTCCCTGCATCTCTCCCACTCGCAGTCTCTCTCTCCGAATCTCTCTCACAATCTCTGTGTCTCTCTCGCCCTCAATCTCTCCTGTCTCCCTCTCCCTCCGCCCGGTCTCTCTCGATCTATCTCCCTCAATCTCTCTCTCGACCACTCTCTCTCTCCGTCACAACCACTCTCTCGATCTGTCTCTCCCTCTCCTCCCTCTCGCCATCTCACAACACCAACCGACACCACAATCACACACATCACCACCCTCATCTTCTCCGATTCAACCTCTCCAACCTCACCTCTCGCTCCCTCTCGTTTATCACTTCTAATTACCACCAATCAAACACCACGCACACTCCATCCCTCACTCCAATTCACCTACACACACCCAATACAATACTCACCACCATCGATCTCCCCTCGTCTCAATCTCTCTCGAACCTCCATTCGCCTCCCTCTATCTCTCCGCCTCAATCTCTCTCCGACAACCATTCTCTACCAATCTCCCTCGACTATCTCTCCTCCCTCAAACTCACTCTCTCCATCTCTCCCTCCGTCACCTCCTCTCCTTCTCTTTTTAATTCACGCCACCACCACCATCGTCGGTGGTGGTTACTCCGACTCCGCCCCCTGTCTCCTCCCTTTCCCCCTTCGACTCCAACTCAACAAACTCCCAACCACAATAATCAACCTCCATTCACTACTCACAAACACACACACGAACTGACATAAAATCTAAAAAATGAAATTGTTGAAATTGTAAACAAAGAAATTAAAGAATGGTTTTCATACTGTGTTTGTGTAATATGAATTGTCCCAGTTATGAGATGATAGAAAATGGTGTCTTGTTCTGTTTATAAAAGAATAGTACGAGTACTGGGTTCTTTTGGTTTCTCTATTTTGCAAAATATACGACCCAGTTTATGTCAAAGAATGATGTATATGCTTTTATAAATAAAAGACTGATTTTATTATTTGTATTATTAAAATAAAAAGTAATTAAAATGGGGGACAAGATAATATGACTTTTGTAGTACTCCATAAATATTTTTAGTGGACAATTAATAAAATAAAAATGGAAAACAAAATCATTAATGAAATAATTTTAAAATAAAAATAATGATTATGTCTATATTTAATGAAATATTTGGTGAAAAGATATCGTTTTCCCCTTCTAATTAATTAAAACGAAATTCTAATTTCGTTTCTTAAAATAAATACGACTCAAAATTTAAAAATACTATTTTTTTCAAATTTTTAATAAACACTAATATTTAAATATAATACGAATATATAAATTTTAAAAATTTATAAAACGTACTAATTAAAAAATATATACTAGTGCATCATTTCCTAATAAAATTTAAATAAGTATCGAGTAAAAAGAAAAATTTATTCGAAAATTTTACGGATATTACAGTCTTCCTTCCTTAAAAGGATTCCGTCCTCGGAATCAACGCAGGCAATAACTAAGGTTGCTTATTTCGTACTCTACTTTCCAATATCTTCTCATCGGTTTTACCAATTTTATTTTTTTTCTCCCCATATCTCAATTATAAACTTTTATGCTATACCGTCTAATTTCATACCGGCTCATCATTTATACCTACTTCCTTCATTTATTCCTATCCTCACTCTATCCTCAAAATACACCATATTCTCCCTAGTAAATCTCAGTTATTCCTTAAAACTCCTAATCTCATTTTCTCTTACTAATCATTAAATATTCCTCTTTCTTCTCATCTTTATCCTTCTGAATCAATTCACTCTCGGCTTTTACCACGACTACTTCTTATACACATATCACATAGTTCCTTATCTAAAACATTGCATCATTATATCCAATCTATTGTTTCAATCCCTGTTGAAATATTCGAGCTCCTTCATCCTCCAAATCCATACATAATACCATCATACTCTTCTTGTTTTGTTTCCACATATAAAATCCACTCTATTTATCTCTTCTGCACTTCTTCAATAGTCACAGCTTTACTCGTCTCCACTCATCCCAATATGGTTTAGTCTAATAAAACTACATACCCAGGAAATATTTATTTATGAAAACAGTACATATCTGTACATATTCACATATATACATGTATATACCTGCAGTTGTATATATATGCATATTTATGGATACATAACTGTATATACTCAAATTTCACCCATAAATAAATCATGGATACACATTTCTCTCGTCCTAATTGATTCTACTACTGCTAATGGCCATCATTCCTCCACCCCACAACTACTTGAAATCCTACAATATATATACCTATCGGTTCCTTGGCTTCTAAACTCTCTCTTATATAGTCATAACTCCTCCTACACTCGTTCTAAGCTTTATAACCTACTGCTCTGATACCATTCTGTAACGCCCCCAAATTCCCTACAGGAATCCAGGTCGTCACATCTCTTGCAGAATATTCGATCACCTGTTCACAATACAATCTACAATAATATTCATAGTACACACCATCTTTTACTCCACGGGTTATAGTCTTAGAACAAGTACTCAAAAATCCAGAAGATATTACATCTCAAGTTCACTTCCCAGAATCTCCGAAATATTATTACAACTCCAAAGTACTAGATAATAAAACATTATACAAACACCTTCCCAGTCTGCACTCTTCTCAAATGCTATAAGGTTAACACACTGCATCAGTTGTCTTCCTTTTCCCTTAATCACGGTTCACTGTACTAGAATCAGCTCTGATTACCCCTGTTTAATAATATTTAAATAGCAAGTATGAGCCAAAGAATGCCCAGCAAGTATATATATATATATATATATATATATATCATATAATACAACAAAAACTCGACCAAAATATGGTTTTTACCACTCTATAATATATATTTTTGGAAAGAGATCAACTCGGAAATTTTTATAAATCTCGAAATACTACTCATATAAAAGAATAAATACATCTCACTAACTTCTCAAAATACTACCCATATAATTCAATAACTCCTCAGGACTGCTCAATTGATTTGAAATAATATAATAAAACGACTTCTCATATAAAGAACACATCTCGATAACTTCTCAGAACTTCTCAATGGATTGAAAATAATATAATAACACAACTTCTCAGGTCAACACCCTAGTTAACCGAACCACAAAGGCATCGATTAACAGTAGAGCATTGACGATTGGACTACTTCTCAAACGCCATCTCGAGTAATGGATGATCAATCCAATGTCACATCTCAATTCTATCGATAGAAAGGATGGTCGACGTCTCGAACCACCCATAAATTTTCAGAAGGGTGAGCCCGTCTTTCTCGTGCCCATCACCCTTAATACATATCAGAAGGGTGAGCCCGTCTTTCTCGTGCCCATCATCCTTAATGATATCAGAAGAGTGAGCCCGTCTTTCTCGTGCCCATCACTCTTCAATAACCGATTGGGCCGGTGCGTTACTCCGGTCACTTTTGCTTTTAGAAGCAATAAATCACAACTTACTATATATATATATATATAATTATATATAACCCCACTCTTAAATATAAGTATTCTGTAGTATGAAAATATCATTAAATATATCTTTATCATCTCTTCTACAAATACGAATGAAGTATTTCAATAAACCTCCCAACAATTTGGCCAACTCATGAAATAAATTTCAACACCTCGTATAATAATTTATATGTATGTAGGTTGCATGAATAAAATCTGATATAAACCACTAAAAAGAATATTTGATTTTTGTATAGCGAAAACTTAATCATCATATTTAAAAATATAAATACTCCGAACAATGGAGTACGAATTAGTAAACTTGCAATTATGGATTTAAATCTGTTCAACACATTTCATATATTGAAAAATACAGATACTCTGAACGATAGAGTATACATAAATAAACTTGCCTGGTTCTGCGGTATGATATTCCAACCTGCTCCACGTCTCTGGTTCTCCGACATTTCACCTTCTCGGGCCTAGTTCAGCTATTATTTAACTCAACTTCGAATCACCTTTCGATCAACTTCTATTCACCATTATATAATACTTATGCACGTCTACAACTTTCGTTCTTTAAGCTTTTCCAAACGAGCCTCCTAACTTATCCGAAACCCTACCCCAAAATGGTTCCTCGAATCATTTCTTTAGAAAATCATAATTAACTTCCTATGTTCCGCCATTTTTAATAATTCCGGTTTTAGTCTCTAAAATAATCTGATTCAATCCGGTTAATTAAAATAATCTGAAAATCCTAAATATCAATCCTCTAAAATAATATCATTGACATCCTATAAAAACTCAATCAATAAATAATCCTCAACAATTATCTTACTCCACGATAAATAAACATAATTAACCAATTAATCCTCGAGACAACAATTAATCCTTAATTTAAATAAATAAATCCTCGAGACAATAATTAATCCTCAATTTAAATAAATAAATCCTCAAGACAACAATTAATCCTATTTACTCAATTTAAAAACCATAATAATTATTCCACTTTAATACCCCCATTATTTTAAATACCTATTTTATCAATGAATCATTATATTACCAAATTATATCCAAAATAATCACTAATTATTTCTAAATGATTGTTAACAATTAATTAATCAAATTGTACTTCTAATTAAAATTCTCTAAAATTCCCTAATTTAATTAATATTAATCTCACAACAAAATTATTCAAGGATCCAATTTTTATTCATATTAAATCCATAATTATTACCTAATAACTAAATAAATCAATAATACCATTATTAATAAATTATTTATTACTAACCAAATAAAATTCCAATTTTTAACGAACCAATTGAACCCCTTTTTATTTATTTATATAGTTCCCGAATAAACATTCGATCACTAATTTTATCAATACGTTATTATTTTATTATTATTTTAATTACGACCCCGGTGCGTGGGCCCCACACGCGTTGCCACCTCCCCACCGTGGGACCCACCCCCTTCCCTGCATCTTTCCCACTCGCAGTCTCTCTCTCCGAATCTCTCTCACAATCTTCGTGCCTCTCTCGCCCTCAATCTCTCCTGTCTCCCTCTCCCTCCGCCCGGTCTCTCTCGATCTATCTCCCTCAATCTCTCTCTCGACCACTCTCTCTCTCCGTCACAACCATTCTCTCGATCTGTCTCTCCCTCTCCTCCCTCTCGCCATCTCACAACACCAACCGACACCACAATCACACACATCACCACCCTCATCTTCTCCGATTGAACCTCTCCAACCTCACCTCTCGCTCCCTCTCGTTTATCACTTCTAATTACTACCAATCAAACACCACGCACACTCCATCCCTCACTCCAATTCACCTACACACACCCAATACAATACTCACCACCATCGATCTCCCCTCGTCTCAATCTCTCTCGAACCTCCATTCGCCTCCCTCTATCTCTCCGCCTCAATCTCTCTCCGACAACCATTCTCTACCAATCTCCCTCGACTATCTCTCCTCCCTCAAACTCACTCTCTCCATCTCTCCCTCCGTCACCTCCTCTCCTTCTCTTTTTAATTCACGCCACCACCACCATCGTCGGTGGTGGTTACTCCGACTCCGCCCCCTGTCTCCTCCCTTTCCCCCTTCGACTCCAACTCAACAAACTCCCAACCACAATAATCAACCTCCATTCACTACTCACAAACACACACACGAACTGACATAAAATCTAAAAAATGAAATTGTTGAAATTGTAAACAAAGAAATTAAAGAATGGTTTTCATACTGTGTTTGTGTAATATGAATTGTCCCAGTTATGAGATGATAGAAAATGGTGTCTTGTTCTGTTTATAAAAGAATAGTACGAGTACTGGGTTCTTTTGGTTTCTCTATTTTGCAAAATATACGACCCAGTTTATGTCAAAGAATGATGTATATGCTTTTATAAATAAAAGACTGATTTTATTATTTGTATTATTAAAATAAAAAGTAATTAAAATGGGGGACAAGATAATATGACTTTTGTAGTACTCCATAAATATTTTTAGTGGACAATTAATAAAATAAAAATGGAAAACAAAATCATTAATGAAATAATTTTAAAATAAAAATAATGATTATGTCTATATTTAATGAAATATTTGGTGAAAAGATATCGTTTTCCCCTTCTAATTAATTAAAACGAAATTCTAATTTCGTTTCTTAAAATAAATACGACTCAAAATTTAAAAATACTATTTTTTTCAAATTTTTAATAAACACTAATATTTAAATATAATACGAATATATAAATTTTAAAAATTTATAAAACGTACTAATTAAAAAATATATACTAGTGCATCATTTCCTAATAAAATTTAAATAAGTATCGAGTAAAAAGAAAAATTTATTCGAAAATTTTACGGATATTACAGTCTTCCTTCCTTAAAAGGATTCCGTCCTCGGAATCAACGCAGGCAATAACTAAGGTTGCTTATTTCGTACTCTACTTTCCAATATCTTCTCATCGGTTTTACCAATTTTATTTTTTTTCTCCCCATATCTCAATTATAAACTTTTATGCTATACCGTCTAATTTCATACCGGCTCATCATTTATACCTACTTCCTTCATTTATTCCTATCCTCACTCTATCCTCAAAATACACCATATTCTCCCTAGTAAATCTCAGTTATTCCTTAAAACTCCTAATCTCATTTTCTCTTACTAATCATTAAATATTCCTCTTTCTTCTCATCTTTATCCTTCTGAATCAATTCACTCTCGGCTTTTACCACGACTACTTCTTATACACATATCACATAGTTCCTTATCTAAAACATTGCATCATTATATCCAATCTATTGTTTCAATCCCTGTTGAAATATTCGAGCTCCTTCATCCTCCAAATCCATACATAATACCATCATACTCTTCTTGTTTTGTTTCCACATATAAAATCCACTCTATTTATCTCTTCTGCACTTCTTCAATAGTCACAGCTTTACTCGTCTCCACTCATCCCAATATGGTTTAGTCTAATAAAACTACATACCCAGGAAATATTTATTTATGAAAACAGTACATATCTGTACATATTCACATATATACATGTATATACCTGCAGTTGTATATATATGCATATTTATGGATACATAACTGTATATACTCAAATTTCACCCATAAATAAATCATGGATACACATTTCTCTCGTCCTAATTGATTCTACTACTGCTAATGGCCATCATTCCTCCACCCCACAACTACTTGAAATCCTACAATATATATACCTATCGGTTCCTTGGCTTCTAAACTCTCTCTTATATAGTCATAACTCCTCCTACACTCGTTCTAAGCTTTATAACCTACTGCTCTGATACCATTCTGTAACGCCCCCAAATTCCCTACAGGAATCCAGGTCGTCACATCTCTTGCAGAATATTCGATCACCTGTTCACAATACAATCTACAATAATATTCATAGTACACACCATCTTTTACTCCACGGGTTATAGTCTTAGAACAAGTACTCAAAAATCCAGAAGATATTACATCTCAAGTTCACTTCCCAGAATCTCCGAAATATTATTACAACTCCAAAGTACTAGATAATAAAACATTATACAAACACCTTCCCAGTCTGCACTCTTCTCAAATGCTATAAGGTTAACACACTGCATCAGTTGTCTTCCTTTTCCCTTAATCACGGTTCACTGTACTAGAATCAGCTCTGATTACCCCTGTTTAATAATATTTAAATAGCAAGTATGAGCCAAAGAATGCCCAGCAAGTATATATATATATATATATATATATATATATATATATATATCATATAATACAACAAAAACTCGACCAAAATATGGTTTTTACCACTCTATAATATATATTTTTGGAAAGAGATCAACTCGGAAATTTTTATAAATCTCGAAATACTACTCATATAAAAGAATAAATACATCTCACTAACTTCTCAAAATACTACCCATATAATTCAATAACTCCTCAGGACTGCTCAATTGATTTGAAATAATATAATAAAACGACTTCTCATATAAAGAACACATCTCGATAACTTCTCAGAACTTCTCAATGGATTGAAAATAATATAATAACACAACTTCTCAGGTCAACACCCTAGTTAACCGAACCACAAAGGCATCGATTAACAGTAGAGCATTGACGATTGGACTACTTCTCAAACGCCATCTCGAGTAATGGATGATCAATCCAATGTCACATCTCAATTCTATCGATAGAAAGGATGGTCGACGTCTCGAACCACCCATAAATTTTCAGAAGGGTGAGCCCGTCTTTCTCGTGCCCATCACCCTTAATACATATCAGAAGGGTGAGCCCGTCTTTCTCGTGCCCATCACCCTTAATGATATCAGAAGAGTGAGCCCGTCTTTCTCGTGCCCATCACTCTTCAATAACCGATTGGGCCGGTGCGTTACTCCGGTCACTTTTGCTTTTAGAAGCAATAAATCACAACTTACTATATATATATATATAATTATATATAACCCCACTCTTAAATATAAGTATTCTGTAGTATGAAAATATCATTAAATATATCTTTATCATCTCTTCTACAAATACGAATGAAGTATTTCAATAAACCTCCCAACAATTTGGCCAACTCATGAAATAAATTTCAACACCTCATATAATAATTTATATGTATGTAGGTTGCATGAATAAAATCTGATATAAACCACTAAAAAGAATATTTGATTTTTGTATAGCGAAAACTTAATCATCATATTTAAAAATATAAATACTCCGAACAATGGAGTACGAATTAGTAAACTTGCAATTATGGATTTAAATCTGTTCAACACATTTCATATATTGAAAAATACAGATACTCTGAACGATAGAGTATACATAAATAAACTTGCCTGGTTCTGCGGTATGATATTCCAACCTGCTCCACGTCTCTGGTTCTCCGACATTTCACCTTCTCGGGCCTAGTTCAGCTATTATTTAACTCAACTTCGAATCACCTTTCGATCAACTTCTATTCACCATTATATAATACTTATGCACGTCTACAACTTTCGTTCTTTAAGCTTTTCCAAACGAGCCTCCTAACTTATCCGAAACCCTACCCCAAAATGGTTCCTCGAATCATTTCTTTAGAAAATCATAATTAACTTCCTATGTTCCGCCATTTTTAATAATTCCGGTTTTAGTCTCTAAAATAATCTGATTCAATCCGGTTAATTAAAATAATCTGAAAATCCTAAATATCAATCCTCTAAAATAATATCATTGACATCCTATAAAAACTCAATCAATAAATAATCCTCAACAATTATCTTACTCCACGATAAATAAACATAATTAACCAATTAATCCTCGAGACAACAATTAATCCTTAATTTAAATAAATAAATCCTCGAGACAATAATTAATCCTCAATTTAAATAAATAAATCCTCAAGACAACAATTAATCCTATTTACTCAATTTAAAAACCATAATAATTATTCCACTTTAATACCCCCATTATTTTAAATACCTATTTTATCAATGAATCATTATATTACCAAATTATATCCAAAATAATCACTAATTATTTCTAAATGATTGTTAACAATTAATTAATCAAATTGTACTTCTAATTAAAATTCTCTAAAATTCCCTAATTTAATTAATATTAATCTCACAACAAAATTATTCAAGGATCCAATTTTTATTCATATTAAATCCATAATTATTACCTAATAACTAAATAAATCAATAATACCATTATTAATAAATTATTTATTACTAACCAAATAAAATTCCAATTTTTAACGAACCAATTGAACCCCTTTTTATTTATTTATATAGTTCCCGAATAAACATTCGATCACTAATTTTATCAATACGTTATTATTTTATTATTATTTTAATTACGACCCCGGTGCGTGGGCCCCACACGCGTTGCCACCTCCCCACCGTGGGACCCACCCCCTTCCCTGCATCTTTCCCACTCGCAGTCTCTCTCTCCGAATCTCTCTCACAATCTTCGTGCCTCTCTCGCCCTCAATCTCTCCTGTCTCCCTCTCCCTCCGCCCGGTCTCTCTCGATCTATCTCCCTCAATCTCTCTCTCGACCACTCTCTCTCTCCGTCACAACCATTCTCTCGATCTGTCTCTCCCTCTCCTCCCTCTCGCCATCTCACAACACCAACCGACACCACAATCACACACATCACCACCCTCATCTTCTCCGATTGAACCTCTCCAACCTCACCTCTCGCTCCCTCTCGTTTATCACTTCTAATTACTACCAATCAAACACCACGCACACTCCATCCCTCACTCCAATTCACCTACACACACCCAATACAATACTCACCACCATCGATCTCCCCTCGTCTCAATCTCTCTCGAACCTCCATTCGCCTCCCTCTATCTCTCCGCCTCAATCTCTCTCCGACAACCATTCTCTACCAATCTCCCTCGACTATCTCTCCTCCCTCAAACTCACTCTCTCCATCTCTCCCTCCGTCACCTCCTCTCCTTCTCTTTTTAATTCACGCCACCACCACCATCGTCGGTGGTGGTTACTCCGACTCCGCCCCCTGTCTCCTCCCTTTCCCCCTTCGACTCCAACTCAACAAACTCCCAACCACAATAATCAACCTCCATTCACTACTCACAAACACACACACGAACTGACATAAAATCTAAAAAATGAAATTGTTGAAATTGTAAACAAAGAAATTAAAGAATGGTTTTCATACTGTGTTTGTGTAATATGAATTGTCCCAGTTATGAGATGATAGAAAATGGTGTCTTGTTCTGTTTATAAAAGAATAGTACGAGTACTGGGTTCTTTTGGTTTCTCTATTTTGCAAAATATACGACTCAGTTTATGTCAAAGAATGATGTATCTGCTTTTATAAATAAAAGACTGATTTTATTATTTGTATTATTAAAATAAAAAGTAATTAAAATGGGGGACAAGATAATATGACTTTTGTAGTACTCCATAAATATTTTTAGTGGACAATTAATAAAATAAAAATGGAAGACAAAATCATTAATGAAATAATTTTAAAATAAAAATAATGATTATGTCTATATTTAATAAAATATTTGGTGAAAAGATATCGTTTTCCCCTTCTAATTAATTAAAACGAAATTCTAATTTCGTTTCTTAAAATAAATACGACTCAAAATTTAAAAATACTATTTTTCTCAAATTTTTAATAAACACTAATATTTAAATATAATACGAATATATAAATTTTAAAAATTTATAAAACGTACTAATTAAAAAATATATACTAGTGCATCATTTCCTAATAAAATTTAAATAAGTATCGAGTAAAAAGAAAAATTTATTCGAAAATTTTACGGATATTACAGTCTTCCCTCCTTAAAAGGATTCCGTCCTCGGAATCAACGCAGGCAATAACTAAGGTTGCTTATTTCGTACTCTACTTTCCAATATCTTCTCATCGGTTTTACCAATTTTATTTTTTTTCTCCCCATATCTCAATTATAAACTTTTATGCTATACCGTCTTATTTCATATCTCGATCTAGGATTTGGTCGTCACGCGGAAATCCTCAATACCACATCACCTGTTTAACAACATAGAATCACCTATAATCATTTAACAACTGTATTACATCCTCTGCAACCCCAACTAACAAGAATCTTTTAGGTTATAGGGCTAGAAACAAGAACTAAAGTCCTTTCATTACTCAATTCATTACATCCATTCAGTTACCTTACACTATCTTACAAATCTTATACTACTAGTATAGCTTCGTTGGGAAGTACACCAGTAACTAGTACTACTCTGTACAATGTAATATTTATTACACATCAATATAAATACATATAACTTCTCCAGTCGTCGACTTTCTGGATCATGTCATCTTCACACGGGCACACTGCCTGCTTCTTCCGAGCTATGCCATTATGCCTCATCTGTCTACCTTTTTCTGAAAGGTTAAAGTTTGAAAACAAGCAAGTATGAGCGAAAGAATTGCTCAGCAAATTATTACTAAAGCTTAAAATATCTCCCATCATACACATGGGGTTTTCAACATTCAACTGACACTTAAAGTCATTTTGAACATTTATAAACATGAAACTTTCAATAGAGGGGAAAGTATGACCTTTGAAATAACATCAAATGAGCTAATTAAGCTCATAATAACCATAACAATATTCATACCTTAGTAAAATAGTATTACACTATAGGTTTGATAATCTTTTAGAAAGCTTCTCAAAATAACCATAGTAACCTCCATACCTTAGCAAAATAGCATACACTATAGTATTGCTAATCCTTTAGAAAGCTTTCAAAATACGCAGTTCACTATACAGCCATGACCATCCATTTTTATCATACATATACCGACCCGTTATAAGGTTCCCTTCCAGTATTTCTCAAGTCTGAAAACATATGCATACATGTACATCATTCTCTTCAAGACACCCTACAGTTCATTATTCTGTACAGGGTATAAGTTCTTTGGGCACTTGATAAGTTTAAAACTTAGAATTAACTGATAGTAAGAGAGTCAAGATTTGTGAAGTAAACATTTGAGACTCAACAGCAATTGCTAACATGACAATCGAGATCTTTGAAAAGTAGACTCTCGATTCGATACCATACAGTTCAAGATACTGTATAGGGGACATATAATTAGAATACTTATTCGTTTCGAGTGCAAGACCGACGATTTATAATTCGATAGTTTGCAGAGTTCGAGTATAATAACACTTCTCAGTATAACAACTAGAATTTGAAAACTTGGTACGTTCGTCAGAACATTTCATACCTTCCAAGGAATAGAAAACACCCTGGAAGACTTGATTCTTGAATCGAATTATCAATAAACATTTCTCATTCTTTATCCAGAAATATAATAAAAGATTTCCGAGGTACTTTGAAAAGTTCATCACCCTGTCAACACTATAGGTAATTCAGCACCTAGGCTTGCATTACAGTGTTGCAGTACAATTCCAATTGGAAGAATAGGGATAATTCTGGAGCCTTTACCACGATACCCGGTGATCAGCCGTTTGTATCGCATTTTTCTACTAGTAGATGGATGGTCCCTAATCGGGCTGCCACCCTGACCGCATATGGGCCTTCATATGGACCGTAGTCCCCTCATCCCGCTGTAGTGGCTACACGTGAATGTAGTCCTCTACGCGTGCATGGACCGAAGTCCCCTCTTCCTCCAGTCCCCTGAAGAATCCTATCCATCATTGGAACATAACTTAATCCAGTTCCCCAAGCACAAAGCTTGTTGATAGGTCTGATATAGTTACATAACTTTACTTCCAGGAATATTTAAGGAAGTAACCTTGATATGTGGGTTGACCTTAGTCAACAGATTTCATTGACACAGGAAGCTCATTACAAAACATGACTTGGGAATTAGTCGATAATCTTATTGATTTGATAAGTTGAAACATGTACTGAGATCGGGCAGTGATCCAGAAACATAACCGTTTTTGGTAAACGAGGAGGTAAAATCATTTATTCACTTTCTGAACTGAGTTCCAAATTTTTGAGGAGTCAAAGAATGTTTGCTCTCAGCTAAAAGAACTTATTTGAATCCAAAATGATATTTGGGAACTCCTAATGTTTTTGAATAAACTTTCTGAGGATCAGAAGATATTTTTAATGACTATGATAGTCCTTAAATACTTTAAATAGCATTTCATAACCTTTGAATCATCTAGAGTATTTAATAAATATTTAAATAATATTTATTAAATAATAAACATTCACTAATACCTTTTTAAACCAATATTCAAAATAATATTCATTTTCTTAGGTAAATATCCAAATAATATTTATTAATATTATTTAAATAAATCATAACCTCTAAATACCCAACATATGACTCATGGGATATTTTAATCATAAACAATTCCTTACATCTCCAGCAGTCTCCGGACCTTAATCACTTTATCAATATAACTAATATTGACTCCTGGTCAATAAGAAATAAACAATTACTAAATCCTTTTTAAATGAATATTATAATTAATATTCATTGAATTAAATAACGTTCAAATAACAATTATACCATATCATTAAAGATATTTTTAACCGAAATACCCAATTTATAACCATTGGTATACCTTTGTTGTTTCTCCGGAACAAAGCGATTATAAGAAAACGTTTTGAAAATTATATTCATCTAATTAAATAATTTAATTAGACGAATAAGGTTTATTTAATCAATAAATACTTTTAGAAGTATCCACTAATTAAATAAACACTGATTTATTGGTGATGTTGCCTTTAGGTTAATTATTGCGAAATTCTTTTAAAAACTTTGTCCGGATTTTTAACAATATTCATAAACACATATAAAACCATCATTAATCCTTTTTAAATGAATATTCAAAATAATATTCATTTAAATCAAATACATATCCATATGATATTTAATAATATCACTTAAACCTCGAAATATCCAAAGTATAATATTTGGAGTATTTTAATCAACATTCAGATACTGCGCCTCCGGTACTCTTCCGGGTTTTCATAAAATATTTAATATAAAATATTCCCGACTCGCGGGCTAGGTTCGAAAGCATAATACTTTTATTATCTTAAAACTCTATGACCTAACGTATACTGGCATTATACCATCATTGAACATAATACTTGCTCTACCTCCAGAGCCTTTATCATAACTGGTTCATATTAACACCCTCATAACATAGAGTCCATACCTCTAATACGAAAGATTTATATATATATATATATTCACAATATAATTCGAGAGGTAGAATCATAAAACATCGACATCCATTGATAGTATTATAAGTCATGGGGTTTTGATCATTTGCATAAGCAGAATTTACTTTTCTCGGCAAGCCAAGAATATACTGATTTTAAAGAAGAAGCATGAGATTGGAAAGCTTGCAATCACGGACTTAAATTTAATCCTCATACTTCATATATTTCAAAACATATATATATACTCTGAACGATAGAGTATGCATAATTAAACTTGCCTCTGATCCTTAGCAGAAAGCAGAAACCGTGAATCAAATCCTTCGCACCTCGTCCAAGCAATTCCATGAACCTTACCTGACGTCTTGATCTTTCTTTTTGGATGCACGTCGCTCCAATTTGATTACACCCTAATGGTACTGAAATGGTTACGAGTACGTGTCAGTCCTACCTCGTATCTCGAGTAGACACAACTCGGATTTACCACTAAATCACATAAAGTCAAACTATAGGTGTCCTTCCTATAGTTGACTACTCTAATACCACTTATTGCACATAACACATTTAATAAAAAAAAATGAAAAGGACATGGCCCCCTTTATAAAGTGGACACTTCCTGGTGCTTAAACACCTCACCACCATTTAATAGCCTTAACCAATTTAATAAATAAATAATCCTCAAAGCACCATTGATCCTTAATAAAGTCATGTAATACATCCTTAATCCTCAAGACACATTTAATACTTGACTTAGCACATAAATCCTCGAGGAAACAATTAACCCTCAAAATAATTCACATAGCACATATTCACATAACAGTTAACATCCACTTCATGCCTCTAGACCATTGTAATTAAATAAGTTAAATAAATTTAATTGCAGGGGATTTTCAGAAAATTTCGGCATGAGGTATTCGTTTATCGGACTATGGGCACAGCCCCTCAATGCCAATCAAAAACAATTCAACCCTGTTTTAATAAAAATAAAGCTGCCTCAACTTGCAGCAACATAAATTAAACAGGTAAGGAAAAGTATACGCCCAACCATGCGGCACATAAACAATTAAGGAAAATAAACTAACAGTTTATCCTTGCTATACAACATTTAAAAACCATACAATCAGGAAATAAATTCCTATTATAAGGAAACTTTTTGAAATAACCTTTTTTTTGTAAAATAGACTATCCCGGGGTCAGAGCCCCTCAATTATAATCAAAACCATTTGAAAATAACTCATACATCATGTTATCTTGCCAACACAAGTCAAGAACAAATGCCTTAAAACAATTTTCCAAACATTGACATTTATATGAAATTTCAGTTTTAATGTTCTTCGCTAAAACTTTCATAACTCAATAACCGTAACCTTAAATAATGCAAGGTTTTCGCGTACGTAAACTAGAAACAATAGAGAACAGTTTGTCTTAAGGAACAATCATCAAAACACAGGTGTAAATGCCTCAATTCTTCTGTCTAAAACAAGACAGTTACTACATACTCTTCATTGTCACTGAACTACGTTTTCTTTTACCTTAACTCCTTATCCACATGTTATAAAATTACCAAAATTTATAGGGACCATAATTAGACCCTTCTCTACAACTTTCGTTCTTTGGCCAACCAACAATAAAGGCCATAACCTCCTCAAAAACACTTGTCAAAACAAGGCAGAAAATCTGGGAATCAAAGTCACCTCTGCGCAGTCTTGGTTCAAACATTTTTCATAAATCGAAAAATTCATCTTTTCCAATGAAATTTTTACATCCTCCTGTTAGTTGTTATATACATCTCTCATAAAAATTTAAAGGCTTAACTCGCTCTTTATCATACAAAAACAACTTCACAAAGTCGAGATAACTCTGCAATTCGTGTATCTCTGCACCTCTTTACTAATAAATTCATAACCCCCAACTTACATATCTATAAATCTTGAAATTTTGCAGGGAGCCTCTACAAACTATAAGCAAAAACTTTCATGTACAAACTTTAAGCTAATTCGGAGCTCAAGGGAACAGAATTTACCGAGTAAAGTGGCGTAGCTGCTGTCCAGGAGCACTGCTTCATCTTCTCTCTCTCTCTCTCTCTCTCTCTCTCTCTCTCTCCATCTCTCCCCTTCAGCTGTGTTTTTAGTGTGGCTGCGTGTGTTGTATGTATATGTTTGTATATATCTAGCTGTGTTGTGTGTTGTGTGTTTTGTTACCCTAATGGGCCTTGGGCCCAATAACAAATTAAAACACCCAACAATTCACTACATACTTAAAATAATATTTAGAGTTATAAACTCTAATTTGTAAAAATAAAATTTCTAGCATAGTTAAATACTAGAACATTTTTAAAGACTTTTGGAGAAAGAATTAGAATTAAATCTAATTTTTCTAAATTGATATGCATTTTACAAATTAATATTAATTTGTAAATGCAACTCTAAAAATAATAATTACGGGGCTTTATAAAATACCACAAACATTATTGTTTTAATAAAATCTCAAATTCTCGATTTTATATATTAATCGAGTAATTTCTTTAAATCCTCAAATAATTAAAATAATCATTTTTGAAATTCCTTGAACTAGAATAATGAATAATAAAATAAAAAATTTCCTCCTCATTTTAGGAAAATCATTATTATTATAGAAATAATAATAAAATCATTTCTTGAAAAATCCGGGTTATTACAGTCTACCCTCCTTAAAAGGATTCCGTCCTCGGAATCAGCTAAGGCCACTACTGGGATTCCTTAACTCTTTCATCATCAACACTTATTCTGCAAAACCAGAGATAGTGTCCATTCGTAAACAACTTCTCCATAATCTCTGTTCACTACGAAGTTTCTGTCTAATACCGTCATCGCGGAGTTTCACGACACATCGTTATTCCTTTCAAATATAGCTTGACCAACTTGTCAATAACATCATGTCTTTGAGAGAGAATTCACTGATTTCATTAACATAACATCCTTGAGAGAGAGAATGCACTAATTCCATTAACATAATACCATTGAGAGAGAATGAACTAATTCCCTTGATACGTCACTGATATTCTATTCGCTTTGGGATTCGCTCTTGATCTTAACGATTCCGCTCGAATCTAATTTCTATCAGCGAACTTACAACTTGTTCGACCTGGTTGGCATCCCCTTGAAATTCATTATAGATAGCAAGAATCATGGAGCTTTGAAAATATAGCTGCCATATCAAGGCAATTGTCACACGCTGGTGATCATAAGGCTATGAGTTTTAAAGTAAACCTTAATTAAGATAAGAGAATTTACCGAGAGATCAATATGATCATAAGAACTCACGTTGCGTGTCTCAGTTGAGACATTACTGAAGGTAATTAGCCTTCTTGTATTTCACAACTCACAAGTGATGGCGTCCCATCAGACTTCTATCACACAGACAAATGGTCCTTGTGGCCCCTATAAATATAGGGTTGTTCGTCTCAGTGGAAGTTGTGAAGTATGAAAGCAATTCAAAATCAAGTTAATGATTATCATCTTTTGACAATTAATTCATAAAGGGACACCTTGAGTCAAAATTGATCAGATTCCAAGGTGAGATTTCAAAAGAAATGATAACCAGAAGGATACTGGTATTTAACAAGCAAGTGGTGCTATACCACCATAGGATTATCCACTATTGAAGAAAAGTGGAATCTTGAATAACATCATCTAACAGGGCTTCGAAAACCTGAAAGTAGGTATCATGACAGCCTCTGACACAATTGAAACCATTATGGTTTAACATGAGCATTATCAAATAACTTCGAAGAGGGAGTATATCTTTTATCGAAATTCTCTCTTGGAGAGATATCGAGATAGATCATCGACTCGGGAGTTAATCAAAATAATTTTGCAAATGGAGAGATATCAAATAATTCACCATTTGGGGAGGTAATCAAAATGATTTCACGAATGGGGAGGGTATATTGCCAAGGTCTCCACGTATGCCTTTTACGTCGGCTCCTCTGATGGATAATCGTTCGATTCCAAAGCTTTTCTTTTCCATGCACACCCTAAGGTGCTTGACAACTTACGTCATCGTTGATTCGCAATAGTTGCTACTGATTCAGCCATTGGTGTTTATATTCGCAATGAGTTCTATTCGACTCGACGCAAGCATCACCAGCAAGTGTTCTATTCTTTGAGTAGACTTCGATACTGGTGTCGCCCTTAGAATTGACGAATTCTACTTTTCGACTAGGTGATATTCCGGGACATCGTTAGGAAATACATACTTAATCCAATCACCCTGGTAACTGTCCTAATACCAGATACCTTGTTTTCTCGTATTCATCCCGTGTGCTACTTAAGCTTAACACCTTTGGCATAACAGCCTTCTTATTTAAATCATCCTTGGACTTTCTCAGTCCGTCTTGATTCTTAAAACATATCTCGTCTTCATTGACCAATCTCAACTTCATCATTTCATCTATGTAACCATTTGAAACGATCAGTGTCTGTCCACCAATCTATTCATATAATTACCTCAAACTCTCTTTAGCTCGAGGAAATTTAATAACTGCCACTTCAATGAATGATCTTTCATAGTGATCTTGTTTTGTTTCCCTTTTCGGAATTTTAACAGTATGAGCACAACCTCAACACATTGCTACCATAATACTTGATGCCAACTTTCTATTCTTCATCATCATATTGAAATTTCCTATAATTCGGGGAATACATAACTGTTTTCATGAATCCCCTAAAATCATTTTAGCTTCAGGTCTAGGGCGATCTATGCCCCTACCGACCAATACTTGTCCTTGAGAATTCTCTAGCAGACATCCTTCACCACAAGAAGTGGAGTCTATAACATCATATTCTCAGCATAGCATCCCAATCTTAACTTAATCATTGGCACTACATCCAGTAGTCCAATATGAACTCTACATGAGTTCTAACATTCTCACATAACTATACACACTCCTACTCACTCTCGTTTCTAGTTTACTATAACCTCATCTCTGATACCATTTCTGTAACGCCTCCAAATCCGGGGTCTAGGATTTGGTCGTCACGCGGAAATCCTCAATACCACATCACCTGTTTAACAACATAGAATCACCTATAATCATTTAACAACTGTATTACATCCTCTGCAACCCCAACTAACAAGAATCTTTTAGGTTATAGGGCTAGAAACAAGAACTAAAGTCCTTTCATTACTCAATTCATTACATCCATTCAGTTACCTTACACTATCTTACAAATCTTATACTACTAGTATAGCTTCGTTGGGAAGTACACCAGTAACTAGTACTACTCTGTACAATGTAATATTTATTACACATCAATATACATACATATAACTTCTCCAGTCGTCAACTTTCTGGATCATGTCATCTTCACACGGGCACACTGCCTGCTTCTTCCGAGCTATGCCATTATGCCTCATCTGTCTACCTTTTTCTGAAAGGTTAAAGTTTGAAAACAAGCAAGTATGAGCGAAAGAATTGCTCAGCAAATTATTACTAAAGCTTAAAATATCTCCCATCATACACATGGGGTTTTCAACATTCAACTGATACTTAAAGTCATTTTGAACATTTATAAACATGAAACTTTCAATAGAGGGGAAAGTATGACCTTTGAAATAACATCAAATGAGCTAATTAAGCTCATAATAACCATAACAATATTCATACCTTAGTAAAATAGTATTACACTATAGGTTTGATAATCTTTTAGAAAGCTTCTCAAAATAACCATAGTAACCTCCATACCTTAGTAAAATAGCATACACTATAGTATTGCTAATCCTTTAGAAAGCTTTCAAAATACGCAGTTCACTATACAGCCATGACCATCCATTTTTATCATACATATACCGACCCGTTATAAGGTTCCCTTCCAGTATTTCTCAAGTCTGAAAACATATGCATACATGTACATCATTCTCTTCAAGACACCCTACAGTTCATTATTCTGTACAGGGTATAAGTTCTTTGGGCACTTGATAAGTTTAAAACTTAGAATTAACTGATAGTAAGAGAGTCAAGATTTTTGAAGTAAACATTTGAGACTCAACAGCAATTGCTAACATGACAATCGAGATCTTTGAAAAGTAGACTCTCGATTCGATACCATACAGTTCAAGATACTGTATAGGGGACATATAATTAGAATACTTATTCGTTTCGAGTGCAAGACCGACGATTTATAATTCGATAGTTTGCAGAGTTCGAGTATAATAACACTTCTCAGTATAACAACTAGAATTTGAAAACTTGGTACGTTCGTCAGAACATTTCATACCTTCCAAGGAATAGAAAACACCCTGGAAGACTTGATTCTTGAATCGAATTATCAATAAACATTTCTCATTCTTTATCCAGAAATATAATAAAAGATTTCCGAGGTACTTTGAAAAGTTCATCACCCTGTCAACACTATAGGTAATTCAGCACCTAGGCTTGCATTACAGTGTTGCAGTACAATTCCAATTGGAAGAATAGGGATAATTCTGGAGCCTTTACCACGATACCCGGTGATCAGCCGTTTGTATCGCATTTTTCTACTAGTAGATGGATGGTCCCTAATCGGGCTGCCACCCTGACCGCATATGGGCCTTCATATGGACCGTAGTCCCCTCATCCCGCTGTAGTGGCTACACGTGAATGTAGTCCTCTACGCGTGCATGGACCGAAGTCCCCTCTTCCTCCAGTCCCCTGAAGAATCCTATCCATCATTGGAACATAACTTAATCCAGTTCCCCAAGCACAAAGCTTGTTGATAGGTCTGATATAGTTACATAACTTTACTTCCAGGAATATTTAAGGAAGTAACCTTGATATGTGGGTTGACCTTAGTCAACAGAATTCATTGACACAGGAAGCTCATTACAAAACATGACTTGGGAATTAGTCGATAATCTTATTGATTTGATAAGTTGAAACATGTACTGAGATCGGGCAGTGATCCAGAAACATAACCGTTTTTGGTAAACGAGGAGGTAAAATCATTTATTCACTTTCTGAACTGAGTTCCAAATTTTTGAGGAGTCAAAGAATGTTTGCTCTCAGCTAAAAGAACTTATTTGAATCCAAAATGATATTTGGGAACTCCTGATGTTTTTGAATAAACTTTCTGAGGATCAGAAGATATTTTTAATGACTATGATAGTCCTTAAATACTTTAAATAGCATTTCATAACCTTTGAATCATCTAGAGTATTTAATAAATATTTAAATAATATTTATTAAATAATAAACATTCACTAATACCTTTTTAAACGAATATTCAAAATAATATTCATTTTCTTAGGTAAATATCCAAATAATATTTATTAATATTATTTAAATAAATCATAACCTCTAAATACCCAACATATGACTCATGGGATATTTTAATCATAAACAATTCCTTACATCTTCGGTAGTCTCCGGACCTTAATCACTTTATCAATATAACTAATATTGACTCCTGGTCAATAAGAAATAAACAATTACTAAATCCTTTTTAAATGAATATTATAATAATATTCATTGAATTAAATAACGTTCAAATAACATTTATACCATATCATTAAAGATATTTTTAACCGAAATACCCAATTTATAACCATTGGTATACCTTTGTTGTTTCTCCGGAACAAAGCGATTATAAGAAAACGTTTTGAAAATTATATTCATCTAATTAAATAATTTAATTAGACGAATAAGATTTATTTAATCAATAAATACTTTTAGAAGTATCCACTAATTAAATAAACACTGATTTATTGGTGATGTTGCCTTTAGGTTAATTATTGCGAAATTCTTTTAAAAACTTTGTCCGGGTTTTTAACAATATTCATAAACACATATAAAACCATCATTAATCCTTTTTAAATGAACATTCAAAATAATATTCATTTAAATCAAATACATATCCATATGATATTTAATAATATCACTTAAACCTCGAAATATCCAAAGTATAATATTTGGAGTATTTTAATCAACATTCAGATACTGCGCCTCCGGTACTCTTCCGGGTTTTCATAAAATATTTAATATAAAATATTCCCGACTCGCGGGCTAGGTTCGAAAGCATAATACTTTTATTATCTTAAAACTCTATGACCTAACGTATACTGGGATTATACCATCATTGAACATAATACTTGCTCTACCTCCAGAGCCTTTATCATAACTGGTTCATATTAACACCCTCATAACATAGAGTCCATACCTCTAATACGAAAGATTTATATATATATATATATTCACAATATAATTCGAGAGGTAGAATCATAAAACATCGACATCCATTGATAGTATTATAAGTCATGGGGTTTTGATCATTTGCATAAGCAGAATTTACTTTTCTCGGCAAGCCAAGAATATACTGATTTTAAAGAAGAAGCATGAGATTGGAAAGCTTGCAATCACGGACTTAAATTTAATCCTCATACTTCATATATTTCAAAACATATATATATACTCTGAACGATAGAGTATGCATAATTAAACTTGCCTCTGATCCTTAGCAGAAAGCAGAAACCGTGAATCAAATCCTTCGCACCTCGTCCAAGCAATTCCATGAACCTTACCTGACGTCTTGATCTTTCTTTTTGGATGCACGTCGCTCCAATTTGATTACACCCTAATGGTACTGAAATGGTTACGAGTACGTGTCAGTCCTACCTCGTATCTCGAGTAGACACAACTCGGATTTACCACTAAATCACATAAAGTCAAACTATAGGTGTCCTTCCTATAGTTGACTACTCTAATACCACTTATTGCACATAACACATTTAATAAAATAAAATGAAAAGGACATGGCCCCCTTTATAAAGTGGACACTTCCTGGTGCTTAAACACCTCACCACCATTTAATAGCCTTAACCAATTTAATAAATAAATAATCCTCAAAGCACCATTGATCCTTAATAAAGTCATGTAATACATCCTTAATCCTCAAGACACATTTAATACTTGACTTAGCACATAAATCCTCGAGGAAACAATTAACCCTCAAAATAATTCACATAGCACATATTCACATAACAGTTAACATCCACTTCATGCCTCTAGACCATTGTAATTAAATAAGTTAAATAAATTTAATTGCAGGGGATTTTCAGAAAATTTCGGCATGAGGTATTCGTTTATCGGACTATGGGCACAGCCCCTCAATGCCAATCAAAAACAATTCAACCCTGTTTTAATAAAAATAAAGCTGCCTCAACTTGCAGCAACATAAATTAAACAGGTAAGGAAAAGTATACGCCCAACCATGCGGCACATAAACAATTAAGGAAAATAAACTAACAGTTTATCCTTGCTATACAACATTTAAAAACCATACAATCAGGAAATAAATTCCTATTATAAGGAAACTTTTTGAAATAACCTTTTTTTTGTAAAATAGACTATCCCGGGGTCAGAGCCCCTCAATTATAATCAAAACCATTTGAAAATAACTCATACATCATGTTATCTTGCCAACACAAGTCAAGAACAAATGCCTTAAAACAATTTTCCAAACATTGACATTTATATGAAATTTCAGTTTTAATGTTCTCCGCTAAAACTTTCATAACTCAATAACCGTAACCTTAAATAATGCAAGGTTTTCGCGTACGTAAACTAGAAACAATAGAGAACAGTTTGTCTTAAGGAACAATCATCAAAACACAGGTGTAAATGCCTCAATTCTTCTGTCTAAAACAAGACAGTTACTACATACTCTTCATTGTCACTGAACTACGTTTTCTTTTACCTTAACTCCTTATCCACATGTTATAAAATTACCAAAATTTATAGGGACCATAATTAGACCCTTCTCTACAACTTTCGTTCTTTGGCCAACCAACAATAAAGGCCATAACCTCCTCAAAAACACTTGTCAAAACAAGGCAGAAAATCTGGGAATCAAAGTCACCTCTGCGCAGTCTTGGTTCAAACATTTTTCATAAATCGAAAAATTCATCTTTTCCAATGAAATTTTTACATCCTCCTGTTAGTTGTTATATACATCTCTCATAAAAATTTAAAGGCTTAACTCGCTCTTTATCATACAAAAACAACTTCACAAAGTCGAGATAACTCTGCAATTCGTGTATCTCTGCACCTCTTTACTAATAAATTCATAACCCCCAACTTACATATCTATAAATCTTGAAATTTTGCAGGGAGCCTCTACAAACTATAAGCAAAAACTTTCATGTACAAACTTTAAGCTAATTCGGAGCTCAAGGGAACAGAATTTACCGAGTAAAGTGGCGTAGCTGCTGTCCAGGAGCACTGCTTCATCTTCTCTCTCTCTCTCTCTCTCTCTCTCTCCATCTCTCCCCTTCAGCTGTGTTTTTAGTGTGGCTGCGTGTGTTGTATGTATATGTTTGTATATATCTAGCTGTGTTGTGTGTTTTGTTACCCTAATGGGCCTTGGGCCCAATAACAAATTAAAACACCCAACAATTCACTACATACTTAAAATAATATTTAGAGTTATAAACTCTAATTTGTAAAAATAAAATTTCTAGCATAGTTAAATACTAGAACATTTTTAAAGACTTTTGGAGAAAGAATTAGAATTAAATCTAATTTTTCTAAATTGATATGCATTTTACAAATTAATATTAATTTGTAAATGCAACTCTAAAAATAATAATTACGGGGCTTTATAAAATACCACAAACATTATTGTTTTAATAAAATCTCAAATTCTCGATTTTATATATTAATCGAGTAATTTCTTTAAATCC
This sequence comes from Kitagawia praeruptora, assembly GCA_037693485.1. Taxonomy (NCBI): domain Eukaryota; kingdom Viridiplantae; phylum Streptophyta; class Magnoliopsida; order Apiales; family Apiaceae; genus Kitagawia; species Kitagawia praeruptora. Next base: position 37,810,363 of record CM075353.1, on the reverse strand, counting down.
TCAAATAATTAAAATAATCATTTTTGAAATTCCTTGAACTAGAATAATGAATAATAAAATAAAAAATTTCCTCCTCATTTTAGGAAAATCATTATTATTATAGAAATAATAATAAAATCATTTCTTGAAAAATCCGGGTTATTACAGTCTACCCTCCTTAAAAGGATTCCGTCCTCGGAATCAGCTAAGGCCACTACTGGGATTCCTTAACTCTTTCATCATCAACACTTATTCTGCAAAACCAGAGATAGTGTCCATTCGTAAACAACTTCTCCATAATCTCTGTTCACTACGAAGTTTCTGTCTAATATCGTCATCGCGGAGTTTCACGACACATCGTTATTCCTTTCAAATATAGCTTGACCAACTTGTCAATAACATCATGTCTTTGAGAGAGAATTCACTGATTTCATTAACATAACATCCTTGAGAGAGAGAATGCACTAATTCCATTAACATAATACCATTGAGAGAGAATGAACTAATTCCCTTGATACGTCACTGATATTCTATTCGCTTTGGGATTCGCTCTTGATCTTAACGATTCCGCTCGAATCTAATTTCTATCAGCGAACTTACAACTTGTTCGACCTGGTTGGCATCCCCTTGAAATTCATTATAGATAGCAAGAATCATGGAGCTTTGAAAATATAGCTGCCATATCAAGGCAATTGTCACACGCTGGTGATCATAAGGCTATGAGTTTTAAAGTAAACCTTAATTAAGATAAGAGAATTTACCGAGAGATCAATATGATCATAAGAACTCACGTTGCGTGTCTCAGTTGAGACATTACTGAAGGTAATTAGCCTTCTTGTATTTCACAACTCACAAGTGATGGCGTCCCATCAGACTTCTATCACACAGACAGATGGTCCTTGTGGCCCCTATAAATATAGGGTTGTTCGTCTCAGTGGAAGTTGTGAAGTATGAAAGCAATTCAAAATCAAGTTAATGATTATCATCTTTTGACAATTAATTCATAAAGGGACACCTTGAGTCAAAATTGATCAGATTCCAAGGTGAGATTTCAAAAGAAATGATAACCAGAAGGATACTGGTATTTAACAAGCAAGTAGTGCTATACCACCATAGGATTATCCACTATTGAAGAAAAGTGGAATCTTGAATAACATCATCTAACAGGGCTTCGAAAACCTGAAAGTAGGTATCATGACAGCCTCTGACACAATTGAAACCATTATGGTTTAACATGAGCATTATCAAATAACTTCGAAGAGGGAGTATATCTTTTATCGAAATTCTCTCTTGGAGAGATATCGAGATAGATCATCGAATCGGGAGTTAATCAAAATAATTTTGCAAATGGAGAGATATCAAATAATTCACCATTTGGGGAGGTAATCAAAATGATTTCACGAATGGGGAGGGTATATTGCCAAGGTCTCCACGTATGCCTTTTACGTCGGCTCCTCTGATGGATAATCGTTCGATTCCAAAGCTTTTCTTTTCCATGCACACCCTAAGGTGCTTGACAACTTACGTCATCGTTGATTCGCAATAGTTGCTACTGATTCAGCCATTGGCGTTTATATTCGCAATGAGTTCTATTCGACTCGACGCAAGCATCACCAGCAAGTGTTCTATTCTTTGAGTAGACTTCGATACTGGTGTCGCCCTTAGAATTGACGAATTCTACTTTTCGACTAGGTGATATTCCGGGACATCGTTAGGAAATACATACTTAATCCAATCACCCTGGTAACTGTCCTAATACCAGATACCTTGTTTTCTCGTATTCATCCCGTGTGCTACTTAAGCTTAACACCTTTGGCATAACAGCCTTCTTATTTAAATCATCCTTGGACTTTCTCAGTCCGTCTTGATTCTTAAAACATATCTCGTCTTCATTGACCAATCTCAACTTCATCATTTCATCTATGTAACCATTTGAAACGATCAGTGTCTGTCCACCAATCTATTCATATAATTACCTCAAACTCTCTTTAGCTCGAGGAAATTTAATAACTGCCACTTCAATGAATGATCTTTCATAGTGATCTTGTTTTGTTTCCCTTTTCGGAATTTTAACAGTATGAGCACAACCTCAACACATTGCTACCATAATACTTGATGCCAACTTTCTATTCTTCATCATCATATTGAAATTTCCTATAATTCGGGGAATACATAACTATTTTCATGAATCCCCTAAAATCATTTTAGCTTCAGGTCTAGGGCGATCTATGCCCCTACCGACCAATACTTGTCCTTGAGAATTCTCTAGCAGACATCCTTCACCACAAGAAGTGGAGTCTATAACATCATATTCTCAGCATAGCATCCCAATCTTAACTTAATCATTGGCACTACATCCAGTAGTCCAATATGAACTCTACATGAGTTCTAACATTCTCACATAACTATACACACTCATACTCACTCTCGTTTCTAGTTTACTATAACCTCATCTCTGATACCATTTCTGTAACGCCCCCAAATCCGGGGTCTAGGATTTGGTCGTCACGCGGAAATCCTCAATACCACATCACCTGTTTAATAACATAGAATCACCTATAATCATTTAACAACTGTATTACATCCTCTGCAACCCCAACTAACAAGAATCTTTTAGGTTATAGGGCTAGAAACAAGAACTAAAGTCCTTTCATTACTCAATTCATTACATCCATTCAGTTACCTTACACTATCTTACAAATCTTATACTACTAGTATAGCTTCGTTGGGAAGTACACCAGTAACTAGTACTACTCTGTACAATGTAATATTTATTACACATCAATATACATACATATAACTTCTCCAGTCGTCGACTTTCTGGATCATGTCATCTTCACACGGGCACACTGCCTGCTTCTTCCGAGCTATGCCATTATGCCTCATCTGTCTACCTTTTTCTGAAAGGTTAAAGTTTGAAAACAAGCAAGTATGAGCGAAAAAATTGCTCAGCAAATTATTACTAAAGCTTAAAATATCTCCCATCATACACATGGGGTTTTCAACATTCAACTGACACTTAAAGTCATTTTAAAATTTATAAACATGAAACTTTCAATAGAGGGGAAAGTATGACCTTTGAAATAACATCAAATGAGCTAATTAAGCTCATAATAACCATAACAATATTCATACCTTAGTAAAATAGTATTACACTATAGGTTTGATAATCTTTTAGAAAGCTTCTCAAAATAACCATAGTAACCTCCATACCTTAGCAAAATAGCATACACTATAGTATTGCTAATCCTTTAGAAAGCTTTCAAAATACGCAGTTCACTATACAGCCATGACCATCCATTTTTATCATACATATACCGACCCGTTATAAGGTTCCCTTCCAGTATTTCTCAAGTCTGAAAACATATGCATACATGTACATCATTCTCTTCAAGACACCCTACAGTTCATTATTCTGTACAGGGTATAAGTTCTTTGGGCACTTGATAAGTTTAAAACTTAGAATTAACTGATAGTAAGAGAGTCAAGATTTGTGAAGTAAACATTTGAGACTCAACAGCAATTGCTAACATGACAATCGAGATCTTTGAAAAGTAGACTCTCGATTCGATACCATACAGTTCAAGATACTGTATAGGGGACATATAATTAGAATACTTATTCGTTTCGAGTGCAAGACCGACGATTTATAATTCGATAGTTTGCAGAGTTCGAGTATAATAACACTTCTCAGTATAACAACTAGAATTTGAAAACTTGGTACGTTCGTCAGAACATTTCATACCTTCCAAGGAATAGAAAACACCCTGGAAGACTTGATTCTTGAATCGAATTATCAATAAACATTTCTCATTCTTTATCCAGAAATATAATAAAAGATTTCCTAGGTACTTTGAAAAGTTCATCACCCTGTCAACACTATAGGTAATTCAGCACCTAGGCTTGCATTACAGTGTTGCAGTACAATTCCAATTGGAAGAATAGGGATAATTCTGGAGCCTTTACCACGATACCCGGTGATCAGCCGTTTATATCGCATTTTTCTACTAGTAGATGGATGGTCCCTAATCGGGCTGCCACCCTGACCGCATATGGGCCTTCATATGGACCGTAGTCCCCTCATCCCGCTGTAGTGGCTACACGTGAATGTAGTCCTCTACGCGTGCATGGACCGAAGTCCCCTCTTCCTCCAGTCCCCTGAAGAATCCTATCCATCATTGGAACATAACTTAATCCAGTTCCCCAAGCACAAAGCTTGTTGATAGGTCTGATATAGTTACATAACTTTACTTCCAGGAATATTTAAGGAAGTAACCTTGATATGTGGGTTGACCTTAGTCAACAAATTTCATTGACACAGGAAGCTCATTACAAAACATGACTTGGGAATTAGTCGATAATCTTATTGATTTGATAAGTTGAAACATGTACTGAGATCGGGCAGTGATCCAGAAACATAACCGTTTTTGGTAAACGAGGAGGTAAAATCATTTATTCACTTTCTGAACTGAGTTCCAAATTTTTGAGGAGTCAAAGAATGTTTGCTCTCAGCTAAAAGAACTTATTTGAATCCAAAATGATATTTGGGAACTCCTGATGTTTTTGAATAAACTTTCTGAGGATCAGAAGATATTTTTAATGACTATGATAGTCCTTAAATACTTTAAATAGCATTTCATAACCTTTGAATCATCTATAGTATTTAATAAATATTTAAATAATATTTATTAAATAATAAACATTCACTAATACCTTTTTAAACGAATATTCAAAATAATATTCATTTTCTTAGGTAAATATCCAAATAATATTTATTAATATTATTTAAATAAATCATAACCTCTAAATACCCAACATATGACTCATGGGATATTTTAATCATAAACAATTCCTTACATCTCCGGCAGTCTCCGGACCTTAATCACTTTATCAATATAACTAATATTGACTCCTGGTCAATAAGAAATAAACAATTACTAAATCCTTTTTAAATGAATATTATAATTAATATTCATTGAATTAAATAACGTTCAAATAACATTTATACCATATCATTAAAGATATTTTTAACCGAAATACCCAATTTATAACCATTGGTATACCTTTGTTGTTTCTCCGGAACAAAGCGATTATAAGAAAACGTTTTGAAAATTATATTCATCTAATTAAATAATTTAATTAGACGAATAAGGTTTATTTAATCAATAAATACTTTTAGAAGTATCCACTAATTAAATAAACACTGATTTATTGGTGATGTTGCCTTTAGGTTAATTATTGCGAAATTCTTTTAAAAACTTTGTCCGGGTTTTTAACAATATTCATAAACACATATAAAACCATCATTAATCCTTTTTAAATGAATATTCAAAATAATATTCATTTAAATCAAATACATATCCATATGATATTTAATAATATCACTTAAACCTCGAAATATCCAAAGTATAATATTTGGAGTATTTTTAATCAACATTCAGATACTGCGCCTCCGGTACTCTTCCGGGTTTTCATAAAATATTTAATATAAAATATTCCCGACTCGCGGGCTAGGTTCGAAAGCATAATACTTTTATTATCTTAAAACTCTATGACCTAACGTATACTGGCATTATACCATCATTGAACATAATACTTGCTCTACCTCCAGAGCCTTTATCATAACTGGTTCATATTAACACCCTCATAACATAGAGTCCATACCTCTAATACGAAAGATTTATATATATATATATATTCACAATATAATTCGAGAGGTAGAATCATAAAACATCGACATCCATTGATAGTATTATAAGTCATGGGGTTTTGATCATTTGCATAAGCATAATTTACTTTTCTCGGCAAGCCAAGAATATACTGATTTTAAAGAAGAAGCATGAGATTGGAAAGCTTGCAATCACGGACTTAAATTTAATCCTCATACTTCATATATTTCAAAACATATATATATACTCTGAACGATAGAGTATGCATAATTAAACTTGCCTCTGATCCTTAGCAGAAAGCAGAAATCGTGAATCAAATCCTTCGCACCTCGTCCAAGCAATTCCATGAACCTTACCTGACGTCTTGATCTTTCTTTTTGGATGCACGTCGCTCCAATTTGATTACACCCTAATGGTACTGAAATGGTTACGAGTACGTGTCAGTCCTACCTCGTATCTCGAGTAGACACAACTCGGATTTACCACTAAATCACATAAAGTCAAACTATAGGTGTCCTTCCTATAGTTGACTACTCTAATACCACTTATTGCACATAACACATTTAATAAAATAAAATGAAAAGGACATGGCCCCCTTTATAAAGTGGACACTTCCTGGTGCTTAAACACCTCACCACCATTTAATAGCCTTAACCAATTTAATAAATAAATAATCCTCAAAGCACCATTGACCCTTAATAAAGTCATGTAATACATCCTTAATCCTCAAGACACATTTAATACTTGACTTAGCACATAAATCCTCGAGGAAACAATTAACCCTCAAAATAATTCACATAGCACATATTCACATAACAGTTAACATCCACTTCATGCCTCTAGACCATTGTAATTAAATAAGTTAAATAAATTTAATTGCAGGGGATTTTCAGAAAATTTCGGCATGAGGTATTCGTTTATCGGACTATGGGCACAGCCCCTCAATGCCAATCAAAAACAATTCAACCCTGTTTTAATAAAAATAAAGTTGCCTCAACTTGCAGCAACATAAATTAAACAGGTAAGGAAAAGTATACGCCCAACCATGCGGCACATAAACAATTAAGGAAAATAAACTAACAGTTTATCCTTGCTATACAACATTTAAAAACCATACAATCAGGAAATAAATTCCTATTATAAGGAAACTTTTTGAAATAACCTTTTTTTTTGTAAAATAGACTATCCCGGGGTCAGAGCCCCTCAATTATAATCAAAACCATTTGAAAATAACTCATACATCATGTTATCTTGCCAACACAAGTCAAGAACAAATGCCTTAAAAAACAATTTTCCAAATATTGACATTTATATGAAATTTCAGTTTTAATGTTCTCCGCTAAAACTTTCATAACTCAATAACCGTAACCTTAAATAATGCAAGGTTTTCGCGTACGTAAACTAGAAACAATAGAGAACAGTTTGTCTTAAGGAACAATCATCAAAACACAGGTGTAAATGCCTCAATTCTTCTGTCTAAAACAAGACAGTTACTACATACTCTTCATTGTCACTGAACTACGTTTTCTTTTACCTTAACTCCTTATCCACATGTTATAAAATTACCAAAATTTATAGGGACCATAATTAGACCCTTCTCTACAACTTTCGTTCTTTGGCCAACCAACAATAAAGGCCATAACCTCCTCAAAAACACTTGTCAAAACAAGGCAGAAAATCTGGGAATCAAAGTCACCTCTGCGCAGTCTTGGTTCAAACATTTTTCATAAATCGAAAAATTCATATTTTCCAATGAAATTTTTACATCCTCCTGTTAGTTGTTATATACATCTCTCATAAAAATTTAAAGGCTTAACTCGCTCTTTATCATACAAAAACAACTTCACAAAGTCGAGATAACTCTGCAATTCGTGTATCTCTGCACCTCTTTACTAATAAATTCATAACCCCCAACTTACATATCTATAAATCTTGAAATTTTGCAGGGAGCCTCTACAAACTATAAGCAAAAACTTTCATGTACAAACTTTAAGCTAATTCGGAGCTCAAGGGAACAGAATTTACCGAGTAAAGTGGCGTAGCTGCTGTCCAGGAGCACTGCTTCATCTTCTCTCTCTCTCTCTCTCTCTCTCTCTCTCTCTCTCTCTCTCTCTCTCCATCTCTCCCCTTCAGCTGTGTTTTTAGTGTGGCTGCGTGTGTTGTATGTATATGTTTGTATATATCTAGCTGTGTTGTGTGTTTTGTTACCCTAATGGGCCTTGGGCCCAATAACAAATTAAAACACCCAACAATTCACTACATACTTAAAATAATATTTAGAGTTATAAACTCTAATTTGTAAAAATAAAATTTCTAGCATAGTTAAATACTAGAACATTTTTAAAGACTTTTGGAGAAAGAATTAGAATTAAATCTAATTTTTCTAAATTGATATGCATTTTACAAATTATTATTAATTTGTAAATGCAACTCTAAAAATAATAATTACGGGGCTTTATAAAATACCACAAACATTATTGTTTTAATAAAATCTCAAATTCTCGATTTTATATATTAATCGAGTAATTTCTTTAAATCCTCAAATAATTAAAATAATCATTTTTGAAATTCCTTGAACTAGAATAATGAATAATAAAATAAAAAATTTCCTCCTCATTTTAGGAAAATCATTATTATTATAGAAATAATAATAAAATCATTTCTTGAAAAATCCGGGTTATTACACAACATGACTTAGGAATTCTAGTAACTATGGTAGTAACAAACAATCTGAAACTTAGAGACAATGTATGCTACAAACTTATCAGTTGACAAGTTACCTCATCAACGGATGTATATAGCTTAGATATCCGTTAATAAGTTACAAAACTTAATTTTGTACACATATATTTTTCAGAGTGCTTTATGAGTGCTTATCATCAAGGACAACATAATTCCTAACAATCTCCCCCAATTTATGACTGATAGAATTGCAGCCATAAATTAAGAGCCTTGATGATAACAAAACACTTTTGCATAGATCAGGAAATTCAGTAAAAACATATGAAATGTACAAGCTACAAAATTTTAAAGAAGTGAACTGAGTCAAGTAAGAGAATCATACTTCCACAAGGGATGCTCCTCTAGACTGAGCATATTATTGCTTTCTTCCCCTTGCAGTCCTCATACCATGGATTTTCTCTTTGTTTGCCTTAAGCTGATTTTCCATAGATTTGTAGATGTTCTTTTCTTCTGAGTGACTTAGATCCAGCATAGATAATAAGTGTTGCAAGTACTCATTACTAGCCTTTTCCAACTGATCTTCTATTCTGAAAAATCTTCTACAGTTGTGTTCATCTCTGAATTCAATTATCCAGTAAGGATAAAAATGAACCTTCCTACCAGGTTCATATGGAATGTTCAGCTTCTTAGGCAAACCCTTCTTTGAAGTACAGCTATTCCTCAATTCATTAGCCTTGTTGAATATTATCTTCTTTGCCTTTGGAGTGAATCCTCAAGATTTCTTCATCAAAGACCAAATCTTCCAGAGTTTGCTGTATTCTTCATTTAACACTTGGTGTAGTGCCCAGGTTACACTGTTTCCTCTCCTTTATAGGTGAAAATCAACCTTTTTGGTAGCCTAGCTATTTTATATGCAGCACTCACATTATCCACATCATCTAAGAAGAAATTGATGTTTGAATATTCTTCAATATTAGCAATGTATAGTTCAGTTTCGTTCTTGGTGGCAAACTTTGCAACTTGAGGAACCTTAGCAATTTGAATTGGTCTAGCTAAAGGTTGTTTCCTTCTTCTGGTTCTCCTCCTTTCAGGTGAGAGCCTAACCTTTGGAAATACCAAGTTGTTGATGTCAAAGTCAAATTCCATAGGTTCTTCCTTTACGAGTTCCAAGGTGTTGGATGTCTGAGAGTCTCGTGTATGAGGTTCTGTAGGTTGAGGTGGTACTGATTCAACTTGAACTACTGGTTCTGGGCTCAAAGATCTCTTAGCAGGAACTTTAACTCTGCTTTTCCTTTTCTTGCACGCAGACTTTGTGTTCATCATCATCTTCTTCTTAAATTTGGCCTCTTCTTCTTCAGCCTCTTGCTTCATCTCTTTCTCTAACTCTCTTATAAGCTCATCAGCCAATCTAGCTTCCTTCTCAATGGATCCTGTAGGTTGTCTTACAATCTGGCCAGCTGGAAGTAACCTTGCAGTTTCTTCAGCTTTGGCTACAACAAAGTTAGGGTGACCTGCAGGAACACAAATTTCCACTCCCTCTCTATAGATAAATGCTAGATTTTCTTTGAGTCCCACATCAACTGAGGCCTTCTGCTTTAACTTTACAAGCTGCTCACCCATTAACTTGAATTCATTTGGATTTGGCATTAGGAAGTCCATCCTCATGGTGTTTTTACCATTCTTCTTTGCAGGCAATTTCTTGGGTTTGAGCATAGGCTTGAATTCAGACAAGTAGGATGGCTCCCCTCTGGTTAGAGATCTAGGGAGCACAAAATCCGGAATTAGTACTTGTCTGATTGATGTGGTTATGGGAGGAATTTGTACTTGAGAAATCTAAGGATTAACAGAGCCTCATGGCTATTGAGTCTTCAGGTTGAATGGTTGGTTCTTCCTCACTAGATGAAATTACTGGAGCTGTTGGAGGTAGAGTAGAATGAAGTTGCTCCCCCTCACTTGTTGTACTCTCATTTCCAAACTTCTCCCCCCTTTTTGTTAGCATCAAGGGCTTGAGTAGTAGGCAGAGACAATAGTCTATTAAGGATGGCATTTTGTCGATTGTGGGCTTCAAGAATGAGCTCTTGATTTGCAAGCATGGTACTCATTTGAGCCTCTAACTTATCAACCTTTGCAGACAGATTTTTAACCTTCTTATCTATCTCTGCATCTTTCTTCAGCTTTTGTTTAAGCTGCTGCAATGTTCGGGGAGGAAAAAAAAACTCCAAGTTCTTGTTCTGAGATTCCAGAGCATTTTTAATTTCCAGCTTGAAGTCATCTTTATCTATCACCCTCTGGTTGAGAAGACACTTGTGCAGTTTGAGAGTAGCCAGAAAATTCTCTTGCACAAGCTTCAGTGCAGGTTCAGCATCTTGTAGAGTAGCTACAGTCTTCTCATACTGTACTACTAGCTCAGTGAAAGCATCCTTGGAGATATAGTCTTTAGAGACTAACCATTCTGGTAGTGCTCCAGGTTGTTGTGAAGGTTCTACATCTTTACCTTCATCATTGAATTCAGAATCATACTGATTCACTTTAGTAGCATTTGGAGGCAGCTTGGTAAGAGCATTTGTAGCTCTTTGCATGAATTCTGAAGTCTATACCAAGTTCAGCTGTTGCTCAGCCTCCACATTGCCCTGTTCAGCCAAAGAGTTAAGGTCGAAGACAGGGTGAGTAAAGGTTTCAGCTCCAAGAACTGGTCTATCAATGACGTTTTGAGATGTCTTTTGATAGAGACTTGTTAGGGACATCCTCAACCTCCATTATCTCACAAGCAATGGCTTCATCCACCCTTATGTCTCCTATACCTGCTTTTCTCTCATGTTCTCTCTCTTTTTATATCAGGGGCTCCCCCTGGCTCACACCTGTCACACCCTCACCGTCACCTCGTAAGGTGGAACTCTTAGTCTCTCCTTTTGCCTGGCAGGAAGAAATTGCCAGCCCCTCACTCACATTCTCTCCTTTTCCCTGCTCACAAAGCAGCCTCTCACTCTCAGAGATGTCACTCCCTTCCCTCAATCCTAGAAGTGTTTGAACTACGAGTGTGACTTCTGCTATTGATGCAGGGAACATATTGATCAGGGATTTTGATGTATCCATTGATCCTGTAGTTGAAACTACCAACGGATGACTGCTGTTAAACGTATCCGTCGGTGAACAAACACTTATCAACGGATGAAAAATATCCATCGATGAAGTAGAAGGAATAGAAGTTGATAGAGAAACTATGGTGGAATCTGTGCAGAATGATTTTAAAGTAGGCGACACAGTTTCAGTCATAGTTTCAGGAAGAAATGGTTGTTGGTCCAACAAATCATCTAAAAGATGATGACCAACAGGTTCTAAGTGGGGATCCTCCCTTAGATGTAAAGAGAGAGAATTTGCTTGTGATGTGGAAATCATGTCCACATCCAGAGATAAAGATGGTGAATCTTGAGTATTTGGTGTGATTGTAGATAGAGAATTAGGCTGTGACTCCACATTTGTTGGAGCCACATCAAACTGAGTTTGAGAAGGTTCAATCAAGTAAGATTGAACAGTGTGTGACCCTTGTGCACCCAAAGTGACTTTAGGTTTCTTCTTTCTAATAAAGGTTTTGGTTGGTGATTTTTGGCTAGTGGTGTCCCTTTCCCTCTTGTTCAATGTTCCTGGTTGGGAACTCTTTTCAATAACAACACCCTGTTGAGAGGATGTAGCTAGGCATGTGTTTAAATCCTTTTCAGCATCAACAGTCTTTTGGGAGACTGCAATGTGGCTAGGCTGGGACACACTCACTTCTTCAACCTTATCCTTAGGGTTTCTTTGATGTTCACCCTATCCCTCACCACTCACTACCACCTGAACACTCCCCTCAGAGGTTATGGTAGATTTTGCAACAAGTGTCTTTTGAGAAACACTTGAGGTTGGTTTCTTTGACTTGGATTTAGATTTATGTTTGGTTGCCTGGGTAGAAGACTGTGGGTTCTCAAACTCAGTCTTCATAGCAACACTCAATGGCAAAGAACTTTTAGATTGAGTAGTGGGAAAAGAGTTAGCAATTGTTACCTCAATGATGCAAATAATTGATCAGTTTGTTAAATAAGTAACTTTTCCTTTTTAACTTCATTAAATCAATGAGCAATTACAGTTGTCACTATTAACATGTGATATACTATGAGGTGAATTTCATTTTCCTGAAAGTGCTAATTCATGAATGGGTCAAATGTCATGTAGAATTATTTCAATTAAGCAATTATCAGTTTCAGTATATGCACAATCAGTTCAAGTTATCACATAAGCAGTAAAATTAAGCAAATAATGAATTCAAAAGGAAATTGGGCAAACTTCATTAAAAATTCGATAAGCGTCAAATCAAAAGTAAATTAAAAAGGGTTGCACTGAAACAAAGTCCTATCACTAAGGATTCCGAACTATTTGCTTCTTGGCTGCCTCGCTACGTCGATGGAAAATCCAAGACATTGTTAAGGCAAGACCAATGATGCGCTCTTGTTCTTCTAAAGCACGACGTCTCTCCCTTTCTCTTTCTTCTGCAATGATCTATTGTTCCATGACAAAACTCATTAATAAGTAGGACATCTCCATCTCCATCTCGAAGTTGAACTTCTTGATGATCGATTCTGGAATGTCATCAACCGGATAGGTGGATCCTTTAACCACGATGATGAAGTCTTGGTAGTTGAAGTAAACTCCTTTGATGAATTTAGAGTACATGATAAGAGCCATTGGATGAGTTAGATAATTGGGGTAGTTCGAAAAGAGATTTGAAGAAATAGGGATTTGAGAGTATAAGTTGGAGTAGAGTTTTGAAGAAATGTTAGGAGTTTGTAACTGGCTGCTATATACATATATATAGATGGTCTTGGAATATGAATCGACAAAGGGACACATCTATAGATACCAGTTATGAATGCATGCAAGGCTAGGCTATACCAACAGTCTCTCTCTTAGATTCCCTAGAAAGTGTCATGATTAATCTTATTTATCATGTTAATAGAAATACGCAAGGATCAAAAGATAATTTCTAAGAAATCAATTAGCACAAATAGCACATAAGCATGCAACCACATAAATCAAGACAAATATTCGGTCATAAAGATTTGACAGCACAGTCATGACCAAAGTAAAAAGAAAATTACCCAGTGGACAAAAGAGTAATCCTCGAGAAACGAGCTTCCCGTTGATATGTATTATTGAAATAATACACACAAAATAAGCTAAATATCCACCGAATAAATAAAATTAAAATCCAGATATTAATTGAACATCAACGGATATTTGACGCATCCGTTGATGGGTAAATTCTGACTTAGACAGAATTTCGTACCTTTTCTTGTAGAAGAAAATTCAAACTAATTTCTGGCTACCTATTCAATCATGCAAATATCTTTGATAATTAGGAAAAATTCAGCATACCTACCTCACTTACCAACCTTGTGAATGTGGATTCATCAAATGGCTTGGTATCTGCAAGTTGCTTCTCGCTTGGAACAAAATGAAGTTAAACAGTGCCTTCCATCACATGTTCTCTGATGAAATGATATCTAATGTCTATGTGCTTGGTCCTGAAATGTTGCACTAGGTTCTTAGATATGGCAATTGCACTAGTGTTGTCATAGAAGATTGGAATTCTATCAATTCTTAATCCATAGTCAAGAAGTTGATTCTTCATCCATAGTATTTGTGCACAACAGCTCCCATCTGTAATATATTCAGCTTCTACAGTAGAAGTGAAAACTTAATTCTGCTTCTTGCTAAACCATGAGACCAGCTTATTTCCCAAGAATTGACAAGTGCCTGTGGTACTTTTTCTGTCAATTTTACAACATGCATAATCTGCATCTGAATAGCCAGTTAGATTAAAACCAAATTCTCTAGGATACCAAATGCCAAGGTTTGGTGTTCCTTTGAGATATCTGAAAATCCTCTTAATAGCTATTAAATGAGATTCACTGGGATCAGCTTGGAATCTAGCACATAAACAAGTAGAAAACATAATATCAGGTCTGCTTGCTGTTAAATATAAAAGTGAGCCTACCATGCCCCTATAACTTGAGATGCCCACTTTCTTCTCCTTGTATTCAACTCAAGTTTAGTGGCAGTGGTCATGGGAGTTTTTGCAGAAGCACAATCTAGCAGGTTAAATCTTTTCAAAAGATCATAAACATACTTGGATTGGCTAATGAAAATACCATCACTAACTTGCTTTACTTGTAAACCAAGAAAATAAGTTAGTTCACCCATCATGCTCATTTCATATTTACTTTGCATAAGTTTGACAAAACTTTTGCAAAGCTTCTCATCAGTAGACCCAAAAATTATATCATCTATATAAATTTGTACAAGTATCATAGAGCCATTGACATTTATTTAAAAGAGAGTTTTATCAACAGTACCTCGAGTGAAGTGATTCTCTATAAGGAACTATGAGAGAGTGTCATACCAGGCTCTAGGTGCTTGCTTCAGGCCATAGAGTGCTTTGAGAAGAAAATAGACATATTCTAGAAATTCTGGGTCTTCAAAACCAGGAGGTTGACTCACATACACCTCTTCTTCCAAAATGCCATTTAGAAAAGCACTCTTGACATCCATTTGATAGACTTTGAAATTTGCATGAGCTGCATAGGCCAGGAAGATTCTGATTGCTTCCAATCTTGCTACAGGTGCAAAGGTCTCATCAAAATCAATTCCTTCTTCTTGACAATAGCCTTTTGCAACCAATCTTGCTTTGTTCCTTGTTACTATGCCATTCTCATCCATCTTATTCTTGAATATCCATTTAGTGTCAATCACTGACTTGCCTTTAGGCTTGGGTACAAGCTTCCACACTTCATTTCTCTCAAACTGGTTTAGCTCCTCCTGCATTGCTAAAACCCAGTCTGGATCTAAAAGGGCATCCTCAACTCTCTTAGGTTCTTCTTTAGACAAAAAACTGTTGTACAAGCATTCTTCTTGAGTTACCCTTCTAGTTTGGACTCTAGCACTTGAATCTCCAATGATGAGTTCAAATGTGTGATCTCTGGTCCATTTCCTTGATGGTGGCAGATTTAATCTTGATGACGTAGCTTCATTCTCCCTGTGTTGATCATTCTGATTGGTTGTTGAGTGACGACTCTAAGAAACTCCCCCTGAGTGTGTGGCTCTCGAGGTTGGAGTGCTAACAGAGTTGTCAACGGATAATTCTCTATGACTATCAACGGGTAATTCAGAATTGTCTTCAATAGATGGAGCTTCCTCAGCATTAGCGAATGATGTCCCACGCTCTTCACCTCGAGCATGCTGCAATCTTACACCACTCGATACTACTTCTACATCATCTTCACTGCCTTCACCACTCATATCATTTTCAAATGATAGATCTTCATGAAAACCTTCATCTATCAACCCTTGGATTTTCTTGTCATCAAAGACAACATGTATGGATTCCATAACAATGTTAAGTCTTAGGTTATAGATTCTATATGATTTCCCTGTTGAGTATCCAACAAAGATAGCTTCATCTGCCTTGGTGTCAAACTTTCCAATGTTTTCACCTTAGTTTCTCAGGACAAAACATTTGCAGCCAAAGACATGTAAGAAGTTAACTATTGGCTTCTTTCCCTTGAATAGTTGGTATGGAGTCAGTCCTTTTGCTTGATTGATCAAAGAAATATTCTGAGTATAGCAGGCAGTGTTGACAGCTTCAGCCCAGAAATATGTTGGTAACTTTGATTCTTCAAGCATTGTTCTTGCAGCTTCAATGAGAGTCATGTGTTTCCTTTCCACTACCCCATTTTGTTGAGGAGTTCTAGGTACAGAGAATTCTTGGATAATTCATTGTTCTTTACAAAACTCTCTCATCATAGAGTTCTTGAACTAAGTTCCATTGTCACTTCTCATCCTTCTCACTTTGAAAGAAGGATTGTTGTTGACTGTTCTGATATGATTGATGATGATTTCTCCTGCCTCATCTTTGGAGTTCAAAAAGAATGTCCATGTGTACTTAGAGAAGTCATCCACAATCACTAGACAGTATCTCTTCTTAGATATTGACTGGTCCAAAAAGATCCATATGAAGTAGTTGTAGAGGATGATCAATGGAGGACATTGACTTGGATTTAAAAGAGGCCTTCTTTTGCTTCCCTTTTTGGCATGCATCACACAATCCATCCTTGGAAAAATCCAATTTTAGAATACCTCTAACCAGATCATTTTTCACTAACTCATTCATTGCTTGGAAATTCAAGTGTGACAGTTTCTTGTGCCATAGCCAACCTTCATCTACACTTGCCTTGCTGAAGAGGCATGTAGCTGTATCTGCACTTGTTGAATTGAAGTCAGCTGTGTACACATTCCCTTTCCGGTTACCTGTCTTCACTACCTTGTTGTCGCTTTTCTTGAAAACAACACCAGCTTCTGAAGTAAACCACACATTTTGACCTTTATCACATAGTTGACTGATACTAAGCAAATTATGCTTGAGTCCTTCAACTAGTGCTACATCCTCAATGACAACATTTCCTTTTGAAATCAAGCCATATCCTCTAGTATATCTTTTGTTGTTGTCTCCAAAGGTAATGCTAGGGTCAGCTCTCTCCTCGAACTCAGTAAGCAGGGTAGAATCTCCAGTCATATGTCTGGAACAATCACTATCCAGATACCAGAGGTTCTTTCTGTACCCAAACCAAATCAAGTTGATGTTGGTACCCAAGTTTCCTTGGGTCCAATTGTGTTAGCCCTTTTCTTGCCCTTCAAATCCTTTCTACCCTTGGGTCCAGATTGTGTTAAATCAATCTTAACTCTGGGTGTGGGCCTTTGAAAGCCAAGATTTGAAATTTACTTATATGCATTATAGAAATCTGAGTTAGGCATAGTCTGTGCATGCATGTTATTCATTATCCATGGCATCTGAGGCATATTGAAAGCATGATAGTATGGATTATGCATGAATGGCATGTTTGCATATAGACTAGATGCATGAGCAGGTTGATCATTAATATTAGGCATAGCATACATAGCAGAATTAGGCAAGGGTAAAGGCATGTGAGCATTTTTCAATTTTCTACCGCTAGCAGATAGGTGATTAACACTACCACAATTTGCACACTCTTTTCTAGGAGCATATTTGTCAGGAGTGTAATTGTTGTGCTTATTAATCCCTACTTTGCCATTTCTGTTCTTTCTCCTTTCTTTAGCTCTTGACTCAACTTTCTCTAACTTGTCCTTCAATTGCTATCAATTGCTTCTAGTCACAACGATTGTTTGAGAATTTTATTAACTACTAAAACAAATTTAACAAAGTTTTAAATCAATTAATTAAGGGATCTAGGGCAATTCAGGTTCACCATGTTTACACCAAACAAATCACAAAAGTATAGCTTTTCAATGGGATTAAGTAATTAAAGCAATGGTTAATCTTTCTCAAGCATTAACGGTTAATCTTTCTCAAGCATTAACACTCTCAGAATATCTAATGATGTTCTCACACTCACCTTCAATTCTGCTAATTGTATGTAAGCCTCTAGTAGTAAAATCTCTCGATCTATTACTCCTATTGCAATCGATTAATCTGTGATATTGCGCAATTACACAAATTAAGAATTAGAACATATCAATCAGAATTACTCTTTACCCATCAATCTACTAATCAAATTAAACCCAAATCATGGTGCAAACATGGCTCCCCTTAATACCCTAGAATTAAACTACTCACTCATTCTAGGATTAAAACTAACAATAATAATCAAGAAAGCCATAATAAACATGTACTAATAAACAAGATGAGATAAAGAGTACCTTAAACTTTGTATAAACGAAGAACAATAAAGATCCAAATTAAACCAAGTGCTTACAAAGGAAGAGATGAAGAGAGAAAAAAAACAAAAACCCTAGCTTATGTAAAAACGTCTGTATATGTCTATCTATCTCTATCCACGTTCTCTCCTTCTTTTTATAATAAAACTCCTTAATAAAATCTGATATCTATCTCCTAATAAAAGTATTTTTAATATCCTAATTAATTTACAAAAAGATATCCATAATTGAATAGGATTTTCTTGTAAAATTCGTCACTTTTTTTGCTCCTCTGTTTCTGGGCTCTTCCAGTTGGATTTTGCTTACTGGACCACCTCTAAATTAAAGATAATTCCACAAGCTTCGCGTGGACAGTAAGATCGTCAAATTCTGACTTCTGGAACTCAAGATATGGCCCAAACAGTGCAGGCAGCCCGTATAGCCCAATAATACGAATTTTCTCCTATTTTATCTCCAAAATAGCTCTTTTTGCTCCAAATCCTTACAAGTCATGAATTCTTTATTTCCTACAATAAAACAATCAAATATATTAAATAAAAATCCAAATCAATGCAAAACACAATAAATATGAGAATAAAATCATCTAAAATATATATAAAAATATACTCTATCAAACATCCCCACACTAAGCATTTGCACGTCCTCGGGCAAATAAGTGAAATAAAAACTAAGTCCTAACAAACATCACTTTCGTAGATGACACGATTGCATTGAGCATATGCAACAAGCCGTTAAACCCCTAGGCAGCCCTAGTAGGACGAGTGTTGTCTCGTGAGGGTTTATAGTGAATGTACCCACAAAATTCATCTAACCATGCAAAAGATCAATGCTAACACAACACCACACACACAAGTCCTCTCATGCCACATCAACTTAAGAATCAAAGTAAACATACGATGTCTTGGTGTCGAAAGTGCAAGTATTCACGTAGTCTACTCAACCAACATGCAGAAGGTCATAAAAATTCATGTCAAGTGTAAAAATCGTTGGTAATCATGCTAAGCCCACAAGAAATACATCTTTAAGTCTAAACCTGGGATCTCCTATGCCAAAACAAGTAATAACTCATCTTTCACTCAAAAACGAATATTCACTCAAGAACAAGGTTAAGTGTATCACTCAATTCCAACAAAATCATAAACACAACTTGACACTCGCAATCAATCTCACTCTCAACACAACATACATCACTGATGACAATCAAAAGGTCTTTATTCGGGTTGTAGCGTGGGCTAGGGACCAGGTATGTCAAGTAAAGCTAAAACAGGTTAAATGTCAAAAGCTAGTACCCAACAATAATCATTATTCAATTCCCTTTCTATTAAAACAAATACTTCCCCACACTTGGATTTTTCAATAACCCTTACATAATAACTTGACTAGTCGAATGAAGAAGGATCATACAAACATAAAAATGCTCTCAAATTTATTCATTTTTTTTTCTTTTTTCTGTTTTTTTTCTATTTTTTTTTTCTTGAGAGCTAAAGAATAAACACAACGATCCATAGATATTTTTATGAATTTCGACTAGCAAGCATCAACCCAAAATTAATATTCCCCAAAAGTATGATCATCAATAACCCCCTTTTATGAACACCTTATTACTCCCTTAAGCACGATACTAGCCTTTGACAATTTAGGTTCAAATTCAATGTAAGGCCAATAGAATAAAAAGGATAATGGCAAGTAATGTGGTGTGTCACCGAAAGAATAGGATTAAGCTCAAAGGGTTAACTAATTGATCATGTATAAAAGGTGTGAAAATATGGGAAATACGAGGTTAAACCTAAGTGCCTTTATCATCTCATCATCAATTAATGTCATGCATTTCAAGAAAGATCTCAAGTAAGTGCTAGCAATGTAAACAACATGTGGACACTCAAGCAAACGAAAAATCATGCAAAAGATATGCATATAGGCTCAAAACTCACTTGGTGTGACAAAACATAATCAATCCCAGGTAATAAGACTCTCTAACGCACCTACTTGTACTCAAAGCATGAAAACCAAGTCATCTTGCACATATTCATGTCATTCTAATCACTTACAACATCCAATTAAGTCTACCAGCTTCAACTTGCTAGTGTAAGTGTGTGCACAAGAACAAAGCACGTCACTTCTCATATAAAAGCGTCAATAAACACAAGAATTCTACGCATGCATGGGTGTATCAAGCAAAATACAACAACTAATCAAATTGCATGGCTAGAATTATTTTTGGTATTTTTAATTTTTTAATTTTTTTGGATTTTTTTTAATAAATATACACTACGTTGAGAACACCTCCCCACACTTAAGCGGTTCATTGTCCCCAATGAACTAACGAACAAGTTACAAAACTACAACTAAAAACAAAATAAAACTACACTAAAAAGAAAAGAAAAGAAAGAAAACTCCCCTGGAATCAAGATGTCAGGTGTGAAAACCATCCCTCATTTGCTTAGGAGCCATCCACTCACCACTTCCGAACCACTCACCAATCATATGAACCAACCCAACAATTTTTTCTTTTCTCGCAAAAATCCCCTTTCCTTAGCAATTAGCCTCACATCAACCGATTAAATTTAACCTCCACCGTCGAAAACGAAAATTTCCCAACATTAGCACTATCTCTCCCATGCTTACGAGCCAAAAGAATTAATACCCAACTCACAAGAAGCTCCACCAAAAATTACCAAGCAATATCACACCAAAAATACCCCAATATATCAAGAATAATATAAATCCCAATTTACAAGAACACAAATTCGTAATCAAAATAAAATTTGAGAGAAGAAATAAACCCACTACGAATTGAAGAGGTGAACTTGCAATTAATTCCTCTTTAGAATTGAATTTTTGGAGATTTAAATAAAATATAAGAGGAATTGGATTTGTATGGATAGGTGTGTACATATATAAGATGATGGATAGGTTGAATAAAAATTTTAATTGTGTAGGAGAGATTTGGAGAGGTTAGGATTTGATGTAGGATAGATATAGGAATTAGGGATTGAAAGAATTTGGGTTAGGATTGAATTTGGGGGAATTTTAGAGGTAAAAACACTGATTTTCGAAAAAAAATTCTGGCAGACAGGGGTTGTCACGCAGCTTATAGCTGCATTACAGGGTGCAGGGCACGGTAAAGTGATGTTGCGCAGATCGGTCTTGCGTGACTGGGCGCTTCTGCGCTGTTCTGGCACCTGATGCTCGGTTACATTCTGCTTTACTCGTTTTTTTTTTTTTTTTTTTTGAACAAATTTTTTTTCCTATACTAATACATAGGTTGCCTCCCACGAAGCGCTTCTTTAACGTCAATAGCTTGACGTTACTTCCTCAACTCAAGGCGGTCTCAAAAGAATTACTGAACCATCCTCAACAGAAAGACCATTCCTACGAACGTTGACATCTTGGTTGCTTGCTTTCCATAAAGCTCTTCCATCAGACTTCAACTTGATTTTACTACCCAATGGCCAAATCTTCTTCTTTTTCTTCTTCACACCCCTAGAGTGCTTCTCCGACTCAACCGGCTGAACAAAACTTTCTTCTTCCTTATCATTGGTTTTCCACATTCGCAACACGTTATCATGCCCCTCTTCAAAAATCACTAGCTCATTATTGAAAAGGACATACCTCAAATGTGGTGGAAGTTTCCCAAGCTTAATACTCGAGAGATCTCGAACTGAAGAACTGTCAATGGAATTAATGTTGTGATCATTCAACTCAAGAATCAATGAATCGACTTCAGCATGTCCTTCTCCTTCTGAAGCTTCAAGCATGAACACTGCATCGAATGTATCATTCAATAGAATCTGAGGAGTATAATCTTGGATAATTTCATCTACAACATCAATACTGCAACAAGTATTCTCAAGCAAAGGGGATTTAAGAGCAGAGGTTAGAGTAAAAGCAATTTTATCATCACCAACACTCAAGGTGAGAGTCCCACTTTTAACATCAATAATAGCACCTGCAGTACAAAGAAATGGTCTACCTAAAATAATAGGTATCTGACTATCCTCTTCCATATCTAGAACTACAAAGTCTACAGGAATATAGAATTTTCCAACCCTAACAGGCACATCCTCTAAAATTCCAAGGGGATATTTTATCGAACGGTCTGCCATTTGCAAAGTCATCTGTGTACATTTTAATTCTCCCATATTTAGTTTTTGAAAAACAGAGAGAGGCATGACTGAGACACTAGCGCCTAAATCACATAAAGCTTTATCAATGAACAATGCACCTAAATGACATGGGATCGAAAAACTACCAGGATCTTTAAGCTTAGGTGGAGACTTATTCTGTAAAACAGCACTACACTCTTCAGTAAAAACTACTGTCTCTACCTCACCAAAAGACCTTTTCTTAGTGAGAATATCCTTAAGAAACTTTGCATATGATGGAACTTGAGAAATTAAATCAGTGAAAGGAACTGTTACCTCAAGATTCTTGACAAGTGTCATGAACTTACCAAACTGCTGGTCCACCTTATTTCTGTTCATCCTGCTAGGGAATGGGAGCTTTGGCACAAATTGTGGAGGAGTAACTGCAGTCTTCTCTTTGTCCTTTTTCTTGCTTTCCTCAGTTTCATCTTTGTTTGTATCTTCCACAACTTTCTCTACCTTGTCTTTCTTAGAATCCTCTTTTTCTTGCTCAGTAGGAACATCGTCAGTAGGCATTGGAGGAGCATCATATGTACGACCACTCCTAAGAGCAATGGCATTCACATTTTCCTTTGGCTGAGTTGATTGTGCTGGTAAAGAGCCTTGTTGCCTTGTAGATGAAGAACTAGCCATTTGAGCAATCTGAGTTTCCAACATCTTGTTATGAATCTCCATCTGGTTCATCTTTCTGTTGGTATCATCCATACTCTTTTGCATTTGTAACAATATCTTCATCATGTCACCTTGATTATCAGCCTGTGCAGCTTGATTTGCTTGAGGAGCATAATTCTGAGGAGGCCTTTGGAATCCAGGGGGATTCATAGGTCCTTGAGGAGGCCTATACTGCTGTTGTGGAGGAGGCTGGTACGACTGCTGATATTGCTGCTGATTAGGAACATTTGAATTCTGAGCATTATTGTTCCTATATGAGAAGTTCGGATGATCTTTCCAACCAGGATTGTAAGTGTTGGAGTACGGATTGTACTGCTGCCTCTGTTGGAAAACATTTGCTTGCTCCATCTGAAAATGTTGTGAATTTTGAGCATTGTATTGGCAATCGTTACCATAGTGGCCTTGGATGCCACAGACTTCACAAACAGAATTATTCATAGGAGCCATGGATGACAATGCATTGATGCTCATAGGTTGAGTAGAGGGCTGAGATGTCTTCAAAGAGTGGATCTCCTGAGTTAATGCAGCTAGTTGAGATGATAATAAAGAATAAGCATCCACTTCAAGTTTACCCCCTTTCTTGGTTGCTCTCGGATTACTGAAGTGATTGGCAGCCAAATTTGAAAGAAAAGCATGTGCATCATCAACTCCTTTATCCAGAAATACACCACCTGCAGCGTTATCAACCATACCTTTTGTCTTAGGATCAAGACCATTGTAGAAGCGTTTAAGAAGAAACCACTTCTCAAGACCATGGTGAGGGCATGCACGTTGAAAATCCTTGAATCTGTCCCAAGCATCCCGTAGAGATTCACCATAATCTTGCTTAAAACCCATCATCTTGTTGATCAAATCGTCGGTTCTGTTAGGAGGGAAGAACTCAGTTAAGAAGGCTTGAGCAATCTTATCCCACTCGGTCAATTCAATATCATTCAACCACTTTTGAGCTTTATCACGAAGAGAGAAACCGAACAACATGACTTTCAACTGGTCTGGAGTGACTCCCTGATGTTTAATTGTAGAACAGAGCTGTTGAAACCGTTGCAGATGATTTGTAGGGTCTTCAGAAGCAAGCCCAGCAAATTGATTCTGTTGGATCATAGTGAGCAAAGCAGGCTTGATCTCAAAATTTGCTGCTTGAATTGCTGGCATAGCAAGGGCAGTAGGTACCCCACTCGGAGAGGGCTGTGAGTAATTCTTCAAAGATTTGGGAGGAAGGTCCGCCATCTCAATCTTTGGTTCAGATATCCTTTGCTGCTTCTCTTTCCTTTGTTGATCTATATATTGTTGACAAGTAATTCCAGAATCTGGACTTAGAGGAGTTGTATCCTCTTTCGCTTGATCTACTTTCGTTTGAGACCTGGTCTTGGGCATCAACAACTAAACAAGGAAAAGCAGTAAGATCGGTCTCAGTTGGAACAAGAGTTCCAAAGAGACAAGAGAAACAATCTAAAACAATCAAACTAAAATTATAGAAACTAGGCGTCTCCCCGGCAGCGGCGCCAAAAACTTGATGTGTTAAATTATGTCTAACCGCAAGCGCACGGTATCAATTGTAGCAGATACTAGCAAATACGGGTCGAATCCTCAAGGAGACAGTTTCAATTCAATTGCTATCAATTGCTTCTAGTCACAACGATTGTTTGAGAATTTTATTAACTACTAAAACAAATTTAACAAAGTTTTAAATCAATTAATTAAGGGATCTAGGGCAATTCAGGTTCACCATGTTTACACCAAACAAATCACAAAAGTATAGCTTTTCAATGGGATTAAGTAATTAAAGCAATGGTTAATCTTTCTCAAGCATTAACGGTTAATCTTTCTCAAGCATTAACACTCTCAGAATATCTAATGATGTTCTCACACTCACCTTCAATTCTGCTAATTGTATGTAAGCCTCTAGTAGTAAAATCTCTCGATCTATTACTCCTATTGCAATCGATTAATCCGTGATATTGTGCAATTACACAAATTAAGAATTAGAACATATCAATCAGAATTACTCTTTACCCATCAATCTACTAATCAAATTAAACCCAAATCATGGTGCAAACATGGCTCCCCTTAATACCCTAGAATTAAACTACTCACTCATTCTAGGATTAAAACTAACAATAATAATCAAGAAAGCCATAATAAACATATACTAATAAACAAGATGAGATAAAGAGTACCTTAAACTTTGTATAAACGAAGAACAATAAAGATCCAAATTAAACCAAGTGCTTACAAAGGAAGAGATGAAGAGAGAAAAAAAACAAAAACCCTAGCTTATGTAAAAACGTCTGTATATGTCTATCTATCTCTATCCACGTTCTCTCCTTCTTTTTATAATAAAACTCCTTAATAAAATCTGATATCTATCTCCTAATAAAAGTATTTTTAATATCCTAATCAATTTACAAAAAGATATCCATAATTGAATAGGATTTTCTTGTAAAATTCGTCACTTTTTTTGCTCCTCTGTTTCTGGGCTCTTCCAGTTGGATTTTGCTTACTGGACCACCTCTAAATTAAAGATAATTCCACAAGCTTCGCGTGGACAGTAAGATCGTCAAATTTTGACTTCTGGAACTCAAGATATGGCCCAAACAGTGCAGGCAGCCCGTATAGCCCAATAATACGAATTTTCTCCTATTTTATCTCCAAAATAGCTCTTTTTGCTCCAAATCCTTCCAAGTCATGAATTCTTTATTTCCTACAATAAAACAATCAAATATATTAAATAAAAATCGAAATCAATGCAAAACACAATAAATATGAGAATAAAATCATCTAAAATATATATAAAAATATACTCTATCAAGAATACCATATCCGTTGATGTAGAATCTTCATCCGTTGATCATCACTTCACTTATACAGAATTACATAGCACGGCCTATATACAATTAGCTACCCTATTCTGCATATCTATTGATAGTCAACATGACTTAAGAATTCTAGTAACTATGGTATTAACAACAATCTGAAACTTAGAGACAAGGTATGCTACAAACTTATCAGTTGACAAGCTACCTCATCAACGGATGTATATAGCTTGGATATCCGTTGAAAAGTTACAAAACTTAATCTTGTACACATATGTTTTTCAAAGTGCTTTATGAGTGCTTATCATCAAGGACAACATAATTCCTAACAAAATCAACTCATTTGATAGACGAGTCGGGTCAAGTTTGCTTGCGAGCTAATCAAATCGGGTTTAAACAAATCGAGTCAAGTACTCGCGAGTTCAATAATTAAAAAAAATTAAAAATTCAATTTGTTATAATATACTATAAGATCCATTTGGGGCCTTTCTCTAACAGCTTAAGGTTTTAGATGGACTGGTTACTTAACATGATATCTGAGCTAAGGTACATAGAGGTCTTAGGTTCGACTCTTTACGGCCCTGTGTGTTCGGTTGATGGCGTTGTCGGAGAAGAAGAGTGGAGTGGTGGCTTGGGGGAGAGTCGTAGTGTCTTGGTGAGGCAGACCACCACCGATCATGGTGGTGGTAGAGAGGAGAGACGGGAATAGGAGAGAGTCGAGAGGGGAGATGGAGGGGGTGAGGGAGAGGTTTGAACGGAGAGAGTAAGAGGTGGATCGAGAGATCGAGAGGGGTTGTAGGGAGGGAGAACAGGCGAGAGAGAGAAAGAGAGCGAGATTGTGAGAGAGAGATGTGCAGGAGAAAGAGATGCAGGGGAGACCGTGGGTCCGGGTTGGTTGAAGGTGGGGTCCACAGTGGGGTCCACAGTGGGGTCCACAGAAACGTATCTGTTAAAAATAATAACATTAAATAATAACGTAGGAATAAAGTTGATGTTGGATGTTATAATCGGGATTTAATTAGATGGATAGTTATTTAAAACAGTTGGAATAAATAATTTACTAAAAATGTTATAATTGTTTTATTTAGTTATTTAATATTAATTATGGATTTAATGCGAACAAAAATAGTTCCTTGTATAATTTTATTGTGAGATTAATACTCCCTCCGTCCAATCCATTTCTTTACATAAAAAACTGCGTATCTGACACGCATTTTAAGGTGCATTTTAAGGATAGTTATATAACTTATTTTTTATATTTTCTTTTTTTGTATAA
The DNA here is from genome assembly GCA_037693485.1 of Kitagawia praeruptora. Lineage (NCBI taxonomy): Eukaryota > Viridiplantae > Streptophyta > Magnoliopsida > Apiales > Apiaceae > Kitagawia > Kitagawia praeruptora. Next base: position 37,783,344 of record CM075353.1, on the reverse strand, counting down.
AAATAGAACAATCCTATTTTTATACAAAAAAAGAAAATATCAAAAATAAGTTATGGAACTATCCTTAAAATGCACCTTAAAATCCGTGCCGGAAATTGGTCCGCAAATGTAAACTATTGAAAAAAACAGAGGGAGTATTAATTTAATTAAGGAATTTTAGAGTTTACAAGGGCTAATTTAAATTATAAGTGCAATTTGAATGATTAATTGTGTCTTGAGGTTTTAATTATTTAATTTGAGGAATAATTATGTATAAATAGAATTAAATATGATATTATTTTAGAAAGCTGATATTTAATATTTTCGGACTAATTAGTTACTCGGATCGGACCAGATTATTTTAGAGGCTAAAATCGGATTATTATTAGAAATGTAGAAACTTAGGATTTCCTAGTACATCTATGCGTACACTAAAGGTGAGTTTTTATTTGATTATAGAGAATCAGAGACGTGGAGCAAGTTGAAATACCGTCCCGCAGAACCCAGGCAAGTTTATTTATGTATACTCTATCGTTCAGAGTATCTGTATTTTTCAATATATGAAATGCGTTGAATAGATTTAAATCAATAATTGCAAGTTTACTAATTCGTACTCCATCGTTCGGAGTATTTATATATTTTAAAATATGTTGATTAAATTTTCGATATACAAAATCAAATATTCTTTCTTGTGGTTTATATCAGAATCTATTATTATTCGAGGTGTTGATATTATTCGAGGTGTTGATAGTATTATTTGAGGTGTTATTATTCGAGGTGTTGATATTATTATTGAGGTGTTGAAATTATTACTCGAGGTATTGATATTATTATTCGAGGTGTTGATATTATTATTTGAGGTGTTTAAATTATTATACGAGGTGTTGAAATCTATTTCATAAGTTGGTACGGTTATTGAGTTATTTCATTCGTATTCGTTGAAGAGATGAGAAAGATATATTTAATAATATTTTCATACTACAAAATATTTATATTTAGGAGTGGAGTTATATATATATATATATATATATATATAAAGAAATTTGTGAATTATTGCTTCTAAAAGCAAAAGTGACCGGAGTGACGCACCGGCCCATGAGGAGTTTAGGGTGTGTTCGAGACGTCGGCTCATCCTTCTATCGATAGAAAACGAGGCGGGACAATGGATTGATCATCCATTACTTGAGGAGGCGTTTGAGGAGAAATCCAATTATCGACACCCTAACAGTTAACCGACGCCTGTGTGGTTCTGTTAATGGGATAGGGTGTTGATCCGAGGAGTTATTAAATTTTATTCATTAAATTAATTTGAGCAGTTCTGAGGAGTTATTGATTTATATTCAAGTATTATTTTGAGAAGTTATTGAGATATAATTATTCCTTCATATGTTTATTATTTTGAGATTTATAAAAAGTTCCGAGTTGATCTCTTTTCAAAAGTATATATATCATAGAGTGGTAAAAGCATATTTTGAGTGAGTTGTGGTATTTTATATGTTATATACTTGCTGGGCATTTTTTGGCTCATTCTTGCTATTTAAATATTATTAATCAGAGGCATCTAGAGACGGCACTAGCATGGCGAATCGTGGCAAAGGGAAGGGGAATGGCTATTAATTCAAAACATTAGCCTTATAGTATCGAAGGAGGGTACAAGCTGGAAAGAAGTTGTTTAATGCTTTATTGTCTAGTATTTTGAAGTTGTAATAATATTTCAGAGATTCTGGGAGGTGAACTTGTGTTGTAATAACGTTTGAATTATTGAGTGCTTGTTCTAAGACTATAACCTGTGGAATAAAAGATGGAGTTGTCAAGAATATTGTTGTAGATTATATTATAAGCAGGTGATCTATTTTCCGCAAGAGGTGTAATGACCTGGATTCCTGTAAGGAATTTGGGGGCGTTACAGTTTCGGAGCGATTGGTTACTTAACATGGTATCAAGGTTCTCGCTAAAAATGGACGTACGTGATCCACTTTTCGACCCATAAATAGGTTTTCGAGTGAAATGGAGTATTAGAATATATTAATATAAAATTCATATAAGAACTTACTCTAATAACTTAAGACTTTAAATGAATTGATTACTTAACATTTTAAATAAATTGGTTACTTAACTTGGTATTGGAGCACTAACCTCACAATAGACCAAGGTTCGACTCCCTTGCTGAGTTCCACTTTGACACTGTTTTCTAAAGTTTTTTTTTTTAAAGGAGGAGAAAATATTAGTTCCCTCACCTTGTTCATGAGTTATTTTTTTTTTAAAGGAAAAGAAAAAAACTGAAAATTTGGAAATAAATTCTTTATACATTTATCACTAAAGATTTCTACCCACTTTTTTTTTCTTTTCCTATCTCCTAACACAAAGTTAAAAGATTAGGAGAGAAAAATCAGGACTCAGTTTCTCTCTTTTCTAGATTCTGAACACAGTGTTAAGATTATTTGCATCCATTATCCATGTATCTTCTAGTTTCTCTCTTTATCAAAATCTAAAAAACACATTACTAGAAACAATTTAACCTTCTTATAATTACTTCCCTCTTCTATATCTTGATAAATAAACCGGGAGCAAGGCCTGAAACTCTGAAAGGTGGTTTTGTAAAGCTAAAGTGCTTTATACTTTGTATAATGCAGACATGATTTATGTATGGGTATTGATAATGTGAGATGAGTTAAGAACTTAAACCACAGAACAATTTGCAACTGTTATGAGATCCAAGAAACAGTCACTGTTTTCTACAAGTTTATTGTCGACTATTAAAACATCAATAATCAATCTAGATCCTCAAAGTTATATCAATATCTTGTTTTGTCAATCTTTGAAATGCCAGGGTGGGACCAGATATCAATATTACATAAAGAGTTGGAGAATCTGATCTCTGAATATAATTTGCTCAGGCATGTCTATGATTTGAGGTTTACTAATTTTTGCGAGACAAGGCTGCGGCAAGTCCGCCAGCTACAAGTCCTACAACAGTGGCAGTAATGCCGATTCCAATGGCACCATCTGTAAATAAGATCGAGGTTTAGAAAAATGCTGATATCATATTGATGCCCTAAGGCTGATCTGTAATAATGAAAGCTAGCAGAATACCCTTTGTAATTCGATCTTCAATTGTCTTTTTAAGAAATAAAGCTTGCCTCCAATCTGGTGCAATCTACGTACAATTCAACAAAACATGATTCTTGGTCACAAAGTATTTAATGTATTGCTTCACTGAACAAACTTTACAACCGTTGGCTGTGCGGAAATAAGATATCCATCCCCATGATCGCAAGATCATTCAACCATGAGAAATCGAGTCCACTCACTCACCCATTGTCAAAAGTATTAGTTGTCTCTAATTAGATTTAGATATATTAGCTGTATTAACGGATCAGATTTGCTGTTACAAGCTGAAATCCTTGCTGAAATGCAGCTAAGGTGCAGATTTTCAGCCTTTACAACAGCTGTTATACCCTAATTATGGAAGGTAAATATTAACATACAATAACAGCAAATCTGATCCGTTAATACAGCTAATATATCTAAATCTAATTAGAGACAACTAATACTTTTGACACCCATAACAAACAAAAGTAAAAACTGAAGGAAATGACGTACCTCTAAACACTGTTCTACTAGTTGCCTGCTCTTTGCAAATTCACCACTTCTGTAGTATCCAACTGCCAGAAGATACATTTTCTCTCTAGTTTGCAGTGGGCTATCGGTATTGGTCAAAGAAGCTGGCAAAAAAACATAATCAAACAACAAACAGCAGGAAATATAAGGTAATTTAACATTTGACGAGAAAGACAGCAAGGAATTGTTTGCGGTTAAATAGAATGACGAGTGTTAAATCAGGTCCAGTGAATATAGTAGTTTTATGATTGATGCTAGTTAGCTTGTCATTTTCTGTTTATGAGCTAGGCCAAACACCTTTCCTCATTGGGGAGTCCGCAAAGAAATCCTGAATCATTTATGAGCTTCTAAGTGTGGTGGTCTTCAGCTTAAATCACAATTTTAGAGAGCAATTTTATATCTATGAATATAGTAGTTTAATATTATTCCCCTTTCAAGAAAAGAAGGTTTTGATAGATTGAGATTAGAGCTTATAAGATTTCACATCACAACTAGGAGGAAAGTTTTTAGGCCTTTGAGGAGCTTCTAGAATTTCAGCCAAATTGCGAAACAATGGAACTAAATACTGCTTCAAGAAGACAAACATACAGACAACTTGTTTAAAAATACTTGGTAACAGATATATTCAACACAATGAAGAATCAGATGTAAGACTACATAGGGTGTACTTCAAGCATAACAAATTAAAAGTACGTGGATCCATTTAGCCGCACCTTCAAGCATAGCAATTCCACGCTGAACATCATCTGGTTGTCTAGAATGAACCAGAGCCCAAGAAAAACGCATTATACTTTCAGCCTTTTGTTCTTCGGAAGACTCTGCAATCTCTTTCTCACAACCCTGGTTTGGAAAATTGTTAATACTCTTTTCATTAAAGAAAAAGTTGACAACATATATTATAATTATAAACATTGCCATTTTATATAGCATATGTATCTCATTCATGTTCACCAACAGTTATACGATTCACCAAAGAACAAGACGGAAGTTGTTTTATCCAACCTCTGTAGCAAATATGAACATTTCTGAACCTGAATGTACTACGATTAACTGATTAAGCTAACCTAAATAGCCTCACACATTAATAGATTTTCCATAGAGCTTCTGTAGTAGATATGACCAAGCTAACCTAAATAAATTCACACATTTATCGATTTTCCATCGAACTTTTGTAGCAAATTTGACCCTTGTCTCTAATCATAGCCTCCGGATATTTTAGTGGGCACTATAGCCCCTGAAATTTAAAAATTTTATGCCATTAAATTTATAATTAACCTATTCAAATTTCATGTTTTAACTCATTTAGTATGAAAGATCTTGCCTAAAATTCATATTTGAATGTAATGATAATTTCCCACCTCGAATTTACAAATTTTAGCTACATTTTACATTTTTCCCTACTAAGGCCTATGAGGATTAAAATGAAGATAGACCTCGGATCGAAATGAGATACTGGCAGCTGCCAATAACAACCACTCTGAAATCTGAATCAAAATATATGTCCACATATAATAACAATAATCAAATCGACTTTAGCACTCAGATACATCAATTTTTTTCGGTAAATATCAGATTAAATCCATGCATTCAGCATTAAGAAATATAACGTAACTCGAACACATAGAAACATGGCTGTCACAAAAAAAAAACAGAGTTTTGTTGGTGATAGAATGAATAAATTTCATGGATGTGGAATGCTTACGGCAACAACATCTGAATTGCACCAAGGAATATGATCACCGCCGCTGAAAAACGCGCGCACAGATTCCATAAAGTCGGCCATCTTTTTAGTTATTGATGATCGTCTCCGGCGTCAAGAATTGTTGTGAAATGAAAACGATGCCACCCAAAGATAAGGGAAGAGAGATATTTATCTAAAATTTTTATATCTTCATAATTTCCTATATAAAATAATTTACTACAGTGTAATTTCTTTTATTTTTTTTTTGGATAATCAGAATTTATAATAGGTAGTATGCTGGAGTACATATAACATACTCAATAGAAGAAAAGTAGAACAAGATTCGGTTAAAAACTTACTACATCATTTTTCTCGTTGTTTTAATAATTTTTAAATTGAATAAATAAATTTCAGTATTTACAATATATTATTTTCTCATAATCAACTAGACTTACATATTAAATGATCTAATTTCTTCAAATTAAAGTACACGTATATTATTTATTATACTGGCCCATATAATTCTAATTGTACGATAGTTAATCGAATATAATTCATTTTTAATTTTTAATTTTTTAAAATTATATTGATTAAATTTATTTTATCCTAAATTATTGAAGTTAAAAAATAATAATTTATTAGTTTGGTTCATTAGTAAGATATAATTGAGTAAAAGTTAACCAACCAACTAAGTAATCTATACTATTATATAAAAGACGAAACATTAAAAGTTTAGTTGGTCGGTACTGGATGATTTTACTTATTTACCCTTAACTAATAAAACATGTTATTTTACTTACTTATCCTTATTTAATTATTATTTATAATAATATAATAAATAGTTATTAGCCGATTGCCTTTTTAACATTTACTTTTAATTGAAGAAATTACCTTTTATAAACACCTAGAACTGTACCATATCTTACAAAGGCTAATATTTGTTTTCTAACTAAAACATGTTACCTTTAAATTTAAAACTAATCTTGCAATCACTAATATAAACGCAAAAATATCACACCGCATCTTACAATCATTAATAAAATATAATAAAAATCTATATACATTGTTAATAATAAGAAAACATGAGGATAATCCTTGAACATGAGTATATTAAATTATATTAAAAGTAAAAAAATTATTGAAAATAACGATTATATAAAACCTTATTATATTATTAAATAAAATTTATAACATATCAAAAGAAAGGTACCTGTTGATTTTACTTATTTACCCTTAACTAATAAAACATGTTATTTTACTTAATTATCCTTACTTAATTATTATTTATAATAATATAATAAATAGTTATTAGCCACTTGTCTTTTTAACATTTACTTTTAATAGAAATTACCTCTTATAAACACCTAAAATTGTACCATATCTTACAAACGTTAATATTTATTTTCTAACTAAAACATGTTACCTTTAAATTTAGAACTAATCTTGCAATCACTAATATAAACCCAAAAATATCACCCCGCATCTTACAATCATTAATAAAATATAATAAAAATCTACTAATATATAATAAGCAAACAGTGATATAATTTGATTTTTGGTTCAACCATTTAAAACTATAGGGACCGTTAGATATTTAGTAGATAGATGATAACCGTTAGATCTAATAATAAGGAATATTCTATATTTAAATCCCGGTTCGAATCCCGTCAATAACAAATTTACATTAAGATTTTATATTATTAGTTCTAAACAATACACGTGATTTATTAAATAATTTTAAAAAGTTAAATTAATTCCAAAATAAATTATAAAACTCTATTTTGTTTAATCCTATAATTTTAAAAATATTTAAAAGTAACTCGTGCTTTGCACGGGCTATAAGCTAGTATTATAAAATTTGGACATTATTTATTTGAGTTAAATTTAAAAAGTGTATGAAAATTGTATTTACTTAATTAAGTTATAATTATATTTAAAACCTACAAGCCTTGAGATGCTCAAGCCTTTAAGGATCGCGTGTATTCAGTTTAAGGTCTATTGTTTAAGCCCATGAGCTAGGGCTGTAATTCGAGTCGAGCCGGGTGAGTTCGAGCCGAGCTTTCAAGCGAGTCGAGTTTTTTCTGACGAGTCGAGCCGAGCTCGTTTATTAAACGAGCCCAAAATCTCTGTCGAACTCGGATCATTTAAAATACGAGTCGAGTCGAGCTTTTCGCGAGCCTGACACGACAGTCGAGCTTTTCGCGAGCCTGACACGAGCCGAGTTTTTTCGCGAGTTTGACACGAACCGAGTCAAGTATATGTTAAACGAGCCGAGCCGAGCGGGTCTATTGTCGAGCTGTTGAAAAACATTTGCAGGAGGAGAGAGTTGAACCCAGGACGCCCAGCAGCACCTTAGAATTTTTAATGACCAGCCACAACCAGCTGGGCTACTTGACTGTTGTGTAAATATTAGAACTAAATTAATGATATCCACTATTCCGCTTTGTGTTTTGTTTTTCAAAATTATTTCAATTCTTCAACCAAATTAATTTTTTATTTTTTGAAAATTTGGGAATATCATTATATTATATATATCTTGAAATATGTACGATCGGAACGTCAAAAAATATTTTTTAAAAAATAGATACAATAATATGGGACAAAGCACTAGTTACGAGTACAATTAAGATCGGTAGTATTATACTAAGATCTCCAACCAAATTAATTTTTAAATTTTTGAAAATTTGGGAATATCATTATATTATATATATATTGACATCCGTACGGTTGGATCGTCGAATTTTTTTTTAAAAAAAATAGAAACAATAATCTGGGACGAAGCACTAGTTACGAGTACAAGACAATATAGTGGTGTTTTATTAAGATCTTCAACCAAATTAATTTTTTATTTTTTGAAAATTTGGGATTATCATTTAATTAGATATATTTTGACATCCGTACGGTTGGATCGTCGAGAATTTTTTTAAAAAAAATAGATACAATAATCTGGGACGAAGCACTAGTTACTAGTACAAGACAATATAGTAGTGTTCTACTAAGATCTCCAACCAAATTAATTTTTTATTTTTTGAAAATTTGGAAATATCATTTAATTAGATATATCTTGACATCCGTACGGTTGGATCGTCGTGAATTATTTTTAAAAAAATAGAAACAATAATTATACTATTAAAATATTACAATAATAGAAACAATGTTGTAGTACTATTAAATTTGTACCATTAAAATATTGTTGTACTATTATTTCAATAAAATTTCAATAATAGAAACAATGTGGTAGTACTATTATTTATTAATATTATTTATCAATAATATTTTGAATATTATTTTGGTTTATTTTGTATATCTTTAATAACTAATACTAATAGTCTAATATTATTTTAGTCAATTAGACAATTAGTCTTATTAGTCGTACATGTAATATTTCATCAAATCAATTCATCTCAATTCTCAAGTCTTCAACCCTAATTGAGTGACGACTCACGATCGGCGACTGGCGACTGGCGACTGGCGACTTGCCGACCTCCCAAGATCAAATTCAGTTATTCAACCAATCAACCCTATGTTTGGAAGTATATGGATACTTTTAAAAAGAATGGTAAAGACTTTTCCAGATGCAAGCTATGTGGACAAGAATTCATCAAGAGTGGCACTTCCTCAACTTCTTCGATGAAAAGACATTTGGAAAAATGTTTAAAAGCGCACGCTGATACTCTACAACCACTACTCCAAGTTCAGCGAGGTCCTGGCAATGAGGTACAAGTCTCACCTTTTAAGTATGATCATCGCGTAATGAGGGAAAAGGTGTCTCACTATGTCATGATAAACGAGTTACCTTTCTTACATGTTGAAAGCTTTATGTGGAATGAGGTGATGAGGACTGCCACACCTCTTTATGAGAATATAACTCGGGGAACATTAAAAGCTGATTGTAAAGCTACATATGAAATTGAAAAGGAAAAGTTAGTCGAGATTTTTAAATCTGTCCAGAGAGTGAATGTTACCACCGATATGTGGACTTCTTCTTGTCAAAAGCTGGGATATATGGTTGTGACAGCCCACTGGATCGATGAAAAATGGGTATTGAATTCGAGGGTTATTAGCTTCTGCAATGTTCCCCCTCCACATTCAGGTTATGTTATTTCAGATGCTTTATATAAATGTTTAGTTGATTGGAATATTCAAGATAAAATTGGGACAGTGACGGTAGATAATGCTGCTGCGAATGATGTAGCTATAAGGACTTTAAAAGACTCTTTTAGCATTAGAAAACCGTCTTTATCGGTTGAAGGTAAATTATTTCATGTGTGTTGCTGTGCTCATATATTAAACTTATGTGTACAAGATGGTCTGAAACCTATTGTTTTAATTGTCAATAGAGTGAGAGATGGGATTAAATATGTTGCTCTTTCTGAAGGTCGTCGACTTAAGTGGGGGGAAATCGCTGAATTGTTGAAATTAAAACCAAAAAAGCTGATTTTAGATGTTTCCACTAGGTGGAATACTACTTACCATATGTTGTCTTGTGCTCTTCAATTTAAACAAGTGTTTCCTAGGTTTGCAAATTGGGATAGAGCGTTTAATGAATATGTTCCAAGTGAAGATGATTGGGTTAAAGTAGCAAATGTTTGTTCTTTGTTAAAGGTGTTCGATGATGCTACTAGAATAGTTTCAGGAAGTGAGTATCCTACCTCTAATTTGTTTCTTTCAGAGGTCAAATCGGTGAAAGCATTGATAGATAAAAAATCTGTTGATGCAAATCCATACATGAGGGAAATGGCAAATAAAATGAAAGAGAAGTTCGATAAATATTGGGGTGAGAGTAATTTAATGATGTCCATCGGGGCTGTGATGGATCCAAGATTCAAAATGAAGCTTCTTACTTTCTGTTTTCCCATCATTTATCCACTTCAAGGTGAAAGCGAAAAACAATTGGCTCATTTGAAAGTTGTTTTGAATGATCTATATCAAGAATATGTTGCTGAAGATTCGAGAGTTAAAGGAATGGCCCCTGAATCAACTCAAATTTCTGGATCGGATAGTCTTTTTATGGATGATATTGAAACTCCAGCAGGCATGAGCGAATATGAAGCTTTTATTCGTGACAGTGGGGTAGCTGTTGAACCGGCTAAGTCTGAATTGGATGAGTATTTGTCTGAGAATATTTTTATTCCGAATGAGTCTACAGCAAAGTCATTTGATGTTCTGACCTGGTGGAAAGGCAATAGTGCCAAATATCCCATTTTATCAAAGATGGCGCGTGATATGTTAGCAGTCCCCATGAGCACAGTTGCATCAGAGGCAACATTCAGTGCTGGTGGCCGAATTATTGAGCCTTATCGATCATGTTTAAAGGCGGAAACAGTGGAAATGTTGGTATGCGGGGCTGATTGGGCACGAGCACTATATGGTCTGAAAAAAGCATGTCAGGTATATATATTCTTAATTGAATTATCAATTGTATTTACTAGTAGTTTACTATCTCTGTGTAGTCTATTTAAGTTATATGTATACTCCTACTTCAAGTTGCATGTGTAATTCTTATTGTATATTTCCCATCTGTTAGTTGGCATAGTTATATCACAGTGAATATTTTTAGGAGTTGTTTTCTTGAGTTTCTTTTATCCTATACTTTCATGAATAAGTAGATGCCTCTGGCATAAACAGATTGTAAACTATTGATGAGTATCTCATATGAATATCTGAGAGCTAATGCACAAGAGAAACTTGCAAAATTGTGTTGGGGACCTTTGGACAAGAACCTTTAATTTATAATGAAATTTTGGTACCATTATTACATGTATGCAACTCCTAATAAACTGTCTTTTTTTTTCTAGTTTCAAATGTTAGCAGGGGAGCAAAATAAAACATGTTCCTTAATAATGGTGCTGCTATACCACCTTTATTGCTTTCTTGCTGCTTTTCCACTGTTCAGTATTCCCTGTGATTCTAAGTCTCTAAGATATGTGTACAGTTAAGGGGAAACTAATGATATTTAAAATATATAACCAGGTCATATATATGCATCTATCACTTCTTGCTATCCCATAATTGTTTATGGTTTGTTCGTTTTATACTTGTTTGCTTTGATGTTGAATCGATCCCCAAGATCAGTAATATACCTAGTTCTTCTGTTAAATCCTCTTTAGTTCTTGATGTGTATCTACCATCTACTTTGGACCGATCTGACTTTGATGTCATTTTTTAGAACAAATAGATTTCCTAGTTTATCTATAACTTGCTGATTTCTATTTGTTTTTTAGAAAAAACCAATAAAGCCTGTGGATATCAGCTTGTATTAGTAGTAAATACCAGTATGCATGCATGCCACAAGTGACAAGGTATTAATCTTTTAACTTAGACTTTCAATTTACTTAAGTCTTTTATTGCTTTTAACCTTATTCACTGTCTTAAAACAGGTTTATTGTGCACTTTTGCTGCAGCATTTTGTAACTTCTGTTAATTAAAGATCAGAAGCTATTTTTGGAGACTAATGGTTTGGTTTGCTTAACGATGATGTATTGATGTGCTACTAATTTTTGCTTTGCTGAATGCTGATGGATTGATGGCTGACCTACACCTACTTAGCTCTGCAGGATGCTTAAAAGTTAAAATTGGATTGTTTAGTTTGAAAAATCTATATTTGTATCAATGTAGTCTGCAATGCAGAGACCCTGTTGAACTTGAACATTAATGTTTTTTGATTTGGTCCATTTTGAACAATGGTCATCACTCATCAGCTTGTGACTCAGTGACTAAATGTAGGCTGTAAGCTTGTGACTATATTCAGTATGTTGTAATTAGTAATTATTATGTAGAGGGCATTGCATGTCAGAATTTTTATTTTTTGAGTTGTTTTTTAACGAGCTCGAGCTCGAGTCGAGCCGAGTTTTCGTTATCGAGTCGGGTTATATTCGAGTTCGGCACATACTCGGTCCTACTCGTTAAGCTAAACGAGTCCGAAACCTTGTTCGAGCTCGACTCGTATTCGAGTACGAGCCGAGTCGAGCCTGTCTAAACGAGCTCGAGCTGCTCGCGAGCAGCTCGACTCGGATTACAACCCTACCCTGAGCCACATAGATTCCACAATCTCAACATAGCCTTCAACTTAAGCACATTGGCTTAAAATACAAGGCTTGTTATCTGTTTTGAGTTGTATACACATAATAATAAACCTTGAATAATAAACCGAATCGGACCCGAAACCCGAAAATTGAATCGAATCCATTTCAAACCCGGATCCGATCCGAAATACAAATATATATATAGCCATTATTCTATGGAGAACCAAATTATATATATTTGTGTATAATATATGGTATTATATTATGTATATAATAATATGTTTTTAGTTATTAATTTTTCAATAGTCTAATTATTTTAATGTTATTAATTTAAGCTGCATTCAACTTAAGGTTCTATATCTTTCTCGTATTTTTTTTGTTCATAAACTATTAAGAGACTCATCTTATAAAGCATTCAAGTCAATTTTTGACATATAAATGTTACAAATTGATAAACAAATTTACTATTCATCTTTTAATTATACTAGCTTTATACCCGTGCAATGCACAGGATATTTTATAAAAATGATTTATAAATTTTTTATATAAAATTATATTTTTACAATTTATCTTGGAAGATTGTAAAATAATATTTACAAACTCCATTATTGATGTATGATACTTATTTATTACTCCCTCTGTCCCTCTCATTTCTTTACATAAAAAACTGCGTATCTGACACGCATTTTAAGGTGCATTTTAAGGATAGTTCTATAACTTAGTTTTGATATTTTCTTTTTTTGTATAAAAATAGGATTGTTCTATTTTTATACAAAAAAAGAAAATATCAAAAATAAGTTATAGAACTATTCGTAAAATGCACCTTAAAATCCGTGTCGGAAACTGGTCCGCAAACGTAAACTATTGAGAGGGACGGAGGGAGTAACATTTATTTTAATTATTATTGTATTTTTTACCTGAAAATTCATGTTTTCTAATTTAAAAATTATTAAATGTTACAATTTTTTATACTTTTTTCACTTAATAAATTTATTATACTCTATATACTTTTTTTAAACAATTATACTCTATATACTTAATTTTGATTTTTTTCGGAAAAATTTCAAATTAATACCTATAAATTCCATACATAAATTTTGAAATGAGATGTTCAATTTAACACTATTTTTAAATTCTACTTAATATTATTTAAAAATATAATTTATTATTACTTCTTAAATGACACATTTGTCCTATCAAGCCACATACTCCCCTACATCAATTAGATAATATCTAAAATCCATATTCATAATTTTTGAAATAAGGTGTGTAATTTAATTATATTTTTAATTTCAATTTAATCTTACTTAAGAATATAAAATAAAATATTTCTAAAATTACAGATCTACCCCTAACGACCAAACCATACCATAGAAACTTCCTTACGCTAATTATATATAGGATATAATTATATTTGGTTGTTAGTACAACTATCTTCAAATAATAAGAAGGTTATTTTGATAATCAAAATGAAATATAAGTAGATTTCCTAAATTGAATAGAATTTTCAACGTAAAAAATCGTCAATTTCTTATATATTTTGTTTTTTGGTAGTTTTAATTGGAAAAATCTATACTATTATATAAAAGCCGAAATATTAAAAGTTTTGGTACCTGTTTTTTGGTACCTATTTTCTGGTACTTCGTGAATTTACTTATTTACCCTTCATTATAAAAAAAATAAATCTAAACTATTATATAAATTCCGAAACATTAAAAGTTTTGGTACATGTTTTTTGGTACTAAGTGAATTTACTTATTTACCCTTCATTATAAAAAAAATATATATGATATCTATACTATTAAAACTTCTAAAATAAATAATAACATAATATAAATTAATGGTAAGTAGTCAATTGTCTTTTTTCGCATTTACTTTTAATTGAAGATATTACCTTTTATTAACTCCTAATTTTATGTGTTTATAAAAGGTAATATGTTCAACTAAAAGTAAATGTGAAAAAGGTAATCGATTAATTATCATTAATTTAGATTTGTTTTAAATTAAAAAGGTAATGTGTTTTAATTTGAAAGAAAATATTAATGATCGAAAGATATGATACGATTGATGTTTTTAGGTGTTTATAAAAGGTAATATGTTCAACTAAAAGTAAATGTGAAAAAGGCAATCGACTAATTACCATTAATTTTATTATATTAATGTGAAAAAATCAATCGACTAATTACCATTAATTTTATTATCTTAATCGACTAATTATCATTAATTATTACGTGTTTTAATTGGAAAGAAAATATTAATGACGGAAAGATATGATACGATTGATGTTTTTAGGTGTTTATAAAAGGTATTATCTCGACTAATTACCATTAATTATATTATGTTGTTATTTATTTTAGGTGTATTTATGTTTCTTTATAATGAAGGGTAAATAAGTAAATTCACTTAGTACTAAAAAACAGGTACCAAAACTTTCAATGTTTCGGAATTTATATAATAGTATAGATGTATTTGGATGATGTATGCGCTTAATTAAAATTTACATTTTCCTTGACATTTGATTAAATATAGTGTTCTAATTGATAAATTATTGTTTCAAAAAAACATGTTAATTAATAATTATATAAATAAATTGAGATCCGATTAAAACCCAAACCGAACCGAAACCCAACGAATCGGGTCTGGATCCGGATCTAGGTCTAACATATATATTTGGATCCGGGTCTGGTTTTCACAAAACCCGAACCGACCGACCCGATTGCCATCCATATACATACTCAATAGAAGAAAAGTAGAACAAGATTCGGTTAAAAACTTACTACATCATTTTTCTCGTTGTTTTAATAATTTTTAAATTGAATAAATAAATTTCAGTATTTACAATATATTACTTTCTCATAATCAACTAGACTTACATATTAAATGATCTAATTTCTTCAAATTAAAATACACGTATATTATTTATTATACTGGCCCATATAATTCTAATTGTACGATAGTTAATCGAATATAATTCATTTTTAATTTTTTAAAATTATATTGATTAAATTTATTTTATCCTAAATTATTGAAGTTAAAAAATAATAATTTATTAGTTTGGTTCATTAGTAAGATATAATTGAGTAAAAGTTAACCAACCAACTAAGTAATCTATGCTATTATATAAAAGACGAAACATTAAAAGTTTGGTTGGTCGGTACCGATTGATTTTACTTATTTACCCTTAACTAATAAAACATGTTATTTTACTTACTTATCCTTATTTAATTATTATTTATAATAATAAAATAAATAGTTATTAGCCGATTGTCTTTTAACATTTAATTTTAATTGAAGAAATTACCTTTTATAAACACCTAAAGCTGTACCATATCTTACAAACGCTAATATTTGTTTTCTAACTAAAACATGTTACCTTTAAATTTAAAACTAATCTTGCAATCACTAATATAAACCCAAAAATATCACACCGCATCTTACAATCATTAATAAAATATAATAAAAATCTATATACATTGCTAATAATAAGAAAACATGAGGATAATCCTTGAACATGAGTATATTAAATTATATTAAAAGTAAAAAAATTATTGAAAATAACGATTATATAAAACCTAATTATATTATTAAATAAAATTTATAACATATCAAAAGAAAGGTACCTGTTGATTTTACTTATTTACCCTTAACTAATAAAACATGTTATTTTACTTAATTATCATTACTTAATTATTATTTATAATAATATAATAAATAGTTATTAGCCACTTGCCTTTTTAACATTTACTTTTAATAGAAATTACCTCTTATAAACACCTAAAATTGTACCATATCTACTCACATTGTCTACTCAATGAACATGAATAAGTTCTCACAAGTCCATGTCAAATGTAAGAATAAGTTAGTAAACATGCTAAGCCTACAAGAGTACATCTTTGAGACAAAACTCGAGATCTCATACGCAAAAACAAGCAAACACTCATGTTGAGTATTGAATACAGTAAAAGAATACAGAGGGGGGGGGTGTCTTGAACTTTTCTTGTCTCGAGTTTATGTAGCAGATAAGTGTTTGTGTGTGCAAGGTGTAGGTGCGGATAAAGAACAACACAAGACACAGTATCACTTTAATCTAATGTATTATTAGATAAAGGTTGCTACAATCTGTGAATACAAATGATAGTATTCTCAGCTTCGTTTTTCTCAGAGAGATATAGCTTACAGTGTATGAAAAACTTGACTCACAAAAGTTAATGACTAAGGAAGTGAGGCTGTATCCTTATAGAACATGGATACAACCTACTTACTACAAATGAGGTAGCTAAACAATTTACTTTCTAGTTTGTCTATCCTATTTGAGTAAGTGTCCAAACGGTTACAGATTTGACTTTGCAAAGCCTGTTCAGATCCACTTCTTTAGACCTTTGTCTCTTCTATATCTCTCCAAGCTTCCTTGTAGGCTTTCCAGAGCATGTTACAGATTGTGGTCCATAAAGTGCATTGGCTTGTTGCAGGTTTCTAACTTGTACAATTTCTTCAGTATTTTGTCTCCAAGAATGTATTCGAGAAGTGACTAAGTAAGTGATTCGAGAACTAGAATTGACTTGATCGATAACTCTGAGTTCTCGAACACTGTTATAATGACATATCGAACCACTTCTCGAATAGCTCTTTTCCATCAGGATTCCTTGAGTTGTCGAATAGAACATTTGACTTATCGAATCCTCGAGATATCGAATAGCTTTCTGAGTCCTTGAGATATCGAATGGAACTTTGACTTGTTGACTCTTTGAGAACTCGAATACCACTTTGACTTGTTGACTTCTTGAGTTCTCGAATAGAGTAGTAGACATATCGAATCTCTGAGATATCGAATGAGATATCGAACAGCGTATTCAGAGATATCGAATAGTGTCTTGAGATATCGAATCCCTGACTTCTCGAATGCTAGACTTTTCGAATAGACAAATATACTTCTCGAATTGGTACTTAGGCAAATTCTTCATTTCTTCAAATCCCAACTATGATTATTTGACAGTCTTTATCTTCTTGCTTGAGGCATGAACCTTGGAGCTTCTTTCAAGCATTATTCTTGACTTTATAAGTACAGTTACACAACTAGGATTTGGTGCCTATTACAAGTACAAAACAAGTAGAGACTCTACAACTAGAGGTTCCCTCAGTCAAGAGGTCATGTAGGTAATGCAAAGCATTACAAACAATTAGGCTTGTTATTAGATGTAAACAGGCATGCCTCTGTGACTAACAATCTCCCCCAAATTGTGAGTGAGACCCTTAGTCACAATTTCATGTCTGATAACAAGCCTAACATACATAAAGATAAAACTTGAAAAGTACAGGTATGAAATTTGATTGAGCACATGAATGAATAATCTTATAGTATGATGAAATACTAGTCATTCTCATTTGATTCCATCTTCATTGCTTTGGCTTGTAGATCATCATATGCTTTCTGTTTTCTTTCTTTCTCCTTTCTTGCATTCTCATCCATGGATTTTATAATCTCTGCCAAAGCATCCAATTCTTCAAGCATGATAGAGTCTTTGAAATCTTCAAGTACTGGTTTTAGAATGTTGGCAGGATAGTGACTGAGTAGGTTCATTCTTATATTGACATTATCTCCATTTCTCCTCCTATACTTCACCACATAGGGATTGAATTGAACTCTGCACAATCCTTTTGCCCTTAGCTTTTCTGCTTCAACTTCCAGCCTATCAATCTCTTTCTCCCTTTCTAGCCATTTCTCAAAGCATCCCTTTCTTATTTTATCAGCATAGTCTCTCTTCATTTTTACAAAGTCAATCAACTCTAGCTTCCATACTTTCTCCACTTTGTCTTCAGAATCCAATAATGCAATGATTCTTTCTATTTCATATAGCTTGCCCCAATTTTGACACTATCCTTGTTTGAATTTCTTCTCCCTTCCATCAGTATATCTAATCTCAAGGCAGTTATTCATAATGGCAGCATAGTAGATTCTTTGAGCTCTTAGATATTGCAATTGGTCTTCATCAAAATCTTCATCTAATGGTTGGAGTTTTAAGCCTAGATAAATTGTCAGAGTC
Organism: Kitagawia praeruptora; assembly: GCA_037693485.1. Lineage (NCBI taxonomy): Eukaryota > Viridiplantae > Streptophyta > Magnoliopsida > Apiales > Apiaceae > Kitagawia > Kitagawia praeruptora. The sequence continues at coordinate 37,764,997 of CM075353.1, read as the reverse complement.
CTTGATTTGGATAGCTTTGGTTTCCTTGCAGCTTGTTTGAATTTGATCCTTTTTACATGGTTGCCTGGCAATAGCATGTGACCTTTGATTGTAGACCATTGTAGTATTCCATTAGCAGTTTGCTTTTTGAAACACACCTATGGCTTCTTGACTTGAATTTTCTTTCCTTGAGTTGGCAAAGCAGTTGCAGAAGCCATTGATTCAGATTTTGGTAGGCTAATAGCATTCACCCTAGACTCAGAGTCTTGTGTTGTGGTGAGATTACTGTTCCTAAGACTTGCTGCTTTCCACTCTTTCTCTCATACACCTTTCCACCATCTCTATCATCATCTTTCTTCTTGCTTCTACCATCCATTTTCTCCTTGTCATCACCACCCTTATTCCTTCCTTGAGATCCACCTTTGCTGCCACTCCTATCTTGATCATCCTTATCTTTGTCTGACTTTCCCTCTTTAGCAATAGGCTTGATGTCTGACTGAGAGTTGATAAACTTCACTAGGATGTCAAGAGCCTCTATTTCAAATTTAGATTTTCCACTCCTTGAATGTAGAACTCCAGCCAAAAATTTTATTGTAGACATGTTGTTTGATTTGAGGTGTTGGCCAAATCTGAAGGCAACAATGTCTTGATTCTTTTCATATAGGATACAGTGAGGCTGAGGAACTACTTGAGGCAATTGAGATTTCATGCACTTGGTGAGAATTTCCTTGAGCATGTTGTTGTCTGATGAGTTATTCCTTTCTATCTTCCTGATAATTGTTCCAAGTTCAGAGCTGGATAGAATTTGCAAAGCTTCAATGTGGATGTGAAAGAGGTTCTTGGCAGTATGGACTAGGACTTCTCTATCATTGGTAGTGATGATGGCATAAGGATTAGTCTGGACAATTTCTCTTCTCACTACAGTGACTAGGAACATATCTTGCACAAGAAGCTTGATGTAGTCAAAGTAATGGAAGTTTGCCCTTCTTTTCAGCTCATGTAGGTGCTTCAGAAAGGCTATGTCATGGTATAATTTAGAGTTTGCAGTTTCTTGACATACCCTTTGAGTAAGAACATTTCTGAATTCTGAAGGTTCATCTTGAAGAGATTGCTTAGCAATGTCAGGAATGTCAAATTCATATTCTGTTTCAGATGGAGGGTCAGATGGAGGAATAGATGGAATCTTGGTCTCTTCATCTACAGCCACTTTCTTCAGTTTTTCCTTCTTGGATGTTGCCTTTAATTTCTCAGACTGATTTGACTTAGCAGTTCTTGGTTGACCACCCTCATTCATTGTAATGCCTTTCTCCTTAGGTTTCTCCCCCTTAGGCTTGTTGTCAGGCACAGAGGCTGTAGTAGTGACCTTTGGGTTGGAAGAGGCTTCAGGTAGAGGGAGTCCCATATGCTTCATTATGGCAGAAAGCATCTGTTGTTGATTGAGAAGAACATCAGCATTGGCAGTGGCTTGAATGTCCAACTTTTCATTGAGGGCAGCTACAGTGTCTATTAACTGAGCATTGGATGCCTTTAGATTGTCCACCTCCTTTTCCATAGTATCCACCTTGGTGAATAACTCAGTGGCCTTGAAACCAGAGATAGATTGATCCTTGAGTCTTTGTACTTCATACTTGGTCATGTCATGCACAGGGACCTCAGTTACCAGCTTATCCCCAGATTAATTCTTGAACATTGTTCTCAGCATGGCATTTGAGTCTGTGGTTTGATCAGATAGAGATTGAAATTTATGCCCCAGCCCTGTGACAGAATCTTTGAGAAGGGCCAAGCCATTGTCCATTTTGGTGCAGCTAGACTTGCAGGCTAGAATGTCCTTGATCACAGTCTCCAGTTGAGGGAATTTGGAATCAAAAGCCCTTTTTATCTCATGCACTTCCTTGGTTGTGGATGTACACACTTCTATGACTTCTGTCTTTAGACCCTTGCCAAAATAGTGTGCAGCCTTGAGAATTCCCTTGTAACTGTCATTTACTGCTTCATACACATCACTAGGGGTGAGAGATTTGGCATTGGACCCTAGTGAAGTGATGTACTCCTCTCTGAGGTACTGTAGGCTTTCTGAGAGAGGAATGTCATATTTTCCTTGAAGCTAGGCATCTACATTGCCTTCTCTCTCAGTATCATCTATAATTTTGGCCTGCTGTAGCTCCACATCCTCTTTATGGCACAAGAGTATAGCTTCATAGTCAGGATTGGGCAGGTTGGCAGTGAGGAGGTGCTGTGCAATCTTTGTGAACTCAGGGATCTGATCCACAATTAAGCTTTGAAGTGCTTCAACCGTCAATTGTTGTGGAACAGACCCTGATCCTGAAGCACTGTCATGGTGCACAGGCTTCAGCCATTGTGACATAAAGTCAGAGCTAGAGCTAGGCAAGCTAGACTCCTCAGTTACAGATGCAACTTCTGTAACCGGATGGATTGACTCTACTACTGGTGTCTCCACAGAAGTGGGATGAGTTACACCAGCAGTTGACACAGGCACAGAGTCTCTAGTGAAAACTAGTGGAACCTCTGTGTTTGTGATGGTGTCATTAGGAGATGCCCCCGAGAGATAGAGGGAGTTTCAACTGTGAAGATTCTGGAAGAGAAGTGTCTTGTGGAATAGATTTTGGCAACTCCCCCTGAGAGATAGAGGGAGTTTCAACTGTGATGTTCTCTCCACTCAGTGTTGTGCCAGCCTTATCACTCCCATGTGCTGACTCTGTACAGATAGGTGCATTGGGGAGGATGCTTGATTCTATAGATGCACCCTTTTGAGAGGATACATCTAGTGAACTGTTTGCCCCTGATTTTACAACTTCAGCCATTTGTGTGACTGAAGAGGTGGTTTTAGTTTTCTTCTTCTTTGGCCTGATAAGGGGTGACTCAGGTGCCTCACTTTCTAACTCTACAGCCAATGCTGCTTCAGACAAGATGGTTAAAGGTGCAGAAGCAACCTGTTTTCTCTTCTTCTCCTTTTTACTAACATCACCCTTTTGAGAGGATGATGCAGTTGGCTCAGTGTTTGGTAGAGTGTTTGGTTGAGAGGGTTGGTTAGCAGGCCCTGGGTTAGCATTTTGTCCTACTTGCTTGGGCTGTGCTAACTGTGACTTTGAGTCAAATGTTGGCATGTTGTGGGGGTAAGTCCTAAACAAACTCTCCATGTGGGGAGTTATGTTCAGTCTTACATCCACATCATTCCTAGTCTCCAAATTACCAAAAATGAGTTTGGTCATGGATTTAGGATAGCCTATTCTATTTTTATTCATCCCATCTAATTCAATCAATTTACTATATAAGAAGTTAAGTACAGATTGAATAAAACGAGGGAAGAAAATTTCATTACCTCTCTTGGCTGAGTTCTTACCAAGTCTCCCATACAGCTCCTGCAGAATGATAATGCCAACATCTATCTTCTTTCCATATGCTAAGGCATAGCCTATCTGTTGTGTAGGTGTACTGATTTTGTCATAGCTGGATTTTCTTGCAGTGAAGACTTGAAGAAGTGTAGCAAACACATAGCTCCATTCCTTCCTCAAATGCTTCCTATTCAGATGCCCAAGACTGATTTTGTCTGCATATTTGATGAAATCAAAGAAGTCTTCCAATTCAGCATTTGTAGCTAGTGGGTCATACACTTCTTGTTTGGTGCCCATCCCAAGTGCTTCATTCATGTCTTCTGTGGTGATAGTGATATTCTTGTCTTGAATCTTGCAGTAAATGATGTACGAGGTTATTGCAGAGTCAAGAGCCACCACCTCCACTGTAGCAGACTTCCATAACTGTTCTAGAATGTCTAGATACAGAGTTGGGTTAACAGATAGAGCATTTTTTATGTATGATTCAGACATCCACTTCACAAAGCACTTGAAGTTGGCGTTGGGTGCCTCAACATCACTAGTTAGAGCAATGAAATTGGTGTTGAACTTTACTGTTGCCATTTATGTAAGCGAGAGAGGAGAAATTGAAGGTTGAAGAAGAAATTTAGCTTTTTGCAGTTAGGGTTTCAGAGTTTTTTGGAGTTTAGATGCTTGAGAAATTGAGTGAAATGAATTGAATAGATGTGAAATTGTATAAATATGAAGTACTTGAAATGTCGATTAGATGTATGCTATGTATCGACAAGTCAGGCATTCGAAAACAACTATTCGATAAGTCAAGAAAGGCTTATTCGATAACTCAAGCAGGTTGTAACTCACAGCTGGCAGTTATCTAACTTAGAAATAAATATAAATTAGGTAAAATATGTTTTTATGAGTAATTCTGAATTCTGAATAAAAATCCAAAATCGGTTAAAATTCAGCGAGAAATCAGCCTTTTTGAATGATTCGAGAACTCAAATATAGTATTCGAGAACTCAGTCAATCGAGAACTAAAACACGATATTCGAGAAGTCAAGAAAACCTCTATTCGAGAACTCTAAAAGACTCTATTCGAGAACTCGAGAGTGCTTTAATGAGACTTGTTAGAGATGTTGAATAGTGAATCACTTGAGAAGTCTGACTTGTCGAAATATACTCATAGACACTCAATTTTCACTATCTTTTTAAAATTTACCAGCCATATTCATTCAAGAATATTCTAGCAAATTAAACAGTGATTTTCTCAAAATTTCATAGAAATTTCAAGTTAAAAAAAAATATGATTTTCCAAATATGCAACAGATTTGAAATATTTATAAATCATATTTCAGCCAACACTTACTCCAAAAATATTGAAAATTTAGATAAAGTAAGTGTTTACTGCTGCAACAATCTAGATGTTGTATTCACCTAGCCAGAATCTGAAGAATTCAGCATTCTAATCTCACTAACCAACCTTGTGAAGGTGGCTTCATCTAATGGCTTAGTGAATATATCAGCTAGTTGTTTATCTGTAGAAACATAATGCAACTCAATGGTTCCATTAGTTGCATGTTCCCTTATGAAATGATATCTGATGTCAATGTGCTTTGTCCTAGAATGATTGACAGGATTGGCAACTATAGAGATTGCACTTGTGTTGTCACACATGATTGGAATTCTTTCCAACACAAGTCCATAATCTCTAAGTTGATTTCTAATCCAAAGCACTTGAGCACAACAACTTCCAGCAGCTATGTATTCAGCCTAAGTTGACACAGATTGTTGTTTCTTTCTATACCAAGAGACTAACCTTTGTCCAAGAAACTGGCAGCTACCTGAGGTGCTTTTCCTATCCACTCTGCATCCAGCATAATCAGCATCAGAATAACCAACCAGATTGAACCCTGTGTCCTTAGGATACCATAGTCCCAAGTTTGGAGTGCCCTTCAGATATTTAAAGATCCTTTTTATAGCAACCAAATGTGATTCTTTTGGATTTGATTGAAACCTTGCACACAAGCATGTAGCAAACATGATGTCTGGCCTACTTGCAGTGAGATAGAGCAGAGAACCAACCATGCCTCTGTAGACTGAGATATCTACTTTCTTGCCTTTAGCATCTTCATCCAACTTAGTTGCAGTGGCCATGGGTGTCTTTGCAGGTGAGCAATCTTCCAAGTCAAACTTCTTCAATAAATCCTTGATGTACTTGGTTTGACTGATAAAGATACCATCCTTCCTTTGACTGACTTGCAACCCAAGAAAGAATGTCAACTCTCCCATCATACTCATCTCATATCTGCTCTGCATGAGTTTAGAAAATTTCTCACACAGCTTCTCATTTGTAGAACCAAAAATGATATCATCCACATAGATCTGAACTAGGATAAGATCATCACCATGCTTCTTGTAAAACAGTGTCTTGTCCAGTGTGCCTCTAGTGAATTGATTCTCAAGAAGAAATTGTGATAAAGTATCATACCATGCCCTTGGAGCCTGCTTAAGTCCATACAGTGCCTTAAGCAGTCTGTAAACAAATTCTGGGAAGTGTGGATCCTCAAAGCCAGGTGGTTGTTGCACATAAACTTCTTCTTCCAACTCTCCATTCAGAAATGCACTTTTGACATCCATTTGATACACTTTAAAGTTTGAATGAGCAGCAAATGCCAAGAATATTCTGATGGCTTCCAATCTAGCAACAGGGGCAAATGTCTCATCATAATCAATGCCTTCCTGTTGAGAGTACCCTTTTGAAACCAACCTTGCTTTGTTCCTTATAATTACACCATCTTCATCCATCTTATTCTTCAGAACCCGGTTCTATTCTTTGGTGCAGGCACAAGTTCCCATACTTTGTTCCTTTCAAATTGATTCAGCTCCTCTTGCATGGCAATAATCCAATCTGGATCTAGCAGTGCATCATCAAGTTTCTTAGGCTCCACCTGAGATAGGAAACAACCATAGAGACACTCATTCTGAGTTGCTCTCCTAGTCCTTACTCCTGCATTAGGATCTCCAATGATTTGCTCTGCAGTGTGTGATCTATCCTATTTCCTTGAGTGCTCAGCCTGATTTCTCATTCTTGAAATTGCTTCATCATCCAAATCAATATCCTGATTTCCTCCCCCTGTGAGGTTTCCACTACTCACAGGTGTGTCTTGGATGCTAGTTTCTCCACTGTTGATTGGCACAAATTCTTCTCTTGTATTATCATTCACTTGAGTCTGTTAAACTTGGGTTTCAACTTCAGTTTCAGTCTCTTCATCAGAATCATCTAGATTATCAAACTTCAATGGATCTTTATCTTCATCATTGGCTTCTTCTAGTCCAGGTAGTTTGCTGTCATCTCCAAAAGCAACCATTGGGCCAGCCTTTTCCTCATACTATGATAGCAGGGCCATATCACCAGTCATATGATTTGAGCTTCCACTGTCCAAAATCCACATGACCTTCTTTTCACTTTCTTTGCCCTGCAAACACAAAGGTATTACTTTTCCTTTGGTACCCAAACAAGTTTGGGTCCATGTGACTTAGAAACAGTTTTATCATAAACAACATGCTTGTCAACTTTCTTAGCATTAGTCTTCTTGTCACTGTTAGAAGTCTTAGAACCTGAGGTTTCAGACTTAGGTGACAGAGGTACCTTCCTAGCTTTAGGAGGACTCAAAGACTTTGACCTGGTGTAGTGTGTGTGAGAATTGTGATTGATACAACCATCAATGAATTGCCTTCTCAGATTGAAACAGCTAGTCATAACATTCATATTGCATGGCATACAGTCAAATTTATCATAAAATGGTGCATCTCTATGTCTTAGAGGCACAGAACAATCATAGAAAGGTTTAGACACACTACCAGCTGGTTTCTTGCATGCATGAGTTAAATGATTGGTACTGAAACAGTTCTGACAAGTTTTCCTAGGGGCATTAGGCATATAAGCATAGTTATTATCTTTGTTAATCCCTAACTTGCCATTTCTGTTCTGTTTCTTCTTAGTCACTCTCTTCTCTGATTCACTCTTTCCAGCTGAAACAAACTTAACAAACTTCTTGGGTCTTATCCTATCACCTACTGGCTCCTTGGTCTTTGACTTGACACTCTCACTCTTGGAAGATGCTTGTTGTTCATTGGATTGTGCCTCATCCTCATCATTCAACATTTGTTTGATGAGTAAGGCATCCTCATCAATTTCAAATGTTGATTCCTTAAAAATAGGATTTTCAGTCCTTTTCAAAATGTGAGGCACTTCCTCATGAACAACTGTGTCATCTTTAATGGTAGCATAGCCTTTTCTCTGTTTAAGAGTGTCATAATCAAGTCCAATAGCAGCCTTGGGTTTTGCTTCAATTTTCTCACAGTAGGATTGCACTAGACTAGATGATTTCTTGAAAGTTTTCAGTTTGAATTCATTTTCAGCTAATTCATCCCTAAGAGCCTTTTCAACCTGACTAGCACACAAAACCTTATTCTGCAGATATTCAACTTCTTTCTTAAGGTTTTCTACTTGCATAGCAGTTAGCTCAAGTTCCTCATTCTTTTTGATTAACATTTCATTTCTAGTAGACAGTTTAGTAATCTCTTCATTAGCAGCAGTCATACTAGTATGAATGTTAAACATTTCAACAGATAGTTGTTCAATCATGCATTTATACTCTGAAACAGACATGTCTATAGTAGTGAGATATGGTACCTGAGGGTCTGATGGAGATGTGTCATCCTTGGAATTGGCCATCAAGGCATAATTGCAGAATTCTTGTTCCTTTCCATCACTGTCAAAATCATCCCAACACTTCCCTTCAGCTATGTAGGCCTTACCTTGTGTCTGCTTTTTCAGAAGGGCCTCATACTTAGCTTCGAGCTCAAGATTATCTCTATCCTTCTTTTTAGGCTTCTTGCATTCACTGGAAAAATGCCCTAGGTCATTGCATCTATAACACCTTACAGATGACCTATCCACATGGTTGGTTTTGAACTTATTCTTATTTGGTTTCACAGGTGCCTTGCTCTTGTTGAATGAATGGTTTTGGGTTTTAGGTTTGAAGGGTTGGTGTTAGGTCCAAATGTGTTGTAGAGGGGGGGTGAATACAACTTTTCGAATATGAGTAGCAATAAATACGATGCAATAAATGAACACGCAGATTCAAGGAATATATTTCTTTATATATAACTTGAAAAAGTTGCTACAACATTCATTACAAAGTATAACAGAAGTTCAGAGAGAAGTGAATGATTCTAAGCTCTGTGAATATACTCTCTCTCATTTTCTTGTGTTTTTCTCAATAATGCTCACTAACTAAAACATTACACAAGTGCTTCTATTTATACTACATGTAATCTATGTCCTGTAGTCTTCAAAGACTAAGATGTACGTGGCCCAATGATGTCCACATAAATCTTGCCTTATCTTGAAAGCTTGGAAATCTGCCAATCAGAAGATGCCATGTGTCATGTTGAAGCTGCACTCTAAGTAGAACTTCTACTTGAGAATTTCTACTTAGCCATCTCGAAATTTCTAAGTAGAACTTCTACTTAGAAATATTCTACTTGGCCATCCAGAATATTTAGTACTTAGAAAATATTCTGGTCTTCAACTTGAAACTTAAATGCACATCTTGAGCTTGTGATATCTTCATGTCTTCTTTATTCTTCAGCAAGCTCTTGAACATGGATCTTTATTACTGACATAAACTTGCTATCAATGTCCTGACACTTGATGCACTGGTCTGGTTCATAAGTGACTAGTCTTGATAGTGTTTCTGCTTCTTGAATAAATTACCATATTCACTTAGTAACTTGGCTTTCCAATATTCGCTTTCCTTCTTGTTCACTTGAAATCAATTGGTCTTGTTGATACTGATAGTTATGATCTTGATTCTCGATTTCTCAAATCACTGAGGCCTGAACAACTTTGACTTGAACTTCTCTCAATGATTTTTTCTTGGCTTGATCATAGTTAACATGTTCAATTGTATCAATTACCTTGTCTTCATTTAGTGTTGATTTCTTGTGACTTCTTGTTCTTGATTGTCTTCTGGTTAAGTATCTTTTCTTTTAATTGAGTTACATTAGTTATAGTGTTACAAGTTTATACACTCTGCCTTTCAATCTCCCCCAATTTGATTGTCTAACAATGACATTCAAATTAATGAAGGATAACTCAACTAAACAAGAGACGAGAAAAGATAATTAACATTACAGTCTTGAAAAATATACAATTGAAAAGTATTTGAAAACAATACAAAGAACTTAAACTAGAAACAGAATTCGAACCTCGAATTAAAGATCATTTGAATGATTCCTATCACCTGGATTATTTCATATCTTTTAGTCAAACTTATATCACCTTATTGGATTCACTCTAAGGTGAATTTTCCTCAAGTGAGTTAAAGCAACCGAAAGACATGAAGTTTTTCCAACTTCAAGTTCACACCACTCTGACCTTTAACCCTAATTCCGTTTCCTCTTCCTAGCTTCAGCAGCTTGATCTTTCTCTTCTTTTTGTTTTCCGCGCTTCTCCTTCTGCTGCTTTTGTTTCTTATATACTGGATCATGAAGCTGCGTCCACCTAGCATTCAACAAACTTACTGCTTCCATTTCTAGAGGGTTCCTGGGTTCTGGGTAAGGATGTTTGAAAAGCCTTCTGAGTTTGTCCACCTCCTGAGTAGTTCTGATCTTTGGAATGTCCTCAAATTTCTTCATTATAAGCTGAGGTTTCCAATGAGCTTTATCAGCTTTAAACTGACAATAGATCATTTTGGGATAGCCTTTGACACGGTTAGTATTGTGGACACTCGCCGCATCTTGCTCCATTCGCTTCTTTTCCACTACTACATCAGACAGGTAACTCACGAGTCTCTGCTTTTCTTTCACATACTTAACTTCCACATCTTCCCATTTGAACACATATAACACTTTCTCCAGAAATGCAGCATCTTGAGTCTGCAGCAGCCATTTTCTACTCATATGCAAGAGTGTTTTATGCTGGTCTGCATCTATGAATACTAAGGCATCAGCTGTATCATCAACAAAAGAGTGTATCCAGTATACACTATCCCTTCCTGGAACACCAACTGACTCCCTTATCTCTCCTTGTTCCAGTTCTCCAGAAGGAAGATTCAGAGCTTCATCTACATTCTTCATAGCTTGAAGAATATTCCATTTCTTTTCTATCAGCTCTGGTTCAACCTTCACATTATCAAGAGGGTTTGGAGCAATGATATCACACTTCCACACCTCATTGCTCTTCTTGAATATGGCACTTTCAATGATCTTCACTGATTTATCTTTAAGCTCAGACGCGAATCCCTTACTCATCATTTGTCTACAGACGGCCTTAAGAGATTCCACTGAAAGTTCCATTAAGTCCTTTTCCTCCATGCTCACCCTCTTCAATTTACTGTCAACCACCATCCGGACAACATTAGGATATGCTGAGAATTCTGGACCATTGTCCTCTGCTAGCTGCATTAACTGATCCCTATACAGAATGCTTAGATTCTCAGAATGAGAGTATTGAATTTTTGTTGCTAGCAAGAACAACTCTGATGCAGATCTTCTCGTCATGAATTGGTCATCCACATATAGGAAAGACATTGGGACTCCTTCTGTCAAAGACAATATAACCTGCCACTCCTTAAGTGTTGCATTGTATCCAACCCTGACTTTAGAAATTAATCTCTTCAATGCACTTATGTAGTCCGCAGCCATTGGATTCTGCAAATTCAGGTTGTAGAACAGATCATCTGCCTCCTTGTTATGAACTCCTTTCGCACAGGGTCCCATCATTATCTTCCTTGCTTCATCCCACTTCTGCCCTATCCTTCTATTGTCCAGATCAACTTGAGGATCAGCTAGCCTTGCAAGCTCATGATCGTACTGCTTCCCTTGTAGCTCCACTTTCTTTTCTAGAAACACAGCACGTTCTTGCATTGCCTTCATTTTAAAGAACTCAGCTTGTTCCAAGGCTAACCGTTGAGACTTAAGGGTTTCCTCATCAACAGAAATTTCTTCAGGCATTCCGGAAGACATCCCAGCACCTCCACCTTGATCCTTCAATGATCTCTTAATAGCATGTTCCAAAGGTGCGTCTTCCATATCGGAATCTGAGTCAAGTACCACCTGTACTTTTTCTTGATGACTCAGGTCAACGAATGGCTCATCTTGCTCAATCGCTATTGCCTTACCCTTTTTCCTTCTCAGAGCCTCTTCATCAGTAGACGGCTCAATTTCTTTTTCTTTGACAAGATCAGCTTGTTCTTGAATTTCTTCGATTTGAACTCCCTGCTGTCTCGTCTCCTTTCCACTCTCCCCCTTAGGTGAGTTATCCTGAACTCCACCCTGGTCTCCAGATCCACCAGCTGTATAAAAGTCTTCAAACCCAGAACCATAGGTTCCTGCTCCACTAGCACCACCTGTACCAGCATCGGGGGGAGGTTGTTGCGGCTCGAAACACTCCGGGGGCATAAAATTTCTGATTGCGAACATCACTCTACTGATCTCCACAGCCAGAGTATCCATTGTAATCTCCTTTGCTCCCATCCTTTCATTCAGAGTGTTTCCCAAGACACCACCAGCATGGCCCAAGTCATTTACCTTGTTTGTCAAATCATTAAAAGCTGTAGCTTGCCTTGCCATTCGTGCTGCGTAGTCATCAAGAGCCCTTTGATTGTTTCCAATGTTCATCCCTAACTGCCCCATTGTCTGCCCAAACTGCTTCATTTGATTTTCCATAGAAGTCATACGTGTATCAAGATTTTCAATATTAAGGGACGGTGTTTGGTTTAGGTGACCTCGCTCTAATACTCGTTCTGTTGGTATTTGGCGCTCGGTTTCGGGCCTTAAAAATGAAGGTCCCTCTCTCCCTAACCTCTTACACACACTCCCTGTCTCACGCTCGTGTATGTCTTCAATAATTGATCCAAAATATGAAGCAGTACCTGCAGAAACTGGATAAGCAATATAATTTGCAGTTATGGGATCAATTGCTGTTTGTTCCTGAGTTGGAATCTCAGGCTGAGAGGCTACAAAGTGTTCTTGTACAACATCAGAACCGATCCTCTTTGCAGCATCAGTACGTACCGGTGAAGGTACGGTGGAAGCTTTTAAAGCTTCATGTCCTTTTGAAGCAACAGTATCTTCAAGAGGTACATAATCATCATCAAAATCCCTATGTGCAGATTGTTCAAGGGGTGAACCACTCTCGTGAGGTGGAGTGGTTGCGTGTGACACACTAGGGTTTGTTTGAAGTTTAGAAGTAGCAGCATGAGAAAATTTGGCTTTCTTTCGAGTAAGTTGCTGCTCTTCGGGTTCACTCTCCTCATCAAATCCTACATTTACATGTGCTGGCTGTTTGGATTCCGGTGACTGGGGTGACAGAGAATTAGAAATATAGCTCTCACCCTGGGATAGATCCTGCGGGCTAGCAGTCTCTTGGGTCTCGGAATCAGATACATAGGAAGAGGAATGAGTAGAATACAGAGAGAGATTACCTGATTCATTACCTTGTTCGTCATCGCTTTGCTCATCAGGAATCTCTTCAAATGCCTCAGCATGAGCAAACTGATTCTGAGCATATGATGAAACTTGCGATGATTCTGCCATATTGGTAACTCCCTTATCATATGTAAGCCACGCTTGCAAGGTATCAGGAATTGACATTGGTTTTCCATGATGTTTATCCTGATTAGCAATTGTTGAAAGTGGCTTAGTGCCCATCCCTAGTGGTGCAGATGTTGGACTTCTGGAAAAACTCTGTCTGGCAGCAAGAGCATCCTTCGGTATTAAATAATTAATCAGCATTTGAAGGAACCGAGGAAACCAGCAGACAACATCTGTTGTGTTGAGGTCTCTGCTTGCAGGAGATCCCATTACACCCACTATCTCAGAGAGAACTATGCGTCCATAATTTATATTCAGTTCTCTTGCTAGGGCAATTCCAAAGATTTGCATGGGAATGGAAATTTGATGGAAATCGCTTTCTCGTGCCCTGAAACATCTTGTGATGGCTTCGAAAAAATAATTCCATTCCACATGAAAGAATTGCTTTTGGATGTTTCCAGTGATCTGGCCAGATGGAGGATAACATCCTATTTCTTCAAAGAAACTGAGGCGTTCTGCAGCTGTAGGTTCTGGATCATAAGCATCTTTTACCGGGAATCCAAGAACCCTGTTGACAATTTCTTCAGTCACCTCATATTCCTGACCCGCTAAGGTAAACCTGAAACCAAAGGGGGTTGATTTGCTCCCAAAAGAAACCGCACTAGTCCATAATTGCTGTAAAGCATCATGTACTAGTGTAGGTTTAGCAGTAAAAGCATCGCTAGCTTTGGAATACAAATTGAGAAATCGTATCCAAGACTTAAAGCGCGGGAGTTGATCACCAATTTCCGTAGGAATATTATAAAAATTGTTTTTAGCAAGTGAAAATTGGTGAGCCATTTTAATTAAAATGTTTTTCCTTAACAAATGTGAATTTTAATTTTAATTTTCGAAAAACAATTAATTAACAAAATCAAAGTTATAGTCCTTTTAATTTCGTTCGTGAATAGCAAGAGTCACTTGAGAAATCAAACTACGGAATATCAACAATGATTAAGTAGTGGCGAAAATTACAATCCAATTACTAAATCTGTGATATACAGTGAAGATATATATTTGTGTGTGTAAACCAGTGAAATCGAGTTATGAACAGACACACAAATCCAAACACACAAGTACTTGATGTTTGTGTGTATATGTATATATACGCGTGTATATGAACGGTTACCAAACACACAGACACAAAGATTTAGGATAACACAGATAATAGTAGTCTAAAATCGGGCATGAATTCGAGATCTGTATGAGTTTAGTCACAAAAATCACGAACAGTGGTTGTAAGTCGAAATCGCCTGTATGTATATGGGGGCGGCTGTAAAACTCAATTAGGTAAAAGTGAAAGAATAGATCGAGTTAGAGATGTATATATAGACATGAATGTGAAATGACAAAAGTGTCCCTGTTAAAAAATATGAAAACACCAAGTACATACAGGGAGAACCCAAGTCGAAATCTATCTCGAAGTCTAAGTCGAAGTCTATCTCGAACATTTTAAGTCGAACTTCGAGATGGAGTTCGAGATAGATGTTAACTCGAAAACTTGAACCATTTAACTATTAAAAACCATGTAAACAGCACAAACCACCAACAGTACTAGGGAAACCTATCTCGAAATTCAAGTAGAAATTCGAGATAAGTTTCGAGTTAGGAGTTAACTCGAAAAAAAATCCCCTTAGACAAACTGAGAACTCTATCTCGAACATCAAGTCGAAATTCGAGTTGAGTTTCGAGATAGAGGATAACTCGAAATTATTAATTAATTCGAAGTTATTCTCTCAGATCATTTCAAAAATATCTCCAAAAATGGAACCTTATCTCAACCTTCGAGATAAAGTTCGAGATAGAACTTATCTCGAATATTTTGAAGAAAATAAATAGGCACACTGGTAACTCAAATTCGATCCCTAAGTCGAATTTCGAGATGAATTTCGAGATAGAGGCTAACTCGAAATTCTTCCCAGACTTAGAATTTTCAAAACTTCACTCTGGAAGCTCAAATCGAAATTCAACTAGAATTTCAAGATGAGTTTCGAGATAGTGTTTAACTCGAAATTTTGAAGATACTTAGAATAATTTGGCAATTTTTCTTTAAAAAACTCAACACTTAATTTTGCCAAATTAATATAAATATCAATTCAAGGATTTTAATATATGACATAATTAAAACATTCCTTGATAATTCTAAGGCCTCTAATTACATGAAAAACACAGGTAAATTCATCTAAAAATCATGCAAAATTTAGAATATTATGAATTTAACTCCCCCTATGATCATGCAATCAAACAAGCATAAATTCAAAGATTTGTGCTATAAAAGACACTTAAAACAAAATGAATTCATGTAAAATGACACTATATGCAACCTATAACAATCATTAATTAGGCATTTTAAAGTCTAAGCATATAATGATTAAATAGCTTGCATATACAAACATAACCATGGATTTTACAGATAGAAGGCTTTACTAACTTGTGTTAAGCATTCCCAATTCACCAACCAACCTATTGAATGTTACTTCATCAAGAGGTTTGGTGAATATATCTGCAATTTGTTGCATTGTGGGCACGAAATGTAGCTCCACAGTCCCCTCCTCGACATGTTCTCTTATGAAATGATACCTGATGTCGATGTGCTTGGTTCTTGAGTGATCTACAGGATTGTTGGTTATGGCAATGGCACTTGTGTTGTCACACATAATTGGAATTTTCTTGTGCTCCATGCCATAATCCTTCAATTGGTTCCTCATCCACAGTATTTGAGCTACACAGCTTCCAGCAGCAATGTACTCAGCTTCAGCAGTAGAAGTAGATACTGTATGTTGCTTTTTACTTTGCCAGGACACCAATCTTCTGCCAAGAAATTGACAAGCACCAGATGTGCTTTTCCTATCAATCCTGCAACCTGCATAGTCTGAATCCGTATAGCCAATTAGATTAAAACCTGTATCTCTTGGGTACCAAATCCCTAGATTTGGTGTGCCCTTGAGATACCTAAAAATTCTTTTGACGGCTATGAGATGTGATTCTCTAGGATCCGCTTGGAATCTTGCACATAAACAAGTCGCGAACATTATATCGGGTCTACTTGCAGTTAAATAGAGAAGTGAGCCAATCATACCTCGATAGCTTGTGATGTCAACTGATTTACCTGATTTGTCTTCATCAAGCTTCGTGGCTGTTGCCATGGGAGTCTTAGCTGCTGATGCATCTTCTAGATTATACTTCTTGAGTAAATCTCTGACGTACTTGGATTGACAGATAAAGATACCATCTTTTCTCTGACTGATCTGTAATCCAAGGAAGAAGGACAGCTCTCCCATCATGCTCATCTCGTATTTCTCTTGCATTAGCTTAGCAAATTTCTCGCACAAGCGCTCATTAGATGACCCGAAGATAATATCGTCCACGTAGACTTGAACAAGTATTAAATCATTCTTCACATTCTTATAGAACAATGTTTTGTCAATTACTCCCCTAGTAAAACCACTTTCAATTAAGAATACGGATAGGGTTTCATACCAACATCTTGGGGATTGCCTGAGGCCATAGACAGATTTGAAGAGAAGATACACAAAATCTACAAGTTCTGGATCAATGAAGCCAGGCGGCTGTTCCAGATACACCTCTTCTTCTAACTCTCCATTCAGGAAGGCACTTTTCACATCCATCTGGAAAACCTTGAAATTCTTATGTGCTGCAAATGCCAAAAACATCCTGACTGCCTCAAGTCTTGCAACTGGTGCATAGGTCTCATCATAATCAATTCCTTCTCGCTGAGAATAACCTTTTGCAACCAAACGAGCCTTGTTTCGTGTTACAAGTCCGTTTTCATCCATTTTATTTCTGAATACCCACCTTGCTCCAATTACTGATTTGTTCTTTGGTCGGGGTACCAGTTTCCAAACTTTCTGCCTTTCAAACTGATTGAGTTCCTCTTGCATTGCAATCACCCAATCAGAATCACCAAGAGCTTCTTCTATTTCTTTAGGTTCAAGCTTGGATAAGAACCCCGAATATAAGCAAATATTAGCCAGGTCAGCTCTTGTAGTTCTTCTAGTAGACACACCAGCATCTGGATCACCAATAATTAATTCAAACGGATGGTCTCTATTCCATACCCGTTCTCTTGGAAATTGTCTTGATGATTCAGCATGACTTTCTGAGTTGTGGTGCTGACTACTTTGATTACTTTCACTAACTCCCCCTGAGTTAGTGCCAGCTCCTACAGAACTAGAGTCAACTCGACTCGAGCCTTGAACAGTAGTCCTTGAGCTGCTATTTACTCCCCCTGAGTTGTTGCCGGTTCGTACTGAAGAAGTCTCTCCTGATCTTGTAGGATTAGCTTGTTTACTAGACTCAGGTTCTTCACGTACACTTGGAACATTTAATGGGACAACCAACTCAGGTTCATCTTCAAGTTCTTCTAAGTCCAGATTCTGAAATTTTAGGGACTCAGGTTCACTAGAATCTCTTGAAATTGATGAGAGTTTGGTATCGTCGAATCTGACGTTGTAGCTTTCAGTCACTTTTCGATCATTTACTAAGAACACCCTATAAGCTGCTACCACATCTGTGGAGTAACCAACAAAGATTCCTTCACGAGCTTTTGCTGCAAACTTGCCTAGATTTTCATCATCTATAAGTACATAACATTTTGCTCCGAAGACATGAAAGTATTTGATTGTTGGTCTTCTTCCATTCATTAGCTCACATGGTGTCTTTTCTTTATCTTTTATGATCAAGGATCGATTTTGAGTGTAACACACGGTACTCACTGCTTCTGCCCAGAAATACAGAGGAAGTTTCGAATCATACAACAAAGTTCTTGCTGCTTCAACCAATGTTCTATTCTTCCTTTCAACTACTCCATTTTGTTGTGGAGTTCTCGGGGCTGAATACTGACGACGTATTCCCTTAGATACACAGAAGTCATTTAGCACTGCGTTTTTGAATTCAGTGCCATTATCTGATCTAATCGTCTTCACAGTAAGTGTTGAAACATTCTCAATTTGAGTGATATGATCAATGATTAGGAAAGGTACTTCGTCTTTCGTCATTGCGAACAATACCCATGTATACTTGGAGAAGTCATCCACGATTACCAATGCATATCTTTTCCTAGACAAAGATAGGACATTCACTGGGCCGAACAAATCCATATGAAGAAGTTGCAGAGGCTCAGTAATACTAGAAATTTCTTTGCTTTTATGCGATGCTCGTTTCGACTTTCCCATTTCACAAGCTTCACAGAGTCCTTTCGGAGCGAACTCCATTTGAGGTAGATCTCTCACCAATTCTCGCCTCGCGAGAGCATTCATCGTTTTGAAGTTTAAGTGAGATAGCTTTTTGTGCCATAACCAGCTTTCATCATCCGAGGCTTTGCTGTAGAAACAGGTAACCTCATTCTGATTTGCTGAATCCATGTCTGCAACAAAAAGATCTGCCTTTCGAACTCCTCTCAAAGCCAGTGAACCTTCCTTGATGTGAGTGATTGATACACTCTTGTTGAAGACAATTTCGTAACCTTTGTCACAGAATTGACTGATACTCAACAAATTGTGCTTTAATCCCTCAACATAGGAAATATCTTCAATGATGACATTGCCAGTTTTCAGTTTGCCATATCCCTTTGTCACACCTATGCTGTCATCTCCAAAGGTAACATAAGGGCCAGCTTTCATAACCAACTCTGTAAGCAGGGACTTGTTTCCAGTCATATGCCTCGATGCTCCACTGTCTAGCACCCATATAACTTTATTTTTATTCTGCTTAATGCCCTGCAATGACAGATTGATTAGTCTTTCTTCGGAACCCAACTTTGATTGGGCCCGGCTTTTCGATAAGATCGAGAATCAACAGATTTAACAACAAGAGATGCACTTTTCTTAACATTACTAGAGCTTTCGACTTCCTCCTTTCCTTTCTCAGACTTGACATGTTTGTCAGTCCTAGGAGAAGGTTTGTCACTCCTAGCTTTAGGAGGACTGATAGTCTTAGCTCTCACATGCTTTTTCTTGATGTTTGAACTAGCAGCAGTATTTGAGCATGACTGGCTAGATGCATTCATTAAATTCACAAAAGTTTGCATGATGTTAAAAGTGCATGGCATACAATTCGGTTGACCACACTGTGCATGATTCGAATGCAGATTATTCATTTTATATGTGGCAGGCATGGCATGTGCAGCAGGAACATTTATGTTAGCTTTACATGCATAAGAAAGATGTTCAGTAGATTTGCAGTGATAACATGCTTTCTTTATTCGTTCAGCCTTAACCTCTTTTATGCCTTTCTTCCCTTGTTGTTTAACAGCCTTAGCTCCTATTCCTAGTCTAGATTCATCACTAGGGAAATTGATTTTAACTTGTTTGATAGGAGTTATGGGTTGTGCTTTCTGGCGATCTTCCATCTCAATCTCATATCTAGCTATCAATTCAGTCTCTTCTTCTTCTATTCTAGGAACAAGGTGTTTGTAGATGGGTTTGACAGAAGATTTAAAAATGCTAGGAATTTCATTTTTAAAGTCACTGGAACTAGTGTCTATAGGTCTCTTTCCTTCTTTGTTAGAAAGGTTAGAATAATCAAGTCCTACACCTACTCCAGTTATCTTCTTAAATACGTCATTATCTACATACACTTTACTAGCAGCTAGTTTGTAAGCTTCGCATTTAGTTTCTAACTCAGCTAGTTTGTTCCTAAGACATGCTTCTATTTCTTCCTTAAGGACGAGCTTGTGTTCCAAAGATTTAATAAAATCTCTTAGGGAAGTATCTACAGTGCAAGCAGCCTCTAACTCTTCCACTTTTGCCTCAAGCATTCTGCTTTTGGCGACAAGTGTTTTCTGTTCCTTTTGAGAAGTGTCTAGGCTTTTGCACAACATGTAGATCTCTTCGCTAAGAGCCCCGTTCTGTTCCTTATAATCATCAATAGACATTTCTACTTTAAGGGTTAGAACTGGTACCTCTGGTTCCTCTGATGTCTCAGCCATGAGCGCAAAGTTTGCTACATGAGTAACATCTTCCTCATCTGAATCATCCCAAGCTCTTCCTTCTGTTACTAATAAAGCTCTTTTTCCATGTCTTTCCTTCACCAACGATTCATACTTGCTTTTGAGGGCTTCAAATGTCTCTTTTGGATAAGTCTGTTTAGGCTTCTTGCAGTCCGAGGCAAAATGTCCAGGTTCACCACAGTTATAGCATTTGAACTTCATTTTGAAATCCAAAGGAGATTTGTAGCTGGTATTCTTGCCTTTACCTTGATAGCCTGACGAACTACCACCACCCTTAGCAGCCCGATAATAAGATGAAGAATTTCTCTGTGGTCGGTTGCTCTTTCTGAATCTCATGTTGCTGAACTTCCTTGCCATGTATGCCACGACACTATCGTCCATGTTGTCCAGCTCTTCTTGGGTGAAGTAGTCATCATCACTGTTAGATGCGCACTCGTCATCATTATCAACTTGATGTGGTGCAGGTGATGATTTAGGCTTTGCTGCAACCATTGCCTTCTTAGACTCTTCCTCATCAGCAACTAATCCTGATGCAGTTTCTTTTCCTTTTGAATCATTGTCCCATGCTTGATCTTGAAGTGTTTCCAGCTCATAGGTCTTAAGAATTCCATAATATTCTTCCAGAGAAGTTGTATGCAAATCTCTGGTTTCTCTGATTGCGTAGACCCTATGTTCAATGCTCTTTGGCTGGTTCCTCAGATATCTCGTATTGGTCTCAACCATGGGGAGAGTAACACCTCTCAGATTCAAATCTAATACCAACTGACTGAATCTTAGATAGACGTCTGTTATGCCTTCTCCTTTTCTTATTCTGAAGGTGTCATACTCCATCTTGAGTATAAGTGTCTTGTTGCTTCTAACCTCTGCAGATCCTTCCATGACAACTTCTATCTTGTCCCAAATCTTCTTTGCTGTATTCAAACCTTTGACTATGTTGAACATTTCATGATCGAGGGATTCCATCAAGGTTTGTCTTACAGAAGTATCATAAGCTATTTGCTCCTTGTCAGCATCCGTAAAGTCCGCTGCCTTTTTAGGCTCAGACCGAGCAGGTATAACCTCCTCTCCTTCCGTACGCTCAGGAATAGCTTTCATTGGAACAAATTTACCCTTTTCAAGGACTTCCAGATACTCAGGGTTAATTGTCTCTAAGTAGAGTCTCATTCTGAAAACCCAATCTTCATAGTGATCTCGGTTGAACATTGGGATCTTGAAAGAATTTTTAGGAGCCATTTCAAATCTTGTCACTAAAAATTTCTAAGTACCCAAGACTAGGCTATGTAGAATATCTATGTAGAATTTCTGCCAAGTCGAAATTCCTCTAAGTAGAAATTTTGCTCAAGTCGAAACTCACCAAGTAGAAATTGTCCAAGTCGAAATTCTATGTAGAAAATCTCAAGTCGAAATTCTATGTAGAACTTTTGTCCTTAGAATAAATTTTCTGCAGATTACTTAAATATTGAATAAACAATATCACCTTTTTGACTTTTGATACTTTACACACCGAAAGCAACTAACCCACTTGCTAGGCACTGAGTATGTCTTGTTACACTTTCGGCCAAGGAATAATAATCAAATCAAAAGTACAAAAACACCTTTTTGACTATCTTATCTGTTTGAAAAAGGAGATCAAAAAGTTGTTGGGTTATCTTCTTTGATAAGAACAGATGATGAACACTCAAGAACACCAAATATCAATGAACCCAGATTAATTCACAAAAATTAATTAAAATACACCCAAGCCAAATAATCACACCTGGAGTATTTAAATAATTTTTCCGGATGAGTTTTCACTAGAAACGAATTAAAGCTCACTTTTCTAGAATTTTAGAAAAGTAGATCTAGAAAATGAAAACTCACGATTCTTCTACCAAACACAAGGATCTATGTTTTATATGTTAAACATCCGCTCTGATACCAATTGTTAGGTCCAAATGTGTTGTAGAGGGGGGGTGAATACAACTTTTCGAATATGAGTAGCAATAAATACGATGCAATAAATGAACACGCAGATTCAAGGAATATATTTCTTTATATATAACTTGAAAAGGTTGCTACAACATTCATTACAAAGTATAACAGAAGTTCAGAGAGAAGTGAATGATTCTAAGCTCTGTGAATATACTCTCTCTCTTTTTCTTGTGTTTTTCTCAATAATGCTCACTAACAAAAACATTACACAAGTGCTTCTATTTATACTACATGTAATCTATGTCCTGTAGTCTTCAAAGACTAAGATGTACGTGGCCCAATGATGTCCACATAAATCTTGCCTTATCTTGAAAGCTTGGAAATCTGCCAATCAGAAGATGCCATGTGTCATGTTGAAGCTGCACTCTAAGTAGAACTTCTACTTGAGAATTTCTACTTAGCCATCTCAAAATTTCTAAGTAGAACTTCTACTTAGAAATATTCTACTTGGCCATCCAGAATATTTAGTACTTAGAAAATATTCTGGTCTTCAACTTGAAACTTAAATGCACATCTTGAGCTTGTGATATCTTCATGTCTTCTTTATTCTTCAGCAAGCTCTTGAACATGGATCTTTATTACTGACATAAACTTGCTATCAATGTCCTGACACTTGATGCACTGGTCTGGTTCATAAGTGACTAGTCTTGATAGTGTTTCTGCTTCTTGAATAAATTACCTTATTCGCTTAGTAACTTGGCTTTCCAATATTCGCTTTCCTTCTTGTTCACTTGAAATCAATTGGTCTCGTTGATACTGATAGTTATGATCTTGATTCTCGATTTCTCAAATCACTGAGGCCTGAACAACTTTGACTTGAACTTCTCTCAATGATTTCTTCTTGGCTTGATCATAGTTAACATGTTCAATTGTATCAATTACCTTGTCTTCATTTAGTGTTGATTTCTTGTGACTTCTTGTTCTTGATTGTCTTCTGGTTAAGTATCTTTTCTTTTAATTGAGTTACATTAGTTATAGTGTTACAAGTTTATACACTCTGCCTTTCAGTTGGTTCCTCTTAAATCTGATGTTTGGAAATTTTCTGGCCATGAAAGCATATGAAGTGTTTTCCATCCCATCCAGTTCTTCAAGAGTATAGAACTCATCTTCCTCCTTCTCCTCAACAGGTTCACTTACCTCAGCTTCAGTTTCTTCCTCTTCTACTACCTCCTCTATCCTTAATTGGCTTGTAGATGCTTCTAGGTCTTGAATAGATTTGTTGACAATCAAGGCACATGATGTGTTTATCATTCTGCCTTGGTTGGCTTGGATAGCCCTTTTCTGAAGCAACTCAAGCTAATGAGTTTTTAAAACCCCATAGAGCACATCATATGTAACTTTGTTCAAATCTATTTCCCTTAGAGAAATGACCCTTTGCTCTAGGTGGTTTGGTGAAGATAGCAGAAACTTCATGTTTAACTCCTTGGTACTGTAAACCTTGCCATTCATCTGCAACTCAGTAACTAGCTTGTGAAATCTCTCAAACATCTCAGTAATGCTTTCCTTGGGCTGTGCCATGAAAGCCTCATACTGTGTGACCAGTATCTGTTTCTTGTTTTCTCTGACCTCATCAGTTCCTTCACATAACACCTCAATGTGATCCCACATTTCTTTGGCAGTGGTACATGAAGCAATGTTTGCAAACATTGACATGTCCATGGAATCTATAATCAGCAACATGAGGTGACTGTCAAGGGCAACCATGTCCTTTTCTGATTCTATCCATTTGGATGGATCCTTAGCCACATAAGATCTTGGAATAGTAGTGGTTCCAACAGTCTTTTTAGGAATCTCCTGTTGGGGAACAAATGGACCATTCTTAAGAATCTCAGGATACAAATGATGAGATGCTTTGATGAACAACTGCATCTTTATCTTCCAGAGGTTATAATTCTCTTTGTCAAACTTAGGGACCTTCACCGTTCCTGTAGTCTTTGGTGTATTCGAACTCATGATCGTTTTTCTGTTTTTGAATAAACAGCCCGCTCTGATACCACTTGTTGAGTATTGAATACAGTAAAAGAATACAGAGGGGGGGGGGTGAATGGATTCTTGAACTTTTCTTGTCTCGAGTCTATGTAGCAGATAAGTGTTTGTGTGTGCAAGGTGTAGGTGCGGATAAAGAACAACACAAGACACAGTATCACTTTAATCTAATGTATTATTAGATAAAGGTTGCTACAATCTGTGAATACAAATGATAGTATTCTCAGCTTCGTTTTTCTCAGAGAGATATAACTTATAGTGTATGAAAAACTTGACTCACAAAAGTTAATGACTAAGGAAGTGAGGCTGTATCCTTATAGAACATGGATACAACCTACTTACTACAAATGAGGTAGCTAAACAATTTACTTTCTAGTCTGTCTATCCTATTTGAGTAAGTGTCCAAACGGTTACAGATTTGACTTTGCAAAGCCTGTTCAGATCCACTTCTTTAGCCCTTTGTCTCTTCTATATCTCTCCAAGCTTCCTTGTAGGCTTTCCAGAGTACGTTACAGATTGTGGTCCATAAAGTGCATTGGCTTGTTGCAGGTTTCTAACTTGTACAATTTCTTCAGTATTTTGTCTCCAAGAATGTATTCGAGAAGTGACTAAGTAAGTGATTCGAGAACTAGAATTGAATTGATCGATAACTCTGAGTTCTCGAACACTGTTATAATGACATATCGAACCACTTCTCGAATAGCTCTTTTCCATCAAGATTCCTTGAGTTGTCGAATAGAACATTTGACTTATCGAATCCTCGAGATATCGAATAGCTTTCTGAGTCCTTGAGATATCGAATGGAACTTTGACTTGTTGACTCTTTGAGAACTCGAATACCACTTTGACTTGTTGACTTCTTGAGTTCTTGAATAGAGTAGTAGACATATCGAATCTCTGAGATATCGAATGAGATATCGAACAGCGTATTCAGAGATATCGGATAGTGTCTTGAGATATCGAATCCCTGACTTCTCGAATGCTAGACTTCTCGAATAGACAAATATACTTTTCGAATTGGTACTTAGGCAAATTCTTCATTTCTTCAAATCCCAACTATGATTATTTGACAATCTTTATCTTCTTGCTTGAGGCATGAAGTACAGTTACACAACTAGGATTTGGTGCCTATTACAAGTACAAAACAAGTAGAGACTCTACAACTAGAGGTTCTCTCAGTCAAGAGGTCATGTAGGTAATGCAAAGCATTACAAACAATTAGGCTTGTTATTAGATATAAACAGGCATGCCTCTGTGACTAACAACTCACAATCCACTCACCAAAAGAATATTCACTCAAGAACAAGGGTAAGTGTATCACTCAATTCCAACAAAATCATAAGCATGCTTGACATTTGGTATCAATCTAACTCTTAACACAACATACATCAATGACGATAATCAAAAGGTCTTTATTTGGGTTGTAACGGGGCTAGGGACAAGGTATGTCAAATAAGCCAAAACATGTGAAGTGTCAAAAGCTAGTAAGTACCATAATAAATCATACACAACACCCTATTTTCTCCCCACATAATTTTATTCTTCTTCCAACAAAACACTCGACTAGTCGACTAAAGTAGGATCACAGCAAACACAAACATGCTCTCATAATATATATTTTTTTCTTCTGTTTTTTTTCCCTGTTTTTTTTCCTTTTTTCTTTTTTTTCCTTTTCGAGAGCTAAATATAACACTAGCAATAATATAAACAATAACAATGATCCCATGATTTTATTACACATGCCGACTATCAAGTAAACAACCAAACCGAATTTTCAATATTTCCCCCAAAATTATGACCAACAATAAACCCCTCCTTGCACACCTTATTACTCCCTTAAGCACTTTACTAGCCTTTGACAATATGGGTTCAAATTAATGTAAGGCCAATACAAGAAAAGGTCTAGGCAAGTAATGTGGTATGTCACCGAAAAAATAGGATTAAGCTCAACGAGTTAACTAATTGATCATGTAAAATGGCATGGTAATATGGGAAAATATGCGGTTATTCCTAATGCCTTTATCATTTTAATCGTCAATTAATGTCATGCGTTTCAAGAAAGATCTCAAAGAACTGCTAGCAATGCAAACAATCCGTGGACACTCAAGCAAACGAATAAATTGCAAATAATATGCAATAAGGCTCAAAAGCTCACTTGGTGGAAAAACATACTCAATCCCAAGCAAAAATCTCTCTAACGCACCGACTTGTATTCAAAACATGCAAACTAAATCATCTTGCACATATTCATGTCCTTCTAATCACTTACAACATTCAATAAGTCTACTAGCTTCAACTTACTAGTGTATGTGTGTGCACAAGAACAAAGCATATCACTTCTCATCAAAAGCGTCAACAACACAAAATTCCTATCAAGCATGGGTGCAAATGCAAACTATTATGAACTCACATGATATACAAACATAAAAACAGAATGTCCTATATGAAACAAACGTAGATAACACGAACATAAATGCATAATTTACTACTACTAATATGCAAAACATGAAATCCTACATGAACACATAATACAACAACAACTACTAATCCCCCAAACCACCCCCAAACTTAAAATATTCAATGTCCGCATTGAATGAAAGTAAATACAAGGGATAGTAGAAAACATACCTAAATAAAAATGCCGAAAAGCGTGGGTTGCCTCCCACGAAGCGCTTCTTTAACGTCAATAGCTTGACGTTACTTCCAAGCCTCCATTAAGGATGATAATAGTTTGCCTGGTCATCTCTTCGCGATACTTCATCGTCATCACGGCGTCACACTTTCTGCCCTTTCTCCTCGCTTGGCCTATTCGTGTAACAACTATGTCCTATTCCAATGCCTTCATCTGTTGACCCAAAATCTGTCAATTTGTAGAAAAACACACACTCGCGGGCTTCGCTTGAATATAATGGAGGAGGGTAAATGTAAGTTGCTGAAGCCTTTGGTTCCTCAAAGAGAACTTCCTCCATTGGCTCTAATACGCTACCTCCATCTTTAAACTCTGAGACAAGTAGAAGACCTGAATTGCTGTTTCTCTTGTTCCACAGCACTCACAACTCGAGCAACTAGTATCTCCAAAGATTTGAGAGACTCCTCATTACTCTTTATAAGCATCCTAAGCTCCTCCATAGCATCAACCTCATCTGACTGAAAAGTAGGAGTAGGTTGCTGATGTTGAAACTCTTCACTATCAAAGAAATATGACATATTTGGAACATCTTGCTGGTACTGTTGAGGATGGTATTGAGAATATGGTTGTTCATCATAACTGACATATGGATCAACTCCTTCATAGTAACAATATTGTGAGGGATCATGAACGCCCAAACACTGCTCACATTGCTGAGGCATGGATGTCCTCGAATATGCCCACCATGGCAACTCCTCGCATGCCATCTTCACACACTCAAGTACCTGAACACACCGAACTAAACAAGATAGGTAAGAAAAAATCTGAGTCAGTGAACGCTAACGACCACTATTGACAAGCACATAAACAAAAAATAAAACACCGATGATCCCCGACAGCGGCGCCAAAAACTTGTTTGCACTAATTCACGCAAGCGTACGTGGTCACAAGTAATATATGAATAAGTCGAGTTCGTTCCCACAGAGATCTGGTTATGGTTTTAATTCAGTTTTGTACCTATACAACAATGTATGGTTATTATGCACTGCTAAGACAATTAACAATATTGGGTTTTTGATTATCTAAATTAAACTAAGATGCAAACTATTAAACTAAGAATTACTTAACTAATGATAATTAAAATCGAATTACTTATGCAAGATAAACCATGGGATCCTAACTTCATTAAATACTTCGCTTAGATCTGACGCCTTTAATCACTTTATGCATTGGTTATGATATCTGATCGAACAACACGAAACAAGTACACGCTACCTGTCAGCATACGTATACCAAACTACCCATACATCCACAAAAGAGATAGAAGATGAATAGACACCAATTATGCTTAGACCCTATATGTCTATAGAAGATGTTCATGACGTATCTATCAATTAAGCATAACCATACGAGGATATCAAATATACATCACACACAGATTTTTAAAGTATCAAGATACTAAAGCTCCATAAATAAATCCGTTAGAATCCCATGACAACGATTAGTTCGTAATTGAACCTCTCGTCATCATGGGATCTGATGAAACCATGATAAAAACAAAGTATGAAAAGATACAAATAAACCTAAGTAATTGATATGTAATGGTTATTTAAATTACAATGATAGGATGTGTTTATATAGGATCTATAATTCTTGCCCAGCAAGAAATTGCCTTCTATTACAATTAGAATTCAATTAAGGTACTAAAAATTGCCCAAAATACAATTAGAACTTGAAAAGGGCAAAACAGTAATTTCCTGCTCCCATCAGTCTGATTGTCGAGCTGTCTGCGCCCAACACACGCAACCTGCTCATGCAAGACCTGTCCCATGTTGTATAAAATCTCCCAAGCTTCGCGTGGGCAGTAAGATCGCTGAAAACGGACTTATATAACTCCAGATATGGCCAAAACAGTGTAGACTGCGCAACCGTCCCGAAAAATCCGAATTTTAATCAATCAAACCTCCAAAAACGATAGAAGCATTAACCATAATCGACATTCTTGCAAACCTGCACACTACACAAAACAAATCAAAACTACAACAAACTTGAGTCCAAAACAATCAATTTAACCCGATATGGAACGCTCCAAGTGGATATAAAATCCACTTATCAATTATGAACAAAACAATTTATCTCAAATTAATAATTATTTTCTCCATTTCAAAAATATAAGAAAATTTTCTGTAAAATTTATTTAGATGGGTAGGTGTAGGTCTATAAATAATTATAAAAAAATAATGCGCACAAGTTATGATATAAGTAATTTTATCTTAAATGAATAGTTTAATATATATTAAACATGATATAACCCAAAAAGCATTTATGTATGTGGTTAATAAATTTCGTTATAAGTATAAATGTCCATCTAGCCAATTTCATTATGAGAGGTCATGGGTTCAACTCCTTGGAACTACATTATTTTTTAAATATTATAATTGAATTAGGTTTGGAGTTAGGTTCGGAAGTTAATTTATTTGCTCAGGATGCAGGTTTGACAAGTACTTGTTCTCCTATCTATACTATTATATTAAAGCCGAAACATTGAAAGTTTTGGTTTTCTCCTAAGTTTTGGTTTTCACTCTAATTATTTAATTTTAAATTATTTATAATATAAAACAAATCAAATGAATTCCGTTAAACCAATACTGAGTAGTATTTTATATTTACACCATTACTAATACAACTAAACTTACCGAAACATTGAAAGTTTTGGTTTTCTCCTAAGTTTTAGTTTTCACTCTAATTATTTAATTTTAAATTATTTATAATATAAAACAAATCAAATGAATTCCGTTAAACCAATACAGAGTAGTATTTTATATTTACACCATTACTAATACAGCTAAACTTAAAACCTCCGTTGCCTTACAGAACTCTATTCTTCTAAACCTCATCTGCGCAATCTTCATCAATTCAATACACAATCTTCTTCGGCTTTTCTCCTCTTTTTCAACACCATATATCAAACATAAATACTTTTCACATAGCCGTTAGATCTAATAATAAGGAATATTCTTTATTTAAATCCCTCTTACAAAGATCAAGGTTCAAATCCCATCAACAACAAATTTACATTAAGATTTTATATTATTAATTCTAATCAATACATATCATTTATTAAACTATTATTATTACTAACAAATTCGTAATAAATTATTTTTTATTTTATTTAATTATATAATTTTAAAAGTATTTAAAAGTAACCCGTGTTTCGCACGGGCTATAAGCTAGTTATATATAAAAAGAAAGAAAGAAGAAAAGAAGATTTTATCTAAAATATAAAATTAATTTTTAAATATTTAATTTTATCATTATCCAGTAAACAACAACTGAAATAAGAGGTTGAGGTATAATCTGAGTGGATTAGCAAGAAAGACGAGTCAAACTGCAAATATCTGTGTTGCACCCAATCATCACTAAATTGAGGAGGATAAAATTAATATTAGTAGGTGCCAACAAATTACTACAAAATACAATAAGAAGGGCGGGCGGCAGTGATGGCGAGCTCATCCTCCGACGATTTCTCCGTATTTGTGTTGGCATCTGATTTGGGCGTTGATGCTCGTCCCTTTTTACAAGATAAGTGGCACGATTGCCCTTCTCAGTTAGATGATGATTCCCCTGATGATATTCAATGCTTTGCTGATCTTGATGCCTTGCAATTCTTAACTCTCCAGCCTGGTTTCGATAAGTCTGGCAATCGTATTTTTCGTATCGTTGGCAAGCACTTCCCTGGTAATCTTGCTCATTCCTGTCCCTACTCTTTCCCCGTGTTTATCTTCAACTGTTTTTGATCATTTTAAATGCCTACTAATTGCAATTATGAATTAGTTGATGATTCAGGTCAGCTTTTTTAAATGCCATCAGAGTGTATACTGTTTAGTGGTGAATTGTGTCATTACAATATGGAAATTGAGGGTTGTAGCAAGAGCTTCCTACCCTCAGTTTGTCTTGTGCCTTTCTTTTCGGCCAACACTCGGACCCATACAACATCACAAATTCTCCTCTTGCCCCTTTTTAATCGGCCACCAATCGGACCCATAAAACATCATAGTGGCTACTTTGTAGAATTTATCCTTTAGCTTTAAAGGGTCTTTCTGATCGCACAACACTTTTGTGCCAGCCTTCTATTTAAGCACCCTGCCTTGATGCGAAGGGTGACATCTTCCACAATATGTTTTCAATATCCTTTTATTTTCTCCAGTAATATGAATTCATAAGACTGAATTAGATTGTCAACTCATTCACACAGTCAAGCCTGTTTCTCTTGTAAATTGCACTTCCCCCCATTATTATTGATACAAAGGGAATATGTTGAGTAAAAATTTATGCGGCAACACTGCACACCTAGAATAAAATTTTGTTACCCACTCCTCTGTATACTTAAGGCAGGTCCAACATGTGATCAATGAGTATACTTCAAGTTTAGCATGGCTTTTTGGCTTCTTTTTTTTCAGATGCTGTGATGATTTGTTTGATTATATCTACCGCCTGTGCTCTAAATTAAATTTCCATTGCTAATTTTTGACAATAAGGTTTTTGAATCATTTATTTCCAGCCCCAGTTGTCGATGCTGAACGGCTAAAGAAGTATGTTGTGCATAAAATCTCCAATGAGATGCCAGAAGGTCCATTTTGCATTGTTTACATGCATACCACTGTACAAAAAGAAGACAATTCTCCTGGTATGAGTATATTGAGGTGGATATATGAAGAGCTTACTTCAGACATTAAGGATAGACTTCAGGTTGTCTACTTCATTCATCCCGGGCTGCGCTCAAGACTCGTCTTTGCTACTCTTGGCCGGCTTCTTTTAAGTGGAGGGTAAGTATATATTATTCTTTTCTATCTTGTATCTGCATATATTACCTAAGACAACTTATATACAATTACTTCTGAATTTCTTTCAGTGCTCTGTGTGCTCATAAATTATTTGGAATCATGAAGTTTACAATTATATGACTGTGTTTTGTTAACACTCACTCTAGAAGTCTATAGGACTAATTTGCTGGCACTTTATGGTTCTGCTTATTAAATCTGCAGAATCTTGTTCCTTAAATGCTCGTACAGAGGCTGCTGCCGCGGCTCTAGTGTAAGGTTGGCTAATCTTACACATTTTAGGCCCTCCAAATAAATGTATACAATAATATATGCTTTATTATTAAAAAACAAATTTAAACATATCAAAATTTATATAACTGAAAGTACGCTCATATATCATTTCAGCTAAACGTTATAAATAAACTACGTTTTTACTTTTTTGTTATATAGTTACAAAAACTAAGGGTTATTTGTGGTTTAAATATGTTAAAAGCTCTGTTATCCGGACTCTTCATTTTGCCTTGGTTACCCGTGTCGGACACTCGACACTCGGACATGGGTATGGACACTTGGACACTTATTTATTTTAAGCCAAAAACATGTAAAATTTTCAAAATGTTGTCGAGTCCGACACTTGGACACTTATCCATGTTGGACACTTCCATCCTTTATTATAATAACCGAGTCTATCACATATCAGTTAACCAATTAGAAAATTATCAATTATTTTAGTACCAATCACAATGCACTTCTAAATTTTAGACTAATCAAATTAAGTCCAACATGTTTCTTTATTTAATTCAGGTTCTATAATCTAACTATGGTTAAAATTAATTCAAGTTAAATTCCTTAATAATTTTTTTTATATCAATTAATCAAATAAAATAAATAAAGAATCTAAGATCCTTATTAGAATAGAAGTACAAATTTACACTAAATAAGAGATTATTAAGAGAAATATTTAGTAAAAGGAGAATTATTAAGTACTATATCTTTTAATAAGAGAATTGTTTGTTTGGATTTCATTCTTTTCAAAATTTGGCAAAGTTGTATTTGACAGTAATTTGTCTTTCTTAGTTTGAAATTTGTTAGTTTGGATTTAATTTTTTCTCTGTTTTCTCCAAGTTGTTCTATCCTTTTTCCTTCTTGAAATTCAAGTACAGTGTTTTGGTTTACTGTAGGGATGACAACGGGTCGGATCGGACGGGTTTTTCAATATCCAAATCCAAAATTTTTGACAAGACCCGACCCGGAAAAAACCCGCAAATTAAGACCCGAACCCGATCCAACGGATTTCGGATTGGATCGGATTTTACCCGAAACCCGAAAGTTTGGATCAGATTGGATTTTAACTGAGACCCGAACCCGAATTCCTAATAAAATTAAAATTAAATTAACAAAATAAAATTAAATCTCCGTGACTCCATTATATAAACTTACAACTCATTCAGACAAAAGTTCAATAAAATTGAAGGAAACCTAAATCTTAATACTAGAAGTGTAAGTTGAATAAGAACTGAGAAAAGATAAATTGACTCTTTGACTATTAATAATAAAATGATATAATAAATAATAATTAGCATTAAGTGTATGTAAATATTAATTAAAGAATTGAGAAAAGAGAAATTGATCTTTGACTATTAATTGTAAATATTAATAAGAAAATGATATAATAAATAATAATTTACATTAAGTGTATGTAAATATTAATTAATAATATTAAGTATATATATATATACTTAATTTTATAATTATATAATATATATATATTCTACAGCCACAGTGGATATAATCTAATATCCAACCAACCCATCTGTGATCTTCCAGTAAACTAATGCACGGCTAGGATTAGAAAAGCTTACGCTACATTATATAGCGTATTACGCTATATAATATAGCGTAAGTTTATACCCAAATCCCTCCGTTTCTAATTTGATTTTTTCCGTCAATTGGTGAGATATTTTTGAAATCCGACTTCACTGTATTTTTCTACATCTGACAACGATCATTTTGCATACCATATTTGATATATTTAGACACAATTTAAATGGGGGTTTTGTAAACTTTAACTTACGCTATATTATATAGCGTAATACGCTATATAATATAACGTATTACGCTATATTATATAACGTAAGTTAACCTAATCCTGATCGCTGATTATACATTTTAATGGTATAAGATGGGTTGGTTAGATATTAAAAAATATTCAACTGTGCCTGGTGACCCGTTTACATATATATATATATATATATATATATATATATATATATATATATAAGATGCAGCGGAGCAGGATAGCAAGATAGTTGAATATAAAAGTTTAAGTAAGAAAGAAGCTCAACACATGAGCGAGAGAGAATAGAAAGAAAAACTGATAATATTATTGCGCACTCAAACAGAATACAAAGCTCCCTTTATAGGAAGCCTCAGGATTTAGGCTGATTCACACAAAAAACAACTAACTTTTAAAAGGAATACAACTAACTTTTAAAAGGAAGGAAACATTATTGTTGCCGGGTACTCATTGGGTCCCATCGACACAATCAATAATGAATACATACAAACAACTTTAAGAAAGAAAAAAAAGAACTTTTACAAAATCAAACATTATTGCCTTAAAATTGAAAAAGCAAGTACTATTGCCACTACTATCAGCATCCACTTAGAGAATTATTTTGATAAAGCAAAGCTGGCTTTATTACTGGACTCTACGAAATCTGCTTTAACCTGTCAAATTGGCAGCTTTGAGAAGCATTCTTCTCCGAATATCCTTCTATTGCAAAGCCTATTGAGATTTTGGAAATCTGCATAAATTTCTAAGGCAGTCCGATTTCTTCTCTCCATTAGAGTAGCTTGCTTATACTTAGATCAATGCTATCAATTTGATTGTCAAGATGAAGGAGCTCCCTTTCCTTTTTCTTCAATTTCCTGAATGCCTGAAATAAGGGAGACATGGATTAATTTGCTGGACCTTTTCCTTTGGACCTCTGAATTGAAGTCTGAATCATAGAATCCCAGAAATCATCTAAGGTAGGTTGAGATTCTTCTGCAAAAATGTCTTCTTCTGCTTGAGATTCGCCTGCCAGACAATTAAAAGGATTAGAATCCATTGATCCGTGGGATGAGGTGGCCTTCATTGATTCATCATCCTTTGAGGACTGAGTTGGAAAAGAATTGAATAATTGTTCTTTCATATAGTCCAAAACTCGAACCATAATTTGTTCTTCTGATTCAGAGGGGTATTTTCTTTCAAAATAACCCTTTATATTGTCCAAAGAAGGTTGCTGAGAATTTTTCTCCTGAGATGCTTTGCCCCTTTCGGTTGAAATGGCCAGATTAATATTAGTCACCATGATTTTAATATCTTCGATATCCATATTATACCACCATTTGAAGAAGAATTTCTTCAAAGAATTGGGAGATTCAATTCATCCTTGGAAACATCAATGGACCATCTCCAAATCCAAGGAATTTGAAATTTAGCGAAAAATAAGAATGGACATTGTCCAGTTATTAAGTTATCCTGTTTTGAGATTAGTGGACTATTATCACACCATGGATTATATCAATCTTTTATTACTTTAGGCAATATGTCTAAAGAAGGACCAAATTTTGCCCACCATCTGAAGAACCAATTAGGAACTGGCTTATTAAGCACTTCTGGATTGATGGTAAAAAACCAAGAATGTTTATTCTTTTTTTTTTTTTTTTTTTTGCCAAACAAGAATGTTTATTCTTGGGGTTTTGATAATAAAAAGCTTTAGTAAAAGTCTGGATATAATCCCAATAATTAAAGTAAATATATTTACCTTCTGCAATTTTAATAGCTTTATCCGCATTTGGATTTAAACCCCATTCTCTTGGAAGGAGTATCTTATTAATATGGCACTTGCTAAAAATTTTATAAAATTTTCAGGATTATTATTCTGATAATGGTGAGTAATAGTCACTGATTCTGAGATTGTTAGCAAGATTTCTAAATTCTGCCTGACTTGATTATGGAGGCCTGCGTAACCTCTTGATTCGAGATACCTTGACCATCCATCAATAGGGGTTGACTGAAGGTCTTCGTTGTCAATAAACAGAATATATTCTATAACAGGATTTTCGAAAGCGTCAGTGACTGCTATGTCTTTGT
Organism: Kitagawia praeruptora; assembly: GCA_037693485.1. Taxonomy (NCBI): domain Eukaryota; kingdom Viridiplantae; phylum Streptophyta; class Magnoliopsida; order Apiales; family Apiaceae; genus Kitagawia; species Kitagawia praeruptora. Next base: position 37,729,524 of record CM075353.1, on the reverse strand, counting down.
AAGTTTCTGACTTACTAGATGAAGAGGAAGGTATATCTTCGTTTTTTGTAGGAGCAAGTAGTTGCTGACCTGCTGTATTCCTCTAGATCTATAATGCTGAACCGTCTCCTATTAGAGAGACAATTGATTCTGGGCGAGGTAACATATTGTTACTTCCGTAGCCTCTATCGCGGCTATAACCGCGACCTCTTCCCCTATTAGGGGTTGTCATTCTTCCTGTAAAAATTCGCGGGTTAAATAATTAGCAAGAAAATTATTTTGTCCTTTAATATATTGAATATCAAATTCAAAGGCTGAAAGTTGAGCTTGCCAGCCTGCAAAAATTTGTTTTGCGACAAGATTTTTAAAATCCATTTCTAATTGTTTTGCTGAACTACAATCAATTCTAAGCAAAAATTTCTGATTTAAAAGATCACCTTGAAATTTAGAAATACATTTAATAATAGAAAGCATTTCTTCCTTGACAGTCGAATATTTAGACCGAGTAGGGTTCCATTTCCCTGATGTAAATCTTATAAGTACTTCTTTTGAAGTTTCTGGAACAAATTGTTTCTGAATTCCACCATAGCCATTTGAGGCATCTGTCTCAACAATTTTGAAATATTTTGGGTTGGCCAAGGATAAGCAAGGTAAACATTTTACCTTAGCTTTAACGTTTTGAACAACTTTAATATGTAAATCTGTCCATGGCTCAGGTTTATTTTTAAGCCTAGAATAGAGTATAGAGGTATCTTTAATCAACAATTTTGATCAAAGTGGGATTTCTACCATAATAGAAGGTAAAAGTATAAAATTCGAATTTGTCACAGATCCCCAAACTCGTGTACTTAATGAAGTTAGAGACCGTCTTCTTAGTAAAGAAAACCAATTATGTTTTCTTAAAGAAGAAATAAAAGTTTTGAGCATAGAATAGAGTATAGAATAGAATAGAATAGGTTTATTTTTAAGCCTAGAATAGAGTATAGAGGTATCTTTGATCAACAATTTTGATCAAAGTGGGATTTCTACCATAATAGAAGGTAAAAGTATAAAATTCGAATTTGTCACAGATCCCCAAACTCGTGTACTTAATGAAGTTAGAGACCGTCTTCTTAGTAAAGAAAACCAATTATGTTTTCTTAAAGAAGAAATAAAAGTTTTGAGCATAAACGAGCAGCTCAAAAGGCCTGATATTAAAAATCAAATAAAAATCATTGAAAAACAATTCAATGATGAGGTTTGTAATGACCTTCCTAATGCCTTTTGGAATAGAAAGAAGCATGTTGTTTCTCTTCCATATATAGATGGTTTTAATGAAAACCAAATTCCTACCAAGGCTAGACCAGCCCAAATGAATAAAGAGTACTTAGAATTCTGCAAAAAGGAGATTAATTCTCTTCTAGAAAAAGGCTTAATTCATAAGTCTAAATCTCCTTGGAGTTGTACAACATTTTATGTTAATAATGCCGCTGAAAAAGAAAGGGGTGTCCCTAGGTTAGTAATTAATTATAAACCCCTTAATAAAGTATTAAAATGGATTGGATATCCAATTACTTATTTCAGGCATTCAGGAAATTGAAGAAAAAGGAAAGGGAGTTCCTTCATCTTGACAATCAAATTGATAGCATTGATCTTAAGTATAAGCAAGCTACTCTAATGGGGAAGAAATCGGTCTGCCTTAGAAATTTATGCAGATTTCCAAAATCTCAATAGGCTTTGCAATAGAAGGAGAGAAGTTAGGATTAACTTCTCTATTCGGAGAAGAATGCTTCTCAAAGCTGCCAATTTGACAGGTTAAAGCAGATTCCGTGGAGTCCAGTAATAAAATCAGCTTTGCTTTATCAAAATAATTCTCCAAGTGGATGCTGATAGTAGTGGCAATAATACTCGTCTTTTCAATTTTAAGGTAATAATGTTTGCTTTTGTAAAAGTTCTTTGTTTTCTTTCTTAAAGTTATTTATATGTATTCATTATTGATTTCCTGCTCCACTGCATATATATATATATATATATATATATATATATATATATATCGGGTTTTTATCGGGTTCCGGGTTCAGGTCGGGTATCGGTTCGGGATACCTAAGATCCAAATCCAGATCTAAACTCTTTCGGGTCCAAAAATATAATCCAAATCCAAAAATCGGGTTCGGATAGATCCAAACGGATCGGAACGGGTCGGGTATCCATCAGGTCGGATTTTTCTGCCATCCCTAATTTCCTGAACTGCCTTGGGATGTTTATGTGTCAGTACTACTAACATAGTTTCAGAATATGATCCTTATAATTGATTTAGCATGTCATTGTATAGCTCTGAAAATTATTCCTAATGGTATCCTATCCCATTATCATGCCAAAAATATCATCAATAAACCAATTTAACTTTCCTTAACTTTTTGATCATGACTCATTGCACATATAGTCACCTTAAAACACAGGTAATTTAGATGCTAATGCTTTCCAAACTATGACGAAGTTACTGCCAATTAGGTGGTGTAGAGTTCTATTCCAATCTCCCTTTTAACTATAAAAAGAATAGTTAAGAATAGAGCTAATTGGATTGTTTCTTTGTCAACGAGGCACATACAATTAAAGCCTGGATTTGCCACTTGATTTTGTACGTAATTTGTGTATTTCCTGAGTGTATGTATGTGTATGTGAATCCTGTTTTTTACTCTTTTTTTTTTGGGTCATAACCCAAGTATTCTAAATCCATAAACTTGGCTAACCTGAATTTTAAATCAGTGTTGTCAAAGCTGCAATAAATAAATATAAAATCTGAAATACAATAGCAAGATTAGTATTAGCTCATAATTGTAATGGTAGTCAATTTATGACCGGATGAAAAACACTCTCTATAACATTTTGTACTTATATAGTTAAGTCATATCTTTAATTATATTGTCTTTTAAGCTTTAGAAGATTGTGAGAAACACAATGACTATCAGTTTCTCACCATAGCCTGAATATGCACAATTATTGCTATTAAGAATCTATTTTTTAGCCATCATCCGCATAACTTAACTAAGATATCTACCACCCATATCTTTGTCCTCTGGCAATCTTTGTAATCTAGCAGTGTATCGCATTTTTGCAGGGACCATCCAATCTGTTTATTATCATAGATTACCACTTTGTCTTGCATAGAAATGTCTTACAATAGCTAGCAAATAATGAATGTGAATTAATATTTGCTTTGTAGAAATCTAGCTACCTTTTGTTTCTTCTGTGGGTGGGAGAATAGTATTCTGGAAGTCATAAATTTTTACTTGCTTTGTAGAAATTTAGCTACCTTCTGTTGCTTCTAAGTCAGGTGGGAATAGTAGTATCCGGTATTAGCCTCTGCTAGTCATAAATTTGTATACATCTTCCATGAAGCTTTATGTAATTTATTAAGATTTTTATTAAAAGTTTAGGTACTTAAGTTACTAGACACTTTTTTTTTGACAAAAAATACTAGACACTTAATATAGTTAAAAGCCTAAAATCCAATGAATAAAAATAAAAATAATTGTTATTTACAACCATGGTTGTTAAGTCGACAAGTCGACAAGTCGAGCCCGAGTACCGTGGAATTGACTAGTCGACAAGTCGCCCGACTAATCGTAAAAAGTCGTAAAAAGTCGACAATACCTATTTAGAGTAATTATAATACATAATATAGGTAAACATACTTCAGTTTCATAATTTATATTTATTATTTGGATTAGAATAATAAAATAAATTTATTTTTTTCAACTAATAAAGTGAAAAGTTATTTTCTAAAACTGAACAATTATTTTTGATATGTCTGTTACTCATTTGGTGTATTATTGATCCTCTCAATAAAAATATAATGGTACTAATGTGAAAGCACGTGGGTAGTTGGTGGGAGACAATTGGGTCAGATATTTTGTTTAAAAAATGAATGTGGACATAGGGGGTTGTCCAGATACATTTTTAATATATTATACAGATATATACACACAACTGCATACATCGTCATTCCTTTCCTTTCAATCTTCTTTTTAATCATCTTCTTCGCTTCTCCTCTTTCAATCCGTGTTATACATAATTAATCTTCTTTGTCATCTCTTCTTCCTGATCGGAGTAACACATAAAGCTTACCGGAATTCCTGATCGTAGTGAGCTTCGCCGGAGTAGTTCCAATCGGAGAAGATAAAGTCTCTATTTTGTCTTTGTTTAGCAGCTCTATACCGCCCCCTTTTCTATCTTTCAGATCTGAAGAACCCGTAAGTTTCAATTTGGGTCGGATATGGGCTGGGTTTCGGGTCGGATCCGGGTAAAAACCCATGGACGACTAATACACAAGTCGGGCTTCGACTTTTTCTTACATGTCGACTTGGCGACTAGTCGCTGACTAGTCGTCGACTAGTCGTCGACGTGACAACCATGTTTACAACCATGTTTACAACTATATTATTTATTCATAATTACATATTATTATTATTTTAAATACGTTTGAATTTTATAAACAACAGTATTTATAGTTCTAAATTTGATAAATACAAAAATTTAGAGGGTGTTTGGCCCCCATTATTTTATTTTTTTTTCACTTAAAGCTTGGACCGAGCTGTTTGGCTCCCCTTAAAGTGGAGTCACTTAAAGTGGAAAGTAGGCTAAAAAAAAAAAGTAGCTTGGAGGTACTTTTTTTTCACTTATTTTTTTTCGTATATCAATTTTTATGTATTTGAGTCACCTTTTAACTTGTATTGTATTCTTTACATATATTTGTATTTTATACTTTCAAAAAAATATAAATTTCTTTTTTTTAATTAATTTTTTAAAAATAAATTTACTTTAAGTGGAATTAGCCAAACAGATACACCTAACTTTAAGTGAAAAATATCACTTTTCACTTAAAGTGAGTAAGTAGCACTTTAAGTGATAAGTAACAATTTTTAAGTTAAGCCAAACACCCTCTTAATCTAGGCTAACTAATATTTACACTATAACTTAAAAATTGAAGTTACGTCCATCAATAACTGTTTCTATTGACAAATATAAGTGAAAATTCAAAATTTATTTAAATGAATAATAAATATTAAAAAATTAATCTAGGCTAACCAAATTTACACTAAAAGTCTAAAATTGAATTTACGTCCATCAATAATCGTTTTCATTAACAAAATATATTTGAAGCTTAATTGTAATAGGTATAAACTGATTTGTAACATGCATATTCATATTCAACTTATAGTATTTGTAATTCTTTTATTATTACATGTTAGTGCAAAACATATACATTAGTTAATATTGAACTTTAAGAAATTTTAAAGAGTTAGTATACTATATATACACTAAAACTTTAAAACTGAAGTTACATCCATAAATAATCATTTCTTTTGAAAAAAAATAAGTGAATCTTTAAAATTTATTTAGTTGTATAACAAATAGTAAAAAAATAATTTAGGCTAACCAAATTTACACTAAAAGGCTAAAATTGAATTTACGTACATCAATAACTATTTCTATTCAAAAAATATTTGAAGCCAATCATAATTAGTCAACAATTCTAATTTAAATTCAATAATGATTTTATTAACATATCCTTATACTATTACATATTATATATTTAATTTTTATAATTAAACATTTATTAATCAACCATTCTTTTAATATAAATCCAATAAACAATTATATTACTATACATTATAAAATGAATAGTTAACATTTCTAATTTATATTCAATAATGATTTTATTAACATATCCTTATACTATTACATATTATATATTAATTTTCATAATTAAACATTTATTAATCAACCGTTCTTTTAATATAAATCCAATAACAATTATATTACTATACATTATAAATTGTTTTTAATAATATGTATTATATAATTATAATAGCCGATGTTAAATATTTATAATCTAACTCAACCCAAAATTAATTAGAAAAATTCGGATTTGAGCGCAAATTTTAAATAATTTAGATAAAATTCATAAATTCAAAGACACGATTTCTTTTAAAGGCACAAAACTATTTTTTTCATAATTTATTAGTAATATGTTTTTATAAATATTGTATATAAGCCAGCACTACATATATTTTAATTATTTAAAATATTAAATATACGCTAATAGAGTAGTAACATTGTTTGGAGAGAATAAGAATCAATTTTAAATTAGTCAATCATATACAAAATTTTTATTGTTTACCCTACTTATAGTAATTTACTAATTCCGGTTAAATTAAATTTAAATATATTAATCTCTTGATATAATAAATTTATAAATTACATTATTTTTAATTTTAAAAAATTACTAATAAACTGTAAATAATTTTTTTATAATGTATATTCGAGTAGATTACATCTGTTTAAATATCTTTTAATTGTGGTTTTTTAAGTATCCTTATTATAATAGCCGAGTCTACCAACCAATCAAAAAATTGTGAATTACTATAACATCAGTCAGAGTCCACTACTAAATTTTAGACCTATCAAATTAAATTTAACCTGTTTCTTTATTTATTTTAAATTCAACCTTTTAGCCAAGATTAAACTCAAGTCAAACTCAATAACAATTGATTTTTTTATATTAATTAACTAAACATAATACCTACTAATTTTAATTTTACAATTAACTAATAAAAAAATTGCATTAAATAAAAATACCTAAAACAAAAACTTTTACGATAATCCAATAATATACTCAAAAATAGAATTATTATATAAATTTAATTTTTACAGCAAATCTAAACCGCTTCTTCCCATTAAGGATGGCAATTTGTACCGATCCGATGGATACCCGATCCATTCCGACCCGAATGGGTCCAACCGAACCCGAAATTTTCGGGTCTGGATTCGGGTTTGGGTTTGGGTTTGGGTTTGGTTTTTAAACTCGAATCAATTTCGGGTCGGGTTTGGGTTTTGGCAATACCGATCCGAACCCAACCCGATCCGAAACCCGAATTAATATATATTATTATTTCTATTATTTTATACATATTATTTAACATTTAATATATATTATCTATTATTATATATATTTAATATTTAATATGTAATAAAAATTAAAATATTTTATATATTTATGTTTTATATTATTTTTAATATAAAAAATATTTATTATTTATTTATTTTTTTCGGGTACCCGAAACCCGTTTATTATCCAACGGGTTCGGGTTTATAATTTCGGGTATTTTCGGGTTCGGTTAAAAATTTCGGGTTCGGGTTTGGCAAAACCCGTTTCGACCGACCCGATTGCCATCCCTACTCCCCATCTCCATTCCAACTCTAATGAAATAAGTGCGTGCATCAATTTCCTCGTGCGTAAATCATATCAATTTCAATTAAAATACCATTTTGTATCTCTTTATTATATGACATACTATACTCGAATAGATTATATTTGTATTTCAATTTTATATATATATATATATATATATATATATTGACCTTTGCTCCATACAGAACACCCTTATATAACAAACAATAAAGAACATCTTAGATCTATTAGATCCTTTGGCCCCGCCAGGGGCACCCAATACAAAAAGTTATTATTTTTTTACCCTCTAGCCATTCAATAAAATTTTTTTTAAAAAAATAAAATAAAATATTTACTGTTCATGATGACGTCATGATGACGTCAGCAGTGACGTCATCATGAACAGTAAAAAAATTTAAATTTTTTTTTTGCCGGATGGATAGAGGGTAAAAAAATAACAACTTTTTGTACTGGGTGTCATGACGGAACTCTTATATTAGATTAGATATGAGGTGTTCTTTATTGTTTGTTATATAAGGTGTTTGTTATGGAGTGCAACTATATATATATATATATATGTTTTGTGTTTTAATTGTCTAATTAAATCAATAGAAAAAAATTCTAACAAAAAAAGAAATAGAAAAATGATTTAGGTTTTCTTCATTCTCAGTACGAATTCTCCCAAAATTACATCCCGTAGAAATATTCAGTGGCCAGCTCCAACAATTTTACAACTAACCAAAAGTGTTGGCATCAATCCTTCCAACATTATACCGATTTGTTCACATTATTAGACATGCCTATAGATTAATACTATTGTTTACAATGATGAGTTGCCGATCAAACGTTCCGTAAAAGGAGCATAAATACAAGGAGCGGTTTAATTCAAATATATATAATTACGTTCAATTATATTTATGCTTGAAATATATATAATTATGTTCAGTTATATATATATGTATATATAAATGAGAAGTTATAAATATATAAATACGTTCAGGTATAAATATATATAAAGGAGAAGTTATTTATGCTTGACATATATATAAATACGTTCAGTTATGGTTGGTTGTTAGTTATATTTATTTATATGTCCGTAAAAGGAGTATAAAATTTCGTAAAACTATTTGGAAAAAAACACGATAAAATAATTTAATTTTTGATACTTATATATATATAGGTTTCTGTAACTATTTTAAAATTTTAAAATTGTGCTTTCGGTGCGTAGGTAAAATGATAGTTTAAATAATGTACAATTTTACTAATTTTTTTCTAAAATTATGTTGGTAAATGTTTGTTTTGATATTATATTTTGAGGGGCCCATCATCAAAATTTGGCTTAGGGCTACATGTTACTCTGGGTTTATTAACAAGTTATCAATAGCAAAGTAGTTAAGGATCATGCTAGTCCGTGTATTTTGACTTCATATGCCCTTTTTCTGAGAAATAATAGAAAGAAAGAGCTCTTCATGACTTATAATATATTTCTTCCAATACCACACTGCATTAACATATTATTAGTATGTGAGACTGAGGGATAATCTTTAGTCTTCCTGAATATACATTTTATCCCCAAGCAATATCATGGTGTTCGAATCTTCTTTCTTTAGTTATATTTATACAGTGAAAAAAGACGTGTACATCACTGAATCCGATAGATAAGTGCATGCATTAACATGTCATTGAGAAACTTCTACAAGTACTTCAACTTGTATCCAGACAATGATGATTATGTGAATTTAGGTTTCTTATGATAGACTGTTCTATTCTCCTTGTTCTGATTCCCCATTCTGGTTTAATTCTACTGCCACCAGCAGAACTTAACAACTATCGGCTCCCAGGAATTTCATTTGCCAACATTTGACATGTTAAATGAGGGGTGGAGCAGCATTAGGGTCATGGGGCCACCGCCCCAACACATTTGTACATGTGCTTATATATCTTATAGATATGCCATTTTTATTTTTATTTTAAGTATCATTAGTAATAATTTATATGCACTATTTTTGGTTGATCTCCCCTAAACTATATTTTACATATTTTACTTTTTTAGGGAGTGTATTTGGCTCGATACGTGTTCAATTTTGGGCTACACCAACACCACTGCCTGTTAATCAATATACTTAAATCAAATTTTCTTCCTGACATACTAACACTGATATTGTTGTCTCCTTAACTTCTGGGAATAAAAGCTTGTATTGGAAGATAAAGTATATCAGCCGCCTGGAATATCTGTGGGAGGATGTGAAGAAGGGAGATGTTGATATTCCACAATTTGTGCAAGACCATGATAAAATTCTAGAGAACAGACCGCTCACGGATTACGGGATAGAACCAGATCCTCTCCACTTGACTGCAATTCCTTCTGCAGGCTATCCATTTGGGAGGTTTGAAGATAGATGGTCTTCCAGAGAATACATGTCTTAGTATATTTCCAAGCTCTGTCTACAATAAGGTGACTTTTTACCAGTTGTGAAAACGTGAAGTGTATCTTCTAGACACTATTTGATAGTAGAAATTCAGAAAAGAATTATCATCATCATGTCTGTGTGCATGTCCTTTTTCCCTAATCCAATTTTTGTTTTTATTTTTAATTGAAATTGCTTGATCTGCACAGGTTTGAATCTGCTCAGTAAAGAAAAACAAATTGTTTCAAATCAAGACCATCAACTCATTGGATTCTATACCTTTCCTAATCATGTCCAAAAATAAAAAATGGCACTCCGAATCAGGGTAACTGTGCATTAGCTTGTCTTTTCTGTATTACCTGAAGCTAGCACCCTTCGGACGAACTAAACATGAACTAAACATGCAATGGTTTCAAACTTTCTATGGTCTCCATGGTAGATGAGTATGCTCAGATTTGATAAACGTTTGGCTCGAATTTTGGTTAATTTATAAACCAGTTGGGTACAATTGATTTAAACGCACTATTCAGTTTAATCCATTCGAGTTTCCAAAGCTGAATTGGAACTTTAGAGAGGTGAAATTTTGGGGTAAAATTTTATTGTCGGATTGAAACTCAACTTAAGCCGAACTTAATGGTCTGAATCGTTTGCTTCCTCTCCATTAGTGCGACGGAAGTAACTCCTTTGTGCAATTTTACTAGATTCACATGTATTGTAATTAAAACTTTACCAGGCACCGCAAGTGAATAACTGCATGTCGACGGATTGAGCAGGGACGACATGCATTTAATAGCAGTGCAGGTACATATATAGCAGAAGACTGAAAGAGCATGTACATTAAAATCTAGCTAAATTAATACTCGACAAATTAATAATTTTTCTAAGTTAATAATTTTTTTCTGTCCCAACTTGAGACAGTTCAAAAAATGATTAATTTCGATAGGATAATAGTTTTTTTTGGAAAATCCTATATGAATATTTGGTATCATTAATATTATAAATTAATAATTTCTTTATAATCACAGAAATATATGTCTTACACCTTTGTAAAATATGATTATAGGGTTCTTAAAATTTAAATCTACATGAAACTCAGGCATAACCTTATATTTGTTGCATCCAAAAGTTTGAATATGAAGGTTTCGTAAAGCATCACAAAGTTATTAATCAATATTTTTGATGTCTTAATTGTTTTTTTTATGTGCAACAGACTCCAAAAGTGTTGTAATGTTTTTGATATCATATAAATATACATGAATTTTTACTTTAAATCTCGCTAATACCCATTAAATCTGTAAACTATCGTACATTGGATTAATTGAATCATGTACAAACATAAATTATTCAATCGATTTTTTTTAAAATTTATATAATTTAAAGTTAATTTTTGTTTGATGTCGAAAATTGTCTATAAATTAATAATTATTAATTTATCGATTAATTAATAACTTTCTAAATTAATAGAATTCTTCAGTACCAACTACTCCCTCCGTCCCATCCATTTCTTTACACTTTCTTTTTTGGGACGTCCCACCCATTTCTTTACATTTCAAAAATAGTAATTTTTAACAATAAAATATAATATTACATCCACTATTTCCCTCCACTTTTTCAATACTTTACACTATTACATCCACTACTTCACTTATTTTAACAATAAATTTACTATTACACCGACTACTTCACTAATTTTAACAATAAAATCACTATTACACCCACTACTTCACTTATTTTAATCTTAATTCTTGGTATCCGTGTTAAAAGTAAACGATAATAACTGAATGGGACGGAGGGAGTATATTATAGAGGTTTTCACACTTTGCATCCCTTATCTTTGGGTGTTTTTTCGTTTTGGTCTCATACTTTAATTCGTTACACTTTACACTTAAAACTTTAATTATTCTCACACTTTGCACCCTTTCCGTCAAATCAATCCGTTAACGTTAAATAACGAGGGTAAAGTAGTCTTTTTACGTACAATTACACAGCACTTTGCAACCCCTTATCTTTGGGTGTTTTTTCGTTTTGATCTCATACTTTAATTCGTTACACTTAAAACTTTATTTACCCTAACACTTTGCACCCTTTTGACAGATTTCTGTTAAATCAAGCAGTGAACGTTAGGCGGTAGGGGTAGGAGGAGCTCTGGAACGGTCAAAAATTGATTCCTACTCGTATATATACCCCCACCTATACATACTAATTTGTATCTTCATTTGATACATCTAAATCTTGTATATTCATGGCTTATCTTTGTAGATGCAAGAAGTATCGTGTAGTCCAGACTTAGTGGACCTCTACAAATGTAGGTAGGCGATTTGAGGAATGCCTTGATCGAGTCTTAACTTTTTTGTGTGGGTGGAACCACCACTTTGTGATAGGGCTCGAGTAATAATACCAGGCTTGATGAGGATAAATATACTTGAAACTCAACAAGGTATTGAACGTGATGTAAGTGTCACAACAGCAGCAACAGACAGATGTACATTTTACTACTGAAAGTGTACTTAAGAAGAAGTATTGTAACAAAACTTTGTTTTTCTTAGTTTTGACCTGGATGTTGAGAGTTACCATCTTTCTATATTAATTATCACAATAATAATGACAAATACCAAAACCTAAAGAGAAAAGATGGTAATTGAAGAAAACCTCATTTGAAGAAGGCCTAATTCATGTAATTTATTCAGAACAAGATTGAGAGGGGATGAGCTAACATGAGAGAGAGAGAGAGAGAGAGGGAGAAAGAGTTATAATGAGAGATAGAGTATGAGATGGAGAGAGATAGAAAGAGGGAGAGAGTAGGGGGATGGAGAGTGAGAAAAAGAGGGAGATAAAGACAGAGATGGAGGGAGAGAGAGATAGGGAGAGACATGCAGAGAGGGAGAGAGATATAGAATGAAACATAGACAATAATTTTTCTAATTTGCTAAAATTGGGGCCAAGAGAGGGGGGGTAGAATTTGCCGCTCGAGCCTAATTATTTCATTTTTGAAAACATTTTTTTTTACAAAATTTGTTTAATTTTAAAATTATTCAAAAAAATCATCATTCACTCCTATTTAATTTAATATTATAATAAATAAATTCATTTTATAATTTTTTTTACTTTTTATGTAAAGTGTTACTTATTGTAAATTATTTTTAATACATATATATTATTTCTTAATTAAAAAACATAAAATTTTTAAATTGTTAAATTTGTTAATTTAAAATTATTGAAAAATACGTTACATTACAAAAAAAAAAACTATTCACTCTAGTTCAAATTCCAATAAAATAAATAAACTATTTGTTAAGAATTTTTATCACTTTTATGTAAAATGATTACTTAATTGTTTTTTAATTATCCATATACAACATCCAGGCCAACACTTTATCATGTGTAGGCTAACACAAGGACTCGATGTTGTAATAGGAAAGGTTGAACATAGCTACGACAACATTTTTTTAGATGACAATACTATGGAAAAACGTTGTGAAAAGTCATCGTAGTGGTAATATGTGTAGGTGAGGGTATATATATAAGGGTAAGAATCAATTTTTGACCGTTCCAGAGCTCCTCCTACCCCTACCACTTAACGTTCACTGCTTGATTTAACAGAAATCTGTCAAAAGGGTGCAAAGAGTTAGGGTAAATAAAGTTTTAAGTGTAACGAATTAAAGTATGAGATCAAAACGAAAAAACACCCAAAGATAAGGGGTGCAAAGTGCTGTGTAATTGTACGTAAAAAGATTAATTTACCCTCGTTATTTAACGTTAACAGATTGATTTGACGGAAAGAGTGCAAAGTGTGAGGATAATTAAAATTTTAAATGTAAAGTGTAACGAATTAAAATATAAGACCAAAATGAAGAAACACCCAAAAATAAGGGGTGCAAAATACAAAAACCTCTATACTCCCTCTGTCCCATCCAATTCTTAACACTTTTTTTGTTACTTTCTGGCACGCATTTTAAGATGAAGTTTAAGGATAGTTCCATAACTTGTTTTTGAAATTTTCTTTTTTTGTATAAAAATGGGATTGTTCTATTTTTATACAAAAAAAGAAAATTTCAAAAATAAGTTATGGAACTATCCTTAAAATCTACCTTAGAATGCGTGCCAGAAACTCTATTTTGAAATGTTAATAATTGGCCGGGACAGAGGGAGTATTATATTATACGAGTATTAATTTATAGCGGTTTCAGACTTTCCGTGTATACAGAACTACAGTAGGCGTTAAATTTAGGGCTGTTCACGAACCGAGCCGAACGAGCTTTTCATCGAACCGAGCCGAGCTTTGCCCGAAACGAACCGAGCCGAGCTTTGGTCAACTCGAGCCGAGCTTTGGTCAACTCGAACCGAGCCGAGCTTTGACCGAGCTCGAGCCGCACGCGAGCTGTTCACGAACAACTCGAGCCGATCTCGAGCTCAAGCCGATCTCGAGCTGTTCACGAACGATTCTGAGTTCTGGAGATCCGTACAGATGTCAAGATATATATAATTTAATAATATTACCAAATTTTAAAAAACAAAAAATTAATTTGGTTGGAGATATTAGTAGATCACTATTATTTTGACTAGTACTAGTAACTAGTGTTTTGTCACGTATTGTTGTTTCCATTTTGTGAAAATTATTTCTCGACGATCCAACTGTACGGATGTCAATATATATCTAATTTAATGATATTCCCAAATTTTAAAAAAATAAAAATTAATTTGGTTGGAGATCTTAGTAGATCACTACTATTCCGACTAGAACTAGTAACTAGTGCTTATTCACATATTGTCGTTTCTATTTTATAAAAATTATTTCTTGACCATCCAACCGCACGGATGTCAATATATATCTAATTTAATGACATTCCCAAATTTAAAAAAAATAAAATAATATAAAATTATTTTTTTAAAATTATTTCTCGACAATCCAACCGTACGGATGTCAATATATATTTATTTTAATGATATTCACAAATTTTAAAAAAATAAAAAATTAATTTGGTAAGAGATCTTAGTAAATTGCTATTATTTTGACTAGTACTAGTAACTAGTGCTTTGTCACGGATTGTTGTTTCTATTTTTTAAAAATTATTTCTCGACGATCCAATTGTACGTATGTCAATATATATTTAATTTAATTATATTCCGAAATTTTAAGAAAATAATAATTATTTTACTCCCTCCGTCCCACTAATTTTGTCACTTTGACCAAATTTTGGTCAATTTGACCAATTTTGTAATGAGAATTACTTATATTATATTACAATTATATTTTTTAAAAAAATTATTATCACAAAGTACACTTATCATATTACAATATCCAACTTTTAAATTTAGGAAAGCATAAATAATTAAATTATTATTTAAGGTCAAAGTTTTATCAATTTGACCAAGAAAGTCAAATGAGGACAAAATAAGTGGGACGGAGGGAGTATAATATTTTCAAAATATCTCAAATAACATAAAATATTTTGATAAATTTTAATTTTTTTTGAGCTTTATCGAGCCGAGCCCGAGCCGAACGAGTTCGAGTCGATCTCGAGCCGAGCTTGAATCGATCTCGAGCCGATCTCGAGTCGAGCTCGTTTTCTTAACGAACACTTTTTCCGAGTTCGAGCTCGAGCCCGAGACTTAACGAACCGAGCCGAGTCGAGTCCTTAACGAGCCGAGCTCGAGCTTGTTCACGAACAGCTCTGTTCGTGAACAGCTCTAGTTAAATTGATGAGGAGACAATCAACTGATGAAGTATCTACTTCTAGCAGTTGCATTTATCATTGAGGCAATGGCTCTTTAAGAGCATCTCCAACCACAAGAAATTCTTAGCTAAAATTAGATAAAAGATAGGAGTACCATAAATAAAAATTATAAAGATTATCTAAAAAAAACTTGAACTCCAATGGATCAAAGCTGTTAGCTATAATTTTAGATAATTTCTACAGGTTGACTATATTTGTCGAACCTCTATATAGTTGTAAGAAATCTGTAAGAAGATTTCACATCATTCATTACCATATTGAAGTGATATATTCTATTTATAACAACCTAAATTATTAATAACATACTATTTTTAAAATATAGCCAACCAATATAGCTAATACCATTGAAGTAAAATGTCTTACAGATTCAACAAATTTTACATAATGTCCTAGGTCCAATTTAGGCAACCAATTTTAACTATTCCTGTTGGAGATGCTCTAACATAAACAAACATCAAGTGTCCTACACTATACTATACACAATTTATGTGTATAATCAGAGTGTACTACATATGTGTTGCACGCCCAATATGTAGGCCCCGTTTGGGGTTTCATAAAACTAGTAACTTAAGGCTTATAGGCCATAAGTTCTTATGTGGGGTGTTTGCCAAAATAAGTTCTAACTCAATTTATAATTTATAAATCCATAAGTTGAATGTTAAGAATTCTTAACTTTCAACTTATAACTTATCACTTATTCTCGATATACGCAATATATAATATCCTTCAAATCTTCAAAACCTTATATTTCTCGATCCGTTCATTAGAAAATTGATATGTATATATCAAATTTCTCTATTCATCGAGATCTATCCATCGATATCCATTGTTATATATAAAAACCAATATTTTGAAAATTATAAAAAAAAGTTAATTTATAAGTTTTGATTTACCCAAAAAGTCTACTGATTATAAGTTCTGATTTACCAAATACTCTAATCTCTGATCTACTCATCACTTAGATGACATAAGTGCTTATAAGTCATAAGCTACTTATTTTAAGATACCCCAAAACATACACGTAGTCATGTCCATCTCCTCAGCTCTGCTTAATTTCGTAGCTGCTTATGCTTTCGTTTTGGCTTCTTCTTTGTTATTGCATCATTGGTAACCAGCAAAACAATACTATGGTCACGTTTTGGAATATTTTATTTCGATCTCATAAATAAGTCACTTATTCTGAAAAAAAGTACGTAAATATATATATTTTTTTCTAAAATAAGTAACTTATTTTTGCAAGAGGATGAATATTAAACTTTCCATATACATTTTTTTCCTAAAAAAAATTATGTAAATACGAATTTTTTTCCAAAATAAATAACTTATAAGTTCGAGTTAAGTTTTGTAAAACGGGACCTATATTGTTAGAAATTTGGGATATTACTTACTATATTCGAAAATGATACTCACTACGTCCCTTTTGATTCTTAACACTTTTCTTGACTTTCTGGCACGCATTTCAAGGTGTATTTTAAGGATACCTCCATAACTTTTTTTAAAATTTTTCTTTTTCTGTATAAAAATTTAAATATTAAATTTTTATACAGAAAAAGAAAATTTTTAAAAAAAGTTATGGAGGTATCCTTAAAATACACCTTAAAATGCGTGCCAGAAAGTCCAAGAAAAGTGTTAAGAATTAAATGGGACGGAGGGAGTAGAATTTTCAAAAAGCTTTTTGTATGACTCTCCAATTGTACTATCTTCTTCACTACTTTAAAATCACCATGGTTAGCATCTATATTGAAAAATGGATATCATCTCACTATCGGGAAGATTTTTGACAAAAATCGCCAAACAAGATCTTTATATGCGTTCAACTGAGAGCATCCCACGTAATACAACTTGAAGTCCGTAATCTCGGAACCAACTTCTTAAATCTTAAACTTCAATTTTAATACCACTTATTGGGTCAGCTAACACCCCTTAACTTCATATTAATACTTAGTTTCAAAAAAAAAAAAAAAACTTCATATATATTAATACGAAGTCTGATGTCAATTAATGTCGAGCCGGTTAATCTGTAATTCTGCACAAATTTATTTTTAGACTACTTCCTGAAAATCGTACACAGTATACTGGAAGTTAATTGACTAAGTAATATTTAAGAAAACAACAGTCATAGTAGTGAATATAGAAAGCAAGCGGTGAATCATACATATGTCTGTAAAATTTAGACATGCAACCTTTAGCAGACAATTAATTGTCTAGTTAAATCGTTGAACTGCATATGCAGGACGGCCAATCAAAAATTCCATAGCAAAATGATGCTCTTTAGATAATTTAGAACCATGGAAGCCAATACAAAATTTGCAAATTAATGCGCATCAAAGCAAAGAAAATGCGATGAGACAGCTAATGCATGTCCTACCCATTATAATAAAAAGTCACACCTCCAAACAAAGCCCTAAGACCTCTTGTACTAACCCCACCATGCACACTTGTTCCAGGTACATGAACACTCATATTAAATGAAGAATTAATGATTATATAAATTATTCTCGATCGTAAAATCAACGTTATACTATTTCGTCTTCTTTAATTATACAATTGTCAAGAACTGCGCCGGC
This sequence comes from Kitagawia praeruptora, assembly GCA_037693485.1. Lineage (NCBI taxonomy): Eukaryota > Viridiplantae > Streptophyta > Magnoliopsida > Apiales > Apiaceae > Kitagawia > Kitagawia praeruptora. The sequence goes on along the minus strand of CM075353.1, from coordinate 37,711,622 downwards.
GGTTGGCTCATAAATGATTGAAATAATAAAAAAGTAGTGTTTTAATTATAAACAAATTAACGTATGCATGATAACAAGTTGACATGGCAGGGGGGTTGAAAAGATTGAACTGGACGTTGAATCTCCGGCACAGTGCAAAGCTCGATTAGATTCCCCTTGTCCCAATCTCATCATCAACAAAATCCAGTGGTCACACCACTGCGCGCTTGCGATATACTCCTATGATTGTAAGATAAACCCTAGTTAGTTTAACTATGCACCAAACACTCACAAATCACCATTTGAATAGATGAAGATTTGTCTTCTTGTGTGTACATACTACACACACACACACACACATATATATATATATATATATATATATATATATATATATATATATATATTGGGTGTTTGGATATCTTAAAATGTGTAACTTAGTTTTACTTAAAAGTAGTGTTCTAAAAAGCGGTAAGCGGTTCTAAGCGGTGAGAGGACCTTCTAGCACTTAAGCGGTTAAGTGGAAGTTTAAGCGGAATTTTAAGCGGGTCATTAAGCGGATTAATAATATATATTTTTAAATTTTTAAATATAATATTACTATATGTGAATTAAAATTATACAATAATTAAGTAATAAAAATCTAAATATAAAATGTTACTAATAAAAATGAAATATTTTATTATTTTAATATAGTTATATTTATATTATAATAAATATTAATATATTCAAAATTAAAAAATTAATAGGTCAACATCTCTTTGACCGCTTAATCCGCTTGATAGCCGCCTAATCCGCTTAATCTTCAAAAACGCTTAATCGATCACCCGATTAGTACAAAATCGAAGCGTTTTATAGTCCGATTCTGCCTAGGCGACCGCTTAAGAGGCCGCTTAATCCGCTTTTTAGAACAGTGCTTAAAAACATAAATGTCATAAAATAAGTGTAAAAATATTTATAAATTATATAGGTGTTTGAATAAATTTACTTATAATTAAGTTGGTGAGATATTTTTAAAATTAAATAAAAAAAAAATATTATTTAACACAATAATATCAATACAAATATTTTAAATTAAAAATATATTTAAAAACATAAATATAAAAATATAAATTATTAAACAAGTAAAGATATCAAGTAAATAAGAAATAAGATGGCATGAAATTACGTAGTTGTTAACATTCAACTTATCAACATATAATTTATGAATTGAACTAGTAAGTTAACTAAACAAACATCGATCGGGCCCGTTTGGGAAATCTTATTTTTCAGAAACAAGTTACTTAATCTGGAAAAAAGTTAGGAGGTATGTACTTTTTTCTGAAATAAGTAACTTATTTTTGCAAGATAACGAATATTGAACTCTCCATACACATTTTTCTCCAAAAAAAATATGTTAACATTATTTTTTTTTCCGAAATAAGTAACTTATAAGTTTATCACAATATTTGCCAAACGGACGTGATTAATAAGCTATTATGGGCTTATAAGTCATAAGCCGACTACTTTAAAAGTAGCCAAACAGCCCCATAGTCTCCCGGTTAATTCCTTAAAGCATTACATTTACATTATATAAATGTTGATAGAGTTATATAATGATTATATATTATGTAAAATTTGCTGAATTTGTAAGGAGTAATATTCTAATAGTGAGGATTATAATGATGTATTATATTTAAAAAATAATGTCATTATTTTTACAATTTATTATCAATAAAATATATTATTTTAATATAATATTAGGTGATGTGTTTCTAGGTTCAAAAAATATAACTAATGTAATGGGATTGACTAAATTTTTAGCTAAAAGCAATTGAAGTTGAGAAATTTTACATCATATTAATATGTAATTTTATTTCTGGCATTAGCTAAAGTAAACACCCCTAATTAGAGTAGAGAAGTCTCATCTTTTGCCACATTATCAGAATATCACCGAGCAACGTACTATATTCCTCAGTACACCCTTGTGCTGTGCAAAGCGAGTTCCAGTACCATTGTTATAACCTTGGTTCCGGTACCACTGTTGGATTCTATAAGGTGATATGTTTCTTCACAATTTATAAGTAGCATCATATCCCGCTCCTCAAATGAAGGAAACTTCAACATATGTCAGTTTCTAAACATATAGACAGTATTGGACTGAAGAAAATTTGTCAAGATTTATTAATATAACAAAATATAAGTAGATAATGTTGGTGCAGAAAGCAAGCTAGCTAGTTGATTGTTAGAAGTGATCATGATGAGAACGGTGGTACATAGAAGGATCCCTCTGAGTGTTTGGACTATCTCCCTCATTCATATGTGATGAAGATGCTGCCCCGAGATTAAGATACACCATTCTCGAATCCAGATTCAGATTCCCACCGGAACTCCCTCCACTGCTCTGATGGTCTTCACTACTCATTAGCGGAGGCGGATAAATGGCAGTGCAAGAATTAGGTCCACTTCCTCCGCCTCCATCCTCTCGTGAAATTACAAGAGCTGCTGATTGCACAAGCTCAAGACAAAGCCTAAGCTTGTTAGGCTCAATATGTGTTAGTCCCGGGACTGCTCCTTTAAATAAAAAATCTGATGTTAGGGTTCGTAGGACGTCGAGAGGAGTGATTCCTTCCGCCATTTGAACATTGGGATCCGCGTGGTGGTCTAGAAGTACAGCCACCATGTCCGGAGACACCATCTCTGCTGCAATGTGGAGGGGTGTTTTACCAGATTGGCCTGCGGGGTAGTTAACATCTGCTGCACCAAGTTCGAGCAATGCCTTCACTACTTCTCTGCTGCAATTCTCCACAGCATAATGCAGTGCTAGTGCTTCGTCTAAATTTAGGCCTTCGCCCATGACCATAAGTTTAACAAGTTCCACATCTGAGGAATCAAGGGCTCGCCTCATTCGTCGGATTTTTTGGTCTTCGAAGTTGGCTGACGAGTTGGCATGGTGGTGGGGAACAATAGACCGATGTATGAGTGCTGATTTAAGGCGAAGTTCCTCGATTCTGGCTACAACGTCAACGGGAAGGTGCTTAGCTAGGATTTCATGCGGCAGACCAGATTTTGCAACTAAATGGGAACAGCTATTCCATAGTTGGTGCATCTCTTGCTTTCTTGAGGCTATTAAAACCTTCATTACATCTTCAATAGAGGCCTTCTCAACAATGCCTTCCAACTGCTTCTGCAATAAAAACAATTAAACCAACTTTAAAAGAAAAAGAATTGAACTTATCATCACGAATAATTCGTAACTATCACCGAGTACTAAAATGCCGATAAACGTGTTTAAAATGCATACAAATTTTTACATGTATAGAAGAAAATGGGAGAAAGATGAATTCACAAGTAGGTAGGACACTTGGTTTGATGTTTTGGTATAACGAGTTGAAATTTGGTGTCATAAGTCAATGTAACTATGTAAGACTAAATGAGGAAAGTGGGGTTGAAGAAGGCAAGTTTCATGTGAAGGATCACTGTGGAAGACAAGACCGGAGAAATCAAGATCCAAAATTAGAAAGAGTTGGACTTGAAGAACAAAAACTGAGGAACCCAAATTAAGATAAGAAACATCACAAACTTGCATGAAATGAAGATGCATGATTGACAGATAGGGTTTTAAATTGTTTGGTCTGATCTAGCTAGCCTGTCTTTCATATCTTCTCAAGTCACATAAATAAACTACTCTGCCAAACATTCAATTCGATCTTTAAAAACTCACAAAAACTAAAACAAAACACATGGTTGCATCAAACATTAGCTAGTGCCAAGAAAAGTAAAGAAACAAGTACTGTACTAGATTGCAGTGAGAGATCAAATCCAACTTTTTTTCAACTTCAAAACTTAAAATAAAGCTGCACAGCGTGCTAGCTACAAATCAAAAAAGAAACCCTAATTTTCAGATTAAATCCAAATTCCTTTCCTTAAATTATAAGAAAGATCCAAACCAAAACATGCATCACAAGTAGTAGTAAGATAGATAATAGTTAGATAAACCTGAGAAAGCAAAGCGAGCTGCTCAACACCAAAAGATCTAGCGGCGGAAAGAATATCAAGAGCAAGTTCAACGGCAGCTGTGCAATGTGTATGCCAACAACTCCTCTCCCCACAACTAGGCCTCGGCTCATGTTTTTGTGGCACGACCGAGACTTGTCCACTATACAAAAATTGCATCATCAACAAGAACACCTCGTACCCAACCGAATTCACCGGTATTACTTGAGAATTACTAGGACCTCCCCGCGGGGACGATGCTAATCCGGCCCCGCTTATCCTACTAGAACCACTACCATCCGCGGCCTTGTCAGCATCGGAAAAGAATTTTCGAAAAAACAAGCTCCTAGCTGCTAAGATGCATCTGTGAGCATGTACTAAACGACCCTCCACACTGAAGGTTACATCACTAAAAGCTTGCCCGTTTATTAGAAGATTCAGATAATCTAGTGACAAAGATCTCAGCGACTCATCAGACATCGTATCGATTTTACGGAAAATTGATGTGAACGCAGAGAGTATTAGGTTGTGTTGAAGAACTTGTTTGAGAAGATAAGAGAAACAAGTATGGGACAAAACATTTGTCTTTAAACTTGTGATAGAAGATTAAAAAAAATACACTTTTATTTCTGGTGAGATTCTCTGTATGTTGTGATGCAAAGATATTTGTTTGTTTAAGAGAGAGAGGGAGCGCAAATTTAGTGGCTGTTCTGGGCGGCTGATCTCAACTTAATTTAAGGAACCATTAATTAAAAAAATACTTCATCCGTCCCTCAAGTTTCTTTACGTTGCATTTTTTTTGCACGAAGACCAAATAATATTATTAAGATAACGTCCCAAAATATAAAAACTATAAAGAAATCAGAGGGACGGAGAGTATTAATCTTATTAAGAAAATGGTTTGACAAAGCATTACGTTCATGCGTGGCTGTTATTTATAATATTTAAGTAAACTGTATGGTGAGTATTTAGAAATCTGACGCCGGGAGCAGGCTAAACTAATCATATTTTTCATGCAAAGAAATGAATTAAGGATACTTTAACACGTTTCATGGTGTGTACTTCTCTTTGTATCGATAACGATTGCATAGTTTGGTACCAGATCCGATTAGAAAAGAGTAACAAATATAAACGAAAGGTACCAGATTTAAACTTTTATTTTAAAATTCCATTGATTCTCGGGTGAATGCCAACTTTAACCTTTTTTAATATAAAATATACAAAAACAACCATTTTCAAAATTTTGGCCAATTTTAATCCATGCAATACTAATATCCACTTTTATATGAGATAGCTAACTGTCAGTAGACAGTAGAGTGTTATATGGAATACCACTAGTATTATATGGGATACCCAACTACCACCCGTTAGTATCTATACAAAGTGAGATATCTAACTATTAATAGAGTATCCAAAAGATTAAAATTGGCCATATTTTTTCAGAATAGTTATTTTTATTATTTTTACTTAAAAAATGGTTTTTTTTTTATATTTTTTTCTTGATTCTTCAATCAATTCCGTCACCGAATGGTCGTTTACGAAAGGGGTATGTTCGAAAAAAACCTTTCCAAGCACTATAAATTTGATCAACCATAAATATTATCGTTAAGATAAATATAACACGATGCTATAAGTGGTGTTATAAAAAAACATATAAGAATATCGTAATAAATTCGGTTAATCACAAACATTATTGTTAACATGAAAATGGGACGATATTAAAAAAAAAATATGAGGATGTTCTAATAATTTATGTTACGAAAACAGTTGTAAACTATATCAAATTGTGAATGACAAAGTTTGAAACCCAAATTCTAATAATAGATTTACATATTGAAATATAATTATTTTAACATAACATCTGACAATTTTCATTAATTTAGTTTACAATTCGATGATTTTATGTCATCCTAACAATCAAAACTTTGTACTAGATTCCTTTACGTTAAACTCCTTTGACATTTTGCAAGTTAAAAGTAATAAATCACTCATAATAAACGCTAGTTTGTACAAGGCAACACAAACTAGCTCTCAGCCAAAAATTCGGATTAGTCCAAAAACTCATATTAGTTTAGCGGATATATACCAAGTTGAATCAGTTTTTTTGATAATTATTCTACCAACAGACACTACTAATTTGTTTTTCTAGAACAATGGTTGTATCTGATATGATTATAAATCAAGGCAAAAATTATTGGGAGGCCGACAAAGTTGAAACTAAGTGGTAGTGGCAAAAGAAATCTAAAAGTGGAGGTCAAACTTAAAGCCATATATAAACCACACAGCTATTCATCCAAAAGCCTTCCTCTGCATTTATATCATGATTAACTTGTTTGCCATTGAAATCAATATTTTAAAACACATAATGTTTTTTTTTGTTGCAAGTCCTGTCCAAGTGCACGTTTTAATAATTTTTTTATGAATTGGTTAATTTTAATTAGTTAAGATTTTTGTGCATATAAGAGATTCATTATTATTAATGAAAACAAATTAATTAAAAAATGTCAACTACATTTTTATTATGTATCCTTAGAGCAAGTTAAATAGATACTTATGGAGTGTTTGGGAGAACTTTTTTCCAGAATAGATCAACTTATTTAAGACAAAGTTAGAGATTCCTAACTTTTTCCTGAAAAAAGTTAACTTTTTTTTGAAACTTATAGAATCTCAAACATACATTAAATACTTTTATAATTTTTTTTTTATCAAAATATGAAATTTTTACCCGAAAATAAGTGCATAAGAACTTAAAAAAAGCTCAGCCAAACAGGCTATTAGTTTGTTCTCTATAAATATAATAAAATAATGATTGATAGTGATTTAAGCACTTTATTTATCTATGAACTCCCACAATCATTCCTATATTCATTCCTTATTATTATTAAAATAATAAATTTAGGTGTCATAGAGAAAATAAAAGTATAAAATTGGAGGAAAGTGAATTTTTAATCGATAAAAATAGAGTTAGGGATGGTTAGACATTCCTCGAGAGTAAAAAAATGATTAATACTTCCTAATATTTTAGGAAACTACTAAAACATTATTGGAGGGATACTAAATCCTAAATTCTTTAAATTTCAACTTAGGAACTCAAATAGAAAATCTGTGGAACTTGGTCTTAAAACATAATAGGGAAACCTTTTTTTCTCTAATCCAAAATACACACACTCTTATTCAATTTTAACGAATTCATCACTTAAAAGAATGGTATATACCCCATATCTAAAATTAATTAAATAAATGAAAGCGGAGGAATTCGGAAAAACCTTTTCTAAATTAAATTTTGGTACCCTACTAATAATTGATCTAAAATCGTAAAATATGAAAGCATACTACATAGTAGTTGATCTAAAATCGTAAAGTATGAGAATAATTAAGATGCGTTCCAACAACTTCCAGTAAGATTATGTACTACAATATAATTCAAGAATACGTAAAACATACATTTGTGTAGAGCTAATAATATTGGGGTTGATTATTTAATATTTTATTGGATTTGATTTTACGGAATAATACTTTTTTTTTCTTAACTGATCTGATCAAATTCTTGATAGATCAGTGTCTTACTAAAATTCATCTTCGCAGACTGGCAGTGTAATTGGGTTTGCAACATCCGTTTGTTTTATCCGTCAGCAAGGGGTCTATAGTTGTGATAAAACTTCCCTTAAAGCCTTTATCCATGTTACCCCGATTCTTCAATCATTTAAGTAGCTATAGTTACAGAAATGTTCGACATGCATGTGGATATGTTCTTGTTGCAGATATGTTTCTCTATTAAAGAATTTACTCTACTTTCCTGCTCGGTTCGACCTCAGCCTTACTGCAAATTCCAAGCGAATTAAAATTTTCATCACTAAGAGATATCATCACATAATGGTTCAGAAATTTCAAGATTAATTTGCAGGAAACTTTCAAACTATCCTCGTCTGCGAGGCTCTAATATATCTATATTTTTTTAAAAGAAAATGTGCCTCTAAAATATTCTTTTCTTTCAATATTCCATTCAATAGCATAAATTGCTTAATCTCAAAACCGCGCTTAATCTCAAAATTGACTATAAATGTATATAGACGTAGTAATGTATAAGTACTGTAAGTTAATGTTAGAATTAAGTAGCGAGAAGATGGTTAAATTTATATTTCTTTTAGTTCAAAAAAAATTTATATTTTTTTGGAAAAAATTATTTTTATTTCTCATTTGCCTTCATTCATTTCTTAGTTTAAAGTAGATCTCAGATAATCGGATCAGATTTGATGGGATTCGTTTTGTATCGAATCAATTTTTCGTTCTAGCATTTTTGGATATAGTTCGGATCGGATCGCATTTGATTCGATTCACTTCGGATTTATTTTCGATTTTGCATAATTCGAATCGGATTGATTTCAGATAAAAATCGGATGAATTTTTGCTTAAGATTGTATTAAATTCGGGTCGAATCATTTTGGATCTTTTCTTGATCAAAACCCTCACCACAGGATCCGTGTACAAGACATGGTTGATTATGGAGAAACGAAATATACCTATTAAAGAGCTTTACGAATTCTGAAAGATGGAGGTCCGAGATGCAATCAACACGCAGTCCTTGATGCAAGATCTGCGTCTCTAATCAGTCCACACGAACGCCCGATTGTCCAACAATCACCGGAGTCGTTACCAGCCGAAAACTGCCCTCAATCTCTCTCTCTCTAGCCTCTCTTGATGTAGAGCTGCTAAGGTTTTTGCTAAAAACGATTTTTGCAAAGATAACCCTAAAACAATACATCATCATGTATTTATAAGGAAAAGAGATTGGACTAAAACGCTAAATCGAATTGGGAAAGCGATCTTGACATCCATTTGCCAGACTTCATAGTCTAATAAGCTGTTATCGCAAGCAAAATCCTGATAGATTTGACTATAGCTATCGGTGAGAAAGTTTCATCATAGTCAATACCATGAATTTGCTTGAAACCTTTCGCCACTAGTCTTGCTTTGTAGGTCTGTAAATTTCCATCCATGTCAGTTTTCTTCTTGAAAACCCACTTGCACTATATGGGTTTTACCCCATCAGGTGGCGCAACCAAAGTCCATACTTAATTTTCATACATGGAATCCATCTCAAATTTCATGACCAGAATCTGGACTATTCATAGCATTCTTGTAGGTGAGAGGTTCATCATTATCTACAAGCATCACATCGTCACTTTGAGTTAGGAGAAATCTATAATATCTCTCTGGCTCATGACGAATCCATAATATATTGGTTTTGTATAATGTTGCATTGGTTTTAAATCATCATCGAACTTAAATAAATAGATGTTGTTAGTAAGTTTGTCAAAGTGCAGTTGAAACTTGATAAAAATATATTCAAATACGTAAAAAAATTTGATTAAATAAATATATTATTTGATAAAATAATATCTTCGTTAAATGCATAATTTTATAATTGAAGTAAATATCTTTATGATCAAATGAAATGTAAAATAACATTTAGCGAATCTTATGATATACAGTGTTAGTGTTGTACTTTATATTTTCAACTTCTAGCCTCATATAAGGAATAAGGTATTCCAATGTTTCTATTCAATCTCCCAGGGAAATCCTTTTCCCAATGGTCTTAACTCATCGTTCCTAGTCCTTATTCGGAAATTAGAAAAATCAAAGCTGGTAGGTGATTTTAGACCTATTAGCTTGTTGAACTCCACTGTCAAGATCTTTACAAAGATAATGGCTAACAGGCTTAGTTAAGTTCTAGAACATATCATTGATGACACCCAGTCAGCGTTCATCAAAGGTAGACAAGCGTGCGAAAGTATACTTTTGGCCTCCGAAGCATACCATTCAATTAAGTCGAAAAGGACAGTTGAGCTCATTCTAAAACTCGACTTTGAGAAGGCGTTTGACTCGGTAGATTGGAGGTTCTTGTTTGAACTTCTTCAGAAACTTGGTTTTGGGGAGAGATGTATATCTTGGTTAAATAATTATTTCAACTCGATCCGAGTTTCGATTCTCATTAATGGATCTCCTACTAAAGATTTCGTTCCCGGTCGAGGCCTACGTCAAGGTGATCCTCTAGCACCTCTATTGTACAATCTAGTGGCTGAGGTACTGAACTTGATGCTTAAAAAAGCAAGTGCAGTTGGTTTATTCAAAGGTGTTTCATTAGCAGATAGTGAGAAAGAGTTGACTCACCTACGATTCGCGGACGATACCATTTTATTCATAGAAGGCAATTTGGACGCCGTCAAGTCGGTGAAAAGGGTTTTACAATGCTTTCAAGTCCTATCGGGCTTGAAAATAAATTTTAACAAGAGCAGTTTATATACATGCAATTCTAATGTAGATATTGTCTCAGCTGCTGCAAGAATCCTTGGGTGTAAAGAGGGCTCCTGGCCCCTAATTTATTTAGGAGCTCCTATAGGCCTTTCTTCTAGGAGGAAAGTGTTTTGGGCCCCGTTGCTGAAAAAAATGAAAGAAAAGCTGGCTAGGTGGAAATCTGATTGCCTGAATAAAGCAGGTAAATTAGTTCTTTTGAAATCTTCACTGGATAGTATGCCTACCTTTTGGTTAAGCCTGTTCAAAGTTCCAGTTACGGTCAGAAAACAAATTGATCAAATTCGAAGGAACTTTTTCTGGGAGAAGAAGAGTAACTCTGTTCATCAAGCAAGGAGGTTACATTTAGTTAAATGGAATAAGCTTGTTCTACCTAAGAATAGAGGGGGACTAGGTATTGCAAACATTCAGTTGAAAAATACGGCACTCCTAAGTAAATGGTACTGTAAATGGTACCTTGAGAGGAACATGACATGGAATAAGCTATTAAGGGGTAAATATCACATGTCCATTCATGACCCTCTGGAAACAAGAAAGGATTGTGCAAACTCTTCTTATCTGATTTCGAGTATTTTGAGTGTGCTAAGTAGTAGTCCTGAGCCTAAGGTGTTAAAAGCTCACTTCAAATGGAGCATGGGGAATGGCTCTCAAGTTTTGTTTTGGACGGATAATTGGTTTGAGGAGGGTATATTAAGTGAGTTATTCCCCAAGTTGTACTCAATTTCATCCTGGAAAAATTCTTCGGTTCTGCATTTTGTAACATTGGCTATGGAAATTGATATTAGCAGCACAAGGATGTGGTCAAGATAACTCAGAGAATGGGAGAAAGAGGAAACGATAAAGTTACGGGAGATTATTTTAAAGGTCAGTTTCAAGGAAGGGAAAGGCCACCTGATTTGGTATCCTACTAGTAAACCATTCATGGCAAAAGATTGTTATGATCTGTCCAATGAGGTTGGTAATTGCCCTTCAAAAGCATATAATTGGTGTTGGAGTTTAAAGATCCCGCCAAAGGTGCAGATCTTTTTATGGCATCTGTTTTCAAACTCGTTACCTACAGCAGGTCTACTAAAGTCGAGATTAGGTGATTCTTTTACCACTTCTAGGTGTAGAAGGTGTGATAAGGAAATCGAATCTCAAGAACACATTTTCTGGGAATGTGGAAACGCTCGTTCGGTTTGGGCATTTTTAAGAGATTGGTGGGGTATTAATATATCAAAAGGCTTTTGCTGGAACTCTTTGAGAACCATAAAGAGCCCAAGTTTTAGAGCTGCTTGGGGCATTAATATCTCTGCTACAATGTGGACTCTGTGGCTCTTAAGAAATCAGGAAATTTTTGAGGGAAAGCAAACTGAAAAAAATACAATGAAAAATCTTGTACTATTTAGATCTCAAAAGTGGTGTGAAGACGTAAGTCTTCTGGGACGTACGAGATTTAATCTCTGGGCACTTAACCCGATTGGTTCAGTTTTGTAACATAACAAAGTAGCAAGATTGGCTCAGTTTGAACATGATACAGGTTTGTTAGATTATGTTGATGGCTCCTGGAGACTAGGGAGGAATGGGGAAGTCATTGCAGGAATTGGTGGCTACATACTTGACACTCAGGGAAATTTACTATTTATCTTTTCAGGCCCGTCAAAAGCTATATCCCCATTGTTAACAGAGTATGAAGCCATAACATTCCTAATAGAGAAGGTGGTAGGCAGCCAATGGAGAAATAATTTTCTAAAAATCTACTCTGACTGCTTGGATTTGGTAAATTATATTCAGAAATTAAAATTCTCTAAGCAGGTCCCATGGTTTGTTGATAAAAAACGGATCGAGAATTTAACGAATTCTAATCTCATAGTGGAAAAAATCAGTCATTTTTTAAACGATAAGGCTGATTCTCTAGCAGCTCAAGGGGTGAATAGAGAAAGTATCATTTTTGCCTGGTGCTAATGACTTGGCTTGGCTCGATTGATCCCCAGTTTCAATTAATTAGGAAAGCGAGTATCAGGCTGTGGTGGATTTGAAAGAGGTATCTGGTTTTGGATCTTCTACTGTCTTGATTCTTTTCCTTGGGTAGTGTTATGTGTTTCAAGTCCAATGTTATCTGTCTATCATATTTGAGGTGTTTGTTGTGTCTGTAGTATTTCGTATTATATGGGATATAGGGTAGCTGGTCTAGCTTTTTTGGGATGCTATCTTTCTTTTTGATGTAGTAGTTGTATGTCTTGTTTCTCAAATAATACTTTACCTTTCGCCGTTAAAAAAAAACAAAAAGTAAAAGTAAATCTCAATTTTTCGTATGGGTAATACACCGGATATGACCTATTACAAAATATTAGCTTAAATAAGAAAAAATTAATTTATTTGTCTTTCAGATATATGCCGTTTTTGGTTGAAGTGTTTGTACTATAAAATAAAATATAAATTATTTTGAAACTTACAATTTCAATTTTTTTTGATTCTTGTCCTTTTATCTGAATTTGATTAACGGGCATTAATCTTTGTTGACATGGATAAGAAAAAATAAAATAAAAATGAAAACACAGTCAAGCTGATATCCAATGTGGCAATACAGTCACATGATATTCTCACATGTTATAATTTAAAGAAATTTCTTAATGGTAAAATGAAAATGCAAAATGACATTTAGCAAATATTATAATCTATAATATTCAGTGTTATACTTTATTTTTTCATTTCAACAAAAGTTAATCTCAATTATTTATTTGTGCCGGCAATAGACCATAAATGACCTATTACAAAAAATTATTTTAAATAATAACCAAGTTCTATGTCATATCTTATCTTATATATATGCACTATATTGTTTGAAGGAAATATGTATATTTTTAATATTATTATTTTGCGAACACAGATACTCCCTCCGTCCCACCCATTTCTTTACATGTTTTCCATCTTGTTTGACACGCATTTTAAGGCGTCTATAAAGTATAGTTCCATAACTTATTTTTAAATTTTTCTTTTTTTGTATAAAAATAGGATTGTTCTATTTTTATACGAAAAAAGAAAATTTTAAAAATAAATTATGAAACTATACGTTTTAGGAGCGTTAAAATGCGTGCCGAGCCCCCGTCGCTATCATGTAAAGAAATGGTGGGACTGAGGGAGTATCTTTTTTCCTTATGTTTGGATTGTTAACGAGTTAGTTCTTTCAATATAAAATGAAGATAACGATGACATTTAATCGCAACTTACAATGTATTAAAGTTCGACTCCGTCAACGACATATCAAAATTTGACATTTGTGCTTATATTAATAATTTTAAGGTACAGACAGAGATTTGGGTATGAATCCAATCAATATATATATATCATTATTTCAATTGTTTAAATAATTTTTAGACTTTAATATAACTATATATATTGATATGGGCTAAAAGTAAGCCCTAAAGACACATTTAATATGACATTAATTAGACCCGGAATGGTCCAAACGTGGGGCCCACCAGATGGGCCCAATCCCTATCTATAATATTAATTTCGTAATTAATATTAGGGGTAATAAACAGCTCAGCAAATAAGAGTCAAACAAGGATATTACTCTTGCCTGACTTAGCCTCCAAGATACCTATTCCAACATGGAAACTGACTCCTACAAGGAAGGAGTCTAGAACCTTCCTTGAGGCGGTGACTTGCCCACCAAGTCACCTAACCCTACTACGATTCTAAGGCTTCTCAGCCTATATAAAGGGTCAGACCCCTCATCCTAGAACTACGTTTTTGGCTTGATCCTTGATATACATCAAGGTACGTAGGCATCTCGCAAAGGCAGATACAGCTACGAGTACGAGAACAGCCATTAAAGCTCGAAGCTCACGAACCCTAGCCGTCATTAATCATAACCTAGTTTTTATTCCACAACATTTGGCGCCGTCTGTGGGAAGAAAACATCAACCATGGTTCAAACACGAAGAACTGCACCAAGCACTACAGAGCCAATCACAACCGAGGCTCTACCTCTCAACTCTGCTCCGCCTATCACTGAACAAGTACCTCCGACATCCGGGACTATCGTTCCGTATCAAGTTTCTCAACCCCTAGGGACGACTTCCCATGTTGAGAGTACGCTACCTCCGATCGTCCACACAAATCCAGGGACTAACCCCCTCCAGGTGGGGGTTTCTTCCTTGATTGTAGATCCCAACAACCCTCCACAAGGGGTTCAGATCCACACTACGGATCTTCCCATAAATACCAACCCAATGTATGGGCTACCCAATTACCCCCCTGTTCGAGAACCTGGACCGAGCAGTCATGCTTTGCAGATCCGAGATTGGGAGTATCTAGACTACTCCAGCCTCTATACTACTGATTCGACATCTGAGGATGACGATGATGACCGTGACGAAGCCCCAAGGATGTGACGCGCTAGTAGAGAACCTCGAAGGAGGGCCCGAAGAATCCATGATGGACCTCCACAAATGACTGAGGAAAGGATCAAAGCTCATGAGGCTGAGATCCAAAGGCTAAAAGATGACGCCGCCAGGAAGCAAGCAAGGCAAAGTCAAAGTCTCCTTCGACCTCCTCCAATCGCAGGAAGGGTTCCCGTCATAGATCTGGAGAGGCCGTCTAGGAGACGAAGAAGGGCCGACACCCCAATTGAAAGTGCAACAAGGGTGGAAACCCCCAGAAACAACCCCAAGGATCTAATGCCACTAGATTTTGATGATCCAACACTTCCGTTCACTGAGGAGGTGATAAATGCCCGCATCTCAAAGAAATTCAAGACGCCGACGATCAAGGCCTATGATGGAACAGGCGATCCTGAAACTCATGTCAGGACGTTCTCAGCCGCATTACTGCTTCAACCTGCAAGTGACGCCTTAAAGTGTAGGGCGTTCCCTCAAACCTTGTCGGGTATGGCTCAAAGGTGTTATAACAGGCTACCTGCAACTTCGGTTGGCTTTTTCAAGGAGTTGAAGAATTCCTTTGTTAGCCAATTCATTAGTGGAAGAGTTCATAAAAAAAGTTCTGCATTCCTCATGTATGTGGTGCAGGGGAAGAACAAGAATCTAAGGGATTACCTCAAGCGATTCACCAAGGAGACATTGAATATTACAGATCTGGAGAATAAAGTGGCCATGGTAGCCTTGGAACACGAAACCACTGATCCTTTCTTCAAGAGGTCTTTGGCAAAGCATCCTCCTGAGAACATGGCCGAGCTCCAACGAAGGGCCGACAAGTATATCAAGGCAGAGGATAGCATGAAAAAAGAAGCTGCTAGAGGCAATGACAAGGGCTCCAATGACTTTAAGAAACGAAAGCAAGAACAAGAGTATGATGCTAGGGACAGGTATCCCTGGACTAGCAAGGATTCTGAATCACTATCAAAGAAGAGTTTGGGACCAAGATTCAACGACTATGCAAGACTGAATGCTCCTAGGAGTTAGATCTTGTTAGATATTGGGAAAGACAAAGATTTTTTATGGCCGAAGCCACTTAGGGGTGATACCGCAAAGAGAAACAAGGATCAGTACTGTAGATTCCACCGCGATGGGGGGCATGATACAGATGATTGTAGTCAGTTGAAGGATGTGATTGAATTCTTGATCTGAAAAGGAAAGCTGAACAAATTCACTAAGGGTGATGATCGTGGAACTCAAAGGAGGGATTATGATAGAAGAGACAATGGTAGAAGGGATGACGATCGAGATCGAGATCGTAACCCACAACCCCGAGGGCCAGTTATTAACATGATTTGGGGAGGCCCAACAGCGGTCGGTACAACCCGAAACTCTCGGAAGGCGTACGCCAGAGAAGTGATGCACATCATGGGAGAAGCCCCGAAGCGTGCCAGGACTGAGATAACAATTGGTTTTGATGACTCAGACCTCGAAGGGGTGAAGTTTCCCCATGACGACCCGTTGATCATAACCCCTGTGATTGGGAACTCGGAAGTGAACGAGTCTTGATAGACAATGGAGCTTCTGTTGATATTTTGTTTCATGACACGTTTATAAAGATGGGGTACACCGACTCTTAGTTGACCCCAACCAACATGCCAATTTATGGATTCAGCGGAGTAGGATCTAAAGTTGAAGGGACTATTCAATTGCCTATGACTATTGGACAGGAGCCCAAGAAGGCCACTCAGATGTTGAACTTCTTGGTAATCAAGGCGGTTTCAACGTACAACGCTATCCTCGGAAGGGTTGGACTTCATGCATTCAAGGCTGTTGCCTCAACTTATCATATGAAGATCAAGTTCCCAACCCGGAATGGTGTTGGAGAACATAAAGGCAATCAAAAGATGGCACGAAGCTGTTATGTAGCTGCATTAAGGCCTGACGGAGTCGGGGGCAGGTCCTTTCGATTGAAGACATGGACATCCGCAGTGATAAGGAACACCAAGAAAGTCCAGAAGAGGACATCACATATAAGCCTCGAACAGCCATCAAGGCTAAGGCGTCAACTGACTTCGTGGTTGAATGTAACATTGGCAACCAAGAAGTCGGGGGGCAGGAGATAGTACCCCAAGAAGAAAGTGAACTTCAGAAGAAGAATGAGGAGACTAGAAGGAGTAGTAGGTGCTCTATTTTGATGGAGCATCAAAAACAAAATCAAGCAATGAAGGCCTAAAGCCCCGAGGGGTTCAAATTATCCTATTAGGACTTAGCTTCATATTTATATAGTAGAAGTGGAATTAAGGTTCGATGAAACCACTGCAGAGCATGTTGCTCCGAGTAGGTAAAGATTGAACCCATTCCAAGTTATTAATGCAAGTTTGCTTTTCGTTCTATGATTTTATTTGTGTGCCAAGCACCTGATGTGTGCAAGTCAAAGATGACCAAGTACCGAAAATAAAAGAATACACGAATGGAAACAAATAAATGCATAAATAAAAACCCTGAAAGGTTGAATGTTAGGTTACAACACAACCAAATAAGAGTTTAAGTCCTTGAATGACCCTGGATACGAGACAAGATGAACAATTACGCCACATATGGCCGCTTAAGCCATGCAAGGTTAACAACAGACCTTGAAACTCAGCCAAGGATCAGGAAGTCCAGGGGCATCCTTGATTAAGACCAGGGAGTCCAAGAAAACCAAGAAGGTCCGGCAACTAACTTTGAAACTTGTATTCATATCTCTGAGCAAGGCATGATGCCCTTGTTCCCATGAAGGGCTAATCCAAAGTGCCTTTAACTCCCTTGTTAAACTACTCCACCGTTTAAAAGGTTACGTATATTGAAGTTTCTCTGAAGGAACCCTTGAAAGGCAGGTTGACAGCATTCTTACAAGAGAATAACGATGTGTTTGCATTGGACAACAGCTGATATGCCAGGGATTGATCCCCAACTCATAACTCACAAGTTGAATATCGATCCCAAGAGGAAGACAATAAAGCAGAAGAAGAGGAACTTCGCTCCTGAAAGGCAAGAGGCCATTAAGAAAGAAGTCGATAAGCTCTTGGAAGCTGGTTTTATCGAGGAGATTCAGTTCCCAGAATGGTTAGCTAACCCGGTAATGGTCAAGAAGGCAAATGGAAAGTGGAGGATGTGTATAGATTTCACCGATTTG
This sequence comes from Kitagawia praeruptora, assembly GCA_037693485.1. Classification (NCBI taxonomy): domain Eukaryota; kingdom Viridiplantae; phylum Streptophyta; class Magnoliopsida; order Apiales; family Apiaceae; genus Kitagawia; species Kitagawia praeruptora. Next base: position 37,693,820 of record CM075353.1, on the reverse strand, counting down.
AATGATGCACGTCCAAAGGATTGTTTTCCCCTCCCAAGGATAGACATGTTGATAGATACCACTGCTGGACATGAGATGTTGAGCTTCATGGACGGGTTCAGTGGCTACAATCAGATTAAGATGCACAAGGATGACATCCCAAAGGTATCTTTCATAACTAACTTTGGTGTTTTTTGTTATCTCGTTATGGCTTTTGGTCTAAAGAATGCAGGACCAACTTACCAACGACTGGTAAATAAGATATTTGCCCATCTAATTGGAAAAACCATGGAGGTCTATGTTGATGACATGTTAGTCAAGAGCCTTTGCCAGGCAGATCACATTAAGCACCTCAGAGAGGCATTCGAAGTGCCGAGGCACCACAAGATGATGTTGAATCCAGCCAAGTGTGCTTTTGGTGTTGGATCAGGAAAGTTTCTGGGATTGATGGTTTCGAAAAGAGGCATAGAGGCCAATCCTGATAAGATCAAAGCAATCTTGGACATGGAACCACCCCGCTCTATACGAGATGTACAGAAGCTAACTAGTCGAGTTGCGGCCCTAGGAAGATTCATCTCCAAGTCTGGTGATAAGTGCTTGCCTTTCTTTCAGGCCCTGAAAAAAGTGAAAAATTTTGAGTGGACTACAGAAAGCCAAGAGGCCTTTGAGCAGCTGAAGAAGTACATGGCTGAAGCCCCGTTGTTGGCCAAACCAAGTCCCGGGGAGACTCTCTACCTATACCTGGCGGTATCTGAACAAGCATTGAGTGCTGCCCTTGTTCGAGAAGAGAAAAAGGTTCAAAAACCTATCTATTATGTGAGCAAGGTTTTTGCATGGGGCTGAGTTGAATTATTCGACTATAGAGAAATTTGCATTGGCATTATTAACAGCCTCGAGGAAGCTACGGCCATACTTCCAGTTGCACAAAATTGAAGTCCTGACGGACCAGCAGTTAAGGAACATATTGCATAGCCCAAAAGCCAGTGGACGGCTAATCAAATGGGCTGTAGAGCTTGGAGAATTTGATATCAAGTATAAGCCTCGGACAGCCATCAAGGCTCAGGCATTGGCTGACTTCGTGGTTGAATGCACCATTGGCAACCAAGAAGTCGGGGGGCAGGAGATAATAACCACCCCTAGGAGTGAAGATAAGGATGAAGAACTTAAAACTGATCAGAAGGAATATTGGGTGCTCTATTTTGATGGAGCATCAAAAACAAAATCTAGTGGTGCAGGTTTGGTTTTGCAAATCCCCGATGGGATCACAGTTGAGTATGCTTTGAAGTTGGATTTTCCTACTACCAACAATGAGGCTGAGTATGAAGCATTGATAGCCGGATTGGGCTTGGCTAGAGTCATGAGGGTCAAGAACCTTAAAGTGTGTGAAGATTCAAGACTGGTAGTCTCGCAAGTGAATGGCGAGTTTGAAGCCAAGGGTGAAACTATGGCAAAATACTTGAGAGTAGTAAAAGCTGTTATGACTCAATTCGAGGAATGCTATGTTGAACACGTTCCGAGAGAAGAGAACGTTAAGGCCGATGCCTTGTCTAAATTTGCTTCTTCTGAAATTGAGAACTATGCAGGGAGTGTTTACTTCCAGGTCCTGAAGGCCCCGACCGTCAACTCTAAGTTGGTGGCACCTATTGATGTAGGAAGTTGCTGGATTGATCCTATCAAAGCTCACCTCGAAACTGGATGGCTCCCTGACAATGCCCTGGAGGCACGAAAGCTGTCAGTAAGAGCGACAACATACGCCTTGATCGAAGGCCTCCTGTACAAGTGATCGTTTGTTATCCCATACTTAAAGTGTTTGAGGCCCCAAGAGGCAAGAGAAGCATTGGAAGAAGTTTATGAAGGGATATGTGGGCAGCACTTGGGGGGCAGGGCCCTGGCTCACAAAATAACCCGTCTGGGATTCTATTGGCCTGAGATGCTGGCCGATGCACAGAATTATGTCAAGAAGTGTGATAGGTGCCAGAAGCACGCTCCAATTGTAAGGCAGCCGCCTGAAATGTTAACGTTAGTCAATTCTCCCATCCCGTTTGCAATGTGGGGGATGGATATACTAGGTCCTTTCCCTATGGCTTCGGCACAGAGGAAGTTTCTGATAGTCGCCATTGACTACTTCACCAAGTGGATTGAGGCTAAGCCTCTAGCCAAGATAACCACCAAACAAGTTGCCCAGTTCTTTTGGGAGAACATAATTTGTAGATATGGGATCCCGCGAATCCTTGTGACGGATAAGGGGACGAAGTTCAACAATGAGGAGTTCAAAAAGTACTGTGAGGAAAACGCTATTGAGCTTCGATTTACTTCAGTAGCACACCCGCAAGCTAATGGATAGGCCGAGGTAGCCAATCGAATCATCCTTGATGGACTAAAGAAAAGGGTCGAACGTTCAAGGAATACCTGGGTGATAACTAGAGCAACCCCGTTTTTGCTGGCTTATGGAGCCGAGGTAGTTGTACCCCTTAGAGATTACACATGCATCGCCAAGAGTGGAAGCATATGATCCCGAGACCAATGAAGAAGGCGTGAGGCTCGCCCTCGATCTGATTGACGAGGTTAGGGGTGAAGCGAATGCTAGAAACGCAGAGCATCAGAAGAGAGCATCTTTCAACTGCAACGAAAGGGTTAAGGAGAAGTTCTTTCGACAAGACAACTGGACTCTGAGAAAGATAGAGGCCTCCAGAGTTGGCCAGAAGGGAAGACTATCCCCCAATTGGGAAGGGTCGTATCGAGTCAGGAAGACACCAGGACGAGGATCCTACAAGTTGGAAATCTGGGATAATGAACACATTTCAAGACTAAGGATTGAAGCCTTGAACTTCAAATCTCAACACAACATTAATTGAGCCTTGATGGCCAACAAGGTTGTCCGCCTCCAATCAAGCTTGTCGTATGGATTCAAAGCATGGAACTAAGAGACGTCGGTCAAGTTGAAACATAAGCAAAGTTCTATGAGTATCAGAGAAAGGTTGGAAACCTAGAATCAAGATAAAGGATTGAAAACCAACCAAGACATACCATTCCTGAGGCGCTAAGGAGAAAGTGGACTTCCTGAACAATCGACCGAGAAGTAAGACCTCCCACATATGAAACAAGGGGGGCAAGAACTAAAGAACCTCATCTCAAGGTCAACATCTTAGAATGAGAATCATGGGTTGGTGATAACCTTAAAACCAAGGATTCAGCAAACAAGTTAAGGCCCGGAAGGTCACGAGGACTAAGAAACAAGTCATTTGAATTCAAGGTTCATGAAACCTTTCAAGGCATGGCAAACACCTCCTCTTGACCTGAAACCTCGCGATTGGTGGTCCATAACACCCCCAACTTGATAAATGTGTTGGTAGTTGATTAAGAATACTTATTAGAAAAGATATTAAGAAAGGTTGATACCTCGATTTGGAAATTGAAAAATCAACTTGGGATCCTGGGTCTTTGATCCAGAACACCGACGTTGAACCGGAGAACATCAACCTCGAATCCTAGGATGAGAAACACGAAAGGTTAGCCATGAAGGCCAAGATTAGCCATGAAGGCCAAGGTTAGCTATGAAGGCCAAGATTAGCCATGAAGGCCAAGATTAGCTATGAAGGCCAAACTTGAGGAGGTCGTCATGAATCTCCAATCAAGATCCAAAGATTGAAACTTCAAGTCAAAACTCGAAGACCAATCTGAAATATTGGATCTTCGATCTAAAACTATCTATTACAGACGGAAGGAACCGTTATAATTCATACAGCCAGAGAAGAAACAACGGATATAATCGCTGGAGCTGCAAAACAAGTGACTTCTGAAAAGCTAAGTACGTTTAAGGAATTAATTAAGGAGATCAACCATAATCACAAGATTAGCAGTGCTAATCATAAGTTAAGGAGTAATATCGTCAGAAGTCCCGAAGGACCAAACTGACAATTAAAGATCAAGATCAATGTTCTTGATCCTAAGGATCACGGATGATTCTAAGTCCTAGATCCCTGACGACTCAAGATCAAGATCGAGTTTCTTGATCCTTGAGACAACAAAGTCATGAATGACCAAAATAGTGACTTGAGATCAAGATCAAGGTTCTTGATCCTCAAGATCACGAATGATTTTCACGTCCGGGTCGAGAAGCAATCGACCACGGCGCACGAGGGGCCGCAGCCGACCAGGTCCCGGAAGACCAGGTCCCGGCCGACCAGCTCCCATGGAGGGGGTCCAGCCGACCAGGTGCTGGACCTGGATCAGGCCGGTCTAGGTTCAGTAGTTGGTCCTGGATCCCGGTCTAGGTTCAGTACTTGGTCCTGGATCCCGACTTTTTCCACAAGTGATTTCGGACATGGTTCTCGACTTTTTCAGCAAATCTCGGATGATTGCCAATGCTAAAGAGAGGCCAAGATTAGCCATGAAGGCCAAGATTAATCATAAAGGCCAGAGTTAGCCATGAAATCACGAACGACCAAACTGACGGTTCGTAATCAAGATCAAGATTCTTGATCCTTAGGGTCATGGATGGTTCCTAATCCTAGATCCATACTCTCTTTTAAAATTATGAAGGAGTCTAAGTTCAGGTTTTTAAGGCCAGCTTCTGACTAACCAGCCCCGGAAGAGGGATTCCAGCCGACCAGGTCCCGGAGGACCAGGTCCCGGCCGACCAGCTCCCCCGGAGGAGGTCCAGCTGACCAGGTCCCGGAGGACCAGGTCCCGGCCGACCAGCTCCCTTGGAGGGGGTCCAGCCGACCAGGTCCTGAACCTGGATCCGGCCGATCTAGGTTCAGTACTTGGTCCTGGATCCCGACTTTTTCAGTGAACTTTGAATAGTTCGCAAACCTAAATCTCGACTTTTTCATCGAATCTTGGATGATTGTCGATGCAAAAGCCATGAAGGCCAAGGTTAGCCATGAGGGCCAAGGTTATCCATGAAGTCACGAATGACCAAACTGATGACTAAAGATCAAGATCAAGGTTCTTGATCCTTAGGATCACGGATAATTCTAAGTCCTAGATCCCAGACGACTAAAGATCAAGATCAAGTTTTTTGATCCTTAAGACAGCGAAGTCATGAATAACCAAAATGGTACCTAGCTAGCCGAGAACCAGCCGACCAGGTCCCGGCCGACCAGGTCCCGGCCGACCAGCTCCCACGGAGGAGGGCCAGCCGACCAGGTCCCGGCCGACCAGGTCCCGGCCGACCAGCTCCTATTAAGGGGGTCCAGCCGACCAGGTCCTGACCCTGGATCCGGCTGGTCTAGGGTTAGCTCTTGGTCCTGGATCCCAACTTTTTTCAGCGAACCTCGAATAGTTTTCTGACCTAGATCTCGACTTTTTCAGCGAATCTCGTATGATTTTCAGTGCTAAAAAGAAGTCGAGATTAGCACAGATTAGTGCCGATTAGCACCGTTTAGTGCTGTTTAAGCACTGTTTAGTGCCTGTTAGCACAGGTTAGTGCCGGTTAGCACTGTTTAGCGCCGATTAGTGCCGTTAGTGCCATTTTATGCCATTTAACATTGTTTAACGCTGTTTAAACGTTGCTTAAGGCTTATTAGCGCTGTCTAGTGCCATTTAACACCGTTTAGTGCCGTTCAACATCGTCGTAAATGCGTCGGTCGCTCCACGCTTTACATTAAGATGATATAGTTGAAAATACTCACGTAAGAGTAATAAACCCTGACCCAAGTCTCGAATAAGGCCGTTATAACTTCAAGGAAAACCTGATCAGTTTTCCTAGAAGTTGGGGGGCAAATGATATGGGCTAAAAGTAAGCCCTAAAGACACATTTAATATGGCATTAATTAGACCCGGAATGGTCCAAACGTGGGGCCCACCAGATGGGCCCAATCCCTATCTATAATATTAATTTCGTAATTAATATTAGGGGTAATAAACAGCTCAGCAAATAAGAGTCAAACAAGGATATTACTCTTGCCTGACTTAGCCTCCAAGATACCTATTCCAACATGGAAACTGACTCCTACAAGGAAGGAGTCTAGAACCTTCCTTGAGGCGGTGACTTGCCCACCAAGTCACCTAACCCTACTACGATTCTAAGGCTTCTCAGCCTATATAAAGGGTCAGACCCCTCATCCTAGAACTACGTTTTTGGCTTGATCCTTGATATACATCAAGGTACGTAGGCATCTCGCAAAGGCAGATACAGCTACGAGTACGAGAACAGCCATTAAAGCTCGAAGCTCACGAACCCTAGCCGTCATTAATCATAACCTAGTTTTTATTCCACAACATATATATATATATATATATATATATATATATATATATATATATATATATATATATATATATAGGGCGCTGCTTAAATGAGACCCCTCTTATAATGAGACCCTCTCTTATAATGAGTCCCCCTCATATTTCTTTTATTTTAAAGGGCCCCGCCAGGGGCACCCAATACGAAAAATGCTTATAATTATATCCTCTATCCATTCATAAAAAAAAAATTAAAAAAAAATTTAAAAAAATAAAAAAACTGGGTGCCACGTCATCATTTTTTTTTGAAAAAAAAATATTTTTTTTAATTTTTTTTTTTGATGAATGAATAGAGAGTAGAATTATAAGATTTTTTCGTATTAGGTGCCCCTGGCGGGGCCCTTTAAAATAGATGAAATATGAGGGGGACTGATTATAAGAGAGGGTCTCATTATAAGAGGGGTCTCATTTGAGCACCTCCCTATATATATATATATATATATATATATATATATATATATATATATATATATATATAGGGTCTTGTTCTAATAGAAACTAACTTAGAATAGAAACTAGAAACTAAACCTAAATTAAATATTTCAAGCTAATCTAATGACCAAATTAGGGGTACTCCAATACAAAAAACGTTTAAAATTATTGGCTCTATTCAACAAAAATATTAAAAAAAATAAAAAAAGTTACTGTTCACGTGATGACGTGGCACGTGAACAGTAACTTTTTATTTTATTTTTTTTTATATATTTTTTTAATAGAGCCAAGAATTTTATAAGTTTTTTGTTAAGGTGCCCCTAGCGGGACCATTAAAATAAATGAAATATAATTTATTTAGTGTAGGTTTCTAGTTTTTATTCTAAGGTTGGTTTCTATTTGAACGCTAGCCTATATATATATATGCCAATTTTCTACAACCAATTTTCATGAGCTTTCTACAACCAATTTTCTACAGCTTTTCACATATTTTTGTAGAATTTAACATCATAATTTTCATTCGTGTCGAAGTTATTTGCAGCTATCTTGATAAAAATGATATATACTTTTTCGAATTATAATTAAGCAATAGAAAAAACATTGTTGGAACAAAACACGTTTTCAATTCTCTAAAGTTTAGAAAATCGTTATTATATATTATCATACTGATCCATTATAATATAAAAGTTGTAAAAATGAGGTTGGAGATATTCTTAAATATCAATTTTTTTTTCTATGATCTCATTTATAAACTCTTATCACAGCAAGTTTGCATCCTTGCAGTTAATATTTTTTTGGTTATTCATTTTTTTTTGTATAAGAATCTAATTTCCGAAAAAAGGAGCATCAATATTAGATAAGTTTATAGCATGAGAATATTTATTGATTGGATAATTCTTGATTCGGGTATTTTTGGATATTTTTATTTTCGAATTTATATCAAATCATTTATATTCGATTCGGATAATTTTATTCGGGTTTGATCGGTTTCTGATCATTATCGATTCTAATATTTCGGATTATTTTTCGTTAATTTTTCAGTTCATGTAATTTTTAGATCTGATCAAATCGATTTTCGAATCGTTATCGAATTTGTCTATTGTTAGAAATGATTGATGAGAACAGTGTTTGGAAGCTAAAGTCAGAAAACAGAGTTTAGCTGGAAGCAGTCAGAGTTTGATTAAACACTGACTGGAAGCGCAAACAGAGTTTGTTAAACTCTGTAGCGGTATTGTCTGAAGAGTCAACAGTGTTTGAAGATTGATAAATATGGAAGCAATATCTTTGAATATTGGAAAGCTGTCAAAGAGATTGAGTTGACTTGGAAGACTAAGCAATCGTGATTGATATCAATTGTATAGCTTGATTTTAGGAGTATCAGTTGCTGATTGTACGAAGCTGTATGTTCTATAAATACAGTTAGGTTAACCCTAGAAGGGTAGTCGAACATTGAGAAATCTTTCGATTGTAACCTAAGCAGCTCTCTGTGATATTTACATCACTGAGAGAGGAATTATTAATTCCAAACAGTTTTTAATTGTTAAACAGTGTGTTCTTGTTAAGTTACTCATACAGTATTTGATTGCTTATTGTGTATTCGACCTAACAAGTGGTATCAGAGCCAAATCTGTTATTTTATTACAGCTAAAGATCCAAACACAATAGTAATCAATGGCAGAGATACCTCCACCAAATGAGAAAGCTCCTACTACTGTTAGTAGGTATGAAACAATAAGGGTTCCTATACTTAGGCCATCAGAGTATGCAATTTGGAAGGTGAAAATGACCATGTTTCTGGAGGCTACAGATCCAGAATACCTTGATAGAATATATGAAGGTCCTCACAAACCAACAAAATTATCTGCTGCTGCTGCTGGTGAGGAATCAAAGGTCATTCCAAAGGAAAAGAAAGATCTAACTGCTGAGGATCTTTCATCTATTGCAAAGGATGCAAAAGTGAGACATTTACTTCACAGTGCATTAGACAATGTTATGTCTAATAAAGTGATTAATTGCACAACTGCAAAGGAAATATGGGATGCACTTGAGGTTAGGTGTCAAGGAACTCCTGCAATCAAGAAAAACAGAAGAAACATACTCACTCAGGAGTATGAGCACTTTGAGGCAAAGCCTGATGAAACCATGACAGAAACATTTGACAGATTCTGTAAACTGCTCAATGATTTGTCATTGGTTAACAAAGAGTATGATTTAGAAGACTCAAATCTCAAGTTTCTTCTTTCTCTACCTGAAAAGTGGGATGTGAAAACAACCACTATTAGAGATAATTATGAACTTGGTGAAACAGAGATTGATGAAATTTATGGGCTGCTCAAAACCCATGAATTGGAATTGGAGCAGAGAAACAAAAGATCAAGTAGAAAGTCAAAATCTGTTGCACTCAAGGTTGAGGAGAAACCATCAAAGAAGGAGGCATCAAGGAGAAAGGAAAAAGGGAAAGCCTTAGTCATCCATTCAGAGAATGAGTCATCAAACACTGATGTTGACTCAAACACTGATGGATCATCTGATTCTGAAGATGATGAAGAGATGATGCAAATGGCTGCTTTGATGGTAAAGACCTTCAAGAAGATGGGATACAAGAACTTCAAGAAGGGAAAGAGATTCTCCAGGGACTACTCAAAGTCTGATAAGAAGAATTTCAAGAAAGCTGAGGGAAAGGACTTCAAATCTGGCAAGAAAGAAAAGTCTGAAATTCAATGCTACAAGTGTAAGGAGATGGGTCACTATGCTCCTGAGTGCAAGAAGGGTAAAACTGAAAAGGCACTCTACACCAAAGGCAGAGATTGGGCAGACACTTCAGATTCAGATGAGGAAGTCAACTATGCTCTCATGGCTACTACTCAGACTGAAAATGATGATCTCAAGGTACCTCCAACTACTTATGCTTATAACACTGATAATATAACTGAACTGAGAATTTATCTTAAGGCATTGCATATCAGTTATAGGGATCAGACTTTAGAAAATGAGAGGATAAAGTCTGAATGTTCTCAACTCAAAGAAAGAAATAAACTTGTTGAGGAACAGCTAGAGAACATGAATAAAATTCAGAAAGAGAGAGATGATGCAGTGTTTATTGAACAAGAGTTGCTAGGTAAGTGTAAGCAACTAGAATCAGAATTGGAGGATACTAAACACATCATTAAAACTTGGACACACTCTGGTAAAGACACTCAAGAAGTGTTTCAGTCAGATACAGTAGGTCTAGGTTACTCTGTAGGAGATGAACTTAGATTTGAAAATCAGGTAAAGGTTAGACCACATTGTTCATCTGAGGGTAATGTCATGGGAACAGGTGGACCTAAGACTGAAGCACAGAAAAAGGCTGTTAAGGAGTCATATGCTAAAACTTTTGTTAAAGAGGCTAACATTGGTTTAATGACAGATAAACAACTCAAGCATAAGCTTAAGGAGATAAAATCTGTCAACAAACAGAGATTGCCTAAGAAAAACAAAAATGGAAAAGTAGGCATCACATCAGGAATTAAGCCAATGCTTGCTTCATTAGCTCCTAGAAAAACATGCTTTAATTGTGGTAGCACTAATCATCTTGCTAGTTTCTGCAGTAAGAATAAGAACATTAATTCTTTGCCCTCTAAAACTGCAGTTAAAAATGATTATGTGAGAACTAGACCACAGACTTTATGCAAACACTGTGGAAGTACTTGGCATTCTATTTACACTTGCAGAGATTATCATGCTATTTACTATAATTACTATGAACCCAAGCCAAATTTGAAATGGGTTAAAGTAAACTCTGCAAATGTAAATTCTGAAAAAGTTAGCTTAAACTCTGTTAATGAAAATTCCGCTGAAAAAGCTAACAGATTTAAGAAAGCCAAAGGATCCAAGCAAGTCTGGATCCTTAAAACTAATAATCATTGATTGTTTGTGATTGCAGGGCACCAGGGTTAGTACCCTAGTCGTGGACAGTGGATGTTCAGGACACATGACAGGAAATAAAGCCCTGCTATCAGAGTTTGAGGAGAAGGCTGGCCCAGAAGTTTCCTATGGAGATGGCAACATAGGACATACACTGGGATATGGCAATATTAATCTTGGAAATGTCATCATCACAAATGTAGCTCTTGTTCCAGGACTCAAGCATGATTTGCTATCTGTGAGTCAAATCTGTGACAGAGGATATCATGTGGATTTTCAGCCTGAATATTGTCAAGTGATCAGTAAATCTACAGGGAAAGTTGCTCTAGTTGGAAACAGACACAATAACATCTATGCAATCAAATTGTCAACAAACACTGATGGCAAAGCAGTGTGTCTGTCTACAAGAATGTCCAGTGAAGAGAGTTGGAAATGGCACAAGAAACTCTCTCATTTGAACCTGAACTACATCAATGAGCTAATCAAGAATGATCTTGTAAAAGGTCTACTAAAGTCCTTGTTGAATGTAGAAGGACTGTGTGATTCTTGTCAAAAGGCCAAACAGAGAAAAACATCTTTCAAAAGCAAATCTGAGTCTTCAATTGCTGATCCTTATCATCTACTACATGTTGATCTTTTTGGTCCAGTGAATGTGATGTCTCTTGGAAAGAAGAAATATGCATTAGTCATTGTTGATGAATATACCAGATTCACATGGGTATATTTTCTTGCAAAGAAGGATGAAACTGCATTAACACTGACAGAACATGTAATTCAACTGGAAAAAGGGTCAGAGCATCAAGTGAAGATAATCAGAAGTGACAATGGAACTGAGTTCAGGAATTCATCAATGGAAGAATTTTGCAAGAGTAAAGGGATAAAACAAGAGTTTTCTGCACCTGGTACTCCACAACAAAATGGTGTAGTGGAGAGGAAGAACAGAACCTTGATAGAAGCTGCCAGAACCATGCTAGATGAAGCAAAGTTGCCAACATATTTCTGGGCAGAAGCAGTTCAAACTGCTTGTTTTACTCAAAATGCAACACTGATCAACAAGCATGGTAAAACACCATATGAAATGGTGAAGAAGAAAAAGCCAAATCTAAAATATTTTCATATTTTTGGATGCAAGTGCTTTGTGTTGAAGACTCATCCTGAACAGTTGACCAAGTTTGACCTAAAGGCAGATGAAGGAATTTTTGTTGGCTATCCACTGTCAACAAAGGCATTCAGAGTTTATAATCTGAGAACTAGAGTGATCATGGAATCAATTCATGTGTCATTTGATGACAAGAAAATAACTGGACTTGAAGATGTAAATGAACATGATCAACTGCATTTTGAAAATGAAGATTTATTCTCTGAAAAAGTAAACTCTGATAAGACTAATGTGTCAAACTCTGTTGAACTAAACTCTGAACCTCTACTGGTAAATACTGAAGAAACTATTCAATCAGAAACAAGGGAAGAACCAGTTGAGGGGGAGCATGAAGAATCACAACAAAGTGAAAATTCAAACACTGATAGTGACTCAAATGATAACTCTGAATCAAACACTGTTGATTCAAACTCTGATCATTCAAATTCTGAGCAGTCACATTCAGGGGGAGCATCTGAAATTGAAGAAAGACACCAGGAAAATCAGGAGAGCATGGATCAAGGGGGAGGATCACATGATGACAGAAGCAATCTGCCTTCTGCAAGAAAATGGACTAAATCTCACACACCTGATTTGATTATTGGTGATCCAGATGCAAAAGTAAGGACAAGAAGTGCAACAACAAATGAATGTCTTTTTCATGCATTCTTGTCACAATCTGAGCCAAAGAAAGTGGAAGAAGCTCTTAAAGATGCTGACTGGATAACAGCAATGCAAGAAGAGCTAAATGAATTTGAAAGAAATGAAGTGTGGACACTTGTACCAAGGCCCAAGAACAGATCCATTGTTGGTACTAAATGGGTTTTCAGGAATAAAACTGACAGTGAGGGTGTTATCACAAGGAACAAGGCAAGACTGGTTGCAAAAGGCTACTCACAACAGGAAGGAATTGACTATGATGAAACATTTGCACCAGTGGCTAGATTGGAGGCAATCAGGATTTTTCTAGCATATGCCTCCCACATGAAATTCAAAGTGTTTCAGATGGATGTGAAAAGTGCATTTTTGAATGGAAAACTTGAAGAAGAAGTGTTTGTGGAACAACCACCAGGGTTTGTAGATCCAAAATATCCAGATTATGTCTACAGGTTAGACAAGGCACTCTATGGACTTAAGCAGGCACCAAGGGCATGGTATGAAACCCTTGCCAAATTTCTACTAGAAAGTGGATTTAACAGAGGTACTATTGACAAAACTCTGTTTTACTTCCAAAATGGTAGTGACTTGCTTTTAGTTCAGATATATGTGGATGACATTATTTTTGGGTCTACTAATGATAAACTCTGTAAGAAGTTTGCCAAACTCATGCAGTCAAGATATCAAATGAGTATGATGGGAGAGCTTAGTTATTTTCTAGGCCTACAGGTGAAGCAAACAGATGATGGAATTTTTATAAATCAAGCAAAATATACCAGAAACCTTCTCAAGAAATTTGGTATGCTTGATTGTTCATCTGCAACAACTCCCATGGCAACTGCAACAAAATTGGACAAAGATGCAGGGTCATCAGTAGATATGACAAGTTACAGAGGAATGATTGGTTCTTTGCTCTATTTGACAGCTAGCAGACCTGATATCATGTATGCAACTTGCTTGTGTGCAAGGTTCCAGGCAGATCCAAGAGAACCACATTTAACAGCAGTAAAGAGGATATTCAAGTACCTCAAGGGCACTATGACTTTGGGGCTGTGGTATCCAAGAGAATCAGAGTTTAAACTTCTTGGTTACTCTGATGCAGACTTTGCTGGATGTAAGATAGACAGAAAAAGCACCAGTGGAAGTTGTCAATTTCTGGGTGACAGACTTGTTTCCTGGTATAGCAAGAAACAGAAGTCAATATCTACATCTACAGCTGAAGCAGAGTATATTGCTGCTGGTAGCTGTTGTGCACAGATTTTATGGATGAAGAATCAACTGCTGGATTATGGATTAAGGTATTCCAAGATACCTATTTACTGTGATAATCAAAGTGCTATTGCAATGACAGGTAATCCAGTGCAACATTCAATGACAAAGCACATCAGTATAAGGTATCACTTCATCAGAGAGCATGTAGAGGAAGGCAACATAGAGCTTCACTTTGTGTCTACAGAACAACAACTTGCAGATATCTTCACCAAGCCATTGAGTGAAGCCACATTTACAAGACTGGTCAATGAACTAGGAATGGTCTCTAGTTTTGACTAGAGATGTTGGTTAGACTCAAAAACTCATTGCTCATGATTTAAAACATTGTTAAGTGCTATGTGAACCTTGGTATTAAACTCTGTTCTGCATGCTAATGTTTAAATCTTTTTAAACTCTATCAGCATGTCTGTCTGTTAAATACTGTTAACTTGTTAGATACACTCAGTAAATTCAGAATTGATTATTGTCTGAATGAAAACACCAATGAAGAAATATGTATGAAGCATGATTCACAGTAATTAAATCATGATTCTTTCTGAGTCACTGCTATCTAATCAGACTTTGTGCAGAAAATTAACACAGCATGATACTGTTTCATATTTATAGCATCTCTTAGTTTATTCAGTCCTAAACTCTGAGTCTATGAATATTGTGTGCATGGCCACTCATAAATAATTTTGGTTATTGATGAACTCTAAACTCTGATAAGTGACATTCTGTTTCCAAAGGTATGGTTCATGATGATTCCTTGTTTGTACTTGTGAAAACCATAAAACTTGAGATGTGTCAGTGATTAGTTTTGTGAGTTCAGACTCATGTTTACACCCTGTGAGAGTTTGAGCCAAATCAGTGATTGATACATTTTCTATCAATCAGTATTTATTGTTGTGTGATATTCATCAGGTAGTATGTTTCTCTAGAACTTGTATTAAACCATTTTGAGACTACATGATATGTGTGTGCATGAAAATGATAAAGGCAATAGGATTTACCATTCTTTCAAACACTGTTCAAAATTCTTTTGAACATTATACAAACACTGTATAAACACTGTTCATAAATTCCATCCTTAGTAAACCCCTTTGAGCCTTATTAACTGCTCATTTTTCTTATACTCTGAAGTGTTAAGAGCAGTTATATTTTTTTTCTCAAACAGATGAGTATTTCTCAAGAAAAGAAAAGTTTATTCAGTATATATGCTAAATAAAAAAAAATAAATAAAAAAAAAAAAGAAAAAAAAAAGAGCATATATACTGATCTTATACAAATATATACTGTGACTGAACACTTTGTTCTATTAAGATGTTCAGCTTGAAGTCACTCATGACTAAATCATCTCTTTTCATCTGTTTGATCTTACTCCATTTAAACCCTGAATAAAGTCCTTTTGATTTGTGAATACATGTACTCAAGGTAGTGTAGAATTGGTGGACATTCAAGCATATGGTAGATTCTGCTATTTCTGATTAAATGTGAGTGTAAACACTTCACCTAAACACTTGTGTGCATTGAGAGTTTGTGAGAATATCCAGTTCATGACTGTTATTCACTGAATGAAACTCTGATTTCTATCTCTTGATCTTTTTGTCTTTAAAGACTGTGTGCTTACTTGGATAATCATGGACATCAAAGGGAATAGAAGTTTTCAGATTTCTGTATTACAGTAACTACAGAGTTTAGCATTCATCAAACAATCAGTGTTTAATATGAGAGTTTGTGCATTCAGTGTTTATTAACTGTTTGTTATGGATTTTATGAAATATTAGATGCTTTAAAAAATTGATTATGGTAAACTCTGCTTCACACACACTCAATTCACAACTGTGCAATTTTTGAAAGGGTTTTAGTGATAAAGTTGGAAAGTTGATAAACACTGTTGAGTTGTGTTAAGTACTCTGAGGTAAAGTTTTATTGAGATGATTTGATTATTTTGAAGTAATTGGGGTGGTTGACAACTGTTAATTAAGTGTTAATGTGTCTAAGTGTCGTGATTATAGGAATAACAGCGGTAATTATTAAGTGATCCATTGGCTGTTTGACACGTGTCCCATGATTGTGTCCCACTCACACACTACTCTACAACAGTTGCGCGTTTTTACTAAATAAACGATTGAGTTTTAATTTTACTCTAATCGTCTTTAGTCTCTCACTCCATATCGATTCACATTCACCCACTCACAGTTACTTACATACTTATTCATTTTCACACTTCTCTTATTCTCTCCTTCACTTTTTGATAAACACTTACAGTGCATTCAAATCTTTTCTCTGCATATCTTCGTATCTTGTTATTAATGGCAACTAAAGCGTTTGATGCAGCAGGGTTAGTTTTTCTCCCTAGTAACTATGCAGCACCATTGGATAATGAAAATGCTCCACAGGCGTTTCACTTGTTCCAAAACTTCTTGAAGGATTCTGAGATAGGGACGGCTCTAACTGCACCACCAACATTATCTGCTTCACAGATTGCTACTTTCTGGACAAACTCTGAATATGATGATGGAGGAGAGGCTGGCACTCCAACAATCATTTTCACTCATGAAGAATCAGAGTATATCATTACTCCAACCACTGTCAGGGATGCTTTGGACTTTGAGACACACACTTCTTACAGTGTTGTTGGTCATGATAGATTGAGGACAATGTTGGAGCAAATTGGATGTGCAGGAAACTTGAACAAGATAGGGTCTTTGAGACGGCCAAGTTTGAGAAAGGAATGGAGTTTCTTCTTTGATTGTATAACAAGGGCTTTTGGAAAGAAGACAACAAACTGGGATGCACTGCCTCTGGATACTCTCCAAATTGGTCATGCTCTACTATATGGAGGTAACTTCGATTTTGGTAGACTAGTACTAATGAACTTGGGAGAGCGATTGTCTGAGTCTACTACTGTTTATTTTGCTCGTTTTTGTCAATTGCTATTTACTGCATGTGTGCCTAACATTCCAATTGATGAAGCTGATGTAATTCAGCCTTTTCAAGTTGCTAAGAGAATGTTCACTGATTTGACAAACAAAGATGTCACTAAACAGCAAATACCTGAGTTGTTTATGCCTTTAGCCTTACAAAACTATGTAAACCAACCACAAGACCCTCAATCACCACATCAAATGCCTGAACCACCAGAAACCATAAACTCTGAACCAACACCTCCAACACCCACAACTACTGCACCTACTACATCTCAACAACCACAACCAGAAACCTTAAACTCTCCACAAATAAACTCTCCACCCTCAAACACTGAACCATTAAACACTGAAGCTTTAAACACTGATACCTTACACTCTGAGCCAGCACCTACTGAACCAGCCAAAACCAAGCCAAAGAGAAAGAAACACACTGCCCAAAACACTAAACATTCAAAGGCTAAACAGACATTACCTGGAGCTGTTTATACTAGAAGAATGAAGCAACATGCAAACAGACCTTCACTTTCACCACCAAAAGAAAGCTCAAGTGAAGATGAAGAGGAGATTGTTGTGCCAATCAAGAAAAGGAGACTAATTCTTTCTGATTCAGATGCAGAGAATGTTGTTGAAGCTTCAGAGGTGGTTTCACAGCAAACACCTACTGTTGAGGATACAGTGAATGTTGAAGTATCTGCAAAAGTTGACATGCCTGCAGAGAATATTGTGGATGACAAAGTAGAAATACCTGCAGAGGTTGAAATGCCTGCAGAGGATAATGTTACTGTTGAAATACCTACAGAGGATAAAATGCCTGTAGAAGAGGATCAAAGAGATGGTTTGTCACCAGTACATGATGTTCCTGAATCAATTCTTGATCCTGTCTCACCTGTTATTCATGTTGAAGCTCCTGGTGTAGCTGATGAGCCTGCAGTACATGTTCCTGAAGCTGTGGCATCACACACAGAGCTGGTAACTTCTCAAATTCAAGACAAAGGTGATGAAGCTACTAAGGCAAACTCTGTTGCAGAGCCTGTGCAACATGAGGTGATTATTGAAAAGGTTGCAGAAGTTATTGCAGAAACTGTGGCTGACACTGCTCAGCACAGTGGTTCTTTAAAAGATGATCAATCTAAGGATGCAAGTGCTGAAGATGAGTCTGCTAGTAGTGCAAACTCTGACTCTTTTATGAGTGCACCTGCACAAACAGATAGTAAACATACACCTTTTGCTCAGCCTTGTCCATCACATGCTGTTGAAGTAGAGCATCTTGCTAAATCTGCTGAAAATTGGTATAAACAAGATTGCATTTTTCCAAAAGGGAGAGCATCTGAGTTTGTTAAGCAAACTGCAAAGCAAATTTCAAATCCAGAAATCTTATCCTGTTTAAAGGCAACTGTGGTACAAGTCAAGACTCTGGAAGGAAATTTTGCTGACACTAAACAAGAAATTGCTTCCTTGAAGACTGAGATTCAGTCAAGAGAGTTGAAGATGGAAAGAGAGTCCAAAATAAAAGCTGTTCAGCTGTCCAAAGTTCAAGACACTCTCTTTGCCAGACTAGGAAAGGTTGAAGAAAATCAGACTGCTTTATCTGCTAAGGTGGACTCAATTGCAAACTCTTTAGAGCTCATTACATCAATACTAATTCCTGATGATGTCAAAAAGGGGGAGAGAGTGACTAAGTCTAAATGCAAAGTTTCTCAAACTCTGACTCAAAAGGATGATGCTGGAGATGGAGGGGCAAGTGATAAGAGCAAGGTTTTAAACTCTGAAAGGCAAACTCTGAGATCTGGCAAATCTTTTAAATCACAGTCTGTTGGAACAAACACTGAAACTCAAGGTACCTCAAAGACCAAGAGTTTGGAATTAACATCAAACCCAAAGACTGATGAGGAGTTAGCTGTTAAGCTTTTCATGGAAGAGAATGCAGAAGGAGTGACCATAGAAGATGCTAAAGCTGAAGAGAAGAGTTTACAAGAAAAGCATCTGAAAGCTTTAAAGTCTGAAAAAGGAAAGAAGAATGTGAAAGTTGCTAAAGCTGCAAAGCCTGTTCTTAAAGGTATTCAAATCAAAGAACCTGTTGGTACAGATCAAAGAATGCAAGTATTCAGAAAACCAACAGATGCAGAAGCTAAGCAAAAGCTGAAAAGTATAGTTACAACCTCTGTTGATACACATGTTGTACAGAAGAATGAAAACACAACCTCTGTTGCTGCACAAGTTGTGACCACACCATTATTGTCTTCTCAGTTGAAATCAACATTTAAGAGGGGTGCTCCTCATGATCCAAGACTAGAAGCTACAATTCCAATGGATTTTGCTGATGGTAGAGCTTTATCTGGTAAAGTTGGATACAACAAAGAAGGGATAGGTTCACACAGAGATAAAAGACAATATGTTGGTCCTAGAGATCCTTCTTCACTGTCTGTTCCAGGAGGTGGTGTCACTCAAGAGAGTTTAGACAAACTGGAGTCAGTACAGCTTGTACATCAAAAGAGTCTAGAAAAGGATTTCTTGTTATATTTCATGGCTGATGGAACAGTATTTAAAGTCTCTGAAAAGGATATCGAATTAAAATATGCTGAAGAACTTGAATATGTCCTGTATATTTTCAGAGTTAGAAATCAAAGAGCTCAGTCAGTTGCAAATGTACTTCAACAAAGAATGATTCAAAACCTTGCAAGAAGGCAAATGAAATTCAACAGCAAGTATGTTCCTAAATACAGAGATTGGAATGGCAATCTGATTGAAATGGAGAAGGGGACTACAAAGCTGAAAACAGATCTTGGAATTACTGTTCTGGATTTCAATGTAAAATCTGAAGAGGTGAAATACATCAGGCTGGGAAATGAGATGAGAAGAAACAAAATCTACGATCTTAGAGCTGCTATCTATCAAACTGATGAGAATGATCCTCAGTTGAGAGAAATCAAAGAAGCTATGCAGATAGAGCTTGAAAATGCTGAAAGAAGGTTGCTTATAGACTATCTCAGAACAGTGCCTGATCTTCAAGAGATTAGAGATTAAAGTCTGTAAGAATTTTCTTATTTCATGTAGAATTTGTTAAGTAAAAGCTTAAACTCTGTTTGTATGTTAAACACTGTAAAACTTTGTATTTGTTTTGACATCATCATTTACTGTAAACTTGTACATTTTTGCTAATGGACAAGTTGGGGGAGATTGTTAGAAATGATTGATGAGAACAGTGTTTGGAAGCTAAAGTCAGAAAACAGAGTTTAGCTGGAAGCAGTCAGAGTTTGATTAAACACTGACTGGAAGCGCAAACAGAGTTTGTTAAACTCTGTAGCGGTATTGTCTGAAGAGTCAACAGTGTTTGAAGATTGATAAATATGGAAGCAATATCTTTGAAGATTGGAAAGCTGTCAAAGAGATTGAGTTGACTTGGAAGACTAAGCAATCGTGATTGATATCAATTGTATAGCTTGATTTTAGGAGTATCAGTTGCTGATTGTACGAAGCTGTATGTTCTATAAATACAGTTAGGTTAACCCTAGAAGGGTAGTCGAACATTGAGAAATCTTTCGATTGTAACCTAAGCAGCTCTCTGTGATATTTACATCACTGAGAGAGGAATTATTAATTCCAAACAGTTTTTAATTGTTAAACAGTGTGTTCTTGTTAAGTTACTCATACAGTATTTGATTGCTTATTGTGTATTCGACCTAACATCTATAATGTGCAAATTTCGGTTCGGATCGGATTATTTCGGATTTGTTTAAATTTCATATTTGTTATTTCGGATACGAAATCGAATTTCGGTTCCAAGAATATCAATTCAATGTTTTGGATCCAGACCAATTTTACCAGGTCTAGTTTAAAGTAAAACCATAACCTACTAATTTCGATGGAAATGTTCCATCAGTTTTTTTAAATCAAAATTTCAACAATTTTCATCATAGAAAATTTCTACTCCCTCATACTTGTTACTTTTCTCCCTTGCTCCTTCACTGCTCCATAATTTGACTTTCAGTTTTTCATTCCAACCGTTTAAAGTGAAAACAATCTAAGGACCTATAAGACCACAAGCCTCTTGATCTTATGTCACTTCTTAGTTCCTTATAAGAAGTCAGATGCTAGTGTTTAAGTAATTCCGATTATTTAAAAATGAAAAGCATGGGAGCTAATAGGCTATAGACTACTATATCCCGGTTTCCGTTATATCAAAGAGGCCCAGGCTCTCGTCATTCTTAGGCTCGGATTACTGCACCGACATTAAGACTAGATGGCGACAACTACGACACATTAAATCCCAATCATGATTAGGGGCCCCACTTGATAACGACAGCTAATGATTACCAATGCCAGGCACAATCTAAGAATAAGGAAACCATACGCCGGAGTGGTCCTTGCACACTTATCCACAATTCACACTTGGATACGTGTAACCCATCCACGAGCACCAATTGTCCTTTCTACCTAGGATCAATGCTCACGATTTTAGGTACAAATTCCAAAACCCTAATTCTTGGCCTATAAAGAGCTCAAGGAAAAAAGGATTTAGGGATACACACTCTTTACTCTTTCTTACATACACACACCCTCCACATTTAAGATTACTTTTATTTTCTCGATTATTACTTCCAAAGCCCACACTTATTTTCACGCCGGAGGCGCCACGAGGCCCAAATTCCTATCCGGTGTTATTTTGCAGACACCCTCTAGCAGCTGTACCAAATTCGAGCGTGGTAAGGGTGAAGAAGGACCTGCTCGAGATCTGGAGTTATAATTGGTGCTAGAAGGAGGGGCATTCTATCGACAATTCTAGTAAGAGTTAAAACCTCACCTAAACAGTAAGATAGATTGCAAACTTGTAACCTTAAACCTTCTAAGTGCATTCGCTTTAGCCTAGATCTGTGTTCCTAGTCCTTAAAGTCCCAAGCTTTAACCTGTCTAAATTGTTTATGTAGGTACGTGTTAAAGTTTACATTTTCCAAAACCATCATATTAGAAACCACATCTTTTATCTGAAAGTATCATGAGAGGAAGCAAATCTACTCAGAGACAATCCATTAATGCTCAGAGGCAGGAAATGACTCCAGTTCAAGAGCCATTCCTGGCTCCAACTCAGACAGTCCCTGTTTCGGAAGAATCAGAATTGGGCCCAAATGCCCGAGTTACCATCGAGATGAATGAGTACAAATACACTGATGTCCCTCTTGCAACGATGCATATGGAAAATTTGATTAGAGATGACATAGTTGAAGCAATTAGGGCTTATCGCGAGAGATCCCAATCCCGTACTAAGGCACCTCTTAAACCTGAACAGGCTGAAAATTCTAAGGGATTCGGTAATTTTCACCGGTCCCGGGGTTCAGTCTTTGATCACATTGGGGACAAGGGGAAATGACTTCAGAGAAAAACTAACCACAAAGCTCAAATCAAAAACAAAGATGATGAGGCCGGAAAGGATCAGGCAGGAAAAACAAGCGAAAATTGAACTAAAAATTTAGAAAAGGCTTTTGGAAGAGGAAGAAAAAACTGACGCAAAAATCCAGGTCCAAAAGAGCTCACAGAGACTTAAGTTCGGAGTTAATATCAGATGAGGATAAGCCCGGGGAAGACCTATGCATATGATTCAAGAGCTACAGAGAATGGTGTGAAAAGACTCCAGACTTGAGATTGAGAGAACACTAACCCCTTTCAGCCATTCTCTTGAAGCCATCCCCAGATAGAAGAACCTCAAGCACTACAATTTTGATGCATTCGGTGGAATGGGTGACCCCGAAGAACATGTAAATTACTTTGAGTAAATTGCACTTATCTATTATTACAATGATATAATCAAATGCAGGTTATTTGCCTCAACTTTGAAAAGAGGGGCACAAAGGTGGTTCAACTGGATCCCTTCCCGAAACATACACAACTAGAAAGAGTTAAGGGAATCTTTCCTCAGGAGGTTTAGAGCAAACAAAACCCATGAGTTCCATATGTGCCACCAGGAAACCATCAAACAATATGATAATGAAGCCCTTTCTACTTATGTGAAGCAATTTCAAGAAGCCATAAACAAAATATCTAATCTGGATG
Source organism: Kitagawia praeruptora (assembly GCA_037693485.1). Classification (NCBI taxonomy): domain Eukaryota; kingdom Viridiplantae; phylum Streptophyta; class Magnoliopsida; order Apiales; family Apiaceae; genus Kitagawia; species Kitagawia praeruptora. The sequence goes on along the minus strand of CM075353.1, from coordinate 37,671,230 downwards.
AACGCGAAGCCCTAAGCATATTCCAGAGGAACTAAAATCCGGAGTACAATGAGAGATACGTGGTCGAACTCATCAACAAAGAACCCCAGAACTTGGTAGCAGCTTATGCTATGGCTGCTAGATTTATTAAGGAAACTGATGTCCTTCAAGCAATAAATGACCTGCGAGGGGACTTACTCAACACAAACTCATGAAGATCGCCCTAGGAACAATTACGAATAAGAAAAAAGATTCAAACCCAATAGTTAAAGCAACCCAAAACTGAACCTAGGCCTGGGGGAAAATCCTGGAAAAAATCATTGAGTTTGGGGGAAAATCTGACTCCAAGCCCCCGAAGCCACCCAAAACTGAACCTAGGTCTGAACCCGAATGGACTCTTCTCAATCAACCCCAAGTCGACATCTTGAAGGAAATTCGAGACAAACCATTCTATTATCCCCCTAAGCCAATGATAACGGCACCTAAAAATCGAGTTGCCCACAAATATTGAGACTATCATGAAACCCATGGTCACACAACTGAAAAATATTTGTCTCTCAAGTTCTTCATTGAAGATCAAATCAAGAAAGAAAACTTGGGACAATACATAGCCCGAAGAATAATAGAAAGGGGGGAAGGATCTAGAGCCACAAAAAGAAAGCATGTGGTTAACATGGTGATGGGAGGATCTAGGTCACCCTCACCTAGCCCAAATTCTGGAGATGAAGTAATGATGGTACAATCTTTTCCTGAACAAGTCATAACCTTCAGAAATACTGATTTTGAGGGTGTTAACCCAAACAACAATGAAGCCTTAGTGGTCGACCTGGATATAGCGGATAATTAAGTGAAGAGAATTTTAGTTGATAATGGATCTTCAATCAACATTTTGCTCAAGCTCACAATGGACAGGATGCAGTTTGGGAGTGTGAAAATGAATGAGTGCAGAGAAGACCCTCTATATGGGTTCGACAACAACCTAGTCCTGTTCAAGGCACCATCTACATGCTAGTCGTGTTTGGAACAGTATCAAAACATGTAACCTACGTGATTAAATTTTATGTAATCAACACTCCTTCCTCTTACCATGTAATTCTGGGATAATCAGTCTTAACCAAACTCCGGGCCATCACATCAACCCCTCATCTAAAGTTCAAATTCCCGACACCAGTAGGCATTGGTGAAGATAAAGGAGATTTGGAAATGGTTTTCGAATGTTTTATATTAAGAACTTAAACCGCAAAAAACACTGGTGATAATTTAAAAAGGAACCTAGAAAAGAGGTACAAAACATTGAAAGCATAGAAGCCCCATCCCTGGAAATATTGCTTGCCAAAACCAAGAATATTTAACTTCAAACGCTTAGGCTCGGGTCCAGTAATTTTCTGCCAAAAATAAGCTAAGGCCGAACCAGATGTTGAAACTGAAGAAATTAAATATTGGAAGGTAATCGAGAGCAAAAGATAATGATAGGAGCTGGGCTGGATAATGCTTACAAAAAAGAATTGATACAACTACTTCGAGACTATACCGAAGTTTTTGCTTGGAGCCTAGATGACATGTCCGGGCTCCAAGAGTCTATGGCTATGCACATCCTAGATGTTGATCCCAGTAAGAAGCTAGTCAAGTAAAAAAGGAGAAACTTCACCCCGGAGTGAAAAAAGGCCATCGATGAAGAAGTAGATAAACTTCTCAAAGTTGACATAATCTGTGAAATCAAATATCCAGAAAGGTTGGCAGATCCTAGTTAAGAAACCAAAGGGAAAATGGTGAATGTGTGTTGACTACACTTAGCTTAATGCTACGTGCCCCAAAGATCCATATTCCTTTCCCAGTATAGATCAGTTAATTGATGCAACCTCGGAACATGTAATGCTAAGTTTCATGAACACCTTCTCCGGATACAACAAAATCAAAATGGACCCGGTAGATATCGCCAAACTGCTTTTATAACTCACGGGGTTGTATATGCCTATAAGCTGATGTCGTTTGGGCTAAGGACCACTGGTTCCACTTACAAAAGAGCCATGGTTGAAATATTTAAAGATCCATTCGGCAGGAACTTGGACTCTTACGTTGATGATATGATAGCCAAGTTAAAAACAATTGAGGAGCATGTCCCTAACTCAAAGGAATGCATTGAAAACCTAAGGAAGTATGAGATGAAGCTCAGGCTAGAGAAGTGTACATTCGGGGTCATAGCAGGGAAATTCTTGGGATTCATGATCAGTCAAAGGGGAATAGAAGCTAATCTAGAAACAGTCAAGGCAATCATGGAAATGCAACCACCCCAAACTCAGAAGGATATTCAGAAATTAGCAGGATCCTTGGTTGCTCTAAGAAGGTTCATATCTAAACTTGCTGAACATTGTTTACCATTTTGACCTACTTAAAGGGGCAAAGATTAAGAAAGAAATAGCTTGGGAATCGGAGTACCACGAAGAATTTGATACTATAAAGAAGTATTTGTCTTCACAACCAATTCTTACCAAGGCCGAACCTTGAGAGCCCCTATCACTCTATCTATCCGTCGAACCACTTGCTGTCGGGACTGTTCTGATTCGAGAGCAAAATGGTCAGCAAAATCCAGTTTACTATGTCAGTCAAGTCTTGAAATATGCTGAAGTCAGATATCTTAATCTCGAAAAGTTCACTCATGTACTAGTTACGGCATCCAGGAGGCTCATGCATTATTTTAAAGGAATAGAAATAAAAGTTAAAACTGATCAACCTTTACGAAGAATTATTCACAAGCCTGATGTTTCTAGAAGGCTTGTCAATTGGGCTGTTGAGCTCAGTCAATTTCACCTTACCTATGTACTCCGGACATCCATTAAAGCACAGGTTCTGGTAGATTTCTTGGTGGAATGCTCTTTCCCAGAGGGCCAGACTGCTCCCATGATTCTCGATTCCGGGGATGAAAAACTCGACCCAGAAGCATGGTCCTTACTTGTGGATGGCTCATCAACAAATGAGAGGTCCGGAGCAGGACTCATAATGTAAAGCCCCGACGGTTTCCAGATTCAGCAAGCCATCACATTCAAATTTTCGGTAATAAACAACCAAGCAGAATACGAAGCTCTCTTGGTTGGACTATGTCTAGCCTGATCTCTGAAGATAAAAAACCTCAACATCTACAGTGATTCTCATATAATGGTAAAGCAAACTATTGGGGAATAAATTACCAAGGATCTCAAGCTAGCTTGGTACCAAGCTCTAGTCCAAAGTTATTTGGGCTCAGTTCTGAAATTTCAAGTAAGTCAGGTGAATAGAGAGGACAACTCTGAAGCTGATGCTCTGTCCAAACTGGTCCAGAACTCAGTTGAGCTAGATAGTGAAATCTACTTTGAAGAAATCGAAAGCCCACCTATTGAACATGCCGAAGTTATGGAGATTGATGACCAACCTAAATGGATGACTTCATTCATTCTATACTTGGACAAAAGAGAATTACCTAAAGATAAAAACAAAGCTTATTAAACATATAGACAAATAAATTTTAGGGAGGGGGTTGTTGATCTAGAGGCTCAAGAGGAACCCTGGACTGGTTGACACCATCCTTAACAATCTCTTCATTCTCCTCTTCGTCGGTATCTGACGCATCAAGATCATCATAAGGCTCAGGATCCTCTCCAATGGCTGTGAAATGTTGTTCAGCTACGGTAATTAGGGGTTTGAAGTCATCCCAACTAGCTTTGGAATTTGTTTTCAGCAAATGAAGCTTTTTCTTCAGATTCCTTCAGTTGTATCTCCAGATCAGTAACATCAAGCTTTAGCTTGGAGATAGATTATTCCAAATAAAAAATTCACTAATCTTTGGCTTCAGAGGCTGAACCATCTATCTAGGCTTCATCAACAATCTTCAAGCCCTGATTCCCAACAGAGTATGCCCCAGTCATCTGAGCCCATAGTTGGAAAATGACAATAAAAGTAAAAAAAAATTGCAAGGTAAACATGAATATTAGAAGGGAAGGTAAATAAAAGGAAGGACAAAAGATATTACCTTAAGACAAACCTTCATCATATCCTTCATTAGAGGACCAAAATCCAGAGAGCTATAAGACTCCCATTGCTCCTTCGAAGGCTACTCACAGATAATCTTAGCACTTTTCTCTACTTTGGGGTCAACAACTACCCCTTCCCCTTATTCCCTTTTGGTGGACCGGTCACGGTACCGAAATTAGAAACCCCGGACCCTCCCAACCCCTCCCCAATATGGATAGCTTGATCAACAAAATTTTCTTTTGGAACCTGATCATCAATCCTTCGTAACTTTCTCCATTGCAGATTGACATTTGTAATGTCAGCATCCTCACTTTCTAAGTCAATGAGCTGTTTGCCTCGGCCTCGAAGGTCTATTCGGGAGCAGAATTTGAACTACCTCCCTCTAGATCTAGATCATTTGTGAACCCAGTATACACTACCAATTCCCTAGAGTGTAGACGTGAACCCAACAGTTTAATTGTCTAGAGCATCCATTATTTCTTTGTGAAAAAGGCTATATGTTGATAGGCCTGAAGCAAAACAAAACAAAAGCGAAGAAAATAAAGATCTAGCGACACAAGCCGAAAAGCAAATAAATGGAAAATAATAAACGAATTATATCACTATTTACATCCAAACGAATGTAAGACATTATGGTCCATAAACGAGTGTCTAGTCATCATGGTACCCAAAGCCCCATAGAAGTCTAGCACCTTGGCCCGGGCATCACCTACTAACTAATAAATTTCAAACTCCATAGTGGTTGAGATTTGGAATAGTGGCATGAATACCATATCTTCAAATTGCATGTAGCACCATTCTTCATACCAGCATTTTAACGAAGGCAACATAACCACGGGAACTGGACCCCCCTTCTTGTATCCCTATTCCTCATAATGGAACCGAAGTTTGTACAAGGTAACAAGATTAGATCGGACCAACAGAATTAGCTGATGGAACAACCTAAAGGTTGGTAAATAACCTTTTATATTGCAATAGTCAAGGAACCAAGTGATCCAATTGATTGCATTCGGATATAGTTGGAAGATAGAAATTTCGTACTCATATTTGCAAAGAATATTTATAAACTAATGGCAACAGGGATTGAACCCGGATCTAAGATGCTCCAAGAAAACACCTACTAAGCCATCTCCAAGCCGATGATAGATACGTTCATCGAAGTTCAGTCATCTCCACACAACCTCCTCATCCAAATGGAAAATGTCCTGAAAACAGTCATTCAGTTTATCATTCTCAGCATTCTTTAATATAGGAGCCATAAGAGTACTGGCCCTGGGGCACTTGGAAAATTCAAGGTCCATATACACCATATTTGTTTATGAATTTAAACTTAAATTAAAGGCATGTGCGTGAGACACAATTTACTAAAAATTCTGAATATATTTATTAATCTCTTTCTTTCAAATACTTTACTATAACCAATGGTATTATCTTATTTTAGAAGACCTTACTATATAGACCGGCCGACCCACCCTCTTGCTGATGGGTAAAGTGGTAAGTAAGGTCCCTAAAGTGATAGTGTAATAACTATCAGGAATATAAGCATCTTTCTGGACGAAAAGAAGCTCCAGATTCCTCTATCCTCCAATGGGGGTGTTAAGAGTCTCCCTAGTGGCAAAACTATATATGTTAACAACTTGGCTAAATTGGGTTAGTGACTTCTTCCCCTTTCTTGTCATTATACTATTCTAGTAAAGTTTTAGTTCAACGGATGTAAGAGGGGTACAAGCGAAAGGTTCAGAGTTCGAAGAATCGATTGGAGGTTCTACTTATTGTTTAGCTAATTGTTTATATCTGACCATGCAATTAGGATCTAACCAGGACTAAAGTCATTATCCAAATCGTAATTCAAACCCAAAAAGAAACACAAACTCAAAAGCATATCTTTTCAAAATCAGAATCCAAAACATACACATTAAAAATATACTTACACCAATTGAAAGGCATATGACACAGTCTATTTGTAGTTCGAGGATCCTACTCAACTTAAATTAGTTTGTAATAAAAAAAATAATATAAACTATCAGAGAAATCTCAGATAGTACAATATGTCAAAAGAAAGAAGACAAAGTCAATCTTGATGTTTTATATTGGAAGAAGATTCAGTCATCTTTTCAAGCCTCAGTGTATTATTAGAGCTAGTGGATTCATTTAGCAGTGATAGAGATTTCTATGGTGACATGTACGGTTAGAGTACAAGGAGTTGAAGTAATTAAGATAAGAATTGAATAAGAAACTCAGCTTGAAGTTATATATATAAACAACAGTCATTAAAGTTGTTCGTTCATTAACCAGACCGTGCATGGAGCGTCAACAAAAAGTTCAATGGTACTTGTTTATTAGTTTCAGTGGTTCAATAGATATTAAGACAATTGAAGGATTTATTATTATTCTCCTTTAATTAACTAAATCAAGTAGTTGTTTTAATTAATAAATTAATTCATCAAGAATTAATTTTTTATTAAATTAATTATTAGATTAATTAAATCAGAATAATTATTTAAGTAAAAGTAATTCAATTTGTTAAATGATTAAAGAAAAATCATTTAATTCTGAAAAATTGAGTTAACAATATATTCTTCTTTATTTCTTGCCGAATGTCTTGATAGAAGTAATTAGCATGTCTTGTTGGTATAAAAGGAACGTCTTGCTAGAGGAAAAGCTACAACATGTCTTGCTAGTACAACTGGGATGTCATACCGAATGTCTTGGTAATACAAGACTTGTCATACCGAATGTCTTGCCAAGACAACGTGTAAAGCTGTCAAGACATGAATGTCTTACTGAATGTCATTCCAGTACAATTGGTTTAGAAAATTGGCAGGGACTTCACTTCAGTATTGATATAAAAGACACAGGCGGCTGGATTACAAATATACCTAACATAAAATCTAGAACAAAGACCAGCAACAAAAACTCACTCATCTTAAAGATAAACCTTCAAGTTCGTTAAATTCATAGAAAATCAAGCCTTCTATATTTGTAATATTCTATCCGTCAAAGCTTGATTATTTGTAACTCTTGTACTATTAGCGAGTTTTTACATCTATTTTATATCTTGATTTTTATCAACAAATCTAGAAAAATACATGTCGAATTTTCTAATTTATTTTTATTAACTAGATATTACTTTGTACTGTATTTGTAACAATCCTCAAGTTTAATATATCGTTATATTTAACTTGAACTTTGTTTCATTTCATTTCGCACAAATTTGTTTAACCAAGTATAATCAACCAAACAAATTTCGATTAAACGGAATAGTTTGTATTCAACCCCTGTTCTACAAACTTACAGGACCTAACACCTATACATACATTACTAAGCACACAAACACCCATTATAGACATAGATTTGCGAACCAAGAACAGAACGTATTAAAGACAACCACAAAAAACAAGCCAATACTCCAAATATAAAAGTAAACGACACCCAAAAAACCAACAACCAAGGTTGCAAATCACCAAAACATTGGAGTTTTTTTTGAATAAACATAAGGGAAAGTGAACAGTTTCAGTGATAGGAAGAAGCATGACAAAGGAAAATAAACAAAGAGAAGAAAATTAAAAGAAAGGTCACAGCAATCGAAGCTTTCAACCAAGAAAAACGGCAGAGAGACGAAACGACGGTAGACAAACCAAGCACAGAGAGCAGAGAAAAGCAAAGAGTAGGCGAAAAGAAATTTGAGTAGAGTAAAACGGAAATAAGCACACAAAAGTGTACTCATAGGCGAATGAAAGAGGAAAGGGGTTATACACGGGGACGACCAAGATAAATCAAAAAAATTCACAATTGTTTTTTCATATTTAAAAATTATTTAGAAGATTTACTAGAAAAGAGAAGTAATGATGAGGGCACGTTCCCCGGAATTAGACTGAAATTCTCAAAGTCATGCAAAGATACTTCTAGCCCCTGATCCTGTTCTACACCCACAATCCGGGCCCGGGAGGCAAGAAAAGTGGAATTTTTCTTCTATGTTACCGAAAGTCGAAAAACTTTGGACTTGTGAAGAATCACATATACTCCTTGCCCTGGATCATGGCTATATTATGTGGATTGCTCCACGAACTGAAGAAAACAAGAAGAAAAGGATATTGCAAAAGAACACGATCAATTCGGAAATGTGAACTTTGAATCTCGAATTCCTTAGATCAAACTAGAAACTAAGTAATTTGAATCTAACCTACAAAATAATCGTGTAATTGAAGCTTAGAGGAAAGAAAAACTAATCATAGTTTATCTAAAAACAAAAGTTTTATATCATTCATTATCTGTCCTAAAACAATACATGAGATGGGTATATATAGGCTTAGAACATTACCTAAAGCCAACAGGAATCCAAGAGAAATCCAATACCAGCTTGAAGATTAGCTAATATTTGAATCCATCCAGGAAACACATTTAAAAACCCATTCCAAATAGAAAATACATAAAACCGAATCCAAGTAGGAAAATAAAACCCTAAGTTCTTAAAACAAGAAAAACCCTTTCAAGTGAAAGGTTACTTGCAAGCTAAAATCTACTTATAATTATATAATAGTTAGCTACTTGTCCAAGCTTCATTCGTCTCTCCTTCATTCCTTCTTGTCCAATTAAGCTTCTTGACCAAACTCTTCCACAAATTCCAACACGAATCTATTCATGAATAATAATATAAAATATTTACCATTTAACGTCTTCATTCCCTGATCCTCATCACTATGCTCAAAATCCGGCGGGGGGGGGGGGGGGGGGGCAAGAAAAGTGGAATATTTCTTCTAAGTTACCCAAAGTTGAAAAATTTTGGACTTGTGAAGAACATCATATACTCTTAGCCCTGGATCATGGCTATGCTCACAATTAGAGATGGGCATTTCACCCACCCCGTCCGACCCCAATCCGATCCCCACCCCGTTTGGGTCGGGAATTCGGGGAATTTTTTTAGTTGTTGAATTTAAAATATAAATCATATTTTATGATTTAGCAAATTAGTTTTATTAAAAAATTTATTCAAAAATGTATAAAATTTATTTTTTTTTAAAAAATTGAAAATCTCTGATTCCCCGCGAGAATCCCCTTTCACCATTTGGGGGCGGGGATGGGGGAGCAAAATATTCTCCGTTAGGGGATCGGGCCGGGTTCGGGGAGCGGGTATGGGTTCGGGGATTGGAGACGGGATTGCACTTCCCGACCCCGAAGTGACCCGACGCCCATCCCTACTCACAATTCAGGCCCGTGGGACAATAAAAGTGAAATTTTCTTCTAATTTACCCAAAATCGAAAAACTTTGGACTTGTGAAGAACAATAAATACTCCTAGCCTCGGATCATGGCTACGCTCACAATGCGGGCCCGGGGGACAAGAAAAGTGGAATTTTTCTTTTACGACCACAATCGCAACATTATTATCACTACTCCCCCATCCAGACAATCTACATAAGGAAGTGGTGGGAAAAACTATAGGCTATAGACTACTATACCCTGGATTTTGCTATATCAAAGAGGCCCCGACTCTTGTCTTCAATAGGCTCGGATTACCGCACCAAAATTTAGAGTAGCTGGTAGCAGCTACGACATATCAAATCCCAATCATGATTAGGGGTCCCACCTGACAATGACAGCTAATGACTGTCATGGGCATAATCCAAGAATAAGGACATCACACACCAAAGTGTTCCTTGCACACTTATCCATAATTCTTACCTGGACATGTGTAACCCATCCCACGAGCTCCAACTGTCCTTTCTACATAGGATTCAATGCTCATGATTATAAGTACAAACCCCAAAATCCCAATCATTGGCCTATAAATAGCTCATGGAAAGGAGGATTTGGGGTTACACACTTTCTACTACCTCTCACATGTACACACCCTTCACATTTAAGATTACTCTCAATTTCTTGATTATTACTTCCAAAGTCCATTCTTATTCTCATGCCTGAGGCATCGCGGGACCAAAACCCTCCCTCCAATATTTTTACAAATACCCAAAAACAATTGCACCTTCTGAGTGTGGTAATGACGAGGAAGGACTTGCTCGATCTGGAGTTATCAAAGCATCTTTGGTAAGAATTGTTGAGAATTGTCAAAGTTGATGTGGTATGATATTTTTGGTTATCCATGAGTCCAAGATATCAAATTGGCTACTTCAAAAATAGTTAAAATATATCTATATTATTTATTAATGTGAAAAATCATATTTAAATAGTACGTAATAGTTCCAAAAAACTAAATTTGTTTATCACTAAACTCGGTTTTGATTTCTTGCCACTACATAATTACATAATAATAAACATTTTTAAAATTTAGGAAAAAAATGTCAAAAAGTAATTTGATATAATACTAATAAATATTAACATTAATTTTATCAAATTTAAAGTTAGGAAAATAATGAATGAACAAATAAATTATTGAAAAAACTTAATGCTTTTAAAAATATATAAAATCAAGAATTTATCTTTGATATGGGTGAAAAATAATCCCTAAAGACATAATTAATGTCACATTTATTGGCTCATTAATGAGGCCCGAAACCCTAGTTGGGTATTAAATTCGTAATTAATGATTAAGCCCAAAGAACATCCCAAACCGGGGACGCTCGGTATAAGCTTGTTTCTAACATGGGCCTGATCCACAAACCGTTAACGTTCTAGAATCAAAGGACGTTCTAGAATAACCTTGGGATAAGAAGTAGCCTCTAAGGCACCTAATTCGACATGGAAACTAATTCCTACAAGGAAAGAGTCCAGAACTTTCCTCAAGACGGTGACTTGTCCACCAAGTCTCCAAACCCTACTACGATTCCAAGGCTTCTACAACCTATATAAAGGGTCTGACCCCTCATTCTCAGAACTACGTTGGCTTGATTCTCTAGCAATATAGAGATACGTAGGCATCTTGTGAGGACCGTTTAGTCCCGAACGCAAGAATAGCCATTAAAGCACGAAGCTCCCGCATCCTATCATTAATTACATACAAACCCTAGCCGCAATTCGATAACCTAGTTTTTATTCGAAAATATTTGGCGCCGTCTGTGGGAATCTCAGGACATCAACTATGGTTCAAACACGAAGAACAGCACCGACCTCTACAGAGGCCCTACCTCTAAGCTCTGCTCCGCCCGCCACTGAACAAGTACCCCCAACAACAGGGGCGATCATCCAACCCCAGGTTTCTCAATCTCCAGGGATGAATCCCCATGATGAGAGAACGTTATCTGTGGTCATCCACCCGAATCAAGAGACCAACCCTCTTCAGATGGTGGTCTCTCCTTTGACCAGTCGTCCACCACCCTTGGGAGGTCATACCTCCACCACCGTGCTCCCTTTGAGTACCAACCCGATGTATGGGCTGCCTAACTATCCCCCTCAACAAAGGAACCCTGGACCTAGCGGTCATGCCTTGCGAATCAATGAGCCGCTTCAACCTCCCTACATCAGGGGCGCGTTAGCCCCCCCTGAGCATGGATATGATGATTACTCTGGTCCTTATACTGATTATTCATCATCATCTGAGGATGACGATGGTGATAAAGCCTCGAGGAGGCGACATCCAAGCAAGGAGCCTATAAGGCGTACTCAACGAATCCATGATGGACCCCCTATGATTGCCGCTGAGAGAATCAAGGCTTATGAAGCCGAGATCCAGAAGCTGAAGGACGATATAGAAAGGGAGCAGCAAAGACAGAATCAAAACCGACCCCCTCCGAGGTCGGGAGGAGAGATTCCCTTTGTTGATTTGGAAAGGCCTTCTAGGAGGCAAAGAAGGGCTGAGGCCCCAAGAAGTGGAACTACAAGGGTAGAAGTCCCCAAGGGTGACCCCAAAGAGTTGATGAAGCTAGGATATCTTGATGATCCTACACCACCATTCACCGAGGAGGTGATGAATGCTCACATCTCTAGGAAGTTTAAGATGCCTACTATAAAGGCTTATGATGGAACGGGTGATCCCGCAAACCATGTGAGAACATCCTCGAATGCACTGCTATTGCAGCCTACTAGTGACGCTCTCAAGTGTAGGGCGTTCCCTCAAACCCTGTCGGGTATGGCTCAAAGATGGTATAGCAGATTACCTGCAAAATTAATTGGCTCTTTTAAGGAGTTGAGTGCCGCTTTTGTCAGCAAATTTATTAGCGGAAGAGTTCATGAGAAAAGCTCTGCATTTCTTATGTACGTGGTGCAAGGAAAGAACGAAAATCTTAGGGATTACCTCAAGCGATTCACTAAGGAGACATTAAATATCACTGACTTGGAAAATAAGGTGGCCATGGTAGCCCTAGAGCATGGAACCACAGACCTCTTCTTTAAGAGGTCATTGGCAAAACATCCCCCTGAGAACATGGCCGAGCTCCAACGAAGGGCTGATAAGTATATTAAAGCTAAGGATATCATGAGGAAAGAAGCCACAGTAGGTGGAGGAGGAGGTAACAACGACTCCAAAAAGTGAAAGCAAGACCAGGAATATGATGACCAGGAGTGTATGATGCTAGGGACAAGTATCCCCGAACTAGCGAGGACTCCGATTCTGCCCCTAAGAAGAACCAAGGACCAAGGTTCACTGAGTATGCAAGGTTGAATACTCCTAGGAGTCGAATCTTGTTGGACATTGAGAAGGATAAGGTTTTCCGAAGGGCGAAGCCACTCAAGGGTGATCCCGCAAGGAGAAACAAGAATCAGTACTGCAGATTCCACAGAGATGTGGGGCATGACACTAATGATTGTAAGTAACTCAAAGATGAGATCGATTTTTTGATTCGTAGAGGGAAACTGAGCCACTTCACTAAGGGTGAAAATCGTGGTAATCAAAGAAGAGATTATAATATAAGGGATGACAATCAAGATCGCAACCCACAGCCCCGAGGGCTAGTAATCAACATGATCTCAGGAGGCCCAACTGCGGCCGGGACAACTAGGAACTCTCGGAAGGCTTATGCCCGAGAGGTGATGCATCTTGTTGGAGAGGCACCAAAACGTGCAAGAACCGAGGTAACAATCAGATTTGATGATTCAGACCTTGAAGGGGTAAAGTTCCCCCATGATGACCCGCTGGTCATAACTCCCATGATTGGGAATTCAGAGGTGAAGCGAGTCTTGATAGACAATGGAGCTTCAGTGGACATTTTGTTCCATGATGCATTCGTGAAGATGGGATACAACGACTCTCAGTTGACCCCATCAAACATGCCTATATATGGATTCAGTGGAGTAGAGTCTAAAGTTGAGGGAACTATTCAGTTGCCCGTCACGATCGGACAGAAGCCAATGGAGGCCACACAGATGCTGAACTTTTTGGTTATCAAAGCATCTTCTACTTACAATGTCATCCTTGGGAGGACTGGACTTCATGCTTTTAAGGCTGTGGCCTCAACCTATAACATGAAGATCAAGTTTCCAACCAGGAATGGTGTAGGAGAACAAAAAGGTGACCAGAAAATGGCTAGGAGCTGTTACGTAGCCGCGTTAAGGCCTAGTGGAGTCAGGGGGCAGATCTTTCCGATTGGAGATATGGATGTCCGCAGTAATAAGGATCACCAAGAAAGGCCAGCAGAGGACATCACACATAAGCCTCGGACAGCCATTAAGGCTAAGGCATCAACTGACTTCATGGTTGAATGTACTATTGGCAACCAAGAAGTCGGGGGGGCAGGAGATAGTACCCCAAGAAGGAAGTGAACTTCAGAATAAGAATGAGGAGACCAGAAGGAGTAGTGGGTGCTCAATTTTGATGGAGCATCAAAAACAAAATCAAGCAATGCAGGCTTAATCTTGCAAAGCCCCGATGGGTTCAAACTATCTTGATAGGACTTAGCTTCGTATTTATCTAGTAGAAGCAGAAATAAGGTTTGATGAAACCATTGCAGAGAATGTTGCTCCAAGTAAGACAGTAGTACTCTATGTAAGGGTTGAACTCATTTCAAGTTATTAATGCAAGTTTGTTTTTTGTTCTCTGTTCTATGATTTTATTTATGTGCCAAACACCTGATGAGTGTAAGTCAAAGATGACCAAGTACCGAAAATAAATAAATACATGAATGGAAACAAACAAACGCATACATAAAATCCTTGAAGGGTCGAGAGTTAGGTTACAACACAACCAAATAAGAATTTATGTCCTTGATGGACCCTGTATAAAGGACAAGCTGATAAAATATCGCGTCTGGCAATCAAAGCCGTGCAAGGTTGAGGAGGCTAAGGACTAGCTACTCTTCAATATTTTCAAGCACATGGGTTGAGAATCCAAGGATGAAGACCAACAGAGACCATTGCATTCCAGTCCTAAGATTAAGGGATATATCAATGTCCTTGAACAAGAATTAAGAAGTTCAAGCAGGTTTTTGTCTCAGAAGTGTAAAAGGCAAGACGCCCACGAGATTGTATTTCTCAAAATAAAAATCGAGGAATCAACCCTGAAATCAGAACCAAGGTTTGAGACAAACATTGAAGCCATGACGACCAACCGAACTAAGAAAGGTTGTTTCAAACTCTAGGTTGATGTCAACCCAAGATGAGGAGTCAGCAGGAGACACTTATCAAAGGCTAATAAGAAAGGTTTTTGCACCCTCGACTGGGAAGACCATGGAGGTCTACGTGGATGACATGTTAGTCAAGAACCAGATCAAGGAAGGCCATATTAAGAACTTCATAGAGGAATTTGAAGTGCTGAGGCACCACAAGATGATGTTAAATCCAGCCAAGTGTACCTTTGCGTTGGATCTGGAAAATTTTTGGGTCTGATGGTTTCAAAGCGAGAGAAAAAACCAACCCTGATAAGATCCATTACTCGATGTTTGAAAGAAAGCCAAACACTTGTTTTCCAGACTTGGAGATGAATCTACCAAAGGTTGTAATTCTTCCAGTCAATTTCTGTACATCCTTTACGGAACGTGGTGATTCCATATACAGGATTGCCTTGACAGACCAACCATTGAGAAATATCATGCACAGCTCGAAGGATAGTGGAAGATTCATTAAAGGGTTAAGTATCAAAGTGGTCACTGAAGTGAAAGCCTTATATCAATTCGTTCACCCATCTTTACGGGGTATCATTTGAATCATTAAAGTCATAATAAATATCAAATGGATACCTTTAAAATGTACTCGAGAAATAAAATAATTTTTCATAGAGTTCTACACATTTTTCTTGAATTCTTCCATAACCAAACGAAAGGTTAATAATTCTAGTATTTCTGATAATATATTTAGATTTTAAAAAATTCATTTACTATTTATTTTTAATTTTATTGTCATTTTCCTTGTTTTAATTAAAAATAAATAGTATATAAACTTTTTAAATTCTAAATATATTATCAAAAATACTAGAATTCATAACCTTTCATTTGATTATAGTAGCATTTAAGAAAAATGCATAGAACTCGATTAAAAATTACTTTTACTTCCCGAGTAAATTAATACAGGTATTTGTTTGATATTTATTATGACTTTAATGATTTAAATGATACCCCGTAAAGATCGATGAATGAATTGATATATGGCTTCCACTTCAGTGACCACTTTGATACTTAACCCATTCATTAAATGGGCAATAGAGCTCAAAGAATTTGATATCAAGTACAATCCTCGAACTACAATTAAGGGACAAGCACTCGCTGACTTCGTGGTTGAATGTACCATTCACAACCAAGAAGTTGGGGGGGCAGGAAGGTACCACACCCCAGCAAGGGCAAGATAAGACACCCCCAAGAGGGAGAGAAGGATGAGGTTCAGAAGGAATATTGGGTGCCCTATTTTGATGGGTATCAAAAACAAAAATAAGTGAAGCTATTTTAGTCCTACGGATTGAATATGTCTTGAAGTTAGATTTTTCAATGACCAATAACGAGGCAGAGTATAAAGCCTTGATAGCTGGTTCAGGCTTGGCCAGGCCTGAGGGTCAAGAACTTTAAAATATGTGGAGGTTCAAGATTGGTAGTCTCCCAAGTAGATGGCCATTTTGAAGCCAAAGATGAAACGATGTTGAAATACCTGAGGATTGTAAAATCACAATTGGTACGATTCGAGGAATGCCACCATAAAGAGAATAAAATGGCCGATGCCTTGTCGAAATTCACCTTGTCTGAAATCAAGAACTACACTAGAAGTGTTTACTATCAGGTCTTGGATACCCCCACTATAGAGCGCAAGTTGTTGGTGCCAATCGACGTTGGAAGTTGCTGGATAGATCCTCATCAAAGCTCATCTTTAGACTGGTTGGCTACCTGATAATGCCTTGGAGGCACGGAAACGTCAGTGAGAGCACTGAGATTTGCATTGATCGAAGGTTTCCTCAAAGTCAAAGTCTTAAATTTCAAGTCCTAACACAAAATCTAAACCTTGGTGGCCGACAAGGCTGTTTGCCTCAAATCAAGCTGGTTGATTGAATTCAAGGGCTGAAAATCAGGAACCGTTGGGTAAATTCAAAATAAGGCAAGGTTCTATAAACAAGGTAGGAGTTTTAAAGTCCTTAAGTTAAAATCAAGGATGAAAGGCCAACCAAAGTATCCTAGACTGGGAGTCAGGTGTTGAAAACAAGGGAATCCCCGATATAATCAAATAAGAAGTAAGACCTCCTCTGTTTGAAAACAAGGGGGAAAGAACAAAAGAACTTCAAGGTTGTTGGAAACAACCACCACAAATGAATTCAAGGTTTTGAATAAAGGATTAAACCCTGATGGTCTCCCAAATATACGCACGGATACTAAAAATGCCCCGGGAAAAACTATTTTGGCTCCAAAAGTGCCTTAAAGACATTTTTTGGGATCTAAAAATGGGGCAAGTAGGATAAATCATATTTTGAGGACCTAGAGCTCCGAAATACCTTCGATTTGATATATCGTGGGTCTTACTTGGAGTAACGAGTCAAAAGTTACGGACGTTTTAGTACGTACCATGCCTTTTTCGACAAAATACAAGCTGTTTGAGATCAAGGGTCACAAAACTAACCAAGGTGTGGCAAACTCCCTCTAAAAACAAAGGGGAAGGCTAAAGACAAGAGTTGGTTTTGGTCAAAGTTAAGGTCAAAATTCAAAGTCGAATGGTCAAATTTTTGCCAAAATTAAAAAAAAAAAAAAATTGTTCAGGTGTTTCGAACACCTGGGATGGCCGACCAGGTGCCCTTGGCCAAATGGCCGACCAGGGGTGGCCGACCAGAGTCCCTTGGAGGAAAAATTGTTCAGGTGTTTCGAACACCTGAACCCCTGATTGATTCGTTTGGCTCTAGAACGCTAAAAAATGCTCCGTTTGGCCTCAAATTTGAGATTCATGAACCTTAAAAGGTCCTCTATAAGGCTATGTAGGTGCCCAAGTGATTCTTTGAAGTTGAAAAAATGACCTTGTTTGAAACAAGGTCTGGTTTGAAGACCAGCTTAGAGGTGGTATATATTTTGCCTCCAAAACGTTCAAAAATGCATGTTTTCATGAGATTCTTCTTCATACCAGGAGATTATAACAATCCCCATCATATAAGCTCAACTTCAAAATTTGAGTTTAGAGGTGTTAGGGGTGTTGAAAAATCAGGTATGGTTTGAAAACCAGAAACCCTTGGCGCGTTCGAAACACCCCTCAGCCAACCAATATCAGTTGCGAATCCATGATTCAAAAATGATTGAAAGATTGAGGGTTTAAGAACATGAAGTTTCAAGCAATCAAGGTGATTAGTTTGAGAACAAGTTACTACAAAACTCTTAAGGAGGGTTTGAAAACACCTCCGGGCTGTCCACGCTGTTTGGGCCATATCTCGAGCTCCGGGTGTCGGATTTGGACGATCTTACTGTCCACGCGAAGCTCATTAAATTCTCTATAGTCTTGGGTGGGTCCCAGACACCCTTGGCCAAATTGCCGACCAGGGTAGGCCGAGCAGAAATATGGGGGAAAAATGGGTCCAGGTGTTTCGAACACCTAGACCCCTAGCTGATTTTGTTTGGCTCTAGAACGCTCAAAAATGGGTATTTTCACGTGATTCTTTTTCTGTCAATGAGATTATAAAAATCTCTACAATATGAGCTTGACTTCAAAATTTAAGGTTAGGATTTCACTAATCGCAGTTAGGGGTGATTAACCTCGTTTAGCGACGTTTAAGGATTTCCACTCGAATATTAACCTATCTTAAGGTTAAGAATGGATATCCGATCCCAGTAGTAATTACATTAAGTACGAGTTAGCTAGCCTCGATTAAGGCCTTTATAGCCCCGTTTAGGGTTGTTTAGCCCCGATTAGGGCCGAATTAGCGTCTTTTGCTCAAAGATTAACCTTTATTAAGGCTTATGAGCAATGACCGCCTGATATTAATCCCAACTTAGATAAGTTGAGGGAAATAAATCACTAATAAATTTATGATAAAGGATCCTATGCACTAATTGCACTTGGATTAGTGTCTATGAGCGTAGAACGGCACTAATCCTATTCCCGAAAGGCCCAGAAATCTTAAGAAAAAGTCGAGAGGCCAAGGAACGTTTAACCTTCTTAAGTATTAACTTGGGAAAGAATTTTAGTCGTTGTGAATGTGTAGGTCGCTCCACACTTTACTATAAGACGATACCCGGGCAGGGTCGACGTGACCTTAAACTTCTACGAAATCAAGTTTTCCTAGAAGTTGGGGGGCAAATGATATGGGTGAAAAATAATCCCTAAAGACATAATTAATGTCACATTTATTGGCTCATTAATGAGGCCCGAAACCCTAGTTGGGCATTAAATTCGTAATTAATGATTAAGCCCAAAGAACATCCCAAACTGGGGACGCTCGGTATAAGCTTGTTTCTAACATGGGCCTGATCCACAAACCGTGAACGTTCTAGAATCAAGGAACGTTCTAGAATAACCTGGGGATAAGAAGTAGCCTCCAAGGCACCTAATTCGACATGGAAACTAATTCTTACAAGGAAAGAGTCTAGAACTTTCCTCAAGACGGTGACTTGTCCACCAAGTCTCCAAACCCTACTACGATTCTAAGGCTTCCACAGCCTATATAAAGGGTCTGACCCCTCATTCTCAGAACTACGTTGGCTTGATTCTCTAGCAATACAGAGATACGTAGGCATCTTGTGAGGACCGTTTAGTCCCGAACGCAAGAACATCCATTAAAGCACGAAGCTCCCGCATCCTATCATTAATTACATACAAACCCTAGCCGCAATTCGATAACCTAGTTTTTATTCCACAACAATCTTACTACAAAATATAACATAAACTGAAATAATATAAATATGTTGAAGAATATACATATATTATTAACAATATTCATTATTAAAAATTTATAATGTTGAAATTAGAATAGATTGATATTCTATGAAAAATCAAAAATAAAAATAAACAAACAAATTGAGAAAAACATTTACACAAACTTTTTATAGAGTTTCCCGCTATAAAACTAGTTTCTAAAATGCAAGATATATGTCTCTTCTTCCGTCGCATTATAATAGTTTTTTTACAAGTTTTTATGTAAATTAAAAAAAACAATTTGATGATACAATTTCTTCTATATTTATTATAAATGCATTGACTTTATTTGAATATAAATTATAATCATTTCTCATTAATTGCTTTATTATTTTTGGAGAAGATAATTTAAAAAATGATCTTAAATTTACATTAAAAATTAAAAATAAATAAATATTATAAAAAATTATTTCAAAAGTAACTATTGTTATGAAACGGAGTAAGTATTGTATTTCTGTTTCACAAATAGTATGTAAACGCAAATGACTATGTGTTTTGTAGAAAAATCATTACAATAAAGCCAAGAATGAGTAAAGTGATTAAATAGTTTCATTTTTTAGAGTTACAATATGAATCATAAATTGGGGTAATTATTATACAATTTACTTATTTCATTCTAATATATTAAATGAATTTTATATAAAGCATTCATTTTAAATTAAGTTACATTCTATTAAATTTTCAAATTTTCAAATCAAGTTACATTCCCTTCAATTTTAAAATTATAATAAATGAGAGAAATTGAGTATGATAATTTTTTGACTAAGAATGTCGACTCAGTCTTAACCTGCTTTTATATATCTTCATTATATTTAATTTTTAGGATTCTATGTATCCATTTTTTTACATTCAAACTTAACCTTTAAATCTGCAAATTTCTCAATTAATTTTATCTGTAAAACCATGTAAACCGGTTCACATCAAGTGCAAATCAAGTTCATATTATAAAATTAAACCAAAAAATTTTTTTTTTGAAGAAAGGGAAATCAATTCATTAATCAAAATACATACGGCATCTACAAATACAATCGAAATTGAACAAACGCTTAAGCATATCGTTGTTGAATCCTTCCTTCTTAGAGAGGCAACCAAGCGTTTTTTTGAAGATGAATTGAATGTATGTACTTGTTTTTACCCGACTGATGTTTTGAGCAATCGACCGTAGATACAATCCCATAAAAACTCTTATCAATAAATCAAACCCATGAAAATCATGCTGATTGATAATTTCGGACATGAAGAATACCAAATCACACCAAAACAAAACCAAACTCTCAGAAAGAGGAGAGACTAAACAAAACCCAAATAAATTGGGAACTTATTGAAGAAAAATAAGATCTTAAACAAAAAAACAAAACAAGATAAAGAATTGGGGCTTTCCACCGGTAAAAACCGATGGAAGCCCCTTGAAAAATAGTAGTGGACTACTGCAAAAAAGAGAGAGGGGGGCTAGGGTTTTTCACGATGCTACGTAATAGTGTAATTATGATTCTTAAACCAAAAAAAATTATTTCAATGTCTGCTTTTCAAAAACTTGACGTAATATAATTTATTTATGTCGAATGAGATCCAAAATTTATTGATAATTCATTTGACATATTAAAATGAAATAAATAAATCACTTGATAATCAATCCATCATAATTAAGTTGATCATGTTATAATAAAAGTTATTATTTATATATATATATATTCTAGTATAAGAGAGGTAGAAAATGCAGGAGAAGGAATGTAATATAAGACTTGCACTTATCTGTATGTTCATTTCTTAAAGTAGTAGTACATCTCCTATTTATTGATGGTTTTCACCGCCACTTGGGTGTAAATACAAGTTTGATAACACGGCTCCGTGTATTGGTACTCTAAACTTACAGCTTATAGTCTAATAGTAATCTAGATGGATAGCCTTGGTTATTGTAATACAATTCAAATACAACTTTTACCTATTGACAATCACATACTTTATTAAATGCTTTCACAACACTCCCCCTTGATTGTCAATTGTGAGTTATTACAAAGATTAACTGTCTCGTTAAAACCTTGCAATAAAAAACCCAGTGGGATAAAAACCTTGACGAAGGAAAAAGAGTACAGTCTCCCCCTGAATAAAACGTCTCACAATTTGACATCTTGATGTATCAAGTTCCTCAATCTTCGCATACCAATATTATTTCGCAGCTTTTCAAATGTTGAAGTGGGAAGAGACTTTGTGAGTAAATCTGCCAGATTATCACATGAGCGAACTTGTTGTACATCAATGTCACCCTTCTATGAGTGTAGAAGAATTTTGGTAAGATATGTTTTGTTCGATCCCCTTTGTTATAGCCTTCCTTGAGTTGTTTAATACAAACTGAGTTGTCTTCAAACATAACTGTAGGACTGGCTGAGATACCTGATAAACCACATGATTCTCGAATATGTTGAATGACAGATCGTAACCAAATACATTCTCTGCTTGCTTCATGGATTGCAAGTAACTCTGCGTGATTAGATGAAGTTGCCGCCATAGTCTATTTTGTAGACTTCCAAGAAATAGCGGTGCCACAATATGTGAATAGATAACCTGTTTGAGATAGTCCAAAATGTGGATCTGACATGTACCCAGCATTCGCATATCCAGCCAGCTGTGATTTTGAATTGTTTTGAAAGAATAATCCAAGATCAATCGTCCCACGAAGATATCTGAATATATGCTTGATCCCATCACAATGCCTTTTAGTTGTATCAGAACTGAATCTTGCCAACAAATTTACAGCAAATGCAATATCAGGTCATGTGTTATTGGCAAGATACATAAGAGCTCCAATTGCACTAAGATATGGAACTTCAGACCCAAGTGCATCTTCATCTTCTCTTCTAGGACGGAATGGATCTTTTTCAACTTCTAGTGATCGAACAATCATCGGTGTAGTTAGTGGATGAGCTTTGTCCATGTAAAATCGATCAAGAACCTTTTCTATGTAGGTTGACTGATGAATAAATATGCCTGAAGATAAGTGCTCCACCTGTATACCTAAACAGAATCTTGTCTTTCCAAGATCTTTCATTTCAAACTTATTTTTCAAATAGTTAGCAGAATTAGTAATATCTTGAGAAGTACCTACAATATTCAAATCATCCACATATACCGCAATAATAAAAAAACTAGATTGTGACCTTTTGATAAACACACATGGACACACTTGATTATTTATATACCCATCATTTAATAAATATTCACTAAGCCTATTGTACCACATATGACCAGATTGTTTCAAACCATATAGTGATCGTTGTAATTTAACTGAGTATAAATGTCGAGGCTTAATTTTCTCTAACTTTAATCCTTCAGGGATTTTCGTATAAATATCACTATCAAGTGATCCATAAAGGTAGGCTATCACGACGTCCATAAGTCGTGTTTCCAATCTTTCCATACAAGCCATGCCCATAAGAAAACGAAAAGTGACTCCATCCGTCACGGGAGAGTAAGTTTCCTGGTAATCAAATCCAGGGCTTTGAGAGAATCCCTGAGCTACTAGCCGGGCCTTATACCTTACGATTTCATTTCTCTCATTTCGTTTTCGTACAAATACCCATCTATTCCCAATGGGAGTCATGCCATCTGGTGTTTGGACTGCAGGTCCAAATACATTTCTCTTGCGCAAGGATTGCAATTCTTCCTGGATTGCAATTTTCCATTTTGGCCAATCACCTCTTTGTCGACATTCTTCCACACTTTGTGATTCAGGGTCGGAGTTCGTAATAGTATCATATGCCACGAAAAAAGCATACACATCATCAACCTCACTACTCCCATGATCCAATAATTTCCCGTTATGTACATAACTCATTGAGATCTCATAATTTTCAGGTACCTTTACTTCTATGAAAGCATGTGCCACTTCAGGGGCAATATCCTCTTCTGGAGGTAATACCACTTCGGGTGGTTTTATCACAGCCACTTCAGGGGCTTGAACCTCTTCAGGAGGTGATACCACTTCTGGGGTATTTGATGTAGTTAATTCAGGAACATTTGCCACTTCAGGGGCAGGTCCATTCAATTTCCGTTTTCGTGGTACAACATCTTTCGCACCAATAGGTCTACCACGCTTCTAGCGTGGTTTTGATTCACCAATCAATTCTTCAGGAATTGATTTATGAACAAGGGATTTCAACCCTGGCCGGAGCATTAACAACGGGTACATGCGATTTTATAATAAGTCTAGAATCAGTAAAAGCATCCGGCATTTGATTAGCAATATTTTGCATATGAATGATCCTTAAAACCTCAGATTCACATTGTTTAGTACGTGGATCAATAGCATTTAATCTTGATGCATTCCATGATAGTTCACAATTTAATTTATGCAAAACATTATCTCCCCTAATAGAGGGAACACAGACTCCTCAAAATGACAATCAGCATAACGAGCAGTACAAATCACCAGTTAACGGTTCAAGATATCTTATGATAGATGGTGAGTCAAAACCAACATATATGCCAACTCTTCTTTGTGGACCCATTTTGGATCTCTGTGGGGGTGCAATGGGAACATATACGGCACAACCAAAAATCTTAAGGTGAGAAATATCAGGAACTTGACCAAGAACTAACTCATGGGGAGATTGTTTGTGGTAAGCAGATGGTCTTATCTTAATTATGTTTGATGCATGAAGTATTGCATGACCCCAAACAGATGTAGGCAATTTGGCTCTTAAAAGTAAGGGACGTACAATGAGTTGAAGTCTTTTAATTAGAGATTATGCTAAGCCATTTTGTGTATAGACATGAGCTACATGGTGTTCGACTGAGATCCCTACTGACATACAATAATCATTGAAAGTTGTAGATATAAATTCAGCAGCATTATCTAGTCGAATTGATTTAATGGGATGGTCAGGAAATTGGGCTCGCAATTTGATTATTTGAGCAAGTAGTTTGGCAAAGGCTGTATTTCGTGTAGAGAGTAGACAGACATGAGACCATCTAGTTGATGCATCGATTAAAACCATAAAATATCTGAATGGACCGGATGACGGATGAATAGGACCACAAATGTCACATTGGATTCTTTCGAAGAAATTTGGAGACTCGGTTTGAAGTTTAACTGGAGATGGTCGAATAATTAGTTTTCTTAACGAACATGCTGAACAAGGAAGTTCATTATGTGGTATGACCTTTTGATCTCTAAGGGGATGTCCAATAGAATTTACTATAATATGACGCATCATAGATACTCCTGGATGACCAAGTCTTTCATGCTAAAGGGTGAGTGATTTTGGGTCTATAATTTTCGGAATGGTGATACTGTTCGCACTATTTCACGCAAGAGAACGTGGTCAACAAGTAATATACGGTAAATAGGATTCGTTCCCACAGAGACTCAAATTTGTTCGTTTCGTTCACTTATACACCAGCTTATGATTTACACTCATTGCCAAGACAATCACAATTTTGGTTTTGATTAACTAATGATTAATTACCAACTATGGAAATTACTAGAAAATAACTTAACTGTTAATTTATAATAAACAAACATGAGATTTCAATTTCATTAACCACTTCATCTAGAATCTTATGCCCTTTAACCTAGTATGTGACAGAGTTGATTACTGATTAGATGCACTAAACTGATACACACCAACTTTCGTTGTGCATATACCATCCTACTGATCATCCACAATTGATAGAAGTCAAGTAGTCACCAAATATGTGTAGTTCCTATATGTCTATAGCAATTGAACACACACCGGTTGAAAATCAAGCATCCATTAAACCACATAGTCAATGCAAGACGGTTAGAATTACACCACAAATTAATACATGTTCTTCACATGCAAAAACCTATGCTAGCATGAATTGTTCTAAACCCTAGATCCACTTTCGCATTCACCATGATCAAACACACAATTACAGATGTTCGCGACTCACCCATAACGAATAAGCATATTCATACTAGGAAATCAATTCAATCCATCACACACCAAGGCATAAGAACACTTAATTACTAGAATCCATAGAAAAATCCATTAAAATCCCATGATAACGATTTAGCCCATAATCGACCTCATCGCCATCATGGGTTCAATTAATAACATAATTCTAGAAAACAAATAATAATAAAAGAGAAATAGGGTTAGAAATAAATCCCCAATAGTGAGAAAGAGTATCCAAAGATTAAGCCTCCTTGCTTGTCACTAGCTTGGAGAACTCCTCTTGATAATTGTTCTAAGAAAAATCATGATCGATGATCTCCAAGTACAAACTCTACTGATGAGAGATATATTTTTTTAGGTTCCTAACGATACTCAAATAGTCTCAGGAAAAGCCCCAAATAAAATAGGCCCAATACAAAGTGACCCGATAAAAACAATCCAAAAATAAACCGAAAAATAACTCGAGCGCAACTGCCCCTTCCTGGAGCGCCATTGTGCTTTCTTTCTCCTGGAAACGCACACACGCAGCGCCCTTGCGCTCTCCCCAAGCGCCGTTGCGCCTTGCACTGCTGCGTCACAGCGCCTCCAACAGCGCCATTGCGCCTTGAGATCCCTGGAATACTTCCGTTGCAGCGCTGCTGCGCCCAGAAACTGCGCTGCTGCGCTTGTACACCCCTGGACAGAATTGTAGACATTTCTCTCCTCTTCGCGTGGACAGCTTACGGGCCTCAAACGGACTTCTAGAAGTCAAGATATGGCCAAAACAGTGATGAATGCGCATTGAGATCAAATTCCCGAGTTCTCTTGCCCTGGACTTCCTGTAATTTCTACTTTAAGCTCACAGAATACCACCAATACTTCACCAACACCACCAATGCCGCCCGACTATGCAACCTATACAAATTAGATGAAAACACATCAAACTAACACGAAACTTGAGAACTTGCAATCGTTTTAAGTACGAATGGAATGCAAATAGTGGATATAAAATCCACTTATCAAACCCCCAAACTTAAACCGTTGCTTGTCCTCAAGCAATGCAAACTCAGCCCTAAAATGATGTATGAATGCAACTAATAACTAAATGTCATGATAATGCGAACATGTCCTAATGCAATGATCCCACAGAAGCTACCGAAACCAACTCAACAAGCAAACGCCTCAAAGAATGCAACAACTCCAAACAGAGCTCGACTAAGGCCCCGTATACTAACCATACATGCTCGGAAACGTGATGTGTGCATTTCTCACTAGATATACTCTTGAAACTAGATAAAAGACATAACTCATCCTTCGCCAAAACAATCACATGTTTATAAACAGAATGAACTTTAAACACTCCATGACTCAAAGACACCGCCATCATCATTTAAGGTAGACAAGGATTCATGCTTTACTACATAAAACATCACAAAACACAAAACACACATGCTTTTGACTGTGCAATGGGTGAGACCCCTAAAGGCTTATACAATAGCACCCTTGTAGCGAGCGTTAGGTTAGTGGATCCCAGACCGGAAAAGTCTTAGGTCACTAGGCATAAAATCCCCTCGAACTTACTTGCTCGAGTACTAAAGAGCTCACCCTAGCCAATTAGCATACACACACTCTCACAATCCCTCATTTTTTTTAATTTTTTTTTTCACAACTCTTTTCTCTTTTTTCTTTTGACTCTTTTTCTTGCCTTTTTTTTTTCACATGGGTGCACTATCTCACCCCCCTAGACTACTCATATCAAATATGAGCCAGCTACTAGCCATTTGACGCCTAGCCATTATTACACTACGACACGACATTTAGCATGAAATCCCTGTTTTCCCCCAAACTTATACTTAAGTGCTCCTACGCCATCGAGGGAATAACGAAAATTCTAGATATAAATAAGTGATTAAATCTCAACAGCCAAACAAGGTATGACTCGATCTAGCCCAAGAGCAAACAGTGAGACCGTGAAAAGATTGTGTTCCCGACATATGCAAGTCAATTTCATAAGTACTTAAATCAACCCTCTATTCATTGTCATCACACCCAAATTAACGTCGACCTATCGAGCCAGAAACAGACACTCAAGTGGAATCATATGATATGCATGAACCAAATGATATTACACACCTAAATAAACTATATGACATGGCATCCTAAATGCAATCTAAATGACATGGCAAAGCTAAATGCAAAAATTCTAATATGACTAACATGAATATGCAACTATATGCAATGCAATGACTCTTGATACCCTAAAATCACCCCCAAACTTAAAAATTGTAATGTCCTCATTGAAGGTAAAATAAAGGGTACAAGAGATACTCCCCTACTCGCTGGCATCTCCACCCTCCTCGGGTGGTGTGTCTGGTGGTGGATAGACATGGAGACTCCAACACAACTGTTGTTTTATTCGAAAACAAGAAATCATGGGTTGCCTCCCACGAAGCGCCTTTATTTAACGTCTTTAGCTAGACTTGGCCACAATTTTCCTCTTGAAAATTTTCTGCACCGCATCTCTATAAGGCCATTTAATGATCTTTTCTGGATCGACATCTTCAACGACAAGCTTTACCCATTTTCGCTCCTCACAAGATCTCTTAACAACATTCTCCCGCCTACCTGAAAAGTTAGCAGCAATAACAATAGCAAGCAAAGGATTTGAATTACAAGAAATATACCCCAGGTGAACTAGCAATGTTTTGAGCTCGAGTTCGGGAGCTCCTTCAAATGATGGCTTAAGGCGCACCTGAGAATTCCAGAGATCTTCCACTCCAAGCAACTTATGTGGAATACGTAGCCCCATTAACCCAGGCACTGTAATCCTCTGTGGATATGGAGGATGAAAATCGAATTGGATGATCTCTGTAGTCTTCCCCGGAGTAGATTTGTCAACAGGGGTGATGATCTTTTCTTCTTCATCCTTCGAAGAAAATAGCATAGCCACTTGAGCCTTGAAGTTTTCTTGATCTTGGGCTGATTCTTCAGAATTTTCAGATTGCAAAGGAAGTGGTTGCGGCTGATTATTGATTACCGAATTTTCTGGACATTCTGAATTTTCTGATTGGTTTGTCTCCGGCTCTGCTTCCTTATCAGCTTCATGTTCAGCTTCCTCCTCATTCTTTGCCCTCAGACTCTCCTTCCTAAACTTCGATCATGGTCTCACCCATGGCTAAGAAAGGCCAGTCAAGACTGATAGGAAGGTTCTTGTCCTCCTCCTCTATAGCTAGGCCTTCTGTGTCACTTGCAATTTGATTCAATGTTTGTAATGCATTTACAATTTGACCAATCTGATCTCCTATTGTCTGGAGAGACAATGCATTGCTTTTAGCCATCAACCTCAATTTTTCTAATTCAGCTTCTTCGGTCGACTGTTGGATAGACCAAGTCTGAAATTGCTGCTGCTGAAATTCAGGAGGTTGAAAGTGTTGATGCACTGGGGCATACTGATGCTGAAATTGTTGCTGCTGAATTCCCCCTGGATTGTATGGCTCATCTTCAAACTGCTGATTTTGGAGCGGGTAGGATGGATATTGGGATTGCTCCATACCACTCTGATTGTAGTCCCAGCTGAAATTTGGCCGGTTTCTGTTATACTCACATTGATGAGTGTAATGTCCACCTGCACACAGCTCACAAACAATTACGAATTCCTACTCCCAATAATCCATCAAATAAAAAGAAAAAAAACGTCCGAGTCAGTGAATTTAACCCAAATTGATGACAAGATCATAAACTAAACAAACAATGAACCGAGTCCCCGGCAGCGGCGCCAAAAACTTGTTGACTCGTAAACACGCAAGTATACGCGATCACAAATAGCAAGTGATAAGTAAGATTCGTTCCGCAGAGACTAGGTGTAATGCCAATTTTAGTGCGTATGCAATAGTGTATGGTTACTTCTTAATGCTTGAACAATTATCAAATTGGGTTTTTGTTTAAACTAATTTAATTAACTAAGTGCAAGTAAATTAGAAAAGAGTTCCTAATATGAGAAGGCATGGGATTCCAATTTCATCGAAACTTCACTAAAGGTTGACACAGTAAATCGATACGGGTGATAAACAAGATAATTAATCAGATAACACTACAATAATACGAGCTACCTTTCAGTACACTCATATCATACCACTTAATATCCACAAAAGATAGAAATCAAGAGGACACCACATTACGTTCAAATCATATATGTCTATACAATCTGGAAACACAATTGGTTTAAGCACAAGTTATCTTTTGTAATTACATGGGGCAATATGAATTGGGTAAAATCATACTACTAATCAAGAATAAACAATTAATTCATGAACCCATGCTAATATGGCTTATTCTCAATCCTAGAATCCACTTTCGCAATCATCAAGGATTAATAAACTAGATGCTAGCTACACATCTATCAATTAAACCAAACCATATCAGATTATCACAATAAAATCACCCAACATCGATCACATGTCATACACAATAATTATGAAATCGAATCCATTGGAACCCCATGATAATGTTTAGTTCATGTTTGAACTTAGCACCATCATGGGTTCAATTGATAACATAATTAAAACAAAGAATTGAATATGATTAATAATTGGAATTGAATTCACAATGGAAAACTGGAAAATAATAACTAAATAACAAGGTACAAAGTTTAGAGAATTCAAACACAAGATGCAAAACCCAAGTTCTTGATTTCGAACAAAATCTTCCTTGCTTTCACCTTGGAAGTAGTTTTACTCTTGTTCTTGCCTCTCTCTATGTTCTACAAACCCTCGCCAATGTGTATGTATCAGTCACGTAAGTATATCCCCCCACGTTCCTTTTCTATAATAATAAAACTAATTAATAAAATCTGATTTCCATCCCCTAATAAAAGTATTTTTAATGTTTTAATAAATTTTACAAAAAGAAATCCATAATTGAATAGGATGTTAATGTAAAATTCGCTGCTGACTTTGCTCCTCTGTTTCTGGGCTGTTCCAGTGCGATTTTGCTCTTTG
The DNA here is from genome assembly GCA_037693485.1 of Kitagawia praeruptora. Classification (NCBI taxonomy): domain Eukaryota; kingdom Viridiplantae; phylum Streptophyta; class Magnoliopsida; order Apiales; family Apiaceae; genus Kitagawia; species Kitagawia praeruptora. Next base: position 37,641,161 of record CM075353.1, on the reverse strand, counting down.
GACTACCTTGGAATTAAAGAAAATTCTCCAAGCTTCGCGTGGACAGTAAGATCGTCAAATTCTGACTTCTGGAACTCAAAATACGGCCCAAACAGTGTAGGCAGCCCGTATAACCCAATATTACGAATTTCCTCTAAAAAATCTCCAAATTCAGCTCTTTATTCTCCAATCCTTCCAAGTTTAGGATTCCTTGCTTCCTACAATAAAACATTATAATTTATTTAATAAAAATCCAATTAAATGCAAAATAGAATTAATATGAGGAAAAAAATCATGTAAAATACATATAAATATATACTCTATCAGATACTATGAGACTCAATGATTCTAATTTAAGTAGTATATAATCCAGAAAATATTGATTGTAATTTTTCTAAGATTTTCTTTTGACCTGAAAATGTTGAAGTGATAAGGAGATATTCTTCTTCATTCTCACTAGTAGTTTCTACGTGGAAACCATTAAGACAAATGTCTTTAAAACTCAAAAGATTTCTAGTGGATTTACTAGAATATAAAGCATTATGTACATGAATTTGTGTCTCATTTGGTAGGATAAAACTGGCTTTCCCAAAACCCTCTATTATATTTGATGTGCCCGAAATGGTCCCGACATGTGAGTTGGTTTTAGTCAACTGTGAATACTATTTATGATTTTGTAGAATTGTGTGCGTGGTGGCGCAATCAGCAATGCATATATCTCCCATATTTATACTGGCACAAATATAAGTGAATAACAATTTTATTAAAGCAAACCCAAGTACATAAAACAAGAACATGAAACAAGTACATTTAAACAGGAAATCAAAGCAAATACATAAGAAACAAGCATTTAAAGTGATACATATAAGAACTAGTCATCTAAGCTGTAGTAAAGATTAGCACTATTATCATGTTTAGTTGAAGTCTTGTTGATTGGTTCATTGTTAAAGCTAGCCAAATTTGTTTCCACCCTTTGTCCATTCTGCTTTTTAGATGACTCGTAAAGATCTACAAGATGTCTAGGTGTGTGACAAGTACGAGTCCAATGCCCATGAGCCCCACATCTAAAGCATATATCTCTAGTATCTCCTTCCTATGGTGCCTTCCTTTTATTTGACACCTAATTTTGCCACTTCTGGTGGCTGGAGTTGTTGTAGCCATCACGCACTTCAGGTGGCCAGAGTTATACTGAATCGACCACGAAAATTTTCACGTCCACAATTTCGTCCATAACCACGTCCTCCTCTATGCCCTTTCCCACGCTCATTCTTCCGAAATGACGTGTTATGTACTTCAGGTAACTGGGCAGAGCGTGTGGGACGTATCTGATGATTTTTCAGCAACAACTCATTATTTTTCTCAGCTACAAGAAGGAGAGATATCGGATCACTATATTCCTGGAAATTGCGTTCCCTGTATTGTTGTGCCAAGATCATAGTGTTGGGGTGAAAGGTCGAAAGGTTCTTTTCAATCATCACAGTATCAGTAACTTTCTCACCATGCAGGATTAGCCTTGAGCCTATTTTAAACAAGGCAGAATTATATTCAGCAACAAATTTTAAATCTTATAACCTTAAATTGATCCAGTCATAACGGGCATGTGGTAGATGGACAAATTTTTGGTGGTCAAATCTATCTTTGAGATTGGTCCAAAGAGTGAGTGGGTTTTTGATAGTTAGGTATTCATATTTTAAATTTTCATGAATGTGGTGCCTAAGGAAAATAATTGCTTTGACATTTTGTTCTACAGTTGGGGTTTTTCCTGTTTCTATGGTATCCTTGAGTCCGTTGGCACTAAGGTGTAATTCCGCATCGAGTACCCAAGACAGATATCCCCAGACATATCCAAAGCAACAAAGTCTAATTTTGCAAGATTCGTCATTCTGAACGTAAAATAAATATTTGAAACATGGTATAGCAATATGGCATATTAAGGCACGAACAACCAAACATATATCATATAATAAAAATTGTGGCATAAATAATAGGTGTCATAATATAAAAATTAAAATTATGTAAACATAGCTAATGTTTAATTTAAACAATAACACTAATAATAACATGCATGATAATAACTACGTTTAAAATTAAATGAATAGGGTTAGGTCGTACCTTATTGATCAAACAAAATTCGGGCAAGACCTCAACTAAAATAGATTAAAGTGGATTGTATCTCTTTCGTTGAATAAAGCTCGGGCAGAAACTCGTGCTGATAACGTGTTATAATAAAAATTATTATTTATATATATATATATTCTAGTATAAGAGAGGTAGAAAATGCAGGGGAAGGAATGTAATATAAGACTTGCACTTATCTGTATGTTCATTTCTTAAAGTAGTAGTACATCTCCTATTTATAGATGGTTTTCACCGTCACTTGGGTGTAAATACTAAATACAAGTTTGATAGCACGACTCCGTATATTGGTACTCTAAACTTATAGCTTGTAGTCTAGCTTGTAGTCTTAATAATCTAGATGGATAGCCTTGGTTATTGTAATACTACTACACTTCAAATACTCCGTCCAACTTTTACCTATTGACAGTCACATACTCCCTCCATCCCATTATAAGTGACGTTTTTTGACCGGGCACATATATTAAGATTACATTTATTAGCTGACTCCTAATCATCACAGCTTATTAGTCATTAATTTTTTAGCTGACTTTAAACTACCCCGTATAAACTCTTCACTTCTTTTACTCCTATTTGATTAATCCCTCCATAAACATTTTCCAAAAAATTTCATTCCCTCCAAAAAAATTCATTCCCTCCTAATTTTTTAATCTAAATTTTTCATATTTTAAACATTTTTATTGTATTTCCCTCCAATTATATCTATATGATATAAAGACCTATTGCAAGATGACATTCTCCAAAAAATTTCATTCCCTCCCAAAAGTTTCATTCCCTCCTAATTTTTTAATCTAAAATTTTCATATTTTAAACATTTTTATTGTATTTCCCTCCAACTATATCTATATATAGACCTATTGCAAGATGAACAACTCATTTTACACTCCAGATGATGAATACAGGACACTACTTAAACTTGAATGAGTCTCCTTCTCATTTTGAAGAAGATTTAAATTATACTAGAGGTACCTTTTTACTTTCATTTGTCATTATTTAGTTTTTATGTATTGTTATACTCTTTTATGCATTTTAAGAATTTTAAATAGAATGTTTGATTGTTGTTTCTAAATTATTTTGTTGTAGGTAATCATAACATTTTAGATAAAGAAATTTTATTAGTGAAAATTTCACACTTTTGGATTTACTAACAATAATCTTTTCTATTCATATTGTTTATTGTAGGTGATCATAATCTTTTACGGGAAGAAACTTTGTCCCAAGGAAAGAAATCTCCACTTACACAATCAAATAATAATTTTAAATTGTTAAATTTTATCTTTCATGTATTTTAGATTATTTAGATATAATTCTTTATTACTGAAACAATTATTTTATTATAGGTAGTCATAATGTTTCAAATGAAGAAGTGTTGTCAACGGAAGATTTTTTAATTTTGGATCAAAATGATAATCTTCTAATTTTAAATTTTAATGTATGTTTCCTGTTTTTTTAAATTATTTTAGAAGATTTTTTTTATTTTAATTATATGATTGTAGGTGATTTTACCTTTTTGGATGAAGAACATTTTAATGACTTTTCCACGAGCAATACAATACAGATGGTTACATTTTTGATTTGAATGAACCTCCTCCATTTGATTTGAATGAGCCTCCTCCCCCTCCCCCTGATGATGAAACTCCTTACACTGAAAGTAAGATTCTAATTTTTTTTATCTAATCTTTGATTTTAAGTTTTATTTGTTAAATTAGAATTATGTTTTAATTGTTAAATTAGAATTATATTTCTAAATTATGATTTTAATATTTAAATATGTAAAAATTATTATTAAAAAATTATTTTAGATAATTTATACAAAAATTGTTTTGTATTTTTTGTAGATGAAAACATGTCACAAAACACAATTAGGAGGGAGAAGAAAATTTTATCAAATGCTAAACGTCATGCTATTTATCTTGCTATGTTGAAGAAAAGTGTAAATGGAAAAATTAAATGGGGAACTACAGAAGAAAAAAAAGAAGAAGTTGAAGATGGAGATACAACATCAGTTTGTGCTTTATATAGATGGAATGAAGATGGAAGATGTTGAATAGGTAAAAGTCATTTAATTCATTAGCATGGGAAAATGAATAGAATTAAGTACAGTACTTTATTAAATGCTTTCGCAACAGATCATTAATAATCGACACTGAATTGTTTACCACGTTTCTTCTCATGCTCGTGATTAAGCTAGAGACTTCATGATTCTCATTTACGACCACCATCGTTTATATGAACAATAATGTAAAACTTAACACGGTGATATAACTTATAAGGCATGATCCGAGTAGTTTATAAATACAGTATAATTTTTCTAAATTGATGAATTTGGGACGTCTTTACACAAGTTATTGTATAAGAGGAGCTTATACATAATTATTGATTAATATGTAAGGATCATTGTTCTAAAATTAATTCCCGATCAATCATTTACAACGTATCCGGTCGATATGATTTTTAAAATCTTCAATTAATCTTTACGAGTATTTCTTGATCGAAGTATTTATAATAATTAATATAAATTTAAATAATACATTAATGAAATATAAATTATTATATATTTTATGATATGATAAACTCATATTACTTAATAAATAACTAATAAAATCATATTAATATACTAAATAATATTATAATATTAAATACATCTACTTTTTATTTCGATTAATCCTTCAGATTAATTTTCGATTTAACAATTAATTGTTACAAAATTCTTTTATCGATCTTTTTCGATATCCAATTCTTATAACACACGTAGGGACCAAAATTTTTAATCATCACTAGCATTTTACCCGTGCTACGCACGGAATGTACAATTCTAAAAAAAATTAAATAATTACCAAAAATATATATAAGTATTAAAAAATAAATTTTTTACATTTAATTATTGAGATTGTAATGTTGATCTCTACTATTTCATCAATTTTTTATCTACTAATTTACTTTGTTAAATTCTGATGTATTTAAATATTTAACATCTATATTATATAATTTAAGAAATAAAGTAATATGAAAAAATTACATACACAAACTTCGATCCGATCCAGATTTTTTCTGGGTTTGGACCGGACATGACGAAAAATCGGATTTTTTTATTTGAAGGACCGGAGACTGAACCGCTTATATAGACCCGGTCCCGTCTTATTTACATGTCTAGATCGAAATGTTGTGTAGCCCTAACTGCACTACACATAAATTATTTCTAGTAACTTGGTTTTATATTCAGTTTTTACTTTGTTAATTTCATAAAGAAGCCCCGTTGGAATTCAAAAAAAGTCTCAAACGCTTGTTTATAAATTTTTCCCCACGCAATGAATAAATTATATTAAGGATAATAAAAAGAAATAAGAAACTAATTGAGTGAGTGATATAATAAATCTTAATTCATAAGTTTAGAAGCATTCAAACCCCGTAGCTCGTTGCCATGACCTTAACACACTATTAACTGAGCAATCTTGTTATATCTAGATGTAATCTCATGATTCAATGTATCTGTAAAACCGTAAAGATCTTATAAAACATACATATAGTTAGTTAATTTTCTATCATAATATGTCAGATATCAATATATTTGTTATGTCACTAATAGAGACTATAATAATAGATTTTAGTTAAATAAAAAGTCATATATATTATTCAGTAATTTTCAAATTATTCCTAAGAAAAAATTGCGCTTGACCATAAAGGTTAGAAAAATGTTACAAATACTGTTAATGACACAGGTCAAACGACCATACTTATCATATATTTTCTTACATTTTTTAATGCGAATGCGGCAACATACATTTGTAAACATACACCATAAAGTACTTTATTGAGAGTACATATCTCATTAATAACATATCGTTGTTTGCCTTGTTTGCGTATTTTCTGGTGATCTGCCAATAAAGTAAAATGAAAAATTTAGTTTCCAAAAAAATTAAAAATAAAATTCACCTTATATTTTCGGATAGGCAATAACAATCATTAACTATGGCATGAAAGTCATTCATATTTAGGATCCACCAACAATTATGTAAATTCACAAAATATAAGAAGACTAAAATTGAACATATTTTGAGGGAGTAAGCAGTGGTAAAGTTTATTCTCTTAGCAGGTTATACAATTTCGTGATTTGAGCTTATAGAGTACCTATGTTAAAGTTGACCACAAAAGTACATAAATGATTTTGGAGAATATAGATAGGTGATTTTTATAACTACTCTGACAACAAAAAAATTGTGGCATAATATGTATTCGACACACGAACAAATATATTAGTATAAGTATTATTAAGTTGAGAAAAATTATATGCTTTAATTTGGAACATGCATGTGTGTGTGAATAAGTGTGTAGGTATTTTTGTTAGTAAAAAAAAAATCAAAAGTAGATATATAAAGTGATTAACTCTTACAAAAAAAATAGCATCATTCATAAACATTAACTTTTCTCAATCTAATATTTAAATTGCCAAATAAAAACACTTCGTAGATATACAACTACGATAGTCATACTTAGTTTGAGGAATGAATAAGGATGCTCACCGGGGTGTGATAAATCTCAAAAAAGTAGAGAGACTGATTTTTTGCAGTAGATTTGTCTATTAGTCTCACAACAGACCAAAAACAAAATTTACAATGATATAATTTCAAATTTTTTTTTAATTTGTCAAGTTAACGCATATATTTCATATACATCAGTTTGATTAGCTTGTAAAAGATGGAAGTGAAAAAGGTTAGAAGCGGAGAAAAATATGAGACATAAAAAAATATAAAATTTCAAAATTTTGAAATAATAAATTATAGATATATATTTGAAATTAATATTTTATTTACACATGTATCACATCAAATTTATATATATTTAACTCATTGTACATCTATTTTTATATTATATCTATTGTGAATTTACTAAGTAATTATCTTTACATTTCTGAATTTCATTTAATTAATGGTAAACCACAATTTAAATTTAGGACAGATATTTAAAATGCTAATAATGAAAAAATGGTTGGTTCTTATTTTGAAAGATAATTATAAAACGTTTATTTAACTATTAGTAAATCTAATTTAATATTAATTTTAATGTGAACTTACTAATTACTTGACTTTACACTCTTGGATTTTTTAACTAATAGGAAATCACAAAAGAAATTTAAGGACAAATAATCAAAATGATAATTATAAAAAAAACGAATGGGTTTGAATTTAAATGATAATTATATTAAAAAAAGTGGTTCAAAATAAATGATAATTAATGGTTTTAAGATTCTTTCTGTACCTTTTGTCATTGATTCGTGTTGTAAATTTAAGATACCTTCTGAATGGTTTTGACCATTCATGATGTACCTTTGACTATTAAGTTGGTGAAATAGCAATATATATAATATGAAAGTTATTAGCAATTAAGTTGATGAAGGAAAGAGATTTTTTATTGATGTATCGAAGAAAAAAAGATAATGAATGCATTTTTATTGAATGTGACTTGTGTGTTTTTTCAAAAATCGGCTTCCAAGGGTCTAGAAAAATTTTGCTTCAGAGGAATCGAGAAACTGATCTTATATGGGCGTTGACCCCTTCCAGAAAAGCCATATTAAAAAAAATATATCGTACTTTTAAATGTATGGACAATGATACAATATATATTTTAGTCATCATGAAGGTAAGTTATGAATGATAACATTGGCAACCCAACATTGTAAAAAAAACATTTATCATATCTATCGACACGTCTAATGTAAACAAATCGGTGTAATGTATGTAGTAAGGATTGATGCCTACAATTCAGTAAGTTGCAGAATTATTGAAGCTGACCACTGAATGGAAAGTAACCATGGCAGGATTTGGAATGAGGATGATCAAAACTTAAATCATTTTCAATTATTTTTTTGTCAGAATCGTTTTTCTGTTGATTTTATTGGCAATTAAAACACAAAACATATGATACATATATATAATCGAAATAAAAAATATTATATATATATATATATATATATATATATATATATATATATCCAAGTATAGTCTGTCATTTAATAAAAAGATACAAAGTAGTACCTTAACCTAAATTGATATGATTTAAGCACGAAGAGGAGAATTGATGCAGACACTTAGTTCATCATAGTTGGCTAGATCTGATGGAGAATAAGGAATGAGCGGCTTAGATTTCTTGTAATGATTAAATTGATATGATAATTCTATTTTTCAGTTTGTAAGAATTTTATATTTGAGGTATTTTTATTTTATGGAAATTGATTATTAGATAATCCTTAAAATAAAAATTATAGTTATTATGTTTATTTTTTGGGTTATTAACCTTTTGGCCCTTCAAGTTTACACACTTATACCCATAAAGTCCTAACGTTTAAACTCGTTCCTTTTTGCCACGCCAACTTCACAAATGTACCTCTTGGCAACGATACCGCGTAAGATGGCATATCGGGTTATATCGGTAGGGGTATAACAATCATTTCACCAAATTTAAAATTTTCATTAATTTTAATTTTCTACCCTCACCCACCCACATCCCCTGTGTTCTAACTATCCCTCCCCTGTCTCTCTCTCGGCTCTCTCTTTCACCTCTCGTTTTTCCCATCTCTCTCTATTAAACCACCGCCACTGACCGTCATCACCGCCTCGAACATGGGCGTCGTTCACTGTCACCCACCCTACAACTTCGCCAATAACAACTCAACACCACCATTCACCATTCCATCTATTCCCACAATTTTGGTTTAATTCCACCAACTATCACCCTTCCTACCTTTCTCTTCTCTGTTCTTCTCCTTCCTACCGCCCCTGTCTTTCTCTCGGCTCTCTCTTTCACCTCTTGTTTTTCCCATCTCTCTCTATTAAACCACCGCCACTGACCGTCATCACCGCCTCGAACATGGGCGTCGTTCACTGTCACCCACCCTACAACTTCGCCAATAACAACTCAACACCACCATTCACCATTCCATCTATTCCCACAATTTTGGTTTAATTCCACCAACTATCACCCTTCCTACCTTTCTCTTCTCTGTTCTTCTCCTTCCTACCGCCGTTCACAACCCCTGCAACGCCACCGCTCTACTCTCCTTCAATTCGCCTTTCTCGTTCATCACCACCACACCACCACTTCTTCCCCTTCTCTCCATCTTCCCTCTCCCCCACCTGCTATCCCATCTCCTTCAATTCAAACCTCACAAGTCACGGCCCCCATTTCCTCTATTTTTTCAACAACCTCCACCCCTTTTACTCCGGCCTTCAACTAACGTCGCCCTACTCACCTCACCAGTGCAGCCATCTCACAACTCAGTTCACCCTTTCTCCTCACTAATTCCACAACCTCCCCACAACACACATTTTTACCTCGCACTCACCATTCCACCTTCTCCCCATCTCCTTCTACAATCACCACCGCTGTTCAACCCATCCCTCGCACCTCATCCCCCAACCAAACGCACGCCACACGACCACCCTTTATCGTCGTTTTATCACAGCTGCCTTCTCAAAACCTTATACGGCCAACGAAATTCAACGAAATCGAATCAAACAAAACCTCAATTTGAAAACATATTCAACGAAATCGAATCAAACAAAACCTAAATTCAAATGAATTAAAGGTTACCAGCGATTTGTTCAACGGGATAGTGTTGAGTGGACATGACAGTGGTGAACGGAGGCGGTGGCGTACAGAGGAGAGAGTGAGAGGAGAGAGAGAGAGACAACCGAGACCGAGAGGGAGAGATTTTAGTTAAGCCTCTAAATAAACTCTATTTAGTAAATATAAAATTTTACATTAATTTTTAATTAGGTGAAATGTCAGTTTTATCCCTGATATTTTGTACCGTTTTTTACCCGATATGTATTCTGATCCGGTAAAGGGGCCAAGAGATACATTTGTGAAGTTGGCGTGGCAAAAAGGAACGAGTTTAAACGTTAGGGCTTTATGGGTATAAGTGTGTAAACTTGAAGGGCCAAAAGGTTAATAACCCTTATTTTTTTTTATATAAGCAGTTATTATATTTAGTTAATTTATATAAAAAAACAAAAATCTATTGTTAATGAGTTTAACTTTTAATTTTGGTTGACACGTATAATCTAGATCCAATAGGGAAATATGTTACATTAAATTTAATTGATCTAGACTCTGACTAATACTAAAATAATTCACAATCTTACGATTGGTTAGCTAATACGTGTGTTAGTCACAGAGGCATGCCTGTTTACATCAAATAACAAGCACTTATATAGTCAAGAATAATGCTTGAAAGAAGTTCCAAGGTTCATGCCTCAAGCAAGAAGATAAAGACTGTCAAATAATCACAGTTGGGATTTGAAGAAAGTGAAGAATTTGCCTAAGTACCAATTCGAGAAGTACATTTGTCTATTCGAGAAGTCTAGCCACTACTGGAAAAACATCCTACAACATCGGTTTTTGGCCGATGTTAAAAGTGTTTCAGAACCGATGTCTTTGTCGGTGTAGATAAAGGGGGGTCTTTAACATCGGTTCCTGACCGATGTCAAAGATGTCTATAGACATCGGTTCCCGAGAATAAAATGATGTCTTTCCTACTGTTTAACATCGGTTTTTATAGGAGAACTGATGTTTAATAGCGGCTTAGACATCAGTTCAAAAACTAAACGATGTTTAATACAACCTTTAACATCAGTTTTTGTAACATAATGGATGTTTAATATTTCCTTTAACATCGGTTCTTGTTACAAACCCGATGTTAATACTTGTATATGTACCACCTTTAGCATCGTTTAAAAGTTTTAATGTGATGTTATTTCTGTTTTTTAACATCGATTTTCACTTATATGTGTTGTTAATTTTTCTTGATTGCATGCATCATTCCTCCCTTGTATTCAGCAGCTAGAACCAAAACAATAACAAAAAAACTAAACAAACAGAACTTGGAAGGCATTTCTCAACTATTCATTACCAAAAACCAAATTCATTGCAACAAAATAAGAAAGTTTAGCTCCAATCCAAGATTACCATCCGACATACATAACCAATCCAAGTTTTAAATAAATCAAACTATCAAACAACCCACAAAACTAACCGATGACTCTAAACATAAACCAAATAGAGTACCAATATTCCAATGATAGCAACCACCATATACATTGTCAAAACCAAACTAGTTGAGGTACGTAGCTAGAGATCACAAATCACTTTGCTCTAATTTATCTTCGATGAACTTGATCTCCATATGCACGTGATGGCCTAGCTGACCCTGTGACAAGTACAACTGCTTTGCAACTTTGGATTTGATTGCTTTTTCCATAGCATCCTACAGTTAAAGAAAAAACATATATTCCGTTAGAAAAAGCGCAAGCAGAAAAATACTAAATCTTTACACAACATAGAACAAAATCGACTGATGAATCAAATTGAGATGAAAGGTTATAAACACTAATACAGCAAAGATGGTGTAAGAACCCGGATTTTTGGATAGAATTAAAACTTTTTATTATGTATTGATGTAAGAGTGAATAGTGGTTACAACTACAATGTAATACTGGCTTTAATGAATGAATAATGGAAGGATATATATTCCAAGGTTATATGTCCTGAAGGATGCTATTGGGCGATAACTTAGATTAGAATAATCTATCTCCTAGAAAGTTAAGATAAGATTCCCTAGAGAGAAATAGATACCCTCATGTCATCCAGATCGATATCGGTTACAAGTACGGAGGTTCCATGAAAGAGTTAAGGAACGCTCGAGGAAGCACAAAGATATTTTCTAAGTACCAGGACTAAAAAGAGAATAAGTGATGAATAGTGTTTTTTATGGAAATAAGAATATTATGAGACGACACTATATAGAAGTACCCGGAATGAATTTCTGAGTTCGTATTAGTGATCCGAGGGGAAAATAAGTGTATGTAAAGACTGTTGGATTCTGAAAAACAGCACTTTCATTTTCTCCGAGATTTTCCCTAGACACTGATAGATTAAGGATTTAATATCTAATATTTAAGGAATTTAAATTCGAGAAGTATTAAGAAAGATGGAGATTAGTATTATAAATATTAAGAAGGTTTCCGGTAAAACCCTAACTAGAAACGGTTGAGTTATTCTTTCGAACGATCAACGAAATTGAGCAATAACTGGACAAAGAGACAAGCAGAGAACCAAGATGTGTGATGAGCTAGTGGAAGGTGACATAGTCACTTTATGCAAGATAAGGTCAAAGAAACCAAGCTAGTTAGCAAAGAGGTACACCACAAGACATTAACACTTGCTCACATGGTAACAAATCCTTAACCAAGTCTTAACCCATCAACTTTACCATGGTTCCACCAACAAATATCTATCATTATTGATCACTTTATGCAATCAACCAAGCAAAAGTAAGCAAGCAACTCCATCTTCTCCTCAAAAAGCTCCATTCGCATTTTTCATTAATTCAATAGGAGAAATCAAGCTTCCAACCATCATTTGATCTCCAAATTTTTATCCTAGATCCTATATTTCATAAAAATGATACCCTAGAAATCTTAGCCTCAAAATCCAATGTTTCCATTTTCAATAAAATCATCAAAATAAAGGGTGAATAGTAACCTCAAGAACAAAACTCTTGGATCTTGATTTTGGTGGATGATTCAAGCTACATGGAGGCTATACAAGGACCATACAAGGATTGTTAGGGCTTGTACACTCTCTAAGGAAGGTATAACTCTTAAGAACCATGGATCTCATTTTGAGTTTTTAGCATGTTCTTGATGATTTGGCTTAGTTATGATTATGGTAACATTATAAGCATGCTTGGTTAATGATTTAGTGATTTAAGTAGCATAATGATTATTATGGTAAAGCATGATGTTCTTGGGCTTGTTGAGATGAGAATCATGTATAAATGATGTATGGATGCCCGGTGTGGCTTGGGTTGATTGATATGAATTTTGGAACGTTCGATTCATAGTCGTCGTAATGCCGAAATTTCGTTAACCTTAAGAAAACGAATTTGACAGTAGATGTAACTCACTGTTTAGCTTCGTGTTCTGCCATCATAGGATATATCATGTCATAAGCTTCGTTTTGATATAAGGCTCGTGTGAAACGGACTTACGGTTTAGGAGTTATGATTAAATTCGTAAAAGTGGTTCGAAACCATAGATGAAAGTTCGTAACTGAAATTGGATTCCTTTAAAACTACGAAATCAGTGGCGAATCTTAATAATTAAATATTAGAGGTAAAAAGGAAGGTGTGAGAGAAAACCACATGTCGAATGGATCATTTTACGATTTTATAAAAATGTTCGAATCAAGGTTAAACACGAATGAACCCCTAGAAGCATACTTGGTTATGACTTTGGTAAATGACTTAGAAAACGGGCGATAAAACTCGAGGTATAATCTTGATTCGTAAACGACCGACCTTAGAGTTTATACGACTTAAGTATATACAAAGTGTAAGTATGACGACGTGTCTTAGTAGCAAACGAATGACGGGGCATAGCGATAATAAAGAGAATTGCACTAAAGGGTGTTTAACGAGATAACTCGAAAACGTGTTTCGACTTAAGTTAAGTTATACTTAGTCTTTTAAAAAGTGTTAAGTGATTGACCTCGGTTATTGTGACTATGTATAGATCACCGGATTGACACGAGGCACACTACCCCTACAGGATTGCCAGGCAAGTTTCCAATACTTGGAACTGTTGTTGTGATAATATATATGATGATTGTTGTATACATATGCCATAGCATGCATGTCTACTTTCAAGTCTATTGATATACTTGTTCCCTGAATTGATATTGGCCTACAGACTAGATATGAATTATCAGTTATAAGCCGGATTGTCTTGTTAAGACCCTTAGTGAAGGGCGTATGATATTCCTTCATTAAATATAGACCGGGAGTCGGTATTTTGTAATATAGAGATAGTCGTGGAAACCCGGAGGGATTCCAGTGACAGTTTATTGAGGAATGTTATTTATGAACATTATTTATATTTTCCATGAAGTATTAATTACTTGGAAATTATTCGAGGAATGTTATTTGAATATTATCTCAATCGAGAAGTACTTCATGAATATTATTTTGAATATTCATTCGCGTTTATTTATTCGCTGAATATTATTTTAATATTCATTTGAGATTTAATTACTTAAATGAATATTAGTTTCGAATATTCATTTAGAGTTGGATTATTTAAATGAATTATTACTTTGATATTCATTGGAATTTTATTCCTTAAATGAATAACACTTTCGGATATTCATTTGAGGATTATGTACTTGATAAACATTATTTTAAAAATATTCATTGGGAGTTCTAATTACTTAAGGTATATTATTCGAATATTCCTTTAAAGTTTTGATTACTAAATGAATATTATTTGGATATTCATTTAGAATATTATTTGTTAAATGAATATTATTCGGATATTCATTTGGAATGTTATTTGTTAAATAAATATTATTTGGATATTCATTTGGAATGTTATTTGTTAAATGAATATTATTTTCAAATATTCATTTAAGGTTTGATTTATTTAGTAAATATTATTCTAAATATTCGTTAAAGTTTATTTATTTAATGAATATTATTTTGAATATTCATTTAAGAAGAGATTTATTTAGTAAATAATTCTATATATTCATTCGAGGATTACTTACGAGCAATATTATGATTTAATCATATTCCTTAATTATTATTGATTTAATAAATATTCGGGGAATATTTATTTAAATTCTTTTAAGTTCCTCTTATGATGATTCATATTATTCAAAGATTATCTTTCACCTTCAGATTTGACGGAAAATATTTTGGAGTATTTTATGACTATGTTATCAAGGGGAGGTTCTCAAAACTTTATTTTCATTTAAATCTATCTTATAAGAAGATTTAAATACTCGCTCAACTTCCAAAAATATATAAGGGGACCTCACTTGAGAGATGTTATTTATTGGACTGCCCGGTCATATACTTGCTAAACTTTCTTGTCACTCACATCTTGATTCTTTCGAACATCGATATGAATCTGTTTGGTTACCTCCTCAACGCTCGAGGGGTAAGAATTGATGGAACAAGTTTATATCCATTAACAAGCATCAGCTTGGGAAATGTTGGTGAATTTTCCTTTCCAACTAGATACGACTACTTTGTGGAGTCCTAGCAACAAGTAATATACTTGGGGAAAAGGGGAGGAACTTTACGTTTCAAAGTTATGGATGTGAAATGAACTAGGAGATGCGTAAGTGACCCAGTGGCGCCGGTCCAGCAAATGGCCCAACCGTTGGCCGGGGGGTTCCGGAGGGCGGTATACAAGTAAATCCGTCGGTGCTTCCTTCTACATGTAGAGAACAAGAGGTGGGGAGCATAACATGCGACTGATCATCGTGTAAATGCTATGTCTCCTGGCACGTCAAACTCCAGTATTAGTTCATCTCTCAATGTTGGAAATTTCCTGCAACATTATCATTGTTGGCAGGTTTGAATAGTGTTTGAACTGGAATTGCAATATTCTTCTGCAAGTTCTTCCATTATGAAAATTTGATAATATCTTGCTTATCTTTGACATAGCAGATATTTCTTCAGAATAAATATATTTTGAGTTACCTTGTAACTTCATCTCATACCTTATATTGGTACTACGTTCGTTAAATGCATGGCATATGGTTTCAAAGATATTTTGGACTGTTATATATTATCACTGTTCAATTATATTTTTGGTGGGCTATTGCTCACCCTTGCTTTATTTATTTATATCACAACAACAGCTAGATCAGATGGCCGCGCAAGGCGTTCCCAACATAGGCAGGTGTCAGTCGTAAGAGGATTAACCACTGAGGTCATAGTTACCATTGCTGGGGGTGCAGCTTCTGGTAGGCTAATTGTTAGCATTTGATCATCAAATGTATTTATTATATGGCATATACCAATGGACGGCAAAGAATATGTAATGGTAAATTGTAACTCTTTGGGTTGTAAGAACTCAAACTTATGATTAATAATATTGATGGTTATTCTGATTTCATCTCTGGGACTATAATGGGTGTGTTTTATGCTGTTGTTTTGGGCCTCAAGGTTGTAATTTAAATTATGTTGGTTTTAGGGATGGATATTGAGACCGTAACGACCAGATTCCTGACCCTGGATCTGGGGGTGTTACAGAAATGGTATCAGAGCGAGCGTTATAAATCCCAGAGATGACGCGACGTTAAAACAATAAATTCATTAAGATAATAAGAACTCTTGCCAAGTTCATAGTCGGACTACATAATGTAGTATTGACATATAAAACCCTTATGGGAACCCGAAAGTATCATGATAGTAACTTAGCTCGTTCATGTATCGACTAGTAAGGCGACAGACCTTGGGGATTACGAGCAGTAACATAATGATGCTTGTTTTGATGCTGAAGATCAGATGGTGGATTCGATAGAGTACCCTACTGAGGACCCGGTTGAGGTTCCAGCAGAGGAAGAGAATATTGATAAGTATAAGGAGTTTACACTTAAGGAAATGAGGGCTACAACCAGAGAGACTGTAAGAGTTAAGGTATAGTGCTCAGAAAAGTGAGCGTTAAAAAAAACTGAGATATTATTAAGAGAACTAAAGATGCGTATTGGATTCGTAGCTGGACTGCTATATGAAGTACTAGCAGGTAAGATGGATTTGAGGAATTGCTTGAGATCTTATATGGGGATAGAAAAAAAAATCCTTAGAGACCTTTAGATTAATGAGAAAAGAGTTAAAGTGGTACATGATTATCAAAGACAACAATAGAGAACAAGGAGCAGAGTCTCCAAGAGCAGTTGAGATAGCGGCAGCAAGTGTCATATCATGTGATAAATGGATTAATGTGAATATTGTTAATGGTAATTCACCATGAGAAGGCAGATTTCATAAGTTATAATTTATAAAGTCAAACTGAGATTAATGAGGTGGTTTGGCTCAAGGAAATGTCCATTTTATGAATGGATCAATTTAGAAAATAAAGACAGGGGAAGGTGATGGCATGATTGGATAAAGTATATAAGGAAGTAGTAAGCGAGACAATGATCTCAGAACCTACAAGAGGAGAAGACCAGTGAGTCTGTGATAAACTAGTAATAAGGCTATCGTCAGGAACGAAGTATAAGTCTAGTTCAATTCAGTGGAATGATGAGCCAGAAACATTAGATACATGTGATTCAAAGGGATATTAGATTCCTTCTTTTCCTTGAATGGATTATGGTAGTTACCTTAAGTTTACTCTAACACTGAATCATAAATGGATTGGGTAAGGCAAGCAGTGGTTGAGATGAAATTGAGAATGCTTTTAGATGAAACCTGAATGAACAGGTGTAGGCCATGTTCTCGAAGTAAGAGTTTTGGCAAAATGAAGTCTAGACAATAAGACATATGATCAATAGGAAGTAGTGATTGATCGACCCCACCAAGTTAAAGAAAATTTCAAATGGAGATTGGCTAACCACACTGGCAAAGGTAAAGAATTTTCATAAGATTCACAAGGTATCACCAAAGATTTGCTCAGGACTTTACAAAGAGTGCAGTCCCGTAACCCGACTTATTTGTAAGACTAAAAGTTTGAATGAGACAAGATAAATGGGGGAAAATCTCCCTGGAGTTAAAGATAAAAAAAAAACTGGTGACGACCTAGCATTGGCGTTACCTAATGGAAGAAGGAAAATTTTGGAATATATTAGGATGCACCTCTTACAGGTTTAGGTGTTGTGCTTGTGCAACACGACAACATAATTTTCGAATACAATTGGACAACACGGTTCACCAGATTCGGATGGCCTTGGTAGTGCCAATTCTGGGAAGCGACTGACCCCGATGGTAGTATTCCTTCTGAGACTAGTTGTTAAGTAGACTGGTATTCAGTAGTATCGACTATTAGGGCAAACATGTATCGGGGAGGTATGGCATGTTTAGTTTGAAACTTTGGATTCCCCTTCTAGGGAAGATGTATATTTGGTTTCCTTCTAATGGTTAAACTCCCAGCTTTATGTCAATCATTTCGTTATTACAACTGTTTACGGTTCGACCCGCTTGGATGTTCCTAGAAATATTCTTCGGGTATCGAAATGGATCTTCTTAGTACCACCAGTGGGTGGGTAGATTGCCTGAAATTTCCTTAATCCTGGAAAGGAATTGGACAAAATTTGGCAAACCTTGTCTTTCTGATTATCTGAATACATCACTGAAGAGAGTGGAAACTGAAGCGAACCCTATGAATTGGGTAAGGTAGCCGCTATACGGGTTGGTAGATAGATCCAGATTATTACGATTGATTCTAGAGATAAACTGATGAAGTTGAGATTAGACGGAAAAAGGGAAATGTAATTAAGAAACAAGCCGGACTGAGAGATTCTGGGATTGACTTAAATGAAAAAGTTGTTATGCCAGAAGTGTTAAGATTTTGTGACACGTGGAATTAATAAGAATAGGTGAAACGATAAAAGTAAAGAAAAGGTGACCGGGCGTGGCACCGAGAAGTCGATTGAGACTTATATGGAATAAAGTTTTGAAAAGATCAAAAGGTATCAAAGTAGAAGGTACTATGCCAGCAAATGCTAGAAAAGTAATGATATTAGCCGACCCCTAAACTCAAATATTTTAGCATGGCCAGTTGGGGCCAAGTCCCTAAGGATTATCAAGTGACTGAACCAGCAATGTAAGGACAAAGCGGGGTGCTTCTAATCAAGTCCCAACCGTGAGGGCTTTTGATATAAAATGAATTGAGATGCAGGATGATGGATTTTATAAATACCATGGATGTATTAGGACTGAGGATGGTGACCAATAAATGTCATAAAGAGTGTCAGAGATAGTGTAGTGTGATGCATAAGTGATATCTGAAGTTTAGTGCCCTCAAGAAGAGCAATCGATAATAAGAGATTCACGTTGAACATGACCAATATCTTCCAGAACATCCTTGCTACCATTACCAAGTCCTGTAAGAAAGAGCAGATAGACATATTTTGTCTTTTGAAAGGTCATGTAAACCGACATTCATAAGAAGAGATTAGCATTAAGCTACCTATAGATGATTAAGATGAGAGTGATTGAAGAGAGACCTTTACTAAGGATATATGATTGGATTGCCAATTACAGGATATAAGTATTCCTTGAAGATAGAATTGAGGATAGAATGTCCATATATTAAGACGAACCCTGGGGGATGCACAAAGGATAACATCACCCCTAATAAAGACATTGTGAAATCAGATGATATAAGTGAATCGACCAAGGTGTCAGTAACCTGTAAGGATTTGTGGAAAGGAGTCTCGAAAAGTACTTAGACAGAATTATTATAGAATTGATTAATGATGTTTAATACCCCCCTGTATCTAGAAAATACATGAGAAATGATGAGGAAGGCCTAAGAAACCTTATAAGGAAAAAGGTAATATTCTGAACTTCAAAATGGGAGTTTGGTAAGGAATGTAGATTAATAATAATGCCAGCTGGGGCATGTGTGAAATCATGATAAAGTATGGATTGAACCAATAAGGTTGAGAATATCCTAAAATAAGAAAGGACTAAGATAAGAAATATCCTAGGTATGATTGAAAGTAACCGTGATAAGACTTGCACAAAAAGGTGGAAGCAATGACTTATAGAGAAAGACTAGTACATATTTCCTCTAATTTAGCAGAGTTTAAAGGAGAATGCTTTCACATTAGTTGGAATAGATCCATAAAACAACGACTACAAGAAAGTATTATTATCAGGAAAAACCAATGAGGTGGCCGACAATTTAAGTATAGAGGAGTAAGTATATATGTTCTTATCGAAGAATCGAAGTGATATTGAGAAGGGCCTTAAAGGTCAGAATGTGGGAGAGGAATTTACATTCCCTCTGATGATTGTGTGTGAATCAACTATAAGAATAGTTTAAGTAAACATTCGATTCCTGACATTGATAAGCCATTTGACATGTTGATGAATGACAAGCAAGTTCATGTTGGTGTATTTCTGTGCAAACAAGATAGAGAATATGAGGTTGGAGATTCGTGATGTCGAAAGATATCCGTGTGAAAGGATTAACGAGGTTCAGAAAGTGATTAAGCAAACCGCTAAGCTTCTAGTCTTCTACCGGAGATATATAATTAATAATCTCACCCGCATGTTCCAGCTACAATGCTGGAAGCTTTCCTGCAATTTTATTTGCTTCATAAAATATCTACGTCAAGTTCAGGAAGCTTTTCTTATGAATAGGGAATAGAGATTATTTTTTTTCCTAGAGGATCTTGATTTGACGATAGTGAAACCCGTATGTTTAGTTATTAAAACACTGCGTAAACGATTGTTGTGCCCAAAATCTCCATGGGCTAGATTTAGGCCCATTGGGCTTAAGGATCCAATCCGTATGATTAATATGGGTTATGATTGAGGTCCCTTAAGTTAAATGGGGCTAAATAGCACGTGAAATAGATCTGGACAGGTTCAGCTTCCCGAGAGACAGCTTCCCGAGAGACAGCTTCCTGCAGACAGCTTCCCGAGAAACAGGTTCCTGCAGACAGGTTCCTGAGAGACAGCTTCCTGTGCGAAAATAGATTTATTCCAGCAGATTTATAGTACGATAAAGCCTCCTATTCTTTAGGAGCAAGTCATGAACATCAACTCCTTATTAGAATGTATTCCTTGGGCGCAGATGGTCCTTGAATACACCTAATAGGACGAGAACTTGTAAACATACTCCTAGTCGGACTAGAACTCGAGTTCTATTCGACTTAGGTCGCCTATTCGTGGCTGAAATCTGGAGAAAAGGAGGTCCCCACGAATTAGGAACCTAGAATATTGCTGCCTAACCAGACTTCTAGTCTAAAAAGAACTACGTGAACTTGATCCCTATATATACAAGGGTACGTAGGCACCTTGAGAACATGTTTTTACAAGCCTCACAATACACCTACGAGATTCTTGAGAACGCACGACACAAGCCTCAAGGGAATTCGTGAGATTCTTGTAAACGCTCTCGAGCTCAGTTCAACCCCTACAAAAAACCTCCATTCTCCATAGATTAGTTGATCGTTAGCCTTTACAACTCACCATAAACCTCTCAAAAGTTGTTACGAAATCCACTCATCAACATTGGCGCTAGAAGGAGGGCCAGAGTTATCATCTTAAGAGTGGAAAGATGGCAGGCAGTTCTAATAGCGAAGCAACACAATCTGTAGAGAAAGATCAAACCCCGAAAACGAAGAAGATTACTCCTGCTGACGTCCTAGAGCATCTAAAGTCGATTGAAGAAAGGCTTACAACCCTCGAACAAATAACACCGAAGAAGAAGTCGAAGTTGGCATCAAGAAAGAAGGGTAAGAAAGCTAAGAGTTCTTCAAAGAAGTTGGACATTGACAAAGAAGAACGTGAAGAAAAGGCTGAGGAAGAGATCGAAGACCCAAAAAAAGATACTGAAGGTGAAGAAGATGGTGAACCGAAGGATAAACAACCTCCTGTTAGGGAACCTTCCATCGAGATAATTAAAGATGATTCAAGTTCAGTCGAGATCGCGAACGATTCGTGTATAGCAGATTCACAGGAAGCTGATGATAAAGATAAGGAAGCAAAGGACGGTGGAGCTGGTGATTTGAATGCTGAAGACATCAAGAAGATTCTAGTGAAACTCAAGGAAGAAAAGCAGTCAATAACAGGTGCGATGACCTCATCTCCATTCATCAAGAAGGTTAGAAAATCCCCGTTACCTAAATCCTATCGTATGTCAAACGAGTTTAAATTTGATGGCACTACGGATCCTGTGGAGTATCTGGGTCGTTTCAATACCGAGATGGAAGTTTATCAAGTTAAGGAGCCAACAAGGTGTAGATTATTGGCTGCAACCTTTAATGGTGGAGCTCATCAGTGGTTTAAGAGGTTACCATCAGATTCTATAGATTCTTGGGAAAATATGGGGAAGCTCTTCGTTACTCAATTTAGATCTTCCGTGACTTTTGCACCCCCAACCAATACCTTGGCCAACATCAAGCAGAGAGCAGATGAGACCTTGACAGAGTACCTCAAACGTTTTAATGTAGAGGTTCCCAGAGTTAAGAAAGCTCCTGACGAGGTCATTATGAGCTTCCTGATTGCTGGAGTTAGAGCTGGTTCAGAATTCTGGAAGGAGCTACAAGTACGTGAACCTGGTACACTAGTTGATTTCTACAAACAAGCTGAACTATATAAGTGTGTGGAAGAATCCTTATTGAAGTTGAGAGAAACAGAAGATCTTGGAGATGAAGCTAGTCATAAAGGAATCAAGCGAGAGAGGTCTCCAAGCCCGCAAGCATATGTTATTGGGGATCGAGCTTCCTCCAAAAGAAGTAAAGCAAAATTGAAGACAAAGTGCGACAATTATACCTCTTTGGTCGTTCCAGTTGACCACATCTTCACGGTTTATGGGAAAGAAGGAATATTTGTGAAACCTGCACCTTTACCTGTAGGAGCAAGGAAAGATATGAAGAAATATTGTGACTTCCATGAGGATAATTGCCATGATACTTCTGAATGCAGAGCACTGAAAGACCAAATTGAGGAATTGATTAAAGCCGGGAAGCTTGCGGAATGGATAGCTCGAGGTGACCAATAGTTGAAAGTTTGGGAGCTTCCTTAAAGTAGAGTTGAGAGACCTTTATTTATATGTGTATTTCCTTCTTAGAACTGGGGGGTAGTGCATGTATACCTCCCCAGCAAGCAAACCTATTTCTTTCGAGTAGTTTTCAACGAAATTATGAGTATTTCTTTTCCTTGTATTACGTCATACATGAGCTTATATTTAGCTTGTAAAACAAGGAACATACCTCATTCAATTCAGTGACCTGCGAGAAATACCTCATAAGTAATCTCTTTAAGTATCTCTTGTTTCTTACAATGAGTTAGCTCGCGTAAGCTTAGAGGTACTGTATTGGGATATTTGTATAGAGGTTCATTCGCAGCATGTTTCATAAGAAGATAAAGAAGAAAGGAGAAGACATGTTAAAGCTACAAGCAAGAATGATGTGAAGAGGTAATAGTATTTATTCGAGCGTTAAAGAAAATTCGACATAGTTGAAGATTTTGATGAAGAGTATCTACAAGAGTATGATATGAGCATCTTGAAGAAAACACACAGTACTCAACTTCATGGATGAATATTCAACGACTTATTAGAAATTATCGAAGAATTGTGAAGCTTATTGGAGTTAGTTCTTCATCAAAGACAAGCTTCCCTGAAGAACTGGGGGGTAGTACAATTACAATTACTATAGCACATGGTACTTTGAAAGTTGAGGATTTCAAAATTTTGAGAATTCAGATCATGAACCTCACCATCAGGTCCAGGAAGCTCGTGATTTGATTCAGGAACCTCACGGCTAGGATGCAGTTTAGAAACCTCATAGCTCATATTTGGTTCAAGAACCTTGAGGATTGATTTGGTCTAGTATCTTGAAGAGCAGCATGCTTGCATCAGGAACACATCAATGAGTTTTCAAATCTTAACGGAGGCTTCCACTTCACATCTGATTAGTCTACAGAAAGATCCAGGTGATACCTATCCTTTTATGCTTACATATTCGTAAAAAACCTCCCAGGTACGCGCAACAAACTCTTACTATACCTAAAGCATGCTTAAACATCTATGATATTGTGGTCTTATGTGCGATGAAGTTATGATTATGTCTTGATTATGTTTATAGATGTTAGAATGTTCCTTGATATTTACCTGTAGCTTACAGGTTCCATGTATTTACCTTTAGTTAACAGGTTTTGTGTTACTCACCTGAAGCTCATAGGTAACAGCTTCCAGGTCTAGTTGCATTTATATGGGTCTAGTAGATTCCTTGTTATTTCCTGTAACTGACATCTTGCAGGTTCATTCATATATACCTGAAGCTTGTATGTAATAGCTTCCAAGTCATTGACATTTGTTAGAAGCCAATTGTTGACAGTTTCTGATTAGCAGCTTCCTACTTGAAGTTCCCAACTAGCCGATACCTGAATAGAGGAAAGTGTACTCGTAGCAAGAGCTCCATGCCTTTAGAGGATTAATCTAGTGCCCTTTCTGGATTCTCTTTGTGCTCCATTCAAGGATTCACTTAGAGCCCAGAAGGACTCACCAGGCTCCCTAAGCATATCCATGTATTCATCCAGTGCCCTTATGGATTCTCTATGTGCCCATATAGGTTCACTTAGAGCCCAAAAGGATTCACTTGGTGCTTCATGCATCTACGCACATTTGTTTGGTATCTTAATGGATTCTCTTCGTACCTTTTTAGGGATTCATTTGGTGCCCAATTGGTTACGGTTTTTGTCCTAACCAAAGGTTCACGTAAACAACCAGTTGGATTCACCTTATGCCCTTATAAGGATTTGCATAGAGCCCAGAAAGATTCACTTTGAAAGCCCTGTCAGCTACAGGCACTCGATAGCTAGAAAAGACTTGCAAGCATGAGAGATTCACATCGAAAAGCCCTATGAATCGTAGGCACAATTTAAAAGTCCCATAAGCATGTGGGCACCTAGTTAACGGTTTTGGGAACCTAATCATGGGTAACCTAACCTAGAGTTTGATTGTACCTGAAAAGCCTTTAAAGGGATTCACCTTGTGCCCATACGGATTCACTTGGTGCCCCTAGAGTTTGAAATAATTCATCATGTGCCCTATAGATTCTCTTTGTGCCCTCTTCAGGATTCACTTAGAGCCTATAAGGATTCATTTGACGCCCAAAAGAATTCTCTAAGTGCCCTTCCCAGGATTCACCTAGAGCTCAATTGGATTCGCCTTGTGTCCTCATCAAAGTGATATATAGATGAATACTCCCACTTATAAAGCTTGTATATGATCGAAACAGTTTATAGCTACAGCTTCCAAGTTTAGTGATATTCAGCCGAAACAAGCAGCTTTCAGTCAACCGCTTCAACAAGCTATAGGAGGTTCACGCATCATGACGGCTCGGGGGGTAGCTCAATTCCCCTACGTTTGCACAGAGAAGAGCTTCCATCTTCCAGGTTCAGTAACGGAACCTCAATCCAAACCGGCACAATGAAGCACAGATAAGTTCTACTTTCATGCCTTTATATTCTTAACTATCATGCATATTTTATGTCAATGCGAGCTTATATTCTGTCATGCTTAGATACATATTGCTTCTAAATGCGCATATTCCATGATCTTTAGAAATGAAATTTATGTGAACTTGTACTTAGGATGTTGTCATGCCCTATAGGTTTGCAGTTTACGTAACATATATGCTTAGTTTATGATCTCGAACGTGTTAGTTGAATCAGTCAAGTAGATAATTGATATGCCACTTGAGAAGGTAGCAACATATATAATGTAAATAATCGTTCATACTTGCATACATGCATCACTTATATGTGAGCTCTTTAGCTCGTATTACTAACCTATTTTTTCTAGTTTTCTTGGTATTGTGCCCAAAATCACCATGGGCTAGATTTATACCAATTAAGTCATAGGTTCCGATCAACAAGTATTGTATGAGCCACGAGACAGATTGTTTCCAGTATCATATATGAAGACGAAACGCAGAGAAATGAGCACTAGCTGAGAAGATAGTCAACAGATTATGAGTATCAAGACGTTCTTGATAAACCAGTAGCTGAGCAGATTACGAATGGACCAGGTTCCTCCCAGCAGAAGAGCCCGAGTCAGCCTAGCAGCAACAATGAGGATAGAAAGAAGTACATGGGAACCACAGAAAGGCTCCCCAGACTAACAAATTTGCTATTTGTGCAGGTATAGTTTCCTGTAGAGAGGTTCTTGAGAACCAAGTTCCGAGACATAGGTTCCTGAGCACCAGGTTCCTGAGCATAGATAGCAGAAAGATCTAGAAGCCAGCCAGACAGATGCCGACTCATTATTGGAGAGTACTCCTAGGACGCAGCTGATCCTAGATTACCTCTAATAGACAGCATGCACAAGACAGTCAGATGAAAAGCAGCTTATCAGATGAAGCAACCTCTCGATCAATTAAGTTATGATTTTCAAGGTTAACCTCGTGCCCTTTTAAGGATTCATTTAGTGCCCTATTGGATTCGTTTTGTGCCCTCAGCATAGGTTCACATAACGCCCAATTAGGTTCACTTGATGCCCTTATTTGGATTCACATGGTTCCCTTGACAATCTTAAGATTCACCTTATCCCTTTTAAGGATTCATCTAGTGCCCTATTGGATTCGTTTTGTGCCCTCAGCATAGGTTCACATAACGCCCAACTAGGTTCACTTTATGCCCTTATTTGGATTCACTTGGTTCCCTTAGCATTCTTAAGGCTCACTTAGTGCCCAATTAGATTCGCTTTGTGCCCTCATCAATCGATTCACTCAGCGCCTAATTAGATTCACTTTGTGCCCTTGTCACGATTCAAGCAAGAAGATCGATAAAGACCCGCATGGTTCACTCAGAAGAAACATGGGAGCACTGAAGGGATTGGACCTTAAAATATCAAGCTATTTAGGTTCCTCTCGCATCCTATGACTTCGAGGAACCGGGGGGTACTTGTTGTGCCCAAAATCTCCATGGGCTAGATTTAGGCCCATTGGGCTTAAGGATCCAATCCGTATGATTAATATGGGTTATGATTGAGGTCCCTTAAGTTAAATGGGGCTAAATAGCACGTGAAATAGATCTGGACAGGTTCAGCTTCCCGAGAGACAGCTTCCCGAGAGACAGCTTCCTGCAGACAGCTTCCCGAGAAACAGGTTCCTGCAGACAGGTTCCTGAGAGACAGCTTCCTGTGCGAAAATAGATTTATTCCAGCAGATTTATAGTACGATAAAGCCTCCTATTCTTTAGGAGCAAGTCATGAACATCAACTCCTTATTAGAATGTATTCCTTGGGCACAGATGGTCCTTGAATACACCTAATAGGACGAGAACTTGTAAACATACTCCTAGTCGGACTAGAACTCGAGTTCTATTCGACTTAGGTCGCCTATTCGTGGCTGAAATCTGGAGAAAAGGAGGTCCCCACGAATTAGGAACCTAGAATATTGCTGCCTAACCAGACTTCTAGTCTAAAAAGAACTACGTGAACTTGATCCCTATATATACAAGGGTACGTAGGCACCTTGAGAACATGTTTTTACAAGCCTCACAATACACCTACGAGATTCTTGAGAACTCACGACACAAGCCTCAAGGGAATTCGTGAGATTCTTGTAAACGCTCTCGAGCTCAGTTCAACCCCTACAAAAAACCTCCATTCTCCATAGATTAGTTGATCGTTAGCCTTTACAACTCACCATAAACCTCTCAAAAGTTGTTACGAAATCCACTCATCAACAACGATAAACGATGGTGATCCTTCTGAGAAATTGGGTGATAAAGACTGTGGAAATGTCTAATTGAATCTAAGTTAGAGAAATCATCCAGGTTTATTTCAGATGGTTTAATTTTTGGAACGACGGGATATTTGAAATAAATGATCCGGCTGTGATGGTTTATAGAGTGGTCATAGTAGAAATAAAAACAAGTGATTGATAGAGATGAATATAGAATGGAGGATCAATAAAAGAGTCAGATAGACGGACTCATGAGAAGCTCCAGTAATGAAGCGAGAAAAGTATGGAATTGACAGGACAAGGGTATTGGCCAAAACAGAAAGTTGGAATTAGGAGCATAAATGACATACAAATTGACTCCTTTTAAGTTGGAAAAAAAAATTCGAAGAAATATGGAATAGATTGATTGAGTAATAAAGAGACTCATGGAATGAAAAAGCGAAATCTAGATGGTTGAGCAAAGGAAAACTTGACCCCAAACGTGTAACACGTATTGAGTAAGGGTGACGAGTGTCTCAACCCTGAGATGATGGTGGAGATAAACAACAAAAGTAAATAAGAATTAGATAATACGAAGGATGTGATTGATAAAGAAAAGATTGGGAAATAATTATGGAATGTGAAGCAACGAATGTTATGAATGGATTGATGAATGGGTTTTCCTAACGAGCTCTCGGAATGACAACCTGATGGTGTTAGAATTATGAATATGAAATGGCCAGTGTCATGGCGTGAAATGCGAGTAATAATAATGTCAAGCGAGAAATCTAAGATTTAACCTGAGAGGTTGAAAGATTTCTGACGATGAGTGTTGCTAAGATTGAACAAGAACACAGGTCCATAGAATGATGGGTCGAGCAGCGAGGATATGTTGACACGTGAGATTATGATATAGTGGTATTTGATACGATTACGATTATTTTTCTTCTCTGATAAACCTCTATAGTTCAGAGGAAAATTTTAAGTATGATATTTAACGATCATGAAAAATTTCTATAATTCTCTGAAATTCTTTTCTTTTCTCCGCTCTTATTTATCTTCTTCTACGTTGAGAAGAACAACCCTTTTAAGGAGGGGAGGTACTACTACGTGACTCTCTGTCTGTGTGATAGAAGCCTAAGTGGAATGCCATTGTTTAATTGCTTGTCAAATACTAAAGGCTGGCCCCTTTCTGTACTAACTATGCAATATAACAAATGTTCATTGATCACAGTGATCTCTCAATAAATTTTTTCATCCTAAATATATATACATCGAGATTGCGAAGATTAAAGCGATTAGGAAACGCGTAATTAAGAGCGAGGTTATCTCCGAATTCGCAGCGCGATAGTGATACCGAAGTCACTACCGATACCAATAAGGAGAATAGTATATGACTGGGTAAGAGCATAACACGGATAATGTGTTGTAAGAAAAGTAGCGAAGACTAATGAAAAAAGATAAAGGGTGTATGGTAACACCAGTACGATGTGCTTTGAAAAGATTTGAATGTGTAAGGATCGACCAGAGAATTGGAAAGCGAAATAACCAACAAGTACCCAATTGTCTTCTACCTGATTCCGGGACGGAATCCTTTTAAGGAGGGGAGACTGTAAGAACCCAGATTTTTGGATAGAATTAAAACTTTTTATTATCTATTGATGTAAGAGTGAATAGTGGTTACAACTACAATGTAATACTGGCTTTAATGAATGAATAATGGAAGGATATATATTCCAAGGTTATATGTCCTGAAGGATGCTATTGGGTGATAACTTAGATTAGAATAATCTATCTCCTAGAAAGTTAAGATAAGATTCCCTAGAGAGAAGTAGATACCCTCATGTCATCCAGATCGATATCGGTTACAAGTACGGAGGTTCCATGAAAGAGTTAAGGAACGCTCGAGGAAGCACAAAGATATTTTCTAAGTACCAGGACTAAAAAGAGAATAAGTGATGAATAGTGTTTTTGATGGAAATAAGAATATTATGAGACGACACTATATAGAAGTACCCGGAATGAATTTCTGAGTTCGTATTAGTGATCCGAGGGGAAAATAAGTGTTTGTAAAGACTGTCGGATTCTGAAAAACAGCACTTTCATTTTCTCCGAGATTTTCCCTAGACACTGATAGATTAAGGATTTAATATCTAATATTTAAGGAATTTAAATTCGAGAAGTATTAAGAAAGATGGAGATTACTATTATAAATATTAAGAAGGTTTCCGGTAAAACCCTAACTAGAAACGGTTGAGTTATTCTTTCGAACGATCAACGAAATTGAGCAATAACCGGACAAAGAGACAAGCAGAGAACCAAGAGGTGTGATGAGCTAGTGGAAGGTGACATAGTCACTTTATGCAAGATAAGGTCAAAGAAACCAAGCTAGTTAGCAAAGAGGTACACCACAAGACATTAACACTTGCTCACATGGTAACAAATCCTTAACCAAGTCTTAACCCATCAACTTTACCATGGTTCCACCAACAAATATCTATCATTATTGATCACTTTATGCAATCAACCAAGCAAAAGTAAGCAAGCAACTCCATCTTCTCCCCAAAAAGCTCCATTCACATTTTTCATTAATTCAAGAGGAGAAATCAAGCTTCCAACCATCATTTGATCTCCAAATTTTTATCCTAGATCCTATATTTCATAAAAATGATACCCTAGAAATCTTAGCCTCAAAATCCAATGTTTCCATTTTCAATAAAATCATCAAAGTAGAGGGTGAATAGTAACCTCAAGAACAAAACTCTTGGATCTTGATTTTGGTGGATGATTCAAGCTACATGGAGGCTATACAAGGACCATACAAGGATTATTAGGGCTTGTACACTCTCTAAGGAAGGTATAACTCTTAAGAACCATGGATCTCATTTTGAGTTTTTAGCATGTTCTTGATGATTTTGCTTAGTTATGATTATGGTAACATTATAAGCATGCTTGGTTAATGATTTAGTGATTTAAGTAGCATAATGATTATTATGGTAAAGCATGACGTTCTTGGGCTTGTTGAGATGAGAATCATGTATAAATGATGTATGGATGCCCGGTGTGGCTTGGGTTGATTGATATGAATTTTGGAACGTTCGATTTATAGTCGTCGTAATGCCGAAATTTCGTTAACATTAAGAAAACGAATTTGACAGTAGATGTAACTCACTGTTTAGCTTCGTGTTCTGCCATGATATGATATATCATGTCATAAGCTTCGTTTTGATATAAGTCTCGTGTGAAACGGACTTACGGTTTAGGAGTTATGATTAAGTTCGTAAAAGTGGTTCGAAACCGTAAACGAAAGTTCGTTACTAAATTGGATTCCTTTAAAACTACGAAATCAGTGGCGAATCTTAATAATTAAATATTAGAGGTAAAAAGGAAGGTTTGAGAGAAAACCACATGTAGGGGTGTTCAAACAATCCGTCAAACAGTGAATCCGGTGTAATAACCCGAATTTTCAGAAAATGATTTCTATTATTATTTTAAGAATATTAATGTTTTTCCTAAAATGAGGAGGAAATTTTTATTTTATTTTATTGTTCATTATTCCAGTTCAAGGAATTTCAAAAGCGAATTATTTAATTATTGTCTGGTTCAGTGTAATTATGAACTATATTATGTGATTATTGTTGGAAGGTGGAATATATGTGAAGTTGTGTTTATGTGTTTATATGATGATTTGTGTGAGTTGTGAAGGTTGATGTATTTTATTTATATTTTTGAGGATTTAAATATATTTAAATCATGCATTTTGATCCTCTGTTAATTTTATAAAATTATCGGATGAATTAAAAATCATGAAATCTTTGGTAATATTATCTTTATAATATTATTTAGTTTTTAAAATGGTTGGGTGAATTAATTTGGATGTTTCGGTATTTTAAAATGATTTTAAGAGTTTTATTGTATTTAAAGGATCAAAACTTTGAAAATTCATATTTAATTCATTTTTGATCCGAAAAATATTTTAAAAATATGTGGGTGTTCATAATTTTATACTCTTCATTTTAAAAATGAAAAGTTTAATTTTCCCAATTTTCTATTTAATTTCGATTTATAAAAGATGTGTATTAGTTTTTACAAGAATGAGTAGTATTTTAATTGGGCCCGGAATGATTAGTAGTGATATAATAGAATTGGGCCAAGCCCAATATAAACACAAAACACACACAGCCGTTATACAGACGGGGAGAGAGAGTAGAGATTGGGGGATGAAATTAGGGTTTATAATCAAATTGGGGGAAAAGAATTGGAGGATCAATTAGCAAAATATACATACATAGATGCATATATACGCGTGTGTGTGTGTATAATCGTGGGTGTAAGTGTGTGTGAGTCGAGTGGTGCAGTGGAGACATCGGGTGCGGGTCTGGTCGCGCGGGGAGGGAGGCCGGAGCTCGCCGGCGGTGTCGGGCTGTGGTGTGTCGACAGCGGGAGGAAGACCACCACTGTGGTGGTGGTGGTTGTTAACAGAGGCGCAGAAAATGGGAGAGAGAGAGAGAGAGAGGGGGGGGAGAGAGAGAGAGAGAGATGGAGGAAGAGATTCGGGGAATTATTCGTCGGAAGGTATAATTGTTTTCGTGTTTTAATTATGTAATCTTCGTATAAAATTCGTAGTAAATTTGAGTTTGATTATGTAATTGTTGTGATATAATTAGTTAAGTGTGGTAGTTAATTAGTTGTGAATTGTAAGTAATATGCTAATTTTCGTAATTAATTAGCTAATTATAATAATTAGTTAGTTTAAATTACGTGGTTAATTGTGGTGGCTTAATTAGTT
Organism: Kitagawia praeruptora; assembly: GCA_037693485.1. Taxonomy (NCBI): domain Eukaryota; kingdom Viridiplantae; phylum Streptophyta; class Magnoliopsida; order Apiales; family Apiaceae; genus Kitagawia; species Kitagawia praeruptora. The sequence continues at coordinate 37,609,060 of CM075353.1, read as the reverse complement.
TAAATGGAAAGCCTAATGTGATAATGGTTATAATTAGATTTAAATGGTGAGATTAATTTGTTAATTTTAGTGATTTAATTCGGAGGAGTATAATTGTTAAGTATAATTGTTGGGATTAGTTGCGGGTCCGATTATATGCTCGGGTCTTATGATTGTTAATTGTAAATTATTAATGGTGAGTCCGATGTATGCTCGGATTAGTTGATTAATTGCTAATTGTTAATTATTATCATCGTGTAATAATTGGAGTCATATGGTTTACTTGTAAATGGTTCCGGTAAGTTGAGTTAAAGTATGTGTTAAATGCCTTACTTGATAATTACTTGGTGTTGGATTATATATGGTTAAATGGTTATTAATCATGTATATCGGTTTTACTTATGTAAGTTGAATTATGGATATTGGTGGATTGGTAATGTTGGTATTATTTGTGGAATTTATACAAGTGACTAAATGGTAAGTATGGGAATACGTGATACATGTTAAATGCTAGAATTTTATAATAATTAGAATTGTGCTATGGGTTATGAGAAGATCACAAGTTTTTAAATGTCAATATTTAAGGGACTTGTGTAATTCTTTTCGACTAATCCCTAGGGCTTACGAATATCCATGATTAGCTATCACGAGTATAATTAATATACTTGAGTGATGTGATCATTGATATAGCGTAAGTAATAGTTAGTGCTAGGGGTTGTTCCCTAGGGCTTACGAACATCAATGATTGGTTGTCACGTGTATCATTAAAATGCGTGAGAAATACGATCATTGGTGAAGCGTAAGTAGTAGTGTTAATTATTATGTGCTAGGTGCCGCATGTCTGGGCGGGTACTTTTCATTATTTGTTTACTTTTATGTTGCTGCAAGTTGAGGCAGCTTTTATTTTATCAAAAACAGGGATTAAATTGTTTTGTTTGGCATGGAGGGGCTGAGCCCATAGTCCGATAAACGAATACTACATGCCGAAATTTTCTAAAAATCCCCTGCATTTAAATTTATTTAACTTATTTAATTTCAAGGATTTGAAGGCATGCTTTGGGTGTTAACTATTTATATAATTAAGTGTTAAATGATTGATTTCGAGGATTAATCGTGTCTTGGTGATTAATTGTTTATTTGGTGTCTTTATCGAGAATTAAATGCGTTTGGAGGATTATCTGTTAATTAAGTTTTGACAAGAGAATGTCGATGGCATTAGGGTTGACTTTATGTGACTTAGTGATAATTCTGAGTTGTGTCTACTCGAAATACATGGTAAGATTGACACGTACTCATAACCATTACAGTACCGTTAAGATGTGATCAAACTTGAGCGACGTGTATCAAAAAGGAAAGATCGAGGCATCGTGTAAAGTTCATGGAACTGCTTGGGCGAAACGCCAAGGATTTATTCGCGGTGTTCCGTTTAGTGCTAAGGACCAGAGGCAAGTTTATTTATACATACTCTATCGTTCAGAGTATATTTATTTTAAAATATATGAAATGTGTGGAATAAGACTTCAGTCCATATTTGCAAGATTTCTTCTATCTTTATATTGATAAATTGTTTAATTTTAAGTAAAATGGTTTGACTGGAAGTATATGTGTTATGGAGAGAGTGATATACTATGGTTATTTTTATGATATTATGTTATCAGTTGTTATCTAAAGTTATTTTGTAATATTACCGTTATGTGTAAATTGAGGATATTTGAGTTCTAAACTCTTTCAGATGTTATTAATAAATATTTTGTTATATAAGGGGACAAGGGTTGAGGTTTACTGATTTTCTTAAAAAGGGATTTACATGTTAAGTATTTTAGTTGGGGTAATTTAAATGTATGTATATATGAATGGAAAAGTGGAAGGGGTTGTCTTGAGAGGTATATTTTCGAAAACCCGGACAAAGTTTTTAGAAAGAATTTCGCAATAATTAACCTAATGGCAACATCACCAATAAACTAGTGTTTATTTAATTATTAGATACCTCTTGAAGCATCTACTAATTAAATAAACCTTATTCGTCTAATTAAATTTATTTAATTAGATGAATATTATTTTTAAAATGTTTTCTTAAAATCGTTTTGTTCCGGAATAATAATAATAAAGATGTTTCGATGGATATAAATGAGACATTTGTGGTTAAAAATGTCTGGAATGATATTGATAAATGTTATTTTATTGGTTATTTAACTCAATGAATATTAATTATAATATTCATTTAAAAGGGATTATTGAATAGTTATTCTTTAAATATTCTAAGTGTTCTAAGGGTGATTATATATTGTTAAAAGGTGGTTTAAGGAATTTTATAGTGAAATGAATGTATGTCTTGAATTGATATACCTGTATATATGTTTTCAAATGATTATAATACGGATATGAAAATGGAAAGGTGAAATGGAAATGAAAATGATATATGTGAATGGAAATGCGAATGGAAACGAAAAAGTAGAAAAATGTGAAATGGTATTGATAATGATAAAATGATTTGAAAAAGGGGAATTAGCAACAAACTTGCATAAGAGGCTATGTCAGGGCTGTGTGCGACATAGTCTAGTATTCATAATTCGGCACGAAGATGCCAAGGGAGGATGTTAGCAGGTGCCTTCCTCCAGGAGGATGTTAGCAGGTGCCTTCCTCCAGGGATGATGTTAGCAGGTGCCTTCATTCCTTCTACTAGTAGTAAACAGAGAGCGGATACGGTCAGGCGACTGATCATCGTCCTACGTATCTGGCCCCAGCAGATATCCCCAAAACTTGAAAGAAAGAATTAATAATGGTTTTCAGGGTTGTGTACTGAAAAAGGAAAATAGTATGAAATGATGGAATTGTTTTACAGTAAGAAGAGAAATTGATTTTATATTACTTTTATATACAATTGTTGATTAAAAGAAAATGGGAAGATTATATTGAGAGCTTGATTTTAAATGTTATATTACTTTGAGATATTATACTAAGATGATGTATTGATTATTATCTTGTTATAGAAGAGAACTGATATTATATTATCAATAAGTAAGTAATAACTTGCTGAGCAATTCTTTCGCTCATACTTGCTTGTTTTCAAATATTAACTTTTCAGTGGAAGGTAGCCGGACGAGGTTATCTGCATGGCTTAGATGAAGCGAGCAATGTGCCTTTATGAAGACGATATGATCTAGAAAGATTATAGCTGAAGTAAGTATATTGATGTGTAATATATATGTTACTTTGCATAATATAGTACTAGTTGCTGGTGTACTTCTCAACGAAGTTATACTAGTAGTAAGGAGTTGATTCTTGTTTCTAGCCCTATAACCTAAAAGATGCTTGGTGGTTGGGGTCTCAAATGATGTAACTTAATTATTAATGACTACAGATGGTTTAATGTGATTAAACAGGTGATTTGTTATTAAGGTTTTCCGCGTGACGACCAAATCCCTGACCCCGGATTTGGGGGCGTTACAGTTTGGTATCAGAGATGAGGTTATAGTAAACTAGAAACGGGAGTGAGTAGGAGTGTGTACAGTTATGTGAGAACGTCAGAGCTCATGTAGAGTTCATGTTGGACTACCGGGTGTAGTGCCAATGATTAAGTTAAGATTTTAATGCTATGTTGAAATAGAACTCCCTGCGATTATTAATGTCGATGATTGAATTCATAGTGACTATTGCGAGTCGACGATGACGTAAGTTATCAAGCACCTTAGGGTGTGCATGGAAAAGAACAGCACTGGGATCGAACGATTATCCGTCAGAGGAGCCGACATAAAAGGCATCTGTGGAGACCTTGGCAATATCCCCATTGTTGAATCTTTTTGATTACCTCCCCAATCTATGAATTATTTGACATATCTCTAAGGGAGAATTTTGATAAAGGATATATTTCCTCTTCGAAGTTATTCTTTAATACTTGTGTTAAGCCATATTAAATTTCAATTGTGCCAGAAGCTGTCATTATCCCTACCTTCAGGTTTTCGAAGCCCTATCGAATGATATTATGTTAAACTTCCACTTTTCTTCAATAGTGGATAATTCAATGGTGATATAGCACCACTTGCTTGTTGAATACTAGTATCTTTCTGGTTATCCTTTTCTTTGGAAGTCGCGCCTTGGAAATTGTTCGATTTTAATCCAAGGTGTTCCTTTGAGAATTAATTGTCAGAAGATGATTATTATTGACTTGACTTTGAATTTCTTTCATACTTCTCAACTTCCACTGAGACGAACAACCCTATACTGATAGGGGCCACAAGGACTATCTGTCTGTGTGATAGAAGTCTGATGGGACGCCATCACTTGTGAGTTGTGAAATACAAGAAGGCTAATTACCTTTAGTAATGTCTTATCAGAGACACACAACGTGAGTTCTTACGATCGTATTGATCTCTCAGTAGATTCTCTTATTTCCAAGAAGGTTTGTTTCAAAACTCATAATCCTATGGTCATCAGTGGGTGACATTTGTCTTGATATGACAGCTATCTTTTTCAAAGCTTCATGATTCTTGTTATCTCTAATAAATTTCAAGGGGATGCCAACCAGGTCGGACAACTCGAAATTCGCTAATAGAAGTTAGATTCGAATGGAATCGCCAAGAGCTGGAGCGAATCGCAAAACGAATAGAATATCCGTGGCGTATCGATAGAATTAGTTCGCTCTCTCTTATGGATGTTATCGATGGTTTTGCAAAATAAGTATTGATGATGAAAGAGTTAAGGAATCCCAGTAGTGGCCTTAGCTGATTCCGTGGACGGAATCCTTTTAAGGGGGGTAGACTGTAATAACCCGAATTTTCAGAAAATGATTTCTATTATTATTTTAAGAATATTAATGTTTTTCCTAAAATGAGGAGGAAATTTTTATTTTATTTTATTGTTCATTATTCCAGTTCAAGGAATTTCAAAAGCGAATTATTTAATTATTGTCTGGTTCAGTGTAATTATGAACTATATTATGTGATTATTGTTGGAAGGTGGAATATATGTGAAGTTGTGTTTATGTGTTTATATGATGATTTGTGTGAGTTGTGAAGGTTGATGTATTTTATTTATATTTTTGAGGATTTAAATATATTTAAATCATGCATTTTGATCCTCTGTTAATTTTATAAAATTATCGGATGAATTAAAAATCATGAAATCTTTGGTAATATTATCTTTATAATATTATTTAGTTTTTAAAATGGTTGGGTGAATTAATTTGGATGTTTCGGTATTTTAAAATGATTTTAAGAGTTTTATTGTATTTAAAGGATCAAAACTTTGAAAATTCATATTTAATTCATTTTTGATCCGAAAAATATTTTAAAAATATGTGGGTGTTCATAATTTTATACTCTTCATTTTAAAAATGAAAAGTTTAATTTTCCCAATTTTCTATTTAATTTCGATTTATAAAAGATGTGTATTAGTTTTTACAAGAATGAGTAGTATTTTAATTGGGCCCGGAATGATTAGTAGTGATATAATAGAATTGGGCCAAGCCCAATATAAACACAAAACACACACAGCCGTTATACAGACGGGGAGAGAGAGTAGAGATTGGGGGATGAAATTAGGGTTTATAATCAAATTGGGGGAAAAGAATTGGAGGATCAATTAGCAAAATATACATACATAGATGCATATATACGCGTGTGTGTGTGTATAATCGTGGGTGTAAGTGTGTGTGAGTCGAGTGGTGCAGTGGAGACATCGGGTGCGGGTCTGGTCGCGCGGGGAGGGAGGCCGGAGCTCGCCGGCGGTGTCGGGCTGTGGTGTGTCGACAGCGGGAGGAAGACCACCACTGTGGTGGTGGTGGTTGTTAACAGAGGCGCAGAAAATGGGAGAGAGAGAGAGAGAGAGGGGGGGGAGAGAGAGAGAGAGAGATGGAGGAAGAGATTCGGGGAATTATTCGTCGGAAGGTATAATTGTTTTCGTGTTTTAATTATGTAATCTTCGTATAAAATTCGTAGTAAATTTGAGTTTGATTATGTAATTGTTGTGATATAATTAGTTAAGTGTGGTAGTTAATTAGTTGTGAATTGTAAGTAATATGCTAATTTTCGTAATTAATTAGCTAATTATAATAATTAGTTAGTTTAAATTACGTGGTTAATTGTGGTGGCTTAATTAGTTTAAATGGAAAGCCTAATGTGATAATGGTTATAATTAGATTTAAATGGTGAGATTAATTTGTTAATTTTAGTGATTTAATTCGGAGGAGTATAATTGTTAAGTATAATTGTTGGGATTAGTTGCGGGTCCGATTATATGCTCGGGTCTTATGATTGTTAATTGTAAATTATTAATGGTGAGTCCGATGTATGCTCGGATTAGTTGATTAATTGCTAATTGTTAATTATTATCATCGTGTAATAATTGGAGTCATATGGTTTACTTGTAAATGGTTCCGGTAAGTTGAGTTAAAGTATGTGTTAAATGCCTTACTTGATAATTACTTGGTGTTGGATTATATATGGTTAAATGGTTATTAATCATGTATATCGGTTTTACTTATGTAAGTTGAATTATGGATATTGGTGGATTGGTAATGTTGGTATTATTTGTGGAATTTATACAAGTGACTAAATGGTAAGTATGGGAATACGTGATACATGTTAAATGCTAGAATTTTATAATAATTAGAATTGTGCTATGGGTTATGAGAAGATCACAAGTTTTTAAATGTCAATATTTAAGGGACTTGTGTAATTCTTTTCGACTAATCCCTAGGGCTTACGAATATCCATGATTAGCTATCACGAGTATAATTAATATACTTGAGTGATGTGATCATTGATATAGCGTAAGTAATAGTTAGTGCTAGGGGTTGTTCCCTAGGGCTTACGAACATCAATGATTGGTTGTCACGTGTATCATTAAAATGCGTGAGAAATACGATCATTGGTGAAGCGTAAGTAGTAGTGTTAATTATTATGTGCTAGGTGCCGCATGTCTGGGCGGGTACTTTTCATTATTTGTTTACTTTTATGTTGCTGCAAGTTGAGGCAGCTTTTATTTTATCAAAAACAGGGATTAAATTGTTTTGTTTGGCATGGAGGGGCTGAGCCCATAGTCCGATAAACGAATACTACATGCCGAAATTTTCTAAAAATCCCCTGCATTTAAATTTATTTAACTTATTTAATTTCAAGGATTTGAAGGCATGCTTTGGGTGTTAACTATTTATATAATTAAGTGTTAAATGATTGATTTCGAGGATTAATCGTGTCTTGGTGATTAATTGTTTATTTGGTGTCTTTATCGAGAATTAAATGCGTTTGGAGGATTATCTGTTAATTAAGTTTTGACAAGAGAATGTCGATGGCATTAGGGTTGACTTTATGTGACTTAGTGATAATTCTGAGTTGTGTCTACTCGAAATACATGGTAAGATTGACACGTACTCATAACCATTACAGTACCGTTAAGATGTGATCAAACTTGAGCGACGTGTATCAAAAAGGAAAGATCGAGGCATCGTGTAAAGTTCATGGAACTGCTTGGGCGAAACGCCAAGGATTTATTCGCGGTGTTCCGTTTAGTGCTAAGGACCAGAGGCAAGTTTATTTATACATACTCTATCGTTCAGAGTATATTTATTTTAAAATATATGAAATGTGTGGAATAAGACTTCAGTCCATATTTGCAAGATTTCTTCTATCTTTATATTGATAAATTGTTTAATTTTAAGTAAAATGGTTTGACTGGAAGTATATGTGTTATGGAGAGAGTGATATACTATGGTTATTTTTATGATATTATGTTATCAGTTGTTATCTAAAGTTATTTTGTAATATTACCGTTATGTGTAAATTGAGGATATTTGAGTTCTAAACTCTTTCAGATGTTATTAATAAATATTTTGTTATATAAGGGGACAAGGGTTGAGGTTTACTGATTTTCTTAAAAAGGGATTTACATGTTAAGTATTTTAGTTGGGGTAATTTAAATGTATGTATATATGAATGGAAAAGTGGAAGGGGTTGTCTTGAGAGGTATATTTTCGAAAACCCGGACAAAGTTTTTAGAAAGAATTTCGCAATAATTAACCTAATGGCAACATCACCAATAAACTAGTGTTTATTTAATTATTAGATACCTCTTGAAGCATCTACTAATTAAATAAACCTTATTCGTCTAATTAAATTTATTTAATTAGATGAATATTATTTTTAAAATGTTTTCTTAAAATCGTTTTGTTCCGGAATAATAATAATAAAGATGTTTCGATGGATATAAATGAGACATTTGTGGTTAAAAATGTCTGGAATGATATTGATAAATGTTATTTTATTGGTTATTTAACTCAATGAATATTAATTATAATATTCATTTAAAAGGGATTATTGAATAGTTATTCTTTAAATATTCTAAGTGTTCTAAGGGTGATTATATATTGTTAAAAGGTGGTTTAAGGAATTTTATAGTGAAATGAATGTATGTCTTGAATTGATATACCTGTATATATGTTTTCAAATGATTATAATACGGATATGAAAATGGAAAGGTGAAATGGAAATGAAAATGATATATGTGAATGGAAATGCGAATGGAAACGAAAAAGTAGAAAAATGTGAAATGGTATTGATAATGATAAAATGATTTGAAAAAGGGGAATTAGCAACAAACTTGCATAAGAGGCTATGTCAGGGCTGTGTGCGACATAGTCTAGTATTCATAATTCGGCACGAAGATGCCAAGGGAGGATGTTAGCAGGTGCCTTCCTCCAGGAGGATGTTAGCAGGTGCCTTCCTCCAGGGATGATGTTAGCAGGTGCCTTCATTCCTTCTACTAGTAGTAAACAGAGAGCGGATACGGTCAGGCGACTGATCATCGTCCTACGTATCTGGCCCCAGCAGATATCCCCAAAACTTGAAAGAAAGAATTAATAATGGTTTTCAGGGTTGTGTACTGAAAAAGGAAAATAGTATGAAATGATGGAATTGTTTTACAGTAAGAAGAGAAATTGATTTTATATTACTTTTATATACAATTGTTGATTAAAAGAAAATGGGAAGATTATATTGAGAGCTTGATTTTAAATGTTATATTACTTTGAGATATTATACTAAGATGATGTATTGATTATTATCTTGTTATAGAAGAGAACTGATATTATATTATCAATAAGTAAGTAATAACTTGCTGAGCAATTCTTTCGCTCATACTTGCTTGTTTTCAAATATTAACTTTTCAGTGGAAGGTAGCCGGACGAGGTTATCTGCATGGCTTAGATGAAGCGAGCAATGTGCCTTTATGAAGACGATATGATCTAGAAAGATTATAGCTGAAGTAAGTATATTGATGTGTAATATATATGTTACTTTGCATAATATAGTACTAGTTGCTGGTGTACTTCTCAACGAAGTTATACTAGTAGTAAGGAGTTGATTCTTGTTTCTAGCCCTATAACCTAAAAGATGCTTGGTGGTTGGGGTCTCAAATGATGTAACTTAATTATTAATGACTACAGATGGTTTAATGTGATTAAACAGGTGATTTGTTATTAAGGTTTTCCGCGTGACGACCAAATCCCTGACCCCGGATTTGGGGGCGTTACATCCGGACCGGACCACAACAATCCGAACCAACAAAAACCGAAACCGTAAAACTGTTGTTAGTGGTTCGGTTAACCGGACCGTTTATGCATAAATGGTTTGGTTATGGTTTTCAATATTTTAAAACCGGTTAAATCAAACCGGACCGTTATATAATAATACGCTAAAAATTCTAGTAGATAATTATAAGTTAAGATTATAACTTATAGTACGTAATGTATATACGTATATTTAATAAAAAAAAATTAAATTACTTAATAAATCTAATATTGAGTTAATTATCAATATTTTGTAATTCTACACCAAATTAATTTGTTTACTATTTATATAAATTCAATTGAATTATATAAATGTAATACATAAACAGGAGACTAAAGATTGATAAACAAATATTGTAATACATATATGTAGTGTATAATATTTATGTTTATTAAATTTTATTTATATTTATTTAAATTACAATTTCATTTTTAAGTTTAACAAAAATTAAAAAAATAATATGGTATAAAGTTCAAACCGTGGTTCGAAACCGGACCAATCCGTTCTTCTATGGTCTGGTTTGGTTTGGTCTTGGCATCTAACTGGTCTGGTTTGGTTTTGATTTTTGAAAAACCGTTTATATTGGTTTGGTTCGGAAAAATTAAGAATCCGGACCAAACCAATCCGTGAACACCCCTAACCACATGTCGAATGGATCATTTTCCAATTTTATAAAAATGTTCGAATCAAGGTTAAACACGAATGAACCCCTAGAAGCATACTTGGTTATGACTTTGGTAAATGACTTAGAAAACGGGCGATAAAACTCGAGGTATAATCTTGATTCGTAAACGACCGACCTTAGAGTTTATACGACTTAAGTATATACAAAGTGTAAGTATGACGACGTGTCTTAGTAGCAAACGAATGACGGGGCATAGCGATAATAAAGAGAATTGCACTAAAGGGTGTTTAACGAGATAACTCGAAAACGTGTTTCGACTTAAGTTAAGTTATACTTAGTCTTTTAAAAAGTGTCAAGTGATTGACCTCGGTTATTGTGACTATGTATAGATCACCGGATTGACACGAGGCACACTACCCCTACAGGATTGCCAGGCAAGTTTCCAATACTTGGAATTGTTGTTGTGATAATATATATGATGATTGTTGTATACATATGCCATAGCATGCATGTTCCCTGAATTGATATACTTGTTCCCTGAATTGATATTGGCCTATAGACTAGATATGAATTATCAGTTATAAGCCGGATTGTCTTGTTAAGACCCTTAGTGAAGGGCGTATGATATTCCTTCATTAAATATAGACCGGGAGTCGGTATTCTGTAATATAGAGATAGTCGTGGAAACCCGGAGGGATTCCAGTGACAGTTTATTGAGGAATGTTATTTATGAACATTATTTATATTTTCCATGAAGTATTAATTACTTGGAAATTATTCGAGGAATGTTATTTGAATATTATCTCAATCGAGAAGTACTTCATGAATATTATTTTGAATATTCATTCGCATTTATTTATTCGCTGAATATTATTTTAATATTCATTTGAGCTTTAATTACTTAAATGAATATTAGTTTCGAATATTCATTTAGAGTTGGATTATTTAAATGAATTATTACTTTGATATTCATTGGAATTTTATTCCTTAAATGAATATCACTTTCGGATATTCATTTGAGGATTATGTACTTGATAAACATTATTTTAAAAATATTCATTGGGAGTTCTAATTACTTAAGGTATATTATTCGAATATTCCTTTAAAGTTTTGATTACTAAATGAATATTATTTGGATATTCATTTAGAATATTATTTGTTAAATGAATATTATTCGGATATTCATTTGGAATGTTATTTGTTAAATAAATATTATTTGGATATTCATTTGGAATGTTATTTGTTAAATGAATATTATTTTCAAATATTCATTTAAGGTTTGATTTATTTAGTAAATATTATTCTAAATATTCGTTAAAGTTTATTTATTTAATGAATATTATTTTGAATATTCATTTAAGAAGAGATTTATTTAGTAAATAATTCTATATATTCATTCGAGGATTACTTACGAGCAATATTATGATTTAATCATATTCCTTAATTATTATTGATTTAATAAATATTTTGGGAATATTTATTTAAATTCTTTTAAGTTCTTCTTATGATGATTCATATTATTCAAAGATTATCTTTCACCTTCAGATATGACGGAAAATATTTTGGAGTATTTTATGACTATGTTATCAAGGGGAGGTTCTCAAAACTTTATTTTCATTTAAATCTATCTTATAAGAAGATTTAAATACTCGCTCAACTTCCAAAAATATATAAGGGGACCTCACTTGAGAGATGTTATTTATTGGACTGCCCGGTCATATACTTGCTAAACTATCTTGTCAATCACATCTTGATTCTTTCGAACATCGATATGAATCTGTTTGGTTACCTCCTCAACGCTCGAGGGATAAAAATTGATGGAACAAGTTTATATCCATTAACAAGCATCAGCTTGGGAAATGTTGGTGAATTTTCCTTTCCAACTAGATACGACTACTTTGTGGAGTCCTAGCAACAAGTAATATACTTGGGGAAAGGGGGAGGAACTTTACGTTTCAAAGTTATGGATGTGAAATGAACTAGGAGATGCGTAAGTGACCCAGTGGCGCCGGTCCAGCAAATGGCCCAACCATTGGCCGGGGGGTTCCGGAGGGCGGTAGACAAGTAAATCCGTCGGTGCTTCCTTCTACATGTAGAGAACAAGAGGTGTGGATCATAACATGCGACTGATCATCGTGTCAATGCTATGTCTCCTGGCGCGTCAAACTCCAGTATTAGTTCATCTCTCAATGTTGGAAATTTCCTGCAACATTATCATTGTTGGCAGGTTTGAATAGTGTTTGAACTGGAATTGCAATATTCTTCTGCAAGTTCCTCTATTATGAAAATTTGATAATATCTTGCTTATCTTTGACATAGCAGATATTTCTTCAGAACAAATATATTTTGAGTTACCTTGTAACTTCATCTCATACCTTATATTGGTACTACGTTCGTTAAATGCATGGCATATGGTTTCAAAGATATTTTGGACTGTTATATATTATCACTATTCAATTATATTTTTCGTGGGCTATTGCTCACCCTTGCTTTATTTATTTATATTACAACAACAGCTAGATCAGATGGCCGCGCAAGGCATTCCCAACATAGGCAGGTGTCAGCCGTCAGAGGATTAACCGCTGAGGTCATAGTTACCATTGCTGGGGGTGTAGCTTCTGGTAGGCTAGTTGTTAGCATTTGATCGTCAAATGTATTTATTATATGGCATATACCAATGGACGGCAAAGAATATGTAATGGTAAATTGTAATTCTTTGGGTTGTAAGAACTCAAACTTATGATTAATAATATTGATGGTTATTCTGATTTCATCTCTGGGACTATAACGGGTGTGTTTTATGCTGTTGTTTTGGGTCGCAAGGTTGTAATTTAAATTATGTTGGTTTTAGGGATGGATATTGAGACCGTAACGACCAGATTCCTGACCCTGGATCTGGGGGTGTTACAGATGGCACCACAACCATTCTCTGATTTGCTCTTAAAAACTTAATTTAAATTACCACAAATATATTGCATCCACAAATCTATTTTTCACAAGCTTATACAGAATATTCATTCTGGTAGACATACATTTGGAAACAGATAGAACATAGTCCGGGGTTCTAAATAGATGTAAATTTCTTTTGTTTGTGTAATATATATGTGACACAATACTTTTGTCCTAGAATTCAGTTAATGACACATTGATTTATTTTTTGCTTCAACCACCTGAAAACAATTAGCAAGTTGTAAAGATGACTACTTTTTAGTCATATACATGCATAGAAAAGTTTGGGTATCTTTTAAGTAGTTGATACAAGTTCCAGGTAGAACCGCAGAGGGTTGGAAATTAGTAAGATACGGCATTATACGAATCAATAATTCACTGGAATAACAATATTTGAAGGACTAATATTACAATTAAGTATTATCTTAGGGAAAGGAAATGTGAATCTCAAAGTATCATCAAATTTAACTTCTATCTTGTGTTTCCAGTGGAACAGTAATAAAATGTTTTGCTAGAGTAGGTCGATGTAATCTCGTAAGATGGCATTAAATTACCGCAGAAGATCTTTGAGGAAATCAGATTTTTACTAAGCCAAGAGAGAATGCGGTTACAGTCCTCTGTTATATATCCATCTCAAAATTATAGTCAGAAATTAACTTTAATGTGCTTGGCCAAAATCAAGATCTAGGTATACCTGTGTATTTAAAGGAAGAAATGGCAGCTGGGATAAAGAGATAAATTGGCCAAATAACTCTCTGCAAGAATACAGTATTATCATAAACGATAACAAGGGATCTGCAGCATATAACCTTAGATACCGACTCCCATACCCTTACACGAAGTGAGATGAGCAATTGCAGGTGTCTCCAGATGTACTTAATTAGGCTGTTTTCTAGTGATACCCTTCCCTATAGGCTATAGCTAAGCATTTTTCATGTGCTTTCTAGGATCCGTATCATATAGAAAATGTAAATTTGTAATCTTTGAATATCCAGATATTAAACACAATACAAGAAAAGATATAAACATTATAATGTAATATTTAACGAATACTTGTCATTTGATATATAGATCATAAGTGAAATCATGATCATCTCTGCATTTATAACCGAAGCCTCTACAAAATTACCATTGAGATGCAACATTGACGATCAACAGAACCTTTCCCTTGTACTGGCTAAGGTTAACATCGTTCCCTTTAGCATCCTGCAGTGTAAATACAATTTAAACAACTTAATATCCTGCAACACTAAAGATTCAAATCCCAAAACAAATACATACCAATATTTACAAGTACTTGAAAAATTGAAAATTTCGAAAAATAATAGGAAGAAGGAAAGAAGAGACCTTGAAAGTGAAATTGTGGACAGACTGGGGCTTGTCATGAAGTGGCCATTGATAATCATATCTTAATCTGAAAATACACCCAACTACCTCAATTGAACATCTGAACAATAAAATCCAAAATTAAAAACCTTAAGATTGTCATATAAAAACCTTAAAAAATCACTACTGTATAAAAACCCCTAAAATATAAAACTCAAGAAACGAAACGTTGTCATATAAAAGTTTATACATATATATATATATATATATATATATATACAATTGTATACATATATGTAGATATACATATATAAACAAGTGCATACACATACGTGAAGGCTTAAGAACAGTACTAATTAGGGTTTATAATTGAGTAAATTAGGATTCCAGATGGCTTACTGTGAAGAAAGCTCCGGGTCTGTGAAGAAAAGTACTAAATCGAACTAATTAGGGTTCAAGCTCAAAGCTCAGAGAGAGAGAGAGAGAGAGAGGGAGAGAGTTGTGTGTGAGAGAGAGAGAGAGGCGGCTGAGAGTGAGAGAGAGAAGAAAAGTGAGAGACTTAGAGAGTAAAGATGCAAAATGGGGGGAAGTGAAATTTTGTTTAAGGGGGAAGTGAAATTTCGTTAACGGGGGTAATGAAATTTTTTTTGTGTATAAAGGGGGAAGGTATGGTGTACGCGTTAGTTTTTTATTTTTAAAAAAAGAGATTAGACAACGGTTGTTATTACAAGCGATGTCTGAAATATGCTTTAACATCGGTAATGTACTAACCGATGTCTAAAATACTTTTAACATCAGTGACATTTCTAACTGATGTTAAAGGTGTGATGTTATATCTACCAATTCTAGTAGTGAGCATTCGAGAAGTCAGGGATTCGATATCTCAGAAGACACTATTCGATATCTCTGAATACACTGTTCGATATCTCATTCGATATCTTAGAGGTTCGATATGTCTATTACTCTGTTCGAGAACTCAAGAAGTCAACAAGTCAAAAGTGGTATTCAAGTTCTCAAGGAGTCAACAAGTCAAAGTTCCATTCGATATCTCAAGGACTCAGAAAGCTATTCGATATCTCAAGGATTCGATAAGTCAAGTGTTCTATTCGACAACTCAAGGAATCCTGATGAAAAAGAGCTATTCGAGAAGTAATTCGGTATGTCAATATAACAGTGTTCGAGAACTCAGAGTTATCGATCAAGTCAATTCTAGTTCTCGAATCACTTACTTAGTCACTTCTCGAATACATTCTTGGAGACAAAAATACTGGAGAAATTGTACAAGTCAGAAACCTGCAACAAGCCAATGCACTTTATGGACCTCAATCTGTAACGTGCTCTGGAAAGCCTACAAAGAAGCTTGGAGAGATATAGAAGAGACAAAGGGCTAAAGAAGTGGATCTGAACAGGCTTTGCAAAGTCAAATCTGTAACCGTTTGGACTCTTACTCAAATAGTATAGACAGACTAGAAAGTAATTTGTTTTAGCTACCTTATTTGTAGTAAGTAGGTTGTATCCATGCTCTATAAGGACATAGCCTCACTTCCTTAGCAATTAACTTTTGTGAGTCGAGTTTTTCATATTCATTGTAAGCTATATCTCTCTGAGAAAAACGAAGCTGAGAATACTAACATATGTATTCACAGATTGTAGCAACCTTTATCTAATAATACATTAGATTAAAGTGATATTATGACTTGTGTTCTTCTTTATCCGCACCTACATCTTTGCACACACAAACACTTATCTGCTACACAGACTCAACAAAGAAAAGTTCAAGAATCCATTCACCCCCCCTCTGTATTCTTTAACTGTATTCTATACTCAATAAGTGGTAACAGAGCGGGCTGTTTATTCAAAAACAGAAAAACGATCATGAGTTCGAATACACCAAAGACCACAGGAACGGTGAAAGTCCCTAATTTTGACAAAGAAAACTACAACCTCTGGAAGATCAAGATGCAGTTGTTCATCAAAGCATCTCATCATTTGTATCCTGAGATTCTCAAGAATGGTCCATTTGTTCCCCAACAGGAGATTCCTGAAAAGACTGTTGGAACCACTACTATTCCAAGATCTTATGTGGCTAAGGATCCATCCAAATGGACAGAATCAGAAAAGGGGATGGTTGCCCTTGACAGTCACCTCATGTTGCTGATTATAGATTCCATGGACATGTCAATGTTTGCAAACATTGCTTCATGTACCACTACCAAAGAAATATGGGATCACATTGAGGTGTTATGTGAAGGAACTGATGAGGTCAGAGAGAACAAGAAACAGATACTGGTCACACAGTATGAAGCTTTCATGGCACAGCCCAAGGAAAGCATCACTGAGATGTTTGAGAGATTTCACAAGCTAGTTACTGAGTTGCGGATGAATGACAAGGTTTACAGCACCAAGGAATTGAACATGAAGTTTCTGTTATCTTCACCAAATCATCTAGAGCAAAGGGTCATTTCTCTAAGGGAAAGAGATTTGAACAAAATCACTTATGATGTGCTCTATGGGGTTTTAAAGACTCATGAGCTTGAGTTGCTTCAAAAAAGGGCTATTCAAGCCAACCAAAGCAGAATGATAAATACATCATGTGCCTTGATTGTCAACAAATCTATTCAAGACCTAGAAGCATCTACAAGCCAACTGAGGATAAAGGAAGTGGTAGATGATAAAGAAACTGAAGCTGAGGTAAGTGAACCTGTTGAGGAGAAGGAGGAAGATGAGTTCTATACTCTTGAAGAACTAGATGGGATGGAAAACACTTCATATGATTTCATGGCCAGAAAATTTCCAAACATCAGATTCAAGAGGAATCAATCCTTCAAACCCAAAACCCAAAACCATTCATTCAACAAGAACAAGGCACCTGTGAAACCAAACAAGACTAAGTTCAAAACCAGCCATGTGGATAGGTCATCTGGAAGGTGCTATAGATGCAATGACCTAGGGCATTTTGCAAGTGAATGCAAGAAGCCTAAAAAGAAGGATAGAGATTATCTTGAGCTTGAAGCTAAGTATGAGGCCCTTCTAAAAAAGCAGACACAAGGTAAGGCCTACATAGCTGAAGGGAAGTGTTGGGATGATTCTGACAGTGATGGAGAGGAACAAGAATTTTGCAATTATGCCTTGATGGCCAATTCCAAGGATGACACATCTCCATCAGATCCTCAGGTACCATCTCTCACTACTATAGACATGTCTGTTTCCGAGTATAAATGCATGATTGAACAACTATCTGTTGAGATGTTTAACATTCATACTAGTATGACTGCTGCTAATGAAGAGATTACTAAACTGTCTACTAGAAATGAAATGTTAATCAAAAAGAATGAGGAACTTGAGCTAACTGCTATGCAAGTAGAAAACCTTAAGAAAGAAGTTGAATATCTGCAGAATAAGGTTTTGTGTGCTAGTCAGGTTGAAAAGGCTCTTAGGGATGAATTAGCTGAAAATGAATTCAAACTGAAAACGTTTAAGAAATCATCTGGTCTAGTGCAATCCTACTGTGAGAAAATTCAAGCAAAACCCAAAACTGCTATTGGACTTGACTATGGCACTCTTAACCAGAGAAAAGGCTATGCTGTCGTTGAAGATGACACTGCTGTTCAAGAGGAAGTCCCTCACATCTTGAAAAAGACTAAGACTCCTATTTTTAAAGAATCAACATTTGAAATTGATGAGGATGCCTTACTCATCAAGCAAATGTTAAATGATGAAGATGAGGCACAATCCAGTGAACAACAAGCATCCTCTAAGAGTGAGAGTGTCAAGTCAAAAGCCAAGGAGCCAGTAGGTAATAGGTCAAGACCTAAGAAGTTTGTTAAGTTTGTTTCAGCTGGGAAGAGTGAATTTGAGAAGAAAGTGACTAAGAAGAAACAGAACAGAAATGGCAAGTTAGGGATTAACAAAGATAATAACTATGCTTATATGCCTAATGCCCCTAGGAAAACTTGTCAGAACGGTTTTAGTACCAATCATCTAACTCATGCATGCAAGAAACCTGTTGGTAGTGTGGCCAAACCTTTCTATGATTGTTCTTTGCCCCTAAGACATTGAGATGCTCCATTCTGTGATAAATTTGACTGTATGCCATGCAACATGAATGTTATAACTAGTTGTTTTAATTTGAGAAGGCAATTCATTGATGGTTGTATCAATCACAATTCTCACACACACTACACAAGGTCAAAGTCTTCAAGTCCTCCTAAAGCTAGGAAGGCACCTTGGTCACCTAAGTCTGAGGCCTCAGGCTCTAAGACTTCTAACAGTGACAAGAAGACTAACACCAAGAAAGTTGATACGCATGTTGTTTATGATAAAACTGTTTCTAAGTCACATGGACTCAAACTTGTTTGGGTACCAAAGGAGAAGTAATACCTTTGTGTTTGCAGGGCAAAGAAAGTGAAAAGAAGGTCATGTGGATTTTGGACAGTGGATGCTCAAATCATATGACTGGTGATATGGCCCTGCTATCACAGTATGAAGAGAAGGCTGGCCCAATGGTTGCTTTTGGAGATGACAGCATGGGTAACACATTGGGATATGGCAAGTTGAAAGTTGGAAATGTCATCATTGAAGATGTAGCACTGGTCAAGAGACTCAAGCATAATCTGCTAAGTGTTGGTCAGTTTACTGATAGGGGATTCAAGGTGGATTTTGACAAAGATGAATGTTTGATCACCCACAAGAAGACTGGTGACTTTGCTCTATCTGGAGTAAGGAAAGGAAGCCATTAATTCTCTAGTCAAAAGAGAGTTATTGAAAGGCATGCCCACACTCGAGTTTTGTCAAGAAGGAGTGTGTGAGGCCTGTCAAAAGGGAAAAATGAAAAGATCAAACCACAAGTCAAAGACAGTGACATCAATAACCAAACCCCTACAACTCATTCATATGGACTTGTTTGGCACTGTCAATATTATGTCACTAGGAAGAAAGAAGTATGCCTTGGTGATGGTTGATGACTTTACAAGGTATACATGGGTTGAATTTCTGGCATCAAAAGATGAGGCTCCACAAGTAATCATTGAGCACATAAAGAAAGTTGACAAGGAAGCAAAGACCAACAATGCAAGTGTGATTGCATTGAGAAGTGATAATGGAACAGAGTCCAAAAATGCCATACTTGAAGCATTCTGCAAAGAGAATGGAATTTCTCATCAATTCTCAACTCTAAGGACTCCACAACAAAATGGAGTTGTTGAGAGAAAGAATAGAACTCTAATTGAGGCTGCTAGAATAATGTTGCTTGATGCAAAGATGCCTACATGTTTTTGGGCTGAGGCTGTGAGCACTGCATGCTATATCCAGAACAGAACCCTCATCAACAAAAAACTGGAAAGACACCTTACAATTTGATGACTGGAAAGAAGACTACTCTAAAGTATGTTCATACTTTTGGAAGCAAATGCTATGTATTGAAGGATAATTCTGAATATGTTGGTAAGTTTGATGCAAAGGCATTTGAAGGAATTTTTCTTGGCTACTCTATGGAAAGAATTGCATACAAAGTTTATGTCATCAGTCAAAAGAAAATTATGGAAAACACAGATGTGACATTTGATGACAGCAAACTACCTGGACTAGAAGAAGCCAATGATGAAGATAAAGATCCATTGAAGTTTGATAATCTAGATGATTCTGATGAAGAGACTGAAACTGAAGTTGAAACTCAAGTTCAACAGACTTAAGTGAATGATAATACAAGAGAAGAATTTGTGCCAATCAACAGTGGAGAAACTAGCATCCAAGACACACCTGTGCGTAGTGGCAACCTCACGGGGGGAGGAAATCAGGATGATCATGATTTGGATGATGAAGCAACATCAAGAATGAGAAATCAGACTGAGCACTCAAGGAAATGGGATAGATCACACACTGCAGAGCAAATCATTGGAGATCCTAATGCAGGAGTAAGGACTAGGAGAGCAACTCAGAATGAGTGTCTCTATGGTTGTTTCCTATCTCAGGTTGAGCCTAAGAAACTTGATGATGCACTGTTGGATCCAGATTAGATTATTGCCATGCAAGAGGAGCTGAATCAATTTGAAAGGAACAAAGTATGGGAACTTGTGCCTGCACCAAAGAATAGAACCATTGTTGGAACAAAATGGGTTCTGAAGAATAAGATGGATGAAGATGGTGTAATAGTAAGAAACAAAGCAAGGTTGGTTGCAAAAGGATACTCTCAACAGGAAGGCATTGATTATGATGAGACATTTGCCCCTGTTGCTAGATTGGAAGCCATCAGAATATTCTTGGCATTTGCTGCTCACTCAAACTTTAAAGTTTATCAAATGGATGTCAAGAGTGCATTTCTGAATGGAGAGTTGGAAGAAGAAGTTTATGTGCAACAACCACCTGGCTTTGAGGATCCACACTTCCCAGAATTTGTCTACAGACTGCTTAAGGCACTGTATGGACTTAAGCAGTCTCCAAGGGCATGGTATGATACTTTATCTCAATTTCTTCTTGAAAATCAATTCACTAGAGGCACATTGGACAAAACACTGTTTTACAAGAAACATGGTGATGATATTATCTTAGTTCAGATCTATGTGGATGATATCATATTTGGTTCTACTAATAAGAAGCTGTGTGAAAAGTTCTCTAAGCTAATGCAGAGTAGATATGAGATGAGTATGATGGGAGAGTTGACATTCTTTCTTGGGTTGCAAGTTAGTCAAAGGAAGGATGGTATCTTTATCAATCAAACCAAGTACATCAAGGATTTATTGAAGAAGTTTGACTTGGAAGACTGCTCACCTGCAAAGACACCCATGGCCACTGCCACTAAATTGGATGAAGATGCTAAAGGCAAGAAAGTAGATATCTCAGTCTACAGAGGCATGGTTGGTTCTCTACTCTATCTCACTACAAGTAGGCCAGATATCATGTTTGCTACATGCTTGTGTGCAAGGTTTCAATCAAATCCAAAAGAATCACATTTGATTGCTATAAAAAGGATCTTTAAATATCTGAAGGGCGCTCCAAACTTGGGTCTATGGTATCCTGAGGACACAGGGTTCAATCTGGTTGGTTATTCTGATGCTGATTATGTTGGATGCAGAGTGGGTAGAAAAAGCACCTCAGGTAGCTGCCAGTTTCTTGGACAAAGGTTAGTCTCTTGGTATAGCAAGAAATAACAATCTGTGTCAACTTCTACAGCTGAGGCTGAATACATAGCTGCTGGAAGTTGCTGTGCTCAAGTGCTTTGGATTAGAAATCAACTTAAAGATTATGGACTTGTGTTGGAAAAAATTCCAATCATGTGTGACAACACAAGTGCAATCTCTATAGTTTCCAATCCTGTCAATCATTCTAGAACAAAGCACATTGACATCAGATATCATTTCATTAGAGAGCATGCAACTAATGGAACCATTGAGTTGCATTATGTCTCTACAGATAAACAACTAGCTGATATATTCACTAAGCCATTAGATGAAGCCACCTTCACAAGGTTGGTTAGTGAGATTGGAATGCAGAATTCTTAAGATTCTTGCTAAGTGAATACAACATCTAGTTTGTTGCAGCAGTAAACACTTACTTTATCTAAATTCTCAATATTTTTGGAGTAAGTGTTGGCTGAAGTATGATTTATAAATATTTCAAATCTGTTGCATATGTTGGAAAATCATATTCTCTTGTTAACTTTAATTTTCTATGAAATTTTGATAGAATCACTGTTTAATTTGCTAGAATATTCTTAAATGAATATGGCTGGTGAATTTTAAAAGATAGTGAAAATTAATTTTTGTGAGTGATGAGTATATTTTGATAAGTCAGACTTCTCGGGTGATTCACTATTTGACATCTCTAACAAGTCTCATTAGAGCACTCTCGAGTTCTCGAATAGAGTCTTTTAGAGTTATCGAATAGAGGTATTCTTGACTTCTCGAATATAGTGTTTTAGTTCTCTATTGACTGAGTTCTCGAATACTATATTTGAGTTCTCGAATCATTTGAAAAGGCTGAATTCTCGCTGAATCTTAACTGATTTTGGATTTTTATCTAAAATTTTAATTCACTCATAAAAACACATTTTACCTAATTTAGAATTTATTCTAAGTTAGATAGCTGCCAGCTGTGAGTTTTCAACCTGCTTGAGTTATCGAATAAGCCTTTCTTGACTTATTGAATAGTTGTTTTCTACTTCTCGAATGCTTGACTTGTCGATACAAAATATACATCTAATCGACAATTCAAGTACTTCATACTTATACAATTTCACATCTATTCGATTCATTTCATTCGATTTCTCAAGCATCAAAGCTCCCAAAACCCCTGAAAACCCTAACTGCTAAAAGCCAAATTTCTTCTTCAACCTTCGTTCCCTTTTCTCTTCTCTCCGAATCAATGGCAACTGTGAAATTCAACACTAACTTCATTGCTATCTCAAGTGATGTCGAAGCCCCAAATGCTAACTACAAGTGTTTCGTCAAATGGATGTCTGAATCTTATATCAAAGAAGCACTTACGGCCAACCCAACTCTGTATCTAGACATTCTGGAGGAATTTTGGAATACTGCCATTACAGAAATAGTTGCTCTAGACGATGGCAATCTGGGTTATATCATTAACTACAAGATACTTGGTAAAGAGTTTAGCATCACTTCTGAGGACATGAGCAAGGCCCTGGGTCTTCACCAGAATGAGTATGACTACCTTGTAACAGATGATCAACTAGTAGAATTCTTTGAACTAATAAGGTACTCAGTCACCATCAAGATTGGAAATCTAAAACGGGCACATCTGCGAAAAGAGTGGAGCTATGTGTTTGCCACTCTCCTGCAAGTATTCAGTGGAAGGAAATCCAGCTTTGACCAACTAAGTGCTCCTGTTCAACAGATATGCTACTCACTTGCCTATGATAGGAAAATTGATGTTGGAAAGCTCATAATGCAGGAACTCTATGGAAAACTTGGTAAGAACACAACCAAGAGAGGTAATGATATCTTCTTTCCTAGGTTTATTCAGTCTGTACTTAATTATCTAGATAAAAATGTGGCTGATTTACCTGGTTTAGATAAAAGTAGATTAGGCTACCCTAGATCCATGACCAAACTCATTTTTGGTAATTTGGATACTAGGAATGATGTGGATATAAGGCTTGTAATAACTTCCCATATGCAGAAGGTATTTGAGTCTTACCCTCATAACTTGCCAACATTTGCCTCCAAATCTGAGTTAGCCAGACCCAAGCAAGTAGAACACAGTGCTAACCCAGGGTCTGCTAACCAACCACCTCAACCAAACACTGAGCCAACTACATCATCCTCTCAAAAGGGTGATGTTAGTAAAAAGGAGAAGAAGAGAAAACAGGTTGCTTCTGCACCTTTAACCATTTTATCTGAAGCAGTATTGGCTATAGAATTAGGAAGTGAGGCACCTGAGTCACCCCTAATCAGGCTAAAGAAGAAGAAAACTAAAAACCACCTCTTCAGTCACACAAATGGCTGAAGTTGTAAAATCAGGGGCAAACAGTTCACTAGATGTATCCTCTCAACAGGGTGCATCTATAGAATCAAGCATCCTCCCCAATGCATCTACCTGTACAGAGTCAGCACATGGGAGTGATAAGGCTGGCACTACACTGAGTGGAGAGCACATCACAATTGAAACTCCCTCTATCTTTCAGGGGGAGTTGCCTAACTCTAATCTACAAGACACTCCTCTTCCAGAATCTACCACTCAAATTTCTTTGCAGCCTGCAACTCAAGCAATTGAGGAGCAAGGCATTGATCATCAAGAATTCTTTTCTCTTGATGAGCCAATGATTTCAAGTGACTTAGTGCATGACACTTTGCTCACCACCCAGGACCCACATTTAGATGGTGAGGGAATGCGTGCTGGGGCATATCCTAATGACAC
Organism: Kitagawia praeruptora; assembly: GCA_037693485.1. Lineage (NCBI taxonomy): Eukaryota > Viridiplantae > Streptophyta > Magnoliopsida > Apiales > Apiaceae > Kitagawia > Kitagawia praeruptora. Next base: position 37,584,745 of record CM075353.1, on the reverse strand, counting down.
CATCACAAACACAGAGGATTCACTAGTTTTCACTAGAGACTCTGTGCCTGTGTCAACTGCTGGTGTAACTCATCCCACTTCTGTGGAGACACCAGTAGTAGAGTCAATCCATCCGGTTACAGAAGTTGCATCTGTAACTGAGGAGTCTAGCTTGCCTAGCTCTAGTTCTGACTTTATGTCACAATGGCTTAAGCCTGTGCACCATGACAGTGCTTCAGGATCAGGGACTGTTCCACAACAATTGACGGTTGAAGCACTTCAAAGCTTAATTGTGGATCAGATCCCTGAGTTCACAAAGATTGCTCAGCACCTTCTCACTGCCAACATGCCAAATCCAGATTATGAAGCCATTCTTTTATGCCACAGAGATGATGTGGAGATGCAAAAGGCTAAGATAGTGGAGGATACTGAGAGAGATGGCAATGTAGATGCCTGGCTGCAAGGAAAATATGACATACCTCTCTCAGAAGGCCTCCAGTACATTAGAGAAGAGTACATCACTGCACTAGGGTCAAATGCCAAATCTCTCTCCCCTAGTGAGGTGTATGAAGCAGTCAATGACAACTACAAGGGCATTCTCAAGGCTGCTCACTACCTTGGAAAGTGTCTCAAAACAGAAATTAATGGTGTATGTCAAGCCACAACCCAGGAGGTGAAGGAGATAAAGAGGGCTTTTGAGGTCAAATTCCCTAAGTTGGAGACTGTAATCAAGGACATACTGGAATGCAAATCTACATGCACCAAGATGGACCATGGTTTGGCTCTTCTAAAAGATTCAGTCACAGGTCTAGGTCATAAATTTCAAACTCTATCTGATCAAATTATCGCATCCAATGCCATGCTGAAGACAATGTTCAAAAATCTTTAAGGAGAAAGGCTAGTGACTGAAGTCCCTGTGCATGAACTGTCAAAGTATGAGGTGAAGAGACTGCAAGATCAATCCTTGTCTGGTTTCAGGGCACATGAGCTATTCTCTAAAGTAGATACTCTTGAGAAGGAGGTGGTGTCTCTCAAAGAATCTAATGCTCATCTTACAGAAAAAGTTGCACTTCTTACTGATCAGTTGGACACTCAAGCAACCACCACAGCTGATGTCCTTCTGCATCAGCAATCTATGTTGGCTGCTATGATGAAGCATATGGGTCTCCCTCTACCTGAAGAATCTTCCAACCCAAAGGTCACTTCTAAAGCCTCTGTGTGCCTGACAACAAGCCTAAGGGGGAGAAGAGGACAAGGAATTCAAAGACAAAAGGGGAGAAACCTAAGGAGGAAGGTATAAAGATAAATGAGGGTAGTCACCAAAGGGCATCTAAATCTCTAACCCATGTGCCAGGCAAAGGCAAATCCAAGGCTGATGAATCTCCATCCTCTCTGCCAGTGGTCACTCTACCACCTGTGCACATCACTACACCTAGTGGCCAAAAGCAAACTGTCACTACTACAGTGGTGCCAGGGTCCATGCCAAGTAACCTAGTTCATAACCCTAGACATGAGGATGACCTAGTGGAAGCTAGTGTGATCACTGAGGCTAAGCTGATAGAAGTAGTAAATTCAGAGACTTATCATGATGCTGCTTTCTTGAAGTTTCTGCAAGTCTCAAAGGCAAAGGTAGGAGGAGATGTCTTGTTGTACAGGAGAAGCCTCAAAGACCAAATTAAATATCTAACAGTAATTCCAAGGAAGCTGAATCAAATCTATCTCAGGGAAATCATGATGGTGGCCAATGGCAAGATGTGGCACCTATCTATTGACACATTGAAAGCCCTTAAATTCATTGAGATTGATGCCATCTTGGAATTAATTAAGCAGAAAGGGGAGAACAACAGGAGTCTATACACTGAACTGAGGAATGGTCAACAAGCTAGACTTCCTAAAGTATGCATTAAACCAAGAACCATCTTCTATCAGTCTGGTACAAGAATTTAAGATGTTAATCAGCTAGTTATTCCCAGTGATCTCACCCCTCGAAACCACAGACTCATTATTGCTGTTGCTGATCAGCTATAAAAGAAGGGTGGAGTCAGAACTGCTGAAGAGTTGGAAGCACTACACATCTTAAGATCATTCATTGCTACTAGTGTAATTCCAGAAATGGCTCAGCCTAGGAGGAATAAGGATGATAAAGATGATGATAAAAGTGATGGGAGGAGAAGTCATCACAGGAGTGATAAGGATGGTAAAAGTGAGAAGAAGAAAGATAGCAAGGACAAGAAAAATGATGATGACCAAGGCAAAATCTATGAGAGAAAGATTGGAAAACAGCAAGTCTTTGGCATTGCTAGCAGTAACCTCACCACAACACAAGACTCTGAGTCTAGGGTGAATACTGTTAGTAATGACCTACCAAAATCTGATTCAATGGCTTCTGCAACTCTTTTGCCACCTCAAGAAGAGAAGAAGATTCAAGTCAAGAAACCATGTGTATGTTTCAGAAAGCAAACTGCTAATAGAATACTACTATGGTCTACCAACAAAGGTCAAAAATTTCTGCCAAGCAACCATGTAAAGAGGAGTAAATTTAAGCATGCTGCAAGAAGGGTGAAGTTATCCAAGTCAAAGGCACTGATAATTATTCCAGGATTGAACCTACCACCTCTGGTCTCTGGATGAAAACTATGATGAAGACCAACTGCAGTTCCTATGGGCTCAAAGAATCTATCATGTTGCCATTGTTGATGATTTCCTTGAAATTAAATATACTGATGGAAGATAGAAGAAATTCAGACAAGGAACATGTCAGCACTGGGGCAGGCTATATGACATAGAAAGAATAATTGCAATGTTGGATTCTGAAGACAGAGTGGAAAGAGTATGGAAGCTGGAGTTAATTGACTTTGTTAAAATGAAGAGAGATCACCAGGCAGAAATGAAAAGGAAAAGTGAAGAGCTACTAAAGAAAAGGGAGGAGGAGTTTGCTGCAATAGAAGCTAAGGCTGATGAATTGAGAGCTATAGGTCTGTGCAGAGTCAAGTTTAATCCTTACATCATTGAGTACAAGAAATATGGTAGAAATGTAAAGATTAGAATGGACTACATCAGTTCCTATTCTGAGAAATAGCTGAATGAAGTACTCAAGGATTTGTCAGGCTCCCCCCTAATTGAAGAACTCACTGCAATGGAAGACATTATTCTTGCCATGGAGGAAAATGCAAAGAAGAAAGCCAAAGAAGCTGAAGAGAAGATGAAAAATGAGAATCTACAAGCCAAAGCTCAAGAGATGAATCCAAAAGGATATGGCTAGTGGTTTCTCATAACCTGTAAGAATACTTCTATGTACTTTCTTCAATCAATCTACACACCTGTACTTTTAAAGTTTTATCTTTATGTATGTTAGGCTTGTTATCAGACATGAAATTGTGACTAAGGATCTTACTCACAATTTGGGGAATATTGTTAGTCATAGAGGCATGCTTGTTTACATCAAATAACAAGCCTAATTGTCTGTAATGCTTTGCATTACTTACATGACCTCTTAACTGAGGGAACCTCTAGTTGTAGAGTCTCTACTTGTTCTGTACTTGTAATAGGCACCAAATCCTAGTTGTGTAACTGTACTTATATAGTCAAGAATAATGCTTGAAAGAAGTTCCAAGGTTCATGCCTCAAGCAAGAAGATAAAGACTGTCAAATAATCACAGTTGGGATTTGAAGAAAGTGAAGAATTTGCCTAAGTACCAATTCGAGAAGTACATTTGTCTATTCGAGAAGTCTAGCATTCGAGAAGTCAGGGATTCGATATCTCAGAAGACACTATTCGATATCTCTGAATACACTGTTCGATATCTCATTCGATATCTCAGAGATTCAATATGTCTATTACTCTGTTCGAGAACTCAAGAAGTCAACAAGTCAAAAGTGGTATTCGAGTTCTCAAGGAGTCAACAAGTCAAAGTTCCATTCGATATCTCAAGGACTCAGAAAGCTATTCGATATCTCAAGGATTCGATAAGTCAAGTGTTCTATTCGACAACTCAAGGAATCCTGATGAAAAAGAGCTATTCAAGAAGTAATTCGGTATGTCAATATAACAGTGTTCGAGAACTCAGAGTTATCGATCAAGTCAATTCTAGTTCTCGAATCACTTATTTAGTCACTTCTCGAATACATTCTTGGAGACAAAAATACTGGAGAAATTGTACAAGTCAGAAACCTGCAACAAGCCAATGCACTTTATGGACCTCAATCTGTAACGTGCTCTGGAAAGCCTACAAAGAAGCTTGGAGAGATACAGAAGAGACATAGGGCTAAAGAAGTGGATCTGAACTGGTTTTGCAAAGTCAAATCTGTAACCGTTTGGACTCTTACTCAAATAGGATAGACAGACTAGAAAGTAATTTGTTTTAGCTACCTTATTTGTAGTAAGTAGGTTGTATCCATGCTCTATAAGGACACAGCCTCACTTCCTTAGCAATTAACTTTTGTGAGTCGAGTTTTTCATATTCATTGTAAGCCATATCTCTCTGAGAAAAACGAAGCTGAGAATACTATCATTTGTATTCACAGATTGTAGCAACCTTTATCTAATAATACATTTGATTAAAGTGATATTGTGACTTGTGTTGTTCTTTATCCGCACCTACATCTTTGCACACACAAACACTTATCTGCTACACAGACTCAACAAAGAAAAGTTCAAGAATCCATTCACCCCCTCTGTATTCTTTTACTGTATTCTATACTCAACAACGTGGTAGATTCAGATATTATAATAAAAGATGTTCAAAAAAATTTCATAACTAAAAGATATATAAATATATGTAATTTACTGTTACGTGGATTTATAGAAAATATTATTATAGAAAATATTATTTACGGTTAGTAATAGTTTTTTAAAATTAAAAACCATGTGATATACGAATTTATTAAATCAAGGTATTATTATATTTAAATTTAATTTAACCGCGATTAGTAAATTAGAATAAGCAGGGTAAATAATAAAAATTTTGTATATGATTGATTGATTAAAACTTTAGAAGTGAATTCTAATTGTTTCAAAAATAATTTTTTATTTTTTGATTGGTAATTTATTCACCAACCAATAATAATACTCTTCTAGCGTATATTTAATAATTTAAATAATTAAAATATATGTAGCGTTGGCCTATATGCATTTATTAATTAATTTTATTAAAAAAATATGAATAAATACATTTTTGAGCTTTTAAAAAAAATCGTGTATTTGATGGTTTGGAAATCATCCAAATTATTTAAAATCTAATTTCAAATTCGATGTTTTTCATATTTCTAGTTGAGTTATATTATAATTCTTTAAAATCGGTTATAATTGTACAATATATATTATGATTATGATAATATGATTGTGATTGAATTTATATTAAAAAAGTGGTTGATTAATGAATGAGTAGTTATGAAATACTCCCTCCGTCCTTTTCATTTCTTTACACTTTCTATTTGGACCGTCCATTCCATTTCTTTACATTACTAAAAACAGTAACTTTTAACAATAAAATATATTATTACATCCACTACTTCACTCCACCTTTTCAACCCTTTACACTATTACACCCACTACTTCACTTATTTTAACAATAAAATTACTATTACACCCACTACTTCATTTATTTTAACAATATTACATCCACTACCTTGGTTTCCGTGCAAAAAGCAAATGTAAAGAACTCAAAAAAAACGGAGGGAGTATAATTTAAAATATATAATAGTATATCGTGATTGATTTCAAATTAAAATAGTAATTTACAGTAATTTTTTATTTAAAAAATATGTATTGATGGATATGTAAATATTAAAAAATGTGTATTTATGGATTTGTCTAATAAAATCATTGTTGTATTTGAATTAGAAGTGTTAACTTATAACCATGGCTAATGAGGTAGGATGAGATTGTAAATAAGGAAAATTCATAATATAACATGATTGGTCTAAAATTTAGGAATTGATTCTGATTGGTTCTAAAATAATTCATAGTTTTATGATTAGTTAACTAAACATTGGTAAACTCGGATATTATAATAAAGGATTATCACATTAAAAAAAATTAGTTTAGAGGGCATGTGAGTCGGTAACTAAAGCATACTTCATCTTTTGTTTCAGCTTCTTATTTTGTGTTTAATGTTTCAGCTTCTTCTTGCATTTGCTTCTATTACAGCATTTTTAACGAGAAAAACTTTTAACAAAAATATTTTATGTGATAAATATTATACATAATTTGTGTAAATTATAAAACTCCAGAATCTTGCAAAAATTTAGTTAAAATTATAGCCAACTTTTTCACATTAATCAAATTTATTGAATTTTTTAAGAGATGTAACCAAATTGTACAAATAAATTTGATCAATAGAGTCCATCCCATCGAAACACAACACATTACGAATTCAAATAATTTAATTAGTTAATATTTCTTGTTATTTTACGCAATCTAATCAACCCGTTAAAAATGCTATGTATACAGTTGTGTTTTAAATCTCCGTTGCTAATTGTCAAAAAATGAAAGTTGCAGCGATCCAATTAATAAGGTCTCCCAATATTTTAAGATTTTGAAAGAGTTGTTGGTTACTAACATGATAGCAGACGTGGATTTGAAAAGAGGTCTCGGTTTCAAAGATATGACTTGGTTAAGAGCATCTTCGAGAGGTTTCTTTGATTCTATAGTAGATTTTAACTCAAAAAGTGAGTAGAGAGAATAAAAATCAAGCTCCAAGACTTTTAGAGTATTTCCAATGGCGTTAGCTAAAAATAATTGGCTAAATTACATAAAATATTGTTTATGTAAAATTTGTCGAACATGTACGACATTGTGTTCCGAGTGTATTGGCTATATTTTAAAAATGGTATGTTATTAATATTTCAAGTTGTTTTTAATGGAATATATAATTTTAATATAGAAATAAGTGATGTGGCAATTCACTACAGGTATCTAGAGGTTCGACAAATATAGCCAACATCAAGAGATTATCTATAATTATAGATAACAGTTTTGTCCCATTGGAGTGTAATTTTTTTTACACATTCTCTATAGAGTAATTCTTATTTATGGTAATTAATTTTAAAATTTAGTTAAGGGATCTCTCCCATTGGAGATGCTCTTAGAGGCTCTTTAAAAGGTTAAGAGCTTTTTCTCTCTTCTCTATTTTAGGAGCAGCTAGTAGCTTTTAACTTAATATTTTATTAATAAAATAGTGGTTCTTCTCTCTCATCTATTGATTGTTTGTCCAAGTGGAATTGAAATATGAATAAAATATAAAATAAAAAACCATAATAGTAAGCATTGTTGGAGTTGACACACAAATCAATATAATAAATTGCTAAAAGATTAATTGGTTATAATATATTTAGGAGTGAGCTAAGAAATGCTCTAATCCCCAGATAACATTGTCATTCACCGAACAAGCGAATAGGCTGTAGCTTCTGAATCCACCAGCAAATCGTCCATGAATTTATTTATTTTTTTAATTCTTTATAACCAAAACTAGAAAGTCCGAAATATCCACCGAATTTGTATCAAATGTTCACATTATCGTTTGGTATAGGGTACACCATAATAATGTAAAATCTCTCATGCATTACTCTAGCTACTCCTATTATTCTTACAGCCTAGAAACTCCTCATTAATTCGAAGACATTATGAGAAAACAACTCGTGTGATCAAATCAAATCAGTTGTCGTTGAAAGACTGTCTCCAACATTTATGAACCCATGAACTGTTCTTTCTACTGTCACTTTTTCATTTCAAACTCATACATATACAGTAAAACCTCCATAAATTAATTAGTATAGGGATCGATAAATTTCATTAATTTATTACAATTATTAATTAATCGAGGTTAAATTTACACTATCACTATTATCACTAGTATGTAGGGATAAAAAAATATTTTGAAAATATTAATTTATAATAAATTATAAATTTATCGAATATTAATTTATGGAGATTTTACTGTATTCGCCATTTTCTACAATTCAGCCTAAAAGGGTACATGTTGATTAAAGAACTGCTAGAATTTAGACCCACAGATGCTAAGATATGAGTATAGTTGAGTCGAATAATATCAAATTTCCGTATGCCCTGCCTTGAAAACTAAGGGATCTATCCGTTAACCAATTCAAATTTCATGATTCAAACGTCGATATATGATCACGTACAGAACTCAATTACGGTAATCAGATGTATACATTTGAATAGACCCGGTAAAATCGGTCTGATCTGAAAAATCGAATTGAAATTTATGAAACCGAATTCGATTTTGTATACGAATTGAAAAATTCGATAATTATTCGAAAACTAATTTGATCTGATCCGAAAAATATCTAAACCGAAAATTTAACCGAAAATCATTCGAAATACTAGATCCGATTATGACGAGTAACCGACCAAAATCGAATAAAAAATTATCCGAACCTAACATGACTCGAAATACTAGATCCAATTTAGATCCGAATTCTAAAAATGATGAATTAAGTAGTTATTATAATTTTAACGGGTTATAACGAATAGGTTGTATATATTACCGCACATTTCATTCAATATTTATCCAGGCCTTTGCTCCATAAAGAACACTCTTATATAACAAACAATAAAGAACACTATATAATCATTTATTCCAATAGATCCATTGGCCCCGCCAGGGGCACCCAATACAAAAAATTCTTATTTTTTTAGGCTCTATCAATCCAGCAAAAAAAAAAAATATTGAAAATTTACTGTTCATCGATGATGTCACTGATGACGTCGTCATGACGTCATCGATGAACAGTAAATTTTCAATTTTTTTTTTTTCCTGGATGGATAGAGCCTAAAAAAATAAGAACTTTTTGTATTGGGTGGCCCCGCCAGGGGCAATGGATCTATTAGATATGAGGTGTTCTTTGTTGTTTGTTATATAAGGTGTTTGCTATGGAGTCCAACCCTATTTATCCATTCATAAGCAGGATGCACATTTAAAATAATTTTATATCAAATATATCATAATTATTTAATCATTTTTTTATGAATAAGTACATAATTTTATACTAAAAAATTAAAATAACGAATGAAAGATGATCCGAAAGGATCCGAACCATATGTGATTCGAACCGAATTTCATTCGAGTTTAATCCGAATTTCATCCATTTTTAATTCGAATCAAATCCGATCCGATCCGAATTCTGTTCAAATATGTCATAACCGAAAGTTAATCCAAACCGAATTGGTCTGCATTTGAACATGCACTAGACCGGGTAATTTATTACACAACACAAATATCATTTCCCAAATTTTATGTAATTAAGGGCCCATTTGGGAAATCTTATTTTTCCGAAATAAGTTACTTATTCTGGAAAAAAGTTAGGAAATATGTACTTTTTCTGAAATAAGTAACTTATTTTTGCAAGATAACGAATATTGAACTCCCCATACACATTTTTATCCAAAAAAAATGTATATAAATACGAATTTTTTTTCGAAATAAGTAACTTATAAGTTGATATAATATTTTACCAAACAGGCCCTAAATATGCACTAGACCGGGTAATTTATTACTCCCTCCGTCTCAGCCAGTTCTTTACATGGCAGCTGGACACGTAGGTCAAGGATAGTGGATGTAAAGTGGGTGTAATATTGTTAAAATAAATGAGGCAGTGGGTGTAATAGTGATTTTATTGTTAAAATAAGTGAAGCAGTGGGTGTAATAGTGATTTTATTTTTAAAATAAGTTAAGTAGTGGGTGAAATAGTATAAAGTATTGTTAAAATAAGTGAAGTAGTGAGTATAATAGTGTTAAAACTTACTATTTTGGGTAATGTAAAGAAATGGTGGAACGGTCCAAAAAGGAAATTGTAAAGAAATGGATGGGACAGACTAAGAGGGAGTATACAACATAAAAATTCAATATTGATATTTGGAAACACAATACTACAAAAATACACAAATATGAAAACACATTACTGAGATTTGGTCCGTTTTGTGTTTATCCTTTAACACATGACACGGCATGAAAAACATGAAATAAATAAATATACATATAAATATTAATATTTATATAAAATGGTTCGCGCTATATACATAACCATTTTAAATTGAGAATCTAAGATTCGATTCTTAAATACAAGAAAGAAAGATACACTTACCATATTTCTAATATAGATTACATTTATAAATTAAAAAATTTTAAAAAATAAGTAAAATTTGTAGTGAGTCGTTATCAATTTTTTTCCCACAAATTTAAATATTACACAATTTGATATCTTCCAAGAATCAAGCAATAAAATCAATAATCAAGATTGGATATCAACAATTTTCAAGTTCAAATGTAAAATATAGGGAAGTTCAAATGTAAAATTTTTAAAGTTCATGTGCGAAATTTATTTAATTCAAAAAAAATAAATATAATATGTCTATGAATTTACATATTTGCACTACATGTTCGACACATGAACTTTCTAGATTTCCGACACATGAACTTTCTAGATTTCTGAGTTTAAATATAGAACTTTCAAAGTTCATGTGCAGAACTTATACAATTTAATAGAAATAACTGTGTTCTGCGTATGTACTTAGGTACTACATGTTCTTCCTGTGAACTTTTAGTTTCAGTTCCATAACATTCAAAGTTCTAGTGTTGAACGAGTAGAAGTAATATTGTGTGAAGAAGGCACATAGAGATACAAATAATATTGTATATTTCAAAAAAAAAAATCTTACAATTATTTGGTTACATTTTTTTTTTTAATTTGTAAATATAGTGTTATGCCCAGAAAATGGCCATATGGATCTCGCCCGGTCTCATTATTGAGATCTCGCCCTTTTAGATAACTAGGCCCAATGCACATAAACTCGTCCTCATGATTACCCGATTAAAAGATTATGGACTGATAGGGTCCTCAATTGATTTGATTAGAAAAAAGGGCTAGGTCTAGCCGGAGCTAGGGGATCTCGCCCTTACAAATGGTTAAAGATCTCTCCCTGATAGGAGACAAAGGGCGTCGTCCCATGACTCATCTAAGGCTTGCCTTATAATTATTTTATCTCCGTGACCTAGGAAAGGCGTTGACCCCGAAAATACCGGGTCAATAGCTTAACCGCTACGCTCCGAGAAATTAATTGGGCTTTAAGGTCCATTATGATAATGTCAAAGACGGTGGCTACGACCCAATGGGCTTCTTAAAAATGGAAACCTAGCCCATTATGATTACTTGTTCCCCAAGAACTACGTTTGGCTTGATTCCTATAAATAGGATACGTAGGCACATTGTATGGCACGATGCAAACCCTTGCGAAAAAGAGAGAATACAACATTCGATCTAAATTACAATAATCACATCATACAATCTCAGCCATCCCTAAATCATAAATCCTAACCCTAATTGTTCTACACTAATCACTGCCATCAACCACCACCAAAGTTCCAGCAGCCCTCCCCAAATTTGTTTAACCAAATTCCTCCGTTAACAAGTGGCGCTAGAAGGAGGGGCCTTTGACATCTCAGGAGGAAGGATGTCGCAGTCTAATCGAGAGCGTGTTGATGACCGTCGCGTAGAAAAGATTAGGACCACAGGAAATCTCCCACCACCCCCGCCAAGAAACTCCATCGCAAGGAACTCTACTTCAAGGAATTCTGATCGTTTGCTTCCCAGAGCTTTCAACAGGAGATCTGTTACCCCTAGAGTTCCTGACGGTCGGCCAATCCCACAGATCAGAGGGGATCCCCCTGTCTTGATGAGTAACACTGAGCTTCTGAACCAAATTACTTACATGGGTAATACTATCACACGGATGGGGGCTAGAATGGATGCTATGAAGAGAGAAAGAGAGTTTCTTGTTGGGGCCCATCTAGATCATACCGGACGTCGCTCGCCACCTAGGGAGATGGAGAGAATTTATGAGACACCCGGAGGAGATCAGCGTGTCAATAGAGTGTCTATTCTGAACCGTCGGGACGATTCTCGCAGGGAGATTCCTTTTGATAGGGACATTCAAATTGTGGGGGAGTCTAGACCAAATCCAAGGTTCCAGGCTGTCACTCCAAGAGCTCTGACGTATGGGGAGCCTGACGTCGAGTTTCCCCCGGATAGAGATGTTTCTCGAAATTTGGATCGCACCCGGTCATCACCTGGAAGGATGCATGAGGGGAGAGTCCTGCAGATGGAAAGAGCTTGGGTTGGAAGCCAAGGGATGATGGATCGAGAGAGAATTGACAGAAGGAATCGTGTCGCACAGGAGGGCGAGTTTCCTGGAACTAGGTTGTTAAGAGCGAATGGTGAGGATGAAGTCCTTGATGCAATCCCCTTGCAGGTGGTCCGAGCAGGCGATCCGATTCCTCAGATAAAGAGTCCGAATCATTACAGTCTCGGATATGGAGAAAGGAAAGCATATGCTGACCTCCTCAATCGTATAGAGGGGGGACAGAGTGGATATGGTATACCACGCCTGGAGAATGCTTCTGTAGGAGATCGGTATCGGTTCGAGGAAGTGATGAATTGGCAGCGGCAATTAACACTTCCAGATGCACCCTGTAGGGTTCTTGGAATTGAAGATTTAGACATAGACGCTTTAAGGAGGTTGTTGGCACAATCTCAGGGTCAGGCAAGTGCTATGTTTGAACCGGCTCCATCTCCCTTTTCACCAGCAGTGCGAGATGCGCCTCTTCCTCCGTCTTTTCGAGGGGTAGGAGATCTCGGGTTTACGGGAAGTTCGGACCCAGCAGAGTATATTGCAAGATTCAATATCGAGATGGAACTCTACCAAGTAGAAGACTTGACAAAATGCAGATTACTTGCTTCGACTCTGCGAGGGAACGCTCATAAGTGGTTTCAGAAGTTGGGATCATCCTCCATTACCTCTTGGGACCAAATACACAAGATGTTTCTGATTTAGTTTCAATCATCTATCGTCTATGCTCCTCCCGTCACGACCTTAGCCAATATAAAGCAAAGGGAATGGGAGACTCTTCAATCCTATTTCAGAAGGTTTAATGCAAAGGTTCCTACTGTTCGAGGGGCTTCAGATAAAACCATTAAAAATTTCCTCATTGCTGGGGTTAGAGTGAATTCAGACTTCTGGAAAGAGCTTCAATGGAAAGAACCCCTACTCTCGCTGACCTTTATGCACAGGCCGAACCTTTTAAGAGGGAGGAGGAAGCTTTGAAGAGAAGTGATTATACAGACAACAGCCGTAGGGGCAAGCGCAAAGATAGGTCATCTAGCCCGAAGGGGGACAGAACTAAGACTGGCAGGGGAGATGTCAATGTCGTGGATACTTGGAGATCGGACCGGCACGTTCACCTAGCCCAATGCGTCAATTTCCACCGCCCCCTCTTTATGCTCAGAAAGACCAGGGGTACCCTCAAAAAAGTATTTTCACGCCTCTGGTGGCGTCAATTGATCATATTTATGAGGTCACGAAAAGGGAAGGGCTATGCAGAACACCTGTGCCGCTCACAAAGAATGCATCAAGAGATAAAAAAAGGTATTGCGCGTATCATCAATCCAATGGGCACGACACCTATCAATGCCGATAGTTGAAAGAGGAGATTGAACTGCTCATTAGGAATGGGAAGTTGACTGAGTGGGTGGTTAAAGAAGTAAGGAAGGTACAAGGCACTGCTCCCCAAAAAGAGGGAGATAAAAAGGAAGATCCTCAAGATAAAGATGGGCCAGGTCAACAGGGGAAAATGACGTTCGTAAAAGAGGCGAGCATCCATACGATTTTTGGTGGACCTCATATTGGTGGGAATGGGAGGAACGCAATTGAGAGATATGCTCGGGAAGCAAAGAATCCCCCGCTAACTAATGTTAATCATCTATCGGAGAGGCCCCCTAAGATGTTTAAGGGGGAGGACATACAAATAATTTTTTCTGAAGAAGATGCAAGGTGGGTTCATCATCCGCATAGCGATGCCCTGGTTGTCAATGTCGGGATTGGGTCTAGAAGTATTCATCGTGTGTTCGTCGATAACGGGAGTTCTGTAAACATTCTTTACTACGGAACTTATAAGAAGATGAGACTTCTTGATAAAGAAATGACTCAAAGAACAACTCATATATACGGCTTCACAGGAGATTCTGTTCGGGTCAAGGGCATAGTGAAATTACCTCTTACCTTAGGGGAGGACCCTTATTCTGCCACTCAAGTGTTTGAGTTTCTGGTGGTTGATCAACCTACATGTTACAACGCTCTGCTTGGGAAGCCGGTCTTGAAGGAGATGAGGGTGGTAACATCAATTTATCATCTGGCCATGAAGTTTCCTACTCCTATGGGGATTGGATGTGTAAAGGGGTGTCAGTATGATTCTAAGGATTGTTACAACAAGATGATGAAGTCTTCATCAAAAGGGAAGCAAGAAGAGGAGATTTTGGACTTCAAAGAGGAGAGTGCTCAAGAAACCTTGAGATCTTTTGGACCTAAGTCGTCAGCAAAGGCAGTTACCAATATGGTATACACAGTGGAATTCCCCGATGATGATGCCTTGGCAAGTTATGAGGCATTAGCTAAACAGGGTACCCCGCTCTTTCTGCTAAAAGCACCTCCTTCTCTGGGCAACACCGTGGAAGTTACGGTAGAAGCCATCGAAAATACTCATGAGGGCGAGGTTTCCCTTGAGGAAAGCATTACAGTTAATAATATACAATATAAAGTATTAATGATTGGGGCCCCTCCTGCTCCAGTCAATCAAAACCAATACAAGGAAGGGATTTTGGAGGATATCACTGATGAAGAGGAGGATAGAAGTCTTAGGGCGAGAAAAGGAAAGTTTGTTATGGATTGTGAAGATGTGCCCATGGGGGAATTTGATGATGGCTTAACAACAAGTAAGAAGGAACCTCAACAATCTAAGAGCGAGGTCGTTGCTATTCGGGAAGTGGGCGAGTCCAGTGGAACGAAGGGGGTTGAATTTGACTTGGATCCTCGATTGCCTGAGCCAAATAAGAAGATGGGACCAGCAGAGGATACTGTGTCGATTCTTGTAGATGAAACAGATTCGTCCAGATTAGGGCGAGATTGGAGCCAAGCTTGAGGGCCATGCTGGTTACTTTCTTGAAGGATAATCTGGATGTATTTGCTTGGAGTCATGCAGACATGGTGGGGATAGATCCCGAAGTGATGTGTCATCGCCTCAACATAGATCCTTCCAGGAAGGGAGTTCGTCAAAAAATTCGGGCGGTTAGTGGTGAGCGTGCTATTGCCTTGAAAAAGGAGGTTGATCAATTACTGAATGTCAGGTTGGTTAGGGAGTCCTTTTATCCATATTGGTTTGCGAATCCAGTTTTAGTGAAGAAGTCTAATGGGAAATGGAGAGTCTGTGTTGATTATACCGACTTAAATAAGGCTTGTAAGAAGGATAGCTTTCCTCTACCCAGGATTGATCAATTGGTGGACGCTACTACTTGGCATGCTCTTCTTAGCTTCATGGACACCTACTCGGGATATAATCAAATTCTCATGTATGGTCCTGATCAGGAAATTAACACCTCCTTCATCACTGATCGGGGGTTGTATTGCTATATTGGAATGCCTTTCGGATTGCTCAATGCCGGGGCAACTTATCAGAGGTTGGTAAATATGATATTTAAGGATCAAATTGGGAAGACCATGGAAGTCTACGTGGATGACATGCTGGTAAAGTCTAAGGAAGCAGGGGATCATATTCAGCACTTGGATGAGATGTTCCAAATTCTCAGGAAATTCCGTATGAAGCTTAATCCTCAAAAGTGTGTATTTAGGGTGGAATCAGGAAAATTCTTAGGTTTCATGGTAAATCATAGAGGAATAGAGGCGAATCCCGCAAAGATACAGGCCCTTCTTGATTTGCGATCTCCCCGAACCGTGAAGGAGGTGCAAGGCCTAACTGGAAGGATTGCAGCCCTGAACCGCTTTATATCCAAGTCTTCTGATAAATGCAAGGAATTCTTCAAAGCTATCAAAGGAGTTAGGAAGAAATTTAAATGGACGCCAGAGTGCGAGAACGCTTTTCATGCGTTGAAGAATCATTTGGGATCTCCCCCACTTCTATCTAAGCCTCATGAGGGTGAGATTCTTGTTCTATATCTTGCCATTTCAGAATATTCTGTTAGTGGGGTTCTGGTATGAGAAGAGGGTGATATCCAGTATCCGATATATTATGTCAGCAAGAGATTGTTGGATGCAGAAACGAGGTATTCAAACATGGAGAAATTGGTATATGCTCTGATCTTGGCTTCTAGGAAGTTGCGACCTTATTTTCAGGCGCATAGGGTGGAGGTTCGGACAGCGTATCCTTTAAGACAGATATTGCACAAGCCAGAGACCTCTGGACGAATGCTGAAGTGGGCGGTGGAATTGGGACAATTTGATGTGGAGTATAAACCAAGGAGTGCTTTAAAGGGGCAGGCTCTTGCGGATTTCATTCTGGAATTCCCTCTGGAACAAGAGGGCAACGTCTTGGCTATCATATTCTCTGCCAGAGTTAGTACATGAACGATCTACTCCGGCACCTTGGTGGACTTTATATGTGGATGGCGCATCAAATAGTGAAGGTGCAGGTGCTGGGATTGTATTAATCAGCCCAGAGGGACATCATCTGAGAAGCGCGATTCACTTTGCTTTTCATGCTACAAATAATGATGCTGAGTATGAGGCTTTAATTTCGGGTTTGAAGCTCGCTCTCGAGATGAAGGTGAAGAATATAAACATCATGAGTGATTCTATGCTGGTGGTTTATCAGGTGAATGGGGGGTTCCAAGCCCGCGGACCTCAAACTGAGATATACATGAAGTGTACACAGAGATTGATGAGTTTGTTCTGAGAGGCGAGGTTGGAGCAACTTCCTAGAGACAGTAATGAGGAGGCCGATGCTTTGGCTAAGTTGGGATCTCAGAAGGAGGCTACTCTATTAGGGGTCATTCCCTTGGAAATTAAAAAGCAACCTAGTGTTCCTGAGATGGGGTTGCTGCAGGTTGATGGACCTATGCTAGATACTTGGATGACTCCAATTTGGAGGTACTTGAAAGAAGGAATTCTACCAGATGATAGAGTGGAGGCTAAAAAGCTCAGATATAATGCAGCTCGTTATGTAGATTTAGGGGGTTCTCTCTACAGACGAGGTTTTAATTAGCCATTGTTGAAGTGCATAGATGGGGAGGAATGTAATTATGTTCTTCGGGAAGTTCATGAAGGGATCTGCGGAAATCACTCGGGGGGTGGTTCACTTGCGCAAAAAATATTACGTCGAGGGTATTATTGGCCCACTCTTCGGGAGGATTCAACGGCTTTTGCTAAATCCTGCGATAAGTGTCATAGGTATGCTAATTATGTGAACAGTCCTGCAACTCCTCTTACTTCATTGACTAGTCCTTGGCCCTTTGCCATGTGGGGGATTGACTTGATAGGAGAACTCCCTAAGGGGAAAGGAGGAGTGAAATATGCTGTTGTGGCGGTGGATTATTTTACTAAGTGGGCAGAGGCAGAGCCTTTGGCTTCAATCACTGCAAAGAAGTTCGTAGACTTTGTGTATCGATCTATCATCTGTCGTTTTGGAATACCATATAAACTGATATCTGACAACGGGAAGCAATTTGACAATAAGGAGATGAGGGCATTATGCGATAACATGGGTATTAAAAAGAGTTTCTCTGCTGTCAATCATCCTCAGACTAATGGCCAAACTGAGGTAGTCATTAAGATCATTAAGCATACGCTTAAGGCTAAATTGGGCGATAGTAAAGGGAGCTGGCCGGAAGAGTTGCCTAATGTCCTATGGAGCTATAACACAACACCCAGGACTACTTCGGGAGAAACTCCTTTTTCTTTGACTTATGGATGTGAGGCCATGGTCCCGGTGGAGCTAGGGGCGGGGTCTTTTAGAAGAGATAACTATCAGCCAGAGGTCATTGAGGTCAACCATCGTCTCTACTTGGATATGGTGGAGGAATTCAGAACAACTTCTCAGACAAGGTTGGTGTCTTACCAGCAAAGAGTGGCAAGGTTTTACAACTCAAAGGTGAGGTCTAGACCTCTGAAGGTGGGCGATTATGTTCTCAGACGAGTAATGCCTAACACCAAAATCCAGAATCATGGAGTATTTGGCACTAATTGGGAAGGTCCCTACAGGGTTAGAGCGGCTTTGTGGGAAGGAACTTATTATTTGGCTGATATGGAGGGGAAGCATATTCCGCGAGCCTGGAACATGGAACATTTAAAGAAGTACTGTCGGTAATGTATTTTCTACTTTTGTTATACTTTCCTTTAATTATTATTTTCATGAAAGTCTAGGGGGGTAGTGCATGTACTCCTCCTTAGCCAGGATTTATATATTTATGAATAAAACATGCTGGTTTTCTTCAATTTTCTGTTGAATTTCTGCCATAGATGACCTCCTCTAAGGAGGGTCTTCGTGGAGTATGAAAAAGGATTATCTTCTCTAAAGAGAGTCTTAATAAAAATGAAGATATCTTCGGAAAATCCACCTCTTGTGAGGAGGGTATTTCGGATATGGGGAGCGACCTCCTTTAAGGAGGGTATCTCGAATTATAAAATCCTTGCAAAAACCGTACTTTCGGGGGGGATGTCCGTACTTCCGGCACCTCATCAAGGTATGATCTTCGGAAAATCCACTTCCTGTGAGGAGGGTATTTCTGATATGGGGAGCAACCTCCTTTGAGGAGGGTATCCCGAATTATAAAATTCTTGTAAAAACCGTACTTCCGGGCGGGATGTCCGTACTTTCGGCACCTCATCAAGGTACGATCTTCGGAAAATCCACCTCCTGTGAGGAGGGTATTTCTTCTATGGGGAGCGACCTCCTTTGAGGAGGGTATCCCGAATTTATTAAATTCTGAGGAAAATGACCCCTTTGGAGGGGGATATCCTCGAGAAGACATGGTGGGCATGACCTTAGACTGAAAGATATTTATAAAAATTCATTACAAATATGCCTTTGGGCGAGATTTCTAAAGAGGGACGAGTTCCATATGATAGAATTGATTTCAAATACGCTTGTAGGTGAGGTTCCTGTATAAGGGCGAGGCATATACAGATATTATATTCGCTTAGATTGTTAAATACTTGTGAAATGCAAGATATAGACAGATACTCAAAGAAAATGTAAATGTGTAGATAAAATAAACCAGGGGCGACGTCATTTAAAGGGAGGACATGCACTCCGATAAAGTTATAAGTTAAGTCAAATTCGCAAAGTATTACAATTGGCGAGGCCACTACAGGAGGGCCCGCACTCCTATTGTACGCACAATTATATATAAATCATGGAGTCAGCTGGCAACATTTTCAGAGGGCGACGCTCCATCTCGGTTCTCGCCATTCTTCTTTTCATTCTTCTGGGCCTCCTGCTCAGCCATGGCTTTTGTTTCAGCTTCGATTTTCTTACGAAGTTCTTCCTTGGCTGCGACGATAGTCTCGGCATTATCAGCTTTGAATTTTAACATATAGGCAGGGGTTGAAGGGGCGAAATATGTAGACCAATCATAATCAGGATCGGCTGCGATGAAGTTGCGAAGGTAATCCAGAAAGCCAATGGTATAGGCTTCGGTTTGAGCCTTCCGTACCCCAGCTTTAAGTTCTTCCACCTCGTCCTTAAGTTTTGAATTCTTGCCCGACAGCACTTCACTCGCCTTTGCTGATTCTAGTTTGAAATTCTCAAAGGAGGCTTGCAATTTTGTGATTTCCTCTTTACTAGCCTTCAGATCTTCGGCAGCCTTTTTCTGAAGTTCGCCCATTCTGGTGTTATGAGTAGAGATCTCGCCCTTGAGCTTTTTTGAAGCACGCTCTAGATCCCTGATGGTGGCATTCTTTTGGGCGAGAACATTAAGCCCGTGGAAGAAGGCATCACCCAGGCCTGCCTTGAAGTGAAATTCCTCATCGGCTTCTTTCCGCCCTTTTAGGATTTTAACATCTTGTTCAGAAAAATGATCGGCAGCAATTGAGCCAAAGGTGGTAGCAACAGAGTCTGAGGGCGATTCTTCAGCAGGAGTTGACTTGTGTTTTTTACTTGGAGCATTTTTTGAAGCATCATTTAACTCTCGCCTCTTGTTTCTGTCTTGCTTCTCGCCCACATTTGAAGAAGGAATAGTAGGGCGAGGTTGATTCACCATAGTTGATGGCACAGGGCGAGATGTGTTAGCCACGATGGAAGGAGTTGGCTCTGCAAAAGGGTTGTTTCCAAAAGGAAGTCTTGACATTTGACCTGCACATAAAACAAATGGGTTATTTATGCACATTTTGAGGAAATGCAAGCAAAAGAATAACGGTTAGTCTAAAGGCGAGATGCATTGAAGAGGTGAGGTACCTTTACCAGTAAGCCCTTCAATTTGTTTTTTACGGGTACTCCTCTTGCTTCCCCTCTTAAATTTAATGTACGGAATTTGACCATAGCCTTCGTTATAGAAGTCGTGGGCGCGAAGATTATCACGTGTTACTAAGATATCTAGGTCTTTTTCTGATCTGGGAAGTTGAGAAATGACTAGAGCTCTAGCTGCGGCATCGCCCGCTAATTTTGTCTAGGAGGGTTTGTCTAGAAGCAAAAATATAAAATATGAGAAGAGGGCGGCATACTCAAAATAATGCGAGACTCAAAGGAAAAGTGCGAGATACTTACAAGGATGCAAGTTGAATTGAGTTCTAACCCTAGGAACATCAAACAAGTAAAGAAATTCTTCCTTCCATATCTTCATATTACTTGGGTTGCCAATAATGAAGCCTTTCTTGTTATGGGTTGACCAGTAGGCAAGGTAGTAGAATCCGACATCCTTCCCACAGCGTCTTAAATCAAGGAAATGACTTAATTCGGCCATAGTAGGGGGATCGTATTCTTTGTTTCTGTACATCATGTATAAACCAATCGTCGCTCTGTAGCTGTTGGGAGATAATTGCATATGGGCGATATTGAAGTAGGTAATGATTTGATGAAGGAAGGGGTGCATTGGTGATCCGAATCCGAGTTCTATCAGCTTATTGGTGAGAATCATCCTTGGTGTTGGTAATCCAACAATATCAAAAATATGCATCCTCATAAAAGAGCGAGGTCGTAGCCATTTCCATTAGGAACATAGTCTCTTCTGAAGAGATTTTTGAGGCGAGTCCTGCACAGGAGATGACCCCTTGATCGAACCTATGTCTCATTCTAAGGGGTTCGCTAACATCATCATCAAAAATTAGGTTTGTATCGCAAATATGAACAGGTTGCTTGTATGGGTTATTCGGTGGAGAAGGTACTTCCATGGCATAGCGAACAGGCGAGACTGATAAAACCTCTTCCTCATCCTAGCCTTCTGCATCCGAACTCGTTCCAGGAGCTTCACTATCGTCTTCATTTTCATCCTCAGCCTCGACCTCATCTTCGGAGTTAGGTAAATTAGAGTAGCTCTCTAACATAGCTTTATATTTTGCAAGGTCTTTCCCTGGGCCTTTACTTAATCTCGACGGACCGGGTCGATCTGGATCTAAGACGGTAAATAAATCATAGAGATCTTCCTCGTCTTCTGCATTTTCGCCAAGATCTTGGGCGAGGTATGTACTAACAACATCTTCAGCGTTGCCCAATTGGATACTGTCTGATAAAGATATTACGTTGTTTGGGTTGGCTTCGATATTTAGGGTGTTAACGTTTCTTTTATGAGCTCTTAACCACCCGGGGTCAAGGTATGTATTAATCTCCTCCCTAATGGAGGATTTGGAAGGAGAGGGCG
Source organism: Kitagawia praeruptora (assembly GCA_037693485.1). Taxonomy (NCBI): domain Eukaryota; kingdom Viridiplantae; phylum Streptophyta; class Magnoliopsida; order Apiales; family Apiaceae; genus Kitagawia; species Kitagawia praeruptora. Next base: position 37,563,112 of record CM075353.1, on the reverse strand, counting down.
ACATCCCCCTATCGACGGACGGCGAGCTCTCTCTCGACATCTGAAAGAGAGGGCAAGGACGGAGTTAAAGTATGTACTTAGATAAGAGAGAAAACTAGCAAACAAGATGACTAAAGGACGCTAACGAAAGAACGTTATTTGTCGCGGAAGAGATTAATATGACAAAAAGTTATATCTATCAATAGGAAAATAATAAACCATTAAAAGAAGGGAAAGGAAGGTACCTTTTTAAGAAGGAGTCGCCTTTAGAGTTTGAAGGATCGCCCACGAAACTGAGAACCTCGCTTGCCACACGGAATAAACTCGCCCGCTTTTAAAAGAAATTTTATCAGCACTTCGTGAATTTTGTCAGACAAGTTGGAAAATAGAAAGGAAATTTAGGGTTTTTTATAGCAGTTGAAGAGAGAGAAAGAATAAATACACGTGGCATCATGTAATTGGGTGACAAAAGAACAGAAAATGAGGCGTGACTACTTGGCGGGAAAAATTGTTGGGAATTTAATGAAACTGCTGTGAATAAATATTGATCCATTTTTTATGAAGAACTCGCCTTCTCGGGAAGAAATTTTTAAAGAATTAGTTTCTTTTATGAATAAAATCATTGCAAGAAACTGGGGGGTAGTTGTTACGCCCATAAAATGGCCTTATGGATCTCGCCCGGTCTCATTATTGAGATCTTGCCCTTTTAGATAACTAGGCCCAATGCACATAAACTCGTCTTCATGATTACCCGATTAAAAGATTATGGACTGATATGGTCCTCAATTAATATGATTAGAAAAAAAGGCTAGGTCTAGCCTGAGCAAGGGGATCTCGCCCTTACAAATGGTTAAAGATCTCGCCCTGATAGGAGACAAAGGGCGTCGTCCCATGACTTATCTAAGGCTTGCCTTATAATTATTTTATCTCCGTGGCACAGGAAAGACGTTGACCCCGAAAATACCGGGTCAATAGCTTAACCTCTATGCTCCGAGAAAGTAGTTGGGCTTTAAGGTCCATTATGATAATGTCAAAGGCGGTGGCTCCGACCCAATGGGCTTCTTAAAAACGGAAACCTAGCCCATTACGATTACTTGTTCCCCAAGAACTACGTTTGGCTTGATTCCTATAAATAGGATACGTAGGCACATTGTATGGTACGATGCAAACCCTTGCGAAAAAGAGAGAATACAACATTCGATCTAAATTGCAATAATCACATCATACAATCTCAGCCATCCCTAAATCATAAACCCTAACCCTAATTGTTCTACACCAATCACTGTCATCAACCACCACCACAGTTCCAGTAGCCCTCCCCAAATTTGTTTAACCAAATTCCTCCGTTAACATATAGTATATATTAATTGTCTCTAAAAAAATATTAACCACTAATTGAATACTAATCCAATGGATATTAATTGATCTTCGGTTCTCTTCTAGGTAGTACTCCTCATTTGAATTAAATCCTATATAAAATATATTTATGTTAAATAAATTAATTATATCCTTATATATACTCCCTTTGTCCCAGCAGATAGTATACATTGGGGGATGGGGACGTGGCACGCATTTTAAGATACATTTTAAGGATAGTTCCATAACTTATTTTTCAAATTTTCTTTTTTTTGTATAAAAATATGTATGTTAAATTTTTATGCAAAAAAAGAAAATTTTAAAAATAAGTTATGGAACTATAGGTTAGAGAAGCCTTAAAATACGTGCCAAGTAGTGAAAAAAACTGTATAGAATCTGGTGGGACGGAGGGAGTAATAAACATAAGAGAGATTTTATCCAAATTTTTGGTCTGGTCTGGTCACTTTACTACCAAAATCATATGATCTGTTGGATTAAAAATAGACGATCAAGATTATATCACATTAAAAAAGAAAATCATATTTTTAAAATGATATAATAAGAAAAGGTTGAATTAGAAGTGAATTTTAAAAAAGAAAATTATAATATAAAAAGGATAAAATTAAAAAAGTTGTATTATAATTGAATTTTAAAAAGAAAACTATTATCTAAAAAAGATATAATTAAAAAAATTTATATTACAATTGAAAATTATTTATTTATTAGTATTAAAAAAAATTACATAATCTATTTAGGCTCTATCTTGATATCTAAAAATCAGATTTTACAATCCACGCAAACCTCATAAAATTATCTTTAATTTAATGATGATTTAATAATTATTATTCAAATGGAAATACTCAGAATCTCAAGATAAAATATAATTACGAATTTTTACATAAACCTATTTAATGTAGAAGTCCTATATTGATAATGCTATTCAATGTAAAAAAACCTAATTATATATAATATAAATCATTGACATATACATTTTCGTATTTCAATATAAATATACTTTTTAGTTTATAACATATTAATATATAAAATATTTTTTTATTCTAGATCCAACAATTTTCACCAATTTATTTTAAAATTTTTGTCGTACAGACGACAAGAATACCGATTATCAAAGTTTTGGACAAAATCTCTCTTACACTTATTATTAAAATTGTAATTGGTTATTAGTAGAACTATCTTCAAATAATTAAAACGAATTATAAATAGAATTTATAAATCAAATAAAATTTTCGACGTAAAAAATCTTCAATTTCTTCTCTTTTTTGTTTTTGTATAGATTTAATTAGAAAAAATTATTAAACTATCATTAAATTAAAGATTTTTTTAATAAATTTCACGTGGGTTGTAATCGTCCAAATCAAATTTTAAAAATTTAAAATAGAGTACAATTATATATATATGTATATATATATAATGCCTTTTTTTTCACTTCCCATGACCAAAATGCCTACCGCCAATCCGGATGGCCCTAAATACCCACTGGATGCGCTACTCATGAAGGAGTGTCCGGTAGTCACGCAAGTGACAACACCGTCTCCGGCCAGTAGACACGCCTGTCACAACACCATGTCTTCAAGACACGCTGCTGGGAGGGTTGGAGAATTCAGTGAGATACGCTATCAGGAACGGCGTATCAGTGGATACGCATTCGCGTAATGCGTGATGATGTCATCATCATTTTTGTTCAGTTTCTACGCGACAGAGCTCTGGTCTAGCGATTTATGGCGATTTCACCGGAAAAAATACAAATACAGCATCCTCGTGTCAAGGCATCTTCCCATAACATTGTATACACCAAACGAATCGTCTCTCGATGATTTACACAACCATAACAATTTTTAATCATTTCGTATGCCGGTATTGAAAACCCCAAATCGTCTCATAAAACTTCCTCGATTTTCTGATCGTTTTCCGACGAGATCGATTACGCCCCTGCGGGGCCAGATCTTGCTAAATCGTTTGGGGAAAACGAAGAGGAATAAGTGGAGATTGTTTTGGTGTGCTCGGTTATGGTGGAGATGGCCGGAGAGAGGAGAACGAGGGGGAGAGAGATCGGAGAGACAAGGGAGACAACGAGAGACACGGGAGAGACGAAGTCGAGGGAGATGAACAGTGGTTTGGGATGCGCCGTTTCAAGTGGCGTATCCCGTGGGTAGATAGGGCCATTTGTTCCGAAAAATGGCATTTTGGGCATTGGGTACCTCATTTTGAGGTATTTTGGTCATTTTCTATATATATATATATATATATATATATATATATATATATATATATATTTTAACAATAATTTTATATGTAAATTAATAACATTTAAAACTTTTAAAAAATTAATATAATTATAAATATTAAAAAAGGAACAGTTCGTTACAAGGATTATAAGCTAGTATTTATTAATAGTATTATACATAGTTTTATAATGTTTTTTGTTAAATATGATGTGAATATATATATTTATTACATATTTATAGTAATTTCATTGAAAATATTAGTATTTAAATATTTGTTTATTTATTTTATATTTATATTTAAATTAAATGAAAATATGACGTATACGAACATGAAAGTAAATAAATTCGAAATTAATTATATTTGAATTTAATATTAAATACACAGCATGAATTCGTGTAGGTCTAATATGCATACGCAAGAGATGGTAGAAAGACATGGACAACTGGAAAAGGTAGTTGGGATTTCAGGTGATGTGATTACACATGCAGTGATAAAATTGAGTCTTTAGACATCTCTCTCTTCCCAATAAGTAAGATCAACTCCAGACTTTGCTTGATGGTTGGTTGGTTGGTGTTTCAAATGACAACAGCAGTGGTAACTGGTAATATGAATACGAGTACTAGTATTTTCTCAGTCTCGTTCACCAGTCAAACAATCAGAGACACATGTTTGCATGCATGGGTCAGTTAACAATGAAAAAGGAGGGCCGGGCACTGATTTCCATGTTCAATAGTCTGTATATACTGTAGTAAGAGTACTACGGAGTATTTATTTGTGGAATAATAAACCTCCATATATAATCAAGCACATGATTAGCATTTAGCAGCGAAACAAAATGCACTCTTGTGCTGTATGCCTTACATTTTTTTTTTTTAGGGTGTTGTATGCCATACACAATGTAGCCTACTTCAATACTTTTTTTCCGAAGGTTGAGAGTTCGAATCTCAGTTGATGCATATATATGTTGTCGAGAGTAAGGTAACGACCCCTACCAATGGATGTTTAAAAAATATACATATGAAGGATTAACTTCCGGTGCTAAAGTAAATAGGAATGGAGGACTAACAAATCCATAGTAAAAGAATTTTGGTGTAGGAAAACAACGCCTGCAAAAGAGAGGCAAGTGTGGGAGAGGCAAACAGGAACATAGGACGCAACAGTTACGTGGATGCAGTGGGCAGAACAAGTAACAAAATAACACAACTGCAGAAGCATAGTTGATTAAATAGGGACAGTTGGGTAGCTGTGGGGATAGCTACAGAAGAAATGTTAATTTGGATCATGGGGTTGGGTCAAGCCCCAGCCAAGCATGACCTTGTCTTGTCATATCAATCCCGGCCCCCACCTCTTTCTCTTTCTTTACACTGTTATTATAGTTTTTATAAAGGCGTCACTAAAAGTGTAAGTGATCATTGCGATAATTCAATTAAGAAATTCGTAAAATATTTGAATTCGATTTTATGGTATTCGAGTTGAGCTTCAGCATGAACTTTTTAGTCGACCTCACCACCCGTCGAGCTTAGTTGGACTCAATTACAATTACACCCGGAGACATTACTATATTAGTTTCTGTTCACCAATTTGCCCACCACCTTCCCCACCCTCAGGCCTCAGGCAAAGGATTTACCTCGAGTACAAATGAACATCGATCACCCCCACAGTGCTAATTTCATTTCTTACGCCCCAGTTTTCCAGGCTACAAAATGCATTCGAATATCTCAGAAACAGTCTACGAGATATGCTTAAGTACATACTAGAACCCATTCAACAGTCAATAATAATGTCACTTTTGCTGGATAAGAATAACTAGATTGCTTTGTGAGAATATATAGAGTAGCTAGCTCCTACCAGAGTTCCAGGTACTTGAGTGAGTTGGATATATACTTCATAATTAAACCAAGTCATACATCAATTACTGGTTTTGATTTCATGACCAATGGAAAATATTTCTTATTTTGACTATGCATACTAATAGGTTGTATAGTGAAGATTCATCGGTAAGATGTGTAGCGGATTCATAAGTTTGTATAATTTTTTACTATTAGTTTACTTATATTTAAGTACTTTATCCTGAATAATTTATAAGTTCGAATATTTTTTTATTAGCATCTATAACACTCTGCGGTCCAAGCTGAAACTGTTGGGCTCAGTGGCTCACCCTGGTTTTTCTTCTGTCAAGTTCGGGCCAATACATATATCCTATAAAAATTTACTAAACCAGCTCAATTAAGCAAAACACCTAAAAAGAATAAACTATGATATCAAGAGACAGTCCGCATAAATGGGCTTGGCCTGGCGTGGGACTGGATACTGGACAGCTTACTTTGTGCGTGCCAAAGATGATTTCTTTGGGTCACAAACTCACAATCAGCGGACCGAGCCAGCAAGGACACCTCACCAAACTAACACTCACGACCGAACATCTTTACCGACACCCAAAAATGATGCCAATACCATTTAGTGAAAGGAGAATCGAACCATCGACTTTGTGAACACAATGACACAAACGCCGTTGGGACGAGGCCATGTTGGTCCTTGTGTGCTGGTAAAGGTAAAGAGTGCCAGATAGAGAAACAAGGAGCAAACAAGCAGTGACGAAGGTTCTTCTGCTGGAAGATGTATCGAAATCGATTCTCACCTCCCCTTCCTTTATATTTGGAAGTATATATCATATATCAGCTACCAAAAACGAGAGCTAGATTTTTGTATTATACATAAATCAACCAAACTAACAAACCAAAAATGACTAACTGTGGAAGCCTCAGGCCCTCAACTATAACAGGAGAGCTGTGTAAATGGCCACCAATATTTGGAGAAGTAAACATATAGGATGTGTCTAGATAAACGCTGAATATGACTACAAATTGGAGCAAACAGGGATGCAACTTGTACGGTTGTATTTGAATCCCAGAAAATGCACACAACTTACTAAACACGGAGTTGAAACCATACCAGTAAATCCCAGTTTTCTCAATTCGATTATAAATATTGTTCTAACTCGAATTTAGCGGTTAAAGAACATACAGTAACGTATTATTTACGTAGTACTTGAATATGCAACAAACAAAATTCTACTAAACAATCAGAACTTCAGAAGTATAAGCAGGAGAAAAAGTCAAGCACTAAACATGTCAGTACTTTAATTTCATATACAGAATTTAATGCACACAAATGGTTTATTCTAGTCATATTAGCTGATCAAAGATTGAGGTAAACAACTGAGCTCTTAAGTATGTACCTGCAACTTCCTACTTAAGCTACACAAAGTTTCATATATTTCAGTTACCTGTGGATGAGATCTATCTCCAGCTACAAAACCATTAATGAACCCTTTAGCTTCTATGCAGCTCCACCCAGGTTGCTTTACCAGATTACTGTCTTGCACATAATCCCTAATTTCTTCCACCTCAGACCACCCTTCCAAACTAGCTTGTACATTGCTTAACAAAGTATGGTATCCAGCATTTTCAGGTTCTAACTTAAAGAGCATTCCAGCAGCAAATTCTGCAAGCAATTGATTCTCATGGACACGAGAAGCTGAGAGGAGGGCCCCCCATATTCTACTATCTGCAAAATTGACAAACTTAAGAATAATAGCCAACGCCTCTTTGAGCATACCAAACCGACCCAAGAGATCAACAATGCAAGTGTAGTGACTTAAATTAGGTTCAATGCTAAATTTTGATTTCATGGAGTAGAAGACTTTGCAGCCATCTCTTAGCAGGCCAGAGTGGCTACAAGCAGAAAGTATGCCTAAAAAAGTAACACTGTTTGGTTCTACTCCTTCCTTTATCATGGAATGGAAAGTTTGCATTGCTTCATAACCCATTCCATGTGTCCCAAAACCCTCAATCATCGATGTCCATGCTACAAGATCCCTGGAAGGCATTCTGTCAAAGCAAATTCTAGCAGAAAGAATGCTTCCACATCGTATGTACATGTTCATAATGGATGTTTCCAGCGGTGCAGTTTTGTCCTCAAGCAAGTTCTTAAAACAGTAGGCATGAACACATTTACCCAGACGCAAGGATCCCATGTGACTGTATGCAAGAATGACATTGGTCAAGGGTTCAGCAACAAGCTTAGAACCAGAAGATAACATATTCCGAAACAACTCAATGGCCTCTTTAAAAAACCCATTACGTATAAATGCACTCATCATAGCATTCAGAGTGATATGGTTTGTAAAAGGAATTTCACTAAATAACTTTTCAGAAGAATCCAAGTCCTTGCACTTGGCATAGAAATCCAGCAAAGAAGTTTTCATAATACTGTCATACTGTCCACTTTTAATGCCGAGGCAATGCACCTGTTTACCATCAAAAATATTTCCAGCGTCTGCAAACGATGAAACAAGTAAGGTCAAACTCTCAAAACTGAGCACCGCCTTGTCTTGCATTACACGAACACAATCAGTCAATTTCATAACATCCCGTCTCAGAGAATAAAAAGAAATCATTATATTCCAAGAAACAACATCCCTCCTATCGAATTCACCAAAGAGAACTTCTACATCATCAAAACAACCACTATCTGTATACATTTTCAAAACTGAATTACAAACACTTTGACTCATCAACAGCCCACATTTCACCACATATCCATGAAGCTGTCTTCCTCCATTCACACAATAACAACACACCTGAAACATAACCATCAAACACACGAAATTCGGTTTAAACTCCATCCGCAACCCATTAAACAATCCAAAAGCACCACAAACATTTCCTTCCCTAACAAACCCAGAAATCATCGTGGTCCACGAAACTAAATCTCTCACAGACATTTCATCAAACAGTTGAAACCCCAAGCCAACCTCCCCACATTTCACATAAACATCAACCATTGTATTACAAAAATACACATCAAATCCAAACCCCATACGTATCGCTAAACAATGTATAATATTTCCACATAATAACCTATCATGATGCAACAAAACAGCCTGATTAACAATAGGAAAAGTAAAGGAATCATGCAAAACACCCAACTCTCTCATAGACTTGTATAAACTAAATGCAGAATCAACCAAATTGTTATCAACATGGGCCTTAATGACTGAGTTCCAAGCAAATGTATCTGGGTCATTTAGCCCTCTAAAGATTATATTAGCACTATTAATATCATTGAACTGAGCATATAGAGGTATTAATTTGTGTGTAATTTGAGATGAGGTAATGAAATGAGCATGAAGTTGTTGGACTTGTTTAATGTTTTTGTAATGTGGTTTTAAGTGATGGGTGTGAAGTAAGGGAGGTGGTGAGGTTGAAAAATGGTGAGATTTTGCGGATAAAAGAGACGATAATTGTAGTCGACGAAGTGAACCATTTTGAAGGAGATTGAGAGAACCAATTCTGATAAAAGGTTTTGCGTGATAAATTATCACGCAGTGTGTGATAATTTCTATGAATTTTTCAGCCACTGTGCATTACGTTTGATCTGTTTTAAGCACCTCTTTTGTTTTGTGGTATTTTTGGTCGTCAGCTTGCTCAAATTGTACAACACTTTTGAGCCCTGTAGTAACAGAAATCTCAGTCAGTCAGCTTTGCTTAGCAAATGCAAATTTATCAATAATTTGTTCATCCAAGTAAAGTTAGTTTCTCGCCTGTATTGTCATTTTTTTCTCCATTTATCCGACTATTGTTTTTTCTCCATTTATCCGTCTTGTGGAAGACGGGTGTTTAATCATGTCTGGGAGGGGCTTCGATCTTTCCATAATGTTGAAAATCAACTGTCAATTGTTTCAATTATACAGACTTTGCATATCAATTAATTGGTGATTAGTTCTGCAAGTACATACAAGAGTCCCAGAATATCTATTGTCTAATCCAGTAAAAAAAAATTAAAGACCTCATAGCTACAAAAATACAACCTCATATATCTTCTTTTTTTTCTGTTGAGAAAGAATGCCCGCCAGGCAAGATTTGATATACACCCCAAAAATTTGCTAGCATTTGGGCAAGTATGGTTTTCTGCTTGCTATCAAGTATACCTCAATGCCAAATCGAAAACCAGTAGTTCAACTTCTTTGAGAATTGCATACATTGGTTTATTGACTTCAGCATCAGATCAATTCTTAGGGAGCAGCAGTCACTCGTCCATGTCAACTAAAGAGGTACAATCAATATCCTGGAAAGTTAGTTTACCTGTGTAAAAATCATTTATGTGATCAGAACATAAAGGAATGCACTTTCTACTGAAAGATTCGTGAATTGCGCCCATCCCGGGAACCCACTTCTTCGCGTCGCGTGGATTCACATGAAGAATGTTTTGCAGCAGGTGTATTCTATAAACAATAGTATCTGTTCTGTTGCAGAAATGAGCAATGCATCGATGTAAAGGTTCATCCGAAGCTAATCTTATCAAAGTAACTGTCAACGCCCCATCTACAGGTTTTGGATCCGAAAGGTTTTTATCTCCCATCATTTTGATCTCTTTTTCTGTTGGAAAGTGCACTTCTTCAGTATCATCAACATCAACAACTTTCAAATCCTTGGTGTAATGTTTGATAGCCTCACGCTTGGTAGATTCATGTTTTTCTGCTAAAGTCAGGATACAGGAGAACCTTAAATGGTAACTTACAACAATTTTCACCATTTTAAAGTTGTGACAGCAGCAGAAGTAATCAAGCCATCTTCTACCCACACCAGCATACCACTTAATAATATCAACATCTTCAAGAGCCATTAGTGAATTGATTGGCCGAGGACGACCCATATTATTAGTAAATCCAGCCAGCCTAACAGCCTTCCTAATAAGTTCCATAGGTGCATTGACCATTATACAAAGCTTCGTCAAATCCTTGACTGTTCTTTCAGCATACAATTGTTCCTCTTGTTCATGTACTCTTCTTTCTTCTTCCTCCAATTCGCTTTTCGCTTTCACTGGTGCCAAGTGCTTATCAACCTGATATTGAAACTCATCATAAGCATCAACAAGCTCTTGCGGAAGTTGATCCCTTATCCTTTTTAAAGACAGAAAATCACCAGTTGTGAGCTTCCGGTGCCAACTCCAACGCTCTTCTATAGATCCTAAAAACTCCTCCACTACTTCACTAGACCAGGTTCTAAATAATTCTGCTACTTCATTTTCAATTTGGTAATCATATTCAAATCCATCACTACGCTTAAGCTTCTTAAATACATGGGACATTATTTTCATACCCAACTTTTTCCTTCTAGTCTCCCTAGCATTTCTCAGCTCCAGTCTTTCAACTTCTTTTTGTCTAAGGTACTTCTTCTGTGCCCTCATAGCCTTTTCCGACATCGGAGGGTGTAAAAAAGAAGGCGTAACAGCTCGAAGTTCCATTCCTAAGAAATTAATCTTCTCATTAGCCGCACTATGAACAGCTGATCTCACCCTATCCACCTTCAATTCCAAATCATTTTCCAAGAAACTCAAAATCTTATGTTTCAAATCCATAGTTAACATCTTCGTACCAGACGTAATCACAAGTATCTCATCCAAGTACCTTACCGCATATATCTTCAACGGCTTATGATATACATTATCATCCAAACTCAACTTAGGATTCTCCAAATTCGTTTTCAGCCTCAATTCTTGAATCTCTTTATCAAACTTATCAAAATACACATTCATTAAAATCGCACTCAACCCACATTCCTCCGGAAACCCTCTTCCCAACCCACACCCACCCAACTCCATCCTCAACACCCCACACTCAAAAAACCTCTTAATCATCCCAATAAAAACCCCGTCTTCAATTTTTCCCTCGAGAACCAAACACAACCTATCCACATTCTTCCAACCAAACTCGACATCATCGAAACAAACACTAAACCACCAACTAGGATTCTCAACAGAATTCTTAAGGTACCTAATAGCAGTATGTCTCCCCATCCCGACACGCCCACCGTAACTAAACGTAACAAACCTATCATCATACACACATTCTAACACAATTCTAATAGCTTCAATTAGAACTTTAAGCTTCAAATTAGGCAAAACAAGTGACTCACCGTGGGGCCCACCAACATTGAAGCAACATTCTTTGATATTGAACTGATTCTTGGCGAGTTGCTGAGCCATTTGAGTGAGTGAAAAGTGAGTGGAGAGCGAGTTAGATGAGTTGGGGTTGAGGTTGTGACAAGCAGTGAGCAGAAAACAAGGGGAAGCGACGACGTTTTGGATGAGGTTAGTGAATTTGCCATGAGTGTATTGGTTTAAAATTAGGGTTTTGAGCTGGGGTTTTGTTAAGGGGTTTGTTGAGAAGAATCTTGAATTTGAAACCCTAGAAATGTTGAATTGAGGAGTAGCTTTTCTGAAACATACGAGCATTCTCTGATTGCGGATTTTCTTGAATTTTATTTTTCGACATATACTATGCTAACTTTTTTTTTAATTTTATTTTTTTAGGCCTAATGCTAACAAATACTCCGTATCATGCAAGCCCATAGTAATTCAAACTAGGCCCAATCTTAATTTGCTTGGGAAACTTTAGGACCAATTTTTTTTTTAAAAAAAAAGAAAAACAATTGTACAAATTTTCTTTAAAGAAATAATAAAAGTTTGCACGTGATATGGGCAAAAAGTAAGCCCTAAAGACACATTTAATGTGACATTAATTAGACCTAGAATGGTTCAAACGTGGGACCCACCAGATGGGCCCAAACCCTATTCATAATATTAATTTCGTAATTAATATTAGGGGTAATAACCAGCTCAGCAATAAGAGTCAAACAAGGATATTACTCTTGCCTGACTTAGCCTCCAAGATACATATTTCAACATGGAAACTGGTTCCTACATACTAGGATCTGAAACCTTCTTATAGGCGGTGACTTGCCCACCAAGTCACCTAACCCTACTACGATTCTAAGGCTTCTCAGCCTATATAAAGGGTCTGACCCCTCATTCTTAGAACTACGTCTTGGCTTGATTCTCAATAACGAGATACGTAGGCACTCTGTGAGGACCGATCAGTCTCGTAACACAAAACAACCATTAAAGCTCGAAGCTCAACCACCCTAGCATTAATTACAAATCGTAACCTAGTTTTTATTCCACAACATTTGGCGCCGTCTGTGGGAAGAAGACATCAACTATGGTTCAAACACGAAGGACACCAACAATTACCGAGCCTCTGCCACTCAGTTCTACACCGCCCACTACGGATCCGGCGCCCCAGACGACCGAGGCGATTGTTCAACATCAAGTTTCTCAACCTCTAGGGACAACTTCCCATGTTGAGAGTACGTTACCTCCGATCATCCACATAAATCAAAGGACCAATCCTCTTCAGGTGGTGGTTTCTCCCTTGGTTGTCGATCCTAACAACCCCCCACATGGGGTCCAGATCCATACTACGGATCTCCCCGTGAACACCAACCCAATGTATGGGCTGCCTAACTACCCTCCTACTCAAGGAGCTGGACCTAGTGGCCACGCCTTGCAAATCCGAGATCGAGAGTATGTCGACTACTCTAGCCCCTATACTAATGATTCATCGTCTGATGAGGATGATCGTGATGAAGCCCCGAGGAGGCGACGTGCTAGCAGAGAGCCAAGAAGAAGAACACAAACCATCCATGACGGACCTCCTTTGTCAGCCGCTGAGAGGATCGGGGCTCATGAGGCCGAGATCTTAAGGTTGAAGGACGATATTGCAAGAGAACAAGCTAGGTTAAATCAGACTCAACCTCCTCCAACATCAGGACCGACTCCCTTTATAGATCTGGAGAGGTCTTTAAGAAGGAAAAGAAGGGCTGATGCCCCAACTGGAAGAACAACGAGGGTGGAAACCCCCAAGAGCAACCCCAAGGATCTGATGCCACTTGAGGATCCTGATGATCCCACACCCCCATTTACTGAGGAGGTGATGAATGCTCGTATCTCAAAGAAGTTCAAGATGCCGACAATTAAAGCTTATGATGGAACGGGTGATCCCGCAAACCACGTTAGGACATTCTCAAACGCAATGCTGTTGCAGCCTGCAAGTGACGCTTTGAAGTGTAGGGCGTTCCCTCAAACCCTGTCGGGTATGGCTCAAAGATGGTATAGCTGGCTGCCTGCAAACTCAATTGGCTTCTTTAAGGAGTTAAGTGCTGCTTTCGTTAGTCAGTTTATCAGCAGAAGAGTTCATGAGAAAAGTTCTGCATCCCTTATGTATGTGGTACAAGGGAAGAACGAAAATCTGAGAGACTATTGTTTGCACTAAATCACGCAAGCGTACGTGGTCACAAGTAATACAGATATAAGTCGAGTTCGTTCCCACAGAGATCTGGTTATGGTTTTAATTCAGTAAACGCACCTATGCAACAGTGTATGGTTATTATGCACTGCTAAGACAAATAACAAATATGGGTTTTAACTATCTAAATTAACTAAAAGCAAATTAACAAAACTACAAATTAACTAACTAGAAAGAATTGAAATCTAATTACTTCTGCAAGAAAAACCATGGAATCCTAACTTCATTAAATACTTCGCTTAGATCTGACGCCTTTAATCACTATATGCAATGGTTATGATATCTGATCGAATAACACGAAACAAGTATACGCTACTTCTCAGTATACAAATACCAAACTAAACATACATCCACAAAAGAGATAGAAGATGAATAGACACCAATTATGCTTAGACCCTATATGTCTATAGAATTTGAAAACATAACGGTTGAAGAGCAAGTTATCCATAATGATCACATAGGGCAGTATAAGTATTCTCATCTCATACTACGAATCATGTTGATAAACAATCATGAACCTATGCTAGCATGGCAAGTTCTAAATCTCAAGATCCACTTTCACTTCACAAGAGATTAACAAATTAGATGTTAGCTACACATCTAAATTCAATAAGCACAACCATACGAGGATATCAGATATACATCACACACAGATCTGTAAAGCATCAAGATACTAAAGCTCCATAAATAAATCCGTTAGAATCCCATGACAATCATCATGGGATCTGATGAAACCATGATAAAAACAAAGTATGAAAATATACAAATAAACCTAAGTAATTGATATATAATGGTTATCTCCTAATGATGATTATTACAAGGGTTGGATGTGTTTATATAGGCTCTAGACATCTTTCCCAACAAGAAAATACCAAATCAGAATTATAATAGAAGTACGTTTCCTAAACTGATTCTGATTTAAAGGAAAATTCGTAGTTGACTTTTCTTCAGTTTTTCAGGACCGTTCCAGTAGTAATTGGACATCTGGACCACTTTAGAATGATACATAATTCCGTTATCTTCGCGTGGACTGCTTACGGGCCCCAAACGGAGTTGTAGAACTCAAGATATGGCCAAAATAGTAAAAACTGTAATTTTTCAGGGGCAACTTGCAGGGCAACTTGCGCCCAGCAGTCTGTTCTTCGCGCAATTTGCTCCTACCCAGCGCAAATTGCTCCTGGGAATCCTATCTCAAGTTGTAGAAAATCTCCCAGGCTTCGCGTGGGCAGTAAGATCGCTGAAAACTGACTTCTAGAACTCCAGATATGTCCAAAACAGTGTAGACTGCGCAACCGTCTCAGAAATCCGAATTTTAATTAATTTATTCTCCAAAAACGATAGAAGCATCAACCTTAATCAACATTCTCGTAAATCTGCACAACTAAACAAAACACATCAAAACCACCACAAACTTGAGTCCAAGACAATCAATTTAAGCCGATATGGAACACTCCAAGTGGATATAAACTCCACTTATCACACCCCCAAACTTAAACCGATGCTTGTCCTCAAGCATAAACAATTACAACTAACTAACTAACTAGTACCACTTCCGTAGGTGATCACGGTTGCATTTGGCATATGCAACAAGCCCTTTAAACCCCTAGGCAGCCCTAGTGGACGAGTAAGGTCTCGTGAGGGCCTATAGCGAATGTACCCACAAAATCCATTTACCTAATGCAATGCAATGCATGAATGCAACTAATATGCAAATGCAATTAATCTAATC
The DNA here is from genome assembly GCA_037693485.1 of Kitagawia praeruptora. Lineage (NCBI taxonomy): Eukaryota > Viridiplantae > Streptophyta > Magnoliopsida > Apiales > Apiaceae > Kitagawia > Kitagawia praeruptora. Next base: position 37,547,591 of record CM075353.1, on the reverse strand, counting down.
TACCATACCTTCAAATCATCTCATGCCATATCAACTTAAGAATCAAAGTAAATACGCAATGTCTTGGTGTCGAAAGTGCAAGTATTCACATAGTCTACTCAATGAACATGCATAAGTTCTCACAAGTCCATGTCAAATATAAGAATAAGTTAGTAAACATGCTAAGCCTACAAGAGCACATCTTTGAGACAACACTCGGGATCTCATACGTAAGAACAAGCTAACACTCACAAAAGAATTTTCACTCAAGAACAAGGGTAAGTGTATCACTCAACTCCAACAAAATCATAAGCACGCTTGACATTTGGTATCAATCTAACTCTTAACACAACATACATCAATGACGATAATCAAAAGGTCTTTATTTGGGTTGTAACGGGGCTAGGGACAAGGTATGTCAAATAAGCCAAAACAGGTGAAGTGTCAAAAGCTAGTAAGTACCATAATAAATCATACACAACACCCTAATTCCCCCCACAATTTATTATTTTTCTTCCAACAAAAACGCTCGACTAGTCGACTAAAGTAGGATCACAACAAAAAAAACAAACATGCTCTCATAATATATATTTCTTTTTTTTTCTTTTTTTTTTTCTCTTTTTTTTTCTCTTTTTTTTTCTTTTTTCGAGAGCTAAATATAACACAAACAATAATATACACAATAACAATGATCCCACAATTTTATTACACATGGCGACTATCAAGTAAACAACCAAACCCAATTTTCAATATTTCCCCCAAAATTATGACCAACAATAAACCCTCCTTGGACACCTTCTTACTCCCTTAAGCACTCTACTAGCCTTTGACAATGTAGGTTCAAATTAATGTAAGGCCAATACAAGAAAAAGGTCTAGGCAAGTAATGTGGTATGTCACCGAAAAATAGGATTAAGCTCAACGGGTTAACTAAATGATCATGTAAACATGGTGTGGTAATATGGGAAAATATGCGGTTATTCCTAATTGCCTTTATCATTTTAATCGTCAAATAATGTCATGCGTTTCAAGAAAGACCTCAAACAACTGCTAGCAATGCAAACAATCCGTGGACACTCAAGCAAACGAATAAATTGCAAACATGCAATATGCAATAAGGCTCAAAAACTCACTTGTTGGAAAAACATACTTAATCCCAAGCAACATCTCTCTAACGCACCAACTTGTATTCAAAGCATGCAAACTAAATCATCTTGCACATATTCATGTCCTTCTAATTACTTACAACATTCAATAAGTCTACTAGCTTCAACTTACTAGTGTATGTGTGTGCACAAGAACAAAGCATATCACTTCTCAATCAAAAGCGTCAACAACACAAAATTCCTATCAAGCATGGGTGCAAATGCAAACTACTATGAACTCACATAAAATACGAACATAAAAACAGAATGTCCTATATGAAACAAACGTAGATAACACGAACATATATGCATAATTTACTACTACTAATATGCAAAGCATGAAATCCTACATGAACACAATGACTAACAATCACATATATATACACTACTTATCCCTCAAACCACCCCCAAACTTAGAATATTCAATGTCCGCATTGAATGGAAAGTAAATACAAGGGAAAGTAGAAAACATACCTTGGGTTGCCTCCCAAGAAGCGCTTCTTTAACGTCAATAGCTTGACGTTACTTCCAAGCCTCCATTAAGGATGATAATAATTTGCCTGGTCCTCTCTTCGTGAGACTTCATCATCATCACGGCGGCACACTTTCTGCCCCTTCTCCTCGCTTGGCCTATTCGTATAACAACTACGTCCTATTCCAATGCCTTCATCTGTTGACCCAAAATCTGTCAATTTGTAGAACAACACACAGTCGCGGGCTTCGCTTAAATATAATGGAGGAGGGTAAATGTAAGTTGCTGAAGCCTTTGGTTCCTCAAAGAGAACTTCCTCCATTGGCTCTAATGCGCTACCTCCATCTTTAAACTCTGAGACAAGTAGAAAATCTGCATCTTTCTCATGTTCATCAGCCTCATGGTTCGCACATACCAATTCTTGAAATTTGCATAGCTCATCAGTGTCCTCTTGGTACGCACATAACAATTCTTGAAATTTGCGTAGCTCATCAGTGTCTGTCTCAAATAGTGCCCTTTCCAAATCATCCACCTCACTAGCTTGATCAAATTCCTCACATGGCTTGTGAACACTCTCCTCCTCTTGGAATTTGTCTTCTTCAATTAAGCATGCAGTACCTTGCTCCAAGTCATCGGTATTTTCTGAAATTGCTTCTGGTATGAATTGCTGATTCTCTTGTTCCAAGACTCTCAAAACTTGAGCAGCTAATGTCCCCATAGATTTGATAAGCTTCTCATTATTCTCTGCAAGCATCCTAATCTCCTTCCTAATCTCCTTCAAATCATCATCTGACTGAAAAGTAGGAGTAGGTTGCTGATGATGAAAATCTTCACTACCAAAGAAATATGACATATCTGGAACATCTTGCTGGTACTGTTGAGGATGATATTGAAAATATGGTTGCTCTTCATAAGTGACATATGGATCAACTCCTCCGTAGTAACAATATTGTGAGGGATCATGAACGCCCAAACACCACTCACATGGCTGAGGCTGTTGAATACCACCTTGGTTGCTCCAGCACTGATACGTCTCATGTGCGCCCGCACATAGCTCACAAACACTAACCACCTGCTGAACTCCATAGTAATTTAGAAAATCCATCTTCAACGCCCACACTCTATGACAAGTACCTGAAACACCAACGAACTACAAGAATATATGAGAAAAAGAAATCTGAGTCAGTGAACTCTAACGACCACTACCACTATTGACAAGCACATAAACCAAAAATAAACACCGATGATCCCCGGCAGCGGCGCCAAAAACTTGTTTGCACTAAATCACGCAAGCGTACGTGGTCACAAGTAATACAGATATAAGTCGAGTTCGTTCCCACAGAGATCTGGTTATGGTTTTAATTCAGTAAACGCACCTATGCAACAGTGTATGGTTATTATGCACTGCTAAGACAAATAACAAATATGGGTTTTAACTATCTAAATTAACTAAAAGCAAATTAACAAAACTACAAATTAACTAACTAGAAAGAATTGAAATCTAATTACTTCTGCAAGAAAAACCATGGAATCCTAACTTCATTAAATACTTCGCTTAGATCTGACGCCTTTAATCACTATATGCAATGGTTATGATATCTGATCGAATAACACGAAACAAGTATACGCTACTTCTCAGTATACGAATACCAAACTAAACATACATCCACAAAAGAGATAGAAGATGAATAGACACCAATTATGCTTAGACCCTATATGTCTATAGAATTTGAAAACATAACGGTTGAAGAGCAAGTTATCCATAATGATCACATAGGGCAATATAAGTATTCTCATCTCATACTACGAATCATGTTGATAAACAATCATGAACCTATGCTAGCATGGCAAGTTCTAAATCTCAAGATCCACTTTCACTTCACAAGAGATTAACAAATTAGATGTTAGCTACACATCTAAATTCAATAAGCACAACCATACGAGGATATCAGATATACATCACACACAGATCTATAAAGCATCAAGATACTAAAGCTCCATAAATAAATCCGTTAGAATCCTATGACAACGATTAGTTCATAATCGAACCTCTCGTCATCATGGGATCTGATGAAACCATGATAAAAACAAAGTATGAAAATATACAAATAAACCTAAGTAATTGATATATAATGGTTATCTCCTAATGATGATTATTACAAGGGTTGGATGTGTTTATATAGGCTCTAGACATCTTGCCCAACAAGAAAATACCAAATCAGAATTATAATAGAAGTACGTTTCCTAAACTGATTCTGATTTAAAGGAAAATTCGTAGTTGACTTTTCTTCAGTTTTTCAGGACCGTTCCAGTAATAATTGGACATCTGGACCACTTTAGAATGATAGAGAATTCCGTTATCTTCGCGTGGACTGCTTACGGGCCCCAAACGGAGTTGTAGAACTCAAGATATGGCCAAAATAGTAAAAACTGTAATTTTTCAGGGGCAACTTGCAGGGCAACTTGCGCCCAGCAGTCTGTTCTTCGCGCAATTTGCTCCTACCCAGCGCAAATTGCTCCTGGGAATCCTATCCCAAGTTGTAGAAAATCTCCCAGGCTTCGCGTGGGCAGTAATATCGCTGAAAACTGACTTCTAGAACTCCAGATATGTCCAAAACAGTGTAGACTGCGCAACCGTCTCAGAAATCCGAATTTTAATTAATTTATTCTCCAAAAACGATAGAAGCATCAACCTTAATCAACATTCTCGTAAATCTGCACAACTAAACAAAACACATCAAAACCACCACAAACTTGAGTCCAAGACAATCAATTTAAGCCGATATGGAACGCTCCAAGTGGATATAAACTCCACTTATCAACTACCTTAAGAGGTTCACCAAGGAGACTTTGAACATCACTGATCTGGAAAATAAGGTGGCAATGGTAGCCCTGGAGCATGGCACCACCGACCTATACTTTAAAAGGTCATTGGCGAAGCATCCTCCTGAGAATATGGCTGAGCTCCAGTGAAGGGCTGATAAGTATATCAAGGCTGAGGATAGTATAAAGAAGGAGGCCGCAGTAAGCAATGGCCGAGGTAACATTGATACAAAGAAGAGAAAGCAGGATCAGGAGTACGATGCTAGGGACAAGTATCCTCGGACTAGCAAGGACTCCGACTCACTACCAAAGAAGAATTTTGGACCTAGATTTTCTGATTATGCAAGGTTAAATGCTCCTAGGAGTCAAATCTTGTTAGAGATAGAGAAGGATAAGGACTTTCGATGGCCGAAGCCACTAAAGGGTGACCCCGTAAAGAGAGGCAAGGGCCAATACTGCAAGTTCCACCGAGATGTGGGGCATGATACAGATGATTGTAGGCAATTGAAGGATGAGATTGAGTTCTTAATCCGTAAAGGAAAATTGAACAAATTCACTAAGGGTGAGGATCGTGGAACCCAAAGGAGGGATTACGAAAGGAGAGACAATGACAGAAGGGATAACGATCGTGATCGTAACCCACAGCCCTGAGGGCCAGTTATCAACATGATTTGGGGAGGCCCGACAGCGGCCGGTACAACTCGAAACTCTCGAAAAGCGTATGCTAGAGAGGTGATGCACATCGTGGGAGAGGCCCCGAAACGTGCTAGGACTGAAACAGTGATTGGTTTTGATGATTCTGATCATGAAGGGGTGAAGTTCCCCCATGACGACCCGTTGGTCATAACCCCTGTGATTGGGAACTCGGAAGTGAAGCGAGTCTTGATAGACAATGGAGCTTCTGTTGACATTTTGTTTCACGACGCTTTTGTAAAAATGGGATACACTGATTCTCAGTTAACCCTAACCAACATGCCCATCTACGGATTCAATGGAGTTGAGTCCAAGGTTGAGGGTACCATTCAGTTGCCCATGACAATTGGACAAGAACCTAAGGAGGCTACCCAGATGCTAAATTTTCTGGTGATTAAGGCATCCTCGAATTATAATGCAATCTTGGGAAGGACTGGACTTCATGCGTTCAGGGCTGTTGCCTCCACTTATCATATGAAGATTAAGTTTCCAACCCGGAATGGTGTCGGAGAACAAAAGGGTGATCAGAAAATGGCAAGAAGTTGTTATGTGTTCGTATTGAGAGCTGATGGAATCGGGGGGCAGGTACTCCCAATTGAAGACATGGATGTCCGTGGTGACAATGAACACCGAGGGAAGCCAGCAGAGGATTTGATCCCCATTCCCCTAGTGCTGGGCGACCCTGAGAAGGTTACCTATATAGGAGCTTCTCTAAAGGAACCCTTGAAGGGCAAGTTAACGAAGTTCCTGCAAGAGAACAGTGATGTGTTTGCTTGGACTACAGCTGACATGCCAGGGATTGATCCCCAACTCATAACTCACAAGTTGAATGTTCATCCTGGACGGAAGATAATAAAGCAGAAGAAGAGAAATTTTTCTCCTGAAAGGCAGGAGGCCATTAAGCAAGAAGTTGACAAGCTCTTAGAGGCTGGGTTTATTGAAGAGATTCAGTTTCCCGAATGGTTAGCAAACCCTGTGATGGTCGAAAAAGCAAATGGGAAATGGAGGATGTGTATAGACTTCACTGATTTGAATGATGCATGTCCGAAGGATTGTTTTCCTCTGCCTAGGATAGACATGTTAATAGATGCCACAGCTGGACATGAGAGGTTGAGCTTTATGGATGGGTTCAGCGGCTACAATCAGATTAAGATGCACCAGGATGACATCCCTAAGGTATCTTTCATAACTGACTTTGGTGTTTTCTGCTATCTTGTTATGGCTTTTGGTCTAAAGAATGCAGGAGCTACTTACCAACGACTAGTGAATAAGATATTCGCCCATCTGATTGGAAAAACCATGGAGGTCTATGTTGATGACATGTTAGTCAAGAGCCTACTCAAGGCATATCACATTAAGCACCTCAGAGAGGCATTCGAAGTGCTGAGGCACCATAAGATGATGTTGAATGCAGCCAAGTGTGCTTTTGGCGTTGGATCTGGAAAGTTTTTGGGTTTGATGGTTTCGAAAAGAGGCATAGAGGCCAATCCCGACAAGATCAAAGCAGTCTTAGACATGGAACCACCCCGTTCTGTGAGGGACGTATAGAAGTTAACTAGCAGAGTGGCCGCTCTAGGGAGATTCATCTCCAAGTCTGGTGATAAGTGCTTGCCTTTCTTTCAAGCACTAAAGAAGGTGAAAATTTTTGAATGGACTGATAAAAGCCAAGAGGCCTTTGAACAGTTGAAGAAGTACATGGCCGGAGCCCCGCTGTTGGCCAAGCCAAGTCCCGGAAAGACTCTTTATCTGTATCCAGCAGTATCCTAGCAAGCATTGAGTGCCGTCCTCATTAAAGAGGAGAACAAGGTTCAAAGACCTATCTACTATGTAAGCAAGGTGCTCCACGGTGCCGAATTAAATTACTCAACCATAGAGAAGTTTGCATTGGCTTTGGTAACGGCCTCAAGGAAGCTACGACCATACTTCCAGTCGCACAAAATTGAAGTCCTGACGGACCAGCAGTTAAGGAACATATTGCATAGCCCAAAGGCCAGCGGACGGCTAATCAAATGGGCCATAGAGCTTGGAGAGTTTGATATCAAGTATAAGCCTCGGACAGCCATCAAGGCTCAAGCATTGGCTGACTTCGTGATTGAATGCACCATTAACAACCAAGAAGTCGGGGGGCAGGAGATGATAACCACCCCTGAGAATGGAGATAAAGATGAAGAACTGGTAGCTGATCAGAAGGAATATTGGGTGCTCTATTTTGATGGAGCATCAAAAACAAAATCTAGTGGTGCAGGTTTGGTTTTGCAAAGCCCCGATGGGTTCACAGTTGAGTATGCTTTGAAGTTGGATTTTCCTACTACCAACAATGAAGCTGAGTATGAGGCATTGATAGCCGGATTGGGTTTGGCTAGAGTCATGAGGGTCAAGAACCTCAAAGTGTGTGGTGATTCAAGATTGGTGGTCTCGCAAGTGAATGGTGAATTTGAGGCCAAGGATGAAACTATGGCAAAGTATCTGCGAGTTGTGAAAGCTGTCATGACTCAGTTTGATGAGTGCTATGTAGAACACATTCCGAGAGAAGAGAACATTAAGGTCGATGCCCTATCTAAGTTCGCTTCTTCTGAAATAGAAAATTATGCAGGAAGTGTTTACTTCCAGGTCTTGAAGGCCCCGACTGTCAATTCTAATTGGTGGCACCAATTGATAAAGGAAGCTGTTGGATAGATCCTATTAAAGCTCACCTTGAAACAGGTTGGCTCCCTGACAATGCCTTGGAGGCACGAAAACTGTCAGTGAGAGCATTGAGATTTGCCCTGATCGAAGGCATCCTGTACAAGAGATCATTTGTCATCCCGTACTTGAAATGCTTGAGGCCCCAAGAGGAAAGAGAGGCTTTGGAGGAAGTTCATGAAGGAATATGTGGGCAACACTTGGGGGGCAGAGCCCTAGCTCACAAGATTACTCGACTAGGATTCTATTGGCCGGAGATGTTGGCCGATGCACAGAATTACGTCAAGAAATGTGACAGATGTCAGAAGCACGCTCCAATTGTAAGGTAGCCGCCTGAGATGTTAACGTCGGTCAGCTCTCCCATCCCGTTTGCAATGTGGGGGATGGACATACTTGGTCCTTTCCCTATGGCCTCAGCACAAAGAAAGTTTCTGATAGTTGTCATTGACTACTTCACCAAGTGGATTGAGGCTAAGCCTCTAGCCAAGATAACCACCAAACAAGTTGCCCAGTTCTTTTGGGAGAACATAATTTGTAGGTATGGAATCCCGCGAATCCTTGTAACGGATAATGGGACACAGTTTAACAATGAGGAGTTCAAGAAGTACTGTGAGGAAAACGCTATTGAGCTTCGATTTACTTCAGTAGCACACCCGCAAGCTAATGGACAGGCTGAGGTAGCCAATCGAATCATCCTTGATGGACTAAAGAAAAGGGTCGAACGCTCAAGGAACACTTGGGTGGATGAGTTGCTGCCTATACTCTGGGCTTATCGCACCACTTGTAAGGTAACCACTGGAGCAACCCCGTTTCTGCTGGCTTATGGAGCCGAGGCAGTTGTGCCACTGGAGATTATGCATGCGTCACCTCGAGTTGAGGTACTCGAATCAGAGACTAATGAAGAGGGCATGAGACTCGCCCTAGACCTGATTGATGAAGTGAGGGACGAGGCAAACGCTAGAAATGTGGAGCATCAAAAGAAAGCATCCTTTTATTACAACCACAGGGTAAAGGAAAGGTTCTTCCAGCAAGGTGACTTAGTTCTGAGGAAGATCGAGACTTCTGGAGTTGGCCAGAAGGGAAAACTAGCCCCTAATTGGGAAGGACCATATCGAGTCAGGAAGACACTAGGACGAGGATCCTACAAGTTGGAGACTTTGGATGGGAATGAGGTGCCCCGTACCTGGCATGCTTTGAACCTCAAGATTTATTATGTTTGAGCTATCCTTGTAAGGACTTAGCTCATTATCTATTTAGTAGGACAATAATAAGTTATGTAAGGGTTGAACCCCATCCTGAGTTATTAATACAAGTTTGTTTTCCATTCCATGATTCTATGTTTTATTTATGTACCGAGCACTTGCTGAGTGTAAGCCAAGAAAGGCCAAGTACCGAAAATAAATGAACATACGAATAAGGGAAACAAATGCATAGATAAAACGCCCCGAAGGGCCACAATTCGAGTTAAGGTTACAACACAACGAAATCAGAGTTTAAGTCCCGAAGGACGATGAATAAAAAGCTGATAAACTAAAGCCACAAGCGGCTAATTAGGCCATGCAAGGCCACAAACCAACTCCAGCTACTCCTCTGCAGACTCCTCTTCGCCGCTCTCCTCCTCCGAGTCTTCACCGGAGTCATTGTCAGGCTCGCCCACCACCATAGGCTGAACCACAGCAACTCCGGCCCCTTCTTCTTCAGAGGATGAATCAGAAGAAGAACTGCACTCGTTTCGGATCAGCCTCTTGCTAGGGATTGGAAGTCGAACCACTCCAACTTTCCTTGCAGGCAGGGGTTTCTTCCCATGGGAGCCAGAAGAAGATGAGTCTTTGCTAGCAACTTGGACAGCTCCCTTGGAATTGGATCCAGAGCGTCGATGACTGCCTTTGGAGCCGGATCCTGATGTCTGAGGAACAATTTTAGTTACCGAACCAAAAGCTAGATTAGCCGGGTTAGGGCAAGGAAAATCAGCTGGGTTTACAACAGAAGGATGCCTATGACTCACAGCGTTGATGGCCTTATCCCAACCAACAGACATGTTGAAGGGACGCATCTCATCATCATGATCATCGATGAACTTAAGAAAATCTTGGGTCTTATGATAGGCCTGGATCACCTTATCAGCATCAGACGCCTTCTTTCGGGCTAAAGAAGAAAGTTGTTTACGGGTAGATGCAGCATTAACTTCGGCACGAACAATTTGGGAGTGCAGATCTTCAATCTCTTCCTTGAACCTTGTAGAGTAATTCTTCAAGCTAATATTCTCATCTCTAAAAGCCCGACCTTGAGTTGAGACAGTTTGAAAGTAAGCATTGGCCTGCAATAAGGAAATGGGTGAGCTACAAGGAATACACAAAGTCGAAATCAATAACAGTATCGAACTTAACAGAGGGAATTTCATACCTGATACAAGGCTTGAGCGCCCATAAGCTGAGACTCATCCATTTTGTCACCTGCGTGCATAGTCACTTGATCGGGAGGAGTGATTGAAAGCTTGGACCAGTCTAGAGCTAGATGAGGGCTCCCGAAGACTGAGTCTTATTCACATATACCCCAAGGAGGTATAAAAGGAGTCCTGACATCCCCATCAGTGTTCCGGGATCGTTTCCCGCCTTGAGAGCAACGCTCCAAGAAGTTAGGGATATGAGGCTTAGTAGGATTCAGTAGTTCCTCAGCGTTCTTCTTCATCCTTTTAGTCACAGTCGGCTGGTTTAGAGGACGACTATCAATCTCCTCGGCAGCTGAAATACAAAGAGAAAAACATCGGGATAAGAACAAACAGAGCTCATAATAAGCTCAAGTAAGAAAGTTACCCTCAATGGAAAGAAAGCTAAGGCCAGCCTCAATAAGATTCTTTTCATTCAGAAAAGTTTTATAGTGTGTACGGCCGTCGTCAGCAAGAAGCCTATCTCGATCCCACAATTCTGAGTCACTAAGATCACAAGCGAAATGTGAACTATCTTCTACGGATCCAAATCTCTTCACAAAGAAGTTACCCCAGTCACCGCCTTTCCATTCAAGAACTACAAACTCCCTTTCCCAGAAATGCTGTGAATCTGGAAATGAGAAGGGATTCACTATGTGTGGAAGTTTAGCTCGGTGCTTGAGGATAACCCATCCTTTCTTGTGGTCAGAAGAGTTACTGGCCCCAAAGATACTTCGAAACATTGTAGTAGTTGGTAGAATCTCCAATTGACGACACCTTATTAAGAAAATAGAGATGTACCTCCAAGCATTGGGATACAACTGACAAGGATGGATTTGATACTCCGCCAGCAATCTGATGATAAAATTATCATCCGGGAATCTGAACCCAGCATCTAAGGCACCCCAGTGAACGCAAATCCTTTTAGGATGCCAGTTGCATGTTCTATCTGATGGGTTTGGAAGACGAACCTTAATGGCACTTGGAAAGTGGTATGTCTCCCTTATTTCTTGGACATTTCGTTCCGACAACTTACTTGGACTGTTAAAAGAATCTAAGCTAGCACAGTTCGGGAATGCTTCCCTCATAATGTTAAGAAGATCTAGCAAGGATTCAAATCTATGTTCAACATATGAAGGAGGTTTGATTTGTTCTTTACCTTTGGCGGTCCTCATTTTACTCCTCTTCGCCATAGCTTCCATCATGGAGACAGGGGGAGCCAGTGGGCGATCACCTTCTGACATCTTGATCTTGAAGCTGAAACTTGATCTTGAAGCTGAAACTTGATCTTGAAGCTTGAACTTGATCTTGCAACTTCAAAGCTAGAGAACTTAGGAATCTGAGAGCTCTGAAATGAAGAAGTGAATTGAAATGAAGGCTACTTCTCCTCTTTTATAGAAAATGCATGACCTGCTACATCAGGTTGAATCTCAGCTTGGTTCGCATTTACAGGTCATCTATCGTTTATAGATGAAAAAAGGACAGAAATTATCCACGTTTTACAGAAATAATCGTTATAATTCATATATGTCAGAAGAGAAATAGCAGATATAATCGCTGGAGCTGCAAAACAAGTGACTTCTGAAAAGCTAAATACGCTTAAGGAGTTAATTAAGGAGATCAGCCATAATCACAAGATTAGCAGTGCTAATCATAAGTTAAAGAGTAATATCGTCAAAAGTCACGAATAACCAAACTGACGACTTAAGATCAAGATCAAGGTTCTTGATCCTTAAAAAATTATGAAGTCACGAATGACCAAGATAGTAACTTGAGATCAAGATTCTTGATCCTCAAGATCACGGATGGTTTTTAGGTCCGGGTTTCCTAGCCAACCACGAGGTAGCCGACCGCCGAGCCCGAGGGACGATGGCCGACCACGGTGCACGAAGGACCGCAGCCGACCACCTCACGGCCGACCACGGCGCCTCGGGAAGCTCCAGCCGATCAGCCTCCAGCCGACCAGCCTCCGGCCGAACACCTTGAATCCAGACCCTTTGGCCGATCAGGTGCTAGCCGACCACGAGCTAGCCCTTGATCCGGCCGATCACGGGTTAGTTCGTGGTCCTGGAACTTGAATTTTTCAGCGACCCTCGGGTAGTTTTCAGACCTAGATCTCGACTTTTTCAGTGAATCTTGGATGAATTTCAGTACAAAAAAGAGGTCAAGATTAGCACAGATTAGTGCCGTTTAAGCACAGATTAGTGCCGATTAGCACAGATTAGTGCCGTTTAAGCACAAATTAGTGTCGTTTAAGCACAGATTAGTGCCGATTAGCACAGATTAGTGCCGTTTAAGCACAGATTAGTGCCGTTTAAGCACAGGTTAGTGCTGTTTAAGCATAGATTAGTACCGATTAGCACAGATTAGTGCCGTTTAAGCACAAATTAGTGCCGTTTAAGCACAGATTAGTGCTGATAAGCACATATTAGTACCGATAAGCACAGATTAGCACCGATTAGTGCTGTTAGTGCCGTCTTATGCCGTTTAACATCATTTAAACTGTTTAAACGTTGTTTAAGGCTTATTAGCACTGTTTAGTGTCGTTCAACATCGTCGTAAATGCGTCGGTCGCTCCACGCTTTACATTAAGATGATATTGTTGAAAGTACTCGCGTAAGAGCAATAAACCCTCACCCAAGTCTCGGAAAGGCCGTTAAAACTTCAAGGAAAACCTGATCAGTTTTCCTAGAAGTTGGGGGGCAAATGATATGGGCAAAAAGTAAGCCCTAAAGACACATTTAATGTGGCATTAATTAGACCTAGAATGGTCCAAACGTGGGGCCCACCAGATGGGCCCAAACCCTATTTATAATATTAATTTCGTAATTAATATTAGGGGTAATAACCAGCACAGCAATAAGAGTCAAACAAGGATATTACTCTTGCCTGACTTAGCCTCCAAGATACATATTTCAACATGAAAACTGGTTCCTACATACTAGGATCTGGAACCTTCTTATAGGCGGTGACTTGCCCACCAAGTCACCTAACCCTACTACGATTCTAAGGCTTCTCAGCCTATATAAAGGGTCTGACCCCTCATTCTCAGAACTATGTCTTGGCTTGATTCTCAATAACGAGATACGTAGGCACTCTGTGAGGACCGATCAGTCTCGTAACACAGAAACAGCCATTAAAGCTCGAAGCTCAACCACCCTAGCTAGCATTAATTACAAATCGTAACCTAGTTTTTATTCCACAACATCACGCATGCCAATGTGAGTTAGGTTCTATGGAAATGTTGTTTAGGTGAGATTTTGAAGATCATATATGTTTTGCGAATAAGATGTTTTAAAATGAGTTATTTTACAAAACATGTTCTATATGAATTATTATTTCACTAAAAATCTTGAAAGTTGTGCATGCTTTGCTTAAAAAATATTGCAAAACGAATTGTTCTACAAATCACTTGATGTTTGCAGAACTTTGCATAACATACATGTTTTACTTACATAACACATGATTTTAAATATTTTAAACTACATAATAATTTTTATTTAACACATTTTCTAAAATATTCAATTTGTAATGTTTTGAATGCAAAACGTATATGATTTTCGCAGTTTCCAATGAAAATTTAAATGTTATATATTGTATATTAAAATTATCAAAACTCTGCATGGAGTGTTATTCTAGTATATATATATATATATATATGGTCTTGTTCTGATAGAAACTAACTTAGAATAGAAACTAGAAACTAAACCTAAATTAAATATTTCAAGCTAATCTACTGACCAAATTAGGGGTACCCCAATACAAAAAACGTTTAAAATTATTGGCTCTATTCAACAGAAAAATAAAAAAAATTAAAAAAAAGTTACTGTTCATGTGATGACGTGGCACGTGAACTGTAACTTTTTTATTATTATTATTTTTTTTTATATATTTTTTTGTTGAATAGAGCCAAAAATTTTATAAGTTTTTTGTGAAGGTGCCCATAGCGGGGCCATTAAAATAAATGAAATATAATTTATTTAGTGTAGGTTTCTAGTTTCTATTCTAAGGTTGGTTTCTACTTGAACGCTAACCTATATATATAATACAATTATGATATTATCAGTAAAGTAAAATTTTAAAGTTTTTACTTTAATATAACTCCATCTTTTTTAATTATATGATACTTGACTTTTTGCACACTTCAATGTGCTTTGACTGAGTACTTGTAAATATCATTTTTAAAATTTTCTTTTACGAATTATATTATTTATCGTCTAATTTTATTTAAAAAATTAAATTAATTTTATAAGCATCTGATCGAAACACGTAGAGTAGTGTGCAAACTATTCATAACCATTAGATCTTCAATTCAAGTATATTATAACCGTTAGATACAACAGTACTGAAAGTTGTTATATATAGATGTCTATAGTTAAAATATATTCAAAATATCACACCATATCTTTCCGTCACTATTTTTAGTAATGATTTTTTTCTAATTAAAACTCGTTACCTTTTAAGTTAAAACTAATTTTGCAATCATTAATATACACCCAAAAATATCACACCATATATTCAGATCATTATTTTTAGTAATAAATAATAATCGTTAGATCTAATAATAAGATACATTATATGATTAAATTACTTTATTAAAAATTCAAGGTTCGAACCCATCAACGACATTTTTAATTTAGAATTTTACAATATAAATTTTAAACCATGCATATCATTATTTAAATTTATATTAAATTAAAATTAAAAAAATTATTGAAGATAATGATTACATAAAAACATAATTATAATGTTAAATAAAATTTATAACATATCAAAATAAACCCGTGCTTCGCACGGGTTATAAGCTAGTTATTATATAATAAGCAAACAGGGGTATAATTTGGTTATTTGGTTCAACTTGGTTCAATCATCTAAAAGAATATTAACCGTTAGATATTTAATAAATAGATGATAGCCGTTAGATCTAATAATAAGGAATATTCTATATTTAAATCCCTATTCTAAAGATCCAAGGTTCGAATCCCGTCAACAATAAATTTACATTAAGATTTTATATTATTAGTTCTAATCAATACATATCATTTATGTTAGGAATAATTCAGGAGTTGTGATGTTAAGAATAGAACTTTACTTATACTTCTTGTATATCCTGATTTATAAAGGATTTAGCACTTTGTATAGGAAACATGTGTTAGACAGTTATCTGTAAAGTTTAGTCAGGAATGAACAGGGCAACGAGTAGTACATGTCAGGAACTGAGATTGAATGGTCAGATCCTGATGTAAGATGGAATCCTGATATCAGTCGTGTTACTGATGATGTCATTATGGATGCTACAGAAACTGGCAAGTGCTATAAAACAGGATCTTTGTTTGAGGAACAAGCAAGAAGATTTTATGAAGGAAAGAATTTTTTATTGATGGAAACTATCAACTGGACGGCAGAACATTGTCATGTATAGATTATCTTTCTGTGATTAGTTGATAGGTAGCATTATAAATACTCTCTCTATATCATTATAAAAGGTGTTCGTGAGGTTTGTAATCGTAAGTATACGAGAGTGCAAACAGAGAGAAATTTATATTGTCGGCAGCTACTAAAGGTATTTGTACACCTTTGGTAGAGTTTGTATTTGATCTTATTAATACAAACAGAGTTTGATTCATTTGTTTATTCTTGTTCATATAACCAAGCAAAAATCAGACACGATTATATAACTTGTATTCAACCCCCCCCTTCTACAAGTTATTCGAGTTAACAATTGGTATCAGAGCAGGTTGATTTCGAATAATCATAAAGATCTACAATCATGTCTGGTTATAAGTATGGGAATACTAAGATTCCTATGCTCAAGAGAAACGAATATACTCCATGGGAAGTAAAGATGTTGCATCATCTGGAAGCAACAGATCTTGATTATCTTGACAGAATCAGAGATGGACCTTTTATCCCAACGAAGGTTGTTGGACAAGCAACTGTTGATGGTGAAGTTGTTCCAGAACATACAGTAGAGAAGCCAAAATCTGAGTGGTCAGATAAGCACAAGGAGAATGTTCTTAAAGATGCTAAAGTGAGAAACATATTATTCAACTGTCTTTATTCAGTTCTCACTAACTATGTTCTCTCTTATAAAACTGCTAAGGATATATGGGACAATCTTAAGGTTCACTGTGAAGGAACTAAGCCTGTCAGGAAGAATATGAGGACACTACTTATACAACGGTATGAGTACTTTGAATCCAAGTATGGTGAGTCACTTACTGATACCTTTGATAGGTTTACAAAACTCATCAATGAGATGGCCATGCATGGTAAATATTATGACTTGGAGGATATGAATACGAAGTTCATGAAAGCTTTGCCTGATTTCTACAATGAGAAGATATCTGCGATTGAGGAAGTTAATGATCTGGATGAGATATCATTAGAGGCAGTATATGGAAAACTGAGAGCTTATGAACTTGACAAGTAGCAGAAGAAGAGCAGGAGTGAAGGAAAGATGAAGACTGTTGCACTTACTGCTCAATCTGAATCAAAGAAGCTTCCAGAGGAACAGCATGATGAGCCTGCTGTAAAGAACTCAAGGAAGAAGAAAAACAAAGAAAGTTCTGAGTCAGAGACTACTGATATGGACTCTGACAACAATGATTCTGAATCTGATATGCAGGAACTCTTTGCTATGTTTGCTAAAGCTTTCAAGAAAGGAAGATTCAACAGGAAAAGATTTAGCAAAGGACCTTTTCAAAAGAAGGAGGAGAAGAAGAGTGACAAAGGCAAAAGTACAATTGTCAAGCTTGATAAGGCCAAGATCAAGTGCTTTAACTATAGCGAGCTTGGACACTTTGCTAGTGAGTGTAAGAAGCCTAGGAATTCAGGAAAGGGTAATGCACTTATGGTCACACAGAAGGATTGGGCTGATTCCAGTGATTCTGAAGATGAATTGGATTATGACAACATTGCACTGATGGCAAATGTTTCAGACAAACCTGGATCTCCAAAGAAAACTTCTCCATCCTCTGTTAAGGTATCACTTCACTCTCTTGATTCATTTGATAACTTAAATTCTGATGAAATTAGATCTATCAATGCTGTGTTTAAGAATCTTATGACTAATTTTAGAATTCTTACTTGTGAAAGAGATGAACTTAAGGTTAAGAATGATAAATTAGTTGATAGAAATAATTTTCTTGAATCTGAGTTAATTCAAATGGAAGAATACAAGTTAAGTTCTGATAAAGCTAAGCATGATTATAGTGTTATTCTTGAGGCTTATAACTATGTCAGAAAAGAACTAGAAGAAGAGAGAGATGTGATTAAGACCATTAACAATTCTGGTAAAAAGACCATAGAAATCTTTTAAAGTGGAATTCATGGTAAGGTTAATGGTTTAGGTTTTGATAAGGCTAGACAAGAAGAAGAAGTAGCTATTGTCAATGATGATAGTAAAATAGAAGCTAGCACATCTAAATCTGAAGGTAAGAAAATTGTTTCTGAACCTAATCATGTTAAATTTGTTGATTCAAAAGGTACCCCTGTTGTACACAAAAGGATTAACAATAGTAATTCAGATGAAAAAGTGTTAGAGAAACCTAAGAATGTAAACATAGGATTTCTGTCTAAGTCTCAGTTGAAACAGAGATTAGATGGTCTTTCAGAGTCTAGCAAAATCAAGAGAAATAGGAATGGAAAAGAAGGTATTAACAAAGAGAATAATTACAAGAATGTACCTGATGCGCCTAGGAAAACATTTGGCCCTAGACTGCAATCAAAAACCTTCTTGGAAAACTGAGTCCAGATTCCCCAAGACTCAGAAAATTCGATACCAACCACAAAAAGCTTGTTATCATTGTGGTAGTTTATTTCATTCCATTTACATGTGTAGAGAATATCATGAACTGTATTATGACTATTATTCTCTGAAATCTGAAACTCCTAGTCACAAACAGTTTGTGAAATCAGAGTCTAAGGTTGACTCTGCAACAGGTAAAGTAAAGGCAAAATCTTCAAAGCCTGTTGTTTCTAAATCTAGTAATAAAGGATCCAATCAAAGTTGGGTCCTAAAAAATTCTAACTAGTTACTTTTTGTTTGTAGGGCACAGGAAAGAAGCATTCAATTATCCTGGACAGTGGATGCTCTGGACATATGACTGGAAAGAAGTCCCTGCTTACAAAGTTTGAGAGGAAAGCTGGCCGAGTAATATCTTTTGGAGATGGCAACAAAGGAGAAACTCTGGGATATGGCTCAATTGTTTTGGGGAATGTCATCATAGAAAATGTAGCACTGGTTGAAGGCCTGAAACATACTATTTTAAGCATAAGTCAACTGGGTGATAAAGGTTATCAATCAATCTTTGACAGAGAAGGATGCAAAATTTTGAATATGCAAAATGGAGACATTGTTCTAACTGGTCAAAGACATGGTAACATATACGAAGCCAGCTTAAGTGATACATCTAAAGGAATTGTTAGATGTCTCTACAGCAAAGCAATAAATGATGAAAGCTAGAATTGGCACAAG
Organism: Kitagawia praeruptora; assembly: GCA_037693485.1. Taxonomy (NCBI): domain Eukaryota; kingdom Viridiplantae; phylum Streptophyta; class Magnoliopsida; order Apiales; family Apiaceae; genus Kitagawia; species Kitagawia praeruptora. The sequence continues at coordinate 37,528,894 of CM075353.1, read as the reverse complement.
AAGCTCTCACATCTCAACTTCAAGAAGCTTAATCAACTTGTTAAGCACAATCTTGTGAGAGGTCTACCTAAGGCAAATTTTGTGCAAGATGGACTTTGTGATGCCTGTCAGCTTGGAAAACAGAGAAGAACCACTTTCAAGAGCAAGACTGCAAATTCAATTACTGAACCATTTCATATGCTACATCTTGATATGTTTGGTCCAATAAACATTATGTCTATCAGCAAGAAAAGATATGCTCTAGTTATAGTGGATGATTTCACAAGGTTCACATGGGTGTTCTTTCTACACATGAAGGATGAAGCTCCTCAACAAATCATTGAACTTGTCAAGAATATTCAGAATAACTCTGAGTACAAAGTCAAAGTACTTAGGAGTGAAAATGGTACAGAATTGAAGAATTCTATAATAGAGGAGTTTTGTGTAGACAATGGAATCACTCAATAGTTTTCTGCACCTGTTACACCTCAGCAGGAATGGTGTAGTGAAAAGAAAGAACAGGACTCTCATAGAGGCAGCAAGAACCATGCTTGCAGATGCAAAACTTCCAACCTATTTTTGGGTAGAAGTTATTAACACTGCATGTTTCACTCAAAACTGTACCTTGGTAAATAGTCATGGAAAAACTCCCTATAAGATGATCAAAGGAAAGAAACCAAGTGTGAAATACTTTCACATCTTTGGATGCAAATGCTATGTCCTAAAAGTTCATCCAGAACAACTTGGAAAATTTGAAGCCAAATCGAATGAAGCAATCTTTCTAGGATATTCAGCATCAAAGGCCTTCAAGGTTTATAATCTCAGAACTCACATTGTTATGGAATCAATTCATGTTGCATTTGATGACAAGAAATTTGGAATTCTGCAAACTGATGAAAGCCATGACAAATTGGAATTTGAAAATCTGAAGAATTCTGAGATACTCTCCAGTGATGATGAAGGTTCTCCAGAAGGAATTTCCATTGCTTCTCAAAGGAGTGCTACTGTTGAGGGGGAGAAAATAAATCAAGGAGGACACAGTGATCATCAGGAGCAGACTAGCTATTCAGAGTCTACTCCATCAGGAACTAATCCTTCAGAGTCTACTGAGGAAAGATCAGTAACTAGCAGCAGAATGGAATTTACTGATTCTACTGATCAAGGAGGAGTGTTTGAAGGCAGAGAAAGTTTTTCTACAAGAGAAACCACTAACTTAGGGGGAGAGTCTAGCAGAGGCAATCTACCACCTGTTAGAAATTGGACAAAGGATCATACTGAAGATTTGATTATTGGTGATCCAAATAGTGGTGTTCGAACTAGAAGATCAATTCAGAATGAATGCTTGTATAGTTGCTTTCTCTCAAAGTATGAACCTAAGAAGGTTGAAGAAGCCTTACAGGATCCTGATTGGGTAATTGTAATGCAGGAAGAATTAAATGAGTTTGAGAGAAACAAAGTCTGGAAACTGGTACCAAGACCTAAAGATAGATCTATTGTTGGTGCAAAATGGGTTTTCAGAAACAAGCTAGATGAATCTGGTATGATTGTAAGAAACAAAGCAAGACTGGTGGCCAAGGGTTACTCTCAGGAAGAAGGCATTGATTATGATGAAAACTTTGCCCCTGTAGCAAGATTGGAAGCAATCAAGATGTTTCTTGCATTTGCAGCTCGTTCAAAATTCAAGGTATACCAGATGGATGTAAAGAGTGCTTTTCTAAATGGCAAGCTTGATGAGGAAGTGTATGTAGAGCAACCACCTGGATTTGTTGATCCAAAGTTTCCAAATCATGTCTACAAACTTAACAAGACACTCTATGGACTAAAGCAGGCACCAAGAGCATGGTATGAGACTTTGTCTAAATTTTTTCTTGAAAATGGTTTCACAAGAGGTACAATTGACAAAACTCTATTCTTTAGAAAGATAAAAGGTGAATTGCTTTTAGTTCAAGTTTATGTTGATGATATCATATTTGGTTCTACTAATGAAAAGTTGTGTGCTAAGTTTAATAAGCTTATACAGTCTAAGTATCAGATGAGCATGATGGGTGAATTAAATTATTTCTTAGGCTTGCAGGTCAAACAGACTGAGACTGGTATTTTAATCAGTCAAAGTATATCAAAGATCTTTTAAGAAGGTTTGACTTTCAAGACTGTGCAGTTGTAAAAACACCAATGGCAACAGCCACTAAACTAGACTCTGATCCTAAGAGAAAGAGTGTGGATAACACTAGTTATAGAGGCATGATAGGCTCATCACTAATGGTTATATTTAACTGAAAGTAGACCAGATATAATGTTTTCTACCTGTTTATGTGCTAGATTCCAAAGTGATCCTAAGGAATCTCATTTAATTGCTATGAAGAGAATTTTTAGATATCTCAAAGGAACTCTAAATCTTGGTTTGTGGTATCCTAGAGAATCGGATTTCTCCTTAATTGGCTATTCAGACTCTGATTATGCACGGTGTAAAATAGACAGGAAAAGCACTACAGGTACATGTCAATTCTTGGGAAATAGATTGATTTCTTGGGCAAGAAAGAAGCAACAATCTGTCTCAACCTCAACTGTAGAAGCTGAGTACATAGCAGCAGGCAGTTGTTGTGCACAACTCCTTTGGATAAGAAATCAGTTGATGGATTATGGTATGACACTTAGTAATATTCCTATGTTTTGTGATAATACTAGTGCTATCAAAATTGCAGAAAATCCAGTTCAACATTCAAGGACTAAGCACATTGATGTCAGGTATCATTTTATTAGAGAACATATTGAGAATGGTACTGTGGAACTTCATTTTGTTCCTACTGATAAACAGCTTGTAGAAATTCTAACTAAACCACTTGATGAGACTACATTTAGTAGATTAGTAAGTGAGTTAGGAATGTTAAATTTCTAGATCTTTAACATCTGTAAAAGTAGCAAGGTATGTTGTTTTTAGCTTATAGACTTGATATTTTGTTAGGATCTATATTTGATTGTTAAATGATTTAGCTATAACACTTTGCCTTGATAAATTTCAGTATGATAGACTTGTTAGAAATCATCAGGATTAGAATTATTATCAGGATGCTGACGTCATCAGTATTGTGTCAGTATCAGGATTGTGAAAATTGTTTCAGATTCTGACGTTTACTTTGTGTAGTAATCTAATTCTGTGATGTGTTAAGTCTATGCTAGCAAGTTTTAATATTTGCATACTGATAATTTATACATCATTCAAATCAGTCAATAAACAATAGAGACAAGTAGATAATAAGAAATTGTATTTTCATTAATTGAAAGCATTACATACATGGAAATGAAATACAACATCTTTTTGTCTAACTTCTACTGATAATCCTATACTTGTCTAATGATATGGATTCTGAGATACAGGACAAGGAGCATCTCAAGAAATCCATAAGGGGATTTGAACTGCCTCGTCTGCTCTTGGATTCCTTGTCTGGGCGACTTGAATGAGAGTAGCTAACTTAAATGTATAGCATCACCATCAAGATCAACCTCAGACTCTCGGCCAAATTCTTCATCCTCAAGTTTTGAGGAGGTTCGGGGAAGATTGTATCTAACAGATGGATGTTTTAGGAGAAACCTCTGGATATTATCTAAAATTACTCCATCCATGACTAGTTCGATGAGAAAAGTCGTCTCTTCAAAGAGATGATCAAGAACAGGATGTTCATCGACTGTGAAAAACCTAAAGAATGGGTTCGAATGGAGTTTTGGTTTGAGAATCATTGTTGAGAAGAAAAGAAATTGAAAGGTTTATGGAGAATGGCATAAGGCATTTGGTTCTTTTATAGAAAAGCGTAAGAAGCTGAACATTCACTTGGAACTATCAATGAAGTCAAACGCTAATTATCGTGTGTGACTGTATTTCTTGTATTTTCAAGAAATGTCGAATATATCTAATCAATTGATTTTGTTCAGATTAATTGTTTATTTCTTTTTCAGATAAAAAAATGCCACGTGGAAACTCCATTTAAGTCTCTGGAATCAGGATGATATTAATCAGGATTTCAAGTGTGACCATCAGGATTTGTGAATTATTATTTTTAAATCACATTGCATTTTGTGATTATTTTGATGGGAGGTCACAACAGGAAAAGGAAGCTGATCAGTATTGATTTTTATCTTGATAATACCCTGATTTATTTCATGAAAATCAATTTTGGATTTTATTTTCCAAAAATCGTGGGTAACCGCACTTTTCAGGGACTGACACCTGTCAATCTACGTGTCAACGTGGGATAGTAGTCTGAAAGATTTGTGAAATATATTTGTTTTGAAACTCTAATCGTGTAATTGCTTTCTCTAATTTCACATTCTCTAAAGCAAAAACACTCTCGAGTTTTCAAAATCACTAATCAATTTCAAGATTTTTCAAGTTCTTTTCAGATCAAAATCAATGGCAGCTCAAAGAAGATTACCTAAATCAGTAGCCTTCAAGTTTGGTGACTTTGATTTTATGACGAACAATCATGTAACATCTATCACCAACAAGGAAGGAGTGTCAACTGATTTTCACCCAATCATGGACTTTCTGGCGTATGGACCATTAAGTTATACATTGACAGCATCTCCACAGATTAATCAAGCAGCTGTTACACAAGCTTGGGAGAATGCTGAGGTAATTGATTCTACTCAGAGTCAATCAGGTAAGATTGTTCTACACTTAGGACAAGATACTTATGACATTACTGAATCTGTTGTTAATTCAGTACTTCACTTACCTGTTACTGATAATTATGCAAGTGAACCATCTGATGATGATGTAATAACTATGTTGTTTGCATTAGGTTATAGTGGATCTTTAGACAACATGAGCCAGTTAAATAGGTCTTTTCTTAGGAAGGAATGGTCTTTCTTCTTTGATCAAATTGCTAAATGTTTTACTGGTAAATGTAGTTCTTTTGATTAAATTACTTCTGTTACTTCACATATTGCTTACAGTTTGCTTTATGACAGAGTAATTAACATTGGTCACATTATCTTAAATCAGATGAGTATTAATGTAAGAACCCTAATTTTTGCAATATTTTCTTTTATTTAATATCATGTGGCAATGTCAATTTGGAGCCTTTCTAGTCATCCCTGTTGTTTAATGGAATTGATTGTCTGAGAAACTATGTTGTTGCATTCACTATATGAGATAAAGGGAAGGTGGTTGAAAGCAAGAGTCTTGTTATTAGTAAGATTTATAAAACTTGGGATTTGAGAATGATTAGAGTGTTAAAAGATTTATTAAGGATTATGACAAGGAATTATGGACATTCGAGGAATTTACACAATTAAGTACTTAAGGAATTATAGGGGAAATCTCTACGCGACAAAATATTATTACGAGAGATTAATTAAGATACGATACGAATTAAAGATTAAATGACAAACATTGGTGGAAGAATAGTGATACAAGGAGTAGTATTGCATGCAAGTCCCATGCAACTAAGTAGTTAGGAAAAGCAAACTAGTTAAACCAAATGGCAAGAGGAATAGTAACTAGTTACATTGCTTTTCAAAAAGAGGAGACAAGAGTACAAGGAGGCCATACCTAGACTTGTACCATGCTTATACATACAACATTATGTATCACCCAACCTCACTTTATCAATTATTTCAAAAAAACCACAAAAATCAAAAACACCAAAAGCTCTCCCCCCCCCTTGGAAGAGAGCTCTCGGCCAAGACCATAAAGGAAGAAAAAAATTTCTTCCTCCTCCATTTCTCATCACTCATAAATCAAGGCATAAATACAAGGCCCTCTCCATCATCTAAGCAAGGTATATTAAGAGTTTCAAGCCATTTCATCCATCCAATTTCAAGATATTAATTATTATAGATATTGTGAATAGTAACCATGTTTGGTTTTTCTTTTAGATCTTGGATTGTAAGGGTTGTAGGAGATCATTCAAGGTGTTCTTGAGTTTTGTAAGGCTTACCCAAGGCTCCTAGGTACTCAAGAAGGTATAAAATCATAACCCCTCTTGGCCATGTAGTGTTTATGATGTTCAATGATAGATCCATGTATATTTGTGTTAATCTTGGATGTTCAAGTGATGGATGATATAGATCTTGAGTTTAAGTGTTGTGATTGTGATTTTTATGATTGTGTTTAGTATATGTATCTCCTTGAATGTTATAAAGCATGAACTAGGTGACTTAGATGTTGGTTGTGTTGTGGAAGTAAGAATCTTGGTTGATTTAAGTGAAACAAGCATGCTGAGTTTTTCCAGGAACATTGACCTGTCTTGTAACATGGTTTTGAACCCTCAAATCTTGTCCCCTGAGGTCCTACCATATATTGTTGGAAAGGTATTTGAATGTAGTTTCTGGAAATGTAAGGTTCATGACTAGGTGATGTATATATTTTAAGTTATGGCCGGAGAAGTAAATTGTGTTTCTGGATTCCGGACTGCACGAAATGACCCCCTTGTGAACCTTGTTTAAACCCCTAAATATTTACGTGCGATCATGGAAAAATTAGAGAAGATAGTAAATGCAGTGGGGAAGGCTACCAAAAAGAATTGGATTAAAATATGAATTTTTCAATTTTATAAAAATGCTAGAGTAAAATTCGCGCAAGGGAAAAAATCGTTAAGTGGAGTATAATTCTAGGGGTAATGGACGTGACTCGGATATGGTAACTAAATTAAGTCGAATAAGTGACGAGCGTAATCGAGTGATGACATGAACCTATAGTGGGGCTAGAGTGTCATAAGACGAAGTCCTTAAGTTAATTTTGTACCCCTAAAACCCCGTAATTAAAGAGGTATTGTTAAGGTACTAACGAACGGTTATTGCTTATGTATAGATCGTTCCACTCCGCACGCTCGACCACCCCAACCAAACCAAGGCAAGTTTACTTTTCAAAACTTACATATACAAGGACTTTCACTGTTGTGTTTGTAGTTTTCAAACGTATCAAATGTTATGTTTATCGAAGTATCGATGGAATTGAGATGTATAAGTACATATATGTTTGCACCCCTTGAACTTAGAATGAAATGTTTTCTTCGGACAACGACTCTAGCAATAGAGGTCGTAGCGGTCCGTATATACTATTGACCGAGGAGCGGTATATTATTATATCGTAATTAAATTGCGAAAACCCGAAAGGTCATTCGGGGAGTATCGTATACTCAAGTAATTATTTTTATATCTTCGTAAATACTCAAAATACCTATCTTGGATTAAAAGCTTATTTAATTAAATAATTATTTTATTAATTATTAATATTAAATCTTAAAATATCAATTATTAATTATTGTTCATTATTTTAAAGTCAAAGCTAATCCAAGATACCTTTAATACTTTCAAACTCGAACTCTTTCGAACTCAAAACATTTTCGAAAACCCCCGGTCAGGTTCCGCTTCTTGTACGATTTCAAGAATCATCGGTCGACTGATGTCGGACCTCAATTACTCAGTTTTCAATCAAAATCAAGTTTTTAAAAGAAAAAGAAAAAGGGACTCTGGCAGGTGTGGGAACCGTTGACGAACGATTCCCGGGATGTGTAAGCGGCCGTGAGCCAGGCGGTCCATCAATTATTATTCCGGCCCAGGTGTTGCCGAAGGATGATTACGGATGTAGTTTTCATCGAGGGTGATTACGGATGTAGTTTTCACCCGGGGATAGTTACGGATGTAGTTTCTATCCTTCTACCGGTAGAGAAGACCCGCGGATTATTGGACTTGGATGTGGCGACTGATCATCGTCAATCCTTGTCAGGTTTTCATGTTTTCTTCAAGTCCCATTCTCCCTTTTGGAAAAATACTCAAACACTGCTTCTTTGGCCTAAGTGCCAAGTTGCCGATAGTGTGGTTTTTGGTAAGAAAAATATTGGCATCGTGTAGTATCTAGAACTGCAAGACTTTCTATAAAGATTGGCACGTGTTAGTGCACTCTTGCTATTATTTCAAAGAATGAAATGTTTTTGAATGAGAAACCTTCTAAGCTAATGGAAGGAAAGAGATTTTGCAATAATGTATTCCCGGTACAGTATGTTAACCGTAGAGTGTTTTGCCGAAAATGATATACTCATATGTATATATTTTCAAACTTGAGATATATTGAAATGGGAACCTTATAAGGGGTTCATATGTTATCCTAAAGCTCCTTAGTGAGTATAGATGTTTTATTCAAACTCGGGCACATACATTGTCCAATTATGTTTTGAAATCTGAGATATATACCCATATAGTTGGGAATGTTTTCGAAATAAACCACATTATTATTTTACAAAATAGTGAACTTGCTGAGCATTATGTAGCTCATTCTTGCTTTATAAAAACTTTTCAGAAAGGGAAGAATTTGGTCGATTAACTCCGCACCAGCAGAAGAGGAGTAGAAGAATTACCCGGAGATGATTTAGTCCCTGATAAATACTACAGAGTAGTCTGATAGGTTTTCAACTGTAATAGTAAGACTTGTCTTCAAGTGTAGTTGTATAAGTGGAATTGCGTAAGACTCTGGATTGTACAGATGAATTGTAATATTTAGTGTTACTTTTGATTATCGTTTCTGAGGCTCTAACTTGATTGTGTGTAAGATTGAGGTATGGATGGATGTATTGTTGAGTTGTAAAGTTAATACAGGTATGATATGGTTGGATGATGATGTGACGACCTGAATCTTTGACCTCAGATTTGGGGGCATCACAGAAATGGTATCAGAGAGATAAGTTACAGTACTCAGAAACGAGAGTGTTGAGAGTTAAGTCTAAGTAGGGGAATGACATAAGAGATTGTAGTAAACTTATGATTGGACTACCGGAAGAGGTACCGGTGAGTAGAATGGACTGGAGTGTTACTGAAGGTATTATACTAGGGTCGATAGAATCCCTAGAGACCTTCAGAATGATGAATCGAGATTTGAGAGTCGTACATGACCTATCATAGGTAATGATATAGGAAGCAGAGCGAAATCTCGAGAGCAACGGAGGTAGAGGCGATATTGCCAATATGATCGGATGACTAGGCTGGCATAAATTTTGTGGCCCATATTCCTCCACAGTTTAGGAGGCGGCATTTTAAGAATCAAGAAGTTTGGACTTCCCTACATAATTAGGAGTACTTAGTACTTGGATTAATGAAAGTCTTTTACTTTGGTTATAGGATCCGATTTTCGATAAGTAACGGGTTTCCTTGAAGGTTGGTCACTATGTCGTTGTGGATTCCATTACCCTTGATGGCGAATTTTACATGTGTTATACGAGAATGTTAACATAAGACGAGCGTGCTAGATAATTCCACGCATGATTCGAACGCTAGAACATGGTAGTTCAACTTAGAGAACAAACAAGTAGAATTAACAAAGGGACTCAAGTGAAGTTGAATATGGTTGCAACGAGCGATACAGTGATCTCAGAGTCTACCAAAAGAAAAGACCAACGGGTCTAGAGTGGGATCCTTTGATAGAGATGTTAGCAGGGACTATGCATATATGTATTGTAGACCTCAATATTTTTGGTATATGTTCACATACACACACCCGCCACCGAACCTGTGGACTGCACTGAGATCCCTGAGAGATCTCTTTGATCTGTTCCCAGGGGGAACTGGCCACTTATGATTCATGTCGGAAGGCATGAAGTAGGACCCTATGGACTTAGCAGGTGTCCCCGAAATGATGTGAAGTTTGTTCTTCAAGATAAAGCACGGAAATGACAGATATATTTGTGAAACCCCAACTCGATAAATGACTTTAAGATGATGATTGAGAGACACCCTAGTTGGTGTCTTGTATTACGAAGATGAAGAGATGGAATTACCCTCATAGGGGTGATAATGAGATGCACGAATGATTATTAACTTATTTTGGTGACTACCGGCTGGTGCACTACTTCATTTTAAACTTTTCATTAAACATGTTACCTCGATTAGTTTATATCAGGTAATCCTTCTAGCTTTCTACTTCAAATTTGTGGAATAACAACCAGTGATATACTCTCCCTAAAGCAGGACTCATCTGAAGTAATTTTATTTGACCCATGAACATTCTATTCAAAAATTTATGATGACCTTGTTCGGCTCAGGACTATTTACACTTCCTTTCAATTATCCAAGGAATGTTCAACAATTGTTTCCTTATTTAATCAATGAATATTCCTAAACGAATATTGATATTTGACTACTTCTTTCATACTTGCATTCTTCAGTCGAGCCCATAAATATTTATAAACTTGTTGAGAACAGGGATGATCTAACATCAAGATATTCCTCATGAATCCTTTATTCTATTCAAAATGAGATTGTGCGTCTTACATTGAAATCATAGTAAGGATATCATTCTGATATTGGTATTCCGAATTTAATTCTATTGTCGGATCTGATAAAGCATGTGTACGGAGGCACCCTTGGGTGGACCGTTTCACTGATAAGTAATATTTGATGAGAGGTTATCGATTGTTCCGATACCTAGAACATTCTCTTCAGATTTTATAGTTTTCTTTTTCAAACTTAATTACTTCTTATTTCCATTCGTTGTCCGAGTAGCCTAAAGTTTCTTCAATGGCTACGATGTTGAAATTCCGTTCTATCCAATTGAAACTTGCTAGTCGTTATGTCAATATGAATGACTAGTTGATTGTTCTAACTACTCAAAATTGTAATGTTGTGAAGAACACCCAGCTAATTGTCCTAGCTGGTGGTGATGTCTCAAACGGGTGAACTAGCAAATTTTGTCTAGCTAGTTGCTAGTGTTTCTTGAAAAGGACTAGTTATTGTTTCACTGGTCCAACTCCCAATTTAATTCATTCTGCAATGCATTTTGCATGTGGTGAAGTATGATGATGAGAGTTTTGACGAATAATTGGATTGAGACCTAATGAGGTCGCCCACTCAACTCGAATTCTACCCATCTTCGTACCAGACCTTATATCACTTGAATATTTTATTCTTTCATTCACACAATGAGAATTCATTTAAAACCACTGATTACTTGAATGATAAACTACTTCATTCTTTAATTGTCATGGAGTAGAATTGCTTTCTATTGGCTGACCTTCATCAATGCGACTTTAGATTTCCTCTTATTATTCAGGAGGAAAAGTATTCACCAGATGTAAGAATTATATAAAGACTGTCTTTATGACTTTTGTATCCAACAATCATTGCCCTCGTGCAACATTCTCTATGATATCACATTACAAAATTTTCAGGACATGAAGGAATAAACCTTGTTGTATTCTTTCTGTCCATCCTTACATCTCCGAAAATTGAGACTCCTAGTATTTGGAACCATCAACATTCTTGGAACATCCAATGTGGAATTCTTATTGAAATTGTCTATTGGACCTTGTTATTTTGAAACCATTCCTTTCAAAAGTCATTACTCTAAGGTGAACGGGAGGTACAATTGTGAACCGTTGCACCAATATGAGACCAAAAAAAAAAAAACCAAATGTTGTAATTGTGCAGCCAGAGCGTGATGCCGAGTAATTATTTAAAGTAGGAATAACATGTCGGGGCATAACACAAGACCTTTAATATTAGTGTGAGGAAAGTTATAGGAAATGATGAGGTGGTTGGGAGTACGTTCCTACCAACCGTTGTCAGGATGTTATAGTAATGAATTCTGGGGTTACCAAGCCTTTCCCTGATCCAAGAAATGAAAATCGATTGCAATGTAAAACATATCCTTAGAGGAAACTAACATGGAAGTGAGATGGACAAGAAAGGAAGAGATATCGTGGCAAGAATGTGAAGCTTTACTTAGCTTAAAGGGATTGATGCCCCTAGAGAGACATATAGTTTAACAAGCCCCTAATAGCGAATGGATATATGCCAGTGATCCTTCGAGATTACCACCTAATCAAGTTTAGTAGGAATCGCAGTAGCATACAGGCCTCAGGCTGATTGACACCAGTTGAGAAAGAGGACGAGCGCATGACATCTTACCTATACCATCGAGAACTGAAACCCTTATCGGAAATGGAGGAATTGTTGACTAGTTAAAGTGCGTATTATTTTTCAAAGATAAGGTTAAAGAGAAGGTTTCACCAACTCAAGATCGACCTCTGTACTGTGTCAAAGTTGGCATTTCACACTAATATAAACGTTATAAAATTGTGGTAGTATCGTTTGAATGGACTAATGAGTCAGAAGCCTTTATGGATTAATGAACAAAGTTTTGGGATGAAATGAGATATTAGCAACAACCTCGTTGTTAGCCATACTTGATGATAAAAAGAGGACTTTGAGAGTCACGATGATGCGTCTTTCAAGAGTTTAAGAGGTGTGCTGATGCAGTAGAAAGGGGATGATAGCCTATACTTCTAAACAACATAAAGGTTACGGGATAGGATATACTAACCGTGAGTCTGGGATTAGTCATGATGGCGTTCACGCATAGAACTGAGACGTTAACCTTATGAGAAAAGTGTGAAAATTTCTCCACAAGTGCCATAAGTATATCTTCATAGTAGAACTAAACATAAGAAAGAGAAGGTGACGAAAGGGAGCAGGGAGTATAATAGAGAAATTTGTTATTACCTAGGGAAGGCCAGTGTGGTGGCCGATACCTATAGAAGGTATTATTCGAAATTGGAATTCAGTCAGTATTGACCAAGAAAATAGAGTATATACCATAAAGAATAATGTTAGAGGAAAATGACTTAATTATGGGAAAGGACAAAGATGTATAGAGAATTAAGAAAATGTTTGGCAAATGGATATGAAGAATGGTATTGGCAAACTATTAAGTACAAACGCGCCATGTCAAAAGCAGAAGGATAGAGATCTACTGGATTAATTCCGCCTGTAGAAAATCTTGAACGTGGACAGAATTATAATGAATTTCATAAGTAGGTCGCCGAAAACCGAGCCAAGAGATGGCCCTAGTTGATTTATAATTGCTGGACTAAGTGATTTACCTACGAGAGACTTTCCGTTTAGAAGATTATCGATTCATATAAACGGAAGAGATGGTGGTGCAATGTAAAACTTCTGCAGCGATTACGTCAGATCGAGACTTAAGGTTAAATCTCGAAGGCTGGAGGTGCTTTCATGTATATTTAACAAGAGATTAAGCGTAGGTACAAATTTGATCTGTGGCTGACGGACAGGGAAGAAGAATTGTCCAGACGATCGAATTTATATTTAGTGTCGTGCCTTAGGTTTCACGGGGCAGTCGAGAATAAAAACTTATCCATGAAATGAATGTTGTTATCACTATAATCGCCATGCGAACGTAAGGACGTCTCCTGTAGAGCGCACTGCGAAAGAAGAAGTTTCGCTTCTCTTGCGTTACGAAGAAGTCAATGAACGAGGGACATAGTAGCTGAACTGGTTCGACGTATACCGAAGACTATACAGTATCCATAGCAAGTGGTAACGGTTGACGGGAGGCAACACATGCCTGCTAATCAAGCGAAGGAATATGAGGAATACCGTGCGTATCGACGTTGTCTCGGATTACAAAACACGACCACAAAGTATTCACGGGCCAACGATACAAGAACTCAACACGGATACTATGAACAAGGTAGAAGAGGAACGTGTAAGTAGTGGGATGGAAATTTTCAATCATAGAACAACCGATAAGGAATACAGGTCGAGGAGAGTATGCGTTGAGGAACAACATTAAAGCGTTGGTGAGACCAAGGTGAGAGAACAAAAGGGTTGAAGTGTTAACTTGAGAGTTGGAAAGGGTAAAGTTGGAATTGTATCCACAACTATCTTCCTTAGGTTCTTAAGATAGAATCCTTTTAGGAGAGGAGACTGCAATAACCCTAATTTTCGTGAATATTTGAAACCTGGATGAATAGTAATTTTATGGGTGGATGAGAAATTTTTGCAATCACGATATGTACGAATTATTAAATAAAGATTTCGAATTGATATCACTTCTCTACGGTGCAGACGAGTGTATGTAAAAGTCATTAGTTTTTTTTTTTTTACGAAACCCATCATTTCGAATGGTCAAATTTCATGAGATATCTAAGGAGATCGTGGTAAGGCATGGGGTTCCTGTGAGCATTGTATCTGGTAGAGACCCAAGGTTCAACTCCAGGTTCTAGAGGAGTTTTCAGGATCGTGTGGGGACCAAGCTAGACATGAGTACTGCATACCACCCCCAATCAGACGGACAGAGCGAGAGAACCATCCAGACCATAGAGGACATGTTGAGATTATGTGCCATCGATTTTAAGGGAAGTTGGGATGACCACTTGCCGTTGATCGAATTTTCCTACAACAACAGTTACCATGCGAGTATAGGAGTGCCCCCATATGAAGCTTTGTATGGACGAAGATGTCGGTCTCCCTTGTGTTGGGAAGAAGTTGGAGAGCGGAAGATTTTAGGGCCTGAACTGGTCCAACAGACAAGAGAAACTATCGAACTCATAAGAGGACGACTGGTATGCGGACTAAGACAGACAGAAGAAGTATGCGGACCAGACCCGCAAGGACAAAGAATATGAGGTAGGAGAGTTTGTGATGTTAAAGGTATCACCGTGGAAGGGATTGATGAGATTTGATAAGAAGGGGAAACTAAGCCCAAGATTTATTGGACCTTTTGAGATCTTGAGACGAGTTGGAAAGTTAGCCTATGAATTGGCTTTACCCCCGAGCCTGCAGCAAGTGCATAATGTGTTCCATGTGTCCATGCTACGACCCTACCATGCCGACTTCCGACACGTGATAGAATATGATCAAGTGGATCTGCAACCAGACTTAACATATGTGGAGCAACCCGTAGAAATCATGGATAGAAAAGAACATGTGCTGAGGAACAAGGTTGTCAAACTAGTGAGAGTTTTGGGGAGGAACCAGAATGTCGAAGAATCAACATGGGAACTAGAGAGCGCGATGCGTGAAAAGCACCCCCAACTATTTTCAACCTGATTCCGGGACGGAATCCTTTTAAGGAGTGGAGGTTGTAAGAACCCTAATTTTTGCAATATTTTCTTTTATTTAATATCATGTGGCAATGTCAATTTGGAGCCTTTCTAGTCATCCCTGTTGTTTAATGGAATTGATTGTCTGAGAAACTATGTTGTTGCATTCACTATATGAGATAAAGGGAAGGTGGTTGAAAGCAAGAGTCTTGTTGTTAGTAAGATTTATAAAACTTGGGATTTGAGAATGATTAGAGTGTTAAAAGATTTATTAAGGATTATGACAAGGAATTATGGACATTCGAGGAATTTACACAATTAAGTACTTAAGGAATTATAGGGGAAATCTCTACGCGACAAAATATTATTACGAGAGATTAATTAAGATACGATACGAATTAAAGATTAAATGACAAACATTGGTGGAAGAATAGTGATACAAGGAGTAGTATTGCATGCAAGTCCCATGCAACTAAGTAGTTAGGAAAAGCAAACTAGTTAAACCAAATGGCAAGAGGAATAGTAACTAGTTACATTGCTTTTCAAAAAGAGGAGACAAGAGTACAAGGAGGCCATACCTAGACTTGTACCATGCTTATACATACAACATTATGTATCACCCAACCTCACTTTATCAATTATTTCAAAAAAACCACAAAAATCAAAAACACCAAAAGCTCTCCCCCCCCCCTTGGAAGAGAGCTCTCGGCCAAGACCATAAAGGAAGAAAAAAATTTCTTCCTCCTCCATTTCTCATCACTCATAAATCAAGGCATAAATACTAGGCCCTCTCCATCATCTAAGCAAGGTATATTAAGAGTTTCAAGCCATTTCATCCATCCAATTTCAAGATATTAATTATTATAGATATTGTGAATAGTAACCATGTTTGGTTTTTCTTTTAGATCTTGGATTGTAAGGGTTGTAGGAGATCATTCAAGGTGTTCTTGAGTTTTGTAAGGCTTACCCAAGGCTCCTAGGTACTCAAGAAGGTATAAAATCATAACCCCTCTTGGCCATGTAGTGTTTATGATGTTCAATGATAGATCCATGTATATTTGTGTTAATCTTGGATGTTCAAGTGATGGATGATATAGATCTTGAGTTTAAGTGTTGTGATTGTGATTTTTATGATTGTGGTTAGTATATGTATCTCCTTGAATGTTATAAAGCATGAACTAGGTGACTTAGATGTTGGTTGTGTTGTGGAAGTAAGAATCTTGGTTGATTTAAGTGAAACAAGCATGCTGAGTTTTTCCAGGAACATTGACCTGTCTTGTAACATGGTTTTGAACCCTAAAATCTTGTCTCCTGAGGTCCTACCATATATTGTTGGAAAGGTATTTGAATGTAGTTTCTGTAAATGTAAGGTTCATGACTAGGTGATGTATATAGTTTAAGTTATGGCCGGAGAAGTAAATTGTGTTTCTGGATTCCGGACTGCACGAAATGACCCCCTTGTGAACCTTGTTTAAACCCCTAAAAATTTATGTGGGATCATGGAAAAATTAGAGAAGCTAGTAAATGCAGTGGGGAAGGCTACCCAAAAAGAATTGGATTAAAATATGAATTTTTCAATTTTATAAAAATGCTAGAGTAAAATTCGCGCAAGGGAAAAAGTCGTTAAGTGGAGTATAATTCTAGGGGTAATGGACGTGACTCGGATATGGTAACTAAATTAAGTCGAATAAGTGACGAGCGTAATCGAGTGATGACATGAACCTATAGTGGGGCTAGAGTGTCATAAGACGAAGTCCTTAAGTTAATTTTGTACCCCTAAAACCCCGTAATTAAAGAGGTATTGTTAAGGTACTAACGAACGGTTATTGCTTATGTATAGATCGTTCCACTCCGCACGCTCGACCACCCCAACCAAACCAAGGCAAGTTTACTTTTCAAAACTTACATATACAAGGACTTTCACTGTTGTGTTTGTAGTTTTCAAACGTATCAAATGTTATGTTTATCGAAGTATCGATGGAATTGAGATGTATAAGTACATATATGTTTGCACCCCTTGAACTTAGAATGAAATGTTTTCTTCGGACAACGACTCTAGCAATAGAGGTCGTAGCGGTCCGTATATACTATTGACCGAGGAGCGGTATATTATTATATCGTAATTAAATTGCGAAAACCCGAAAGGTCATTCGGGGAGTATCGTATACTCAAGTAATTATTTTTATATCTTCGTAAATACTCAAAATACCTATCTTGGATTAAAAGCTTATTTAATTAAATAATTATTTTATTAATTATTAATATTAAATCTTAAAATATCAATTATTAATTATTGTTCATTATTTTAAAGTCAAAGCTAATCCAAGATACCTTTAATACTTTCAAACTCGAACTCTTTCGAACTCAAAACATTTTCGAAAACCCCCGGTCAGGTTCCGCTTCTTGTACGATTTCAAGAATCATCGGTCGACTGATGTCGGACCTCAATTACTCAGTTTTCAATCAAAATCAAGTTTTCAAAAGAAAAGGAAAAAGGGACTCTGGCAGGTGTGGGAACCGTTGACGAACGATTCCCGGGATGTGTAAGCGGCCGTGAGCCAGGCGGTCCATCAATTATTATTCCGGCCCAGGTGTTGCCGAAGGATGATTACGGATGTAGTTTTCATCGAGGGTGATTACGGATGTAGTTTTCACTCGGGGATAGTTACGGATGTAGTTTCTATCCTTCTACCGGTAGAGAAGACCCGCGAATTATTGGACTTGGATGTGGCGACTGATCATCGTCAATCCTTGTCAGGTTTTCATGTTTTCTTCAAGTCCCATCCTCCACTTTGGAAAAATACTCAAACACTGCTTCTTGGGCCTAAGTGCCAAGTTGCCGATAGTGTGGTTTTTGGTAAGAAAAATATTGGCATCGTGCAGTATCTAGAACTGCAAGACTTTCTATAAAGATTGGCACGTGTTAGTGCACTCTTGCTATTATTTCAAAGAATGAAATGTTTTTGAATGAGAAACCTTCTAAGCTAATGGAAGGAAAGAGATTTTGCAATAATGTATTCCCGGTACAGTATGTTAACCGTAGAGTGTTTTGCCGAAAATGATATACTCATATGTATATATTTTCAAACTTGAGATATATTGAAATGGGAACCTTATAAGGGGTTCATATGTTATCCTAAAGCTCCTTAGTGAGTATAGATGTTTTATTCAAACTCGGGCACATACATTGTCCAATTATGTTTTGAAATCTGAGATATATACCCATATAGTTGGGAATGTTTTCGAAATAAACCACATTATTATTTTACAAAATAGTGAACTTGCTGAGCATTATGTAGCTCATTCTTGCTTTATAAAAACTTTTCAGAAAGGGAAGAATTTGGTCGATTAACTCCGCACCAGCAGAAGAGGAGTAGAAGAATTACCCGGAGATGATTTAGTCCCTGATAAATACTACAGAGTAGTCTGATAGGTTTTCAACTGTAATAGTAAGACTTGTCTTCAAGTGTAGTTGTATAAGTGGAATTGCGTAAGACTCTGGATTGTACAGATGAATTGTAATATTTAGTGTTACTTTTGATTATCGTTTCTGAGGCTCTAACTTGATTGTGTGTAAGATTGAGGTATGGATGGATGTATTGTTGAGTTGTAAAGTTAATACAGGTATGATATGGTTGGATGATGATGTGATGACCTGAATCTTTGACCTCAAATTTGGGGGCGTCATAATTAAACTTGGGTTAAGATATCAAAATAGGAAAATGGTTTATTATCATAGATTTATGCAAATGTTTATTAACCATTTTATTCTTGATGTTGAAGCTAGATTTGGTAGAGAACATTGTGTTTCTTCTTATGTACATCAAAAGAGAATTTTCTCTGACATTACAAAGAAGGACAATGAAAAAAATCTAGATGAAATACCTGCAATACACTATCCACATCATGTTCAGGTAATTCTTAAAACTCATCTTCTTTCTTTTGTGGTGAAATGGCTCAGGAATCTCATTTGGAGGAGAACCCACCTGTGTTTACCCAAGTAGCCCAAAACATTATAGTCTCTGAAACAAATCAAGAATAACATTTTAATCCACAGCCTATTGTTTCAAAGAAACCAACCTCTGGTGTTTCTCAAAAGACATCAGTTGTAAGGAAGAGAAGATTTGTTGTGTCAAGTAGTAGTAGTTCTAGTGAAGATGATGATAATATATCTCTTGCTGAGAGAGAAGAATTGAAGGCTGTAATTCGACTTTCTAAGCTAGGACAACGAGATGAAGCACCTAGTCACAGCCAGGCTGCAGTCTCTCAAAAGACTGTAGTACTTAAAAAGGGAAAACAGTTACTAGATACTGTCTCTCAAAAGACTGTGTCTATTGAAAAAGGATCTCATCCCAGGATCACTTCTGTGTCTACACCTCTTGAGTCTTCTCAGGATAAATCTTTTGCTCACTATACTAGGAGAACAAGGAGAAAGATTCAATTGTCACCTACATACATGGAGTCTAGTCCAACTAATATCATGCAGGTTTCTACAAATGAAGCAACAATCAAGTCAGTAAATGACTATAGAGATCTGGATATTGATTCTTCATGGAAAACTACATTATCATACAGACTGGCTATGGGACTAATTTCCCTCAAAGTGAAGTTGTCAAGGCCTGTTCTAGATTTTCTGGTTGAAAGAGTACCAAAACTTTTATTTCCAGATGAATATGGACTTCTACATCAAAGACTTGACTTAATGAAGATGTATTTCTATGTATCTATCAGAAGACAATTAGTCAAGCAATTTGGACTCTCGAAGCATGTTGCACTTAAATCACTTCATGCATATTTATTTGACAAGGATGTCATTATTGAAGATGCTTCAGCTCACGGTGAACAACTGGAGGAAGTAGATAGTGGAATGCAGTCAACAGAAGATACTATTGCACCAGTGGTGGATAGTAGGAAAGATTAGATCACAGTCACTGCAACACAAGAACCATCTAGTCAGAGGTTGGATGACTCAGGAGCTGTGATAGCTGATGTTGAAAGGTCTTCTGTGATGACTGAAATTGCAAGTGAGAAACCCTATGATATGGGAGAAATAACTTTGACTGGTTTTCTTGAAGATCAAACAAATATTATTCAGTCAGAGTCTATCCACCTTGAGGGTGAGTCTCAGCAAACAACACTTAAAGATGGTGACATGCTAACTAGGGTGTCTAATGAAGTATTACTGAAGACATCAGAGTCTAGTAGAAAACCTAAAAGTGGTATACTGGAGCCTGTATTCTCTGAAAGGAAAGAAGATGATTGTAAGGATTCAGAGATTATAGCAGCTCACTCCTTGGAGAAAACCTCAAGCCCCTTGCAATATGAGGAACCCTCTCTCCATGTGAGTTCAGGTATAAAAACTTTTTCTAAACTCTATTTTTTTGTAGGTCATGAGAACACTTATCCAAATTTGAGTGATACACTTGAAAAGATGGATATTGATCCACAATCAGAGCGGCTGGCTCCTGACCAGGCAAAAGGAAAGGTAGAAAGAGTGTTGACTTTAGATAGTCAAAGTGAGAATGAGGGTATGGATGATTAACTCCATAGTGAGGGAGAGAAAATTAGGAAACCACCATCATTTGATTTCTGGGATCAGATTTTTCCTGAATCTTGGTCTAACAATCTTGGTATGGATGCTGGTACTTATTCTTTTATCAAAATGTATGAGAAGAATGACTTAGCAAAGCACAACTCAAATCCAGAAGTTAAAGCTCAGAAGCAAAAAGAAAGGCTTGCAGGAATTATAAACAGAAGATGTGAAAGGCTAAGACAAACTTCTACAACATCAGTACCAGAAGATATTTCTAATGATCCTAGTATTCATTTGTTTGTACTACCAATATCAGCAAGAATTGAGACATCAACAATATCTGATCAATCTAAGGAGGAGTCAGGTTTTGTAGATGTTAGTACACAGAATACTGGTGAAGGACAAGATGATCATATTGCAGCTTCAAATCAGAAAGATGAAGATGTTTGTAACTCTAATCGAGTTTTATTACTTGAATATCATTCTACACAGGAAACTTCTTCTACAAGACTTGAATCTGAAGACATTCCAAACACTTCTAACATTGAAGTCAATTCTGAAGTTATACAAGACATTCATAAATCTCAAGTTGAAATTCAATCAAGACTTCAAATACTTGAAGATAACCAAGTCACTATTATGGAAAATCAAGCAGTTCTGATGAATCTCATTTGTTCTGTTACTGAATCTCTTGGAATTAATGTTGCTGATGTCAAAAAGGAGGAGATAAAAACAGTTAAAAGGCAACAGACTGGGGGAGGAGATAAACAGACTGGGAGAAATAAAAGAAGAACTAAGGATGACAGAGGTGAATCTTATCAGGGAAGTGGTAAAGGAAAAGAAGCATCAAATAGTTGAATTCTTTCTTTTAAGTACTGGATACTTTGTCTACATCTGAAGAAGGAGGTACTTAACTTCATGATTTTTGAATTCATAAATTCTATTCTGATTGTATTGTTATATGTTTTGACATCAACAACTCAGATTTATGCTTCAGGTTTTAAAGCATAAATAGGGGGAGATTGTTAGGAATAATTCATGAGTTGTGATGTTAAGTGTTAGGCCGAATACACAATATATAATCAAGTACTGTATGAGTAAATAACAAGAACACACGTTTTAGTACTTAAAACTGTTTGGAATTAATAATTCCTCTCTCAGTGATGTAAAATATCACAGAGAGCTGCTTAGGTTACAATGAATAATATTCGTTCACGATGGATACCCTTCTAGGGTTAACCTAACTGTATTTATAAGATATACAGCTACGTACAATCGTTAATTGATTCTCCTAAAATTAAGCTATACAATTGATATCAATTACGATTGCTACACATCTCCTAAGTCAACTCAATCTCTTTGACAGTTATCCAATCTTCAAAGATATTGCTTCCATATTTATCTTAAATTAATCTTCAATCTCTGTTGACTTGTAGACGCTTCCAGTAGACAGACTTTAGCAAACTCTATTGCTCTTCTAGCCAGCAGTGTTTGCGCTTTCTTCTGTCATCCAGCAGTGTTTGCACTTCCTTCTGTCAGCGTTTGTGCTTCCAGCTGTCAGCGTATACTCAAACTCTGCTACGACTGCTTTCATTAACAAGTTAAACTCTTTTTACCTGTAACACTTAAACACTGACATTAAATCACATCAATTATATCTAACAATCTCCCCCAACTTGTTCATTAGAAAAATGTACAAGTTCACAGTAATTGATGATGTCAAAACAATCAAATAAAAACACAGTGTTTAACATATAACCAGAGTTTAATCTTGACTTAACAAAATCTACAGAAAATTCAAATTACTTACAAATTCTGTCTACCTAACCTCCTCAAGATCTGGAGTTATTCTGAGATAATCTATCAACAGTCTTCTCTTAGCATTTTCAAGCTCTCTTTCCATGATTTCCTTGATCTCTTTTAACTCTGGATCACTCTCATCAGTTTGATAGATAGCAGCTCTTAGATCGTAGATTTTATTTCTCCTCATCTCATTACCCAGTCTTATGAACTTGACTTCCTCTGATTGAGAATTAAAATTAAGAACTGTAATACCCAGATCAGTCTTTAATTTAGCAGTTCCTTTCTTCATCTCAACAAGATTTCCATTCCAATCTCTGTATTTAGGAACATACTCTTCAGTAGTCTTCGATCCAGTAAAGGCTTTAGCTCTCAGCATATATTCTCTTATAGAATTAGCAATAAGCTCTGTTCGTCGATTTCTAACTCTGAATATATGCAGAACATACTGAAGTTCTTCAAACAACTTGAGCTTGATTGCTTCTTCATTCACTCTATACACTGTTCCATCTGCCATGAAGTACAACAGAAAGTGAATATCTAAGCTCTTTTGGTGAACTAGTTGAACTGACTCCAATTTGTCCATATTTTCTTGAATAATACCAGAACCAAGAGAGACAAGTGCAGAAGGATCTCTTGGACTGTTACTAACTCTCAAATCTCTTCTTGAACCTAAGCCAGAAGTATTCCTGCCTGGTGGCTTTCCTGAACAAGCAACGTTATGTTGATAACCACCAATTCCTTCTGTTTGTGCTTGAACTGGAATCTTTGGTCTAGAAAATCCAGGTAAAGGTTTGCTTTGAATATGTATAACTTGTGTGGCAACAGAGGTTGTAACTGTCTTTTTACCTTTGCTTTCTTCACCCATCACCCCTTTCAGTTTTAACTTAGCATCAAGCGAAGATTTTCTTACCAACTTTCCTTCTTCTTCTTCTTCCTCTTCTTCTTCTTGAATACCAGATAAATTCTCTTTAATTTCAATTCCTTTCCTTGCAGGCCTTGAAGCTTTGACAATTTTCTTTCCTTTCTTGGACTTCAATGCCTTCAAATGTTCTTTTTGCAACAGTTTTTCTTCAGCATGTATATCTTCAAGTGTAGCCTCAGCATTTTCCTCACGAAAAATCTTAGCAGCTAACTCTTCATCTGCTTGTGGATTGTCAGTGAATGACAAATCCTTTTGCCTTGAAGTAGAAGTACTCTGAAGATTTGTATCTGCCACCAAATTCGACTTTGACCTTGTAGACCTTCCATGTCTATGTCTTGGATTTGCACTCCTTAACCCCTTATCAGAATTTGCACCTTCTTCATCCAGATGATCCTTCTATGATAGAGTTTGAGTTTGCTTGCACTTAGTTTTAGCAATTCTCTCCCCATTTTTGACATCATCACCATCTGGAATCAAAATAGAGGTGATTAACTCAAGAGAGTTTGCAATAGAATCAACCTTTTCAGTCAGCAAAAGCTGATTCTGTTCAACTTTGCTCAATCTGTCATTAAGAGTATCATGAGCTTTGGAAAATTGTTGAAATAGCTTAGAATTAGCTCTTTGAGATTTCTCCTCATGAGTAGCAACCTCTGTTCTAAGATCAACAATTGCCTTATGATTGTCATCAAACCTGTGATTTAAAGACTTGATCTGAATCACTGTTCCCTGTAGACAAGTGAAAATATCAGGATTTTAAATCTTTGAAGAATTTGCCTTGAGAAAGGTAGCTGCTCTGCCAGGAGGAAAAATACAATCTGATTTGTACCAATCTGCAGTTTGCTTGGTCAAATAATTATCATCAATTTCATGAACAGAAGGTCCAGCAAAGTCTGGTTTCTCTCCTGTTTTCTGTCCATCAGTTTGAAATTGTTCATTTTTAGCTCCTGTACTCCTGTCTTCAAAAGAATCACTAACTGACACATCAGTATGTGTAATTGAAGCAATGTCTTCATGTTGAGCATCAACTGTTTCTTGAGCAACTTGTTTTCCTTTATCACCTTGTGCATGCTCTGAAGAAACAACCTTTGCTGGTTGATCAATCTCCTCACCATGATCAGAAACATGATGTGCATCAGAGTATAACTCTGTGTGAGATGCAACCTCAGTGTCTTCTAATACAACAGTAGGCCCGTCTGCAATACCAGTATCAACAGAGTTGGTGACTACCATGGGTGTTGGAGTATATGCTTCAAAGTCAAAAGAAAATAGAATAGGAGTTTCATCAAACTCTTCCATTGCAGGTAAAGCATCTCTGTCATCTTTATCAGTCTGAACCTCAGCAATTTCTGGTTCATCAAGTTTGAAACCTGTTTCTTCTACAGGAGGTTCCATGATAACCTCTGTCTCAACAGTAGGAATATCTTTAGAAATATTCTCTGGAGCTTCAACAACTTGCTCATCATCAGAGTCTGTAAGAATCAACCTCCTCCTTTTTGCTTGAGGCACTTCAATTACCTCTTCTTCTTCACTAGAGCTGTCCTCAACTGGTGGTAATGAAGGCCTATTTGCCCTTTTAATTACTCTTCTGGTATAAACAACTCCAGGAGATGTCTGTTTAGCCTTGGAATGCTTTGTGTTAAGAGCAGTATGCTTTTGCCTTTTTGGTTTAGATTTTGGTTGAGGTTGAGCAGGCTCAGAGTTTGTTGGTTCAATGATTGGTTCAGGTTGTGGTTGTTGTGATGTGGTAGGTACAGTGTATGTGTGTCAAAGTCCATGGTCTCTCGAACAGTTTGTGGAGTAATCACAAACTCTTGTTCATCATGAGTGAAGATTATAGTTGGAGTCCCATTCTCTCCTCCATCTATATACCTTGAGTTTTGCCAGAAAGTGGCAATCTGAGATGCAGATAGAACAGCAGGTTCAATCAATGCTTGCACAATCTCAGAGTCACGGAGAAAATTCTGTATAAGATGAAACGCTTCGGGAGCACGGTCATTCTCAAGTAGAGCTGCAAAATTGTTAGGAACAAAACGAAGACCAAAAGTAGTAAAGGGTTTAGTCGCCATTAGATCAAGAAATGAGCAAGAAATGACAGTGAAAATGATATGTAGGAAAGGTGTTTGTGAAAATGTCGAAACGAAAAACACAAAGGAGTTCTGTGGTTGAGTAAAGTGAATATGAGTGGATGTGAAGTGATAGTAACAAAAAGTGATTTAAGTAGTAATTAAAAATTAAAACTCAATCGTTTGTACATTGAAGACACGCAACCGTTCCTAGAGTAGTGTGAAAGTGGGACACAATAATGGGTGAGTGGGACACGTGTCATTCATGCAGCGAATCAATTAATCATGCGCAGTAAAAAGCAATTATTACCGCTGTCTTTCCTATTATCAAGACACTTTACCACAGTTACACTCTTTAACAGTTGTCAAACACTCTATTTACTCCAAAATTTTCAAATTATCTTAATGAAAATTTACCTTAGAGTACGGAACACAATCCAACAGTATTTGTCAATTTTCTAACTTTATCACTAAAACCCTTTCAAAAATTGCATAGTTGTGAATATATGTGTGTGTGTAGCAGAGGTTACCAAATCAATTTTTATAGCATCTAATATTTCATAAAATCCATAAAATGAATCAATAAACACCGAATGCACAAACTCTCATATTAAACACTGATTATGTGATGAATGCTAAACTCCGTAGTTCGTTAAATACAGAAATCTGAATAACCCTATTCCCATTGATATTCATGATTATCCAAGTAAGCACACAGTCATTATAGACAAAAAGATCAAGAGATAGGTATCAAAGCATCATTCAGTGAGTAACATGTCAGGGATTTGATAAACTCACAAACTCTCAAAGCACACAAGTGTTTAGGTGAAGTGTTTTCACTCAAATTCAATCAGTAAAAAGCAGATACTTCCATAGGCTTGAATTTTCACCAAATCTACACTACTTTGAGTACATATATGCACAAATCAAAAGGACTTTATTCAAGGGTGTTATTTGTGTAAAATCAAACAGATGAGAAAAGATGTATTAATTGAATAAATGACGAACTGAACAATTTAATAGACCAAAGTGTTCAGTCACACTGTTAGTACATATTTGTACAAGATGATCAGCATATATACATTTTTTTTGTATATATACTGAGAAAACTTTCCTTTTCTTGAGAAACTCTCACCTGCTTGTATTTGATTTTCCAAAAGAATATAACTGCTCTTAATACGACAGAGTTTAAAAAATGAGCAGTTAATGAGGCTCAAAGGGGTTTACTAAGGGTGGAATTTATGAACAGTGTTTGGAGAAAGATGGTAAATCCTAGTGCCTTTATCATTTTCATGCACACACATATCATGTAGTCTCAAAATGGTTTAATACAAGTTCTAGAGCAACATACTCACTGATGAACATCTCACATCAATAAAATCTGATTGATATAAAATGTATCAATCACTTATTTGGCTCAAATTCTCACAGGGTGCAGACATGAATTGTTTCTCACCAAACTAAACAATGACACATCTCAAGTTTTAAAATTTTCACAAGTACAAACTAGGAATCATCAAGAACTAAATATATGTCTTGGGAACGGAGTGTCACTAATCAGAGTTTAGAGTTCATCAATATCAGAAGTTATTCATGAGAGGCAATGCACACGGTATTCATAGACTCAGAGTTTAGGATCAAATAAACTAAGAGATGCTCTAAATATGAAACAGTATCATGCTGTGTTAACTTACTGTACAGTTTCTGATTAGATCACAGTGACTCAGAAAGAGTCTTGATTTAATCACTGAGAATCATGCTTCATACATATTTCTTCATTGGTGTTTTCATCCAGACAAAGATCAATTCAAAATTCACAGAGTTTATCAAACATATTAACAGTGTATGACAGACAAACATGCTAACAGAGTTGAACAGTGTGAAAACAAAAACATGTGAACAGAGTCTGCATAACAGAGTTTAATCAACAAAGTTCACATAGCACTTAACAATTCACAGAAAAATGAGCAACACATTGTATAAGAAAATTTTGAGTCTAACCAACATTTTTAGTCAAAATCAGAGACCATTCCTAGTTCATTGACCAGCCTTGTAAATGTTGCTTCACTCAAAGGCTTGGTGAAGACATCTGCAAGTTGTTGATCTGTAGACAAAAAGTGGAGCTCAATGTTGCCTTCCTCTACATGCTCTCTGATAAAGTGATACCTTATGCTGATGTGCTTGGTCATTGAGTGTTGTACTGGATTACCTGTCATTGCAATAGCACTTTGGTTATCACAGAAAATAGGTATTTTGCTATACCTCAAACCATAATCCAGCAATTGATTCTTCATCCATAGAATCTGTGCACAGCAGCTACCAACAGCAATATACTCTGCTTCAGCTGTAGATGTGGATATTGATTTCTGTTTCTTGCTGTACCAAGAAACAAGTCTGTCACCAAGAAATTGACAACTTCCACTGGTGCTTTTTTCTGTCAATCTTACAGCCTGCAAAGTCTGCATCAGAATAGCCAAGTAGTTTGAAATCTGATTCTCTTGGGTACCACAGCCCTAAAGTTATAGTGCCCTTGAGATACTTAAAAATCCTCTTCACAGCTGTTAAATGTGGTTCTCTTGGATATGCCTGAAACCTTGCACACAGACATGTTGCATACATGATATCAGGTCTACTTGCTGTTAGATAGAGAAGAGAGCCAATCATTCCTCTGTAACTTGTCATATCTACTGATGACCCTGTATCTTTGTCCAATTTAGTTGCAGTTGCCATGGGAGTTGTTGCAGATGAACAGTCAAGCATGCCAAATTTCTTGAGAAGATTTCTGGTATATTTTGCTTGATTGATAAAGATTCCATCATCTGTTTGCTTCATCTGTAAGCCTAGAAAATAACTTAGCTCTCCCATCATACTCATTTGATACCTGGACTGCATGAGCTTGGCAAACTTCTTACAGAGTTTATCATTAGTAGATCCAAAAATAATGTCATCAACATATATCTGAACTAAAAGCAAGTCACTTCCAGATTTGAAATAAAACAGAGTTTTATCAATTGTACCTCTGTTGAATCCACTTTCTAAAAGAAATTGAGCCAGAGTTTCATACCATGCTCTTGGTGCTTGCTTAAGTCCATATAGTGCCTTGTCTAGCCTGTAGACATGGTCTGGATATTTTGGATCTACCAAACCAGGTGGTTGTTCAACAAACACTTCTTCTTTAAGTTTTCCATTCAGAAAAGCACTTTTCACATCCATTTGAAACACCTTGAATTTCTTGTGAGAAGCATAAGCAAGAAACATCCTTATTGCCTCCAACCTGGCAACTGGAGCAAAAGTCTCATCATAGTCTATCCCCTCTTGCTGTGAATAGCCTTTTGCCACAAGTCTGGCTTTGTTTCTTGTAACAACCCCTTCACTATCAGTTTTGTTTCTGAAAACCCACTTAGTACCAACAATAGACCTGTTCTTTGGTCTTGGTACTAGTGTCCACACTTCATTTCTCTCAAATTCATTTAACTCTTCTTGCATTGCTGTTATCCAATCAGCATCTTTAATAGTTTCTTCAACTTTCTTTGGCTCAGTTTGTGATAGGAATGCATGAAACAGACATTCATTAGTTGTTCCACTTCTTGTCCTTACTCTTGCATCTGGATCACCAATGATCAAATCAGGTGTGTGAGATTTGGTCCATTTCCTAGCCGAAGGCAATTGACTTCTTTCAAAGTTTGATCCTCCCCCTCGATCCATGTTCTCCTGATTTCTTGATATCTTTCTTCATTCTCTGAGGCTCCCCCTGAATGTGACTGTTCAGTGTGTGAACTATCAGATTTTGGACTTCCAGAGTTTGAGTCACCAGAGTTTGATTCAGAATTTTCAGCTGAGTCATTATTAGAATTTGAGTTATCACTTTGATGAGTTTCTTCATGCTCCCCCTCAACTGGTTCTTCACTTGATTCTGGCTGAAAGGTCTCTTCAGTATTTACCAGTAGAGGTTCAAAGTTTGTCAGATCAGACTCATCAGAGTTTAATTCATCAGAGATTAAATCTTCATTTTCAAAGTGCAGTTGATCATGTTCATTTACATCTTCAAGTCCAGTTATTTTCTTGTCATCAAAAGACACATGAATAGATTCCATGATCACTCTGGTTCTCAGATTATAAACTTTGAATGCCTTAGTTGACAGTGGATATCCAACAAAAATTCCTTCATCTGCCTTCAGATCAAATTTGGTCAACTGTTCATGATGAGTTTTCAGCACAAAGCATTTGCACCCAAAAATATGAAAATATTTCAGGTTTGGCTTCTTTTCTCTCACCATTTCATATGGTGTTTTTCTATGCATATTTATTAGAGTTGCATTCTGAGTAAAACAAGCAGTTTGAACAGCTTCTGCCCAGAAATAGGTTGGTAATTTTGCTTCATCAAGCATAGTTCTGGCAGCTTCTATCAAAGTTCTGTTCTTCCTTTCAACTACACCATTCTGTTGTGGAGTGCCAGGTGCAGAAAACTCTTGTTTAATTCCTTTGTTCTTGCAAAATTCTTCCATTGTTGAATTTCTGAATTCAGTTCCATTGTCACTTCTGATAATCTTCACTTGATTCTTTGACCCTTTGTCCAACTGCATTACATGTTCTGCCAGAGTTAATGAAGTTTCATCTTTCTTTGCTAGAAAATACACCCAAGTGTATCTGGTGTATTCATCAACAATGACTAGAGCATATTTCTTCTTTCCAAGAGACATAACATTCACTGGACCAAAAAGATCAACATGTAGAAGATGATAAGGATCAACAATTGAAGACTCAGACTTGCTTTTGAAAGAGGCTTTTCTCTGTTTGGCCTTTTGCATTCAACAAAGATTTTGGTAGTCCTCTCACAAGATCATTCTTTATTAGCTCATTAATGTTGTTCAGATTTAAATGAGAGAGTTTCTTATGCCACTTCCAACTCTCTTCACTGGACATCCTTGTAGACAGACACACTGCTTTGCCATCAGAGTTTGTTGACAATTTTATTTCATAGATGTTATTGTGTCTGTTTCCAACTAGAGAAACTTTCCCTGTAGATTTACTGATAACTTGACAGTATTCAGGCTGAAAATCTACATGATATCCTCTGTCACAGATTTGACTCACAGAAAGCAGATCATGCTTGAGTCCTGGAACCAGAGCTACATTTGTGATGATGACACTTCTAAGATTAATATTGCCATATCCCAGAGTATGTCCTATGTTGCCATCTCCATAGGAAACTTTTGGGCCAGCCTTCTCCACATACTCTGATAGCAGGGCTTTATTTCCAGTCATGTGTCCTGAACATCCACTGTCCACGACTAGGGTACTTACCCTGGTGCCCTGCAATCACAAACAATCACTGATTGTTAGTTTTAAGGATCCAGACTTGCTTGGATCCTTTTGCTTTATTGAATCTGTTAGTTTTTGCAGCGGATTTTTCATTATTAGAGTTTAAACTAACATTTTCAGTCTTAGCACTTGCAGAATTAACTTTAACCCATTTCAAATTAGGTTTCAGTTCATAATAATTATGATAAATAGCATGATAATTCTTGCAAGTATAAATTGAGTGCCAAGTACTTCCACAATGTTTGCACAGAGTTTGTGGTCTCGGTTTGACATTATCCTTTTTCACTCCAGATTTGGAGGGTAAAGAATTAATGTCTTTGTTCTTCCTGCAAAAACTAGCAAGATGATTAGTGCTACCACAGTTATGACAAGTTTTTCTAGGTGCAAGTGTAGCAAGCATTGGCCTATTTCCTGATGTAATGCCTACCTTTCCATTTCTGTTTTTCTTAGGCATTTTCTGTTTATTGACAGATTTTATTTCTTTAAGCTTTTGCTTAAGTTGTTTATCTGTCATTGAACCAATGTTAACCTGTTTGGCACAAGTTTTTACTGGCTCATTTTCAACAGCTCCATGTTCAGTTTTAACAGTACCATGAACAAATGTTCCAAATTTCTTAGAAGAAAGAGGTGGTCTAATCTTGACTGTATTCTGAAACCTAAGTACATCATTCTCAGAATAACCTAGACCTACTGTGTCTGATTGAAAAACCTCTTGAGTGTCTTTTCCAGAGTGTGTCCAAGTTTTAATAATGTGCTTTGCATCCTCCAATTCAGATTCTAGTTGCTTATACTTACCTAGCAACTCCTGTTCTATAAAAACAGCATCATCTCTTTCTTTCTGAATTTTATTCATGTTTTCAAGTTGTTCTTCAACAAGTTTATTTCTTTCTTTGAGTTGAGAACACTCATTCTTGATTCTCTCATTTTCTAAAGTCTGATCCCTATAACTGATATGTAATGCTTTAAGATAAATTCTCAATTCAGTTATATTATCAGTATTATAAGCATAGGTAGTTGGAGGTACCTTAAGTTCAGAATCTTCATTCTGAGTAGAGGCCATGAGTGCATAATTAACCTCCTCATCTGAATCTGAGGCGTCTGCCCAGTCTCTGCCTTTGGTGTAGAGTGCCTTTTCAGTTTTACATTTCTTGCACTCAGGAGCATAGTGACCCATCTCATTACACTTGTAGCATTGAATCTCAGACTTATCTTTCTTCCCAGATTTGGAGTCCTTTCCCTCAGATTTGCTGAAATTTTTCCTGTCAGACTTTGAGTAATTCTTGGAGAATCTCTTTCCCTTCTTGAAGTTCTTGAATCCCATCTTCTTGAAGGTCTTTACCATCAATGCAGCCATTTGCATCATCTCTTCATCATCTTCAGAATCAGATGATTCATCTGTGTTTGAGTCAACATCAGTGTTTGATGACTCACTTTTTGAATGAATGACCAAGGCTTTTCCTTTTGCCTTCTTCCTTGATGCCTCTCTCTTTGAAGACTTTTCTTCAACTTTCAGAGCAACAGACTTTGACTTCCTGCTTGATCTCCTATTTCTCTGCTCCATTTCCAATTCATGAGTCTTGAGCAGTCCATAGATTTCATCAATCTCAGTATCAGCAAGATCATAGTTGTCTCTTATAGTGGTTTCTTTCACATCCCACTTTTCAGGAAGAGAGAGAAGAAACTTGAGATTCGAGTCTTCTAGATCATATTCTTTGTTAACCAATGATAGATCATTGAGCAGTTTAAAAAATCTGTCAAATGTTTCTGTCATGGTTTCTTCAGACTTTGCCTCAAAATACTCATACTCCTGTGTGAGTATGTTCCTTCTATTCTTCTTGATTGCAGCAGTTCCTTGACATCTAACCTCAAGTGTATCCCAAATTTCCTTTGCAGTTGTGCAGTTAATCACTTTGTTAGACATAACATTGTCTAAATCACTGTGAAGTAAATGCCTTACTTTTGCATCCTTAGCAATGGATGAAAGATCCTCAGTAGTTAGATCTTTCTTTTCCTTAGGAATCACCTTTGATTCCTCACCAGCAACAGCAGCAGTTAACTTTGTAGGTTTATGAGGACCTTCATAAATTCTATCAAGATATTCTGGATCTCTGGCTTCCAGAAACATGGTCATCTTTACCTTCCAGATTGCATACTCTGATGGCTTGAGTATAGGAACCCTAATCGTTTCATACCTACTAACAGTAGTAGGGGCTTTCTCAGAACCTGATGGAGGAGGAATCTCTGCCATTGATTACTATTGTGTTTTGGATCTTAAACTGTAATAAAGTAACAGATTGGCTCTGATACCACTTGTTAGGCCGAATACACAATATATAATCAAGTACTGTATGAGTAAATAACAAGAACACACGTTTTAGTACTTAAAACTGTTTGGAATTAATAATTCCTCTCTCAGTGATGTAAAATATCACAGAGAGCTGCTTAGGTTACAATGAATAATATTCGTTCACGATGGATACCCTTCTAGGGTTAACCTAACTGTATTTATAAGATATACAGCTACGTACAATCGTTAATTGATTCTCCTAAAATTAAGCTATACAATTGATATCAATTATGATTGCTACACATCTCCTAAGTCAACTCAATCTCTTTGATAGCTATCCAATCTTCAAAGATATTGCTTCCATATTTATCTTAAATTAATCTTCAATCTCTGTTGACTTGTAGACGCTTCCAGTAGACAGACTTTAGCAAACTCTGTTGCTCTTCTAGCCAGCAGTGTTTGCGCTTTCTTCTGTCATCCAGCAGTGTTTGCACTTCCTTCTGTCAGCATTTGTGCTTCCAGCTGTCAGCGTATACTCAAACTCTGCTACGACTGCTTTCATTAACAAGTTAAACTCTTTTTACCTGTAACACTTAAACACTGACATTAAATCACATCAATTATATCTAACATTAAGAATAGAATTTTACTTATACTTCTTGTATATCCTGATTTATGAAGGATTTAGCACTTTGTATAGGAAATATGTGTTAGACAGTTATCTGTAAAGTTTAGTCAGGAATGAACAGTGCAACGAGTACTACATGTCAGGAACTGAGATTGAATGGTCAGATCCTGATGTAAGATGGAATCCTGATATCAGTCGTGTTACTGATGATGTCATTATGGATGCTACAGAAACTGGCAAGTGCTATAAAACAGGATCTTTGTTTGAGGAACAAGCAAGAAGATTTTATGAAGGAAAGAATTTTCTATTGATGGAAACTATCAACTGGACGGCAGAACATTGTCATGTATAGTTTATCTTTCTGAGATTAGTTGATAGGTAGCATTATAAATACTCTCTCTATATCATTGTAAAAGGTGTTCGTGAGGTTTGTAATCGTAAGTATACGAGAGTGCAAACAGAGAGAAATTTATATTGTCAGCAGCTGCTAAAGGTATTTGTACACCTTTGGTAGAGTTTGTATTTGATCTTATTAATACAAACAGAGTTTGATTCATTTTTTTATTCTTGTTCATATAACCAAGCAAAAATCAGACACGATTATATAACTTGTATTCAACCCCCCCTTCTACAAGTTATTCGAGTTAACAATTTATTAAAGAACTATTATTATTACTAATAATTTTATTAACTAATATGGCAAAAAATAATAATATAATTAAATAATATTACAAAGTTAAATTATATCCATAATAAATTATTATGCTCTATTCTATTTAATCATATAATTTTAAAAATATTTAAAAGTCACCCGTGCTTTGCACGGGTTATAAGCTAGTAATAATAATAATAAAAAAAGAGATAGTGTTGTTTCCCAATAATATGTTAGGAATTATGGTGTCCTTGATGATATACATTCATAAAACACCTTGAAAAACATATGTGTGCAAGATTAAGTTTTGTAACTTATCAACGGATATCCAAGCCATGCACATCCGTTGATGAGGCAGCTTATCAATTGATAAGTTTGTAGCATACCTTGTCTTTAAGTTTGAGATTGTTTGTTAATACCATAGTTACTAGAATTCATAAGTCATGTTGACTATCAATAGATATGCAGAATAGGATAGCTAATTTTATATAGCCTGTGCTATGTAATTCTGTATAAGTGAAGTGGTGATCAACGGATGAAGTTTCTACGTCAACGGATATGGTATTCTCAACAAGCATCTATCAACCTGTCGATCCATGTCTACATCAATGGATAAAATGCTTCAACCAATAATGTCTTGGGGTTAGAGGTTGATGGCGACTTGACATGCCTGACAGATCACATGGGTTGATATACTTAAAAGAGGTTTGGAAACCAGTATTGGAAACGAAGAAGAAAAAGACACATTCCTTATTCTCACAAACAATCTAGCTGGTAAATCTAGTGCATATCCGTCCAAGACAACCAGACAAATTGTATCACATGAAGATAAAGGAGTGGCAGCAACCCTGCAGAATACTTTGACTTGTAAGATTCGTTTATTTTGTAGGGTTTGTAATCTTGGAGTATATATATACTTCAAGTGTAGCATAGCTAAGTAAGAAGAGAAACACTGAGCTAAGAATAAAAAAACATTAGGTTCTCTTGTAATATTTTAGCTTTGTATTCGTAGTTGTGTACTCGTTTACACAGAGAAGTTTTCTTCAATAAAACCCTCAGGTGGAGTCGAGAAAAAACCCACCTGAAATTTTTAAGTGTGTTGTGTGCTTGTTCGTTTCTTCTTTACGTTTTAGTTTTGAATTTATCCATCTATCTCCATTGAAGTTTAACTGTTGTCTTGTTTTAAATCGAAAGAAATTTACAAGATTGTATTCACCCCCGCTTCTACAATCTTAAGTGTGCAACTGGAAAATAATAATTGGTATCAGAGCAAGCTTCTAACATATAAGAAGTTAAAGATCTAGCACCATAGGAAAGAAGGATACAGGGGTAAAGATTCCAATTCTTGACAAAGACAACTACTTTCATTGGAAGATAAAGATGCATCTGCATCTCTCAGCACTAGACGAAGACTATGTGGACTGCATAGAGAAAGGTCCTCATATCCCTATGAAGGCTAACTCTGGTGTTGGTGAAGCTGCTGGTTCTGCAGCTGCTGGAAGGCCTATATATTCCAAAAACTCAGGCTGAGTTCACAGATGAGGACTTGGAAGTGATACATAAGGATAAGAAGGTCATGAACATCTTATTCAATGGTATTGACCAAGATATGTTTGATTGTGTTATAAACTGCACATCTGCCAAGAAAGTGTGGGACACCATTCAAACAATCTGTGAAGGAACTATGTAACCAAGGACTCCAACCTAAAATTTTCACTACTCCTCTGGTGAAAATTTGACAGACATATTTAGTAGATTTCAAAAGCTAATAAATGGCCTGAAGTTGTATGGGAGGAAATATGAAACCAAGGACTCCAACCTAAAATTTCTGAGATCTCTTCCTAAAGAATGGAAGCCAGTGACAGTCTCATTGAGGAACTCTCAAGACTACAAAGAATTTACACTTGAGAGACTGTATGGTATTCTGAAAACCTATGAGTTTGAAATGCAACAAGATGAGGAAGTTGAGAAGATCCAGAAGAAGGCTGGATCTGTTGCCTTGGTGGCCAATATTCCAGTAAGCCAAGTGAGTGAGCACAAAGACCACACCAAGTTCTGAGACTTGTGAAGGTGGAGCTGATACTAGCAGAGGGAAAAGCAAGTTGATTGAAGAACTCGATGCATCAAGTGGAGGAGAATCTGATGACCTGGATGACTATCTAGCATTTCTGTCATGGAGATTCTCAAAGTTTAAATTCAAAAGGAACCCAGCAGGAGGTAGGCAATTCAGAAAGAATCATCAACCATCTAGAAACATGGTTGATAGATCCAAGTTCAAATGTTTCAATTGTGGAATTGCTAGCCATTTTGCCAATGAATGCAGAAAGCCTAAAGCTGAGAATGAGAAGAAACAGTTTGGAACTATTGACTACAAGAAGAAATATTTCGATCTTCTCAATCAAAAGGAAAAGGCATTTGTGTCTAGAGATAGTGATTGGGCTGCTGGTGGAGATTCTCATGTAGAAGAAGAGTTTGTCAACCTTGCCCTCATGGCAAATGAGAAAGAAGAAGAAGCTAGTTCAGCAAGCAACCAGGTATTCTCTTCAAACCTATCTGATCTGTCTAAAGCTGAATGTGCTAGTACAATTGATGAGATGTCTTTTGAATTGTATAACATGCATGTTTCCCTGAAATCGCTTAACAAAGAAAACAAGAGAATTAAAGAACTAAATGAAAAGTTAAGTGATAGGAATGCTTTGATAGAAACTCAGTTAATTGAGTTTGAGATCATGAGAAGAGATTGCCAGGAAGCTAAAGATGGATTGATTGAAGCTCTTAAACGAGAGAATGTTTTGAAAGAACAGTTGAAGAAAAACCAGGACCTATTTGCTACTTGGGGAAAACCTAAGGATGCTAGAGAAGAAATCTGTCGTTCTCAAGGTTTGAATGCCCTTAGCAAGTTAGGAGAAGCAAAGTTAGGAGTTGATGGAGAGACTGCTTCAGACAGTGTGTCAACGGATGATACCTGCAGTTATCCGTTGAACAACGAGCCATCGATTGATATAGATCAATGTCATCCATCGAAAGCCAAAACTGTCAGCAAAGCAACTCTGGTTAAATTGAATGATCAATATGGCCCTATCAGCAAAAACTTTGAGATAGGAGAATGTAGCTAAACAAAATCAGTTGAAAAAGCTAACATAGGCCACTTGTCCCAAAAGTAATTGAAGGACAAGTTAGAGAAAGTTGAGTCAAGAACTAAAGGAAGGAGAAAGAACAGAAATGGCAAAGTAGGGATTAATAAACACAACAATTATACACCTGATAGGTATGCTCCTAGAAAAGAATGTGTTAATTGTGGTAGTGTTAATCACCTATCTGCTAGCTATAGAAAATTGAAAAATGCTCTCATGCCTTTACACTTGCCTAATTCTACTATGAATGTTATGCCTAATACTACTGCTCAATCTGCTCATGCATCTAGTCTATATGCAAACATGCCATTCATGCACAATCCATACTATAATGCTTTCAATATGCCTCAGATACCATAGATAATGAATAACATGCATGCACAAACTTTGACTAGTTCTAATTTCTATAATGCATATGAGCAAGGCTCAAATCCTGGCTTTAAAAGGCCCACTCCCAGAGTCAAGATTGATTTAACTCAGTCTAGACCAAGGGACAGAAAGGATTTGGGAGGCAAGAAAAAGGATAACACTGAAGGACCCAAGGAAACTTGGGTACCAATATCAACTTGATTTGGTTTTGATGTGTGCAGGGAGACAGAAAGAACCTCTGGTATCTGGATAGTGGCTGTTCCAGACATATGACTGGAGATTCTACCCTGCTCACTAAGTTCGAGGAGAGAGCTGGCCCTAGCATTACCTTTGGAGACAACATCAAAGGATATACTAGAGGATATGGCTTGATTTCAAAAGGGCATGTTGTCATTGAGGATGTAGCACTAGTTGAAGGACTCAAGCACAATTTTCTTAGCATCAGTCAACTATGTGATAAAGGTCAAAATGTGTGGTTTACTTCAGAAACTTGTGTTATTTTCAAGAAAAACGACAATAAGGTAGTGATGACAGGCAACCGGAAAGGGAATGTGTATACAGCTGACTTCAATTCAAAAAGTGCAGATACAGCTACATGCCTCTTCAACAAGGCAAGTGTAGATGAAGGTTGGCTATGGCACAAGAAACTGTCACACTTGAATTTCCATGCAATGAATGAGTTGGTGAAAAAGGATCTGGTTAGAGGTATTTCAAAATTGGATTTCTCCAAGGATGGTGATAAGTGGATTTTATATCCACTTGGAATGCCTCCGTTCGGCTTAAATTGATTGTTTTGGACTCAAGTTGTTGTAGTTTTGATGTGTTTTGCTTAGTTGTGCAGATTTACGAGAATGTTGATTAAAGTTGATGCTTCTATCGTTTTTGGAGAATTAATTGATTAAAATTCGGATTTTCCGGGAAGGCTGCGCAGCTTATACTGTTTTGGCCATATCTGGAGTTCTGGAAGTCCGTTTTCAGCGATCTTACTGCCCACGCGAAGCTTGAGAGATTTTCTATAACCTGAGATAGGAAACAAGTGCAAGAAACGTTCTGAATGAAGTCGCGCACGTGTTCTTATAAAAGAAGACCATGAATTTACTGTTTTGCCCTTTTTTCTAATTCTAATTTTATTCTGGGCAGTTTTGGTACCTTCTTTAAATTATAATTATAATAGAAGGCAATTGGTTGTTGGGCAAGACTAGGAGTATCTATATAAACACATCTAGGGATGGGAAAAACGTGGTTCGTTAGAGAGATACAATTTGTACACAGCTTTTAGGGATTTTTCTGGAGAACAATTATTTTCATTGAAGATTGAAGATTAAAGGTTTCTTTTCTTTATTCTTCTAATTATGATTTCTTCTATTAATTCTTGTTTTGTTAATTTAATTATGTGTAACTAAATCTCTAATCTGAGGATTGGGTAGTATTCCTTGGTATTCATGTGTGTTTAATTATCTGTGATTTTCTTGCTTTGCTGATCTGTTATTGAGGGCTTAACACAATTAGGGGAGTCATGAACCTTTGATTGGATTTTAGGGATTGTAATAACTTGGAAGAGGAGTTGCGATTTTAGTACATGATTTAACAGACATAACTCGAATATTTGATTGGAAGATTAATAGGAGAGTTGTGAGACTTATAATTCTTGGTGCGTAATAGTTTATGATTGTACTTTGATTGTATCATGGAAGTGACAATTAAGGTGTAGTTGTAGACATTATATTGTATCTTGGAAGAGAACATTATAACCTTAGAAGAATTGTTTTCAGCAGAGTAAGAACGTAGACGTCACATAGATATTGAATGTGCATTGAAGCCAAGCGAAGAACCCCAGTTCTTGGATTGTTTTCCTCATATATTTTATTCTTGATTGATAATTAGTTTAATTTAG
This sequence comes from Kitagawia praeruptora, assembly GCA_037693485.1. Taxonomy (NCBI): domain Eukaryota; kingdom Viridiplantae; phylum Streptophyta; class Magnoliopsida; order Apiales; family Apiaceae; genus Kitagawia; species Kitagawia praeruptora. The sequence goes on along the minus strand of CM075353.1, from coordinate 37,489,474 downwards.
TTTATAAACAACCCAAACACTCTTTTACACTTCTAAATTGTGAGAGATAAGATACTTGAGCTTGATATTACATTCAGTCCTTCCCTACGAACGAACACATAAAAATACTACTAACAAATTGGCGCCGCTGCCGGGGAAGGCAGTAATGTTGAGTTTGAGTTAATTGTTTCTTCCCCGGCAGCGGCGCCAATTTGTTAGTAGTATTTTTATGTGTTCGTTCGCAGGGAAGGACTGAATGTAATATCAAGCTCAAGTATCTTATCTCTCACAATTTAGAAGTGTAAAAGAGTGTTTGGGTTGTTTATAAACTAAATTAAACTAATTATCAATCAAGAATAAAATATATGAGGAAAACAATCCAAGAACTGGGGTTCTTCACTTGGTTTCAATGCACATTCAATATCTATGTGACGTCTACGTTCTTACTCTGCTGAAAACAATTCTTCTAAGGTTATAATGTTCTCTTCCAAGATACAATATAATGTCTACAACTACACCTTAATTGTCACTTCCATGATACAATCAAAGTACAATCATAAACTATTACGCACCAAGAATTATAAGTCTCACAACTCTCCTATTAATCTTCCAATCAAATATTGAGTTATGTCTGTTAAATCATGTACTAAAATCGCAACTCCTCTTCCAAGTTATTACAATCCCTAAAATCCAATCAAAGGTTCATGACTCCCCTAATTGTGTTAAGCCCTCAATAACAGATCAGCAAAGCAAGAAAATCACAGATAATTAAACACACATGAATACCAAGGAATACTACCCAATCCTCAGATTATAGATTTAGTTACACATAATTAAATTAACAAAATAAGAATTAGTAGAAGAAATCATAATTAGAAGAATATAGAAAAGAAACCTTTAATCTTCAATCTTCAATGAAAATAATTGTTCTCCAGAAAAATCCCTAAAAGCTGTGTACAAATTGTATCTCTCTAACGAACCACATTTTTCCCATCCCTAGATGTGTTTATATAGATACTCCTAGTCTTGCCCAACAACCAATTGTCTTCTATTACAATTATAATTTAAAGAAGGTACCAAAACTGCCCAGAATATAATTAGAATTAGAAAAAAGGGAAAAACAGTAAATTCATGGCCTTCTTTTATAAGAACACGTGCGCGACTTCATTCAGCACGTTTCTTGCACTTGTTTCCTATCCCAGGTTGTAGAAAATCTCTCAAACTTCGCGTGGGCAGTAAGATCGCTGAAAACGGACTTCCAGAACTCCAGATATGGCTAAAACAGTATAAGCTGCGCAACCTTCCCGGAAAATCCGAATTTTAATCAATTAATTCTCCAAAAACGATAGAAGCATCAACTTTAATCAACATTCTCGTAAATCTGCACAACTAAGCAAAACACATCAAAACTACAACAACTTGAGTCCAAAACAATCAATTTAAGCCGAACGGAGGCATTCCAAGTGGATATAAAATCCACTTATCAGATGGATTGTGTGATGCATGCCAAAAAGGGAAGCAAAAGAAGGCCTCTTTTAAATCCAAGTTAATGTCCTCCATTGATCATCCTCTACAACTACTTCATATGGATCTATTTGGACCAGTCAATGTGATGTCAATCTCTAAGAAGAGATACTGTCTAGGGATTGTGGATGACTTCTCTAAATACACGTGGACACTCTATCTGCACTCCAAGGATGAGGCAGGAGAAATCATCATCAATCATATCAGAACAGTCAACAATAATCCTTCTTTCCAAGTAAGAAGGATGAGAAGTGACAATGGGACTGAATTCAAGAACTCTATGATGAGAGAGTTTTATGAAGAACATGGAATTATCCAAGAATTCTCTGCACCTAGGACTCCTCAACAAAATGGTGTAGTGGAAAGAAAAAACAGGACTCTCATTGAAGCTGCAAGAACAATGCTTGAAGAATTAAAGTTACCAACATATTTCTGGGCTGAAGCTGTCAACACTGCCTGCTACACTCAGAATATTTCTTTGATCAATCAAGCAAAAGGACTGACTCCATACCAACTTTTCAAGGGAAATAAGCCAACAGTTAACTTCTTACATGTCTTTGGCTACAAATGTTTTGTCCTGAGAAATCAAGGTGAAAACATTGGAAAGTTTGACACCAAAGCAGATGAAGCTATCTTTGTTGGATATTCAACAGGGAAATCATATAGAATATATAACCTAATACTTAACATTGTTATGGAATCCATACATGTTGTCTTTGATGACAAGAAAATCCAAGGGTTAATAGATGAAGGTTTCCATGAAGATTTATCATTTGAAAATGATATGAATGGTGAAAGTAGTGAAGATGATGTAGAAGAAACATCGACTGGTGTAAGATTGCAGCATGCTCGGAGTGAATGGCGTGAGACATCATTCGTTGATAGTCAATGGAGGATTCTGGATTACCCGTTGATAGTCATAGAGAATTATCCGTTGAAGACAATTCTGGATTACCCGTTGATAGTCACAGAGAATTATCCGTTGACAACTCTATTAGCACTCCAACCTCGAGAGCCACACACTCAGGGGGAGTTTCTCAGAGTCGTCACTCAACAACTAATCAGAATGATCAACACAGGGAGAATGAAGCTACGTCATCAAGATTAAATCTGCCACCATCAAGAAAATGGACCAGAGATCACCTATTTGAACTCATCATTGGAGATTCAAATGCCAGAGTCCAAACTAGAAGGGCAACTCAAGAAGAATGCTTGTACAGCAATTTTCTATCTAAAGAAGATCCTAAGAGAGTTGAGGATGCCCTCCTAGATCCAGACTGGGTTTTGGCAATGCAAGGGGAGCTAAACCAGTTTGAGAGAAATGAAATGTGGAAGCTTGTACCCAAGCCTAAAAGCAAGTCGGTGATTGACACTAAATGGGTATTCAAGAATAAGATGGATTAGAATGGCATAGTAACAAGGAACAAAGCAATATTGGTTGCAAAAGGTTATTGCAAAGAAGAAGGAATTGATTTTGATGAGACCTTTGCACATGTAGCAAGGTTAGAAGCAATCAGAATCTTCATGGCCTATGCAGCCCAGGCCAATTTCAAAGTCTATCAGATGGATGTCAAGAGTGCTTTCCTAAATGGCATTTTGGAAGAAGAGGTGTATGTGAGTCAACCTCCTGGTTTTGAAGATCCAGAGTGTCCAGATTATGTCTATTTTCTTCTCAAAGCACTCTATGGCCTGAAGCAAGCACCAAGAGCCTGGTATGACACTCTCTCACAGTTCCTTATATAGAATCACTTCACTCGAGGTACTGTTGATAAAACTCTCTTTTATAGAAATGTCAATGGCTCTGTGATACTTGTTCAAATTTATGTAGATGATATAATTTTTGGGTCTACTGATGAGAAGCTTTGCAAAAGATTTGCCAAACTTATGCAAAGCAAATAAGAAATGAGCATGATGGGTGAACTAACTTATTTTCTTGGTTTACAAGTAAAGCAAGTTAGTGATGGAATCTTCATTAGCCAATCCAAGTATGTTAATGATCTTTTGAAGAGATTTAACCTGCTGGATTGTGCTTCTGCAAAAACACCCATGGCCACTGCCACTAAACTTGAGTTGAATACTAAGGAGAAGAAAGTGGACATCTCAAGTTATAGGGGCATGGTGGGCTCACTTTTATATTTAACAACAAGCAGACCTGATATTATGTTTTCTACTTGTTTATGTGCTAGATTCCAAGCTGATCCCAGGTAACTCATTTAATAGCTATTAAAAGGATTTTCAGATATCTCAAAGGAACACCAAACCTTGGCATTTGGTATCCTATAGAATCTGGTTTTAATCTAACTGGCTATTCAGATGCAGATTATGCAGGTTGTAAAATTGACAGAAAAAGTACCACATGCACTTGTCAATTCTTAGGGAACAAGCTGGTCTCATGGTTTAGCAATAAGCAGAATTTAGTTTCCACTTCTACTGCAGAAGCTTAGTATATTGCAGCTGGTAGTTGTTGTGCACAAATACTATGGATGAAGAATCAACTGCTTGACTATGGATTAAGAGTTGATAGAATTCCAATCTTTTGTGACAACACTAGTGCAATTGCCATATCTGAGAATCCAGTGCAACATTCCAGGACCAAGCACATAGACATTAGATATCACTTCATCAGAGAACATGTGATGGAAGGCACTGTGGAACTTCATTTTGTTCCAAGTGAGAAGCAACTTGCAGATATCTTTACCAAGCCACTTGATGAATCAACATTCACAAGGTTGGTAAATGAGCTAGGTATGCTGAATTTTTCCTAATTTATTTAAGATATTTGCATGGTTAAATAAGCAGCCAGAAATTAGTTTGGATTTTTCTGTTACAAGAAAAGATACGAAATTCTGTCTAAGTCAGAATTTACCCATCAACGGATGTGTCAAATATCCGTTGATGATTCAAATAATATCTGGACTTTATTTTTATTTATTCGGTGGATATTTAGTTTCCTTTGTGTGTATTATTTCAATAATACATATCAACGGGAAGCTCGTTTTTCGAGGATTCACAATTTTATCCGCTGGTAATATATTGACCATTGTTTGGCAACTGTCATATGCACACGTCGCTGTATGTATAGGACTGGTACAGTTATTAATTCACTATTCATCCACTACTCTGAGCAGTTACCTTATTGAGTAATTCTCATTTATTCAATTAATTGGGAGCGAGTATAATTCACATCTAACGATTAATATTTAGATTTTATCTTACTCTCAACATCTTCCTCTCTCTCTCAAGCTATTAGAATCCCCTTTCTAGTTCTCAAGCTTGCTCATCGCAAATGGCTCCAATAGTTAAGAAGATGTCTGGAAATGGGTTTATCTATGAGAAGAACAACTTCGCCGCTTGTGTGGACTCGGCGCACTCTCCGGCAGACTATCACAAGATGATGGATTTTATCAAGAAATGCAAGCTTTCCTTTGCCATGACTGAAACTCCATTACTCTATCACGAAGTTGTGGAGGAAGTATGGACTATGGCGGATTTCAACGCCTTAGAAGGTACAATTGATTTTTCTCTCAAAGGTAAAGAGCATATTATTAATTCTGACGTTGTTACCTCCTGTCTTAAACTGCCTGAGAATAATTGTAGTTCCTACTGATAGTGATATAGTTACCATGCTAAAGACCATAGGTTACACTCTTAGTACTGATAATCTAGGCAAAATTGTTAGGAAAGGCATGAGAAAGGAATGGAGTTTTCTTTTAGATGCTTTCATTAAGGTGTTTTCTGGTAAAATTAGCAATTTTGATGCGGTTACAAATGCCCTGCTTAATATGCTCTACATGCTGCTTAATGACAAATTCTATAACTTTAGCTTGTTGGTACTAAATGAGATTGGTGCAAAGTTGGGAAAGAAAGAAAATAGGAACAAGAAAATTTATTTTGCTAGATTCCTAATGATGCTGGCTAACCATGTCTCTGAGAACAAAATAGTACTTGAGCAGCCTTCAAGCAGGTTCACTTGCTGGGCTCAGGAGAAAAGGGTTCTTAGTGACCTAATTCGAATGAATATCAACTCGGAAGTGAAGATGGTATACTTGCCTATCATTGAGGTAACAGTTTCTAACCCTCTTTCTACTACTCAATCTCAATGTTCTTTGCCATTGAGTGTTGCTATGGAGACTGAGTCTGAGAACCCATAGTCTTCTACCCAAGCATCCAAACATAAATCTAAATCCATGTCAAAGAAACCAACCTCAAGTGCTTCCCAACAGGCACTTGTTTTAAAATCTACCATAACCTCTATGGGGAGTGTGCAGGTGGTAGTGAGTGGTGAGGGACAGGGTGAACATCAAAGAAACCCTAAGGATAAGGTTGGAGAGGTAAGTGAGTCCCAGCCTAGCCACATTACAATCTCCCAAAAGACTGTTAATGCTAAAAAGGAATTAAACACATCCCTAAAACAGCATCCTCTCAACAGGGTGTTGTTATTGAAAAGAGTTCCCAACCAGGAACATTGAACAAGAGGGAAAGGGACACCACTAGCCAAAAATCACTAACCAAAACCTTTGTCAGAAAGAAAAACCTATAGTTACTTTGGGTGCACAAGGGTCACACACTGTTCAATCTTACTTGATTGAACCGTCTCAAACTCAGTTTGATGTGGCTCCAACAAATGTGGAGTCACAGCCCAGTTCTCTATCTACAATCACACCAACTACTTAAAATTCACCATCTCTATCTCTGGATGTGGACATTATTCCCATATCACAAGCAAATTCTCCCTCTTTTCATCTGAGGGAGGAGCCCCACTCAGATCCTGATGGTCATCATCTTTTAGATGATTTGTTGGACTAACAGCCATTTCTTCCTGGAACTATGTCTGAATCTGTGTCGCCTACTTTAAAATCATTCTGCACAGATTCTATCATAGTTTCCCTATCAACTGCTATTCCTTCTATTTCATCGATGGATATTTCTCATCCGTTGACAAGTGTTTATTCACCGATGGATACGTTTAACAGTAATTATCTGTTGGTAGCTCCAACTACAGGATCAATGGATACATCAAATTCATTGATCAATGTGTTCCCTGCATCAACAGCAGAAGTCATACTTATAGTTCAAACACTTCTAGGATTGAGGGAAGGGAGTGGCATCTCTGAGAGTGAGAGGCTGCTTTTTGAGCAGGCAAAAGGAGAGAATGAGAGTGAGAGGCTGGCAATTTCTTCCTGACTGGCAAAAGGAGAGACTGAGAATTTCACCTTAGTAGGTGAAGGTGAGGGTGTGAGAGGTGTGAGCCCCTGATGCAAAAAGAGAGAGAACATGAGAGAAAATCAGGTACAGAAGACATAATGGTGGATGAAGCCATTGCTTGTGAGTTAATGGAGGTTGAGGATGCCCTTGGAACAAGTCTCTATCAACAGACATCTCAAAACGTCGTTGATAGACCATTTCTTGGAGCTGAAACCTTTACTCACCCTGTCTTTGACCTAAACTCTCAGGCTGAACAGGGCAATGTGGAGGCTGAGCAACAGCTGAACTTGGTACAAAATTCAGAATCCATGCAAAGAACTACAGATATTCTTACCAAGCTGCCTCCAAATGCTACTGAAGTGAATCAGTCTGACTCCGAATTCACTGATGAAGGTGAAGAAGCAGAACCTTCACAGCAACCTGGAGATCTACCAGAATGGCTAGTCTCTAAAGATTATATCTCTAAGGATGCTTTCACTGAGCTAGTAGTGTAGTATGAGAAGACTGTAGCTACTCTACAAGATGCGGAACCCGCTCTAAAGCTTGAGCAAGAGAATTTTCTGGCTAGTCTCAAACTGCACAAGTGTCTTCTCAATCAAAGGGTAATAGATAAAGATGACTTCAAGCTAGAAATTAAAAATGCTCTGGAATCTCAGAACAAGAACTTGGAGCTTCTTTTTCCTCCCCGAACGATGCAGCAACTTAAACAACATCTGAAGAAAGATGCAGGCACAGATAAGAAGGTTGATAATCTGTCTGCAAAGGTTGATAAGTTAGAGGTTCAAGGCACTATCCTTGAAAATCAAAAGCTCATTCTTGAAGCTCACAATAAACAAAATGCTCTCCTTGCAAGTCTGTTGTCTCTGCCTACTACTCAAGCCCTTGATGCTAACAAAAAGGGGGAGAAGTTTGGAGATAAGAGGTCAACAAGTGAGGGGGAGCAACTTCATTCTACTTTACCTCCAACAGCTCCAGTAATTTCATCTAGTGAGGAAGAACCAGTCATTCAACCTGAAGACTCTATAGCCATGAGGCTGGCTGCTAATCCTCAGATTTCTCAAGTACAAATTCCTCCCATAACCACATCAATCAGACAGGTACTAATTCTAGATATTGTGCTTCCTAAATCTCTAGCCAGAGGGGAGCCATCTTACGTGTCTGAATTCAAGCCTATGCTCAAGCCCAAGAAATCACCTGTGAAGAAGAATGGTAAAAACACCATGAGAGTAGAATTTCCAATGCCAAAACCAGATGAATTCAAGCTAATGAGCAAGCAACTTGCTGAATTAAAATAGAAGGCTAAAGTTGATGTGGGACTCAAGGAAAACCTAGCTTTTATCTACAGAGAGGGAGTGGAAATTTATGTTCCTGCAGGTTACCCTGATTTTGTTGCTGCTAAAGCTGAAGAAACTGCAAGGTTACTTCAAGCTAGTCAAATTGTAAGAAAATCTGCAGAAACCACTGAGAAGGAAGCTAGATTGGCTGATGAGCTTGTAAGAGAGTTAGAGAAAGAGATGGAGCAAGAGGCTGAAGAAGAAGAGGCCAAATTTAAGAAGAAGAAGAAGATGAACACAAAGTCTGCGTGCAAGAAAAGAAAAAGCATGGTTAAAGTTCATGCTAAGAGATCTTTGAGCCTAAAACCAGTAGTTCAAGTTGAATCAGTACCACCTCAACCTCCACAACCTCCTACACAAGATATTCATGCATCCAATACCTTGGAACTTGTAAAGGAAGAACCTATGGAATTTGACTTTGACATCAACAGCTTGGTATTTCCAAAGATCAGGCTCTCACCTGAAAAGAGGAGAACCAGAAGAAGGAAACAACCATTAACTAGACCAATTCAAATTGCTGAGGTTCCTCAAGTTGCAAAGGTTGTCACCAAGAAAGAAACTGAACTTTACATTGCTGATATTGAAGAGTATTCGAGCATCAATTTCTTCTTCTTGGATGATGTGGATAATGTGAGTGCTGTAGATAGGACAGCCAGGCTTCCAAAGAGACTAATTTTCAACTACAAAGGAGGAAATAGTGTTTCCTGGCCCCTAGACCAAGTGTTAAATGAAGGATACATCAAACTCTGGAAGATTTGGTCTTTGATGAAGAAATCTGGAGTATTCACTCCAGAGGCAAGGAAGATAATATTCAACAAGATCAATGAATTGAGGAATAGCTGGACTTCAAAGGGGGGTTTACCTAAGATGCTGAATATTCCATATGAACCTGGTAGGAAGGTTCACTTTTATCCATACTGGATAATGGAATTCAGAGATGAACACAATTGTAGAAGATTCTTCAAGATAGAAGATCAATTGGAGAAAGCTAGCAATGAGTACTTGCAACACTTAATGTCTATGCTGGAACCAAATCACTCAGAAGAAAAGATCATCTACATATCGCTGGAAAATCAGCTTGAGGCAAACAGAGAGAAAATCCATGGTATGAGGTCTGTAAGGGGAAGAAAGCAATGATATGCTCAGTCTAGAGGAGCATCCCTTGTGGAAGTATGATTTTCTTACTTGACTCAGTTCATTTCTTTAAAAATTTTGTAGCTTGTACACTTCATATGTTTTTACAAAATATCATGATCTTTGCAAATGTGTTTTGTTATCATCAAGGCCTTTAATTTATGGCTGCAATTCTATCAGTCATAAATTGGGGGATATTGTTAGGAATTATGTTGTCCTTGATGATATACATTCATAAAACACCTTGAAAAACATATGTGTGCAAGATTAAGTTTTGTAACTTATCAACGGATATCCAAGCCATGCACATCCATTGATGAGGCAGCTTATCAACTGATAAGTTTGTAGCATACATTTTCTTTAAGTTTGAGATTGTTTGTTAATACCATAGTTACTAGAATTCATAAGTCATGTTGACTATCAATAAGTATGCAGAATAGGGTAGCTAATTGTATATAGGTTATGCTATGTAATTCTGTATAAGTGAAGTGGTGATCAACGGATGAAGTTTCTACGTCAACGGATATGGTATTCTCAACAAGCATCTATCAACCTGTCGATCCATGTCTACATCAATGGATAAAATGCTTCAACCAATAATGTTTTGGGATTAGAGGTTGATGGCGACTTGACATGCCTGACAGATCACTTGGATTGATAAACTTAAAAGAGGTATGGAAACCAGTATTGGAAACGAAGAAGAAAAAGAACATTCCTTATTCTCACAAACAATCTAGCTGGTAAATCTAGTGCATATCCGTCCAAGACAACCCTGTAGAATACTTTGACTTGTAAGATTCGTTTATTTTATAGGGTTTGTAATCTTGGAGTATATATATACTTCAAGTGTAGCACAGCTAAGTAAGAAGAGAAACACAGAGCTAAGAAGCAAAAAGCATTAGGTTCTCTTGTAATATTTTAGCTTTGTATTCGCAGCTGTGTACTCGTTTACACAGAGAAGTTTTTTTCAATACAACCCTCAGGTGGAGTCGAGAAAAACCCCACCTGAAATTTTTAAGTGTGTTGTGTGCTTGTTCGTTTCTTCTTTACGTTTTAGTTTTGAATTTATCCATCTATCTCCATTGAAGTTTAACTGTTGTCTTGTTTTAAATCGAAAGAAATTTACAAGATTGAATTCAACCCCCCTTCTACAATCTTAAGTGTGCAACTGGGAAATAACATAATACAATCACAAGATTAATTGTAGAAGGGGGTTTAATACAATCTTGCAAACTTTTTCAATTTCTTTTCAAAGAACAGTTTGTATGAACATTTATGAGAACAACAAAGTGTATTGTAGAAAATAAAGAACTCAATATTTAAAATTTCATGTGGATTTATATGTTCCACTTGAGAATTTATATTGAAAAAATAATCTGTAATCTTTTGACAAATACATAGCTGGAGTTTCAGTACTTTGCTCTTTTACAAGACCCTATCAATTCTAAGCAAAGATACTTATGTTTCTTAATTATTTTGCAAACTACTACTACATGCATTGTGACGCCCTCCCGACCAGGGGCCCGGATCGGAGGGTCACTGACACCCATCTAGATGCTTACAACCTAATATAAAAATATAAATATAACATGCTGATTGGCCCCTACATAACTATCCAAGATCTATCACAGGTAATGGTATGAAACAAGCAAGCCATCATCTAACTAAATTATTATTACAACCTGAATTCAAAACATTATAATTATTACAAACCAAGTTCTCAAAACACTACTGCCTGATCTCATACTATCTAAGGATTTCCTCACTGAGCTGTTATTGCATCTACCTCGGGAGCTATCTGAAACTGGAACACCACGGGGTTCCAAACAACACGCTTCCTCGCGGTATGTCTAAGACGAGCTATGATACTCAAGATACTGTCAAAAGGGTTAGACAAGAATAATAATGAGCCAATGCTCAGCAAGTAACTAAAATCTCAACTGAACCACATAATATAATGTTTCGAAGGGTGACAGTAAATTAAAGTATAGCATGGTTGTCTGACAGTGATAGCAAAGGTCCTGGTATAGCATTTGACATAAAGTTTATCGATAACATGATAGCAATATATAAACTTCAAAGCTGTGTGAAACAACAAATGTCATTAATGGTAAATCAATTCCATTTTCTAATTAAATAAAGAATTCATAAATTTAAGAAAACTGATTGGAGTTTTATTTCACCTTAATAGACAATGCGGGTGATCATCCCATAAAGTCCCCATACCGGACACAAAGTCCCTCTGGACATCAATTCCTTTCATTAGGATAACTTGGGTTCCCAAGAGGCAACACATTGGCCTATAAAACTGGTGTCGAACTGGACAGACCAGAACTACACAAATAATACACCTAAAAAACTGACGGTACCGGAATTACCCGTTGTTCCGTCTCTCCAATCGTCAGGAATCCGTATAAACCAATTAGACGGAGTTCCTATTATAATTTATAAAACTTTTCATTTTAAAACCATTCCAATTTATAAAACTTAATTTATCTTCATAAAACATTTCGACTCTTAATCTTTCCAAAATCCTTACCTCGAAGTACTTTCGACTCTCTGATAACAGATCAGCCCAGTCTAGGTATATCCAAGGTAGTTTTAAGAAAACAACTCATTTTGATTTGCAATGATGAAAGTCAAAAGGTTTGACTAGGGTTTCTAACATTAAAGGATTAAAGATACAAGTCTGGATCAAGATGATATAGACTCAGGGTATCAAGGCAATTGATCAGGATTTCCAAGTTTCAAGGTCAACATGGGCTCGACTGACAGCGGACATAGGTTATTTAAAATAGGGTTTATCCGTCAGCCAATTTAGTTTGACTCTAGAAAGTAGTATGGCATATATGGTCAAGAAACAATTAAAAAGAATCAGACTACTTTAGAACTTCTTGGTTATAAAACAGTTAATCATAGAATTCTGGTTATACGAATAAAATGGCTAAACAAGATTTATGAGCAACATGGTATAAGATAGGCATGCTTGAATCAACATGGTATGTCAGGTCATGAAAATAACTGCAAGTAAAGACATAGTTACTTGCCTCCGGTAGAATGCAACAGCTTAACAGCTCAGCCTACTTGTACTCAACCTTCGCTTTCCCTTTATTGCTAGGGCCTACGTCCTTCGTATCTACATAAATCATAATCACCACTTTAGAATACTATACCACTAATCGTCTCATATTAATCTACCCAACCAATTCCTATATCGCATCGACACTAACATATAACATATGTACCTGATATCTTATTATTAGATTGACTCGTAGTCCACTATTCATTTAAACAAATAGCACATATCATATAAGTCATGCAATTCACATAAACCACTTAGCAGATACACCTGACTCGTAAGCATTCATGTCATTTAGTACATACTTTACAACTTATAATTTTATGAAAATCGGACAGAGTTTACTTAATAAAATGGACTATTCGTCGGAATATATCCGAATCCAATTCACAAAAGCAAGTACCTACGATGGATTCAAACCCACCTACAATTCCAAGGATTCACAAAATAACTCGTAATTGTATCATCTCTATACCATTCACACCACCCCTAATCCAAATTTAACACATAATAATTAGATTATGCTCTTCAATAATTAATTCGAAATATTCGAATTACAATATATATACTTTACGAAATACTAGCATGCAATTAAGTTTATTTAAGATTAGCATAAAAAATTTAATTAACATGCATAATTCAAGAGTTGCTAATTCGTATTACTCGAACAAAATCATAATATTAACGAAACAATTAAATCAAGCAATAATTCGAAAATTAACAAAATCAACATGCATCAATCAAAACAAGGTTAAAAATATTAGTTAGGCTCAGAAATTAATCATCACCGCCACTTTCACGTCGGCTCACCGGAGCTCATAGTCGGCGGTGGCAAAATCCGGAGGTCCCCAAGATTCGGGTAGCCTCTACGGACTCCACCTCTCTGCAACCACATCAAACTCGACTGGAAGCGCAAAACAAGCATTAATCAGTCGAATCCAACACAGCCCTGAAATGGGTTTTGAAACTATCATCACATAATCAACATGCATCGACAGTGTTATATAAAGGAAGAAAAACCGAACACAAATATGGTTTCGGATCATCAAACCGAGCTAAGGATCAATGGAAGAGAGGAGAGAGAGAGAGAGAGCTCGAGTAGAAAGAGAAGAGAGAGAGACCTGCTCTCTTGCCAAAAACCAACAAAAGAAGTGGAGTGGAGAAGAAGAGTGGCGGTGGTGATGTTAATAGGCTGAGGGAAAAACTGTAAAATCATAATTGAAATTTACTTTTCTGCAAATTCTGATTTTAATGCTTCTTTAAATCGAAATAAAATAAGAAGTGGGGAGAAAATATTTTATAAAAAATTTTAAAATAAAGATCATGAATTTAGAAGCGTCCCCATATTTTTAAAATAATATTTGGATCAAAAATGAATTTTATACGAATTTCTGAAATAAAGGCTCTTTAATAGAAATAATGCTTTTTAAATCATTTTAAAATACCAATTCACATAATTAAATATTCACTCTAATTTTTATAACTCAACAATATCACAAAGATGATAATGCAAAAGACCTCATGATTAAAATCAATTCCAACGATTTTATATGAATTTTAAAAGGTTAAGAATGCACTTTAAAATACTTTTAATGCTCCAAAAATGCGAATAAAATCCCACGAGCATATACGACATATACCAAACATCGTATAATCACATAATCATGTTTTCACACATAACTTACCTTCACAAAATGTACTCATCATATATTTGACATAACTCCCACATTTAATAATTAAATAAGTATTTAAATATCGCGAAAATTTCTAGGTCGGTATAGCCTTCCCCCCTTAAAGGGATTCTGTCCCCAGAATCTCACCTAAGTAAACAAATGAGGATACTTGACAAGCATCTCGCTTTCAAGTTCCCAAGTCGACCCTTCAACTCTAGGATTTCTCCACAAGACTTTAACTAATCTAATAATCTTATTTCTAAGCTTTCTATTACTTCTATCCTGAATCTCTACTGGCTGCTCTTCATAAGACAAATCCGGCTGAATCTTGATAGGCTCATACTCGATTATACGACTTGCGTCTAGATTGTACCCCTTAAGAATAGATACATGGAACGCATTATGAATATGGTGCATGTGTGGTGGTAACGCTAATTCATAAGCAGCCTTTCCCACTTTCTTCAGAATCTCAAAAGGTCCTACATATCTGGGACTCAACTTCCCTTGAAATCTAGTGCACAAGCTCTAAGCATATCCTCCATGGTCTGAATAGTTCCTTCACTTTGTTCGTCTATTTGTGGATGATAAGTTGTACTCATTTTGAGTTGGGTTCCTAAACAGTCTTGAAATTGTCGCCAAAACCTCGAATTAAACCTTGGGTCTTGATCAGATATTATCGAAACAGAAACTCCATGACGGGAAACTATTTCCTTCAAATAAAAATGTACTAACTTATCCAATGAGAACCTTTCGTTAATCGGAAGAAAATGAGCAGACTTCGTTAATCGATCAATAATTACCCAAATCGCATCGTGATTCGCTTTAGTCTTTGGCAATCCTACGACAAAATCCATGGCAACACTACGCCATAAATGACATACAGTAACACCACGACTGTGTTACCTTAGACCCAAAATTCTGTTACCAAAGGCCAAAAAAAGGCTAAGGTAACACCTTAGCTGTGATAGTTTTTTTCTATGTAACCTTTGGGGTCTAAGGTAACACTTCGACATGCCTAAGCTAACATAGCAAAATTAGTTACCATAGACCTATAAAGCAACATACTAAGCATTCTATAGCAACACCAACTATGTTACCTTAGATGTTATAATTTTTTAAAATTAATAATCAATTATGTGGGCCCCACGTGTGGGCCCCACAGACATTATTTGTTTTAAAATTAATAATTCAAATTTTATTATTTTTCTACCATTTCCTTCCTCTTATATTCATAAAAAAATGCATAGAATATCAAATCTTAAAATAAAACTACAAATTGTAAATATCATTAATTTGAATAAAAATTTACAAATCGTACAACCGATTACATTTACTTAAACATCTAAACAGAAACTAATATATCCCCCCACAAATATTGACATTTTCACCAGTTTAATAAGATCTAAATCCCCTTGGTTTTTTTGGTTTCAGCCTACATCATCAAATATAGCATCATCAAATGCAGCAAGTAGATTCTAAGCTCTCTCAATTCTTCCACAGCTCTTGACTAGCTCAATAGCCTCGTTCAGTGTACCAGTCTCACAAAATTCTGATTCTATTATATCCCTTAGTCAAGAATAAATAAGATATGTAGTGCATACTTGGCTGATGAGTTTGATGACTTCAAGGTTTTCAAGATTAGCTAGGTACCATGATGATTGTGCAAACATGAAATCCCCTGCCAACATAGCAACTCGAGTACCATACAGTTGATGAACAGTTTCTTTTCCTGCATGCATACAGACAACTTAAGAAGTTTTAATTAAGGTTGTTGGTTAGTGGCTAGGAACCATAATGATTAACATGTCAAGACTTTCGTAAGTCATGGTGTACCTCTCCGCATGTCACTTTCATCCAGTACATCATCATGTATTAAGCTTGCAGTATGGATCATTTCAATGATCTCTGCTAATCGTCTATGCTCTTTTGTAAGTTCCCTAAATTTCAAACAACTAGTGATCAATACTGATGATGAATTAATTCTTTATATGTGATAATGCAGATACACCTATTCTTTATATGAGAAAGAGTCCATTATTCTTATGAGAAAGAGTCCATTATTCTTACTTTAAGCCTACAAATTCTGCAGTGGCTCTTGATACTAGGAATACCAGAGCTGGTCTCATCCTCTTTCCACCAGCACTAAAGATCTGTTCAGCTGCTGACATCAACACAGGATCTGTTAAGCACACGACAGAGACAATATGATCTGTGACTGATTAGTTTTGAGAATTATATAAAAGAGAAAGACGGACAACCCACAGAAAGGAACTACGTAAGCTACCCTCAAAACATGAGTTATATATATGCTTAAATTAAAAAGTTCTTACCACCTAACTTACAGTACTTTAAGTAGTACTTGAAGTCCCCTGTTTTCTTTGAAATTTCCAGTAGAGCATTACGTGGTGTACATAACTATGTACTACTGGTGCCTTCAGTGAACAGAGAATTGCAGTATCTATACATGTAAACATAAGCTAGAATATATCGGGGCAAATAAAAAATATGAAGATCACTAAACATATGACACAAAAATATATTAGTCTTGAAAAGAGCATTAGTTTTATTTAATAGTAGGGAGCATACATCTTGCTCAAGTGCCATACGACGCTCATGCAAAGCTTGCTTCCTTATCTCCAAGCTAGCTTGTAATATCGCATTCCCCCTAGCCTAAGAAAGGAAATAGATTAAATATATAAATGCCTTGTTTTAAAGATCCAACATGCTGACCAATTTTTCAAGTCATATATGATATAAAGTTAAAGGGTATGCTGGTTGTACGCGTTGACACTCTGTACCTACCCCTGGTCATGATAATTACAAAGGTGATTAAGTGAACATAATACAGTGCAGAAAAATAAATGCAAATACTAAAACAACATTCAAGCCTGGGATCATAGGATATCACACGATGATGCACATAGCAGACTAAATTTACAACTTAATGTTTGTAAATTTATGGTATTTCTATATGCTTGTAAATAAATTTATGGTATTTCTATATGTTTGTAAATTTGAGGAATCTTACTTAATGTAGAAGGTACATAATGTTTGTAAATTTACAACTTAATGTTTGTAAATTTATGGTAATTCCCAATCGGATGTATAGTATTTGATTCAACCCCAACAGCTAGCTTCAGAATATCAATACAGACCAATCACAATCTAAATGTAGCCTGCACAAGAATGGACAAGTAATATTGTAATCATACACATTACTGTACTAATATGTATTTTTGCATCATAAAAACAAAAAATCCAAGCATGCACTCATTTCATTATTGAGATGAGTAGCAAAAGAAAACAATGTTAAATACATAAGTGTAAGGGTTTCTTAACTCACAATCACATACAGGCGAGAACGATGACTGTCTAGTTACATGTCTAGCCAAATCGAATAGTTTAGCTTAACCAATTATTTACTTATCAACCAATTATGACTCTATGACCATCAAAATGCATCTGCAATACTAGATACAACCAATTAGGTCCTTAATGCTTGCAAACTAATGGCTCAAAATAGGGCAGTATGGCTGAAATACATCAGTACATCAAGTGAACCAAGAAATCTTTTTAACTTATAGGTACCATTGATGAAATGCACTGCAAGCTTGATGCCTGCAAACAGCGGCTTTGATGTTCTTCAGACGGCTTCTCATTCAATGCTTTAACTTCATTCTCTAAATTTTGCACCTGATCCTCGTATGCGTAAAATATTTAAGAGATTGGAAAACAAAGATATCCACATATGACAAATCAGTATGCACTACAGACTTACACATGAAGTATCAGATTAAACTTTTTTATAGTGTGATAGTGTCATTACCACTGATATCAATAATAAGAAATTATGGAAAGCATGGAAAAATGCAACACTTAAATGTCTTATTACCAAAGACAACATACAGGAGAATGGTAAAATAGAATTCTACTGTGCCATCCACCTGTTCACATATGACACTGTCAGATTAAAGCTCAAGTAAAGCTAATGCTATCAGATTTTATACATGAATAACTCCATGTCTCCATATTTTAAGAGAAAGTACAAACAACTACAAGGCATTAAATTTATTTACTCCTATTCCACTGAATAAATTACCAAAGCCTGTTCTCAACATTATATCATTTCCTCGAACATCCATTCTCAGAAGAAAGGGAGAGGGAGAGAGAGAGGGAGAGAAAGAGGGAGAGAGGGAGAGAAAGTGGGAGAGGGAAGGAGAGAGAGGGAGAGAGAGAGAGAGAGCTCGAGAGAATGGTGAGAGAGAGATGGAGAGAGAGGGGTCAAAATTGAAGCATATAACACATATATATACAAATCGAAGCATTAACATAGTTATATTTACAAATCAAAGCATATAAAGAGAGATTTATACCTTAATTGCAAGTGAGAGAGGCGGATTAAGTGAACCCTTCAATTAACCCTTAATCCAACCCTAACCCTAATCAGCAAGTGAGGCAGACACTGAGCAGAGCGAGATTAAGTGTGAGATTGAGTGAGCGAGATTGAGTGTGAAATTTGACCTAATTGAGCGAGAGAGGGAGAGGTGAGTGAGGTTCGAGAGAGAGAGAGAGGTGTGTGACTGTGAGTGAGAGAGAGGCGAGTGAGAGAGAGGCAAATAATCCCTAATTCCCCGACTTAACCAATTTTTGACCCAAATTTGATTTGCCCGCTTTCATTGCTTTCATTTTCTTTTGCCGCCCAGCCAATCCCCTTCTCTTTTCAATTTTTCATTATGTTACTTTTTCATTTTCTAATATTATAAAAATTATTAATTTTTTTATAAAAAATTATACGACCATGAATTTTATTATTTTAATTATTGAATAATAATTTAAATTTATTATACCATGTTATTTTCTACAATAATTTTATTGATGAATTTAATCAAATTTTAAATGTTTTGAATATTACTTTATTTTAAGAAATTTTAAATAAAATTATTAAAAAATATATTGATATTGTAAAAATATAAATAATTCAAGTATTTGATAGAATATTATTTTTATAATAATAAATTCAATGACTTGATTAAAATTATTTAATTTTAAAATTTAATAATTATTAAATCGTTAATTATAAATAAAATTCAAAAATATGTTAATTATAGTCTAAGGTAACACAGCCCTTGGTGTTACTAAGTTTAACACCTTCCACAGCTATGGTAACATACCTTTAAGGATATGGTAACACCTAAACTAGAGCGTTATGGTAGGTCCAATATTTCATAGCTTTGGTAACACTCGAGAAGGTAACACCCCCCTAAGTGTTGTATAAAGCCATCTATGGCGTAGTGCAAGGTGTTCCCACTTCCACTCGGGAATGTCCAACGGCTGTAGTAATCCACTTGGTTTCTTTTCTACTCAGCGTATCAACAACAACATTCGCCTTTATGGGATGATAACTTATCGTGCGATCATAATCCTTGATTAATTCCAACCACCTTCTCTGTCTCATATTCAACTCTTTCTGTGTGAAGATATACTTCAAACTCTTATGGTCAGTGAAAATTTCACACTTCTCTCCATATAAATAATGTCTCCAAATCTTCAATGCAAACACAATCGCAGCCAATTCCAAATCGTGTGTCGGGTACTTCTACTCGTGCGGCTTGTTAACTCGAATAACTTGTAGAGGGGGGGTTGAATACAAGTTATATAATTGTGTCTGATTTTTGCTTGATTAGATAAACAAAAACAAACGAATAAATCAAACTCTATTTGTATTAAATAAATCAAATACAAACTCCACCAAAGGTGTACAATACCTTTAGCAGCTGCTGACAAAATAAATCTCTCTCTCTGTTTATTTCGAACTTTCGAATACAAACCTTATACAGAGCTACGCATACAAACCCAATCGCTCAACTCACAATTGCTTCACACTTTTTACAATGATATAGAGAGAGTATTTATAATGCTTCCTATCAACTAATAACATAAAGATAATCTATACATGACAATGTTCTGCCATCCAGTTGATAGTTTCCATCAATGGAAAATTCTTTCCTTCATGATATCTTCTTGCTTGTTCTTCAAACAAAGATCCTATTTTATAGCACTTGCCAGTTTCTGTAGCATCCATATGACATCATCAGTAACACAACTGATATCAGGATTGCACACTGCATCAGTATCTGATCAACCATCAGTATTTGACTCGTATATCAGGATTTACTTTATGTTCCTGACATGTAGTCCTCGATACACTGTTCATTCCTGAACAAACTCTACAGATAACTATCTTACACATATATCCTATACAAAGTGCTAAATCCTTTATAAGATCAGGATTACAAGAAGTATAAGTGAAATTCTATTCTTAACATCACAACTCATGAATTATTCCTAACAATCTCCCCCTATTTATGCTTTAAGATCTGAAGCATAAATCTGAGTTATTGTAGATGTCAAAACATGTAACAATACAATCAGAATAGAATTTTATGAATGTAAGATTATGAAGTTAAGTACCTCCTTCATCAGATGTAGACATGTATCTAGTACCTAGAAGAAAGAATTTTAACTATTTGATGCTTCTTTTCCTTTACCACTTCCCTGATAAGATTCACCTCTATCATCCTTAGTTCTTCTTTTATCTTTCCCAGTCTATTTATCTAAGATTCACCTCTGTCATCCTTAGTTCTTCTTTTATCTTTCCCAGTATGTCTATCTCCCCCCATCTGTTGCCTTTGAATTGTTTTTATCTCCCCCTTTTGACATCAGCAATATTAATTCCAAGAGATTCAGTAACAGAACAAATGAGATTAATCAGAACTGCTTGATTTTCCATAATAATGACTTGGTTATCTTCAAGTGTTTGAAGTCTTCATTGAATTTCAACTTGAGATTTCTAAATGTCTTGTAAAACTTCAGAATTGACTTCAATATTGGAAGTATTTGGAATATTTTCAGATTCAAGCCGTGTAGAAGAAGTTGCTTGTGTAGAATGATATTCAAGTAATAATACTAGATTATAGTTACAAACATCTTCATCTTTCTGATCTGAAGCTACAATATGATCATTCTGTCCTTCACCAGTATTCTGTGTACTAATATCTACAAATCCTGACTCCTCCTTAGATTGATCAGATACTGTTGATGTCTCAATTCTGGCTGATATTGGAAGTACATACAAAGGAATACTAGGATCATTAGGAATTTCTTCAGGTACAAGTGGTGTAGAAGTTTTTCTTAGCCTTTCACCTCTTCTGTTGATAATTCCTGCAAGCCTTTCTTTCTGCTTCTGAGCTTTAACTTCTGGCTTTGCATTGTGCTTTGCTAAGTCATGCTTCTCATACATCTTGATAAAAGAATAAGTACCAGCATCCATACCAAGATTATCAAACGATTGTGGTTTCCTAATTTTCTCTCCCTCAATATGGAGTTGATCATCCATACCCTCATTCTCACTTTGACTATCTAAAGCCAACACTCTTTCTACCTCTCCTTTTGCATGGTCAAGAGCCAGCCTCTCAGATTGTGGATCAATATCCATCTTTTCAAGTGTATCACTCAATTTTGGATAAGTGCTCTAATGACCTACAGAAAAATAGAGTTTAGAAGAAGTTTTTATACCTGAACTCACATGGAGAGAGGGTTCCTCATTTTGCAATGGGCTTGAGGTTTTTTCCAAGGAGTGAGCTGCTATAGTCTCTGAACCCTTACAAACATCTACTTTCTTTCCAGAGACTACAGGCTCCAGTATACCACTTTCAGGTTCTCTACTAGACTTTGATATCTTCAGTAATACTTCATTAGACATCATAGTTAGTATGTCACCATCTTTAAGTGTTGTTTGCTGAGACTCACCCTCAAGGTGGATAGACTCTGATTGAACAATGTTTGTTTGATCTTCAGGAAAATCAGTCAAAGTTATTCCTCCCATATCATAGGGTTTCTCACTTGCAATTTCAATCATCACAGAAGACCTTTCAGCATCAGCTATCACAGCTCCTGAGTCATCCAACCTCTAACTAGATGGTTCTTGTGTTGCAGTGATTGTGATCTGATCTGTCCTACTATCCACCACTGGTGCAATAGTGTCTCCTGTTGACTGCATTCCTCTATCTCAGTCCTCCTATTGTTCACCTTGAGCTGAAGCATCTTCAATAATGACATCCTTGTCAAATAAATATGCATGAAGTGATTGAAGTGCAACATGCTTCGAGAGTCCAAATTTCTTGACTAATTGTCTTCTGACTGAGACATAGAAATACATCTTCATTAAGTCAAGTCTTTGATGTAGAAGTCCATATTCTTCAGGAAATGAAAGTTTTGGTACTCTTTCAACTAGAAAATCTAGAACCGGCCTGGTGAAGGTAGTGTTTTCGTAAGTTCGTTCACAGGGAAGGACTATCAATATCGATTTTAAGTAGATTATCTCTTATAATCTAGAAGTGTGGAAATGGGGGGTTTTGTGTTTGTTGAGGTGTTTTATCAAACACCTTGCATACAAGAAATAAATTGTTAAATAAATACAACTATATTAATGGCAATCATCCAAATTTACCAACACAACAACACAATGAGTAAATTAGCAAGATAAGAGATATTTGACCCAAGGATTATGGAAACTCAAGCACTTCAACCCAACAAGCAAAATATATCCAACTCTACCTAACCAAGATAATTGGTGAAGCACACAATCTCTTATTTCTCTTCTATTATAAACACTAATTTAGTGAAGCACATAAATTAGCTCTCTTGACAGTAGCAACCAATAATGAAGCACTATCAATTTAACCAAGTCAAGGAATTAAACAAAGAGAGGCTAGGACAAACCCAAGGATGAGAAGCTCAACCTAGGTATTTGTACTTGAATCTTGAAGTTTAGGCACGCCAAACCTTGTGCTACTATAATGAATGAACTAACGATTACGTATTAGAACAAACAATTAGCAATTGAAGATACAAGAAGAGTAAGATGAAGAAACTTACAAATCTCCAAGCAAAATCATAAACAATACATCACAAGTATTCAAGATAGAGGTAAATAAATCTTACTTAAATTGAAATGGGTTTAGTACATGAATTCCTCCTTGAGCCAAATAAATGGAGTTAGTTACTCATAATCAATGCTAGATTACAAGTAATTAATGTCTCCTCTCTAATTCCTACTAACCCTAATTGTGTTCTTGAAGAGGCTAAGATGAAGATGAAGGTGTTAGGTTAGATATTAGGTTAAGAGATTTGTTAGATATGAAGATATGAGATGTGTTTATTTCTCTTTTAATACACAGCAAGTTCTGTACGGCCTGTTGAACGGCCGTACAGCTGCCCGTACAGAAAATATGCTCATTTGAACGGCCTGTCGAACGGCCGTACAGCTGCCCGTACGAGATAAAATCTTCAATATAATGCATTAAACACCTCCCGACATCACGAGCTTGCATCTTCTAACTACCCTCTTGAATCATCTTTGCCTTCCAAGCCCAAAATAAGTCATCTTTTCAACAATTACCATGAGGCACTGAAAGATGAAAAACATAATTAATATCAATAAAAGTGCATTCGAAACTAACAAAAATGCAAGAGAATAAAGGACAAAATGTGTATAAAATACACATTATCAAATCTTCCCCCACTTGAACTTTGCTAGTCCCGAGCAAACTAAAATTAACATAACCATATACTACTAACTAGTACCACTTCCGTAGGTGATCACGGTTGCATTTGGCATATGCAACAAGCCCTTGGAACCCCTAGGTAGCCCTAGTGGACGAGTGAGGTCTCGTGAGGGTTTATAGATGATGTACCCACAAAATCACAAAAGTCACTAACAAACAAGAAACTAACAATACCTACTAATTAAGCTAACTAGTACACTCACATGTCCGAATCGTCATACAAATAAGAAACAAGCCAAGCATGGTGCTATATATACTTGTAACTAAAATCAAACATATAGAGCTATTCACCTTGTCATCCACTATTACGAGCTAACAACCAATCAAGAATCAAGATAACACACCTTGTGCAAAATGTAACCATGACATTAAAGCTAGAATGAATGTACTTCAATCGTGAACACTAGACAAGATTATCACAAAGCGTACATGGCTTCGCATTAAGAAGATGAAATTTTATGGTGAAAAATCTCACATCTCTCAATTATGCATCACACAAGTATGGGCTAGAGATTTCACTCAACTCCAAGTCTAAATGCATGTGCTCTACTTGACCTTGCATGTCCACCTAAATTCCGGATTGCACCAAAAATAAGGAATTCATAAAATGGGTTGTAATGGGGTTTGGGTGAAGGTGTGCAAATTTAAGTTCAAGGAGGGTGTAAAAGTCTTGCTAGTTGAGTCAAAATGACGCTTGCTCTCTTCATACACCAAAATCTCAAACTAAAGCATAACTCCACTCATTTACAATTACAAAACACAACCACATTTACCAAGAAAATTTAAACAAAATAAAGTACAAAGATTTATTGTTTTTTTTTCTTTTCGTTTCTCTTTTCTTTTTTTTTAAACATCCCCTTTATTTTATTTTTATTTTTAGCAAAGGGGATGCATAATATATATAAATACTACAAAGATACACAAAGAACTTTGAACCACATCTAGATATACACATCAAACTAGTTCCCACTTACAATAAATAGCATTCTTCTTCTTCACAACATCTCCAAATTCTCATGCTCATCAATCAATTCCCAAGACTCAACTAGCTCAACTAGGTCGAGAGTGTAGTATTTGGCTATGACTCATGTATAAAAGGGGAAAGTGACGAAGAAAAACATGGATATAAGCTCAAATGGGGTAACTAGGGATTATTTTCATGGTTCACAAGCTAAAAAGGGCAAAAAGGCTATCCTAAAAAGAATTTCCTTATTATGGTGCATCCATAAATGAAGGTTTAATGCAAACCCTAGAGCAACAAATATACATAAAGAGGGAGAAACACACAAGCCAAAAGAATCATCGTTCAAGGCCTCACAAGGTTTAAGTTGTAATAACATCTTCCCGATTTGATTCCATGCATGCTAAGAGATAATCGTCATGTTCACAATTTAATTACAAACATCTAAACTTTTCATGCCATTTTAAGTGTGTGTGGTGTGTGCAAAAAGGTGCATCAAACTTATAGATTCACATCAAATTGGTAATGCTAGACACGAAATAAGATGAAACAAGGCTATAAGCTCACAATGTTTTAATTTTACACACAAGTAAATAAGCTTTATGACCAAATTTGTTTCTAAATGCAAACGAGAGGGACATCAACGTAAACAAAAGATAATACTAACACTAGCCACATATTATATTACAAAGATATACACAAACAATCCTTCCCCCACTTAAAACATGACATGTCCTCATGCATGACAAATGAAAATGAGGGAGAAACAAAAGTGAAAGAAACTCCCCTGAAAATAAGCAATGAGGACTGGGAGCAAAGCCTAGAAGCTCCACTGAATTGTCAAAATCCAACTCCAAGATTTGCATGCCAAAAATCAAACCAATGCCACAAACCACAATCAATCCAATAAAAATAGCCGACAATCCAACACCCAACTCCCCTCAAAACTAATTTAATACACTAATTAAGGATATAGAAATAATTAAAAAAAATTGTTTTTGATTTTTTTAAAAATAAAATAAAATAAAATAACTAACCAATTAATAATAAAATCAAAAATCAAATTCGATTTTAAGTAGATTATCTCTTACAATCTAGAAGTGTGGAAATGGGGGGTTTTGTGTTTGTTGAGGTGTTTTATCAAACACCTTGCATACAAGAAATAAATTGTTAAATAAATACAACTATATTAATGGCAATCATCCAAATTTACCAACACAACAACACAATGAGTAAATTAGCAAGATAAGAGATATTTGACCCAAGGATTATGGAAACTCAAGCACTTCAACCCAACAAGCAAAATATATCCAACTCTACCTAACCAAGATAATTGGTGAAGCACACAATCTCTTATTTCTCTTCTATTATAAACACTAATTTAGTGAAGCACATAAATTAGCTCTCTTGATAGTAGCAACCAATAATGAAGCACTATCAATTTAACCAATTCAAGGAATTAAACAAAGAGAGGCTAGGACAAACCCAAGGATGAGAAGCTCAACCTAGGTATTTGTACTTGAATCTTGAAGTTTAGGCACGCCAAACCTTGTGCTACTATAATGAATGAACTAACGATTACGTATTAGAACAAACAATTAGCAATTGAAGATACAAGAAGAGTAAGATGAAGCAACTTACAAATCTCCAAGCAAAATCATAAACAATACATCACAAGAATTCAAGATAGAGGTAAATAAATCTTACTTAAATTGAAATGGGTTTAGTACATGAATTCCTCCTTGAGCCAAATAAATGGAGTTAGTTACTCATAATCAATGCTAGATTACAAGTAATAAATGTAAGAACCCAGATTTTTCGGTAGAATTAAAACTTTTCTTATTAAGAATAAGTATAAACGTGAATAGTGTTTGTCATGCGTGAATAGTGATTTTGGTGGATGAATAGTGATTTTGAGGATTAAGAAAATTTTTCATGTCATCTATGTACGAGACATAGGATGGATATTCTGAAGTCATATTAGTGATCTACAGAGCAAATGAGTGTATGCAAAGACGATCGGAATTCAGAAATTCCAATTTGTATTTCGGTGTAATATTTGACCGGGCAGTGAATTATATATTATTATATTCAAGAAATGAGATATTAAATTTGAGGAAGTAAGGATTTAATATGTTACTGTAAAACCCCCAGATCCAGGGTCAGGGATCTGGTCGTTACGGTCTCAATATCCATCCATAAACCAACATAATATAAATTACAACCTTGTGACCCAAACAACAACATAAAACACACCCGTTATAGTCCCAAAGATGAAATCAGAGTAACCATCAATATTATTAATCACAAGTTTGAGTTCTTACAACCCAAAGAATTACAATTAACCATTACATACTCTTTGCCATCCATTTGTATATGCCATATAATAAATACATTTGATACTCAAATGTTAACAACTAGCCTACCAGTAGCTGCCTCTTCAGCAATGGTAGCTATGACCTCAGCGATTATTCCTCTGACTGCTGTCACCTGCTTACGCTGAGTGCGCCTTGCGCGGCCATCTGATCTAGCTGTTGTTGTGATATAGATAAATAAAGCAAGGGTGAGCAATAGCCCACCTAAAAGAATATAACTGAATAGTGATAATATATAACAGTCCAAAATATCTTTGAAACCATATGCCATGCATTAACGATGTAGTACCAATATAAGGTATGAGATGAAGTTACAAGGTAACTCAAAATATATTTGTTTTGAATAAATATCTGCTATGTCAAAGATGAGCAAGATATTATCAACTTTTCATAATAGAGGAACTTGCAGGAAGAATATTGCAATTCCAATTCAAACACTTTTCAAACCTGCCAACAATGATAATGTTGCAGAAAATTTCCCAATTTGGAAGATGAACTAATACGGGAGCTTGCCGCGCCAGGAGCCACAACATTTACGATGATCAGTCGCATGTCATGCTCCCCATCATTTGTTCTCTACATGTAGAAGGAAGCACCGACGGATCGCCCGCCCTCTGGAACCCCCCGGCCAACGGTTGGGCCATTAATTGCTGGACCGGCGCCACTCGGCCACTTACGCGTCTCCTAGTTCGAATAACATCCATAACTCTGAAACATAAAGTTCGTCCCCCTTTCCCCAAGTATAGTACTTGTTGATAGGACTCCACAAAGTAGTCGTATCTAATTGGAAAGGAAAATTTCACCAATATTTCCCAAGCTGATGCTTGTTAATGGATAGACACTTGTTCCATCAATCTTACCCCTCGAGCGTTGAGGAGGTAACCAAAAAGATTCATATCGATGTTTGAAAGAATCAAGATGTGAGTGACAAGATAGTTTAGCAAGAATATGACCGGGCAGTCAAATAAATAACAGCTCCTAAGTGAGGTCCCCTTATATGTTTTTGGAGGTTTGAGCGAGTATTTAAATCTTCTTATAAGACAGATTTAAATGAAAATAGAGTTTTGGGAACCTCCCCTTGATAAAATAGTCATAAAGACTTCGAAATATTTTACATAATATCTGAAGGTGAAGGATAACCTTTGAATAATATAAATCATTACAAAAAGAATTCAAAAGAATTTAATTAAATATTCCAAGAATATTTATTTAGTCAATAATAATTACGGAATATTATTAAATCATAATATTGCTCGTAAGTAATCCTCGAATGAATATATAGAATTATTTATTAAATAAATCTCTTCTTAAATGAATATTTAAAATAATATTCATTGAATAAATAAACTTAAATAAATATTTAAAATAATATTTACTGAATAAATCAAACCTTAAATGAATATTTGAAAATAATATTCATTTAACAAATAACATTCCAAATGAATATCCAAATAATATTCATTAAACAAATAATATTCTAAATGAATATCCAAAATAATATTAATTTAACAAATAATATTTTAAATAAATATCCAAAATAATATTCATTTAACAAATAATATTCTAAATGAATATCCAAAATAATATTCATTTAACAAATAATATTCTAAATGAATATCCGAATAATATTCATTTAGTAATCAAAACTTTAAAGGAATATTCGAAGTAATATTCCTTGAGTAAATAGAACTTCCAATGAATATTTTAAAATAATATTCATTAAGTAAATCAAACCTTAAATGAATATTCGAAAGTAATATTCATTAAATAAATAAAGATCAAATGAATATTCCAAATAATAATAAGTAAGCTAAATGAATATTTGGGAATGATATTCGTCAACCAAATAACTCTAATGAATATTCAAAATAATATTCATTAACTAAATAACTCCAATGAATGATCAAAATAATATCCATTAAATAAATGACATTCTAAATGAATATTAAAATAATATTCATTAAATATTCCTTCACTGAGGTAATACTCAAATAACGTTCCTCGAAAGATTCGTAATCGAATAAAAATCCTCGAAATAATAAATTTGTCGCTGGGATCCCTCCGGGTTTCCACGACTATTTATATATTACAAAATATCGACTCCCGGTCTATATTTGAAGTATGAATATCATACGCCCTTCGCTAAGGGTCTTAACCAAACAATCCGGCTTATAACTGATATTTCATATATATAGTCTATAAGCCAATATCAATTCAGGGAACAAGTAGTTCAATATTAACTTGAAAGTAGGCATGCATGCTATGGCATATGTATAAAACAATCATCATATATATTATCACAACAACAGTTCCAAGTATTGGAAACTTGCCTGGGAATCGAGTGCGGGTAGGGGTAATGTGTCCCGGGTCAGCTCGACGATCTATAAACAATCAGAATATTTAAGATTAATCACTTAACGCTTCTTAAAAGGCTAAGTATAAACTCCACTTAAATCGAAACATGTTTTCGAGTTATCTCGTTACGTCTCTTTTAGTGTAACTCTTTTTATCACCGATACGATCCGACATTCGTTCGTTATCAAGACATGTCATCATGCTTATACTTGGTATATACTTAAGTCGTACAAGTTCTAAGGTCGGTCGTTTACGAATCAAGATTATACCTCGAGTTTTATCGCCCGTTTTCTAAGTTATAAGCAAAGTCATACTTTTAAGGGGTTCGTTCGCGTTTAACCTCGATTCGAACATTTTTATAAAATCGAAAAACAATCTTTTTAATACGAGGTCTTTTCTCACACCATCCTTATGATCTCTAATTTTTAATTACCCAGATTCGTCACTGCGATACTCATTTTACACGATTAAATTCCAATTACGAATTCGCATTCTCGGTTTCGAACCACTTTTACGAATTTAATCATAACTCCTAAACCGTAAGTCCGTTTCATGCGATCTTTATATCAAAACGAAGCTTATAAAATAATCTAGCTTATCATGGCAAAAATCGAAGCTAAACAGTGAGTTATAGGTTCTGTCAAATTCATTTTCTTAAGGTTAACGAAATTTCGGCATTACGACGGCTATAAATCGAATATTTACCAAATTCCAAACCTCCCAATAATCATGATATCTACTCCAGACAACATATACATGATTTATAACCATGAACTGAGGCCAAACAATGCCTTTCCGTTCATCTAAGCTATTTTTAACATTTATCAAAACCCAATCTTAATCATGCTTATAATCATGCTTATAACTTACTAATAACATAACTAAGTTTAAATCCATCAAAAACAAGCATATACCCAAAGTAAGATCTAGGGTTCAAGAGGTTTATACCTTCCTTGGAGAGTGTTAAAGCCCTAGCTAAGCCTTGTATAGTCCATGTCTATCCTTAACCAAGCTTAGATCATCCAAGAAATCAAGATCCAAGAATTTTGTTCTTGAGGTTACTATTCATCCTCCTCTTTGATGATTTTATTGAAAATGGAAAACATGGAGTTTGGGGCTAATATTTCTAGGGTATCTCTTTTATAAAATATAGGATCTAGGATAAAAATTTGGAGATCAAACAATGGTGGGAAGGTTGATTTTGGTTCTTGAATTAATGAAGAAGCCGAATGCTTCCTTGGAAGTGTTCTAGGTGTGTTTTCTTGCTTAGCTTGGTGGATTGGCATAAAGTGATGTTGCTTGGATAATATCTAGCCATAAAGCTACTTTAATAAAGTGCTTTGGTCACCCCTTGCATCATCTTGGACATGTGTTTGATTCTTGTGGAATGGTGTATGTTGGAAGCTTAGTTGCTTGGTTAGTTTCTAAGCATGCTAGTTACCTTTGTAACCACTTAGTTACTTGACTTTATCCACTTGCACATGCTTGTCTCTTGATCCTCTGCTTGTTTCTTTGTCCGGTTATTGCTCATTTTCATTGGTCGTTCGAAAGAATATCTCAATGATTTCTAGTTAGGGTTTTACCGGAAACCTTCTTAATAATCATACTAATCTCCATCTTTCTTAATACTTCTCGAATTTAAATTCCTTAAATATTAAATATTAAATCCTTAATCTATCAGTGTCTAGGGAAAATCTCGGAGAAAATGAAAGTGCTGTTTTTCAGAATCCGACAGTCTTTACATACACTTATTTTCCCCTCGGATCACTAATACGAACTCAGAAATTCATTCCGGGTACTTCTATATAGTGTCGTCTCATAATATTCTTATTTCCATCAAAACACTATTCATCACTTTTTCTCTTTTTAGTCCTGGTACTTAGAAAATATCTTTGTGCTTCCTCGAGCGTTCCTTAACTCTTTCATGGAACCTCCGTACTTGTAACCGATATCGATCTGGATGACATGAGGGTATCTATTTCTCTCTAGGGGATCTTATCTTAACTTTCTAGGAGATAGATTATTCTAATCTAAGTTATCACCCAATAGCATCCTTCAGGACATATAACCTTGGAATATATATATCCTTTCATTATTCATTCATTAAAACCAGTATTACATTCTAGTTGTAACCAATATTCATTCTTACATCAATACATAATAATAATAAAAAAAGTTTTAATTCTTCCCAAAAATCTGGGTTCTTACAGTCTCCCCTCCTTAAAAGGATTCCGTCCTGGAATCAGGTAGAAGACAATTGGGTACTTGTTGGTTATTTCGCTTTCCAATTCTCTTGTCGATCCTTACACATTCCAATCTTTCTAAAGCACATCGTACTGGTGTTACAATACACCCTTTATCCGTTCTACCAATTCTTTGATACTTGCGCACAACACATTATCTGGTACACGCTCTTGTCCGGTCTTATACTATTAACCTTATTGGTACGTGCAGTGACTTCGGTATCACTAACGCGCTACGAATTCTGGAGATAACCTCACTCGTAATTTTGCAATTCCTGACCGCTTTAATCTTCGCAATCTCGATGTATATATATTTAGGTGGAAAAATTTATCGAGAGATCACTGTGATCAATGAACATTTGTTATATTGCATAGCTAGTACAGAAGGGGGCCAGCCTTTAGTACTTGACAAGCAATTAAACAATTAATGGCATTCCACTTAGACTCCTATCACACAGACAGAGAGTCACGTAGTATTACCTCCCCTCCTTAAAGGGTTGTTCTTCTCAATTTAGAAGAAGATAAATAAGGGAGAAGAAAAGGAAAGAATTTCAAAGGATTATATAAGAGTGTTTTCATGATTGTCAAAAATATCATACTTAGAATTTACCTCTGAGCTATAGAGGTTTATTAGAGAAGAAAAATAATCGTAATCGTATCGAATACTACTTTATCGAAATCTCACATATCACATGTCCTTACTACTCTGTCCATCATTCTATGGACCTATACTCTTGTTCGATATTAGCATCACTTACTTTTGGAAAATCCTTCAACCTTTCAGGTTAAATCTTGGATTTCTCGCTTGACTATATTATAACTGACATTTCACGCCACGAAACTGGATCTTTCATATTCATAATACTAACACTATCAGGTTGTCATTCCGAGTGCTCGTCGTTAGGAAAACCCATTCATTAATCCATTCATAACATTCAGTGCTTCACATTTAATAATTACCTCTCTATCTTTTCTTTATCAA
This sequence comes from Kitagawia praeruptora, assembly GCA_037693485.1. Classification (NCBI taxonomy): domain Eukaryota; kingdom Viridiplantae; phylum Streptophyta; class Magnoliopsida; order Apiales; family Apiaceae; genus Kitagawia; species Kitagawia praeruptora. Next base: position 37,457,004 of record CM075353.1, on the reverse strand, counting down.
TCACATCCATCTTATCATCTAGTTCTCATTCACTTTTGTTATTGACTCCACCATCATCTTATTAGGGGAACACTTGTTACCTTTATTCAATATACGTTGCACGTTTGTGGTCAAACTTTCCTTTGTTCAACCATCTAGATTTCACTTTCTCATTCCATGAGTCTCTTTTATTACTCAATCAAACTATTCCATATTTCCTCAGATTTTCCAAACTTAAAAGGAGTCAATTTGTATGTCATTCATGCCCCTAATTCCAACTTCCCGTTTTGGCCAATACCCTTACCTTTCCAATTCCATACTTTTCTCGCGTCATTACTGGAGATTCTCATGAGTCTGCCTATCTGACTCTCTTATTAATTCCCAATTCTATTTCCATCTCTATCAGTCTCTTGTCTTTATTTCTACTATAATCATTTTATGAACCATCATAACCTAATTCTTCATTTCAAATATCCCGTCGTTCCAGAAATTACACCATCCGAAATAAACCTGGATGATTTCTCTATCTTAGATTCAATTCGACATTTCCACAGTCGTTACCACCTAATTTCTCAGAAGGATCACCATCGCTTATCGTTTACGCAGTGATTGAATAACTAAACGTACGGGTTTCATAATTGTCAATTCAAGATCCTCTAGGAAAACAAAATAATCACTATTCCCTATCCATAGGGAATGCTTCCTGAACTTGACGTAGATATTACATGAAGCAGATAAAATTGCAGAGAAGCTTCAAGCATCGCAGCTATGATATGTTGAGGAGATTTTTAATCGTACATCTCTAATTGAAGACTGGAAGGTCAGCGTCTTACTTAATCACTTTCCAGATCTTGTTAATCCTTAATACAGGGATACCTTCCAGCATCACGAATCTTTAACTTCATGTACTCTATCTTGTTTGCTCAGAAATACACCAACATAAACTTGCTTGTCATTCATCATCATACCATTTAGCTTATCAGTATTTGTACCATCTCTGTTTCTGGTCATCTACTACCAATTCCTTGTTACTTAACTTCCCCCCACTCTTTCCAAAGGAAAGGTGAGTCTCTTGGGGAATTTGGTCTGGCCTATCTTAGAGCCTCATAATGTTGGTAATGTGCTACTGGTAACATCAGGAATCGAATCTTTACTTAAACTATCCTAATAATTGATCCTCGCACAATCATCAGAGGGAATGTAACTTCCTCTACCACATTATGACCTTCAAGGTCCTTTACATTATCATTTTATTCCTTTGGTATGAGCATTTATACTTACTCCTTTATACTTAAAGTGTCGGCCACCTCATTAACCTTTCCTGAATATAATAATTTCTTGAAATCAAGGTTTTTCGGATAAATTCTTACTCAGGATGGAGGCATTCTCCCTTAAATTCTGCTGAATGAGAGAAAGCATATCTCGGTCTTTTCCAAAAGTCATTGCTTCCACCTTTCTGGTGTGAACTTTACTACAGGTACTCCCAATCGTACCTAGGATATTTCCTTACTGGTCTCCCTTTTTGTTTTAGGATAATCTCAACCTTATTGGTTCAATCCATACTTTCTCATGGTTTCACACATGCTTCCTCTGGCCTTATTGTTACTATGTCATACATTCCTTACCAAACTTCCCTTATAAGGTTTCTTAGGTCATCCTCATCATTCCTCCTGTATCTTCTGGGTACAGGGTATATCAAACATCATCAATCAATTCTATAACAATTCTGTCTATATACTTTTCGAGACTCCTTTCCACAAATCTTTATAAGTTATTGATGTTTTGGTCAATTCAACTTATATCATCTGATTTCACAATGTCTTTACTAGAGGTGATGTTATCCCTTGTGCATCCCCCAGTGTTCGTCTTAATACATGGACATTCTATCCTCAATTCTATCTTCAAGGAATACATACATCATGTACTTGGAAATTCACTCATATATCCTTAATAAGGGTCTCTTTTCAATCATTCTCATCTTGATAATCTATAGGTAGCCTCATGCTGACCTCTTCTTTCAAACGAATGTCAGTCTATATAACCTTCCAAAAGACAACATATGTCTATCTGTCTTTCTTACAAAACTTGGTAATGGTAGCAAGGATGTTCTGGAAGATATTGGTCGTGTTCAACGTGAATCTCTTAATGCCTAATGCTCCTCTTGAGGACACCAAGTTTCAGATAACATTTATGCATCATACTGCACCATCTCTGACAATCCTCATAACCTTTACTGGTCACCATCCTCATTCCCAACACATCCATGGTATTTATAAAATCCATTATCATGTATCTCAATTCATTTTATATCAAAAATCCTCGCGGTTGGCGCTTGATTAGAAGCAACCCCGCTATATCCTTTCTTTGCTGGTCTAGTTAATTGCTAATCCTTTATGACTTGGCCTCAACTTGCCATACTAAAACATGTGAGTTAGGGGTCGGCTAATAACATTACTTTTCTAGCAATTGTTGGCATAGTGCCTTCTACTTTGATACCTTTTGATCTTTTCAAAACCTTACTCCATATAAGTCTCAATCGACTTCTCGGTACCGTCTCCGGTCACCTTTCCTTTACTTTTATTCTTTCAACTATTCTTATTAATTTCACGTGCCACAAAAGTTTACACTCTTGGCATAACAACCTTTTCATTTAACTCAATCCCAGAATTTCTCAATCCGGCTTGTTTCTTAATTACATTTCCCTTTTTCCGCCCAATCTCAACTTCATAATTTTGTCTCTATAATCAATCGTAATAATTGGGGTCTGTCCACCATCCCGTATAACAGCTACCTTACCCAATCCATAGGGTTCGCTCCAGTTTCCACTCTCTTCAGTGACGTATTCCGATAATCAGATAGACAAGGTTTGCTAAAATTTGCCAAATTCCTTTCAAGGATTAGGGAAATTTCAGTCAATCTATCCACCCACTGGTGACACTAAGAAGATCCAGTTCTATACCTGAAGAATATTTCTAGGAGCATTCAAGCGGGTGGAACCATAAATAGTTATAATAACGAAATGATTGACATAAAGTTGGGAGTTTAACCATTGGAAAGAAACCAAATGTATATACCTCCCCTAGAAGGGAAATCAAAGTCTCCAAACTGAAACATACCACATCTTCCCGGTACATAATCGTCTTAATAGTCGATACTACCGAATACTAGTCTACCTAAAATCTAGTCTTAGAATGAACACTACCGTCAAGTTAGTCATTCCATGAAACTGGCACTACCAGGGCCTTCCGAATCTGATGAACCGTGCTGTCCGAATGCATCCGCAATTACCCTACCGTGTTGCACAAGTACATCACCTAAACCTATACGAGGTGCATCCTAATAAATTCCAAAAATTTTCCTTCCTTCATTAGGTAACGCCAATGTTGGGTCGTCACCAATTTTATCTTTAGCTCCAGGGAGATCTTCCCCCATTTATCTTGTACATTCAAACTTTTAGTCTTACTAATAAGTCGGGTTATGGGACTGCACTCTTTGTAAAGTCCTGAGCAGATCTTTGGTAATACCTCGTGAATTTTATGAAATTCCTCACCCTTGCCGGTGTGGTTGGCCTTTCTCCATTTGAAACTGTCTCTAACTTGGTGGGGTCGACGAACACTAATCCTATTGATCATATGTCTTATTAAGTTGACTTCATTTTGCCAAAACTCTTACTTCGAGAACTTGGCCAACACCTGTTCTTTCATGTTTCATTTAAAAGTATTCTCAATCACACCTTAACCACTGCTCGCCTTACCTAATCCATTTACGATTCAGTGTCGGAATAAACTTAAGGTAACTACCATAATCCATTCAAGGAAAAGAAAGAATTTAATATTCCTCTGAATCACATGCATCTAATGTTTCTGGTTCATTATTTCACTGAATTGAACTAAACTTATACTTGGTCTCTGACAGTAGTCTTGTTACGAGTTTATCATTGACTTACTGGTCTTTTCCTCTTATAGGTTCCGAGATCATTGTCTCGCTTACTACTTCCTTATGTAACTTTATCCATTCAGGCCATTGCTTTCCACTATCTTTACTTCCTAATCTAATCCATTCATAAAATGGACATCTCACTGGATAAACCACCTCATCAATCTCAATTTGGTTTCATAAATTATAACCTATAAAATCTTCCTTCTCATGGCGAATTACTGTTGACAATATTCAAACTTTATCCATTAATCAAATGATATGACACTCCTTGCCCCTATCTTAATTGTTCCTGGGTCTCTGCTTCCCGACATATATTGATGCCTTTGCTAATCATGCATCGTTCCCACTCTTTTCCCTTTGATCTGGAAGTCTCTAAGGATTCTTATCTAACCCCATATAAGATCTCAAGTAATTCCTCGAATCCGTTTTGTTTGCTGGTACATTATCCGGCAGTCCAGCTATGAGTCCAATATGCCTCTTTAGTTCTTTTAGTAATATCTCAGCTCTTTACGCTCACTGCTCTGAGCATTATACCTTAACTCTTACGGTCTCTCTGGCTACAGCCCTCATCTTCTCAAGGTAAACTTCCCTGTCTCTAACAGGATTCTCCCCCTCTGCTGGAACCTCTTCCGGGTCCTCAGTAGGGTACTCTATCGAATCCACCATCCGATCGTCAGCATATAATCAGGCATCATCGTGCTGCTGCTCGTATGCCTCAAGGTCTGTCGCCTTACTAGTCGGTACAAGAACGAGCTAAGTTACTATCATGATACTTAATAGTTCCCATAAGGGTTTTATATGTCAATACTACATTAAGTAGTCTGACTATGAACTTGGCAAGAGTTCTTATTATCTTAATGAATTTATTGTTTTAACGTCGCGTCATCTCTGGGATATATAACGCTCGCTCTGATACCATTTCTGTAACACCCCCAGATCCAGGGTCAGGGATCTGGTCGTTACGGTCTCAATATCCATCCATAAACCAACATAATATAAATTACAATCTTGTGACCCAAACAACAACATAAAACACACCCGTTATAGTCCCAGAGATGAAATCAGAGTAACCATCAATATTATTAATCACAAGTTTGAGTTCTTACAACCCAAAGAATTACAATTAACCATTACATACTCTTTGCCATCCATTTGTATATGCCATATAATAAATACATTTGATACTCAAATGTTAACAACTAGCCTACCAGTAGCTGCCTCTTCAGCAATGGTAGCTATGACCTCAGCGATTATTCCTCTGACTGCTGTCACCTGCTTACGCTGAGTGCGCCTTGCGCGGCCATCTGATCTAGCTGTTGTTGTGATATAGATAAATAAAGCAAGGGTGAGCAATAGCCCACCTAAAAGAATATAACTGAATAGTGATAATATATAACAGTCCAAAATATCTTTGAAACCATATGCCATGCATTAACGATGTAGTACCAATATAAGGTATGAGATGAAGTTACAAGGTAACTCAAAATATATTTGTTTTGAATAAATATCTGCTATGTCAAAGATGAGCAAGATATTATCAACTTTTCATAATAGAGGAACTTGCAGGAAGAATATTGCAATTCCAATTCAAACACTTTTCAAACCTGCCAACAATGATAATGTTGCAGAAAATTTCCCAATTTGGAAGATGAACTAATACGGGAGCTTGCCGCGCCAGGAGCCACAACATTTACGATGATCAGTCGCATGTCATGCTCCCCATCATTTGTTCTCTACATGTAGAAGGAAGCACCGACGGATCGCCCGCCCTCTGGAACCCCCCGGCCAACGGTTGGGCCATTAATTGCTGGACCGGCGCCACTCGGCCACTTACGCGTCTCCTAGTTCGAATAACATCCATAACTCTGAAACATAAAGTTCGTCCCCCTTTCCCCAAGTATAGTACTTGTTGATAGGACTCCACAAAGTAGTCGTATCTAATTGGAAAGGAAAATTTCACCAATATTTCCCAAGCTGATGCTTGTTAATGGATAGACACTTGTTCCATCAATCTTACCCCTCGAGCGTTGAGGAGGTAACCAAAAAGATTCATATCGATGTTTGAAAGAATCAAGATGTGAGTGACAAGATAGTTTAGCAAGAATATGACCGGGCAGTCAAATAAATAACAGCTCCTAAGTGAGGTCCCCTTATATGTTTTTGGAGGTTTGAGTGAGTATTTAAATCTTCTTATAAGACAGATTTAAATGAAAATAGAGTTTTGGGAACCTCCCCTTGATAAAATAGTCATAAAGACTTCGAAATATTTTACATAATATCTGAAGGTGAAGGATAACCTTTGAATAATATAAATCATTACAAAAAGAATTCAAAAAAATTTAATTAAATATTCCAAGAATATTTATTTAGTCAATAATAATTACGGAATATTATTAAATCATAATATTGCTCGTAAGTAATCCTCGAATGAATATATAGAATTATTTATTAAATAAATCTCTTCTTAAATGAATATTTAAAATAATATTCATTGAATAAATAAACTTAAATAAATATTTAAAATAATATTTACTGAATAAATCAAACCTTAAATGAATATTTGAAAATAATATTCATTTAACAAATAACATTCCAAATGAATATCCAAATAATATTCATTAAACAAATAATATTCTAAATGAATATCCAAAATAATATTCATTTAACAAATAATATTCTAAATGAATATCCAAAATAATATTCATTTAACAAATAATATTTTAAATGAATATCCAAAATAATATTCATTTAACAAATAATATTCTAAATGAATATCCGAATAATATTCATTTAGTAATCAAAACTTTAAAGGAATATTCGAAGTAATATTCCTTGAGTAAATAGAACTTCCAATGAATATTTTAAAATAATATTCATTAAGTAAATCAAACCTTAAATGAATATTCGAAAGTAATATTCATTAAATAAATAAAGATCAAATGAATATTCCAAATAATAATAAGTAAGCCAAATGAATATTTGGGAATGATATTCGTCAACCAAATAACTCTAATGAATATTCAAAATAATATTCATTAACTAAATAACTCCAATGAATGATCAAAATAATATCCATTAAATAAATGATATTCTAAATGAATATTAAAATAATATTCATTAAATATTCCTTCACTGAGGTAATACTCAAATAACGTTCCTCGAAAGATTCGTAATCGAATAAAAATCCTCGAAATAATAAATTTGTCGCTGGGATCCCTCCGGGTTTCCACGACTATTTATATATTACAAAATATCGACTCCCGGTCTATATTTGAAGTATGAATATCATACGCCCTTCGCTAAGGGTCTTAACCAAACAATCCGGCTTATAACTGATATTTCATATATATAGTCTATAAGCCGATATCAATTCAGGGAACAAGTAATTCAATATTAACTTGAAAGTAGGCATGCATGCTATGGCATATGTATAAAACAATCATCATATATATTATCACAACAACAGTTCCAAGTATTGGAAACTTGCCTGGGAATCGAGTGCGGGTAGGGGTAATGTGTCCCGGGTCAGCTCGACGATCTATAAACAATCAGAATATTTAAGATTAATCACTTAACGCTTCTTAAAAGGCTAAGTATAAACTCCACTTAAATTGAAACATGTTTTCGAGTTATCTCGTTACGTCTCTTTTAGTGTAACTCTTTTTATCACCGATACGATCCGACATTCGTTCGTTATCAAGACATGTCATCATGCTTATACTTGGTATATACTTAAGTCGTACAAGTTCTAAGGTCGGTCGTTTACGAATCAAGATTATACCTCGAGTTTTATCGCCCGTTTTCTAAGTTATAACCAAAGTCATACTTTTAAGGGGTTCGTTCGCGTTTAACCTCGATTCGAACATTTTTATAAAATCGAAAAACGATATTTTTAATACGAGGTCTTTTCTCACACCATCCTTATGATCTCTAATTTTTAATTACCCAGATTCGTCACTGCGATACTCATTTTACACGATTCAATTCCAATTACGAATTCGCATTCTCGATTTCGAACCACTTTTACGAATTTAATCATAACTCCTAAACCGTAAGTCCGTTTCATTACATCTTTATATTAAAATGAAGCTTATAAAATAATCTAGCTTATCATGGCAAAAATCGAAGCTAAACAGTGAGTTATAGGTTCTGTCAAATTCGTTTTCTTAAGGTTAACGAAATTTCGGCATTACGACGGCTATAAATCGAATATTTACCAAATTCCAAACCTCCCAATAATCATGATATCTACTCCAAACAACATATACATGATTTATAACCATGAACTGAGGCCAAGCAATGCCTTTCCGTTCATCTAAGCTATTTTTAACATTTATCAAAACCCAATCTTAATCATGCTTATAATCATGCTTATAACTTACTAATAACATAACTAAGTTTAAATCCATCAAAAACAAGCATATACCCAAAGTAAGATCTAGGGTTCAAGAGGTTTATACCTTCCTTGGAGAGTGTTAAAGCCCTAGCTAAGCCTTGTATAGTCCATGTCTATCCTTAACCAAGCTTAGATCATCCAAGAAATCAAGATCCAAGAATTTTGTTCTTGAGGTTACTATTCATCCTCCTCTTTGATGATTTTATTGAAAATGGAAAACATGGAGTTTGGGGCTAATATTTCTAGGGTATCTCTTTTATAAAATATAGGATCTAGGATAAAAATTTGGAGATCAAACAATGGTGGGAAGGTTGATTTTGGTTCTTGAATTAATGAAGAAGCCGAATGCTTCCTTGGAAGTGTTCTAGGTGTGTTTTCTTGCTTAGCTTGGTGGATTGGCATAAAGTGATGTTGCTTGGATAATATCTAGCCATAAAGCTACTTTAATAAAGTGCTTTGGTCACCCCTTGCATCATCTTGGACATGTGTTTGATTCTTGTGGAATGGTGTATGTTGGAAGCTTAGTTGCTTGGTTAGTTTCTAAGCATGCTAGTTACCTTTGTAACCACTTAGTTACTTGACTTTATCCACTTGCACATGCTTGTCTCTTGATCCTCTGCTTGTTTCTTTGTCCGATTATTGCTCATTTTCATTGGTCGTTCGAAAGAATATCTCAATGATTTCTATTTAGGGTTTTACCGGAAACCTTCTTAATAATCATACTAATCTCCATCTTTCTTAATACTTCTCGAATTTAAATTTCTTAAATATTAAATATTAAATCCTTAATCTATCAGTGTCTAGGGAAAATCTCGGAGAAAATGAAAGTGCTGTTTTTCAGAATCCGACAGTCTTTACATACACTTATTTTCCCCTCGGATCACTAATACGAACTCAGAAATTCATTCCGGGTACTTCTATATAGTGTCGTCTCATAATATTCTTATTTCCATCAAAACACTATTCATCACTTTTTCTCTTTTTAGTCCTGGTACTTAGAAAATATCTTTGTGCTTCCTCGAGCGTTCTTTAACTCTTTCATGGAACCTCCGTACTTGTAACCGATATCGACCTGGATGACATGAGGGTATCTATTTCTCTCTAGGGGATCTTATCTTAACTTTCTAGGAGATAGATTATTCTAATCTAAGTTATCACCCAATAGAATCCTTCAGGACATATAACCTTGGAATATATATATCCTTTCATTATTCATTCATTAAAACCAGTATTACATTCTAGTTGTAACCAATATTCATTCTTACATCAATACATAATAATAATAATAAAAGTTTTAATTCTTCCCAAAAATTTGGGTTCTTACAGTTAGGGTTTTATTATATTTGATTTGAGGATTTAGAACGTAAGTGGAACAAACGTTCTAGAAACCGTTGAGACTTTACAATGAGATTAAGCGATTGAGCGAACGAATCATGGATTAAGGATATGGATATCAAGAGTCCAAGGAAGGATTTATTAAAAAGATTTAAGGGATTTAAATCCAAGAATTATAAAGGAGGATTAAATATATTAGTGTTATTATTAAGAAGGTTTCCGGTAAAACCCCAAAGTAGAAATCCTTGAGATATTCTTTCGAACGATTAGCGAAATTGAGCAATAACCGGACAAAAGAGCAAGCAGAGATCAAGGTGCATGCATGTGCAAGAGATTAGACCAAGTAACCAAGTGGTTACATGAGAAACCAATGCACTTAGTAATTTAAACCTTGTACTTAGCATAATAGATATTTTTCAACCAAGCTTCCACATCAAGCCATACAAATGCATCATTCCTTGCATCATCACTTTATTAAAGTAGCTTTTGGCCAAGATATTATCTTACTCCCATCACAATAATTCATTTCTAGCAAACCAAGCAAGAGAACAAAAGCAAAACAACTCCATTCTCTCCATTCTTACAAGCTGTCCAGCAGAACCTCATCAAAGAAGAAAATTAATATCTCCATTTATATCCATGATAAAATCACCAAATTTGAACCACAACCTCTACACTCCATGGACAATATTCGATCCAAATTTCATAGCAATCCAAGTAGTATAGCCTAGGCAAATCACCTCCCCAAGTTGAAGAAGAAAACTGTCCAGAATATTGACAGTTTCTGTAACAATTTTTGAACGAACGTATATCCTTCAATACTCCATGAAATTTTGTGTTCTTTATCTTTTTGGAAAGCTGGTTAGATGCTCTACAACTCTCCTTTAGAAGCCTCGTTCAGAATAGGTCGGTAAGGGCCTCGTTTTTCATGTTCTTTCAACTGAGTTCTAACAGATCCGAAAAACTCTAATCATGTTCTTGTTGATTCTTGTTAGTTTAAGATTGTTAAGGCTATACAAGGACTAGATCAAGCTTAGCAAGGCTAGCACACTCTCCAAGAAAGGTATAACACTCTTGAAACCCTAGGCCTTACTTTAAGTTTATGCTTGTTCTTGATGGATCTAAGTAGTTATGGTGTTAGCATGATTATAAGCATGATTAGTTAAGTGATTTAGTGATTTTAGTAAATATGATGCATATGGTGGTAGAGCATGATGTTCTTGGACTTATTGAGATGCTTATGAAGTGTATAAGTTGTATGGATGCCCGGTGTGGCTTGGTTGGATTGTTACGATTTTTGGAATGTCCGAATTATAGCCGTCGTAATGCTGAAATTTCGTTAACCTTAAGAAACCGTGCATCTCAGTAGATAAAACTCACTGTCCAGTTTTGTATTGTGCCATGACAACTTAGATTATGTTATAAGCTTCGATTTGATATAAAGATCATGTGAAACAGATTTACGGCTTAGGAGTTATGATTAAATTCGTAAAAGTGGTTCGAAACCGTAAACACGAGTTCGTAATTAAAATTGGATTCCCTTAACGTAGTTAATTCAATTGCGAATCGAGGTTATTAAATACTAGGGATGAAAAGGAAGGTGTGAGAAGAAACCACATGTTAAATGGATCGTTTTCCAATTTTATAAAAATGTTCGAATCAAGGTTAAGTGCGAAGGAACCCCTTAGAGGAGCACTTGGCTATAACTTTGAGAACCACTTAGTAAAACGAGAGAACGAGATCCAATTTCTAAAACGAATCTTCGACCTAAGTGTTTTTTTATTAAAATGGACCTAGTGCGAGTCTAAATCAAGCTAGTAATACCATAGTTGTGTCTCGCTTATGTGTTTAAGCGTTGATGTATAAATAGAGAATCCAAGGGATTAACCGAATGTTTTCTTTGACTTTGTCTAGATTGATCGACATTGTCACGTGCCCTACTACTTCTCGAATACCAGGCAAGTGTTCTAAACCATACTTTGTAGTACTGGCTCTATATTCCTGTTTTTCCATGTATAGAGTTACACAGTTTTGCAGTTATTGCTTATATTGCCATATAGATACATATATAGTTGGCCTTCTGATTCACATATAAGATTTAAGATGAATAGTTATGAACCGGTGGATCTTGTAGCTCTAAGTATAAGAGCATACTTCTTGTGTTCGACTCTAGACCGGGAGTCGGTATTTGGATATATGTAAATAGTCGTGGAAACCCGGAGGGATTCCAGCGGCAAAGTACTATGTACTCTGAGGAATGTTATTTAGTATTATTACTATAATTTCAAAAAGTATTTATTACTTGAGTCAGATTCAAGGATTGTTATTTGAGTATTATCTCACTTGAGGAATATTAATCAAATACTATTTCATTAAGAGTAATGTTGAATATTTCACGATATACGATGCAAGGTATATGCATAGTTGTTTTGACTTAATATATTGTCATACTTGAAGTGTGATTTTTAAATTAGACGACTTATAGAGTAGAGGTGATCTAGTAGCTATAAGCCGGATTTGTGATAGCCCTTAGTATGGGGCATATGTTTCGATTAATTTGTTACGAACCGCGAGGCGGTATATCGTATACGTATTACAATTACTTTCTGAGTATTATTTATTTAGTAAATAATATTCGAGGATTATAATTACATGAAAAATATCTTTTCAAATATTTATTTAAAGTATGATTTCTTAATCATACGTGAGTTATTTATTTAAATGAATCTTAGTTCGGATTTTCATTTAAAGGTTTCTAGTTATCTTTAGATGATTATTTATTTAATGAATATTATTCTAAATATTCATTTAAAGTTTTCCTTATTATTAATAAGGGTTGTTTATTTGACGAACATTGTTTCGAATATTCATTTAAAGTTAATGAATATTATTTTGGATATTCATTTAAATACTTTATCATTATTATTAAGGGCTATTTAATTGATGAATATTATTTCGAATATTCATTTAAAGGTTGTTAATTATAAATTATTTCATTATTTATTTATTAAATGAATATTATTTTGAATATTCATTTAAAGGCTTTTTGAATAATCATTTAATGATTATTTATTTAATGAATATTATTTTGAATATTCACTTCTGGGTTTAAGCGTAATTATTTTATTTAAATATATTCTTTAAACATTCTTGATTTAATAAATATTATCTGAATATTTATTAAATACTTTTAATATAGATGGAATAGTTTATGTATTTAAAAGCATATTTGACTTCAATAATTATAGAGTATATTTTTGAGTTTTATTAAAAGTATCTCGAATACTTTCGATCTTCTGGGTTTTCCCTAAATAACGTTGAGCACCTAATCTATGTTGCTTAACAACAATTTTCCAAAAGTATTATAAGGTTTCCCTGATGATCTTAAATCAACTCCTAGCCTGCAATGGCGTCGTTTTCCTTCAAAACTGGGAAACTCTATTTGAGAAATTCTATTTTACCTGACTTCTGAGTCACGAAAAATGTCGAGAACTTATTTTGAGCCCAGTTATTATGAGTCAGGGGACTCTGGCTACTTCCTCAACACTCGAGGAGTAGGATTGCTGTAACAAGTGTTAATCCATTAACGAGCTACTGCTCGGGAAATATTGGTAAATTTTCCTTTCCAATTAGATACAACTACTTTGTGGAGTTGTATCAACGAGTTATTACTCGGGAAAAAGGAGGACGAACTTTACGTTTCAGAGTCATGGATTTTACTCGAACTAGGAGTATGTGTGTATGAGGCTGTGAATCAGTCCATCACTGATAATCGTGTAAGAGGCCGTGGGACGGTCCATCATTATTAAAAGGGGTCCGAGTTGCGCCGGTCCCGACTATGCCCAACCGTTGGCGGGAGATCAAGAGGGCGGTAGACAAGTAAATCCGTCAGTTCTTCCATCTACATGTAGAGAAACAAAATTTGGAGATGCGCAACTTATGACTGATCATCGTAAGGTTGTGACATCTGGCGCGAGATACTCCCGTATTAGTTCATCATCCAATTGTGGATATTTCTGCAACATGTACTGAAAGGTTTGCCGGTCATGTTGGCAGGGTTTTAAAAAGTGTGAAAACTGATGTTACAATAACCTTCCTTATAACTTCATCTTTTAAGTTATATGCTGATATTCTGCTTATGGTTGATATAGCAGACATGATTTTACAAAAAGGTTATTGGTGTGTTTTGAAACCTCATCCTTTTATAAAATGCCATAACTATTCATATTACGATAAAGATTACAGATATATCATGAAAGATGATATTTATATATTGATTTTCTGCTTATCTTCTTTTCATAGCAGATATTTTGACGAAAAGGTCATTATTGTGATTATGAACTTATCATGTTCATTTAATGATTATTTTAATCATTATACTTTCCCTATTAAGGTTTCTTGGATACATATATTTTATTAATGATATTAAGTATCCGTGGTATTATGAAAACCCCATGTATATGATGGGAGATTTTTGTGAACACTAGTAACCACTTGCTGAGCAATTCTTTCGCTCATACTTGTTTGTTGTTTTATATATTAGCCTTTCAGAAAGAGGTAAACGGATGAGAATTATCTGCATAGCTCGGAAGAAGCAGGCAGACAAGGTACCCTTATGAAGACGACGTGATCCAGAACATCTATAGCTGGAGTAAGTTACATATGGTTTTATTAATGTGTAATATATATATCACATTGTATAGAGTAGAACTAGTTGCTGGTATACTTCTCAACGAAGCTATACTAGCGGAACAAGATTTGTAAGACACGGTGTAATTTGATTCAATGGATGTAATGAAGTGAGTAATGTAAAGACTTTAGTTCTTGTTTCTAGCCCTATAACCTATAAGATTCTTGGTAGTTGGGGTCTCAATGATTGTATTTTAGTTATCAAATGATTACAGATGGATTAATGTTGTTAAACAGGTGAATTGTTAATGAGAATTTCCGCTTGATGACCAAATCCCTGACCCCGGATTTGGGGGTGTTACAGAAATGGTATCAGAGCTAAGGTTATAGTAAACTAGAAACGAGAGTGAGTAGGAGTGTGTATAGTTATGTGAGAACGTTAGAACTCATGTAGAGTTCGTGTTGGACTATTGGATATAGTACCAACGGTTAAGTTAAGGTGTGAATGCTACGTTGAAGAATATGATGTTGTAGACCTCGCTTCTTGTGGTGATGAATATCTACCAAAGAATGCTCAGAGATAAGTATTGGTCGGCAGGGGCATAGATCGCCCGAGACATGAATTTAAGATGATTTGAGGGGATTCATGGATGCAGTTATGTATTCCCCGAACTATAGGAAATTTTCAAAATGATGATGAAGGATAGAAAGTTGACATCGGATATTGTGGTAGAGAGGGTTGAGATACCGAATATGCCAGACCCCGAGGCCTCCGAGCAGACTCATAATGATGCGCTCCTTGAGATGGATGCTGACTCGATAGAGGAGGATCTAGAGGAGGACCTCATGGAAGGTCAAGGGAATAATATTGTAGAGAACGAACCGATTGATAAAGATGTGATATGTTTACTTGAGGACCGAAAGAGTCCTTAAAGAGTGATTAAGTGACCAGACAAGAATTTGGAGTCAATTATGATTCATCAGGAGATATGATGAAGTGAATGAAGTAGAGTTTTAAGAATAGATGAGATATAGGTGGTATCAACTGTTGCCCACAACTGGATCGTTGGGAACTTGGCTGTTGATTTGATTGGAATAAATACAAGGACAAATGAGTAAAGGACCCGGCTGACGACCGAGGAGGAAATTACGAGGATAGAACTGAGAAGCCGGAGTCAGATCCAGGTACTGCCGGTTTTGACGAATGACTAGTTATAAAGTAATGTTCCCTTTAAGTGGGGGGGTTAAGTAAACTGACTGTTGGTAATATAGACTACTCGGACGTATATGTATCAGGAAAATGTGGCATGTTCCGTGTGAAACTTTGGTTTTCCCTTCTATGGGAGGTGTATATTTGGTTCCTTTCTAGTGGTTAAACCTCCAACTTTATGTCGATTATTCTGTTATTATGACTGCTTACGATTCTACCTATTTGGAGGTTCATAGAATTGTTCTTCAGGTTTCGAAATTGATTTCCTAGTATTAAAAGTGGATAAATAAACTGACCAAATTTCCCTGATATTGGGAAGAGATTCGACAAATTTTTGGCAAACCTTGTCTTTTTGATTATCAGAGAATGTCGCCAAAGAGAGTGGAAACTAGAGCAAACGTGGTCGATTGGTTAAGGTAACGGCCATATGGGTTGGTGGACAGACCCGGATTGTTAAAATGGATTGTAGAGATAAAATGATGAAGTTGAGATTGGACGGTAAAGACGAAATATAATTAAGGACCAAGACGGACTAAGCAGCTCCGGGATCGACTTAAATGAAAAAGTTATCATGCCAAAAGTGTTAAGCTTATGTGGCACACGGGATTGATATAGAAAAAGGAATATAGGATATAAAGATGATTGAAATAGATACCGGATTTAAGCATGTATTTTCTAACGATCTTCCGGAATACCGCCTATTCGAAGGATAGAATTCGCCATTACCGTGGGCGACACCTATATCGAAGTCTTTGTGTGGAATGGAACGTTGCTTGAGATGATTGCACCAATTTGGGTATAACTCTCTACGATTGTAAATGCTGATGGTTGAGATTGTGGTGACTAGTACGAGTCGATAATGGCGTAAGTTATCGAGCACTCTAAGGTGTGCATGTAGAATAAAACTTTAGAATCAAACGATTATCCGCCAGATGAACCGACATATAAGGCATCCATAGAGACGTTGGTAGTAACCTCCCCATTAGTAAATCGTTTTGATTACCTCCCCGATCTATGAATTATTTGACATCTCTCCAAGCGAGAGCTTCCTTATATGAGATATACTTCTTCTAAAGATACATTGTTGTATTCGTGTTCACCCGTACTGGATTTCAATTGTGCCAGAGGCTGTCATGATACCTACTTTCAGGTTTCTGAAGCCCTGTCAAATGATGCTATTCAAACTTACACTTTCCTTCAAAAGTGGATAGTTATAAGGTGGTACAACACCACTTGCTTGTTATAGATACCAGTATCTTTCTGGTTATTCTTTTCATTTGAAATCGTACCTTGGAAATTTCTTCCAGGTGTCCCTTTGAGAATTATTTGTAGAAAGACGATAATTAATTTATTACCTTGATTTCGAATTACTTCATATTTCTCTTCTTCCACTGAGACGAACAACCCTATTCTTATAGGGGCCACAAGGACTATCTGTCTGTGTGATAGAAGTCTGATGGGACGCCATCACTTGTGTGTTATGAAATACAAGAAGGCTAATTACCTTTCGTAATGCCTTAATTGAGGCACGCAACGTTAGTTCTTTTGATCATATTGATCTCTTGGTAAATTCCCTTATCTCAAATAAGATTTATTTCAAAGCTCATAATCCTAGGATCACCATTGTGTGACATTTGACTTGATATGGCAGCTATCTTTTCAAAGCTCCATGATTCTTGTTATCTTTAATGAATTCCAAGGGGAGGCCAACCAGGTCAGATAAGCGAAATTCATTAATATAGATTAGATTCGCAATGGAATCGCCGAGGATAAGAGCGAGTCCCAAAACGATTAGTATACCAACGACATATCGATGGAATCAGTTCACTCTTCTTTTAAGAAGGTCATGCAAATGGAAAGTTGGTCGAACCACATTTTGTAAGAAATGACGGTATAATGTGAAACTTCAACGACATCGGTGCTTGATAGAAACACCATAGTTAAATTAGGATTATGGAAAGGTTATGTACGAATGGACACTAGCTCTGGTTTTGCAGAATAAGTGTTGAGAGTAAAGCGGTTAAGGAACCCCAGTGATTGACAAGTTTGATAATGTAGTCCAGAAAATCTACCCAGATTACCAGCGGACCGAGAAAGGGAAATCGTTAACGGATTAACCCCAGTAGAAAGGAAAGAATAGCGAATCAGTAACAAGAATGCTGGGCAAGAGTATGATAAGACCCAGTGCATCACCGTGGGCAGCCTCGGTGTTGGTTGTGAGATAAAAATGGTATAATGAAAGTGTATACGACTAACGAGCATTGAACTCGGGTTACCAGATTCAGAGTCTGATGTCTTGACCGCTAGACCATGGAACAAGTTTATCAAAAAGAGTAAAGACCTACTACCGAGGAGAAACAATTTGCTAAACCAGCTAAGAGGTGATATGTATTTTTCGAGAGTGAATTGAGAACTGGATGCCACCAGTTAAAGATTGAACCCGAGGATATACCCAATACTGCGTTCGCGATAGGTATAGACTCTACGAGAGTTTAGCAATGTCATTTGGGTGATTAAGGCACCCTTAGTTTTATGGATTTAATGAATCAAGTGTTCAAGAAATATTTAGATAAGCTCGTTATTATATTTATTGATGACGTCTTGATACATCCAGAGGACGAGCATATAAAAATTGTTTTAGAGTTATTATGAGAAGAGCAGTTGCATGCCAAATTCTTAAAGTATGAATTTTGGTTTAATGAAGCCCAATTTCTAAAACGTGTTATTATCAAGGGAGTATTAATGGATCCCGCTAAAATAGAAGTTGTTTCAATTGGGAGAGACCAACTACACCCACAAAGGTGAGAAGTTTTATAGACCTGACAGGATATTGTAGGAAATTCGTGCAGGACCTTGCTAAGATAACAACACCGTTGACACGATTTATGAGAAAGACTGAGAAGTTGGAATGGACTCCTAAGTGTAAGGAGAGTTTGCAAGAATTGAAAAGAGGTTGGTGTTAGCCCAGTGTTGGCCCTACCAGATGATAAGGAAGACTTTGTGATATATAATGATGCATCTCATAAAGGTTTAGATTGTGTGTTGATACAGCACTGTAGAGTAAGTGTGTATGCATTTAGACAGTTAAAAGAGTAAGAGACTAGATACCCACCCATAAATTGGACTTAGCAGCGATGGTTTTCGCTCCAAAAGATTTGGAAACATTATATGGACCATAAAAGCCTCAAGTATATATTATGCCAAAGGAAAGAGCAAGGAAATTTTTTCAAGAAAGAGGGTAAAGTATATGCCCGTTTAAGTACGAACAGGAAATATATATTATAACCAATATTTTCTTACAATTGTTTCAAGGAGTATTATTAGAGCTTATTTTTTTGGAAAATTTTACAGAGAATATATATTTAAAGGTCGGAGTATTAAGATTTTATGTCATAATAGAGATCAAGATATGACTATCAGATACACTATCACCTAGGGAAGGCCAACGTGGTGGCCGATACCTTAGTCAAAATGAGAAGGAGATGGATTTCAAAGATTTGGGAATCCAAGGATGAGATTTTACACCAGACCCATAGCCCGAGATATTAGATGCTCCTAGACGGCACCATAAGGTATAGGGATACCACCTTACGAGGCCGTCATGAAAAGAGTTGTCGCTCTTCCTTTTGTTGGAAAGAGGCTGGCAAGATAAAGATATTGGAAATCGAGTTAATTCGACAAGCCAACGAGACAAAAGGTTTTACCAGCAAACGGCTAGTAGAAGCCCAAGATAGATGGAGATAGTACCGCTATTGATAAGCTAAATGGCATGTTGCAGAATGACAAGCCAATTTATATTGGTTATTTCTGCGCAAACAAGATAGAGAATATGAGATTGAAGATGCATGATACTAAAGTTACTCCTGTGGAAATCATGAATAGAAATGAGCAAGTGTAAGGAACAAGGTTTTCAAACTAATAAGAAATCGTGAGAAAATCAAGATGTGGAAGAATCCACCTAGAAGTGAAAGAGTGAAATAAAGGAGGAGTAACCCCAGTGATTCCTAAACTGATTCCGGGACGGAATCCTTTTAAGGAGGGGAGACTGTAAGAACCCAGATTTTTCGGTAGAATTAAAACTTTTCTTATTAAGAATAAGTATAAACGTGAATAGTGTTTGTCATGCGTGAATAGTGATTTTGGTGGATG
This sequence comes from Kitagawia praeruptora, assembly GCA_037693485.1. Lineage (NCBI taxonomy): Eukaryota > Viridiplantae > Streptophyta > Magnoliopsida > Apiales > Apiaceae > Kitagawia > Kitagawia praeruptora. The sequence continues at coordinate 37,437,367 of CM075353.1, read as the reverse complement.
AATAGTGATTTTGAGGATTAAGAAAATTTTTCATGTCATCTATGTACGAGACATAGGATGGATATTCTGAAGTCATATTAGTGATCTACAGAGCAAATGAGTGTATGCAAAAACGATCGGAATTCAAAAATTCCAATTTGTATTTCGGTGTAATATTTGACCGGACAGTGAATTATATATTATTATATTCAAGAAATGAGATATTAAATTTGAGGAAGTAAGGATTTAATATGTTAGGGTTTTATTATATTTGATTTGAGGATTTAGAACGTAAGTGGAACAAACGTTCTAGAAACCGTTGAGACTTTACAATGAGATTAAGCGATTGAGCGAACGAATCATGGATTAAGGATATGGATATCAAGAGTCCAAGGAAGGATTTATTAAAAAGATTTAAGGGATTTAAATCCAAGAATTATAAAGGAGGATTAAATATATTAGTGTTATTATTAAGAAGGTTTCCGGTAAAACCCCAAAGTAGAAATCCTTGAGATATTCTTTCGAACGATTAGCGAAATTGAGCAATAACCGGACAAAAGAGCAAGCAGAGATCAAGGTGCATGCATGTGCAAGAGATTAGACCAAGTAACCAAGTGGTTACATGAGAAACCAATGCACTTAGTAATTTAAACCTTGTACTTAGCATAATAGATATTTTTCAACCAAGCTTCCACATCAAGCCATACAAATGCATCATTCCTTGCATCATCACTTTATTAAAGTAGCTTTTGGCCAAGATATTATCTTACTCCCATCACAATAATTCATTTCTAGCAAACCAAGCAAGAGAACAAAAGCAAAACAACTCCATTCTCTCCATTCTTACAAGCTGTCCAGCAGAACCTCATCAAAGAAGAAAATTAATATCTCCATTTCTATCCATGATAAAATTACCAAATTTGAACCACAACCTCTACACTCCATGGACAATATTTGATCCAAATTTAATAGCAATCCAAGTAGTATAGCCTAGGCAAATCACCTCCCCAAGTTGAAGAAGAAAACTGTCCAGAATATTGACAGTTTCTGTAACAATTTTTGAACGAACGTATATCCTTCAATACTCCATGAAATTTTGTGTTCTTTAGCTTTTTCGAAAGCTGGTTAGATGCTCTACAACTCTCCTTTAGAAGCCTCGTTCAGAATAGGTCGGTAAGGGCCTCGTTTTTCATGTTCTTTCAACTGAGTTCTAACAGATCCGAAAAACTCTAATCATGTTCTTGTTGATTCTTGTTAGTTTAAGATTGTTAAGGCTATACAAGGACTAGATAAAGCTTAGCAAGGCTAGCACACTCTCCAAGAAAGGTATAACACTCTTGAAACCCTAGGCCTTACTTTAAGTTTATGCTTGTTCTTGATGGATCTAAGTAGTTATGGTGTTAGCATGATTATAAGCATGATTAGTTAAGTGATTTAGTGATTTTAGTAAATATGATGCATATGGTGGTAGAGCATGATGTTCTTGGACTTATTGAGATGCTTATGAAGTGTATAAGTTGTATGGATGCCCGGTGTGGCTTGGTTGGATTGTTACGATTTTTGGAATGTCCGAATTATAGCCGTCGTAATGCTGAAATTTCGTTAACCTTAAGAAACCGTGCATCTCAGTAGATAAAACTCACTGTCCAGTTTTGTATTGTGCCATGACAACTTAGATTATGTTATAAGCTTCGATTTGATATAAAGATCATGTGAAACAGATTTACGGCTTAGGAGTTATGATTAAATTCGTAAAAGTGGTTCGAAACCGTAAACACGAGTTCGTAATTAAAATTGGATTCCCTTAACGTAGTTAATTCAATTGCGAATCGAGGTTATTAAATACTAGGGATGAAAAGGAAGGTGTGAGAAGAAACCACATGTTAAATGGATCGTTTTCCAATTTTATAAAAATGTTCGAATCAAGGTTAAGTGCGAAGGAACCCCTTAGAGGAGCACTTGGCTATAACTTTGAGAACCACTTAGTAAAACGAGCGAACGAGATCCAATTTCTAAAACGAATCTTCGACCTAAGTGTTTTTTTATTAAAATGGACCTAGTGCGAGCCTAAATCAAGCTAGTAATACCATAGTTGTGTCTCGCTTATGTGTTTAAGCGTTGATGTATAAATAGAGAATCCAAGGGATTAACCGAATGTTTTCTTTGACTTTGTCTAGATTGATCGACATTGTCACGTGCCCTACTACTTCTCGAATACCAGGCAAGTGTTCTAAACCATACTTTGTAGTATTGGTTCTATATTCCTGTTTTTCCATGTATAGAGTTACACAGTTTTGCAGTTATTGCTTATATTGCCATATAGATACATATATAGTTGGCCTTCTGATTCACATATAAGATTTAAGATGAATAGTTATGAACCGGTGGATCTTGTAGCTCTAAGTATAAGAGCATACTTCTTGTGTTCGACTCTAGACCGGGAGTCGGTATTTGGATATATGTAAATAGTCGTGGAAACCCGGAGGGATTCCAGCGGCAAAGTACTATGTACTCTGAGGAATGTTATTTAGTATAATTACTATAATTTCAAAAAGTATTTATTACTTGAGTCAGATTCAAGGATTGTTATTTGAGTATTATCTCACTTGAGGAATATTAATCAAATACTATTTCATTAAGAGTAATGTTGAATATTTCACGATATACGATGCAAGGTATATGCATAGTTGTTTTGACTTAATATATTGTCATACTTGAATTGTGATTTTTAAATTAGACGACTTATAGAGTAGAGGTGATCTAGTAGCTATAAGCCGGATTTGTGATAGCCCTTAGTATGGGGCATATATTTCGATTAATTTGTTACGAACCGCGAGGCGGTATATCGTATACGTATTACAATTACTTTCTGAGTATTATTTATTTAGTAAATAATATTCGAGGATTATAATTACATGAAAAATATCGTTTCAAATATTTATTTAAAGTATGATTTCATAATCATACGTGAGTTATTTATTTAAATGAATCTTAGTTCGGATTTTCATTTAAAGGTTTCTAGTTATCTTTAGATGATTATTATTTAATGAATATTATTCTAAATATTCATTTAAAGTTTTCCTTATTATTAATAAGAGTTGTTTATTTGACGAACATTGTTTCGAATATTCATTTAAAGTTAATGAATATTATTTTGGATATTCATTTAAATACTTTATCATTATTATTAAGGGCTATTTAATTGATGAATATTATTTCGAATATTCATTTAAAGGTTGTTAATTATAAATTATTTCATTATTTATTTATTAAATGAATATTATTTTGAATATTCATTTAAAGGCTTTTTGAATAATCATTTAATGATTATTTATTTAATGAATATTATTTTGAATATTCACTTCTGGGTTTAAGCGTAATTATTTTATTTAAATATATTCTTTAAACATTCTTGATTTAATAAATATTATCTGAATATTTATTAAATACTTTTAATATAGATGGAATAGTTTATGTATTTAAAAGCATATTTGACTTCAATAATTATAGAGTATATTTCTGAGTTTTATTAAAAGTATCTCGAATACTTTCGATCTTCTGGGTTTTCCCTAAATAACGTTGAGCACCTAATCTATGTTGCTTAACAACAATTTTCCAAAAGTATTATAAGGTTTCCCTGATGATCTTAAATCAACTCCTAGCCTGCAATGGCGTCGTTTTCCTTCAAAACTGGGAAACTCTATTTGAGAAATTCTATTTTACCTGACTTCTGAGTCACGAAAAATGTCGAGAACTTATTTTGAGCCCAGTTATTATGAGTCAGGGGACTCTGGCTACTTCCTCAACACTCGAGGAGTAGGATTGCTGTAACAAGTGTTAATCCATTAACGAGCTACTGCTCGGGAAATATTGGTAAATTTTCCTTTCCAATTAGATACAACTACTTTGTGGAGTTGTATCAACGAGTTATTACTCGGGAAAAAGGAGGACGAACTTTACGTTTCAGAGTCATGGATTTTACTCGAACTAGGAGTATGTGTGTATGAGGCTGTGAATCAGTCCATCACTGATAATCGTGTAAGAGGCCGTGGGACGGTCCATCATTATTAAAAGGGGTCCGAGTTGCGCCGGTCCCGACTATGCCCAACCGTTGGCGGGAGATCAAGAGGGCGGTAGACAAGTAAATCCGTCAGTTCTTCCATCTACATGTAGAGAAACAAAATTTGGAGATGCGCAACTTATGACTGATCATCGTAAGGTTGTGACATCTGGCGCGAGATACTCCCGTATTAGTTCATCATCCAATTGTGGATATTTCTGCAACATGTACTGAAAGGTTTGCCGGTCATGTTGGCAGGGTTTTAAAAAGTGTGAAAACTGATGTTACAATAACCTTCCTTATAACTTCATCTTTTAAGTTATATGCTGATATTCTGCTTATGGTTGATATAGCAGACATGATTTTACAAAAAGGTTATTGGTGTGTTTTGAAACCTCATCCTTTTATAAAATGCCAGAACTATTCATATTACGATAAAGATTACATATATATCATGAAAGATGATATTTATATATTGATTTTCTGCTTATCTTCTTTTCATAGCAGATATTTTGACGAAAAGGTCATTATTGTGATTATGAACTTATCATGTTCATTTAATGATTATTTTAATCATTATACTTTCCCTATTGAGGTTTCTTGGATACATATATTTTATTAATGATATTAAGTATCCGTGGTATTATGAAAACCCCATGTATATGATGGGAGATTTTTGTGAACACTAGTAACCACTTGCTGAGCAATTCTTTCGCTCATACTTGTTTGTTGTTTTATATATTAGCCTTTCAGAAAGAGGTAAACGGATGAGAATTATCTGCATAGCTCGGAAGAAGCAGGCAGACAAGGTACCCTTATGAAGACGACGTGATCCAGAACATCTATAGCTGGAGTAAGTTACATATGGTTTTATTAATGTGTAATATATATATCACATTGTATAGAGTAGAACTAGTTGCTGGTATACTTCTCAACGAAGCTATACTAGCGGAACAAGATTTGTAAGACACGGTGTAATTTGATTCAATGGATGTAATGAAGTGAGTAATGTAAAGACTTTAGTTCTTGTTTCTAGCCCTATAACCTATAAGATTCTTGGTAGTTGGGGTCTCAATGATTGTATTTCAGTTATCAAATGATTACAGATGGATTAATGTTGTTAAACAGGTGAATTGTTAATGAGAATTTCCGCGTGACGACCAAATCCCTGACCCCGGATTTGGGGGTGTTACAATAAATGTCTCCTCTCTAATTCCTACTAACCCTAATTGTGTTCTTGAAGAGGCTAAGATGAAGGTGTTAGGTTAGATATTAGGTTAAGAGATTTGTTAGATATGAAGATATGAGATGTGTTTATTTCTCTTTTAATACACAGAAAGTTCTGTACGGCCTGTTGAAAGGCCGTACAGCTGCCCGTACAGAAAATCTGCTCATTTGAACGGCCTGTCGAACGGCCGTACAGCTGCCCGTACGAGATAAAATCTTCAATATAATGCATTAAACACCTCCCGACATCACGAGCTTGCATCTTCTAACTACCCTCTTGAATCATCTTTGCCTTCCAAGCCCAAAATAAGTCATCTTTTCAACAATTACCATGAGGCACTGAAAGATGAAAAACATAATTAATATCAATAAAAGTGCATTCGAAACTAACAAAAATGCAAGAGAATAAAGGACAAAATGTGTATAAAATACACATTATCACCTGGATAGTTTCACTTTGATAGAAATAACTCCCATAGCCAGTCTGTATGACAATGTAGTTTCCCATAAAGAATCAATATCAAGATCTCTATTTTCAATTGCTGACTTGATTGTAGCTTCATTTGTAGAGACATGCATGATATTAGTTGGTCTAGACTCTGTGCGTGTAGGTGACAATTGAATCTTTCTCCTTGTTCTCCTGGTATAGTGAGCAAAAGATTTATCCTAATAAGACTCAAGAGGTGTAGACACAGAAGTGATCTTGGGATGAAATCCTTTTTCAATAGACACAGTCTTTTGAGAGACAGTATCCAGTAACTGTTTTCCCTTTTTAAGTACTACAGTCTTTTGAGAGACTGCAGCCTGGCTGTGACTAGGTGCTTCATCTCTTTGTCCTAGCTTAGAAAGTTGAATTGCAGCCTTCAATTCTTCTCTCTCAGTAAGAGATATATTATCATCATCTTCACTAGAACTACTACCACTACTTGACACAACAAATCTTCTCTTTCTTACAACTGATGTCTTTTGAGAAACACCAGAGGTTGGTTTCTTTGAAACAACAGGCTGTGGATTTAAACTTTGTTCTTGAATTGTTTCAGAGACTATAATGTTTTGGGTTACTTGGGTAGACACATGGGGTTCTCCTCCAAATGAGATTCCAGAGCCATTTCACCACAAAAGAAAGAAGAATTGTAGAGAGTAGGAAGATGAGTTGTAAGAATTACCTTAACATGATGTGGATAATGAATTGCAGGTATTTCATCTAGATTCTTTTCATTATCCTTCTTTGTAATGTCAGAGAAAATTCTCTTTTGCTGTACATAAGAAGAAACACAATGTTCTCTACCAAATCTAGCTTCATCATCAGGAATAAAATGGTTAATAAACATTTGCATAAATCTATGATAATAAACCATTTTCCTGTCTTGATCTCTTGACCCAAGTTTAATACTCATCTGACTTAAGATAATGTGGCCAATGTTAATTACTCTGTCATAAAGCAAACTATAAGCAATATGTGATGTAACAGAAGTAATTTGCTGAAAAGAACTACATTTTCCAGTAAAACATTTTGCAATTTGATCAAAGAAGAAAGACCATTCTTTCCTAAGAAAAGATCTATTTAACTGGCTCATGTTGTCTAGAGGTCCACTATAACCTAGTGCAGACAACATAGTTCTTACATCATCATCAGATGGTTCACTTGCATAATTCACATTAACAGATAAGTGAAGTAATGAATTAACAAAAGATTCAGTAATATCATAAGTATCTTGTCCTAAGTGTAGAACAATCTTACCTGATTGACTCTGAGTAGAATCAATTACTTCAGCATTCTCCCAAGCTTGTGAAACAGCAGCTTGATTTATTTCTGGAGATGCTGCCAATGCATAACTCAAAGGTCCAATAGCCATAAAATCCATCACAGGATGAAAATCAGCTGATACTCCTTTCTTGCTGGTGATTGCTGCAACATGATTGTTAGTCATAAAATCAAAGTCACCAAACTTGAAAGCTACTGATTTAGGTAGACTTCTTTGAGCTGCCATTTTTGATCTGAAAAGAACTTGAGAAATCTTGAAATTGATTAGAGATTTTGAGAATACAAATGAATGTTTTTGCCTTAAGAAATACAATTTAGAAGTTAGCAATAAACAATCAGAGTCTCAAAATAAAGATATATTCAAAAATTCTTCAGACCCACTAACCCACGTTGACACGTAGGTTGACAGGTGTCAGTCCCTGAAAAAAGCAGTTTACCCACGATTTTTGGAAAATAAAATCCAAAATTGATTTTCATGAAATAAATCAGGATATTATCAAGATAAAATCAATACTGATCAGCTTCCTTTTCATGTTGTGATCTCCCATCAAAATAATCACAAAATGCATGTGATTTAAAAATAATAATTCTCAAATCCTGATGGTCACACTTGAAATCCTGATCAATATCATCCTGATTCCAGAGATTAAATGGAGTTCCACGTGGCAATATTAGAATTTAACCTGAAAGAACATCAATAATCCAAACAAAAATATTTTGTTAGATTGTCAAAATATCTTGGAAATATGAGAGGGCCAGTCATACGCATAGATATTTACGCAAATACATTTAAACACTTCAAAATGACTGTTCAGCTTCTCACTCTTTCCTTTATAAACACCTGATGTCTTTTCCTTTCTTAACTCCAAAAACACACAAAACTCTCTGTAAGCACAGAGCTTCCATAAAACATAATGACCTTTAACCCCATCATTCGATTTCTCACAGATGATGAACCGATTTTTCATTACCAAAGATTCATAGTTCGTCTCTTTGAAGAGATGACTTTTCTCATCGCTTTAGACATGGTTGGAGTAGATCCAAATAATGTCTAGAACCTTCTCTTAAAACATCCATCTGTTGGATACAATCTCCCTCTAACCTTCTCAAATCTTGAGGATGAAGAATTTGGCCGAGAGTCTGAGGTTGATCTTGATGGAGATGATATACATTCTAGTCAGCTGATCTCATTCAAGTCGCCCAGACAAGAAATCCAGGAGTAATCATCAAAGTGACTCTTGAGATGCTCCTTGTCCTGAAGTAGATCTTTGAAGACTAAGAACAACTACAACTTTAGACATGAATAGAGTTATCAGTAGAAGTTAGACAAAAAGATATTTGTATTTCATTTCCATGTATGTAATGCTTTCAATTAATGAAAATACAATTTCTTATTATCTACTTCCCTATTGTTGTTTATTGACTGATCTAAAATATAAATTATCAGTATGAATGAATCAAAGCTTGCTAGCATAGACTTAACAAAACTAAGAATTAGATTACTACATAACATGCACTTCAGGATTTGAAACAATAGTACACACAAATTTCACAATCCTGATACTGACGATAAAATCCTGATGACGTCAGCATACTGATAGCAATCCTGATACTGATGTTTATTAACAAGTCTATCATACTGAAATTTATCAAAGTACAATGTCACAGCTTAAGCATTTAACAATCAAATATAGATCCTGACAAGAATATCAAGTCTATAAGCTGAAAACAATATACCTTGCTACTTTTGCTTATGTTAAAGATCTAGAAATTTAACATTCCTAACTCACTTACTAACCTACTCAATGTAGACTCATCAAGTGGTTTAGTTAGAATATCTGTAAGCTGTTTGTTAGTAGAAACAAAGTGAAGTTCCACAGTACCATTTTCAATATGTTCTCTAATAAAATGATACCTGACATCAATATGCTTAGTCCTTGAATGTTGAACTGGATTTTCTGCAATTTTTATAACACTAGTATTATCACAAAACATAGGAATATTACTAAGTGTCATACCATAATCCATCAACTGATTTCTTATCCAAAGGAGCTGTGCACAATAACTGCCTGCTGCTATGTACTCAGCTTCTGCAGTTGAGGTTGAGATAGATTCTTGCTTCTTGCTTGCCCAAGAAATCAATCTGTTTCCCAAGAATTGACATGTACCTGTAGTGCTTTTCCTGTCTATTTTACACCCTGCATAATCAGAGTCTGAATAGCCAATTAGGGAGAAATCAGATTCTCTAGGATACCACAAACCAAGATTTAGAGTTCCTTTGAGATATCTAAAAATTCTCTTCACATCAATTAAGTGAGATTCCTTAGGATCACTTTGGAATCTAGCATATAAACAGGTAGAAAACATTATATCTGGTCTACTTGCAGTTAAATATAACCATGAGCCTATCATGCCTCAACTAGTGTTATCCACACTCTTTCTCTTAGGATCAGAGTCTAGTTTAGTGGTTGTTGCCATTGGTGTTTTTGCAACTGCACAGTCTTGAAAGTCAAACCTTCTTAAAAGATCTTTGATATACTTTGACTGATTAAAATACCAGTCTCAGTCTGTTTGACCTGCAAGCCTAAGAAATAATTTAATTCACCCATCATGCTCATCTGATACTTAGACTGCATAAGCTTACTAAACTTAGCACACAACTTTTCATTAGTAGAACCAAATATGATATTATCAACATAAACTTGAACTAAAAGCAATTCACCTTTTATCTTTCTAAAGAATAGAGTTTTGTCAATTGTACCTCTTGTGAAACCATTTTCAAGAAGAAATTTAGACAAAGTCTCATACCATGCTCTTGGTGCCTGCTTTAGTCCATAGAGTGCCTTGTCAAGTTTGTAGACATGATTTGGAAACTTTGGATCAACAAATCCAGGTGGTTGCTCCACATACACTTCCTCATCAAGCTTGCCATTTAGAAAAGCACTCTTTACATCCATCTTGTATACCTTGAATTTTGAATGAGCTGCAAATGCAAGAAACATCCTGATTGTTTCCAATCTTGCTACAGGGGCAAAGATTTCATCATAATCAATGCCTTCTTCCTGAGAGTAACCCTTGGCCACCAGTCTTTCTTTGTTTCTTATAATCATACCAGATTCATCTAGCTTGTTTCTGAAAACCCATTTTGCACCAACAATAGATCTATCTTTAGGTCTTGGTACCAGTTTCCAGACTTTGTTTCTCTCAAACTCATTTAATTCTTCCTGCATTACAATTACCCAATCAGGATCCTGTAAGGCTTCTTCAACCTTCTTAGGTTCATTCTTTGAGAGAAAGCAACTATACAAGCATTCATTCTGAATTGATCTTCTAGTTCGAACACCACTATTTGGATCACCAATAATCAAATCTTCAGTATGATCCTTTGTCCATTTTCTAACAGGTGGTAGATTGCCTCTGCTAGACTCTCCCCCTAAGTTAGTGGTTTCTCTTGTAGAAGAACTTTTTCTGCCTTCAAACACTCCTCCTTGATCAGTAGAATCAGTAAATTCCATTGTGCTGCTAGGTAGTATCTTTCCTCAGTAGACTCTGAAGGATTAGTTCCTGATGGAGTAAACTCTGAATAGCTAGTTTGCTCCTGATGATCACTGTGTCCTCATTGATTTATTTGCTCCCCCTCAACAGTAGCACTCCTTTGAGAAACAATAGAAATTCCTTCTGGAGAACCTTTATCATCACTGGAGAGTATCTCAGAATTCTTCAGATTTTCAAATTCCAATTTGTCATGGCTTTCATCAGTTTGTAGAATTCCAAATTTCTTGTCATCAAATGCAACATGAATTGATTCCATAACAATGTGAGCTCTTAGATTATAAACCTTGAAGGCCTTTGATGCTGAATATCCTAGAAAGATTGCTTCATCCGATTTGGCTTCAAATTTTCCAAGTTGTTCTGGATGAACTTTTAGGACATAGCATTTGCATCCAAAGATGTGAAAGTATTTCACGCTTGGTTTCTTTCCTTTGATCATCTCATAGGGAGTTTTTCCATGACTATTTACCAAGGTACAGTTTTGAGTGAAACATGCAGTATTAATAGCTTCTACCCAAAAATAGGTTGGAAGTTTTGCATCTGCAAGCATGGTTCTTGCTGCCTCTATGAGAGTCATGTTCTTTCTTTCCACTACACCATTCTGCTGAGGTGTACCAGGTGTAGAAAACTGTTGAGTGATTCCATTGTCTGCATAAAACTTCTCTATTGTAGAATTCTTAAATTCTGTACCATTGTCACTCCTAAGTACTTTGACTTTGTACTCAGAGTTATTCTGAATATTCTTGACAAGTTCAATGATTTGCTGAGGAGCTTCATCTTTCTTGTGTAGAAAGAACACCCATGTGAACCTTGTGAAATCATCCATTATAACTAGAGCATATCTTTTCTTGCTGATATACATAATGTTTACTGGACCAAACAGATCAAGATGTAGTATATGAAATGGTTCAGTAATTGAATTTGCAGTCTTGCTCTTGAAAGTGGTTCTTCTCTATTTTCCAAGCTGACAGGCATCACAAAGTCCATCTTGCACAAAATTTGCCTTAGGTAGACCTCTCACAAGATTATGCTTAACAAGTTGATTAAGCTTCTTGAAGTTGAGATGTGAGAGCTTCTTGTGCCAATTCCAGCTTTCATCATTTGTTGCTTTGCTGTAGAGACATCTAACAATTCCTTTAGATGTATCACTTAAGCTGGCTTCATATATGTTACCATGTCTTTGACTAGTTAGAACAATGTCTCCATTCTGCATATTCAAAATTTTGCATCCTTCTCTGTCAAAGATTGATTGATAACCTTTATCACCCAGTTGACTTATGCTTAAAAGAGTATGTTTCAAGCCTTCAACCATTGCTACATTTTCTATGATGACATTCCCCAAAACAATTGAGCCATATCCCAGAGTTTCTCCTTTGTTGCCATCTCCAAAAGATATTACTGGGCCAGCTTTCCTCTCAAACTTTGTAAGCAGGGACTTCTTTCCAGTCATATGTCCAGAGCATCCACTGTCCAAGATAATTGAATGCTTCTTTCTTGTGCCCTGCAAACAAAAAGTAACTAGTTAGAATTTTTTAGGACCCAACTTTGATTGGATCCTTTCTTACTAGATTTAAAAACAATAGGCTTTGAAGATTTTGCTTTTACTTTACCTGTTGCAGAGTCAACCTTAGACTCTGATTTCACAAACTGTTTGTGACTAGGAGTTTCAGATTTCAGAGAATAATAGTCATAATACAGTTCATGATATTCTCTACACATGTAAATGGAATGAAGTAAACTACCACAATGATAACAAGCTTTTCGTGGTTGGTATTGAATTTTCTGAGTCTCGGGGAATCTGGACTCAGTTTTCCAAGAAGGTTTTTGATTGCAGTCTAGGGCCAAATGTTTATGATTTCCACACTTATAGCATTTTTTCCTAGGTGCATCAGGTACATTCTTGTAATTATTCTCTTTGTTAATACCTTCTTTTCCATTCCTATTTCTTTTGATCTTGCTAGACTCTGAAAGACCATCTAGTCTCTGTTTCAACTGAGACTTAGACAGAAACCCTATGTTTACATTCTTAGGTTTCTCTAACACTTTCTTATCTGAATTCCTATTGTTAATTCTTTTGTGTACAACAGGGGTACCTTTTGAATCAACAAATTTAACATGTTTAGGTTCAGAAACAATTTTCTTACCTTCAGATTTAGATGTGCTAGCTTCTATTTTACTATCATCATTGACAATAGCTACTTTTTCTTCTTGTCTAGCCTTATCAAAACCTAAACCATTAACTTTACCACGAATTCCACTTTCAATGATTTCTTGAGTCTTTTTACCAGAAATGTTAATGGTCTTAATCACATCTCTCTCTTCCTCTAGTTCTTTTCTGACATAGTCATAAGCTTCAAGAATAACACCATAATCATGCTTACCTTTATCAGAACTTAATCTATATTCTTCCATTTGAACTAACTCAGATTCAAGAAAATTATTTCTATCAACTAACTTATCATTCTTAACCTTAAGTTCATCTCTTTCACTAGTAAGAATTCTAAAGTTAGTCATAAGATTCTTAAATTCAGCATGGATAGATCTAATTTCTTCAGAATTAAAGCTATCAAATGAATCAAGAGAGTGAAGTGATACTTTAACAGAAGATGGAGAAGTTTCTTTGGAGATCCAGGTTTGTCCGAAACGTTTGCCATCAGTGCAATGTTGTCATAATCCAATTCATCTTCAGAATCACTGGAATCAGCCCAATCCTTCTGTGTGACCATGAGTGCATTACCCTTTCCTAAATTCCTAGGCTTCTTACACTCACTAGCAAAGTGTCCAAGCTCGCTGCAGTTAAAGCACTTGATCTTGGCCTTATCAAGCTTGACAATTGTACTTTTGCCTTTGTCACTCTTCTTCTCCTCCTTCTTTTGAAAAGATCCTTTGCTAAATCTTCTCCTATTGAATCTTCCTTTCTTGAAAGCTTTAGCAAACATAGCAAAGAGTTCCTGCATCTCTGATTCAGAATCACTGTTGTCAGAGTCTATATCAGTAGTCTCTGACTCAGAATTTTCTTTGCTTTTCTTCTTCCTTGAGTTCTTTACAGCAGGCTCATCATGTTGTTCCTCTGGAAGCTTCTTTGATTCAGATTGAGCAGTAAGTGCAACAATCTTCATCTTTCCTTCACCCCTGCTCTTCTTCTGCTGCTTGTCAAGTTCATAAGCCCTCAGTTTTTCATACACTGCTTCTAATGATATCTCATCAAGATCATTAGCCTCCTCAATTGCAGATATCTTCTCATTGTAGAAATCAGGCAAGGCTTTCATGAACTTAGTATTCATATCCTCCAAGTCATAATATTTACCATGTATGGCCATCTCATTGATGAGTTTCGTAAACCTATCAAAGGTGTCAGTAAGTGACTCACCAGACTTGGATTCAAAGTACTAATACTGTTGTATAAGTAGTGTCCTCATGTTCTTCCTGACAGGCTTAGTTCCTTCACAGTGAACCTTAAGATTGTCCCATATATCCTTAGCAGTCTTACAAGAGATAACATAGTTAGTGAGAACAGAATCAAGACTGTTGAATAATATGTTTCTCACTTTAGCATCTTTAAGAACATTCTCCTTGTCCTTATCTGACCATTCAGATTTAGGCTTCTCTGTTGTATGTTCTGGAACAACCTCACCATCAACAGTTGCTTGTCCAACAACCTTCGTTGGGATAAAAGGTCCATCTCTGATTCTGTCAAGATAATCAGGATCTGTTGCTTCCAGATGATGCAACATCTTTACTTCCCATAGAGTATATTCGTTTCTCTTGAGCATAGGAATCTTAGTATTCCCATCCTTGTAACCAGACATGATTGCAGATCTTTATGATTATTCGAAATCAACCTGCTCTGATACCAATTGTTAACTCGAATAACTTGTAGAAGGGGGGGTTGAATACAAGTTATATAATCGTGTCTGATTTTTGCTTGATTAGATAAACAAGAACAAACAAATAAATCAAACTCTGTTTGTATTAAATAAATCAAAATACAAACTCTACCAAAGGTGTACAATACCTTTAGCAGCTGCTGACAAAATAAATCTCTCTCTCTGTTTGTTTCGAACTTTCGAATACAAACCTTATACAGAGCTACGCATACAAACTCAATCGCTCAACTCACAATTACTTCACACTTTTTACAATGATATAGAGAGAGTATTTATAATGCTTCCTATCAACTAATAACAGAAAGATAATCTATACATGACAATGTTCTGCCGTCCAGTTGATAGTTTCCATCAATAGAAAATTCTTTCCTTCATGATATCTTCTTGCTTGTTCTTCAAACAAAGATCCTGTTTTATAGCACTTGCCAGTTTTTGTAGCATCCATATGACATCATCAGTAACACGACTGATATCAGGATTACACACTGCATCAGTATCTGATCAACCATCAGTATTTGACTCGTACATCAGGATTTGCTTTCTGTTCCTGACATGTAGTCCCCGATACACTGTTCATTCCTGACCAAACTCTACAGATAACTGTCTTACACATATATCCTATACAAAGTGCTAAATTCTTTATAAGATCAGGATTACAAGAAGTACAAGTGAAATTCTATTCTTAACATCACAACTCATGAATTATTCCTAACACGGCTTAAGCTGTCTCGAAGCGTACGCAATAACATTTCCGTGTTGCATCAAAACATAACCTAATCCTTTATGCGAGGCATCACTACAAATAATGAAATTTCCTTTGTCATCAGGCAGTACCAGCACTGGTGCGGTAACTAGCCTCTTCTTCAATTCTTGAAAACTTTCTTCACACTTATCACTCCAAACAAACTTCTCATTCTTTCTGATCAACTTGGTCAACGGCGTAACAATCTTTGAAAAATCTTGAACAAATCTCCGATAATAACCAGCCAATCCTAAGAAACTTATCACTTTAGTAGGAGTTCTCGGTCTACTCTAATCTACAACGGCTTCAATCTTAGCAGGGTCCACTCTAATCCATTCTTTACTAATCATATGTCCTAGAAATTGCACTTCTTGCAACCAAAACTCACACTTGGAAAACTTCGCATATAATCTTTCCTTCCTTAAAATCTCCAATGCTATTCTCAAATGTTTAGCATGCTCTTCAGGGTTTCTCGAGTATATAAGGATGTCATCAATAAATACAATAATGAATTTATCCAAATACCTCTTGAATACCCTATTCATCAAATCCATAAACACGGCTGGCGCATTTGTCAATCCGAAAGCCATTACTAAGAATTCATAGTGTCCATATCGCTTGCGAAAAGCAGTCTTTGGAATATCTTCGGGCTTGATCTTTAGCTGGTGATAACCTGGCCTTAAATCAATCTTAGAAAAATATGCAGCATCCTTCAGCTGGTTAAACAAATCATCAATCCTTGGCAGTGGATACTTGTTCTTGATGGTCAATTTGTTTAACTCCCTATATTCAATACAAAGCCTCAGGCTTCCATCTTTCTTCTAAACA
The DNA here is from genome assembly GCA_037693485.1 of Kitagawia praeruptora. Taxonomy (NCBI): domain Eukaryota; kingdom Viridiplantae; phylum Streptophyta; class Magnoliopsida; order Apiales; family Apiaceae; genus Kitagawia; species Kitagawia praeruptora. The sequence goes on along the minus strand of CM075353.1, from coordinate 37,421,327 downwards.
AACAACACTGGCGCTCCCCACGGAGACACACTCGGCTTTATAACTCCTTTATCCAACAAGTCTTGCAGTTGAATAGCTAACTCTTTCATCTCAGCAGGTGCCATTCGTTAAGGTGCTTTAGATACGGGTTCAGTTTCGGGTGCTAACTCTATTGGAAACTCAACTTCTCTATCTAGAGGTAATTCGGGCAATTCATCGGGAAATACGTCAGGGAACTCATTCACTAATGGGATATCTTCCAAATTTAGGACTTGTTTCTCCGTATCGACTACAAGCGCTAAATAAGCTTTACATCCTTGCTTCAACAACCTCTTAGCTTGCATAAACGTCAAAAACTTCTTATCTTGCTTCTGTCCTTGAAACACTACTTCACTACCATTTTCAGTAACCAACTCCACTTGCTTCTTTTTACAGTCAATCTGGGCATCACACTCCGCTAACCAATCCATTCCTAAAATGACGTCAAACTCTCCCAACTTAAAGGGCAACAAATCCGCATAGGAAAGAAATTCTCCTATCTCAGTATTACAGTCAGGACATTCTCGGTCCACAACTATCTTATCCTGGTTAGCCACTTCTATTACTAACAACCTTTCTAATGGACGAATTTCACAATGCAATTTATCAAAAAATATCTTTCAGATATAAATGACTTAGTTACTCCAGAATCAATTAAAACTTTAGCTTCAAAAGAGTTGACATGAAGCGTACATGCAACCACGTCGACATCATTGACAACATCTTTAACAGACATATTGAAGGTACGAGCTCCGGTTTGAGGTACTTGATATGGTGCTTGCGGCTGAACTGGTGGCGCGGCAATCCTTAACACATTAGAAGTCTGAACAGGCTCCTTGCAATTCCTCGCTATGTGACCGACCTTGCCACACTTATAACAAATCATTCCCACCTGCTTCGCTTCAGGGCACTCTTGAGCATAGTGCCCCTTCTTTCCACACTTATAGCAAACTATGTTAGGCTTATTACAGATACCCGGGTGCTTCCTTCCACAAATTTTACAATCTGGTAGTACGGGTCTTGTTACAGCCTGCGGGTTTACTCCCTAGGGTCGACGGTCTTGTCCTCCGTTACCACTCCCAAACTTCTGAAAATTCTTCTGACCTCCTGGTCGATCCCCAAACCTTCCTCTATTTGGAAAATTCTTTTGACTTTCCGTCTCTTGGCTCCTTTCCGTCTTCTCAAACTTTCTCTTCTTTCCAGCTTTCTCCTTCTGGTTCAAGTCACTTTCTCCTTCTATAATCATCGCCTTCTGAACCACACCGGCATAAGTTCTCAATTCAAACGCGGCAACTCTACTCCTCAACCAGGGCTTTAATCCATGCTGAAATTTCTTGGCCTTACTAGCTTCATTCCCTACATACTGGGGTGCAAACCTAGACAACTCTGTAAAATTAGCTTCGTACTCCGCAACCGTCATTCCTTCTTGCTTCAATTCCATAAACTGAATCTTCAACTGGTCTTGTAAATATCATGGTAAATATTTCTCAATAAACAACTCCACAAATCTAGGCCATGTAATGGCATCTCCTTCTGCAGCTTTAACCGATTCCCACCAAAAGTTCGCTTCTGCTCTCAAATAGAAACTAGCAAACTCTACCTTCTGAACTTCATCAACCCTAACTAACGTAAAAGACTTCTCAAAATCCATCAGCCATGACTTGGCCTCGATAGGTGATAAGTGGAGTTTATATCCACTTGGAGCATTCTAAATTGGCTTAAATTGATTGTCTTGGACTCAAGTTTCTGGTAGTTTTGATGTGTTTTGCTTAGTTGTGCAGATTTACGAGAAGGTTGACTAAGGTGGATGCTTCTATTATTTTTTGGGAATTAATTGATTAAAATTCGGATTTTTAAGAAGGGTTGCGCAGACTACACTGTTTGGGCCATATCTTGAGTTCTATAAGTCTGTTTTCAGCCCGTAAGCAGTCCACGCGAAGATAACGAGATTCTCTATCATTCTAAGGTGGTCCAGAAGCCCAATTACGTCTGGAACGGCTCTGGAAAACAGAAGAAAAGTCAGCTACGAATTTCCCTAGAAAACAGAATCAGTTTAGGAAACGTATCTTGCAGAAATTCTATTATAATTCTGTTTTAGTATTTTCTTGCTGGGGAAGACTTTTATAGCCTATTTAAACACATCCTACCATTGTAATAGATATATAGACACATTATCATAGTTTTATTATTTTGTAACCAGCATAGATCTGCAAGAGGGAAAAGGAGAGAAGGATTCAACGCTCGTGACAAGCAACGGATCTAGATCTACTTCATCCTTTGTGTTACTTTGGATTATAGATTTGTTTTCTCAAACTCTTGTTTATTAATATAATTACTTCTTTTATTCATATCTTGTTATTTATCATGTTTTCATCAAATCCCACGATGATGAACAGTTCAATTATGGGCTAATCGTTGTCGTGGGATCCTAGTGAATTTATCTATGTAGCTTAGTAGTTTGCATGCCTTAAAGATTTATGTGTGATGAATACTGATATCCTCGTATGGTTAATCTTAATGCTTTTGGATGCGTAGCTAACATCTAAATTGAATTGTTAATCTCTTGTGAAGCGAGAGTGGATCTTGAGATTTAGAACTTGCCATGCTAGCATAGGATAGGTTGATGTTAAGCATCGTGATTTGTGGCATGAATAGAGATATTATGCTACCCTATGTGATCTAAGTGGATAACTTGTGCTTCAACCTTTATGTTTTCAAATTCTATAGAGATATAGGGTCTAAACATAATAGGTGCCTATTCATCTTCTATCTCTTTTGTGGATGTATGTGTAGATTGGTACTAGTATACCGAGAGGTAACTTTTACTCTTTTCGTGTTATCCGATCAGATATCAAAACCATCGCATGTTTTAATTAAAGGCTGCAACTCTAAGTGAAGTAGGTGATGAAACTAGGATTCCATGTTTATTCTCATATAAGTCATTCGATTTTAATTCTCGTTAATTGTTTAATTCTTAGTTTTATAATTTGCACTTTAGTTTAATTTAGTTAATCAATCTTAAATTTGTTATTTTCTTAGCAGTGAGTTAAAACCATACATTGTTGCATAGGCATATTTACTGAATTGAACACCATTCTAGATCTCTGTGGGAACGAACTTGATTTAATCATATATTACTTGTGACTACGTGCGCTTGCGTGAAATTAGCATAACAAGTTTTTCACACCCCCAAACTTAAACCGATGCTTGTCCTCAAGCATAAACAATTACAACTAACTAACTAACTAACTAGTACCACTTCCGTAGGTGATCACGGTTGCATTTGGCATATGCAACAAGCCCTTTAAACCCCTAGGCAGCCCTAGTGGACGAGTAAGGTCTCGTGAGGGCCTATAGCGAATGTACCCACAAAATCCATTTAACCTAATGCAATGCAATGCATGAATGCAACTAAATGAGAATGCAATTAATCTAATCTACCATACCTTCAAATCCTCTCATGCCATATCAACTTAAGAATCAAAGTAAATACGCAATGTCTTGGTGTCGAAAGTGCAAGTATTCACATAGTCTACTCAATGAACATGCATAAGTTCTCACAAGCCCATGTCAAGTGTAAGAATAAGTTAGTAAACATGCTAAGCCTACAAGAGTACATCTTTGAGACAAAACTCGGGATCTCATACGCAAAAACAAGCAAACACTCACAATCCACTCACAAAAGAATTTTCACTCAAGAACAAGGGTAAGTGTATCACTCAATTCCAACAAAATCATAAACATGCTTGACATTTGGTATCAATCTAACTCTTAACACAACATACATCAATGACGATAATCAAAAGGTCTTTATTTGGGTTGTAACGGGGCTAGGGACAAGGTATGTCAAATAAGCCAAAACAGGTGAAGTGTCAAAAGCTAGTAAGTACCATAATAAATCATACACAACACCCTATTCCCCCCCCACATAATTTTACTATCACAACCACTCGACTAGTCGACTGAAATAGGATCACAACAAACACAAACATGCTCTCATAATATTTTTTTTTTCCTTTTTTTTTCTTTTTTTTTTTTTTCTTTTTTTTTTTTTCGAGAGCTAAATAGAACACAAACAATAATATAAACAATAACAATGATCCCATGAATTTATTACACATGCCGACTATCAAGTACACAAACCCAATTTCAATATTTTTCCCCAAAAGTATGACCAACAATAAACCCCTCCTTACACACCTTCTTACTCCCTTAAGCACTCTACTAGCCTTTGACAATGTGGGTTCAAATTAATGTAAGGCCAATACAAGAAAAAGGTCTAGGCAAGTAATGTGGTATGTCACCGAAAAAATAGGATTAAGCTCAACGGGTTAACTAATTGATCATGTAAACATGGTGTGGTAATATGGGAAAATATGTGGTTATTCCTAATTGCCTTTATCATTTTAATCGTCAAATAATGTCGTGCGTTTCAAGAAAGACCTCAAACAACTGCTAGCAATGCAAACAATCCGTGGACACTCAACCAAACAAATAACTTGCAAATATACAATATGCAATAAGGCTCAAAAACTCACTTGGTGGAAAAACATACTCAATCCCAAGCAAAAATCTCTCTAACGCACCAACTTGTATTCAAAGCATGCAAACTAAATCATCTTGCACATATTCATGTCCTTCTAATCACTTACAACATTCAATAAGTCTACTAGCTTCAACTTACTAGTGTATGTGTGTGCACAAGAACAAAGCATATCACTTCTCAATCAAAAGCGTCAACAACACAAAATTCCTATCAGGCATGGGTGCAAATGCAAACTACTATGAACTCACATGATATACGACCATAAAAACAGAATGTCCTATATGAAACAAACGTAGATAACACGAACAAACATGCATAATTTAATACTACTAATATGCAAAGCATGATATCCTACATGAACACATAATACAACAACAACTACTAATCCCTCAAACCACCCCCAAACTTAAAATATTCAATGCCCTCATTGAATGGAAGTACATACAAAGGATAGTAGAAAACATACCTGCAAGGCGCCTTAAATATCCGTCCCTATCGCAACTCAAACAAGCTTGTTCGGCAAAAATCCCCTTTTTGTAGCAATTAGCATCACCTCTCCCAAGCTTAGAAGCCATAAGAATCAATACCCAACTCACAAGAAGCTCCACCAATAATTACCAAGCAATATCCCACCAAAAACCACCAAGAAAAATCACACCACAAATACCCAAGTAACCAGAGTAATACAAAACCCCAATTTACAAGAACACAAATTCGTAATAAAATAGAGAAAAGAAATCCCACTACGAATCAAAGAGGTGAACTTGTACTAATTTTCCCCCAAACTTGAATTTTTAAGAGATGTAGAGGAGGAAGATAATGAATTGGGTGTGTATGTATGGGTATATATAGGCCATGGAGTGATAGGATGAATATAAGAATTTTAATGTGAATAGGAAAAAATTTGGTGGAAATTGGAATTTGATATGGGATAAAAAAAATATTTAATGGATAAAAGAAAAAGAGTTAGAAAAGAAATAGGAATTGGAATTTTTTTTAGGAGAGATGAGAGTTTTTGGAATTAAAATAGGAAAAGATTTAGGGAAGAGATGGGGATATAAAAAGATTTGGGGTGAAAAAAAAGAATTTCCTTTTTATATATAAACACACAACTCACGGCAAAAGCTTACAGAACAGGCTGAAAATTTTTCTCCAAGCTGATCCACGCGCGAGTTGCCCAGCGTGGGGGCAACCTGCCCTCCTTCCAGACACGCCAGCGCCAGTTGCTCGTCAGCCCCGCAATTTGCCTCTATTCCAGTTGCGCAGGCGCAGGTTGCGCAACAGGGGCGCAATTTGCCCTGTAACGCAGGTTGCTCCTGCGTGACACACCAAAAAAATTCGATTTTTCTGATTTTTTTTTTTTTTTCACACAACACTCAATTTTTTTTTTCTACACTAATGCATGGGTTGCCTCCCACGAAGCGCTTCTTTAACGTCAATAGCTTGACGTTACTTCCTCAAATCATGGTGGTTTCAAAAGAATAACTGAACCATCTTCAACCGACAAACCACTCATACGAATGTTGACATCTTGATTGCTTGCTTTCCACAAATTTCTTTCATCAGACTTCATCTTAATTTTACTTCAAAATGGCCAAATCTTCTTCTTTTTCTTTTTCACACCTCTAAGGTACTTCTCCAACTCAACCGACTGAACAAAAATTTCTTCTTTATCATCTGCTTTCCACCTTCGCAACACGTTATCATGCCCCTCTTCAAAAATCACTAGCTCATTATTCAAAAGGACATACCTCAAATGTGGTGGAAGTTTTCCAAGCTTTACTTTCGAAAGATCACGAACCGAAGAATCGTTCGATTTCTCGCTCAACAACTGATCAAATTTCTTTCTCTGACCCGTATCAACTATTTCCACACTGCAACACTCCTCATCCTCTGTTGGAAATTTCATTGCCTTGAACACATTAAAGGTGACACTCTGATCTTGCACCCTCGTTGTAAGCTCTCCTTTCTGCACATCGATCAAAGTACTACCCGTAGCTAGAAAAGGCCTTCCCAAGATTATGGGAATCTTCTTGTCTTCTTCAAAATCCAAGATCACAAAATCAGCTGGAAATATGAGCTTATCAACCTTCACCAAAACATCCTCCACTATACCCCTTGGATACGTGATAGTTCGATCAGCCAACTGCAAAGAGATGTTAGTTGGCTTTGGCTCCGGTAGACCAAGTTGCTTGAAAATAGACAAGGGCATGAGGTTAATACTAGCTCCCAAATCACATAAGCATTTTCCAAAAGACAACTTCCCAATGGTGCATGGAATTGTAAAGCTTCCTGGATCCTTAAGTTTAGGTGGCAATTTCTGCTGCAGAACGGCACTACACTCCTCCGTTAATGCCACTGTTTCAAAATCTTCCAACCTTCTCTTCCTTGACAAAATATCCTTCATGAACTTAGCATATCTTGGCATCTGCTCCAACGCTTCAACAAAAGGAATGTTAATGGACAGTTTCTTGAAGACATCCATAAATTTCTGAAACTGTTTCTCTTGACTTTTCTTCAAACGTCCAGGAAATGGAGGAGGAGGATAGATCTGATTATTCATTGAAGATTGCTCCGGAGTAAACTTTTCAACAGGTTTCTTTCTCTTCTCACCATCTAGCTGATCAGCCACTAAATCAGATTTCTCAATTTCGGGCACCGCAGATTTTTCAACTTGCTGATTCTGAACATCTTCATCTTCTTCAGTTGCTGATTTAGGATCACTCGTGACTTTTCCAGATCTCAAAGTAACTGCATTGACCTGTTCTTTGCTTTCCCTCCTGCCTGGATTAACCTCCGTATCACTAGGAAGAGTTCCTTGTTGCATATTTACCAAGGCACTTGTAATCTTCCCCAACTGAGTTTCCAAAACTTTCTGGCCAGCTTGCAGGTTCTTTATCATCACTCTCATATCATCTATCTCATTAGAAGATTGCCCCGCATGAGCCTGGGGTTGCTGCTGAAATCCCGGAGGTTGAAATTGTTGCCTTGGAGCATACTGCTGCTGATAGCCTTGATTGTATGGCTTCGCTTGCTGATAAGGCTGTTGGGATTGTTGTGCACCTTGATTATTACTCCAGCTGAAGTTGGGATGATTCCTATTATTAGGATGATAGGTGGCTGGAACTGGTGCAGCAGGTCTCTGAAAATTACTCACGAACTGTGCTGATTCAAAAGAGATAGCACACTGATTTGTCTCATGTGCGCCCGCACATAACTCACAAACACTAGCCACCTGCTGAACTCCATAATTAGCAAGAGAATCCACCTTCATAGCAAGAGCCTTCAACTGAGCCGTAATCATTGCAGCTGTATCTACTTCAAAAATTCCTGCTGCCTTGCCTTGAGAAAGTCTCTGGGTTGGATTCTGGTATTCATTAGCAGCCATCATCTCGATAAGTTCATAAGCTTCATCATAGCTTTTCGCCCACAGAGCTCCACCTGATGCTGCATCTAGCAAAGGCCTAGATTGTGCTCCCAACCCATTGTAAAAACCATTAATAACCATCCAATCAGGCATGCCATGATGAGGACACTTCCGTAGCATCTCCTTGTAGCGTTCCCAAGCCTCACACAAGGTCTCGCCAGATTGCTGTTGGAATTGAGTCAACTGATTCCTTAATGCTGCAGTTTTCGCCATAGGGAAGAATTTAGTAAGGAACTTCTGAGCAAGATCTTCCCATGTAGTAATGGAACCAGGTGGTAGAGAGTGTAGCCAGCTCTTAGCCTTATCCCTCAGAGAAAATGGGAAAAGTCTCAACCTGATAGCATCATCCGTCACACCATTACATTTGAAAGTGTCGCAGATTTCGATAAAGTCCCGAACATGCATATTGGCGTCCTCCGTAGAAGCACCCCCAAACTGGACTGAATTCTGCACCATCTGAATTGTGCCAGACTTGATCTCAAAATTGTTCGCTGCAATAGCTGGCCTAATAATGCTAGACTGGATATCATTGAGTTTCGGCTGAGAATACTCCCTCAAAGCCTTAGCTGCTGCTGCATCTGCCATTGCTACTGTAGTTTCAGTTTCCTCTTCCTTATTCTCTAAATTCTCTACACGACCGTCTTCCGCCAGTTTTTGTAAACGAGCTTGCAAACGTGTTTGCATACAAACCTAAGTACCTGCAAACACCACGAAACAAACAAACTAAGTAAGAAATCCGAGTCAGTGAACGCTAACGACCACTGATGACAAGCACATAAACTAAAATAAAAACACCGATGATCCCCGGCAGCGGCGCCAAAAACTTGTTATGCTAATTTCACGCAAGCGCACGTAGTCACAAGTAATATATGATTAAATCAAGTTCGTTCCCACAGAGATCTAGAATGGTGTTCAATTCAGTAAATATGCCTATGCAACAATGTATGGTTTTAACTCACTGCTAAGAAAATAACAAATTTAAGATTGATTAACTAAATTAAACTAAAGTGCAAATTATAAAACTAAGAATTAAACAATTAACGAGAATTAAAATCGAATTACTTATATGAGAATAAACATGGAATCCTAGTTTCATCATCTACTTCACTTAGAGTTGCAGCCTTTAATTAAAACATGTGATGGTTTTGATATCTGATCGGATAACACGAAAAGAGTAAAAGTTACCTCTCGGTATACTAGTACCAATCTACACATACATCCACAAAAGAGATAGAAGATGAATAGGCACCTATTATGTTTAGACCCTATATCTCTATAGAATTTGAAAACATAAAGGTTGAAGCACAAGTTATCCACTTAGATCACATAGGGTAGCATAATATCTCTATTCATGCCACAAATCATGATGCTTAACATCAACCTATCCTATGCTAGCATGGCAAGTTCTAAATCTCAAGATCCACTCTCGCTTCACAAGAGATTAACAATTCAATTTAGATGTTAGCTACGCATCCAAAAGCATTAAGATTAACCATACGAGGATATCAGTATTCACCACACATAAATCTTTAAGGCATGCAAACTACTAAGCTACATAGATAAATTCACTAGGATCCCACGACAACGATTAGCCCATAATTGAACTGTTCATCATCGTGGGATTTGATGAAAACATGATAAATAACAAGATATGAATAAAAGAAGTAATTATATTAATAAACAAGAGTTTGAGAAAACAAATCTATAATCCAAAGTAACACAAAGGATGAAGTAGATCTAGATCCGTTGCTTGTCACGAGCGTTGAATCCTTCTCTCCTTTTCCCTCTTGCAGATCTAAGCTGGTTACAAAATAATAAAACTATGATAATGTGTCTATATATCTATTACAATGGTAGGATGTGTTTAAATAGGCTATAAAAGTCTTCCCCAGCAAGAAAATACTAAAACAGAATTATAATAGAATTTCTGCAAGATACGTTTCCTAAACTGATTCTGTTTTCTAGGGAAATTCGTAGCTGACTTTTCTTCTGTTTTCCAGAGCCGTTCCAGACGTAATTGGGCTTCTGGACCACCTTAGAATGATAGAGAATCTCGTTATCTTCGCGTGGACTGCTTACGGGCTGAAAACAGAATTATAGAACTCAAGATATGGCCCAAACAGTGTAGACTGCGCAACCCTTCTTAAAAATCCGAATTTTAATCAATTAATTCCCAAAAAATAATAGAAGCATCCACCTTAGTCAACCTTCTCGTAAATCTGCACAACTAAGCAAAACACATCAAAACTACCAGAAACTTGAGTCCAAGACAATCAATTTAAGCCAATTTAGAATGCTCCAAGTGGATATAAACTCCACTTATCAATAGGGTTAAGGGTATCAAAAGATGGGTTCCGGTTCAGACGGGCCCTCACTGCATCCTCCAACCGTCTAATGCGCGTCCTCCAATCTATAGAAGTCAAGGTCACCTGGAGTTCCGCTTCCAATTTCATCTTCTCAATAAGCTCCTTCAAATCTGCATTCTGGCCTGACAAAATCTCGTACTCACGAAGCAGATCCTCAAAGGTGCGCTCCGGTACGGGCTCAGGAACCGAGTAAGATCCAATGGATGACTCTCTGTGCTCAGTAACAGAAGGGGTCACGACTGGTGCTGGAACAGGAACAGGCACGGTATCAGTAACAGGCTCAGGTACAGGCTCAGACTCGGTAGTAGGGGCAGGGATGTCGGCACGGGTCGTGGGGCTCTCGACCTCAGAATCGGATACTAGTACATCGGACTCCATCTCGGCATCAGCGTCAGACATCATGTCTGAGGGGTTAGACTCCTCGGAAGAGCTATCAGAATCGGAAGATAGGGGAGGTGCATCGTCGGCAAGATATATGTCTTGATAATCATATATATATATACATGCATAATATAAAACGAGTTAAACTAAGTTAATCCTAAAAAATCTAGCGCGAAAAAGGAAACCTAAACTTATCATCACTCCCTAACATCTATCACTCTTGAAACCTAATTGTATCTACTTCTTCTATTAATGATCCTAAATTCCTAGCTTGTTTCAGTGACCAAAACCCGTCGCTCTGATACCAACCTGTGACGCCCTCCCGACCAGGGGCCCAGATCGGAGGGTCACTGACACCCATCTAGATGCTTACAACCTAATATAAAAATATAAATATAACATGCTGACTGGCCCCTACATAACTATCCAAGATCTAGCACATGTAATGGTATGAAACAAGCAAGCCATCATCTAACTAAATTATTATTACAACCTGAATTCAAAATATTATAATTATTACAAACCAAGTTCTCAAAACACTACTGCCTGATCTCATACTATCTAAGGATTTCCTCACTGAGCTGTTATTGCATCTACCTCGGGAGCTATCTGAAACTGGAACACCACGGGGTTCCAAACAACACGCTTCCTCGCGGTATGTCTAAGACGAGCCATGATACTCAAGATACTGTCAAAAGGGTTAGACAAGAATAATAATGAGCCAATGCTCAGCAAGTAACTAAAATCTCAACTGAACCACATAATATAATGTTTCGAAGGGTGACAGTAAATTAAAGTATAGCATGGTTGTCTGACAGTGATAACAAAGGTCCTGGTATAACATTTGACATAAAGTTTACCGATAACATGATAACAATATATAAACTTCAAAGCTATGTGAAACAGCAGATGTTTCCAATGGTAAATTAATTCCATTTTCTAATTAAATAAAGAATTCATAAATTTAAGAAAACTGATTGGAGTTTTATTTCACCTTAACAGCCAATACGGGTGATCAGCACATAAAGTCCCCATACCGGACACAAAATCCCTCTGGACATCAATTCCTTTCATTAGGATAAGTTGGATTCCCAAGAGGCAACACATTGGCCTATAAAGGTGTCGAACTGGATAGACCAGAACTACACAAATAATACACCTCAAAAACTGACGGTACCGGAATTACCCGTTGTTCCGTCTCTCCAATCGTCAGGAATCCGTAGAAACCAATTAGACGGAGTTCCTATTACAATTTATAAAAAATTTCATTTTAAAAGCATTCCAATTTATAAAACTTAATTTATCTTCATAAAACATTTCGACTCTTAATCTTTCCAAAATCCTTACCTCGAAGTACTTTCGACTCTCTGATAACAGATCAGCCCAGTCTAGGTATCTTCAATGTAGTTTTAAGAAAACAACTCATTTTGATTTGCAATGATGAAAGTCAAAGGGTTTGACTAGGGTTTCTAACATTAAAGGATTAAAGATACAAGTCTGGATCAAGATAATATAGACTCAGGGTATCAAGGTAATTGATCAGGATTTCCAAGTTTCAAGGTCAACAACATGGGCTCGACTGACAACGGACATAGGTTATTTAAAACAGGGTTTATCCGTCAGCCAATTTAGTTTGACTCTATAAAGCAGTATGGCATATATGGTCAAGAAGCAATTAAAAAGAATCAGACTACTTTAGAACTTCTTGGTTATAAAACAGTTGATCATAGAATTCTGGTTATACGAATAAAATGGCTAAACAAGATTTATGAGCAACATGGTATAAGATAGGCATACTTCAATCAACATGGTATGTCAGGTTATGAAAATAACTGCAAGTAAAGACAGAGTTACTTGCCTCCGGTAGAATGCAACAGCTTAACAGATCAGCCTACTTGTACTCAACCTTCGCTTTTCCTTTATTGCTAGGGCCTACGTCCTTCGTATTTACATAGATCATAATCACTACTTTAGAATACTATACCACTAATCGTCTCATCTTAATCTACCCAACCGATTCCTATATCGCATCGACACTAACATATAACATACGTACCTGATATCTTTTTATTAGATTGACTCGTAGTCCACTATTCATTTAAACAAATAGCACATATCATATAAGTCATGCAATTCACATAAACCACTTAGCAGATACACCTCACTCGTAAGCATTCATGTCATTTAGTACATACTTTACTACTTATAATTTTACAAAAATCGGATAGAGTTTACTTTATAAAATGGACTATTCGTCGGAATATATCCGACTCCAATTCAAAAAAGCAAGTACCTACGATGGATTCAAACCCAACTACAATTCCAAGGATTCACAAAATAACTTGTAATTGTATCATCTCTATACCATTCACACCACCCCTAATCCAAATTTAATACATAATAATTAGATTATGCTCTTCAATAATTAATTCGAAATATTCGAATTACAATATATATACTTTACGAAATACTAGCATGCAATTAAGTTTATTCAAGATTAGCATCAAAAATTTAATTAACATGCATAATTCAAGAGTTGCTAATTCGTATTACTTGAACAAAATCATAATATTAACGAAACATTTAAATCAAGCAATAATTCGAAAATTAACAAAATCAACATGCATCAATCAAAACAAGGTTAAAAATATTAGTTAGGCTCAGAAATTAATCATCACTGCCACTTTCCCGTCGGCTCACCGGAGCTCATAGCCGGCGGTGGCAAAATCCGGAGGTCCCCAAGATTCGGGTAGCCTCTACGGACTCCACTTCTCTGCAAACCACATCAAACTCGACTGGAAGCACAAAACAAGCATTAATCAGTCGAATCCAACACAGCCCCGAAATGGGTTTTGAAACTATCATCACATAATCAACATGCATAGACAGTGTTAGATAAAGGAAGAAAAACCGAACACAAATATGGTTTCGGATCATCAAACCGAGCTAAGGATCAATGGAAGAGAGGAGAGTGAGAGAGCTCGAGTAGAGAGAGAAGAGAGAGACCTGCTCTCTTGCCAAAAACCAACAAAAGAAGTGGAGTGGAGAAGAAGAGTGGCGGTGGTGATGTTAATAGGCTGAGGGCAAAACTATAAAATCATAATTGAAATTTACTTTTCTGCAAATTCTGATTTCAATGCTTCTTTAAATCGAAATAAAATAAGAAGTGGGGAGAAAATATTTTATAAAAATTTTTAAAATAAAGATCATGAATTTAGAAGCGTCCCCATATTTTTAAAATAATATTTGGATCAAAAATGAATTTTATACGAATTTCCGAAATAAAGGCTATTAAATAGAAATAATGCTTTTTAAATCATTTTAAAATACAAATTCACATAATTAAATATTCACTCTAATTTTTATAACTCAACAATATCATAAAGATGATAATGCAAAAGACCTCATGATTAAAATCAATTCCAATGATTTTATATGAATTTTAAAAGATTTAGAATGCACTTTAAAATACTTTTAATGCTCCAAAAATGCGAATAAAATCCCACGAGCATATACGACATATACCAAACATCGTATAATCACATAATCATGTTTTCACACATAGCTTAACTTCACAAAATGTACTCATCATATATTTCACATAACTCCCACATTTAATAATTAAATAAGCATTTAAACAGCGCGAAAATTTCTAGGTCGTTATATGCATCATTCCTTGTCCCATGTGAGTCGAATGGATAGTTTGTATTTGACAAAATTTGCTTTGGAATAACAATTCAATTTGCTTGTATAAAAAAGTATTGTTTCTTCTTTTTAGGTCTCCAAATCTTTCCATGTACTTTGAGATTCTTTCAACCCATGTGAGTTGCAGGGATGACAATGGGTCAGGTTCAGCTCGGGTTTTGTAAAATTCAAATCCAAATCCAAATATTTTTGGGTTTCAAAAATAAATTCATATCCAAATCCAAAACTCAATATCCAAATCCGTCGGGTTTCGGATTGGATCGGGTTTTTTTCGGGTATTCAAAATAAAAAATATTGTAAGTAAGTTTAAAAAAACCGTACATGAAAACGTTAATAGTGTTTATACAATAATTAAAATAAAACATGATTAAGTAGTCAAATATAACATATTATACCAATTGACATACTAAGTAAAATCTGAAATATGTTAAATCAATATTTTATAATATATCAACATAAGTGAAAATTTTATGTAAAGTAATGAAATTTACATCCTAAATATACTAATAAAATTTGTTGTTGAGAAAGAGAAGACTAATCACTAGATTATTTTTGAATATTTCTAACACATTAAGTAATTTATGTCTTATTTTTGAAATATTATATATAACAATTACAAAATATCATATTATATATAATTATTAAAATGTTTTATCAAAATTGAATTTGAATAACATGTATAATGTTTTATTAAAATGTATAATAAAATGTATAACATGTTATATATATAATAATGTGTGTGTATATATACATTCGAGTATTTTTCGGGTTTCGGGTTCGGATTGGGTTTGGATCAGGTTTCGGATTTCGGATCGGGTTTCGGATCGGTAAACATGAAATCCAAATCCAAAAATTTTTGGGTTTAAAATATAAATCCATATCCAAATCCAAATCCAAAAATTCGGGTTCGGTATATCCAAAAAATTGGATTTTGGATCGGGTATCCATCGAATCGGGTTTATTTGCCATCCCAAGTGTTCTGACAGAATTGTCAAATCATTTTCAATAGCTAATCTTGACATAAACAATATCCGTTGAATTAGTAACCTTAACATCCGTTGAAAGTTGAATTAGCTCATTCGTTGGAATACTCTAAACCTCATCCGTTGAGCTACATCTTCACTTATGCAGAATTACAAAGTATAGGATATTGACAATTCATTAACATATTCTACACATTCGTTGATAGTTAACATTAGTGATTTAGTTTCAACTGTTATTCTAAATCTTTTAAGAACATGTTACAAAAAAACTTATCAAAGTGATAAGTTTCCTATTTAACGGATTCTGTAAAAACAATAGTTACTGATGATGTCTAATACAAAATATGTTTAAGTATTTAAGTTATCATTAAAAACAACATAATTCTTAATAAGAAGTATATTATAAATTTGATCAGGTTAGTGGAAGAAAGTGAAGGAACCAATGAGCATGTTTTCGTTAAAAATATTTTAAATTATAATATTAGTATGAATATTTTATTAAATTAAAAATTAGGATAATAAATAATTTGTACATCTCCAAATATAAGTATATTTAAGAAGTAAATATTTTAAAGTTTAAATTTGTTAAAGTGACGTGCTTGTGATGAACTTTAAATATCAAACTAAAAAGTATAATAAATTACACATTTCCTTAACAAGGTATTTAATAGGATGTATTCCATTCAAATTTTAACATATTACTAATAATTCATGAATTTTGGTAGATTATTGCTGATTTATTATTCTACATGGGTAGAATTAGTAGAGACCACGCAGAGTTTGGTAGAATCGAAGCAAAGTTCATCAACTCTACGTCGAATTGAGCTTAAATCCATTAAAATCTCTTGAATTCAGGTGGGATTTCAAAAACCAAAAAATACACTTTGAAATCCAATAAAATTCACGAATTTTTAAAATTCTTCTAAGTCAATAAGTTTTGAATACCATCATATTTTAAAATAGATTGTTATAATCCATATTTAATATCTCTAGTTTTAAAGGATTTTTTTGAAATCCGAATTTAATACCCCATAATTTTAAAATCTGAATTGTATACCACCAATTTTTGAGGATTATTTAAATTTTTTGTTGAATACATCCAGATTTTAAATTTTTTGAAATTCGAATTTAATGCACCGAAATTTTGAAATCCAAAAATATCCTACAAAACCTTAATTGAATACATTTATCGAGAAAAAAAGTAGTTGTCATCCAACAATCAGATTTTAGAAGTCACACCATGCCACTCCTAAACAGGTTCTAAAAAGGATTAATTTAAATCAAGTTGATTCATAAACTGGATCTAAAATATCAAATTGATCACTGAATTAAACATGATATCAAATAGATCATCAAAATTACCTACGGGTACATTCTATTAAATTACTTACTTATTTTGGACCCGAGATATTAACGTGATTTCTTGGATTTGTGATTTGAAATTTATATGGTAGGGTAACATAATCATTTCAGATAATAAAATCTAAGAAATCAACATTGATATTAGTTTTTTCCTTCGAGAATAGTACATTATTTGATAAAGTGTACCCGTAATTGACTTTAATCTTTAATGATCTGCATGAGATCATTTTTAATTTGATAACCAACTTGATATTTTAGATCAATTTTAGTAATCAATTTGATAATTAATCCATTCTAAAAATCATTGAATCAGCCGTTATACTATCTAAGCCTTTATTTATAGGGAAGGATCTGATTCGAATTGTACCAATTCGGGTCAAAAATTGATTTTCACATAACTCGATCAATATTTGATCAATTTCAAATACTTTGAATTAATACTGATTTTAAATAATCAATTTTAATTGTTATATTTAGTGTTATCCCAAAATGCATGGATTAGATCACCATATTTTATTTATATTAACTTATTTTTAATTATATTGATTAAAATAATTAAATAAATTATATTAACATTTAAATATTTCCAAATCCTTAACTTTTCAGAATTAAATCAAATTGAACGGATATCCACTTTTGCATCTTCGATATTACGATTTATGTATGTCCGGTTGCATATTTAGTCGGTCCACATTCCACCGTCCACATGTTCGTCGCAACTTACAAAGTCTGCCTACTAAAACAAAACAACCAAAATGATCTTAGTAATTCCTTAAGCTTCACGCCATACAAGAACAACCATAATTTCCATGTATTTACATTAATTTGACCTTATTACTGCATTTAATTAGTAGTATAATACTTAGTAGATAATTTTAAAATAAAGTCATAAACTACTACTGTACAAAGTTTCACCTAAAAGTTTAGGATTTATTATTCTCTAGTCTTTTTTTTTTTTCATATGACATTGAGTTGGGTTCATACTTCATAGTATTCGGTGTTAAGAAAAGACCCCAAATACGATTGAGTTGAAGACATAGCGTGCCTTTTGAATCTCTTGACAAAAAAAAAACATAGCGGCGAAAAATTGGGCACATTTTTACGAGATAATCAATATAATGATTAATTGGTTGAAAAATGTAAATATGATTTTTCGTAATACTGAAAACATAGGGCATCCTATATTCATCAAAAATTTTATAATTAAACAAATTTAAACAAAAAATTGATCTGACATCAGATCGATACAAAAGCCAACGATAGTTTGTAGTTTCTGCAGAGGAAAATTTAAATAATTGACTTAAAAGAAAGTGATAAGCCTGTTTGGCAAACATGACTTAAAGCTAAAAAAGGCTTTAAGTCATTTTTGCCCCGTTTGTGTAACGTGGCTTTAAGCCGGCTTTAAGTTAAAAAACTGCTTTAAGCCATAAGTTACATTTAGGTACTTTTGACTTATGACTTATGACTTATGGAGCTTTTTTTTTTTTTTTTTCCACAATTCTTGTAAAGCTTAAATATCATGAATTTAAATTTTTTTTAAGTCAAATATCACTTTAAGTCAAAATTATTAAATTCCCATTTAACTTTAAGTAAAATTACCCAAACACATTCATTCAACTTAAAGTAAACAACTTTACTTTCTCCTTTAAGTTAAAAACACCTCCTTTAAGTCAAAAGTAACTTATTTTAAGTAATGCCAAACGCCCTCAAAATCAATAAGAAAAGGATACCGTGTTCCCTGCGTGTGTTCTCTTGGTTTTAAATTTATAATTAGGTAGCAAACCGAAAAGCCTTCTTAACGTTTTCTGCAAATCTTGAATGTCATCTTCATGGCTATTAAATTAAATAAATTTATATAAACATCGTGCACAGAGTACTACTTGTATCAAATATTATATCCGAGATAGTGGAGAAACGGTGTCCGAGCTGTGTGACATCGATAGAGTAATGCATAATATAAGATTAGATTATGTACGGAAATTTTATTTTAAGAACGATTTCTTCATTTTTAGAATCATATTTGTAATATATTTTCGTTACATTCACAAAATATATCATATTTTAATATAATATGCTATAAATAATTTTAAAAATAACATTTCTCTTTATGTAGCCTTTTAGTTTTCACGGCTTGTTAAAGTGTCACTATATAAAGATTTTTAACAGTTTAGCAGAAATAAAAATTTGGGATTACGAAATTTGAAATAATTACATTTAATTTTTCAGAAGTGTTAAATAAATTAAATTTGATTTATAAATTAATTTCTGTATATAGTCTGTTTTGCCAAACATAGCTTTAATTTCCAACTTGCTATGATGATGCAAAAATTAACTGCCCAACAAACACCTAATTCCCATTTTATTTCTCTTTGTGTGTATGAAATAGAGATGCACAAAAGGCCCATCGGGCCGGGTTTTGATCGGGCTTTGAAAAGCCCGGGCTTTTTGGTCAAAACTCGATCCGGGTTTTGACTTTGATCGGGCCGGGCTTCTGTGAAAAATGTGAGCCCGTTTAGGTCCTCGAAGCGGGTCACGGTGGGCTTTTTTCCGGGCCTGAAGCGGGCCGGGCCGGATCGGGCTTTTTCCGGGATCAAATCGGATCGAGATTTTATGTTACATAAGAATGTTCTTTATGTAATAATGGCAGACATGTGTTAAACAATCTATTTTGCCGATACAAATATTACATTTATCGATTTACTTTTTGATTTGATAATATATTAATTGATTACACGTGTACTTAACTTGTTTTCGTTCATGTATCGTAATATATGCATATAAATAATCTTATTATTAATAATGAATATGTAAATATATATGTACTTAAATTATTTTTATATTTTTAGGAAGTGTAAATACATAAATATTTATGTAAGTATACTAGAATAATCGAATTTTACCTGGGCTTTTTCGGGCCGAACCGGGCTTTTAATCGGGCCGGGCCGAAGACCAGGCTTTTTAAAAGACCGGGCTAAGACCGGGCTTTTGCCGGGCCGGGCCTTGCCCAAAAATATAGGGACCGTTTAAGGCCCTCGGGCCGGGCTTTGACCGGGCCGGGTTTTGACCGGGCTTTGCCGGATCGGGCCGTGCCAGATTTTCGGGCTCGGACTTTTTGTGCATCTCTAGTATGAACTGTGTCTTAATAATCACTATCCGATTAGTAATGTTAGTGATTGTTTGGTTGACCCTCAAATACCTAGGAAGTTGGAATACCTGGGAAGTGAGATTTTAAAATGTTGTTTGGTTAGCACTAATAAGGGAAGTGGAAATATCTAGTAAGTTCAAATACCCACCAAATGGGGGAAGTTGCTTACCCACCTCCTACTTGTTAACCTACACTTCCTATGGTAATTTACTTCCTACATATCTACCAAACACAAATTCACACTTCCTGGGTATTATTAATTCCATTGAAAATTTAAATTACATAGGAAATGACTTCCTATCATCAACCAAACGAGCACTTAGAGATTCTAACAAAGATCCCAAAAAAAAAAAAAAAATTAAATGATATAACATCATTAAGTTGACATGTAAATGTATAGTTAATACGTTTTAATTCGTGCAGTATCACATTATTTTACTAGAAAAGTTACTAAATATTTTAAATTTTAAAAACAAATTGGAAGAACTTCTAAATTTTCTACTCCCTCCGTCCCGGCAGGAAGTTTACATTTGCTTTTAGCACAAAGACCAAGAAAAATGAATAAAATAAGTGAAGTAGTGGATGTAATAGTGATTTTATTGTTAAAATAAGTGAAGTAGTGGGTGTAATAGTGATTTTATTGTTTAAATAAGTGAAGTAGTGGGTGTAATAGTGTAAAGTATTGTTAAAATAAGTGAAGTAGTGGGTGTAATAGTGTTAAAACATACTATTTTAGGAAACGTAAAGAATTGGTTGGGACGTCCCAAAAAGGAAAGTGTAAACAATTGGTTGGGACAGAGGGAGTAACATTTTCCTCTAGTTAAACACCACAAAAATTGGAGTAGCAGGCGCCATAAACACAAGTGGTAAATCTTAAAGAACAAGTCAAAATCTAACGATATTGAGTGGACAAGATCAACTTATCTCTTTACGATAAATAAATGGAACAAGTAGTACTGGTACAAATCAAATAATTGTAGAAGAGTCGCACAATTAGTGCGGGTTCGGACCATTTCCACTAAGTCTCGTCTATATGTTGGATTTCTCTTTTATCTCTAAAAATCTTTGGATACGATAATAGCATGCACTCTTTATGTTTGATACGATTACTTGCCATATTAGATTGGAATTGTTGCAGACTGCAAGTTGTTGTTATTAGTCGATTTTACATGAAATTGTTGTATGTTGAAGTTGCAAAGTCGAAGTTGGTGGAATTTGAGGTGGTGCTAGAAAGTTTTTTTTAAGTAAAAGGATTTTTTTTTTGACAAAATTCATTATTTCATTAAAAATAACATAATACAGTTAGAACAAATCTCCAACTGCCATTACAACCAGATTGAGAAACAAATAACAAATTAAACATAATTAGCTGATTTGTTTTCTGATCGTTTAACACATAGAATTTAATAATTCTTGAAATTAAAAACGAAGTCGAATACATCCCGAGAAATCCATATTGCACCAACATCCCGGAAAGCAGCAACATCACAAAGGAACATATCACATAAAAACAATTGTTAGTCCAGTGTTCAAAAACCCCAAGTGTAGGAGCAACACCCCAGCTATCTGCATGTCGGATACCAGCTATAGACACGCCGAAAATGGATTCTTCACCCCAGCTATGTACATGCCGGATACCAGCTATAAATATGCCGAAAGTGAAAACCGATAACAAATGAACAATCTTTAATTGTGAAAGGTGAGCTCTTGCAATAATCACCACCAATCCAGTTTCAATGCGGTTTTTCCAGATTCTCCAAAATATCAACAAAATAATTTTCAACAAAACCCCGCTCACAATTAAGAAGCGAAAACCAAAACTATCACATAGGAGAGACATAAAACCACCCAAAAAGATGGACGAACATAATCAAAAATCTCACCCAGAGATGAAGATTAATGAACTTATTAACAAGAAAAAAGAGAGAAGATTGGGTAGATTTGGAAAAGGAGAAGGAAAGGTGAGGATCAAGAGGGGGACGAATGATGAAGAAGGGAGGAAAAATAAAAAAAGGGGATTAAAAGACTTAGTGGAATTTCTTTTCTTATTCTTCATAATACTCTTTACGTCTTAATTTACATACTTTTTAAATTTTTTAATGTCCCAATTTATATGTCTTTTTTATTTATTTAATGTCTCAATTTGCATATCTTTTTTTAAATTTTAATGATTAAATTGATCAATTTTTTATTAAATATTAAAAATTCTTCAATTACTATTTAAAAAACCAAATTTACATTTTAAAAACAAATTACATGCATTTTTTAATGATATAAATTTTTATTTATCACAAATATATAATACATATAAATTTAATTCAAATTTTAATCGATTTGATCGATCAAAAATCTAAAAAAAACATGTATGATGGGTGTTGTGCCCAAAATCCGTCTTGGGCTTGATTTAAGGCTCATTAAGTTTATAGGCTCGAGTTATGTAGATATGGAAGAATAGGCTTGATTAGGTATGGATACATTGACCCGGCATGCTTTAGAAATATACCGATAGATGAAGAATCTGGCATATGATGCGGGATGATTGGGGTTCAGGTGTTTGAAACCCCATATGAGGGTACTGCTATATGGAAGCCTGACAGTGGTTTAAGCAGGTGAAGGGCTTCCAGGTAGGGGTTCCATTCGTACCCCGACAGATTTTGGAAATTGGGCAAACAACCTCCTAAATTGTAGGAGACAGATATACATCGGCCTAATCGACTTCTGGATAACTCCATAACTTCAGGAGCACGCCTTATTATTTTGTAATAGCCTATATAAATGGATTTACAAGGCGGCAACAGGATAAATATGTCAGTTGGGAAGATAAATACAAGACATGTGTGATATATATATATATATATACAAATATATGGATAATTACACACTATATACATGGTGTATACATATAGGCGGTTGTAAAGTGGAAAGCTAGGGTTCACGCAGTATAGATCATGCAACAAGTATTGCTGCATTCTGCACTCATTTTTCCTTTGTTGTGTTTTTCTTCATATCTTTTCACTGTACAGATCTTTTATATCTTACTCCACTTGTTGCTTTATTTTGTTAAAATTCTTTCTGCTGTTGCACAACAATTTGTAGCATTTGACGATGTTACACTTTCTGGTTCTTCAGCAACTGACCTTGTTGTTTCAGATGATTGTAGCCTCCATATCTGTTTAATCGACAAAGGCCTTCCTTCTTTTAACCACTGTTTTATTTTGTTAAAAATTCCTCATATTTTGTTCGCTGCTTTCACTGTTCTGTACTCCCTCCGTACTATCAATTTCTTTACACTTTTTGTCATTTTCTGGCACGCATGTTAAGGTGAATTTTAAGGATAGTTCCATAACTTATTTTTAAACTTTTCATTTTTTTGTATAAAAATAGGATTGTTCTATTTTTATACAAAAAAAGAAAATTTCAAAAATAAGTTATGAAACTATCCTTAAAATTTATCTTAAAATGCGTGCCATACAACCTATTTTGAAATGATAAGAAACTGAAAGGACGAAGGGTTTGTTTTCAAAATTTATCACCTCCTAATTGTACCGTTCTTGTCTCCCCGACATTGTCACTTCTTTGCACTCTTTCAGTTCGCCTCTCAGTTTTTCAAGAGTAATATCTATAACTGAGTTAGTGGACAAGCCGCTATTTTGAGTAGCAATTTTAGAGTTTCTGGAGGGATGCGTTCCATCGAGTTGTGATAGATCAAAATTCGTACTGCGAGGAGAATGGACAGGAGTACATGAGTATAGCAGTTATTGATGCCTCATAATAAAAACACACAAGAGTACATGAATATAGCAGTTATTGATGCCTCTTAATAACAGAAATCTTGCAAGGGCCATTGATTAGTGGAGGTAAAATATCATCGTTCGCTTCAAGGAGTTATTTTTTTTTTTTGACATGTAGTATGTATAAAAATTTGCATGAGTAATGAATTCCGATTATGCCTATTCTCGAATTAATAACAATAAAGAAAGATATAGAGCATAATTAATCACAAGACAAATAATATATGATGATGTCTCAACACATAAATTATTATTAGTAATTATAAAAGCAAAAGACTTAGCTTTTCTCTTTAATCTGATTTGATGAAGTGGTAGACTTTTTAACTCTGCTGCAGCCTCCAATTTTTTCAAGCTTTTTCCTTAGTTGTAATTATTTGGCAGGATTGTGTTGGTAGAAAGTCTTCCCCTCCTGTTTCTTGTCAGCTATGGAGAATTTTAAGTTTCAAAGATTCACTATACGATTTCGACATACGGCGCCAAATGTTGAATCAAATTTTCGTCACGGACTAAGTTTCAAGATTAGATTTATAATCGGTTATTAGTATAGAGCTATAAAATTAGGGATTTGATATATATGGCAATTTAGGAGAAGAATTAGGGTTTATGTAATTTTGAGGCTAAGTTTGATAGAGTTAACTATAAGACATAATAGAATTTTTGGGATCAGCTCTCAAAGTGACTACGTATCCTTTTATAAGTAATCAAGCCCACGTATTTCTTTTTAGTATCGAATCTTGTTTAGACCCATACTTTTATTCTTTACGAGCAAGTCACCTATAAACGTTAAGTTTTCTAGTTTTTTATATTCCCAATTATATTGTGTTTAGTCGAATATACATTCAGGATTGGGTCCATATATACCCCTAATTTATATATAATTGAGATAACTATTAACTGTGATTTTTTGTAGTGATTAAAACTGTTAGTCACAGAGGCATGCCTGTTTACATCTAATAACAAGCCTAATTGTTTGTAATGCTTTGCATTACTTACATGACCTCTTAACTGAGGGAACCTCTAGTTGTAGAGTTTCTATTTGTTCTGTACTTGTAATATGCATCAAATCCTAGTTGTGTAACTGTACTTATAAAGTCAAGAATAATGCTTGAAAGAAGTTCCAAGGTTCATGCCTCAAGCAAGAAGATAAAGACTGTCAAATAATCACAGTTGGGATTTGAAGAAATGAAGAATTTGCCTAAGTACCAATTCGAGAAGTACTTTTGTCTATTCGAGAGTGTAGCGTTCGAGAAGTCAGAGATTCGATATCTAGAAGACATTGTTCGATATCTCTGAATGAACTATTCGATATCTTAGAGATTCGACATGTCTAAATACTCTATTCGAGAACTCAAGAAGTCAACAAGTGAAATTGGTATTCGAGTTCTCAAAGAGTCAACAAGTCAAAGTTCCATTCGATATCTCAAGGACTCAGAAAAGCTATTCGATATCTCAGGGATTCGACAAGTCAAGTGTTCTATTCGACAACTCAAGGAACCCTGGAGAAAAGTGTTATTCGAGAAGTGATTCGATATGTCAATCATACAGTATTCGAGAACTCAGAGTTATCTAATCCTAGTTCTCGAATCAATCACTTAGCCACTTCTCGAATACATTCTTGGAGACAAAATACTGAAGAAATTGTACAAGTCAGAAACCTGCAACAAGCCAATGCAATTTATGGACCACAATCTGTAACGCGCTCTAGAAAGCCTACAAGGAAGCTTGGAGAGATATAGAAGAGACAAAGAGCTAAAGAAGTGGATCTGAACAGAACTTTGCAAAGTCAAATCTGTAACCGTTTGGATGCTTACTCAAAAAGGATAGACATACAAGAAAGTAATTTATCCTATAACCTTATTTGTAGTAACTGAGTTGTATTCATGTTTTATAAGAATACAATCTCACTTCTTTAGTTGAATAAATTTTTCATACACTGTAAGATATATCCCTCTGAGAAAAATGAAGCTGAGAATACTTCCATTTGTATTCACAGATTGTAGCAACCTTTATCTAATAATATATTAGATTAAAGTGATATTGTGTCTTGTGTTGTTCTTTATCCGCACCTACACATTTGCACACACAAACACTTATCTTGCTACACAGATTCAAGAACAAGAAAAGTTCAAGAATCCATTCACCCCCCCCCCTCTGTATTCTTTTGCTGTATTCAATACTCAACAAGTGGTATCAGAGCGGGCTATTTATTCAAAAACAGAAAAATGATCATGAGTTCGAATACACCAAAGACCACAGGGACGGTGAAAATCCCTAAGTTTGACAAAGAAAATTACAACCTCTGGAAGATAAAAATGATGTTGTTCATCAAAGCCTCTCATCCTTTGTATCCTGAGATTCTCAAGAATGGTCCCTTTGTTCCACAACAAGAAATACCTGAAAAGATTGTTGGAACCACAACCATTCCAAGATCTTATGTGGCCAAGGAACCATCCAAATGGACAGAATCAGAAAAGGAGATGGTTGCTCTTGACAGTCACCTCGTGTTGCTAATTATTGATTCCATGGATATGTCAATGTTTACAAACATTGCATCGTGTACATCTGCCAAAGAAATGTGGGATCACATTGAGGTGTTATGTGAAGGGACTGATGAGGTCAAGGAAAACAAGAAACAGATACTGGTCACACAGTATGAAGCTTTCATGGCACAGCCCAAGGAAAGCATCACTGAGATGTTTGAGAGATTTCACAAGCTAGTTACTGAGTTGTAGATGAATGGCAAGGTTTACAGCACCAAGGAGTTGAACATGAAGTTTCTACTGTCTTCACCAAACCACCTAGAGCAGAGGGTCATTTCTCTAAGGGAAAGAGATTTGAACAAAATCACATATGATGTGCTCTATGGGGTTTAAAAACTCATGAGCTTGAGTTGCTTCAGAAAAGGGCTATCCAAGCCAACCAAGGCAGAATGATAAACACATCATGTGCCTTGATTGTCAACAAATCTATTCAAGACCTAGAAGCATCTACAAGTCAGCTAAGGATAGAGGAGATAGTAGATGATGAAGAAACTGAAGCTAAGGTAAGTGAACCTGTTGAGGAGAAGGAGGAAGAAGAGTTCTATACTCTTGAAGAACTAGATGGAATGGAAAACACTTCATATGCTTTCATGGCCAGAAAATTTCCAAACATCAGATTCAAGAGTAACCAACCCTTCAAACCTAAAACCCAAAACCATTCATTCAACAAGAGCAAGGCACCTCTGAAAGCAAACAAGAATAAATTTAAAATCAGCCATGTGGATAGGTCATCTGTAAGGTGCTATAGATGCAATGACCTAGGGCATTTTACCAGTGAATGCAAGAAGCCTAAAAAGAAGGATAAGGAGTTTCTAGAGCTTGAAGCTAAGTATGAGGCCCTTCTGAAAAAGCAAACACAAGGTAAGGCCTACATAGCTGAAGGGAAGTGTTGGGATGATTCTGATAGTGATGGAGAAGAGCAAGAATTTTGTAACTATGCCTTGATGGCCAATTCCAAGGATGACACATCTTCATCAGACTATCAGGTACCATCTCTCACTACCATAGACATGTCTATTTCTGAGTACAAATGCATGATTGAACAACTATCTGTTGAAATGTTTAATATTCATACTAGTATGACTGTTGCTAATGAGGAAATTGCTAAACTATCTACTAGAAATGAAATGTTAATCAAAAAGAATGAGGAACTTGAGCTAACTGCTTTTCAAGTAGAAAATCTTAAGAAAGAAGTTGAATATCTGCAGAATAAGGTTCTATGTGCTAGTCAAATGGAAAAGGCTCTTAGGGATGAACTAGCTGAAAATGAATTCAAACTGAAAATCTTTAAGAACTCATCTGGTATACTACAATCCTATCACGAGAAAATTCAAGCTAAACCCAAGCCTGCAATTGGACTTGACTATGGCACTCTTAAACAGAGGAAAGGCTATGCTGTCATTGAAGATGACATAGTTGTTCAGGAGGAAGTGCCTCATATTTTGAAAAAGGCTGAGACTCCAATCTTTAAAGAATCAATATTTGAAATTGATGAGGATGCCTTACTCATCAAGCAAATGTTGAATGATGAGGATGAGGCACAATCCAGTGAACAACAAGCATCCTCTAAGAATGAGAGTGTCAAGCCAAAAGCCAAGGAGCCAGTAGGTGATAGGCATAGACCTAAGAAGTTTGTTAAGTTTGTATCAGCTGGGAAGAATGAATCTGAGAAGAAAGTGGCTAAGAAGAAACAGAACAGAAATGGCAAGCTAGGGATTAACAAAGATAACAACTATGCTTATATGCCTAATGCCCCTAGGAAAACTTGTCAAAATTGTTTCAGTACCAATCATTTAACTCATGCATGCAAGAAACCTATTGGTAGTATGCCCAGACCTTTCTATGGTTGCTCTGTGCCTTTAAGACATAGAGATGCTCCATTTTGTGATAAATTTGACTATATGCCATGCAATATGAATGTTATGACTAGTTGTTTCAATTTGAGAAGGCAATTCATTGATGGTTGTATCAGTCACAATTCTCACACACACTACACAAGGTCAAAGTCTTCAAGTCTTCCTAGAGCTAGGAAGGTACCTCTGTCACCTAAGTCTGAAACCTCAGGTTCTAAGACTTCTAACAGTGATAAGAAGACTAACTCCAAGAAAGTTGATAAGCATGTTGTTTATGATAAAACCGTTTCTTAGTCACATGGACCCAAACTTGTTTGGGTACCAAAGGAGAAGTAATACTTTTGTGTTTGCAGGGCAAAGAAAGTGAAAAGAAGGTCATGTGGATTTTGGACAGTGGATGCTCAAATCACATGACTGGTGATATGGCCCTGCTATCACAGTATGAGGAGAAGGCTAGCCCAATGGTTGCTTTTGGAGATGACAGCATGGGTAACACATTGGGATATGGCAAGTTGAAAGTTGGTAATGTCATCATTGAAGATGTAGCACTAGTCAAGGGACTCAAGCATAATCTGCTAAGTGTTAGTCAGTTTACTGATAGAGGATTCAAAGTGGATTTTGACAAAGATGAATGTTTGATCACCCACAAGAAGACTGGTGATGTTGCTCTATCTGGAGTAAGGAAATGAAGCCTGTTTGTAGCCAATATGGACTCTGCAAACAAGGACAAAATTTGTTGCTTCTACTCTTAAGCATCAAATGAAGATTGTTGGCTGTGGCACAAGTGGTTCTCACACTTGAACTTCAAAGCCATTAATTCTCTAGTCAAAAGAGAGTTAGTGAGAGGCATGCCCACACTTGAATTCTATCAAGAAAGAGTGTGTGAGGCTTGTCAAAGAGGGAAGATGAAAAGATCAAGCCACAAGTCAAAGACAGTGACATCAATAACCAAGCCCCTAAAACTCATTCATATGGATTTGTTTGGGCCTGTCAATATTATGTCACTAGGAAGAAAGAAGTATGCTTTGGTGATGGTTGATGACTTTACAAGGTATACATGGGTGGAATTTCTGGCATCAAAAGATGAGGCTCCACAAGTAATCATTGAGCACATAAAGAAAGTTGACAAGGAAGCAAAGGCCAACAATGCAAGTGTGATTGCATTGAGAAGTGATAATGGAACAGATTTCAGAAATTCCATACTTGAAGCATTCTACAAAGAGAATGGAATTTTTCAGCAATTCTCATCTCCAAGGACTCTACAACAAAATGGAGTTGTTGAGAGAAAGAATAGAACTCTAGTTGAGGCTGCTAGAATAATGTTGCTTGTTGCAGAGATGCTTACATGTTTTTGGGCTGAGGCTGTGAGCACTGCATGCTATATCCAGAACAGAACCCTCATCTTAAAAACACTGGAAAGACACCTTACAATTTGATGACTGGAAAGAAGCCTACTCTAAAGTATGTTCATACATTTGGAAGCAAATGCTTTGTATTGAAGGATAATTCAGAATATGTTGGAAAGTTTGATGCAAAGGCATTTTAAGGAATTTTTCTTGGCTATTCTATGGAAAGAATTGCATACAAAGTTTATGTCATCAGTCAAAAGAAAATTATGGAAAGCACAGATGTGACATTTTATGACAGCACACTACCTGGATTAGAAGAAGCCAATGATGAAGATAAATATCCATTAAAGTTTGATAATCTAGATGATTCTGATGAAGAGATTGAAACTGGAGTTGAAACTCAAGTTCAACAAACTCAAGTGAATGAGGATATAAGAGAAGAATTTGTGCCAATCAATAGTGGAGAAACAAGCATCCAAGACACACCTGTGAATAGTGGCAACCTCACAGGGGGAGGAAATGAGAATGATCATGACTTGGATGATGAAGCAACATCAAGAATGAGAAATCAGGCTGAGCATTCAAGGAAATGGGATAGATCACACACTGCAGAGCAAATTATTGGAGATCCAAATGCAGGAGTAAGAACTAGGAGAACAACTCAAAATGAGTGCCTCTATGGCTGTTTTCTATCTCAGATTGAGCCTAAGAAACTTGATGATGCACTGTTGGATCCAGATTGGATTATTGCCATGCAAGAGGAGCTGAATCAATTTGAAAGAAACAAAGTATGGGAACTTGTGCCTGCACCAAAGAATAGAACCATTGTTGGAACAAAATGGGTTCTAAAGAATAAGATGGATGAAGATGGTATAATAGTAAGAAACAAAGCAAGGTTGGTTGCAAAAGGATACTCTCAACAGGAAGGCATTGATTATGATGAGACATTTGCCCCTGTTCCTAGATTGGAAGCCATCAGAATATTCTTGGCATTTGCTGCTCATTCAAACTTTAAAGTTTATCAAATGGATGTCAAGAGTGCATTTCTGATTGGAGAGTTGGAAGAAGAAGTTTATGTGCAACAACCACCTGGCTTTGAGGATCCACATTTTCCAGAATTTATCTACATATTGCTTAAGGCATTGTATGGACTTAAGCAGGCTCCAAGGGCATGGTATGATACGTTATCACAATTTCTCCTTGAAAATCAATTCACTAGAGGCACATTGGACAATACACTATTTTACAAGAAGCATGTTGATGATATTATCCTAGTTCAGATTTATGTGGATGATATCATATTTGGCTCTACAAATGAGAAGCTGTGTGAGAAATTCTCTAAACTCATGCAGAGTAGATATGAGATGAGTATGATGGGAGAGTTGACATTCTTTCTTGGGTTGCAAGTCAGTCAAAGGAAGGATGGTATCTTTATCAATCAAACCAAGTACATCAAGGATTTATTGAAGAAGTTTGACTTAGAAGACTTCTCACCTGCAAAGACACCCATGGCCGCTGCCACTAAATTGGATGAAGATGCTAAAGGCAAGAAAGTAGATATCTCGGTCTACAGAGGCATGGTTGGTTCTCTACTTTACCTCACTGCAAGTAGGCCAGACATCATGTTTGCTACATGACTGTGTGCAAGGTTTCAATCAAATCCAAAAGAATCACATTTGATTGCTATAAAAAGGATCTTTAGATATCTGAAGGGCACTCCAAACTTGGGTTTATGGTATCCTAAGGATACAGGGTTCAATATGGTTTGTTATTCTGATGCTGATTATGCTGGATGCAGAGTGGATAGGAAAAGCACCTCAGGTAGCTGCCAGTTTCTTGGACAAAGGTTAGTCTCTTGGTATAGCAAGAAATAGCAATCTGTGTCAACTTCTACAGCTGAGGCTGAATACATAGCTGTTGGAAGTTACTGTGCTCAAGTGCTTTAGATTAGAAATCAACTTAGAGATTATGTACTTGTGTTGACAACACAAGTGCAATCTCTATAGTTGACAATCCTGTCAATCATTCTAGAACAAAGCACATTGACATCAGATATCATTTCATTAGAGAACATGCAACTAATGGAACCATTGAGTTGCATTATGTCTCTACAGATAGACAACTAGTTGACATATTCACTAAGCCATTAGATGAAGCCACCTTCACAAGGTTGGTTAGTGAGATTGGAATGCTGAACTCTTCAAACTCTGGCTACGTGAATATATCACCTAGATTGTTGCAGCAGTAAACACTTACTTTATCTAAATTCTCAATATTTTTGGAGTAAGTGTTGGCTGAAATATGATTTATAAATATTTCAAATCTGTTGCATATGTTGGAAAATCATATCCTGTCAACTTGAAATTTCTATGAAATTTTGAGAATATCACTTTTTAATTTGTTAGAATATTCTTTATAGAATATGTCTGATAAATTTTAAAAGATAGTGAAAATTGAATTTTTATGAGTGAAAAGAACATTTCGATAAGTCAGACTTCTCGAATGATTCATTTATTTTAATGCTCGACTTCTCTAACAAGTCTATTCATGACACTCTTGAGTTCTCGAATAGAGTATTTTAGTTCTCTAATGACTGAGTTCTCGAATACTATGTTTGAGTTCTCGAATAGAGTCTTTAGAGAAATCGAACAGAGAAATGCTTGAGTTCTCGAATAGAGTTTTAGTTCTCTAATGACTGAGTTCTCGAATACTATGTTTGAGTTCTCGAATCATTTGAAAAGGCTGAATTCTCCCTGAATCTTAACTGTTTTTGGATTTTTATTCAGAATTTTTAAATCACTCATAAAAACATATTTTACCTAATTTAGAATTTATTCTAAGTTAGATAACTGACAGCTGTGAGTTTTCAACCTGCTTGAGATATCGATTAAGCCTTTCTTGATTTCTCGAATAGTTGTTTTCTACTTCTCGAATGCTTGACTTGTCGATACAAAACATATATCTAATCGACAATTCAAGTACTTCATACTTATACAATTCTACATCTATTCGATTCATTTCATTCGATTTCTAAAGCATCTAAAACACCAAAACCCCTGTAAACCCTAATCTCAAAAGCTAAATTTCTTCTTCAACCTTCGTTCTCTTCTCTCTAATCTCTGTATCAATGGCAACTATGAAATTCAACACCAACTTCATTGCTATCTCAAGTGATGTCGAAGCTCCAAATACAAACTTCAAATGTTTTGTTTGATGGATGTCTGAGTCATACATCAAGGATGCACTCTCCGCCAACCCAACTCTGTATCTATATAACGCCCTAGAAAATTTCGAATTTCGAATTATTTATTTAATATAAATTATGAATTTTATCATGTGAGTATTGTTGAAAAGGTGAAACGTATGTGAAAATTTTGATTATGTGCTTATATGATGATTTGGATAAATGGTGAAGGTCAGTATATTTTTATTTGTATTTTTGAGGATTTAAGTATATTTAAATCATGTATTTTTGATCCTCTATAAATTTTATAAAATTATCGGAGGGCTTAAAAATCATGAATTATTTTTGTAAAATTATCTTTATATATTTATTGAGTTCTTAAAATTGTTGGTTGGATTAATTTGGGTGGTTGAGTATTTTAAAATGATTTTAAGAGTTTTATTGTATTTAAAGGATCAAAACTTTGAAAATTCATATTTAATTCATTTTTTATCCTAAAAATATTTTAAAAATATGTGTGTGCTCGTAATTTTGTATTCTTTATTTTAAAAATGAAGGGTTTAATTTTTCGAATGTTTTATTTGATTTCGATGTATAAGAGTCGTTTATTAGTTTTAATAGCGAATGAGTGGTATTTTAATTGGGCCGGAATAAATGGTTAGTAGTTAGTTTATAAGTAATGGGCCAAGCCCATTTAGAAGAAAAGCAACAGCCGAGAGTTCTAGAGCCGGGGGAGAAAAAAAAAAGAAAAGAGAGAAAAGGGGAAGAAGAAGAAGAGTGATTGGGGATTTAATTGAGATATATATGTGTGTATATGTATGTATATGCGTGTGTAACTGTGTGTGTGTGGGGTGTAATTCGTGTGTGTATGTGTGTATATGTGTGTGTGTGTGTGTGTGTGTGTGTGTGCGTGTGTGCAGCGGGGGTGGCCGTCGTCGGGGCGGTGCCGACGAGTAGCAGCGGCGGACGGCAGCTAGAAGTCCGGCCGGAGTCCGGTGGTGGCGTGAGAACAGCAGCAGTGAAGGGGGGAGAGGGCTGAGAGAGAGAAAGAGAGAAAGAGAAGGGAGAGAGATTTTGGAGGTGGTAATCAAAAAGGTATAAATTGCGATAGCTCGTATATTATGTTAATTATTGTAGTTTAATTATTTAATTGTTGTAATTAAATTAGATTTAAATTGTGATAGTATTGTTTTAATTTTCGTAGTTTAATTTGGAAAGTTTATAGTCGTTAATTATAATTGTGGGATTAAATTGCGAGTTGATAATATGTTTTATGATTGTTAGTTGCTAATTATTATCATTGTGTAATATTTAGAGTTATAATTTCGGAAGTTAAATTTGGGGATTTTGATGAATGTCGGGAGTTATATGATTGTGAGTTATAAATTGTCGGATAATATGTGGAGTTATATGGTTTTACTAGTTGAAAATGTCTATGTGCTAAATGGTATAGAGCGAGTCGTAGTATTTGATGGTTTTACTAATTATATATGTTATATGTTATTTATCAAAGATTAATTGTTAGATTCATTATATTATGTGTTTATCTGCGAGGAGTTGTAATGAGATCACAAGCCTTAAGTGTCAATATTTAAGGACTTATGTAATTCTCTTCAACTAGTTCCTCGGGCTTACGAATATCAATGACTAACTATCACGAGTATAATTAATATACTTGAGTGATGTGATCATTGATATAGCGTAAGTAATAGTTAGTGCTAGGGGTTATTCCCTAGGGCTTACGAACATCAATGATTGATTGTCACGCGTATCATTAAAATGCATGAGAAATACGATCATTGGTGTAGCGTAAGTAGTAGTGTTAATGTAAATTATTATGTGCTAGGTGCCGTATGTCTGGGTGGGTACTTTTCTTACTTGTTTACTTTTATGTTGCTGCAAGTTGAGGCAGCTTTATTTTTGCAAAAACAGGGTTGAATTGTATTTGAGGGGCTGTGCCCATAGTCCGATAAACGAATACTTCATGCCGAAATTTTCTAAAAATCCCCTGCAAATTATTTAAAAGTTTATTTAAGTTATTTGATTTCAATGCTTGGAAATATGTATGATTTCTAAGGGTTTAAGTATATGTGTCAATGGATTAATTCGAGTATATATTGTGGTTTTGAAAGTTGGATGGTGTGCTGTTTTGAAATGGTTGTGTGACGTGATTATGTGACCTAGTAACTGTACTAAGACTACTATATGGATATGGTTGGATAAGTCTACATGTAATTGCATATGTTTGTATATGTTATATGTGTAAGTGATATAGGACGCGTATGGGTAGAGTAAAGCAAGATAATAAGATTTTGCTTGATTGAATACAAAATTAGCATTTGGCCTTGATAATAGTTCGAATAGGAAACCTGGCCAAGGATAGAGCGCTGGTAATCTAAAAGATAAGCAGGAGGACGAGTATCGAAGCCGATGAGTTTATGAAGTAAGGACTGATGTGAATTTGAGTCGAGGATCCATGGTAGGATCAGGAACTCCGTAAATCGAGGCAAGTGTTATTGTTATTCACTTATTGTTCAAGTGATGCAATTTAGTTCATTTATCGTATGAAATAAGTTGGTCAAGTATAGTTGAAAGATGATTTACATACTTCTTCAAATTAGTATGATGCTGTTGACTTTCCCCCACCCATAATTCATATGTCGGTTTTACCAAGAATCTTGTAAACAACTTTTTACATTTTGTCAGCGGAATGCCATTTCTTTTAGTTTTGTCAAATACTCTTAAGAAATTTTCTAAACAAGGACATCTAAGTTTTTCTTAACTTTTATAAAAATCGCTGGCACAATGCTTGATCTAGCATATTTTTATCAATGAACTTCCACTCGGACAATGTTCCCTGTGCTGACCTAAACCCTTCCCTATTGAAACTGTTTTTACAATTATTGTTCTAATCTGTTTTCTCCACTTATGGAAGCTCAAATTCTTCAGTATGTATAAATTTTA
Organism: Kitagawia praeruptora; assembly: GCA_037693485.1. NCBI lineage: Eukaryota > Viridiplantae > Streptophyta > Magnoliopsida > Apiales > Apiaceae > Kitagawia > Kitagawia praeruptora. Next base: position 37,385,713 of record CM075353.1, on the reverse strand, counting down.
TTAAATGTCGGTACTGGACCATGTCGTTGCTTTAGTTTAGAATTTCATTGTTGGAATCTTATTGAAAATTATATCCCCATTCTTGCTCAAATGAAATTTCTCTTTGCATAATCTACAGTGGTTATAATTCGAAGTATTCGTATCAATCTTGTTGATACCTTTTGAATTGACGTTCTTTATAATTTCCCCTATGTGGTATCGAACTTGTCGATACCAGACGATGATGTCGTTCTTATTAATTCCTAATCATAAGTTGTTATACTGGACGTGAGTTCCAGTTGTTGGAAATCAAGGGTGGTCGATTGTTCCGACACCTGACCTGAGTATTAAAGATAGAATTGGAAATGTTTTTATTAAATGAAAATGTTTTCAGGACTGAGGACGCCAGTTAGAGTACGAGTATTATGTTATAGGCCAAAAGGGGCCTTGGATCCAGTTGAGTATTTGGATATACCAAGAGAGTATATCCGGAGTTTTAGTGTGACTAATCATCCACTTTAACTCGTTGCGTCAAAATGAAAATCCAATTCTAATCTAAAAATTGATTATCCAGTTGGACATTGATTCATATTGCTTGACCATGAATTTCCAAGTATTATTAAATGGTTATCATTTGACCTTGAATTTTGAGTATCATTATTGAATTGTTAAAGCTTGATTCCCTTGAAGTCTATAATGCTTATTTTGGTTGAACAAAACTTTTATCTGTTCTAGTTCCTGTTGCACCTCATTAATGGTGAAGTATTGGCCCTCGCGGCAACTTAAAAGTTAATATTCTAGATTCTCTCATAGAATGAGTTGAAATTCTTTTGTTATCAGATTTTTTTCGATATTGAAATTGTTATCACTTTATGCAATTGCTGAGCATTGTTGGCTCACTCCTGCTTTTGTTTGTTTTCTCCAGTTAATAGAGAAGTTTAATAAACCTAGTAAGTGGACAGTTGGTATTAATCTCTAGGCAGCGAGAAGAGACGTTCGAGTTGTGGACTCCGTCAAATAGTGGTTTGGGAAAATTGCCAAGGTTGAATACATAGTTAGATAGTGGTTTTGTATATTCACAGAATTGTATAATATTTTTATTCTGAGATTGAGTTGTAATAAAGTAATTTGATAGTTTGTTTCACACCATAACCTGTATGCGATCTTGGTTAAGGGGTTTAATGTTTTATCAGTTTATTTAATGTTTATGTCTAGGTTAGTGATATGTTGATTTTGGTTAGTGGCCCCCAAATCTGTACCCCGGATTTTGGGACTGTTACAATCTAGACCTACTGGAACAGTTTTGGAGAACAGCTACTATGGAAGTTATGGCCCTAGAAAGCGCAATAACATCATACATAGTCTATTGCAAGATTCAGGACAAGGAATTCACAATCACCACTGAAGACATGAATCAAGCACTGGGCTTACAACAGGAGGTGTATGATGACCAAGCCACAAATGGTGATTTGGAGGACTTCTTTGATTTTATCAACTACTCAGATGAAATCAAACTTGGGCACTTGAATAGGAAATTCTTGAGGAAGGAATGGAGTTATGTCTTTGCCACCATTCTTCAAGTCTTCACAGCTAGGAAGTCAAGCTTTGATCAGATTAGTGCACCTGCTCAGCAAATAGGCTATGCCTTAGCTTATGGGAAAAAGATCAATGTTGGTCAACTGATTATGCAGGAACTATATGGGAGACTTGGTAAGAACTCAACCAAGAGAGGTACTGACATCTTCTTCCCTCGCTTTATTCAATCTGTACTTAATTTTAAAAATGATAAATTGATTGAATTACCTGGGATAGATAGAAATAGAATAGGCTATCCTAAATCCATGACCAAACTCATTTTTGGTAATTTGGAGACTAGGAATGATGTGGATGTAAGACTTAACATAACTCCCCATATGGAGGGTTTGTTTAGGACTTACCCCCACAACATGCCAACATTTGATTCCAAATCCCAGTTAGCTAAGCCTAAGCAAGTAGTACAAGATGCTAACCCAGGGCTTGCTAACCAACCCTCTCAACCAAACACTCTACCACACAGTAAGCCAACTGCATCATCTTCTCAAGAGGGTGATGTTAGTAAAAAGAAGAGAAAGGAGATAGTGTCTGCACCCTTGAACATATTATCTGAAGCAGCATCAGCTATAGAACTAGGTTTAGAAAGTGAGGAACCTGAGTCACCCTTGACAAGGCCAAAGAAGAAGAAATCTAAAACCACCTCTTCAGTCACACAAATGGCTGAAGTTGTAAAATCAGGGGCACACAGTTCACTAGATGTATCCTCTCAACAGGGTGCATCTATAGAATCAAGCATCCTCCCCAATGCACCTATCTGTAAAGAGTCAGCATATGGGAATGATTAGGGTGGCACAACACTGAGTGGAGAGCACATCACACTTGAAACTCCCTCTATTTCTCAGGGGGAGTTGCCAAAATCCAATCAACAAGACACCCTTCTTTCAGAATCTCACACTCAAATTTCTTTGGAGTGTGATAAGTGGATTTTATATCCACTTGGAACATTCTATATCGACTTAAATTGATTGACTTGGTCTCAAGTTTGTTGTATTTTTTATGTGTTTTGTGTAGTTGTGCAGGGTTGTAGCTATCGGTTAGTGTTGGTGTTTCTAATCGATATTAGAGCGGAATTAAGTATTGGAATGAAGATGGTACACTTGTGTTATGCTACCAAGGAGTTACATGTGTCATGGTATTAAAGATGTTAGCTAATGCGAAAGAAACGGAGGAGAAAGGAGCAAATTGTGTAAAATTCGGATGGTTGCGCAGTCTTCACTGTTTTGGTCATATCTGGAGTTCTACAAGTCCGTTTGAGGCCCGTAAGCTGTCCACGCGAAGCCTGGGAAGTTTTCTATAATTCTGAACAGTAACAGACCGCGCAGACTGCGCTGATACCGCGCAGAGTGCGCCCGAACTCGCTGGAAATTCTGAAATTCTATCCTGTTTCGAATTAAATTGTATTTTTAGGTCTTTTCTTGTTGGAAAAGTATTCTAGGGCCTATATAAACACTACCTATCATTGTATATCATGATTATTAGGAAGATCATCAACATTGTAGCCAAGAACAATTTCAAGATACATCTCCAAGCTAGTGACAAGCAAGGAGTAATTTTTGGAACTTTTGTATTCTTCTACTTTGGGGAGTTATTTCTGAACTTTATTTTCTCTCTTCTTTTAATTATTTGTTGTTCTAGAATTATGTTATCAATTGAACCCATGATGACAATTAGGTCAATTATGGGCTAATTCGTTATCATGGGGTTTTAATGGATTTTGCTATGGATTCTAGTAATTGAGTGTTAATTATGCCTTGGTGTGTGATTGAATGTATTGATTGCCTAGTATGTTATGCTTATTCGTTATAAGTGCGTCGCGAACACTTGTAATTGTTTGTTTAATCCTAGTGAATGCGAAAGTGGATCTAGGGTTTAGAACAATTCATGCTAGCATAGGTTTTTGCATGTGAAGAACATGTATTAATTTGTGATGTGATTCTAACAGTCTTGCATCGACTATGTGGTTTAATGGGTGCTTGATTTTCAACCGGTATGTGTTCAATTGCTATAGACATATAGGGACTACACATATTTGGTGACTACTTGACTTCTATCAATTGTGGATGATCAGTAGGATGGTATATGCACAACGAAAGTTGGTGTGTATCAGTTTAGTGCATCTAATCAGTAATCAACTCTGTCACATGCTAGGCTAAAGGGCATAAGATTCTAGATGAAGTAGTAAATGAAATTGAAATCCCATGTTTGTTTATTATAAAGTTAAAGTTAAGTTATTCCCTCGTAATTGGCTTAGTTGGTAATTAAACAATAGTTAAATCAACCCAAAATTGTGATTGTCTTAGCAGTGAGTGTAAATCATAAGCTGGTGCATAAGTGAACATAACGAACAATTTGAGTCTCTGTGGGAACGAATCCTATTTACTCTATATTACTTGTTGACCACGTTCTCTTGCGTGAATAAGTGCGAACAAGTTTTTGGCGCCGCTGCCGGGGACTCGGTTCATTGTTTGTTTAGTTTATGATCTTGTCATCAATTTGGGTTAAATTCACTGACTCGGACGTTTTTTTTTCTTTTTATTTGATGGATTATTGGGAGCAGGAATTTGTAATTGTTTGTGAGCTGTGTGCAGGTGGACATTACACTCATCAATGTGAGTATAACAGAAACCGGCCAAATTTCAGCTGGGACTACAATCAGAGTGGTATGGAGCAATCCCAATATCCATCCTACCCGCTCCAAAATCAGCAGTTTGAAGATGAGCCATACAATCCAGGGGGAATTCAGCAGCAACAGGGGCAACAATTTCAGCATCAGTATGCCCCAGTGCATCAACACTTTCAACCTCCTGAATTTCAGCAGCAGCAATTTCAGACTTGGTCTATCCAACAGTCGACCGAAGAAGCTGAATTAGAAGAATTGAGGTTGATGGCTAAAAGCAATGCATTGTCTCTCCAGAGAATAGGAGATCAGATTGGTCAAATTGCAAATGCATTACAAACATTGAATCATGTTGCAAGTGACACAGAAGGCCTCGCTGTAGAGGAGGAGGACAAGAACCTTCCTATCAGTCTTGACTGGCCTTTCTTAGCCACGGGTGAGACCATGATCGAAGTTCAGGAAGGAGAGTCTGAGGGCAAAGATGGGGAAGAAGCAGAACATGAACCTGATAAGGAAGCAGAGTCGGAGGCAAACCAATCAGAAAATTCAGAATGTCCAGAAAATTCGATTCTGAATAATCAGCCGCAACCACTTCCTTTGCAATCTCAAAATTTTGAAGAATCATCCCAAGATCAAGAAAATTCCAAGGCTCAAGCGGCTATGTTATTTCCTCCGAAGGATGAAGAGGGTCTCATTGTGGAAGATGATGAATTAGGAGAGCATGTTCAGTTGTTGAATGCCGCTCCGTTGCAATCTGACTTCGACCAGTTGGAGGCCAAAGAGGAAAAGAGCATCACTCCTGTTGACAAATCTACTCCGGAGAAGACTATAGAGATCGTCCAAATCGATTTTCCTCCTCCATATCCACATAGGCTTCAAAAGCAAACTCTAGCCATGAATTTGCCGGCGGAGGACGAGGAGTGTTTTAGCTTGAAATTGGTTGATGCAGGGCAGAGTAAAAAGTATGACACGGAGAAGGAGAAGGCAAAGCATGGCCAACTGAGGATTACAGTGCCTTGGTTAATGGGGCTACGTATTCCACATAAGTTGCTTGGAGTGGAAGATCTCTGGAATTCTCAGGTGCGCCTTAAGCCATCAATTGAAGGAGCTCCCGAACTCGAGCTCAAAACATTGCTAGTTCACATGGGGTATGTTTCTTGTAATTCAAATCCTTTGCTTGCTATTGTTATTGCTGCTAACTTTTCAGGTAGGCGGGAGAATGTTGTTAAGAGATCTTGTGAGGAGCGAATACGGGTAAAGCTTGTCGTTGAAGATGTCGCTCCAGAAAAGATCATTAAATGGCCTTATAGAGATACGGTGCAGAAATTTTTCAAGAGGAAAATCGTGGCCAAGTCTAGCTAAAGACGTTAAAGAAAGGCGCTTCGTGGGAGGCAACCCATGATTTCTTGCTTTTGAATAAAACAACAGTTGTGTTGGAGCACCACGTCTATCCACCACCAGACACACCACCCGAGGAGGGTGGAGATGCCGGCGTGTAGGGGAGTATCTCTTGTACCCTTTTAATTTACCTTCAATGAGGACATTGATATGTTAAGTTTGGGGGTGGTTTGGGGGATAGTAGTTGTATGTATTGTTGTATTTTGTGGTCATATAGGATATCATGTTGCATAGTAGTGATAATTCATGCATGATTGTTATGTTCGTATTATCTACGTTTGTTCATATAGGACATTTTGTTTCATTTTCGTATACCATGTGAGTTTTTCATTTAGTTGCATTTTCATGGCATGCATATTTCATGATCCCTTAGGACGAGCTGATTCTGATTGATAGGTGGATGTTGATTTGGGTGTGATGATGATGAGTAGAGGGCTGATTTATAGTTTCTATGAAATTGACTTGCATGTTACGGGAACAAAATTTATTACACAGTCTCATTGGGGTGCTTTTGGGCTAGGTTAGGGTCATGCCTGTGGGATGTTTTGAGATTTAATCACTTGTTTATATTTAGAATTTTCGTTATTCCCTTTATAGCGTAGGAACATTAAAGTCTAAGTTTGGGGGAAACCAGGAATTTTCATGCTAGTTGTTAATATTTGTCAATAAAGGCTAGGCGTCAAATGGCTAGTAGCCAGCTCATATTTATATGAGTAGTCTAGGGTTGGAAATGAGAAAGGCTCATTCCAGATTTAAAAAAAAAAAAAAAAAAGAGGAAAAAAATAAAAGAAAAAAAAAAGAAAAAAGAAAAAAAAAAGAGTCAAGTGTTGTTTGTTAATGCAAAATTAACCAGAGTGAGCTCTTTAATACTCGAGTAATTAAGTCTGAGGGGACTTAGTCCTAGTGACCTAAGGCTTTATAGTCTGGGATCCACTGACCCAACACTCGCTACATGGGTATTATTGTATAAGCCTTTTGGGGTCTCATTCATTGCACGGTTAAATAAGCATGCGTATTGTATATGTAGTGTCGTAGTATAGTAATAAAGCATGAGTTTCTGTCTACCTTGGATGAGGGTGGAGGTGTTCCTAGGTTATGGAGTGTCTACAGTCTATTCTAGTTATAAACCTGTGATTGTCTTGACGGAAAGCATGTATGATTTTTGACCTAGTTCTGGGGGTATTTCTGATGAGCATTGCACACACGCACGTTTCTGTTCATGTATTGTTAGTATACGGGGATTTAGTCGAGCTCTGCTTGGATTTGTTGCATTCTTTGAGATATTTGCTTGTTAGTTGGTTTTGGTGAGTTTGAGGGGATCTTTGCATCATATTAGTTGCATTCATGCATTTGCATTGCATTAGGTTAAATGGATTTTGTGGGTACATTCGCTATAGGCCCTCACGAGACCTTACTCGTCCACTAGGGCTGCCTAGGGGTTTAAAGGGCTTGTTGCATATGCCAAATGCAACCGTGATCACCTACGGAAGTGGTACTAATTAGATAGTGTAGTTTTTTATGCTTGAGGACAAGCATCGGTTTAAGTTTGGGGGTGTGATAAGTGGATTTTATATCCACTTGGAACATTCTATATCGACTTAAATTGATTGACTTGGTCTCAAGTTTGTTGTATTTTTTATGTGTTTTGTGTAGTTGTGCAGGGTTGTAGCTATCGGTTAGTGTTGGTGTTTCTAATCGATATTAGAGCGGAATTAAGTATTGGAATGAAGATGGTACACTTGTGTTATGCTACCAAGGAGTTACATGTGTCATGGTATTAAAGATGTTAGCTAATGCGAAAGAAACGGAGGAGAAAGGAGCAAATTGTGTAAAATTCGGATGGTTGCGCAGTCTTCACTGTTTTGGTCATATCTGGAGTTCTACAAGTCCGTTTGAGGCCCGTAAGCTGTCCACGCGAAGCCTGGGAAGTTTTCTATAATTCTGAACAGTAACAGACCGCGCAGACTGCGCTGATACCGCGCAGAGTGCGCCCGAACTCGCTGGAAATTCTGAAATTCTATCCTGTTTCGAATTAAATTGTATTTTTAGGTCTTTTCTTGTTGGAAAAGTATTCTAGGGCCTATATAAACACTACCTATCATTGTATATCATGATTATTAGGAAGATCATCAACATTGTAGCCAAGAACAATTTCAAGATACATCTCCAAGCTAGTGACAAGCAAGGAGTAATTTTTGGAACTTTTGTATTCTTCTACTTTGGGGAGTTATTTCTGAACTTTATTTTCTCTCTTCTTTTAATTATTTGTTGTTCTAGAATTATGTTATCAATTGAACCCATGATGACAATTAGGTCAATTATGGGCTAATTCGTTATCATGGGGTTTTAATGGATTTTGCTATGGATTCTAGTAATTGAGTGTTAATTATGCCTTGGTGTGTGATTGAATGTATTGATTGCCTAGTATGTTATGCTTATTCGTTATAAGTGCGTCGCGAACACTTGTAATTGTTTGTTTAATCCTAGTGAATGCGAAAGTGGATCTAGGGTTTAGAACAATTCATGCTAGCATAGGTTTTTGCATGTGAAGAACATGTATTAATTTGTGATGTGATTCTAACAGTCTTGCATCGACTATGTGGTTTAATGGGTGCTTGATTTTCAACCGGTATGTGTTCAATTGCTATAGACATATAGGGACTACACATATTTGGTGACTACTTGACTTCTATCAATTGTGGATGATCAGTAGGATGGTATATGCACAACGAAAGTTGGTGTGTATCAGTTTAGTGCATCTAATCAGTAATCAACTCTGTCACATGCTAGGCTAAAGGGCATAAGATTCTAGATGAAGTAGTAAATGAAATTGAAATCCCATGTTTGTTTATTATAAAGTTAAAGTTAAGTTATTCCCTCGTAATTGGCTTAGTTGGTAATTAAACAATAGTTAAATCAACCCAAAATTGTGATTGTCTTAGCAGTGAGTGTAAATCATAAGCTGGTGCATAAGTGAACATAACGAACAATTTGAGTCTCTGTGGGAACGAATCCTATTTACTCTATATTACTTGTTGACCACGTTCTCTTGCGTGAATAAGTGCGAACACCTGCAACTCAATTAATTGAGGAGCAAGGCATTGATCATCAAGAATTCTTCTCTCTTGGTGAGACAATGGACTCAAGTGACTTAGTGCATGACACTTTGCTCACCACCCAGAAACCACATTCAGATGGTGAGGGAATGCTAGCTGGGGCATATCCTGATGACACCATCACAAACACAGAGGATTCACTAGTTTTTACTAGAGACTCTGTGCCTGTGTCAACTACTGTTATAACTCATCCCACTCTTGTGGAGACAACAGTAGTAGAGTCATTCCATCCGGTTACAGAATTTGCATCTGTAACTGAGGAGTCTAGCTTGCCTAGCTCTAGCTCTGACTTCATGTCACAATGGCTGAAGCTTGTGCAATATGACAGTGCTTCAGGATCAGGATCTGTTCTACCACAATTGACGATTGATGCACTTCAAAGCTTAGTTGTGGATTAGATTCCTGAGTTTATCAAGATAGCTCAGAATTTAGTCACCTCCAATATGCCTAATCCAGACTATGAAGCCATTCTGCTATGCCATAGAGATGATGTGGAGATTCAAAAGACAAAGATAATTGATGATGCTGAGAGAGATGGCAATGTAGATGCCTGGTTGCAAGGAAAATATGATATTACTCTTGATGAAGCTCTTCAATATCTCAGAGAGGAATACATCACTTCACCGGGTTCCAAGGCCAAATCTCTGACTCCTGGTGAAGTGTATGAGGCTATGAATGATTCACACAAGGGATTCCTCAAGGCTGCACACTATCTTGGAAAAGGAGTCAAAACTGAGATCAACAGAGTGTGTGATAAGATATCCACTATAGTGGAAGAAATCAAGAGGGCCTTTGATGCCAAATTCCCTCAGTTGGACAGTGTGTTCAAGGACCTCAAACACTGCAACACCACCTGCACCAAGATGGATAATGGTCTAGCTCTACTCAAGGATACTGTCACAGGTCTGGGGCATAAATTTCAAGTTCTATCTGATCAGACAACTGATTCAAATGCCATGCTCAGGACTCTCTTTAAAAATAAATATGGAGATAAGCGGTGACTGAGGTCCATGTGCATGAGATGTCCAAGTATGAAGTGAAGAGACTGCAAGACCAATCCCTATCTAGTTTCAAGGCCAATGAGCTATTCACTAAAGTGGATACTCTTGAAAAGGAGGTAGTGTCTCTCAAAGCATCCAATGCTCATTTGAAAGACAAGGTTGCAACTCTAACTGAGCAGTTGAGCTCTCAAGCCACCAACACAGCTGAGGTTCTTCTACATCAACAATTGATGTTGTCTGCCATGATGAAGCACATGGGCCTCCCTCTACCTGAAGAATCTTCAACCCCAAAGGTCACTCCTACAGCCTCTGTGCCTGACAACAAGCCTAAAGGGGAGAAGAGGACATCAAGGAACTCAAATCCAAAGGGGGAGAAACCTTAAGCAAAAGGCATCAAGATAAATGAGGGTGGTCATCAAAGGGCTTCAAAATCTATACCTCATGTCTCAGGCAAAAGCAAATCTAAGGTTGATGAACCCCCATCCTCTCTGCTAGTGGTCACTCTACCACCTGTGCATATCACTACTCCAAGTGGCCAAAAGTAAACTGTCACTACTACAGTAGTGGCAGGTTCCATGCCAAGTGATCTAGTCCAAGCCTCCAGACATGAAGATGATCCAGTGGAAGCTAATGTGATTATAGAGGCCAAGCTGATAGAAGTAGCAAATTCAGAGATTTATCATGATGCTGCATTCTTGAAGTTTCTGCAAGCCTCAAAGACAAAGGTTGGAGGAGATACTTTGCTATATAGAGGAAGCCTTAAAGATCAAATCAAATATCTAACAGTTATTCCAAGGAAGCTAAATCAAATCTTTCTCAAGGAAATTATGATGGTGACCAATGGCAAGATATGGCACCTATCTATTGACACCTTGAAAGCCCTAAAATTCACTGAGATTGATGCTATCTTGGAACTAATTGAGCAGAAAGGGGAGAACAACAAGAGTCAGTACTCTGAACTAAGAAATGGTCAACAAGCTAGACTTCCTGAAGTATGCATCAAACCAAGAACCATCTTCTATCAGTCTGGTACCAAAATTCAAGATGTTAATCAGTTGGTTATCCCCAGTGATCTCACCCCTCGAAATCACAGACTCATCATTGCTGTCACTGATCAGCTACAAAAGAAGGGTGGAGTCAGAACTGCTGAAGAGTTGGAAGCACTACACATCCTCAGAACATTCATTGCAACTGGTGTAATTCCAGAAATGGCTCAACCTAGGAAAAATAAGGATGATGAAGATGAAGACAGAAGTGATGGGAGGAGAAGACATCACAGGAGTGATAAGGGTGATAAGGATGAGAAGAAGAAAAAGGACAACAAAGACAAGAAAGATGGTGATGACCAAGGCAAAGTCTATGAGATGAAGATTGGAAAATAGCAAGCCTTAGGCATTGCTAGTAGTAAACTCACCAGTCACCACAACACAGGACTCTAAGTCTAGGGTGAATACTGTTAGTAATGACCTACCAAAATCTGATTCAATGGCTTCTGCAACTGTTTTGCCACCTCAAGAAGAGAAGAGGATTCAAATCAATAAACCAGGCGTATGTTTCCAAAAGCAAACTGCTAATGGAGTACTACAATGGTCTACAAGCAAAGGTCACAAGTTTCTGCCAAGCCACCAAGTGAAAAAGGTCAAATTCAAACAAGCTGCAAGAAGAATGAAAATACCCAAGTCTAGAACCCTACCTATCTATCCAGGACTGAAACTCTAACCACTTGATGAAGACTTTGATGAAGACCAATTGCAATATCTAAGAGCTCAAAGAATCTACTATGCTGCCATTGTGAATAACTGCCTTGAGATTAAATATACTCACTACTAGAAAATGTCACATAGACATCGGAGTTTAGACATCAATTGGAAAAACACATGATGTTAAATCTACATTTTACATCACTTTTTTGGAAAGCGATGTCTAGTCCCTCTTTGAACATCAACACCATAAAAAACCCGTTGTTAAAGTTGTCCGAAAAATTTTACACTAATATTTTCCCCCCGCGCCCTTTACCAAATATTCATTCCCCCTTTTCGCCTTAGTTTTTTTTTCTTCAATTTCCCCCCTTTAGCTGTAATTGGTTCCCCCCATTTTGCTCTTCAGGCAAAAAACTAAATTAAACTAAAAACCAAGGCCAAAAACTCTCAGACAAAAACTCACACACAAAAAACTAGGGTTCTTCGTATTTTTAAAAAAAAAGGGTTCTTCCTTATCTCTTCCTCATCTCGACATCTCTTCCGCAAGAACATCTCGACAAGAACTGGGTTTAATTATCTCGACAAGAACATAAATTAGGGGTTCGATTTGCTTAGTTCGGTGCTCAATGGTCATCAATTAGTACGATTTGGTCATCAATTGGTGAGTAGATTCTATCTAATTCTCATTTATATGTTCGATTTCATTTATATGTTCGTTTTTTACTTTTAATTAGGTTAAAATGTTAGGTTTGATTGTTTGAATGTGAATATGAATGCATATTTTGTATTATGTGAATGTTAATGGGTTTGTTTAAATGGGTTTGTCTTTGTTCATGGGTGTGTTTTATATTTATGTTTTAATTGGGTTTGTTTCATGTATATGTATATGCTTGTTTTAATTAGGAAGTTTTCTCCTAGCTACAATGGCTTTTTCATGCTCTTCTATAACTCTTTTATTTCCATAAATTTAATGTTTTGACAGAAGAATGTAACATTAATAGCATCACACTCGGGTGATATGTATCATACATGCACAAACAATGGTAAATTTCCTATTGTAAGATTACTTTTGGTCTTAGACTTTCAGTTAGAGATTATGCCAATCAATAGTTTTTCTACCAAATAGTATTTTGGATTTATTTTCTTTATTTGTAGTTGGTTGTAAAGAAAACAATATCTTGTGAAAAATTCAACACTGGGAGACATCCTCTCGCCATGATTTACTATCTTATATATTGAAATGCAGCTCTTATTAATTAAAGTTTTATTTCTTATCTTTTTAGGATGACACTGCTTTTGGGGCCTCCAGGTGCCGGTAAATCCACCTTGATTTTAGTTCTTGCCGGGAAACTTGATAAGACCTTGAAGGTATTTACATGCATGTATACATTGTAATTTTTGACACACATATAATAGAGAACTGCAGTACTATGATGAGAGGAATAAGTGTTATAGTACATCATGCTCCTTGTGCATGTCAGTTCTCGGTGAAATAGATGTTTGAAACTATTAATTAGGTACAAGTAATAACTGTCCGCAAAATACAGGTGGGCTCTATTACTGAAAACAAACAGAATACAGGTGGGCTCTGTTACTGACCTTTTACTGATACTTTCTATTTTGTTTCCCTTCCTATGTCCAACTAGTACAAACACTACATGTAACTGTCATTTTCATTAGATACTTTCGCAATTTTGATTTCCAATGTTGTTCACTGGTGTGCTTTCTGTGGACTTTACTTGTATCATTGTATGTGTTTTTGTATATGTATTATACCTATGTCTGCATATACATATACTATATCTATACGGGATCGTTATACATCAGCTTCGGGTTGATATATGTTATCAAAATATGTTATGAAAGCCGGGTGTCTAGATCAAGTGGTATAAGTTTAGAATTTTTTTTTTCGATTTCTTATTCTATCAGTTCTGTGAATAATAACAGAGATATGAAATAGTAAATGGTATTGTCGAAGCTGAAGGAGTTAAAAGTGAAAATGCATCAGAACAGGAAGAGGGTCAAGAAAAAGGTGTGTATCTCGCTACTGAATCCCTGATTCTCTACCTATTAAAAGGGTTTCGGGGTTTGATATAACGCTACTTGTTCAAACATATTGAATATGATGCTGCCTAAGTATGTAGCCTCCATTATCTGGTTTATCTTGCCTTACTTTTTAATTTTCATTGTCCAGATACTGACTGGGCATAAGGATAATGCAGAGTTCGTACACTAGATATGTGTCCAACTGAACCCTTTGTGCTTTCTGGAGGTAGACAATTTTTACTTCAAAACTCCTCTTTTGAGTCGCATGATATAATTTGAAGTGGAGACCCATTAAAATGATATAATTTATAGTGGAGACTCAAAACTCCTCTTTTGAGTCGCATGATATAACGTGTCTTTGTATTAAAAGTTTCCAACTATATACTATTATTAAATTAGATTCTAGATGACGGTTCTATATAAGCAAGAAATCATGTTTTACATTGATATAGAACAAGTACAGGCTAATCATTTCCATTAACTATGTGCAAGAGACTATACTGAGACTGTATCTTCCACCCTTGCGGCATCTATTACTAGTAAATGAATATTTGCATGTTACTACTTGAAAGAATTAAGCATTTGGATGCAGATCAAAGCAGCTGCATGAATTAAGCATTGAGAGGGATGATCAACTTCACACAGAAGGTTGAATTACGTAGATGAAGACTTGTGATTATATCCAGGCTTGGATATAATCGACGGGTTACAGAATGTCAAGAAGCTTTTGTTGGTTATTAGTTATTACGAAACCTTCTTTTGGTTACCAAGATGTAGTAGCTTTGTACTTGTGAAGTAGCTCTTATATTCTTAGGGATGCAACAATTGTTATGGATTTGTGCAATTTATACATATTGGTGCTAGTTTATTTTATGTAGTTTTTATGTTTCGCTTTCGTTGTTGTATACTAGATTGGTTTTGCAATGATAATTGAAGTTTGGTATTTGTTTTGGTTTGTTTTTATTGTGGATTTTGGTATTTATAGGTACTTTTATATTATATATATCCATGATTAGAGAAGGTAAATACACAGCAGTTCCTTCTTCCAGAAACGATGTGCAAATATAAACTAGACATCGGTTTCTTATTTTGAAAATGATGTGCAAATATAAACTATACATCAGTTCAGTAATACAAACTATTGTCTAAGTACAATATAGACATCAGGTCCGTAATGTAGATCAATGTCTAACATGGTCTAAAACATCACACCCTTAAGTACACCGATGTCTAATTCGAAGACAAACATCAAGCCCATATAACAAAATGATGTATATGTTATTTTTTTTAGTTGTGTGTCATATGTTCAGTTAGATCAAAGACTGTTAAGTAGCCGATATTAAAATTATAAGCTTACATGTTTTTAAGAAACTGATGTCCAACGTCGTATTAAACATCAGTTTGAAAAAGAAACCAATGTCCAACCTCTTATCAGAAATCGGCTAAAAACCGATGTCAAAGACCCCTATCTTTCTCTACACCGACAAAGACATCGGTTGTTTTTCACTATTACATCGATTAAAAACCGATGTCTATTGCAGTATTTCTAGTAGTGACTGATGGAAGGGAGAAGAAATTCAAACAAGGACAGTGTCAAAATTGGGGGCAAGCTATATGAAATAGAAAGAATCATTGCATTATTGGATTCTGAAGACAAAGTGGAGAGAGTATGGAAGCTGGACTTGATTGACTTTGTGAAGATGAAGAGAGACTATGCTGAGAAGATAAGGAAGGGGTGCTTTGAGAAATGGCTAGAAAGGGAGAAGGAAATTGATAGGCTCGAAGTTGAAGCAGAAAAGCTAAGGGCAAAAGGATTGTGTAGAGTTCAATTCAATCCCTATGTTGTGAAGTATAGGAGGAGAAATGGAGATAATGTCAATATAAGAATGAATCTACTCAGTCACTATCCTGCCAACATTCTGAAATCAGTACTTGAAGATTTCAAAAACTCTATCATGCTTGAAGAATTGGATGCTTTGGCAGAGATCATAAAGGCCATGGATGAGAATGCAAGAAAGGAGAAAGAAAGAAAACAGAAAGCATATGATGATCTACAAGCCAAAGCAATGGAGATGGAATCAAATGAGAATGGCTAGTATTTCACCATATTGTAAGATTACTCAACTTGTAATTTCATTCATGTTCTCAATCAAATTTCATACCTGTACTTTTCAAGTTCTATCTTTATGTATGTTAGGCTTGTTATCAGACATGAAATTGTGACTAAGGGTCTCACTCACAATTTGGGGGAGATTGTTAGTCACAGAGGCATGCCTGTTTACATCTAATAACAAGACTAATTGTTTGTAATGCTTTGCATTACTTACATGACCTCTTAACTGAGGGAACCTCTAGTTGTAGAGTTTCTATTTGTTCTATACTTGTAATAGGCATCAAATCCTAGTTGTGTAACTGTACTTATAAAGTCAAGAATAATGCTTGAAAGAAGTTCCAAGGTTCATGCCTCAAGCAAGAAGATAAAGACTGTCAAATAATCACAGTTGGGATTTGAAGAAATGAAGAATTTGCCTAAGTACCAATTCGAGAAGTACTTTTGTCTATTCGAGAAGTCTAGCGTTCGAGAAGTCAGAGATTCGATATCTAAAAAGACACTGTTCGATATCTCTGAATGAACTATTCGATATCTCAGAGATTTGACATGTCTAAATACTCTATTCGAGAACTCAAGAAGTCAACAAGTCAAAGTGGTATTCGAGTTCTCAAAGAGTCAGCAAGTCAAATTTCTATTCGATATCTCAAGGACTCAGAAAAGCTATTCGATATCTCAGGGATTCGACAAGTCAAGTGTTCTATTCGACAATTCAAGGAACCCTGGAGAAAAGTGTTATTCGAGAAGTGATTCGATATGTCAATCATACAGTATTCGAGAACTCAGAGTTATCTAATCCTAGTTCTCGAATCAATCACTTAGCCACTTCTCGAATACATTCTTGGAGACAAAATACTGAAGAAATTGTACAAGTCAGAAACCTGCAACAAGCCAATGCACTTTATCGACCACAATCTATAACGTGCTCTGGAAAGCCTAAAAGGAAGCTTGGAGAGATATAGAAGAGACAAAGAGCTAAAGAAGTGGATCTGAACAGAACTTTGCAAAGTCAAATCTGTAGCTGTTTGGATGCTTACTAAAAAAGGATAGACATACAAGAAAGTAATTTATCCTGTAACCTTATTTGTAGTAACTGAGTTGTATTCATGTTCTATAAGAATACAAACTCACTTCTTTAGTTGAATAAGTTTTTCATACACTGTAAGATATATCCCTCTGAGAAAAACGAAGTTGAGAATACTTCCATTTGTATTCACAGATTGTAGCAACCTTTATCTAATAATATATTAGATTAAAGTGATATTGTGTCTTGTATTGTTATTTATCCGCACCTACACATTTGCACACACAAACACTTATCTTGCTACATAGATTCAAGAACAAGAAAAGTTCAAGAATCCATTCACCCCCTCTGTATTCTTTTGCTGTATTCAATATTCAACAAAAACGTACATCAAGATTTACTGATATTAAAAATTTGTAAGAATCAAAATATTTCACTTTAACCACGTTTTTCTCAAATTTTGTTTCAGAAAAGCGTACTTCGGGTTCTTACTTTGCACCAAATCTTGTATAAGAAATGCAATTATGTTATGCGCGGTTTTTCTAATATATGCCTAAATAGACGAACTTTTTTTTGAAAAATAAAGGAGTTAATTCAATAATAAAAGCCATACGACATCTACAACAATGATCGAGTCGAACAAATAGTAAATTGTAATCGTCTGTTCTCATGAAGAGACAGTTAAACGATATTTTGAAGATAATGTATATACAATTAGAAGTACCAACTTCGTGCATCGTCGTTGGATTATTGGTACATTTTTCATCATGCCCCGATGGAGCTATAGACCAAAATTGTAATCTCATACAAGATTTCATCACTAAATCAAGACCTGCACTCACAATCAATAAGCGAAAAACAAACCTCTTACAAAGGAGAGAAACATGGAAATTTTGCCGATTTATACCCTCGGCCATGGAACACACCACAACTTAATCAAAACAAAAACCAAACTCTCACATGGAGAGACTAACACAACCCAAATAAATTGGGAAATTATTGAAATACAAATAAATTGGGAGATTTATTGAATGAAAAACAAAATATGAAAACAGAAAACACGAAAAGGAATTGTGGTTTTACACCGATTAAAATCGATAAAAGCCCTCTTAAACTTTTTAATAGAGGATAGGGTTAGAAGAGAGAGATATGTATCGTAATCGTTCTACAGTTACACAATTAGAACTTAATTAATAATTTATGATTATTTCATTAATAAAAATGCACCTCCCTACATACATAAAACTCTCAATCAATTAGAATTTATAATTCATGTAGTAATTATAAAAGAACAAAAATGATTATTAAAATGTGTCGTTGACACACGCCAAAAAACCCTATGCATACTACAAAATCAACACCAACATAATCAATCATTTTTCTTCAAATTTCATTTAAAAAAATGGTACTCCACTGCATTAGGTGTATAAAATAATGTAGAACAAACAATTGATCAAAGCCACAATAATAATATAGTAATTTGTAAAACATATATATACCGCATTACGCAATTCTTTTCATATTTATCGATCTCTGGTACCTTTCCGGTAGTACATATAAATAGAGTAAAATGGGCGGTCGTTAATCTCTGCTGGTAATCAATCTTAAACTTCCAAATTACACCCCCACAATTTTCCAAGAAAAAGAAAAAAACATTTCACATACATTTTCACTGTCCTACAGAAAAAACATACTGTATCTAATTTCACCGTGGGTAAAGAAACATGATCAAATCATCTATGTTGTTGCGACATCATTTTAGTAAAATCCTCGAAACAGACAAAGCCATCCAAATTTTTATCAACACCCATGATCATCCTACGACAATCTTCTAACGAACACACACCATCTCCAATAGACGTGAACACACACAATAACTCCTCTGCCGTGATCTTCCCATCGTGATCCGTGTCGAAAAAATCGAACGCCTCTCGCAACTCCACGTCATCCGATGGAGGCCCGAAAGCCGAGCTGATCGCACCGAATTCCTCCAAACTAATACACCCATCTCCATCTCTATCAAGCTCACCAAGCATCATGGTCAGCTCCTCTTCTGTTAGTGGATCCGACCCAACCCGACCCAAAAGTGATCCGAGTTCGGCCCGGGTAATTTTCCCGTCTCCGTCGGTATCAATGATTTTAAAAGCCTGTACGAGGTCATAAAAGTCCGAGGATGTCGGGTCGGGTAGGACGCTGGTGGGTGTACCCGACCCGGCTGGTTTGGAGTTATGGGTCGAATCATCCGAAGAAGAAGTGGCAGAGGAGCCAAAAGAGGACTGGTCGGACCGGGAAACGGACCGGGTTTTTTTCTTGAAGAGTTTTTTTGGGTTAATGTTAGAGATTTTCATGGCTGCCTATATATAAATGTAAGTAAATATTGTTAAGAAATGTGGAGAGAGGAGGAGGAGAGAGAGAGAGAGAAGAGAAGAGGAGGGTGGTGATGAGGAAGAAAGGAGGAGGAAGAAGAGGAGGTTAAAAGGAGGATTGTTGAGTGCCATCAAGTGAGCTTCCAGGAAGGTTCCTCTTCAGCTTTTCTTGGAGAATTTAATGCCTAGTAAATCTGTTAATATTAAATTATTATTAAGGATAAATTAAGACTTTGTGGGATAATTGATTGGATTTGTTTTTTTAATTTTTGGTGCGTACCATGTTACTATGTTAGTGTCTTGTAGCATCTTTGCCCTTATTGGGGTGTTTGGGGAAACTTATTTTTTATAATAAATTAATTTATTTTAAGTTTAAAGTTAAGATTCTTAACTTTTCAACTTATTTTCTAACTTATTTATGCAACTTATTGAATCTCAAACATATATTAAATACTTGTATTAAAAAAAATTATCAAAATATAAAAATTTTACCCGAAAATAAGTTCATAAGTCCTTAAATAAAGCTGAGCCAAACGGGTTAGTGGTCGATTATTTAATTTGGATGGATATTTTATAATTTATCAAAACATTTATGGTCGAACAAGGAATCATAAAATTAGTTTTTCTGATTTTAATATTTCTTATAAAATTGATATTGTTGATTATTTTGTCTTTTTATTGAATTATTTTTTATAATAATTTATGAAACGCAAGTACGCTATATTAAAAGTTTTGTCAATAATTTAGTTAATACATAATTGAGTCATTTCATTTATAATTTGTGAGATCTTTCAAATAAAATTAATGAAAATAGTTAAAAATAATATTAAAAATTATTATATAAAATGATATAAAGTTCGAATTATATCAATAACGTATAAAATTATTATTTTATGTTAACTTTAAAAATATAAATAAATGTAAAATTTCATCAAAATATTTTATTTTATTATATATTTTATTTATTTAACATGTACTAAAACTATACATTATATTTATAGGGAAAAATGTTCCTAAGTATGTAATTTGAGAATTTATTTAAGAAAGAATGCCCAAAATATCCAATTTTCCCCTACCCACTTCCAAAAATACCCGATTTTTGAAACTCCTCCCAGATTGCCCACGGGATACGTCGTTCGGAACGACGTATCCGAAGTACTGTTCACGCAAGAAAATTGTTGATCTCGCCAGAAAACGAGAGCTGGGTTTCGCCGACGACTTTGGTTGATTATTTCGCCTCCATCGATCTCTATATTAGGCAACTCTCCACGCGAAAAAACAGCACCACATGATCAGCTCCTCATCTCCATCATCCTCCCTTGATCTGTTTCTTTCCGCCAGCCCCGCAGGGACGTGTATGAACGTCGACGGAAAACGAATCGGAAAAGTGGGGTGAATTGGGTGTTTCTAATCCGGCAAACCAAATGTAATAAAATTTATATGGATGTGTAGAGAATCGAATTTCGATTCTAATGGTATATAGAACGTAGTTGGAACGTTTGTGGTATGGATGGATGAAGAGAAAGAAAAACAACACCGGAATCATCTTCGTCGCGGGTGCTGGGGACGACGAACTGATGTCAGATACGCATGTTGTAGATGCGTATCATGTGATACGCATGTTTGAAATGCGTATGCTGACGTCAGAGCTAATGTCATATACGCCGTTTCAGAAAGTGCATCCACTGATGCTTTGGTTGAATAGGCGTATGCAGGATAATTTTAATTGACTTATGTGGCGTATCCTCCGGATACGTTAGTTGTGTGGGCGTAATAGAAGCTACGCCTCTGCAAGAAGCGTATGTGCTGGGCATTTTGGACGGTACTTCAATGTCGTGGATATTTTGGTTAGAGATGAATAAAAAGTGGGTATTTAGGGCACTCACCCTTTATTTAAGTACGTTGTACATTTTAGTGATATAATTATAATTATGTGATTAAAATTTGTAATTATAATAATGTCCATCTGGTATATTAATTAATATTTCTTTGTATTCACATAATTCAGGTGAGTATGTATTTTGAAATATTGATCTCATATTTATATATTATTAATAAAATTTAAATTAAAATAAAATAATAAAATTTAGTTAATAAAACATATAAAATAATGAGATAATGACCAAAATGCCTCATTTTGGTCGGCAATGGTCCGAAATACCGTTTTCCAAATTGCTTGGCCCTGACTACCCACGGGACACGCCACTGGCAACGGCGTGTCCCAAGCTTAATTTTTCACAGAAATTTTCTAAGTCCCAGGCTGTTCTCCCCCGACCCCCACCGGCGAGTTCGTACCCCCCTCCCCTTACCTTCGTTTTGTCAATTTACGATCAATATCAGCACAGAAAAACGATGCTCACGACTTGCTCATCATGTTAAGATATAGTTTTGTTGAAATCATATCCCGTACTTGTGTATTTGATGAAATCGGAAACCAAATCGGAGATTAGGTTAGATTTAGGTGTTTGCAATCCGAGCTTGGAATCGACAAATTAAGAACATAGGCTTGTAGAGGACGATGAGACGATAACGATGGTATATAGAACTCAACGGGATATTGACTGAAGTAGGAGAACGAAGCAATCTAAAAAACGGCGAAAAATCGCCCGGCGAGTCGCCCGGCTGCTGCTCTGCGAAGACGATGATGACGTCAGACACGCATTCTCCAAATGTGTGTCTCCCCAATGCGCCAGCCGTAGTAGCGTATCACCTGCTACAGTAGTCGTGGCGTGTCTTAAGATACGTTTGTCCCAGTGGCGCGTCTTAAATTACGGCTCTCCCAGTGGCGTGTCTCAACACACGGCTCTGTCAGTAGCGTGTCTAGTGGGTATTTAGGGCCGTGTTTTTAGATCTGGGCATTTTGGTCACGCCCCCCCCCACTTTTGGGGTAGATAAGGCCATCACCCTAAAATAATCGTTTTTTACTCAATATAAGCAAATATATATATAAGTCATCATTTTTGCGCATTCCTTTTATTTGTGTTTAAGGATACATAATAAGAATTTACAATTTGTGTTTGATTTATTTTCATTAATAATAATGTTCCTTTACAGGTACAAAAATTTCAATCAATTAGATTTATCAAGTCACAAAAAAATAATTGTTATAATATTTGCTTAACACACACTAAAAAAATTCTTATGATATTTTTTATGTTAACTTAGATCCTCTATTTTTAAACTAAATAGTATCCTTGTTTTAATTCATGCTTTTTAAAGTCGACGGAAATGATTACTTAACTTAGTAGGAAACAAAAAGTTTTTGGCCCGGTTTGTCAAAAAATTACATATTTATTTTGAAAAAAATTTAGTAATTACATATCTTTTTTTAGAGAAAAATATGTATGGAGAGTTTAATATTCGTTATTTTGCAAAAAAAAGTACTTATTTACAAAAAAAAGTACATATTTACATACTTATTTCCAGAATAAGTAATTTATTCCTGTGAAATAAGATTTCTAAAATGGGATCTATATAAATCTCGTCGTTTGGGAAATTTTATTTTTCAGAAATAAGTTACTTGTTCCGGAAAAAAGTACGTAAATATATACTTTTTTCTGAAATAAGTAAATTATTTTTTAAGATAATGAATATTAAATTGTCAAACACATTTTTCTTTAAAAAAATTATGTAAATACAATTTTTTTTCAAAAATAAGTAACTTATAAATTCAATTTAAGATTTGGTATACACTCTGTGCCCATCATTTATTGAAATCGTGGAATAAAATTCCAACACAGATTATTAAATGAATTAATGAGTATGTGTTTGAGACGCGTCTTTCACACGCATTTAATTTACAGATACAGTTAAACTGCGATTCTGGATTTCGATCATAAGAGTAAACAAGCTTCTCAAACTTTATTTATAAAATACTACTCTCTCCGTCCCTAAATATCATTCCTGTTTTGACTGGACACATTTGTCAACGCGTACTTTTGATCGTTAATATCTTTAATTTTGTATTAGTTTTAAATATAAAAACTTCACTGTATTAAAGTACTCATAAATACGAATCCAACAAGATCACTCATGACTATATTCCGTCTTATAGATTAGACGTAAATTAGTAATTTGTCTCATGTTATGAACAGGACCGACATTTCAAATAAGAAAAACAATGTGAGACAGAGGGAGTAGTAGCTTAATTATAATTCTGTAATGCACGGCTTCTTTCTTAATATTTATAATTATATTTCTTTTTTAAAATTTTATATATTATTAATTTATATATTCAAATGTCATACATTATGTATCAGAATCATCAAACAGATGTGCACATTATCTCGCGACGATAGAACTTAACAACTGGACCACTATGCACTATATTCTCGAACCTTTTGGCCGGCTGCAGGAGAAGATGGATCTTGACATGGGGTTCGGTACCCCAATCCCCCAACTGCAGGTCTCTCCTATCCCGTGTGATGATCTTGGAATGGTCATAGGATTTGCCCCTGCTGTTAGCAACATGGAGATTGCCACAGTACAGGACCAGGTCTCGGTCAATGAAGGCGACGATGCTTAAGCATCTTGCAGTGACGCCTCGCATCTTTTGTTATTGTTCACTTATGCTGCTCTTTTTGTCCGACTCCTTAGCCTGCAGCTTCTTTTTTCTAGGTTTTCTCCCCAGTATGGGATTGTTTCAGCTTACTTTGCCATGCCCTATTCTGGGCTGTTTGGGTGGGTTGGGCTTCGAGTTTTCGACTCGAAGTGTTACCAACCTTGTTTAATGAAAATTTTAATTATAAAAAAAATTGTTGTTAATATTTCTTTTTTAATCGAATGTGTAAGATTTTACACATTCGATTTAATATTTGTACTCTATCTTGAATACTTAAAATTTGATTTGAACGATTTTACAGCCCACGTGAAATTAACAAAATAATATTTAATTTAGTAATGTTTTAACAATTATTTTCCAATTAAACCTACGCAAAAACAAAAGAGAGAAGAAATTGACGATTTTTTACGTTGAAAATTCTATTCGATTTATGAATTCTACTTATAATTCGTTTTGATTATCAAAATACCCTTATTATTATTTGAATATTGTTCTACTAACAACCAAATACAGTTTTAATAATAAGTGTAGGAGATATTTTATCCAAAACTTTGATAATCGGTAGTCTAGTACTATAAGAACTGTTACATCTTATAATAAATAGATAAAAATTGTTGGATCTAACATAAAAAAAATATTTAATATTTTAATATGTTATTAACTAAAAAAAGTATATATATATTGAAATAAGAAAAGGTGTATGTCAATGATTTAAATCATATATGATTAGTTTTCTACATTGAATATAGATCGGTGTATGTTTTCTACATTGAATAGCATTAATACAAAAATTCGTAATTATATTTTCTCTTAAGATTCTGAGTGTTTCCATTTGAATAATAATTATTAAATCATCACTATGTTAAAGATAATTTTTTTAGTTTCACATGGATTGTAAAATCATCCAAATCTGATTTCTAGATCTCAAGATAGAGCCCACATAATAAATATGAATTTTTTTAATATGATTAAAAAATAAATAAAATTCAATTCTAATACAATCTTTTTAATTATATCATTTTCAGATTATGTTTTTTTTTAAAATTCAATTCTAATACAACTTTTTTTAATTATATCCTTTTTAGATTCAATTCTTATGTAACCTTTTTTAATTATATCCTTTTTAGATTATAATTTTCTTTCTAGAATTCACTTTTAATGCAACCTTTTCTAATTATATCCATTTTAGATTATAATTTTTTATTTTAATATGATATAATCTTAATCGTCTATTTTTCAAAATATTAGATTCGACGGTTGAGATTATTTTGGTAGTAAAGTGACGAAAATTATGGATAAGATCCCACTTATGCTTATTATATACTAGCTTATAGCCCGTGCAAAGCACGAGTTACTTTTAAATACTTTTAAAATTATATGATTTAATAAAATAGAGTATAATAATTTATTATGGATATAATTTAACTTTGTAATATTAATTAATAAAATTATTAGTAATAATAATAGTTATTTAATAAATGATATGTATTGATTAGAACTAATAATATAGAATCTTAATGTAAATTTATTGTTGACGGGATTCAAATCTTGGATCTTTAAAAAAGGGATTTAAAAATAGAATATTCCTTATTATTAGATCTAATGGCTATGAGGCTATCATCTATTTACTAATATCTATTTACTAAAAATATCATCTATTTTTTAAGGTTGAACCAAACAACCAAATTATACTCATATTTGCTTAATATATATTAGTATTAGTATTGATAGGATATAATAGGATATAATTAATATTATTTATTTTAATAAATAAGATAATCAAATCGAAAATCACATGGACAAACTTTCAATTTTTCGATTTTAATGTAGATATATATAATCTTATTTTCCATAGATAACATGCTTTGCATGCCGTGGGGTCCAAGTGCAACTAATCCTATTTTCTCTTGAAACACAACGTTGTGTTATATTTACGTACCCCGCTTTTCCGGGACATTCACATTCGTCTATATCTATGATCCCAGACCTTTGATAAATTGAATTTTCTTTCTTTGGTTCCATTCTTTGAAATTTAAAGATTGCACATCGACTTCGCAATTTTATTATTGCATATCAACCACATTAATACCTTATATATAATAAGCATAAGTGAGATCTTATCCAAATTTTTGGTCGTCGTCACTGTACTATCAAAAACATATGATCCGTTGGATTGAAACTAGACGATCAAGATTAGATCACATAAAAAAGAAATTATAATCTAAAAAGGATATAATTAGAAAAGGTTTTATTAGAAGTGAATTTTAATAGAAAATTATAATCTAAAAAGAATATAATTAAAAAATATTGTATTATAATTGAATTTTAAAAAGAAAATTATATTCTAAAAAGTATATAATTAAAAAAAGTTGTATTAGAATTGAATTTTATTTTTTATTTATTAGTATTAAAAAATTTCATATTTACTATTTGGCCTCTATCTTGAGATCTAAAAATCAGATTTGAATGATTTTATAATCCATGCGAACCTCATTAAATTATCTTTAATTTAGTGATGTTTTAATAATTATTATTCAAATAGAAACACTCAGAATATCAAGAGAAAATATACTTACGAATTTTTACATTAATCCTAATCTATGTAGAAGTTCTACATTGATAATGCTATCAATTGTAAAAAAAACCCTAATTGTATATGATTTAAATCATTGACATATACATTTTCGTATTTCAATATAAATATACTTTTTATTTTATAACATATTAAAATATAGAACATTTTTTATGCTAAATCCAACGATTTTCATTTATTTATTTTTAGATCTTTGTCGTCCGGAGGAATAGACGATTATCAAAATTTTGGACAAAATCTATCTTATATAAATATATATACGGAGTACTTTTTAGTTTATAACATATTAAAATATAAAACATTTTTTGTGCTAGATCCAACGTTTTTCATCTATTTATTTTAAGATCTTTGTCATACGGAGGAATAGACTACCGATTATAAAAATTTCGGACAAAATCTCTCTTACACTTATTATTAAAATTGTATTTTATTGCGAGTAGAACTATCTTTAAATAATTATAAGGATATTTTGATAATGAAAACGAATTATAAGTAGAATTATAAGTAGAATTCATAAATCAAATAGAATTTTCAACTTAAAAAATCGTCAATTTCTTCTCTTTTTTATTTCTGTGTAGCTTTAATTATATTAAACCATCATTAATTTAAAGATTATTTTGTTAATTTCATGTGGGCTGTAAACGTCCAAATCAAATTTTAAAATTTAAGATAGAGTACAAATATTAAATCGAACATGTTATATATATCAATTTTTAAACACCAATTTGATATGTAAATTAATAACTTATAAAATTTCATAAAAGTAATATAATTGTAGATATTAAAAAGGAGCCGTGAGCATAACAGGAATTTTATCCATAATTTTGGTCGTTGTACTATTAAAATAATCTCATTCATTGAATCTAATCTTTTTAAAAATAGACGATCAAGATTATATCATAGTAAAAAGCAAATTATAATCTAAAAAAAGATATAATTAGAAAAGGTTGATTTAGAAATGATTTTTAGAAATAAAATTATAATCTAAAAAGTATATAATTAAAAAGTTTGTATTAGAATTGAATTTTATAAGGAAAATTATACTCCATGAAAAGGATATAATTAAAAAATGTTGTATTAGAATTGAATTTTTTTTTATTAGTTTAAAAAAATTCATGTTTACTATTTGGGCTCTATCTTGAAATATAGAAATCAGATTTTGATTATTTTACAATCCACGCGAAACTCAAAAAATTATCTTTAATTTAGTGATAATTTAATAATTATTATTCAAATGAAAACACTCATAATCTCAAAAGAAAATATAATTATCAATTTTGAAATTAATCCTATTCAATGTAGAAGTCCTACATTGGTAATACTATTCAACGTAAAAAAAACCTATTTAGATATGATGTAAATCATTATATCTTTTCGTATTTCAATATAAATACATTTTTTAGTTTATAACATATTAAAATATAAAATATTTTTTTATGCTAGATCCAACGGTTTTCATCTATTTATTTAAGATCTAACGGTTCTTATTTATTTTGTCGTATGAAGGGTCAGACTACCGATAATCAAAGTTTTGGACAAAATCCCTTTTACACTTATTATTAAAATTGTATTTGATTGTTAGTAGAACTATTATCAAATAATAACAAAGGTATTTTGATAAGCAAAATGAATTATAAGTAGAATTCATAAATCAAATAGAACTTTTTTAATTGGAAAATTATTGTTAAATCATCACTAAATTAAAGATTATTTTATTAATTTCACGTGATTTGTAAAATTGTCCAAATCAAATTTTAAGAATTCAAGATAAAGTACAAATATTAAATTGAACGTGTAAAATCTTATATATATCAATTTTTTAAAAACAATTTAATATGTAAATTAATAACATATAAAATTAAAAAATATTAATATAATAATAAATATTAAAAAAGGAACCGTGCATTGCACGAGTTATAAGCTAGTATATATATAGATGGTTACTTTTAACACCATAGTCGATCGAGCAATAGGGATGAGGGCTGCTTAGTGCTTATATACTCGAAATTTTTAAATGGTATCTTTTAAACTAAATTTTTGACATGTACTAATATCAAATTTAATAGATGATTAATGAGTTTTTAATATTAAACTTAATAGATGATTATTGAGTTTTGAAAAGTGAATTTTATCATATATTTTATTAGTATATTTAAAGTTATAAATAATAAATTTAATTATGTTGTTAGTGAGAGTCGAACCTTTGACCTATGGTAGTACTCGCTTATTATCCCTCTTACTCTTATTATAAAATTGAATATAATAAGGATATAATAGCTTATAACCCGTGTAACGCACGGTTCTTTTTTTAATATTTGTTATATTAATATTTGGATAATTTTACAGCCTATGTGAAATTAATAAAATAATCTTTAATTTAGTGATGATTTAACAATTTTCTCCAATTAAAACTACCCGAAACAAAAGAGAGATGAAATTGACGTTTTTTTATATTGAAAATTCTATTATATTTAGGAAATATACTTATATTTTGTTTTGATTATCAAAATAACCTTCTTATTATTTAAAGATAGTTGTACTAACAACCAAATACAGTTTTAATAATAAGTGTAGAAGAGATTTTGTCCAAAACTTTGGTAGTTGGTAGTCTGGTCCTTAGTACGATAAAATAAATAAAAATTGTTAGATCTTAAATTAAATAGATAAAAAATGTTGGATCTATCATAAAAATATTTAATATATTAACATGTAAACTAAATGTGTATTTATATTGAAATACGAAAAAGTGCTTGTCAATGATTTAAATCATATATAATTAGGTTTTCTATATTGAATAGGATTATTAATGTAGGTATCCTACACTAAATAGGATTAATGTAAAAATTCATAATTATATTTTCTCTTGAGATTCTGAGTATTTTCACTTGGATAATAATTGTTAAATCATCACTAAATTAAAGATAATTTTATGAGTTTCGCGTGGACTGTAAAATCATCCAAATCTGATTTCTATATCTCGAGATAGAGCCTAAATAGTAAATATGAACCTTTTTAATATTAATAAATAAATAAATAAAATTCAGTTCTAATACAATTTTTTATATCATTTTCAGATAATAACTTCTTTTTAAAATTCAATTCTAATATAACCTTTTTAATTATATTCTTTTTAGATTATAATTTTCTTTTTAATATGATATATTCTTGATTGTCTATTTTTAAAAATATTATATTCGACGGTTGAGATTATTTTGGCGGTACAGTGACCAAACCAAAATTATGGATACGATTCCTCTTACGTTTATTATATATAAGGATATAATGATATAATTATTTATCATCATTGTACTTAATATTTGTAATTGTAGTTATCATTGACAATGAATAAAATAAATTGTTTAAATTTTGGCAGATCATTAATACGTGATTATATATTACATCTTACTAATACTCGTTTATTATCCCTTTTACTCTTATTATATAATAGGACTATGGTAGTACTCGTTTATTATCCCTCTTACTCTTATTATATAATAGGATATAATTCGAATTTGATTTGATAAATAATTAAACTGAGTTTGGTAAATAATCGAATTGAGTTCAAACTCGAGTTATAGGAATTTTTTAACGAATTGTACTCGAATCTCAAATTATTCAATTTGTAAGTTTCACGAACCTAATCAAATCTTTATTATTTTTAATATTTATAAATTATTAATTTAATTTTATATAAATATTAAACATTTTCATACAATTCATCTAATTGAATTCAAGCCGAACCGATTAAATTTTTGACAACAAGTGATGAAATGGATTCAAATTTTAGAACCCATCTTGAACACATCTAATCTTTTTTAGCCAAATTCCGAATTTAAAATTGAAATTTAGTCATTCTCAAATTGTAGTTCAAATCCAATCTTTTTAATCAAATTCAAACTCGAATCTAATAATATTTAGCATGTCATAAAAATAGTTTTTAAAATATTAAAAGATGGACCATAGTTTTCCAAAATAGAAATGAAAATTTTAAAAATAGTAATTTTTAAAAATTTAATATATATGCATTAACTTAAATCTTTCTCAGTATATTCACTACAATGGTTCAGCTACTCCTACAATATTTTTTTTCTATTTTTAGGAGCATTTGGCAGAACCCTTATTATTTTAGAAATGTTGGAAAGACAAATTTTTTATATTTTAGGAAAAACAATTAAATACCAGAGAAAATGACCAAAATAACACAAAAACACACCCTAATTGTCCAGAATAACGATGTGCGTGAACAGGTTTTAAAATAACCACGGAGCCAGGTTCCAAAATAACCACGGAGCCACGCATTGGCGGTCTGCGTAGGTAGGATACGCATACTGATCATGCGCATATGGGGTAACGCATCTCCCAGATGCGCAATGACGTCATATGACGTCATTTCTTCACAAACTGAACCGGAGCTCAGGCGATCAAAAATTCGCCTCAAAATCGCCACCTCCCGTTCTTCACATTCCGGCCACCTCCACAAAATCTGAGGATACCAAAATGATGCCCAGACCTGTATCTACATCTTCCCATATTCAATTGTTGAGGTTTGGCCCCGCAGGGGCGTGTACGAACAGATCTATAAACTCGATCGGAAAATGACCTCGTTTTGGGGCTTTTCAATCCGGCCAAAAAAACGGAAAACGACGATTATAGACTTGTAGAGGAGGAAGAGACGAGCAATTAGGTATATCATATGCTGCTGCTCGATGACTGTGGGGAGTGAATGATTGTGTCAAAGTTTTTAACCGGAAAACAATGTCGACGGCTTCGACAGAGATGATGATATCACACCTTGAAGATGCGTATTACACTTCACGCAAGCTCCACATGCGTAACATGTGCACTGTTCACTGACTACAAAAACGAATTTTACACAGCCCACGCGTACTACGTATGCGTATACCTCTACCCACGCATAACTGATATGCGTATACCCCCACGCACAGCGCCAATGCGTAATCGTTTCGTTATTTTGGGCAGCTCTTTCAGAATTCGTTATTTTGGACATAACATTTTAATTTTTGGTTATTTAGGGCTTTCACCCAAGACCACACGCCATCTTAGATTTTGTAAAACAGTTCTATATAATATATACATATTGTATCTTTTTGAAATAGGTTTTATTAGAAAACTGGACTGACATCAAAATTAAAAAATGCGTAAGATTAACATCGGGACCTTTTTTTTTTAATAAGAAAGTAAAGCGATTTTCATTCAATAAACCAGAATACAACCAGGACAAATCACGACTGCCAATACAACCAAGTTGTAAAACAAGTAACCAACTAAAAATAATTAGCTAATTTGTTTCCCGATCATTTAACACGTAGAATTAAAAATTCTTGAAACTAAAAATGAAATCGAAAACATCCTAAGCGATTTAAACTGCACCAACGTCCCTTAAAGCAGTACCATCACAATTGACCTTATCACATAACAATCGTTATTAGCCCAATATTCATAAGCCCCAATTGAATAAACTGAGATTAGAAGAACGACACCCCAGCTATCTACATACCGGATACCAACTATAGACATGTCGTAATTGGAAATCCTCAAATGATGAACAATCTTTGGTTGTGAAAGGTGAGCTCTTGCAATATTCGTCATCTTTGATGCAGGCTTTCCAGATCTCCAAAAACATCAACAAAATCATTTTCAATAGATCCAACACTAGACAAACCCAAACATAATTTATTAAGAACATAACAAAATACCGCAAAAGGAGAGACAAAACACACACTCCAAAAGGAGAGACACACAAACATCCAAAAGATTGGGTTTTATTGGAAGTAAGTGGTTTGATTAATTAAAAAATACTTGATATTACAAAAATATATCTTTATTATTTGAATTATAACTTTTGAATTTAAAGATTGAATTGCAATTTTACAATTTGAATTGCAGAGCGGCAATCCGCCCTGCGATGCTGTATGGTTCGGAGTGTTGGGCGGCGAAGAAAGCCCTCGAGAACAAGTTGGACGCAGCAGAAATGAGGATGCTTCAGTGGTCTTGTGGCCGAACAATGTTGGAAAGAATCCCTAATGCGGTTTTCAGGAGCGAGTTGGAGGTGGCGCCTCTTTCGGCGAAGGTGAGAGAAGGGAGGTTGAGATGGTTCGGCCACGTCCGTAGGAGGTTGCCGGAAGCCCCGGTGAGGAGGGTCGAGAGTCTTGCGGTTGCTGGGGTGAGAAGGAGAGGCAGACCGAGGAGGACTTGGGAAGAGCAGCTCAGATTGGATTTGAAGGCCTTAAACTTGAATGAGACCTTGACCGCTGATAGGAGTTCGTGGAGGCGGCAGATTAGAGTCGTGGATTCTCTTCTAGGAAGCGGTTCCGCTGTTGAGAGCCTCAGAGTTGGGTTTTCTCGGTTAGCGTTATGTTAGGAGTTTGGCTTTTCGTTTTCATATTGTCTTTTGTTTTCTGGTTCTTGCAGATGCAGGGAGCATGGCATGAGGTTTTATCAGGAGAGGCGTCCCCGCTCAGGTAAGTCCCATGAGGTCCAGGCCATGGGCTCAGGTTTGGTTGAATACCTTCCCCATCTTTATCTCCCTAGTTATGTAAATCACACTGTTTTGTTGTGCACTAAGCCGGGGGTCTTCACGGAAACAGCCTCCCTACTGCAAAAAAGTAGGGGTATGGTCTGCGTACATCTTACCCTCCCCAAACCCTGTTTTGAGCGGGATATACTGGGTATGTTTGGTTTGGTTTATTTATATGATTTTCTTCCTATTCGAGAGCAGGTTACTAAAATTAAATTTATTTTATAACTTTTTAAATTCGGAAATAGGTTAATGAAACATTTCATTTTTTCTTTTGATTACTTTCTATTATATTCATTTTACTATCTTTCCTTAAAAGATTAGCAAGCAAGGCGTAAAGGCTAAAATTAATTGGAAAAATATTAGATATCTCAAATTAGTTTTTTAAAAAAAATTCAAATGTCAAGTATATCATTTTATTTGATTACAATAACATGAATTTCCACATTCACACCAATCACTTCAACTAAAAAATATTTATTATACCATATAATTTTTATCATATCATTGAAAAATAATTTTTGATATCAATTTGGTGTACATATCAATCCTCGATAAGGTACCATTTCATAACTCCTGCTATTGCTCGACGATCCTCCATACAACTTATTTGTTTACTAATTTGTACATTTAAATGATCCCATTTTGATTCAAATTTCTCTGAACCACAACACCTAAATTTTTTATCTAGATGGTTCAAATTAGGTTTAATGACCTTTTGACCCTTCAAGTTTGCACATTTATACCTATAAAGCCCTACAGTTTTAAAGCGTTCCTTTTCGCCCCTCCAACTTCAGAAATGTACCTTTTAGCCACAAAACCGTCACCTTTTTGACACAAAACCATCATCTTTTAGAACGAATAGACGACGGTTTGTGGCAAAAAGGTACATTTCTGAAGTTGGAGTGACAAAAAGGAACGAGTTTAAACGTTAGGGCTTTATGTGTATAAGTGTGCAAACTTGAAGGGCCAAAAAATCATTAAGGCTTCAAACTATTGTAACCTGCTGACCTTGCATTTTTCTTTATTCTTTGATTATCACATTATTTATATTTATATTATTTTCCTGTTTTGTTTTCATATTTATTTATCTATCTACTTTTTTCGTTTATTTTATATTTTTATATCTTTTTTTCCAAATACATGCTTTTGTAAACAGATATTGAAAAGTTATAAAATTATTATTGATAGTATGATGAATTTCATTTCTATTTAACTTATATTAATCCCTCAATTCCAACCATTTCCCAACACATTCCTATGGATGTTCCTTTCAATTATTTATATTTTTAAAATTTTCAAAAATAGTAAAAATTTATAGTATAAAAACAAATCACATCCACTACTTTTTTTCATTATACTCACGTTATACATTAAATATACGTTAAAAATCAATTTTTTTTGTTAATAATTAACTTTTAAAATATATTTAAATCACTCAGAAAATTAATTATCAAATGATTTCTTTCATTCAATGTTCAAATTTATCAATCATCCAGAAATTTGATGTAATTAAAAATAATGATCCAAATTTAATAAATAATCCCTAACTGTACCCTTTACTATAGAAGAGCCTGCCCTACTTTCACAGTTACACGTGGTAAAGATAGCCGAACATGAATGCTAGATTCTCCTAGCCGTTTAGAGATTCTCGTATCTTATCTTTTACCGTTTGAATATGTTGCGTTTGACGGGGTCTCGTTGCAAATACGGTAAAATCTCGATTAAATTAATATCGATAAATTAATAATATCTTTATGTTAATATTTTTTTCCGATCTCAATTTGGATCAGTTCAAAAAATATCATTTTCGATAAGATAATAAAATTATAATTTTTTTGAAAAATTCTATATAAATATATGATCCCAATAATATTATAAATTAATAAATCCTATATAATCATAAAAATATATGTATTATATTACCCCTATTATAAAATATGATTCTAAGGGTTCTTAAAATTTGACTCTATACGAAACTCATCATTAATCATCTTTGTTGCATCCAAAAGTTCGAATGTTGTATTTTTGTAAAGCATGAAAAAAGTCATTAATCAATGTTTTTGATATCTTGAGTGCTTCTTCATGTACAAAAGATTCCAAAAATGTTCTTTTTATCTTTGATATCATCTAAATATACATGAATCTTTACTTTGAATCTCGATAATATTCATTGAATTTGTAAAATAATGTATATTGAATTAAGTATAAAACATAAATTGTAAAATTCATTCTATTTAAAAGTATATAATTGGAAATTAATTTTTTTTGATGTCAAATATTCTCTATAAATTAATAATTATTAATTTATCGATTAATTAATATCTCTCTAAATTAATTGAATTTTTCGGTCCCGACTATATTAATTTATAGAGGTTTTACTGTATGCTATATTTGATGCAAGTGTAAAACTTGTCCAGTGGTTCATTTCTTCAATAACTTTTGATTTAAGAGAATTTACCAAAAATATTAGGTTTAAAATTTCTATTTGCAAAAATACCACTTTCTTCAATTAATTGCATATTTACTATCTTTTACTTTCTTTATTGCAATTTTACTAAACTAAGTTTTAAAATTGCAAAAATACTACAAAGTAGGACAACCCTTCCCCCCTCCCCCTTTCTGCCCAGCCTGCCCGCCTGCTGCCTTCTTCCTCTCGACACTTTTTTTTTTAATGTGGGCTGATATTTTGGTGGATTTGGGTTGCAACTGAATGCAACCACATTCAACTAAATGCAACCACGTGCAATATTTTTTTTAAAGGTAGGGTGATTTTGGTGGATTTGGGTTGTAAGGCCCCGCTAGGGGCCATATTCAACTGAATGCAACCACATGTAACTTTTTTTTAAAGGTGGGGTTGATTTTGGAGGATTTGGGTTGCAAGGCCCCGCCAGGGGCCATATTCAACTGAATGCAACTGAAAAACGAAAGTTGCATTCAGTTGCATAAGAAAGTTCCATTTTTCAGTTGTCATTTTCGAGCTCTTTTTTGAACTATATATATATATATATATATATATATATATATATATATATATATATATATATATATATATAACCACATGCAACTGAATTTCTGATTGTAAGTTCTATTTTTCAATTGTCATTTTCGACCTCTTTTTTGAACTATATGTATATATAGAGTTCAAAAAAAGAGGTCGAAAATGACAACTGAAAAATTGAACTTGCAATCAGAAATTCAGTTGCATGTGGTTGCATTCAATTGCATTTAGTTGCATGTTGTTGCATTCAGTTGAATATAGCCACTGCAGGGCCTTGCAACCCAAATCCACCAAAATCATCTCACCTTAAAAAAAAAAGAGTTGCATGTGGTTGCATTCAGTTGAATGTGGTTGCATTCAGTTGAATGTGGTTGCATTCAGTTGCAACCCAAATCCACCAAAATATCACCCCCGTCTTAAAAAAAAAAAGTGTCAAAGTTGGCTGGGCAGGCAAGCTGGGCAGCTGGCAGGGGGAAGGAGGGTTGCCCAAATTTTAGTATTTTTGCAATTTTGAAACTTAGTTTAGTAAAATTGCAAATAGCTTTTCTTAACTAAAGTAAAATTACAAAAAATTACTTTTAAATATATACTTATAAAAAAACCTCTAAATTTAATTGATTTGTGGGGTTGGTATATTCATTCCACACTATATTTATTCGGTGTAAGATAATGTGCTTATGAAAACTAATTTTCATTTGCACGGAATAATTTATTCATTTATTTATTTAATTTTAGTAATATAATTTCCCCCCAAAATATACTAAAAAAATGAGATGATTCAAATTTGACTTTAAATAATACTTAGTGTTAAAAATATGTTTTTTCAATGTTATTTGAGGTATTATATATCTTTTATGTCATTAAATTTTATTAATCATTATTTTTATGTTTTTTTATTATTTAGGCAAGATATGAATCTTTAATATGTTAATTTAATTGACATTTATTACTAAATATTTTATTTTAATAATTTAATATCTATGTAAAACCCCAGTCACACATCGAGGAGATTTGAGATTTCTGTTCAGTTTATAAAGACAAAGTACAACTACAAAGTGCACCAATCATGATCTTTTGGGAGCCTGTGGTAGGTTTGTGGATTACCCAAGTGGATTACATTTGGGCCAGTTTACTTTAGCTTATTTCGTATATGTGATCGGTACTTGATCCAATTTTTTTAAAAAAAGACTCGGGATTTGATCAGGATTGTCACAATCTATTTATTGGCAATTAATAATGGGTGATGGCCCAAAATAATCATTTTTGTGATCTAGTGGCCCAAAATACTGATTCTGAAAAAAATGGTCCGAAATAACGACGGGATACGGAGTTTCGGCCTCCTATTAGAGGAATACGTTACACGGTCCACCGTGTTATGCATGATACGGAACACGGTCCACCGTGTTATGCATGATACGGAACACGGTTTACCGTGTTAGTGCTGCGCACCCACCTAACACGAGACACAGTACACTGTGTTATACAGAACACGGTACACCGTGTACCGTATCATGGCCAGTTACGGAAGACGATGTACCGTGTTATACCTCATATCACGGTGCACGGTTTACCGTGTCCCGACAGTAAATCGGGCCTTTGCTTATTCAGATGAGGTATTTTGGTCATTCTTTCATTAATAATTTTGTTTCACACACAAATATAAAAAAATTGAGGATTGTTTATTGCATCCATTTTTTTCTTCTATAATAATAATAATAATTGAAATTAATGATACTAGCTTATAGGCCGTGCAAAGTAAGGGTTAATTTTAACTTTTTTAATTTATTTATAATGTAAATACATAATATTATAAATCTTTCACCTTTCTGTATAAAATTTTTTAGTATTAAATCTAAATTAATATGTTTGTTAGGTCCCATAAGAGGGCTATATTAAGCTAGAAGGGGGGGTTGAATAGCTTAATTACTAATTAAAAATTATTATGGCGTTTTTAAAATATTTTTCCCTTTTAAAATATTTTATAAGTGCGGAAATAAACGACAAGTAAAGAAAATATCACACAGGAGATTTTATCATGGTTCGCGATGGCGCAACCCCTATTGGATTCGCTTACCCCTACTCCAGTCCCCGAGCTCCTCTCCGGACTCGAGATTTTACCTAAAAAATAAACTCGCTCCTTTAGTAGGCGGAGAAGCCTTTACAACCCTACAAGTATTTGTCTTGGTGCGTAACTACCCGATACCACCTCAAAATAAATGTAAACAAATACAAGACTCGTCTTGGTGCGTAACTACCCTTCACCACCTCAAAGTCGTTGTAAAAACCTACACAACTTATCTTAGACAATAACTCCCCGCTATTTCTTCAAAGTTAATGTAGAACCTTTGGTGTAGACTATTGACTCTTGGCTTTTGTCGGTCTTGGGTCTTAGATGAAAGGTCTCGGGTCTTTCCTCTTCTTCACGGTGCGAAGACTACTAACTCCCCGTTAGTACGTCTAGGACTTGGGTCTTAGAACGAGAATCACCTCACTTCAACTTCACCTCACTACAAAAGTTAGACAAACAATATCTACGAAACAAATTTGGGTTAAGCAAGATACATTATAAGATCGTGCAAAACTAGCGTGTTACGACGCTAGCCACGAAGGACGCTTAATATGTGTTGAAATATTATTCAACTCACAAGTGTGAGGATGAGAAGAAAATTCAACTTGCAAGTGCAAGGATGATAAAGAAAATTCAACTCGCAAGTGCGAGGACCGTGAAAGAACGCTATTACACGTTAGCTATATGCGTAGTGCGGAAAATAGTAAATAACGGCAAGGGTTAAGTCACACGAGTGGACTTTACGCACAAGCGGTATTAGAACGTTAATATTAAATTAAGAATATTAAGTTATATCTTGATTTTAACTTCTTCACGAAGTTTATGTGATACGAAGTATTCCTTTAAAGAATGTCCCACGGAGCACTGTAGATGCTAGTTGAGAATCCGTAAGAATACTTAATCGTAGCACTTTGACGTGTGTCAAATATGCAAGTCTTTTTAAGCTACTAGACTTAAGACTTTTAAGATGTATACTTGCTTTTAACTAAAGTCAATGTCAAAGTATAATCTTCTTTGTAACTTCTTGCACTAAAAAAGTTTATGCCCACGTAAATTAAAACGTAAATAAAACAAGTGGCTAAACTTGTGCTTAAAGAAGCTTATGTTGAATGAAGTATTCCTTTAAAGAGTATCTCACGGAGCACTGTAGATACTATTTGGGAACCCGTAAGAATACTTAATCGTTACAACCTCGACGTTTGTCGGATAATCGTTCTCTTTTAAAAAGAGACTTTTGGGATCTTTCAAATAGATCCGAGAATAGAGATTAAGATGAAGTATAGAAGTTAAGCACAAATCTCAAATATAAACACAAAGACGAAGCTAAAAATTACCATTTTTAAAAGTCGCCAGAAAAAGTTCGCGGAGGTTCGGCCGGATTTTGGCACGGTGGTCGAACTTTGGGCAGCCCTTCGGGAAGCCGGAAAGTGGTGGTAGATGAGCTAGCTTGGGTGAACAAAGCTCGGTTGGGTGGAACTAAGCTTGTTGAACAAAAACCTTGAGTATATGTATATATATATATATAAGAGAGAAGGTTTTTGAGATGAAGTAGATGAAGAGAGAAATTATGAACTTGAAAGTGTGTTCTACTTCTAAAATCCCAGCATGTATTTGGCTCTTAGCTTGTGTTTGAAATGGGTGGATGAAAGGTTTATTTATAGAAGGAGTTGGGTGGAATGAATGGTGGAGATTTAGATGTAAGGGAGTGGTTGAGATTGAAAAGGGTGTGGATTGGTGACATGGCTTTCATTGGATTGCCAACATGTAAAGTTTGTGTTTCTTTGCAAGTGGATGAGCCAAAATATCCCATCACTCTTTTATTATATAATAAACCATTCGTTATTAACGATTAAATACGAACCAAGTATCGTTAATTAAATACCTGATAACTCCGAAAATACTCAATAAATAAATCTAAAATTATGGAGCACTTAGGAATATTATAAAATAATATTCTGGAAAGTTTGGTCAATTTTGGTCAAGGTTGACTTGGCCAAAGGTGGTCAACTGTTGACTTACTGTCTCGATTTTCGTGCCCGGACGAAAATTCCCGAAAAATTACGAAACTTTAACCATGCATAGAAAATAGTATTTAAATGGTTAATCTCAAGTTTCAAGTCATTCTAGCAAGTGGAAGTATTTTATTTGAATTTAAAACGATTAAATCAGCTTTTGGTTCCGAAATAAAATACGATTGGTCTTTTATTGAAATAGATAAATCTTTTGACCAATTTTTTGACTATAATAAATTCTTATAATATATTTCATAATATAAAACATTTTGGGAGTGTAGGAAATATTTTTGAATGAATAAAGTAATTTTCTCCGAAATATAAAATAATTACGAAACGGGAGAAAAATTACTATAAATATTTTTGGCACGAGAGGGAAAATAATCCTAAAAATAAAAAGTCCTTTCTAGGATGAGAAAATATTTTGAGTGCGAAGACAAAATATTTTTCCAATAAAAACTGATCGTTTTTTAATTTAGCACGAGTTCTCTAAAGAATATTAAATCTCGAATATTCTTTGTTCGAGCTTGTTGCCTTATTAATATTGCAACGGAGATCTAAAAAATATCAAACCCGGATATTTCTTCTTCGATCTTATTGCCTTATTTGTAGAGATATATTCCATAAAATAGATTTTGATTTTTCCGCGAATTGGAATATCTCTTATATTTAAAATAGGGATGATACATGATAAATTTTGCTAGAATTGACCATTTGACTTTTGACCGAATCAATTAAATAAATGACCTAGTGGAGAGGATTCTACGTGTATTTAAATTTTATGTTAAATCGTACAAATACCAAAATAAAAATTATATCGAAGATATCCTTTCAATCTTCCCCTTTTTGGTATTTGCCAAACAAACATAAAATTTAAATTTTAAAAGTGTGTGCTTCCC
Organism: Kitagawia praeruptora; assembly: GCA_037693485.1. Classification (NCBI taxonomy): domain Eukaryota; kingdom Viridiplantae; phylum Streptophyta; class Magnoliopsida; order Apiales; family Apiaceae; genus Kitagawia; species Kitagawia praeruptora. The sequence goes on along the minus strand of CM075353.1, from coordinate 37,345,091 downwards.
CTTAGTGTATGCATGATATTTGAAAAATAATTTTGCACATAATAAGTAAGGAGAATACTACTTATTGATTCATCTTTAAAGACATTAATTGATTCCTGCAAAATAAAACTATTGTGAGATGGTGCAAAGAGATACAATATAGCAGAATTTTAAATTTTCGAATAGTATATACTATTCTCTCTTCCCCTTTTGTTTGGTATAAAACCAAAAAGATTCATTCCCCTTTTGTTTAGATAAAATTCTCTTGCCCTTTTGTTCGAGATAAATAAAGGTAATTCTCTCTCCTGCTTAACAATGTGTACGAGCATGCATGTTATCAAAGTATAGGCAGTTAAAAAAATTGTATTTCAGACAACTGTGCAAGAAAAATATGGCAAGTTATATCATTTTGAACTATGCTGCAAATTATTGATTAGGCATTCTTCTTTCACAGATATATACTCTTCTTTTATATTACTCATGAATTTGAAAACAGGCTTTTATCAATTTATTCAAGAGTTCGATTTAACCAGGTAATACACAAGCTGCTTTATTTTGAGATTAATTCTTGAAAACTGAATTTTTAAACTATCATATCCACGCTACAATGAACGTATATGTTTATACTGATTACAAACTAAATGAAATTCATAATACAAGCATAGTTTACATCGTACGAACTGGAAATCGAAATATTACAATGGATTACACAATTGTTCAGCTACTACAATCTAGGTATTGCAAACAGAACTATACCTCTATGAATTGTTCTAACTATATTACAAGATCTGTTTCTAATACATTCTACGACGATTCAAACTTGTTTGAGATCTTAAAGTTATTACAACATAAATCACATACTCTAGTTTAAACAATTACAACCAATTTCAAACTTACTACAAGAGAGAAACTAGACATCGTTTTGTTATAACAATGAGATAGACAGAGTAAGCATTAAATCTGAGACATAAGAAGTTCATAGAGTCACATGATTGTTACCAGTCTGTCAATCATCAAAAGAGATACAAGTTTAAATGATTACCTCATGAATTTGACTTCAAGATGGAAGAATTCGCCAGATTGTAGAGTAATTAACAATGAAAAGCAAGATCGAGTAGAGAGACTAGATTTCTAACAATATTTCTGTTTCGAGCATAAGTCTAGATACAACAATTCACGAATTTACAAAACAGAAAATATTATCATAGCTAGTAAGACAATTGCAGAGTCATATATTACACTTCAAAATTGTTCCTGTTAATCAATGTGGAACACTGATTAGGTAGAACAAGATCCTACAACCATCTTAACTTACAAACCAGCATACATGACTTAAAGCAAGTCATACTAACTATTACAGACAACCCAACTTAGGAACAAGATAACAGATCAAAGTTACATGTGAGATAAACAGACTCACAGTAAAAAACAAGCTTAACAAAGGATTACAAGCAGAGATTACATTTAAAAACATCAAAAATGGCTAGAACAGCCAGAGAACATAATACAAGCAAAGCAACCAAAAACAGATCAGTAACACACTTGAGCAGAGATCAGAAACATAAGCAGTCAACAACAGCAGGCAAGTCAGTCAAGCAATAGCATCCTTCATAGCAGCCACAAATCCAAATTCACCAACCATGTTAGGGAGACCATTAGAATCAAGCAATTCTACACCAGCACATACTGTTTCTAATTCATTTATTAACTCAGCATCATTAACAGTTTGTACTTGAAAGGTACTTAAAATTTCCATGTCCCTAACTCTATTATTTCCCATGGTTATAGCAGCTAGACTATCAATGAAACTTAACCTCCTTTTTATATCTTCATTTTCAGTTCTAAGCCTCCTAATCTCTAAGTTTTGTTCTTCAAACATAACCCTAGCAGATTCAGTCTTATTCAAGTAAATATCCTCTTCCCTAATATGCCTAGGTAGATCAGTAGCAAAGACTTCCTGGGGTTGACATAAGACTAAGGGAACTTGAGGCCTAATATGCACAGGAGTGATTTGAGAATCAGCAACAAAAGAGTGATCAAGGTGTGTGTGAATGTGACAGATGTTAAAGATGGAAGAGATCATGAGCCCATAGGGCATATAACCAACAAAGTTTGCATTTATCAGATTTAAGAGAATCACATAAGAAATGTTGAAATCAATCTTGTTCAGAGAAAGTAAAAACAGAATTTTCATGTCAAATAAATCAAAGTACTTACTCTGATTTGGTTTGGGCAAAACATTAACTCGAACAAACAAAGCCAAATGTTGAAAAATAGGAGTAAAATGTTTGTAATGGACACCACAGTGTTTATCACAAAGACCAAGTGGTACATCAGAATCACACAAGACAGATAACATGAGTTTAAATTCATCTTTATTGAACATGAAGTGTGAATAAATATCAATGCAAGGATGTTCAGAATCAATCAAACAAGCAGGTAGATGAAGTGCAATGTTGATGGTTTTATGGTCTACTATGATGGTTTTCTTATTGACACAAGTAGTGAAATGCATGACTCCATCTAGACCCTTAACAATTCTCATGTTACAATAAAACTCTCCCATAAGTCTTGTGAAATACCTCTTTCCTAGATGACCCTAAGCCTTCCCATCTAGCCCTTTTAATGACATTTTCTACCTCACCCTTAAACTCTATGTTTATCCCAGGTTGGACATTTTTTATCATGTCCTTGTACTTTTTGGTGTGTGAGGGGTTGATCAGCTTGGGAGGGAGTAGTGGTTTTGGAATGTTGTTAGGGTTAGGGTTTACAGACTATTTTCTTCTATAAACTTTTGGCCAGTACGGTTTCCTAGGTCTATGGCTGTTAATGTCTGGCACTTGGAACTTGGAGCTTTGGTAGAAGGGGATTGATGGACTCTTGAAGTGAGTTTTCTGTTTCTTGAGGTTTCTGAGTTTTTGTATCCTAGGGGGTATGACCCTAAAATGTGAAGTTTTTGAGTGTATAAACTGATGTTGTTCCATATCTTCAAGAAGAAATGGGCTTGAAGTGTTTGGCTTGGGGTTAGGGTTTGAAGGAAGTTTATGAAACTCCATGTTTTTGGATAAGTGTTTGGTTAAAAGGTTGCAGGTAAGTGAGAGTGTTTGTGGACTGGTGTGTGTGTGACTGAATGCATACAATGACATGCATTATGTAGGATTACACATAAATTTGAATTCTGAAAATTTATACTATTCATGCACACATACAAATGTGAAAACAGTGTTGAATTTAAGTGAAATGTAGTGAATAAAGTTTTGAAATCCGGATATTTTTGTATAAGATCAAGATGCAGATTTTGAAACCCAATGCACCATGTATAGGTATGACTGGACAGACAGTGTAAAGCATGCATATTGGTACTATATGAGAATATAAGAATGTATTTAAGAAGGAATAGAAGAATAAAGTCCACTACCAACAGTACATAGGACACTGCATGAACAGTTTGAAGTGCACACAACAGACAAGAACTGCACAAAGGACAGTCAAAGAACCGAGAACCCCACAGTGATGTCATGCAAATTTTTGAAAAAGAATGCATGTTTTATGTAGTATGTGTATCATGCATTTAATGTTAGTACAAATGATTGATGTCAGTTTGACAATTTTGGAAAGGTGTGGGATGCCTTGAAAGTCAAAGCATCATATTTTAATCTAGATGCCAAGCATTTGTTATCAGCACAAATTACACACAGACATGTATCATATCTATTATATATATAATACCACAACATGTCACATTTTAATCCACTTGGATTAAATTTTTTTCAAAAAATTGTTGCTCATGAGAATCGAACCTAGGTCTTTAGGATAATTTGCACATCACCTTACCACTAGGTTAACACATCAAATGTGTTATAAGTCATAAAATATGCTATGTATGTTGGGTGATGAATGAAGAATCTTTGACATTTTGATTTCTAAGATATTTTAATCATTTTTCTTCGTTTTACATTTACATATTTATATTTTATTATGTTATAGTTTAGTATAAATGAGTGATATATAGTATTTAGTGAACTTAGATATTTTGAAATTATTTGATTTAATAAAATAATATTAATAATTATTATTTGCAATACATAGATAATTATAATAAATTTATTAAATTTGAATACATGTTTTCTAAAAAATGGTTAATGAACACGTAATAATCTAAATATTTAAATGCATACCACAACATGTCACATTTTAATTTATTTAATTTTACAAAAATGCCCCTAAATGTCAAGTCAAGTAAAAAAAATATTACGATATAGATGACGATCGATCCTTTGACATAATGAATCTACTAATCATGAATTCAAATTCACTGTTATGACCATTCAGCTACATGTATATTTGATTAAATTTTATGATTCATTAGATACATTCACAAGTGTTAGAGTGTCCTATATTATGTCCTATATTATTTACCTTATTTACCTATCAATCATGTGTTTTTTTATCAGTATTTGTTTTATAATTTTACATATTATTATTTGTATATATACAAAAATCTCTATGTCTACTTCATTTTAATAAAATTTGTATTATTTTATTTCATGCGAAATTTGAAAAAAGTGACAGGATCTTAAATAAAATATTTGAAGGGTATTTTGCGGAAACAAATCACCATTATTCTAATTGTTTATAAAAGCACCAATAGAAATGTAAAAAATATTAAAGATATTGTATAATTATACAATTATAATATTCGGATTAGAAATGTGATAATAAAATCTTAGTACTCATTTAAATTTTGAACGATCTTATTTTTTGTTATTGCTTGTCTTTTTAGAAAATAGGTTTTTTACAATATTTTCAAACTACCGTCCTAACTGACCGGCACATCGCTTTCTCCCGAATATTTTGGGAGATTCGAATACTTAATCGATACATGTGATTTGAATTGCAATTTGGGAGGGTTGGCTACTAGATCGATGCATATTAATTATGACCTAACACGTTTATAACTCGTGTATGGTCAAACTTTTTATATCAAATTCCAGGCATGTATCCTAGATAATTAATCGGACATGTAGTAATTACAGTATATGAGGCTCTAGGTAACTAGTGGATATTAAATGATAATTATGATAGGGCAAAATGTCACATTTTAATCTATCAAATTTTACCATTATGTTTCTCAATTTGTTATGATTTACCATAGCGTCATCTGAAATTAAGATCTACAATATATTACTCCCTCTGTCCCTCTCATTTCTTTACAGTTACTATTTTGGGGTGTCCCTCTCATTTCTTTACATTCCAAAAATAGTAAGTTTCTCCCACTATTACACCCACTATCTCATATATTTAACAATAAAAAACACTATTACACCCACTACTTTCCTCCACTATCTCAAATCTATAATTAAATATTAATAGGTCCCACCATTTTACCCACTTTTCATCTGACTTTACTCATTTTTTACATATTTTCTTGGTCTGTGTGTCCATCCCTCATGTAAACAACCATGAGGGACGGAGGGAGTAAAATTGTGTCACATAAGTGAGAACTGAACCTTTAACATCTATAACAATAATCTTATTTTTATGAATTCATATTTTATAAATCCATAAACGAATTATTGAAGCTTCAATAATACTTAGTAGTAGTATTAAATCAAAAGTCACATTCATATAATCCCATAATATATAATTGTATGCAAATATAACAGTTTAATATAGATTAAGAGATGATCATCCAAATAAACTTATGAAAAACGTTGAAAGTACATTCGTTAATTATTTTTCTAACTCTAATCGCAAGAAAGGCATCAACACTCTAAAAACAACAATAAAAAGATAGAGACACAAAATATCGGTCTATTTATATACATATTTCAAAAAAAAAAATGCATATCTAAAAGAGTTAATTGCAAAAAAGTGGCTAGATTTTACACTCATTTTCAAAAAAATGGCCGGACTTTCAATTTTGTAAAATAGTGGTCAGACTTGTCTTTTTCCTTTCAAAACAGTGGCTGGAGACGATTTTCAGCTTATTTAGCAGGGATAAAATGGGAAAATATGTTATTTTACTAAAAAAAATGCTAAAAATCACGAAAATTATCCAAAAAATCCCCAAATTAATATGTGTCATCATATGATTGGCTATATTCGTAATAATAATAATAATGCCCCCCATGCATGCACATAAATTGAATAATTAAATCTTGACAACTCATATTTGTGGATTTTTTGGTGAATTGATGTGCATACATGGGGGGCATTATTATTATTATTATGAATATAAACAATCATATGGTGATACATATTAATTTGGGAATTTTTGTGGACAATTTTTGGAATTTCTAGCATTTTTTACCCATTTTACCCCTATCAAAAAATTGAAAATCGCCTGCAGCCACCTTTTTGAAATGAAAAAGGTAAGTCTGGCCACCATTTTGCAAAATTGAAAATCTGACCACTTTTTTGAAAATGAGCGAAAAATCTGGCCACCACTTTGAAGTTTACTCTATCTAAATGATTTTTATCGTCACAATAAAAATATCGGGCATTAACATAACGCACAATGAAGAAAAAAAATTCTTATCATAAATTAGAGCAATCCCGTGCCTTGCACGGGTATTGAAGCTAGTTACACATAAGATAGTGAAGTGCATCATATCAAGTCCAAAATAAATGTAACATACATTCTAAAAATTAAGACATTAACTTAAGAAAGAATTACCAGAAAATGTTCCTAGTTTCTATGTGGCCGTATACACCAGTGATCCAGATACTGGGATTCTCTAAGGGATTCCCAGCCAGGTCTTAGTGCAAGGGCATTGTGTGTGCATTGTATGCATGATTTAATTCATAGAACTGCAACTTAGTTTATTCAAGTCATTTTCATATCACACACAAAATCACAGGAAGAAATTCTGTAAATCCAAGCCACACAAAAGTCAATTTATTAGTAGCAACAATTACTTGACATAAGCAACTAATTATCTCAAAAGTTTATATCATGTCTCACATAGCCATTTTAGACAATCAAAAGCATCTCAACTCATTTTACCACAAAATTTACTGATCCCATAATAAAGATATGGCATAACATTCGAAACAAGGAAATAAACATATTATAGAAAAAAAACAGTCAAGAATTGTAGAACAATTTATATCTTCAATTAGACAGAGCATAAAATGTTCAGATCAAGCTTTATCCCATTTAATAGCTCACTTATTCTTTGAATAACAATTTAACTCAAATCAGTTTTTCATTCGAACCACATGTATTACAGCAAGATAAAATAAAGGTTTTGAAAACACATCATATTATACATTTTGAATATCATTTGAAGAACAAGTACTGCTCGATTTTAGACATTCAAATCAAGACATGAGACTCGATTAAACTTTATTAGTAATCAACACAAACATGCAAGGCTCGACCAATCGAGTTCTAAAAGTTCGAATCACCACATAACACACACTATACACATTTAGTCAGTTAACACATTAGAGATATAGATCATAACTTGATCCCATGGATTTAACCAAATCGCAAGGGACTTACCTGGAGATTTTATTAGGTCCCATAAGAGGGCTATATTAAGCTAGAAGGGGGGGTGGGGGCGGTTGAATATCTTAATTACCAATTAAAAATTATTATGGCGTTTTAAAAATATTTTTCCCTTTTAAAATATGTTACCGAGTCGTTAGCAGTTTATAAGTGCGGAAATAAATGACAAGTAAAGAAAATATCACACAAGAGATTTTATCCTGGTTCGTGATGGCGCAACCCCTATTGGATTCGCTCACCCCTACTCCAGTCTCCGAGCTCCTCTCCGGACTTGAGATTTTACCTTAAAATATACTCGCTCCTCTAGTAGGCGGAGAAGCCTTTACAACCCTACAAGTATTTGTCTTGGTGTGTAACTACCCGATACCACCTCAAAATAAATGTAAACAAATACAAGACTCGTCTTGGTGCGTAACTACCCGTCACCACCTCAAAGTCATTGTAAAAACCTACACAACTTATCTTAGACAATAACTCCCCGGTATTATTCAAAGTTGATGTAGAACCTTTGGTGTAGACTATTGACTCTTGGCTTTTGTCGGTCTTGGGTCTTAGATGAAACGTCTCGGGTCTTTCCTCTTCTTCACGGTGCGAAGACTACTAACTCCCCGTTAGTACGTCTAGGACTTGGGTCTTAGAACGAGAATCACCTCACTTCAACTTCACCTCACTAAAAAAGTTAGACAAACAATATCTACGAAACAAATATGGGTTAAACAAGATATATTATAAGATCATGCAAACCAACGTGTTACGGCGCTAGCCACGAAGGACGCTTAATATGCGTTAAAATATTATTCAACTCACAAGTGTGAGGATGAGAAGAAAATTCAACTTGCAAGTGCTAGGATGATAAAGAAAATTCAACTCGCAAGTGCGAGGACCGTGAAAGAACGCTATTACACGTTAGCTATATGCGTAGTACGGAAAATAGTAAATAACGGCAAGGGTTAAGTCACACGAGTGGACTTTACGCATAAGCGGTATTAGAACGTTAATATTCAATTAAGAATATTAAGTTATATCTTGATTTTAACTTCTTCACGAAGTTTATGTAATACGAAGTATTCCTTTAAAGAATGTCCCACGGAGCATTGTAGATGCTAGTTTAGAATCCGTAAGAATACTTAATCGTAGCACTTTGACGTGTATCAAATATGTAAGTCTTTTTAAGCTACTAGGCTTAAGACTTTTAAGATGTATACTTGCTTTTGACTAAAGTCAATGTCAAAGTATAATCTTCTTTGTAACTTCTTGCACTAAAAAAGTTTATGGCCACGTAAAATAAAACGTAAATAAAACAAGTGGCTAAACTTGTGCTTAAAGAAGCTTATGTTGAATGAAGTATTCCTTTAAAGAGTATCCAACGGAGCACTGTAGATGCTAGTTAGGAACCCGTAAGAATACTTAATCGTTACAACCTCGACGTTTGTCGGATAATCGTTCTCTTTTAAAAAGAGACTTTTGGGATCTTTAAAATAGATCCGAGAATTGAGATTAAGATGAAGTATAGAAGTTAAGCACAAATCTCAAATATAAACACAAAGACGAAGCTAAAAATTACCACTTTTAAAAGTCGCCGGAAAAAGTTCGCTGGAGGTTCGGCCAGATTTTGGCACGGTGGTCGAACTTTGGGCATCCCTTCAGGAAGCTGGAAAGTGGTGGTAGATGAGCTAGCTTGGGTGAACAAAGCTCGGTTGGGTGGAACTAAGCTTGTTGAACAAAAACCTTGAGTATATGTATATATATATAAGAGAGAGAAGGTTTTTGATATGAAATAGATGAAGAGAGAAATTATGAACTTGAAAGTGTGTTCTACTTCTAAAATCCCAACATGTATTTGGCTCTTAGCTTGTGTTTGAAATGGGTGGATGAGAGGGTTTATTTATAGAAGGAGTTGGGTGGAATGAATTATGGAGATTTAGATGTAAGGGAGTGGTTGAGATTGAAAAGGGTGTGGATTGGTGACATGACTTTCACTTGGATTGCCAACATGTAAAGTTTGTGTTTCTTTGCAAGTGGATGAGCCAAAATATCCCAGCACTCTTTTATTATATAATAAGTCATTCGTTATTAACGATTAAATACGAACCAAGTATCGTTAATTAAATACCTGATAACTCCGAAAATACCCAATAAATAAATCTAAAATTATGGAGCACTTAGGAATATTATAAAATAATATTATGGAAAGTTTGGTCAATTTTGGTCAAGGTTGACTTGGTCAAAGATGGTCAACTGTTGACTTACTGTCCCTAATTTCGTGCCAGGACGAAAATTCCCGAAAAATTACGAAACTTTAATCATGCATAGAAATAGTATTTAAATGGTCAGTCTCAAGTTTCAAGTCATTCTAGCAAGTGGAAGTGTTTTATTTGAATTTAAAACGATTAAATCAGGTTTCGGTTCCGAAATAAAATACGATTGGTCTTTTCTTGAAATAGATAAATCTTTTAACCAATGTTTTGACTAGAATAAATTCTTAGAATATATTTCCTAATATGTAAAACATTTTGGGAGTGTAGGAAATATTTTTGAATGAATAAAGTAATTTTCTCCGAAATATAAAATAATTACGAAACGGGAGAAAAATTACTTTAAATATTTTTGGCGCGAGAGGAAAATATTCCTGAAAATAAAAAGTCCTTTCTAGGATGAGAAAATATTTTGAGTGCGAAGACATAATATTTTTCGAATAAAAACTGATCATTTTTGAATTTTATGTTAAATCTTACAAATACCAAAATAAATATTATATCGAAGATATCCTTTCAATGTTGTTGGCGGGAATCAACCGTCAACCTTTTTATGTAACATCTTCTAGTATTAATTTTAAATTAAAATGTTGTTGACGGGATTCGAACCTTAGAGATCTGTATATAATAATTTTATTACAACTTTTAGTATTGTACTCAACGGTCATCATCTATTTTAACTACATATTTAACGGTTGTGAATGAAAGGGATAACCATAATCAAATTACAAAATATATCCAATTTTACTTATTAGAATATAGTATAGATGTATTTCATTAAAATAAACTAAAAACTTTTTGATTCTTATTGTATCTTTTACTTGAAATTTAATACTTTTGTTTTTCAAAAATCATTTAATTTTTTAATCTCGTATATTCTTTTCACACAATAATTTTTACTATATCATAAAAAATATTTTTTTTTGATTTTGTTTCTGGAAAAAATTGATTTCTTAAAATAAATTCGTAACTCTAATATTTCATCCATTTTTTTTGTTAAATAATATTTCAAATTCAATTTAAATAATTTTTAAATAACTATTTGTTTATTGCATCATTTTGGCAGTTAGTAATTTTGTTTCACACACAAATTATACAAAGAAATTGATGATTTTTTTCTACAATAATAACAATTAAAACTGAAGATATGAATTTAATTAAAATAACTTTTGATAAGTCCCGAATGTGGGTACGATAAGTTAGAGGGGGAGGGGATTTGAATAGCTTATCACCTTTTTTAAAAGTTGAGCTTGACGTTTTTAAATTTTCTTTCTTCTTTTAAAATTAATTACTTATAAATAAGTAATATAAAATGCGAAATATAAAATAAGAAAGTTAAAGAGTTTGACACGATCGATTTTTTCTGGTTCGCGATACCCGCAATTTCCTAACGAATTCGAACACCCCTATTCCAATCTCCGGACTCGAGATTTCATCCATTATAAGTAAACACTTCTTATAATAGGTGGAGAAACCTTTACAAATACACCATCTATTTATCTTGAAGCGTAACTCCCCGTTACCTTCTCAAAATATAAGCAAACCACTAATTATTTATCTTGAATCGTAACTCCCCGTTATCTCCTCAAAATAACTAGTATACCTACTCGACTTGTCTTGGAACGTAACTCCAAGTTACCTCCTCAAATTCTCGTAGAATCTTAAGATAGCCTTGATGCTTCCTTTGTAAGTCTCGGGTCTTAGATCTTGGATCTTTCTTCTTCCTCACGGTGCGAAGACGCCTAACTCCCCGTTAGCGCACCTAAGACTTGGATCTTAGAACGAAGATTACCTCACTTCATTTCACCTCATTACAAAGATACAACAACAAGCTACAAGCAAACAATATTCAAAAGATATATATAATAAGGTCATGCAAAACTAGTATGTTATGGTACTAGCCACAGGGACATTATCATGTGTTCAACTAATTGATTCGTTATTAATTAAGGACGAGCGTGTCATGACGTCAATCAGACGAGTTACGGTACTTTAGTGGTGTGTGCAAGAGTGATTAATTATTCAACTCACAAGTGTGATGACGAAAGAAAAAATATCAACTCGCAAGTGCGGGGACCGTTAAGAAACGCGTTTTAATAAGCTACACAATAGTGTGGAATATAGTAAATAACGGCACGAGATAAGTCACATGAGAGACTTTTCACACAAGCGGTATGCAAGACAATAAATTAAACGTGCAAGCAATTAAATCATGAGTGCATGCAACACACACTATATATTTGGCTTTCGCCACGCTATAATACGTTAACTAACACACGCATACTTTGGCTTTTACCACGCTATTATGCGTTAAATTAAACACACACGAACATGGCTAGTTACTTGATAATATATATAAGAAATCGGACAAGGCAAGTGCTTTGATAAAAATATATATATATATATATATATATATATATATATATATATATAAGTGCAAAAAATTAAATAGTTTATGACCTTTGGCTTTATCCGACGGCTTGGTTGCCTAAAGCAAATAATTCTCAAATAAGAGGTATTATTAAAGGATACGAACTAGGTTTCGGGACTAGTATGTGTAGGTGTACACACAATAAATAAAAAAGTAACTAACTTAGAACCACTTAAGTCTCCAAAAGAAATCAAGAAGAACAAGTTAAGATCGAAGCCTAAAATTAACACCAAACTAAGGCCGAAAGAGCACCAAATGAAAGATTTTCAAGGGGTTATCAAAGGTGACTTAAAGACTGAACATTTAAGGCAGTGGAAAATTTGAGCTAGTGGCTACCTTAAAGGACTTGGCCGAGAGGTGTAGAAAAGAGTAAGAAATTGAACCAAAAACATTACCATGACAAGGCCTAAAGATCAACAATTGAAAGGTATTTATGAGGACTGAACGATCCTTAAACATACTTTTAAAAAATACTCCAAGGGCTGCTAAAGACAAGCAATAGATTGCCTTAGAAGTTGTCTTGGATGAGAGTAGTAGTAGTGCAAGAAATGTGGTGAAAAACATGGTTAAAAGTGGTGAAAAAGATGAAGATTGAATCTTGTTTACTAAATACTTTTTAGAGCATTTGCAATCTGGAACAAAGTGTATTTCTAGAGAGTATTCAGTAGCATTTATTTGGCTTTTGAGTCCTAAGGAAATGGGTGAGATTTGCTTGGCATTTGTAGGCAAAATTAAGGGTTTTTGCACCAATGGACAAGAGACAAGCTACTAGTAAAATATTCAAAGATATAAAGTAGATTTTTAGCATCCTCCTAGAAAGTCTACAACAATCAACATATGGGAAATAACAATTATGTAATATAGGAAATTTTTATTGGTATGAAAATAGCTGATAAATACGTAACTATATATACGACAAACCCATTTCACTTGATTTTCTTTAAAACAATTTGACAATAATATGAGATTAATGAAAAGTCTTCAAATATATCATAAAACTCATATTCAAATTCGACCCATATATTTGTATGAGTTTTGACGACTTTTTGCGAACCCCGAATTAAAAATCGAAGCGTTTTTAGGGGTTTCGAAAAAATGTTCTCATAAAATTATGAAACTTTGTCTAAAATTATTTTTAAATATTCTAGTGACATTCTTAAAATTTCAAGTCAAAATAACACGTGGAGGTATTTTATTAAAAAATATTTTGATTAAATGTTCTTACGCGATAGAATAAAATACATTACCCGTTTGTCGTAATTTGTCGATGTTTTGACTAAAGTTTTGACTTGAAATATATTCAAATATAATATTTCTCAAATAATAATGACCATGATGTCTTCGGACTATTTATTTTGAATATTTTACAATTTTATCCATTTAAATGAAAACTGTAATGGGTTCGGATAAATCTGTTTTTGTACTTTCGGTATGTTAATAATTAAGGAAAGTTTGAAAATAATCTTTTGGAAAATATCGAATATATTTGAGGATAAAACATTTGAAAGGAACACAATTTTTAATAAATCTATCATTTTTTGTTCGTAAAATAAATATTTCGATATTTATGCCGACTTGACTTTACCTTTAAAATGTGTACCATACAGAATCTAGACTAGGGTACATCATTACATTGATATACCTTATCCAATTTAATGATTTGGTACAAGAAAAAGTTTTGTTAAGATTGATTCGTTATTTGTTAATATCACATCAAATAATCGTAGGAAAGGAATTACTATATTAGCTAATAACTTTCTAGACCTAATTTAATTTTCGCAAACATACTTTGACAATCATCAAAACCTGCAAGTGAAAGACTGCCTATCAATTTCAAAGTTTTTTTAATAATTATTATTATATCTTTTACAAGAAATTTTATATTTTTATGATTTTAGAAACATTTTTTAAATCTTTTATATTCTTTTCACTCAATAATTTTACTATATTATCAATAATTCTTTTTTGATTTTGTTTGTGAAAAAAAGTAATTTATTAAAATTTAATCTCAATTCTAATATCACATCTATTTTTTGTTAAATAATATTTGTAAAGCAACCTAAATAAATTTTTAAACAACTATTTGATTATTGGATTGTTTTGGTAATTACTATTTTTTTTTCACACAAAAATACAAAAACATTTGAGGATTGCATACTATGAAACAACTATATTAATTTTTTTTTTTGATTTTGTTTATGAAATGTTAAGAGTTTAATATTTCTTTTAAGGAATAGAGTTTAATGCATTATTAATCGTAATTTTTAAATTTAATATTTAGATCTCTAACTATATTAATAAAGATTTAATGTTCGAATTGTATTAATAATATATTACTATTAGTTGAAATTTAAAAAGCACTAATAAATAACCATGATTTGCATGGATAAAAACTAGCATATAAATTTTTTATTAAATTAAACTCGTACTCCCTCCGTCCGTTGTAATATACATTGGGTTTGGACACAAAAACCAAGAAAATGTATAAATAATGAGTAAAGTTAGATGAAAAGTGGGTAAAGTGGTTAGATTTATTAATTTTTATTAATAAATTTGAGACAGTGAAGAAAAGTAGCGGGTATAATAGTGTTTTATATTATAAATTTGAGATAATGGAGAAAAGTTAGTGGATGTAATAATATTTTATATTATTAAAATTTTACTTTTTTGGAATTTATAAAAATAATGTAACATCCCAAAATAGTAAGTATATAGAAATAAATGGAATACAAATATTATAAAGTTAACTAAATTTATTAAATACGCTTATATCAACACAAGGATAAACTACGAGCCTAACACAAGCCTCAAGAATGAGATGTTGACTGATTTGAAGGTTGAGTCCGATTTGCTTGGTTTTATGGGGCAGGAAACGACGTACGTATATGACTTTGAGTAATGTAAAAGTTAAAATACTCTTCTATCCCATTCATTTCTTTACAATTTTCTTTTTGGGCTGTTCTACCATTTCTTTACATTACCAAAAATAGTAAGTTTTAACACTATTATACCCACTACTTCACTTATTTTAACAATACTTTACACTATTTCACCCACTACTTAACTTATTTTAACAATAAAATCACTATTATACCCACTACTTCACTTATTTTAACAATAAAATCACTATTACACCCACTACTTCATTTATTTTAACAATATTACACTCACTTTACACCCACTATCCTTGACCTCCGTGCCCAGCCGCCATGTAAAGAAATGGCTGGGACGGAGGGAGTAGATAGCACATTTTACAATACAAAAGGAAAAAGAGAAACAGGACACGCTCCAGTTGATTCAGCATGCGGAAACTGCTGGCCTCAGAACACGCTCTTGGTTTGGAGCTGGTCGACGATGTTTACAGGCCAGTGCATCTAGACAAGATTTCAACTTTGTTTTCACAATTAAACGACAAAGATTATATGAATTATTATTCGCAAGAAACAAATAGAACTTGTGAGTTTGTCCAAGTCTCTTCCGAGCCCACGGGATGCGCCAGAAAAACCTTGTACTCCGTATTATGTTATCACATTTTTTTTTTTTGCCGCAATATTATGTTATCATATTGAATCTTTCTCAACCCAGATATTTATCGAATTGTACGGAGTATTCAATACTGCTTGGTATAGCAGTATTTTTTTCATTCATTTATGGAATGTCGAGAGTCTAAAAAGTGGGAATGTGAGCCGGGAGGAAGCCAGCAAACATTCATAACACAAAGTACTCAGTATATCCCGCATGAGCAGGATCTGAAGGGGGTAGGATGTACGTAATCATGCCCCTACACAATGGTAGGGAGATTGTTTCCGATTTTTTTTGACCCCCGGCAGGAATCGAACCCGTGACCTCACGGTTCACGGATTGGGCACTTACCACTGTGCCAACATAATAAAGCATCCAATTAATTAAATACATAAAAGTACTCGTACGGAGTATATTTTATTTACTTTTAATTTTGAATTGATCTTTTTATCAAGAATTTTAGATTTAATCTAATAAATATTTGTTTGAAAGGAATTTAATAAATAATATTAATAGTGGAATTTTGATGACCAAAAAATTTTATTTTATAAGAGTTAAAATTTATATTCATTAGGGGCCAAAAATTAATTTTGCATAAACATATAAGTAAAAAAAAATATAAATTTATACAAAATTTTAACATATATTACTAGTATTATGATATGGTCTCGTCCTGAGTGTGAGTATTGTTGGTTAATCTTGAGTTGTTTTATTTGTTTTTGTTTAGTTTTAAATGAATAAAGTAGTCGTTAGTTAGTTTGTTTGATGCATCAGTAGTTGAGTCAATGTAGGACTCGAGTAGGTTGGTTTCTATCTAGTTAGTTGAGTGAGTATAGGGCTAGATATTCTCATCTCCTGTTTTCTTGCCTTTCAGTTGTTTTGTTTCTTTCTATATGTATTCGAGTTATGGAATAAAATCAGCAATGCTTTGGCTGGCAAAACTCCTTGTTTAACAGTTTACTCATATCAGTATAGTATATTTGCATATGTACTAACTATATTTGGTATCAGAACACACGGAGATTCTTAGTGAAGGGCGAGAAGCATTCAAATGGATATCAACAAGGTCAAGGCAGGGGGTTCGATAGGTCTAAGCTATCATATTCTGACCAAGAATAACTACACCACTTGGGCACTGAAAATGAAGGTTTACATGCAAGCACAAGGGGTTTGGACAGCGATGCAGCAGGCGGATCCAAAGGCGGTTGTTGAAGAAAATGTGGATAAGGTGGCCTTGGTTATGCTGTACCAAGGACTACCTGAGGATATGATTCTCTCGATAGCAGAGAAAGGAACATCCAAGGAGGCTTGGACAGCACTGAAGACGATGTGCCAGGAAGCAGATCGTGCAAAAACATCCAAAGCTCAAACACTGAGGTCTGAGTTTGAGGCTCTGGTAATGAAAGACAATGAGCAGATAGACGATTTCTACCTAAAGTTGAATGGGCTCGTTACCAACATACGAGCTTTAGGTGAAACCATGTCAGAATCCTATGTGGTTAAGAAACTACTTCGTGTAGTGCCAAACAAATTTCTACAAATTGCCTCGACCTTGGAGCAATTTGGTGATTTGGAAAAGTTAACATTAGAGGAGGTAGTGGGATCTTTGAAAACTCACGAAGAAAGATTGAATGGAAGTAGTAAGAAGGAATCAAATGAAGGACAGTTAGTGTTGACAGAGGAAGAATGGCAAAAACGTGAAGGGAGGACAGTAAACTCTTGCTTACTCGTGAAGAGTGGCAAAAACGATCAAGCAGAAGAACCCCAGATGGATCATCATCAAGCTTCAAAGCTCGAGGAGGGAGAGATAAGAGTAACCTGAGATGCTACAATTGTTCAGCATATGGTCATTTTGCTGCAGATTGCAAAAAACCAAGGCGTAACAGAGAGTCAAGGGAGGAAGTAAACATGGCAAAATTCGAAGATGATGAACCTGCCCTGCTCCTTGCAAAATGTGAAGGTGATGACTCAAAAGGTACATATTTGAATGAAAAGCAAGTTCTTCCTTCGAAATTGTCAAAGTTACAAAATGAGTCTAATGTGTGGTATTTAGACAATGGAGCCAGTAGTCACATGACTGGTTTCAAATCATAGTTTATGGAATTAGATGAACAAATACGTGGCTCTGTAAGTTTTGGAGACGGATCCACTGTTCGAATCGAGGGCAAGGGAACTGTGGTCTTTGAATGTAAAAATGGAGAAACACGCACCTTGGAGGATGTATATTATATTCCAACTCTAAGGAATAATATCATCAGATTGGGGCAAATGACTGAACAAGGTAACAAAATTGCAATAAAGGGAGAGCTGCTTTGGGTGTATGATAATGGTGACAAGCTTCTCATGAAGGTAAAACGATCACCAAACAGACTTTACAAGATTGTTATAAACTCTGTGAAACAGGAATGCATGCTGTCTAAACAAGATGTGATGTCAAGATTATGGCACAGGCGTATGGGTCATATAAACTACCATGCCTTGTCACTTATGCACAAAGAGAAGATGGTAAATGGGATGTCAAAAATCTTGGTGTCAAATGAGGTGTGCAAGGGGTGTCTTATGTCCAAGCAGACAAGGAAGCAGTTTCCAAGCAAGTCGAACTACAGTGCAACAAAAGCATTGGAATTGATACATGGCGACCTTTGTGGTCCAATAGAACCATAAACTGCCACGGGAAAAAGGTACTTTTTCTTGCTTGTAGACGATTTCAGTAGATATATGTGGGTGTATTTTTTGAAGGCAAAGAGTCAGGCTTTAAGTGTTTTTCAAAATTTCTGTGCTCTGGTTGAAAGAGGGCCTGAAAGAAGAGTAAGAACACTCAGAACTGACAGAGGGGGGGAGTTTGTCTCTAATGAGTTCGAGAGGTACTGCAGAGAAAATGGGATAGACAGGCACTATACAGCACCATACACACCGCAGCAAAATGGTGTAGTGGAACGCAGAAATTGCACAGTGGTGGAGATGGCACGAAGCTGTTTAAAAGAGATGAGATTACCTTCAGTCACGCGGGGAGAGGCTGTGAGACACTCGATTTATCTGTTGAATCGTTTGCCTACACGTGCACTTACAGGAGTGACACCATATGAAGCCTGGAACGAGAAGAAACCTCATATAGGGCACATTAAAGTCTTTGGTTGTGTCGTGCATATGAGGATTCCCAGTCAGCACATTCAGAAGTTAGATGATCGTAGCAAACAAGTGATTCATTTGGGCAAAGAGCCTGGTACAAAATCTTATAGACTGTACGACCCTCTTACAAAATGAGTGCATGTTAGTAGAGATGTCACGTTTGAAGAGGATAAGTGCTGGTTTTGGGATGACAGTAATAAAGATGAAAGAAATGAAATGTTTACAGTGGAAGGCATGAGCACAGGGGATACAGTGGAACATCAATCTGATGGAGAAGAAAATGAATCAAGGGACATGAGCAGCAATACTCCTCCAAGCAACAGTACAAGTCCTTTCTTGAGTGGAAGTAGTTCTAGAAGAAGTGGCCATTCTTTTACTACACGAACAGGAAACAGTGAGGCATCAGTTATGTAGACACCATCTCGAGGATCACAGTCACCAATTCGAAGTCTAAATCCAGATGACTACGATGACAGTACAGAACCAAGGAAAACCAGGAAGTTAGTTGATCTGTATAATGAAACTGATGAATTGTATTTGGATGAAGAGCTATATCTTATGGGCATTGAAGAACCCATGAACTATACACAAGCTGCAAAAGACAGAAACTTGAAGTTAGCTATGGAGAAAGAAATGCAATCAATCGAGGAGAACAACACATGGAAGTTGACTGAGCTGCCTGCTGGGAAGAAAATGATTGGTTTGAAGTGGATTTTTAAGCTAAAGAAGGATGCAGAGGGTAACATCATTAAATAAAAGGCGAGGTTGGTTGCTAAGGGGTATGTTCAAGAGCATGAAGTTGATTTTGATGAGATTTTCGCTCCGGTGACAAGATTGGAAACTGTGCATTTATTGTTGGCTTTGGCAGCAAAGTGTGAGTGGGAAGTTCACCACCTTGATGTAAAGACTGCATTTTTGAACGGAGACATAAGTGAGGATGTTTATGTTGCACAACCTGAGGGATTTATGAAAGAAGGAAAAGAGAATCTGGTCTATAAGTTAAAAAAGGCATTGTATGGTCTTCGTCAAGCTCCACGAGCTTGGTACTCTAAACTAAATTCCTATCTTGAAAGTCTGGGGTTTGTTAAATGTCCTTCAGAGCATGTTGTCTATACCAGAAAGGAAGGGGAAGAAAGACTAATTGTTGCAGTCTACGTAGATGATTTGTTGGTGACTGGAAGCAGTGTGCAGCTGATTGAGAAGTTTAAGAGAGAGATGAACCAACGATTTGACATGACAGACATGGGGAAGCTCAGTTACTACCTGGGAATTGAAGTGCAACAAGAAATGGGTTGCATACAGTTAAAGCAGACAGGCTATGCAAAAAAAAAGTCATTGAGAAAGCTGGAATGAAGGGCTGCAATCCAACTAAATATCCTATGGATCCGAAGGAGCAACTTGTTAAAGACGAGGAGGGCAAAGCAGTGAATGTTACAGAATACAAGAGTGTGATAGGAGGGCTCAGATATCTGGTACACACTAGGCCAGACATTGCTTTTTCTGTGGGCATAGCAAGCAGGTTCATGGAGCGTCCAACTGTCCTACATCAAAATGCTGTTAAAAGGATTATTCGTTATGTTCAAGGGACATTGCAGTTTGGTCTGGTGTACACTAAGGATAGTGGAAACAATGTGATAACAGGTTTTGCAGATAGCGACCTAGCTGGTAGTTTGGATGATAGAAGAAGTACTGGAGGCATGTGTTTTTACTTGAATGATAGTCTTGTTACATGGGTATCGCAGAAACAACGTTGTGTTGCTCTTTCATCCTGTGAAGCAGAATTTATGGCTGCAACTGCAGCAGCTTGTCAAGCCATATGGATTCAGAATGTTTTGAATCAGATAACAGATGAGGAGAGTGGTCCAGTGGTGGTGTTTGTTGATAACAAATCGGTGATAGACTTGGATAAAAATCCAGTCTTTCATGGAAGGAGTAAACACATCCATGTTCGTTATCATTTTATTAGGGAATGTGTAGAACGAGGGGAGATTATTCTGAAGCATGTTAGCACTGAGTGTCAGAAGGCGGATATCCTTACTAAGGCTATGACTACGCTCAAGTTTGAAAAAATGAGAAGGCTGCTGGGCATTGAGAGTTTGTCTGGACAACTCGATTAAGGGAGGATAATGTTGGTTAATCTTGAGTTGTTTTATTTGTTTTTGTTTAGTTTTAAATGAATAAAGTAGTCGTTAGTTAGTTTGTTTGATGCATCAGTAGTTGAGTCAATGTAGGACTCGAGTAGGTTGGTTTCTATCTAGTTAGTTGAGTGAGTATAGGGCTAGATATTCTCATCTCCTATTTTCTTGCTTTTCAGTTGTTCTGTTTCTTTCTATATGTATTCGAGTTATGGAATAAAATCAGCAATGCTTTGACTGGCAAAACTCCTTATTTATCAGTTTACTCATATCAGTATAGTATATTTGCATATGTACTAACTATAAGTATGTTTAACTAGTAAAATGAAAAATTTGTCTTATTGCACTATTTAATATTATAATATACATGATCGATTATACTCTAACTTTTGTCCTTAAATTCTAAATAGCTTGTTTCAAGTGTACTCGTTCTAAAAGTGCTAATCTCTAAGATTGTACTCCCTCTGTCCCGTCAGGTTCTTAACATGGGGGCTGGGCATGGAGACCAAAGATAGTGGGTGTAATATTGTTAAAATAAATGAAGTAGTGGGTGTAATAGTGATTTTATTGTTAAAATAAGTGAAGTAGTGGGTGTAATAGTGTAAAGTGTTGAAAAAGTGAAGTGAAGTAGTGGATTTAATAATATATTTTATTGTTAAAAGTTACTATTTTTAGTAATGTAAAGAATTGGAAGGAAATTGTAAAGAAATGGATAGGACAGAGGGAATAACTGCTAATTTTGTTTTGTTATTACAAGTATAAAAGATGAGAGAATAGAGAGATGTTAATGCAGTAGGTGAGACTTTCATAAACTTTGCCGAATAATCAAATATGGTCTCATAATTTTTTCGATAAGATTCTTGCGTATTTGAAGGAAATAATTTTAACGAATCATATCACCAACTCATCCTTGGTAGAGGAGATACACTGTCTTGAAAAATGTGAAATGGATTCAAGTCCAAGAATTTAAGCGTAAACATAACTGTGGTCTACAAGGTAGAACATGGGTTACTCAAATCATTGTCAATCATTTGCGGTTACCAGTACTCCCTCCGTCTCATAATAAGTTTCCTCTTTTCTCTGGACACGTTTGCCAACGTATACTTTTAATCGTTAATATCTTCAATTTCGTATTAGTATTAAATATAAAAACTTCACTGTATTAAAGTACTCATAAATACGAATCTAATAAGATCACTCATGACTATATTTGGTCTTATAAATTATGCGTAAATTAGTAATTTGTCTCATGTTATGAACAGTCCCGACATATGAAATAGGAAAACTATAAAGGAACATAGGGAGTATTAAACAGGAAGACTGACACATGGGAAGACAATAAATTATTTGATATCTTCAGAAATAATTTATCGATAATTCAATGCATCAAATCTGTAGTGAATGATTGTTCTTGACCAAATTTTATCCAACTCCATTAATATATGAATCTTGGATCCTTAGACGGTGGAGCAGTGACACTTAAGACTTGTTATTTTGAGGTTACGGATTCGATTTTCTGGGGGCATTTCGGAATTAAGTTAGTTACCATGCTCGAGGGTATGAGTGTACTAGTATGCTCTTCGGATTAGTCGAAGTGCGCGTAAGCTGACCCGGACACCGATTTATTTATAAAAAAATGAATCTTGGAGTTTGGACTACCACTTCAACCTTCGGTCTTCACCTTCAGGCTAATTGCTAATATTGTTTTTGTGTAATATTTAGTGGGTGTTTGGGGTATCTTAAGAAGAGTAGCTTATAACTTATAAGCATAAATATCATATAAGTGATAAGTAGAGCAGAACTTATAAGTCAGTAAAGTGTTTGGTAAATCAGAACTTATAAATCAGTAGAGTGTTTGGTAAATCAGAACTTATAAGTTAACTTTTTTTTATTATTTTTAAAATATTTGTTTTTAATATATATCAATGGATATCAATGGATAGATCTCGATGAGTAGAGTAACTTGATATATACATATCAATTTTCTAATGAACGGATCAAAAGATATATGATTTTGAAGATTTGAAGGATACTATGGACCTGGTTGTTTTCTCATTTTACTGTTGACTTATGGCTTATAAGCCCATAAGTCCTTATGGGAGGTGTTTGCCAAAATAAGTTTTAGCTAAACTTATAACTTATAAATTCATAAGTTGAATGTTAAGAATCCTTAACTTTCAACTTATAACTTATAACTTATTCTCTATATATACGCAATATATAAAAAAATAAATATTTTGAAAATTATAAAAAAAGTTAACTTATAAGTTCTGATTTACCCAAACAATCTACTGATTATAAGTTCTGATTTATCAAACACTCTAATCTCTACTCTACTTATCACTTATATGACATAAGTACTTTTAAGTCATAAGCTACTTATTTTAAGATACCTCAAACATACACTATATATTGCGTGTATCGAGAAATAAGTTATAAGTTGAATGTTAGGATTTCCTAACATTCAACTTATCAACATATAAGTCATAAGTTGAGCTAAAACTTAAATAGGCAAACAACCCTCATAAGTTCTTATGACCTTTTAAGTCATAAGTTAACAGTAATATGATAAAACAAACAGGCCCTTAAACTTTTAGCATTTCACAGTGTTCTAAAAATCGGCCGACTCGGCCGAGTACTCGGACTCAGACTCATTTCCGAGCTGATTTTGTATTACTCGGATGGTAACTCGGTTTTGAGCTTAACTCGGGTCAACTCGGATCAAACTAGGTCCAACTCGGATTAAACTCGGTCCAACTCGGATTGAATAGTAAAAATTTATAAAAATGAAAAAAAGCGTCAAAATATTAAATCAACATATTAAACTAATTATTTAATCAAAAATCTTCCAAAATTCCCTCATTCATCTCACTATATAGTTTATTTATAACCAATTTGTGTATAAAATTGATGATTTTTACTTATATGAGTCTGAAACTCATCTTATTTTCAAGTTTAAATCATCGAGTATGAATTGAAATTAATACGGAGTATTTTTTTGTTATTTATGGAAATGTATATTGACAAGAATAGGAGTAATATGCATTATTTCAGTTAATTTCAATTTTGCTATAATATTTGATTTATTCAATGATATATATTTATATTAATAATTTTAATTTATAAAATTAATTTTTTAATATATCCGATTTTTGATCCGAGTACTCATTCCGAGTACTCCCCGATTAATCGGAGTACTCGTGACTCGGTTGACCCCGAGTCACGATTTTTAGAACACTGGCATTTCATAACCAATTTGGAAATTTTCCTTACACCCCTGCCATTTTGCCTTCTTGTTAACTTTTTTCCTTATCATCTCCAAACTTTAGCGAAGAAAGAGCATTGGCATAAAGTCACTGGTCATGCAATCCTCGACAGCTTTCCAGTGGTAAAATTTAGTTTTCTCTTTTGTGAATTTGTGATAACATTCAGCTCATCAGATTAATGATATCTGAATAAAATTGACAATATTATTACAATTCAGCACATTGCATGGGTTATTTAAAATGGATTGGATGCAGATCAAGTATGAAACGGTTGAATTGGGAATAGAATAAAATTATAATAGACTAATGGACAGTAATCATGGGCCCGTTTGGGAAATCTTATTTTTCAGAAATAAGTTACTTATTTTGGAAAAAAGTTAGGAAATATGTACTTTTTTCTGAAATAAGTAACTTATTTTTGCAAGATTACGAATATTAAACTCCCCATACACAATTTTTTTTTTTAAAAAAGTATGTAAATACGAAATTTTTTCCGAAATAAGTAACTTATAAGTTCGTACACAGATTTGCCAAACGGCACCCATATCTTCTGTTCTTCCTGAAAGAGTGATTCAAACATCACATTTTAATCTATCGATCATTATGAAACAGAGAAGATCTTAAGTGCCACTTATGGTGATACTCCCTCCGTACCAATAGATTGTTAACACTTTATTTTGGGATGTTCCAATAGATTGTTAACATTTCCTAAAATAGTAAGTTTTAACACTATTACACACTACTTCACTTATTTTAACAGTACTTTACACTATTACACCCACTGTTCTAAAAGTCCCCGATTCAACCGATTAATCCCCGATTAATCTTCTGGAAGTTAACCAACCGATTCGATTTTTGAAATCCGATTAATCCTGTTAATTTATTTAAAATGATAAGTTTAATTGTAAATTAGAGTAATATATTAAATATTATTATAATATTCGATTAATGCTCCGATTAATCCATCCGATTAATCCCCGCCTACCCGATTAGGCGCTAGGCGGTACCCCAACCGCCCTGGACCGCCTAGCGATTTCTAGAACACTGATTACACCCACTACTTAACTTATTTTAACTATAAAATCACTATTACACCCACTACTTAACTTAATTTAACTATAAAATCACTATTACACACATTACTTCATTTATTTTAATAATATTACACCCACTAACTTGGTTTCCGTGCAAAAAACAAATGTTAACATCCCATTGGACGGAGGGAGTACTATTCTATCATCTGTTCTTACCGATAAATATCATTTTGCTTTTAAAAAACTCTAACCCGTTGTTAGATACCAATCACTAGCTGGATCAACCAAAGCATACTCCTCAGAACCTTGTTACACGCTAATTACTCATCAGGTGACTTGCGGAATTCTGATACAGTAGGTATATCCCTTGAAGTAGTTTGCTCTGCTAATCCTCCTACTCGGTCCTCCTCACGCGCAACTACTGAACCCTCGGAGATTAGCTTGGACCCAACCATTATTGTTATTGTATATGAAATAAACAAGTAGGTAGAGCATGGATTGTAGCAATGCACAATGTAATTTCAGGCTACGAAATCACTCTTTCTATGATGTATGCAGTATCAGAAAGCTGCCAGGATATAAGACTCAGACTCTCGGAGGAAATCATTTGCCAGCAAAATAAGGAATATGAGAGTCTTAACACAAATTTTCTTTGATCCAGAAGTTGGAATCTCCTGCTAGAAACAAAATTATAAAAGAACTTATTGGCGATATTGCTGTAGTGCAAGTTGCACAACAAGTGAGCTCAATGTCATGGAGGCAGTATAACCTTGAAATACTTATCACGAATTAACTAAAATTATAACAAGTGAAGCGGGGTGAAGGTTATTGAACCCTGGAGGATCTTTGTTGTTAGCAACATCAAAGCTCCGAAGTATCCGAAAATTTCGCTATGAAAGCATAAATATTTTATCTTGGTGCATTAGAAGCTTAACGCCTCAAGTTGAAGGTACCTCAGAGATGTAATTTTTAAAGAAAACTTGGACAATTGTATGTTTTTAAGAAGTTTATGTCTACTCGTGTACTTGAAAATTATCTAAAATTTTAGTCTCTCTCTTTTTGACAAGTAGTATGTGGTCATTATCACTTCTCAGTTCTCAATACTCGGG
The DNA here is from genome assembly GCA_037693485.1 of Kitagawia praeruptora. Lineage (NCBI taxonomy): Eukaryota > Viridiplantae > Streptophyta > Magnoliopsida > Apiales > Apiaceae > Kitagawia > Kitagawia praeruptora. Next base: position 37,318,715 of record CM075353.1, on the reverse strand, counting down.
CATAGGGCTGTCAAAAAAATCCGACAAATCCGATATCCGTCCGAAATATCTGCATTCGTATCCGAGAAAAAGCGGATATTATCCGTATCCGAAATAAAGCGGATATTATCCGTATCCGAATCCGAAACTTTCAATATCCGACGGATATTATCCGTATTCGTATCCGAAAATATCCGAATCCGAAATTAAGTATATATGGTATATAAATATACCGTGATACATTTTATCCAGTTTCAAATAGACTATCATATAATCCCATGCAATACACGATTCTTTTTTAATATTTACAATTACATAAGTTATATTATCAAACAAATTTTTAATTTATATTTATTAAGATTTATTGATTGACATTTTGATTTTTATCAGATAAATTTTAATCTTTTATTGAAGAATAGAAAAAACTCTTTAATTTGAAAGATTTAGAGACACAATAACCAAATTTGAACATAAGTACATGTTTATTATAATTCAAACGATCAATTTACTATTTTTGCTCTATTTTGAGTTCAATAAATCAGATTTAAACTATTTTGGTGAATTTACTTCAACCAAATTAATTTTTTATTTTTTGAAAATTTGGGAATATCACTAAATTAGATATATCTTGACATCCGTACGGTTGGATCGTCCAGAAATACTTTTCAAAAAATAGAAACAACAATTCGTGACAAAGCATTAGTTACTAGTACTAGTTAGAATAGAAGTGATCTACTAAAATCTCCAACCAAATTAATTTTTTATTTTTTGAAAATTTGGGAATATCACTAAATTAGATATATCTTGACATCCGTACGGTTGGATCGTCCAGAAATACTTTTCAAAAAATAGAAACAACAATTCGTGACAAAACATTAGTTACTAGTACTAGTTAGAATAGAAGTGATCTACTAAGATCTCCAACCAAATTAATTTTTTATTTTTTGAAAATTTGGGAATATCACTAAATTAGATATATCTTGACATCCGTACGGTTGGATCGTCCAGAAATACTTTTCAAAAAATAGAAACAACAATTTGTGACAAAGCATTAATTACTAGTACTAGTTAGAATAGAAGTGATCTACTAAGATCTCCAACCAAATTAATTTTTTATTTTTTGAAAATTTGTGAATATCACTAAATTAGATATATCTTGACATCCGTACGGTTGGATCGTCCAGAAATACTTTTCAAAAAATAGAAACAACAATTCGTGACAAAGCATTAGTTACTAGTACTAGTTAGAATAGAAGCGATCTACTAAGATCTCCAACCAAATTAATATTTTATTTTTTGAAAATTTGGGAATATCACTAAATTAGATATATCTTGACATCTGTACGGTTGGATCGTCGAGAAATATTTTTTAAAAAATAGAAACAACAATTCGTGACAAAGCATTAGTCACTAGTACTAGTTAGAATAGAAGTGATCTACTAAGATCTCCAACCAAATTAATTAGATGCTTCATAATAATATATAATATATAAATATATATTTCATAATTAAATTTTTTCAATTCATAATTAAACCCATTAAATAATTAAGAGGGGACTAATTATGAATAATATAGAAGCCAAAATTCTAACCCTACCCATTTCATTTCCATATCCATTAGCCGACCTCCCCCTCTTCTCCCTCTTTTCTCTCTCAACTTTGTCTCTGTTAGTCTCTTGTTCTTCCAAAACACCAAAATTAAGCTTCTACATCAATTATACTTAATTATTATATCTGATTTATATTATATCTGGATGGTTTATTCTCTTGGAAGTAATAAGAAAATGGATCTGTAACCGGAGGCACGGATCTGTAAGGAAATTGCAGGGCCATGAAAAGAACGGCAAAGGAGTTGGACTTTCTTTTGAGTTCGTGGATTTTACGAAGTTTGGGGGTTGTTGGCTGCGAGACCCATCAGTTTTTGGGGTTACATATCACCAACCATCACTACCAGTGAAACAAGCTTTTCGGGGGTCTTTCCTCTTTCGACAATGGTGTTTTTCCAGTTTGTTTTTGTTGCAATTACGTTGATTATGATAATTGGGGCTTTGTTGGGCCACATGAATTTCGTATACATTTGTAGCATTTTCTATTTGGTCACTTGAAGATTGGTTAGCAGTTAAAGGCATTATTGACTATTCAGGTGGTTATGTCATTCATTTGTTTTCTGGAATTGCTGGTTTCACAGTTACATATTGGGTGGGTATCAAATTTACAATATTTATCTTTCTAAATTACATTCTTTATTGAGCTTTCTTCTTCTTTCCAAGAAATTATTTATAATCCATGTCGTATAGGCTAGTTAACACTAGCCAATCAAATAGATTCATGCGTGTGGAGACTGAGGATTTCGAATTGGAGAGACAGATTTATGGGTTGTTATGGAAATTGGATTTTGAGAAGAATTTGTTTGTTTGTTTGTTATGAAAAACGGATTCGGATTCGGATATTATCCGTATCCGGATAATATCCGCCGGATTCGAATACGGATATGATATTTTCGGATATTTCGGATTCGGATTCGGATTCGGATACGGTTTCGAACTTCCGGATTCGGATTCGGATATAGCTATATCCGAATCCGTTTTATCCGATTGACACCCCTACTCGGGCATATCCGGAGGCTTCCTCACCATGAAGAATCTTGACAGGATTGATTGATTAAGGTAACCGACCCCTGGTTCAATGAATCCTGGGTACTTAAGGTAACCAACCCCTGGTTCAATGAATCCTGGGTACTTACTCCAGGTTTATTTAAATCCAAAAAAGCTCTGCACCGGCATTATGTAAGATTAAATAGAAAGGAATAGGTTCTTACTATGCTACCCAAGAGAGAGGCGCAAGGTTACATGTACTGCATCTTTAAAAAAAATTTATTTAGAAATAGATAGTTTCTCACTATAATTCAAGTAGCACAATATATTTAACTGTCAATTAAATGAGATTGTCTCAAATGATAAAGAGACTGTCTCTTTAGTGATAAAAATTGTCCCAATTATCTACCAGAATAAATAAGCAGCAGAAAAATAAATGATAGAATAAAAAACAAGAATACCAGGAATTTTCACTTGGTTCGGCCCCTATCCAATCTATGGCCTACATCCAAGTCCCTATGCCAACTAGCACAGAGATTATATTATTATAACAATAATATAAAGCTTAAAGTTTTCCCCGATTACAAATTTAAAGCCTCTTGGAAGAACCCTTCCCTTTGACACAACTGTCACCTAGCAAACCTGCTACCTAGTCCACTGGCTATCTTGGCCTATAATTTGTAATCCTATCTAATTACCATAACCCGGTGTTTGCACTAATTCACGCAAGCGTACGTGGTCACAAGTAATATAGATATAAGTCAAGTTCGTTCCCACAGAGATCTGGTTTTGGTTTTAATTCAGTCAATGTACCTATGCAACAATGTATGGTTTTTATTCACTGCTAAGACAATTAACAAATTTGTATTTTAATTAACTAAATTAACTAAGAAGTAAATTAACAAACTAAGAATTAACTAACTAACGAGAATTGGAATCGAATTACTTATGCAAGAGAAAACATGGGATCCTAACTTCATTAAATACTTCGCTTAGATCTGACGCCTTTAATCACTATATGCAATGGTTATGATATCTGATCGGATAATACGAAACAAGTACACGCTACCTATCAGCATACGTATACCAAACTACCCATACATCCACAAAAGAGATAGAAGATGAATAGACACCAATTATGCTTAGGCCCTATATGTCTATAGAATTTGAAAACATAACGGTTGAAGAGCAAGTTATCCATATTGATCACATAGGGCAGTATAAGTATTTTCATCTTACGCTACGAATCATGTTGATAAACAATCATGAACCTATGCTAGCATGGCAAGTTCTAAATCTCAAGATCCACTTTCACTTCACAAGAGATTAACATTTTAGATGTTAGCTACGCATCTAACAATTAAGCATAACCATACGAGGATATCAAGAATTCACCACACATAAATCTTTAAAGCAATCAAACTACTAAGCTACATAGATAAATCCGTTAGAATCCCATGACAACGATTAGTTCGTAATTGAACCTCTCGTCATCATGGGATCAAGTGAAACCATGATAATAAAACAAGATATGAATTCTATGTTATAATATGCTCTCCCTAAATTACAATGATACGATGTGTTTATATAGGCCCTAGAAGTCTTGCCCAACAAGAAATTCCCTAAAATAGAGTTAAAATAGAATTTCTACAGTTTAACACAAAATACGTTTCCTAAACAGATTCTGTTTTGAAGGAAAATTCGTAGCTGACTTTTTTTCAGTATTTCTGGACCGTTCCTGTTGTAATTGGACCTCTGGACCACTTTAGAATGAAATAGAATTCCGTTATCTTCGCATGGACTGTAAGATCGTCCAAAACGGACTTGTAGAACTAAAGATATGACCCAAACAATAAATCAGTATTTTTCCAGCGAATTAGTGCGCAGTCTGCCCCCTCTAGTGCGCAGACTGCCCACTTGAATACTGTTTAGTGCGCAGTTTTCCCACTATAGTGCGCAGACTGCCCACTTGGTTGCTGCCCGTTTTCTGATTTCCTTCGTTTTTCTTCGTTTTGACCCCGATTTCTCCCGTTTCTTTTCCGCTAGCTTCCGTCTTCAATCCTTTAGCCTTATGATCTTCATGGAAGCTTAAAGCAAGTTCCCAATCTTCATTCCCATGCTAACTTTCAACTCCAAAATCGACGGAAAATGCCAACCTTAACGGGAAATTATAAACCTGCACAACTACACAAAACACATCAAAAACACCACAAAATTGAGTCCAAGTCAATCAATTTAAGCCGATATGAAGCGATCCAAGTGGATATAAAATCCACTTATCACACCCCCAAACTTAAACCAATGCTTGTCCTCAAGCATAAACAACTAAACGCTAACTAACTAGTACCACTTCCGTAGGTGATCACGGTTGCATTTGGCATATGCAACAAGCCCTTTAAACCCCTAGGTAGCCCTAGTGGACGAGTGAGGTCTCGTGAGGGCCTATAGCGAATGTATCTACAAAATCCATCTAACTAAACAATGCAAAAACCATGCAATGCATGAATGCAACTAATATGTAAATGCAAAGATCCCCTTCAAACTAACCAAAACCAACTAGCAAGCAAATATCTCAAAGAATGCAACTAAATCCAAATAGAGCTCGACTAAGTCCCCGTATACTAACAATACATGAACAGAAACGTGCGTGTGTGCGATGCTCATCAGAAATACTCCCAAAACTAGATCAAAAATCATACATATTCTTCGCCAAGACAATCACAGGTTTATAAATAGAATAGATTGTAGACACTTCATAACCTAAGAACACCTCCATCCTTATCTGAGTGAGCCAGAAATTCATGCTTTATTACTATACTACGACACATAATAATATACAAGCATGCTTATTTAACGGTGCAATGGATGAGACCCCAAAAGGTTTATACAATAATACCCATGTAGCGAGCGTTGGGTTAGTGGATCCCAGACTATAAAAGCCTTAGGTCACTAGGCACAAAGTCCCCGCGATCTTACTTGCTCGAGTTTTAAAGAGCTCACCCTGGTTAATTCTGCATTTAACAATTGAAACTTTTGATTTTTTTTTCTTTTTTTTTTCTGATTATATATATATATATATATATGCAATCTGGAATGAACATTCTCATTTCCAACCCTAGACTACTCATAAAATATGAGCCGGCTACTAGCCATTTGACGCCTAGCCATTATTAACAACTAGCATGAAATCCCTGGTTTCCCCCAAACTTAGACTTTAGTGTTCCTACACCATCAAGGGAATAACGAAAATTCTAAATATAAACAAGTGATTAAATCTCAAACAACCAAACAAGCATGACCTCAACCTAGCCCAAAAGCAAACGATGAGACTGTGGAAAAAATTTTGTTTCCGAAACATGCAAGTCAATTCCTAGGAACTATAAATCAACCCTCTACTCATCATCACCACACCCTATTAGACATCGACCTACCAATCAGAATTAGCTCATTCTAAGGGATCATGAAATATGAATGCTATGCAAATGCAACTAAATGAACTCACATGGTATACGAAAACAAAATAACAAAATGTCCTATATGCAACAAACATGCAATATACGAACAAAACATGAATGAATTACTACTAACATGCAACATATGAAATCTGTATGAACACAATAACACACAAATAACTACTACACACTACTTATCCCCCAAACCACCCCCAAACTTAAAATATTCAATGTCCCCATTGAATTGAAGGTAATACAACGGATAGTAGAAAACATACCTAAATAAAAATGCCGAAAAGCGTGGGTTGCCTCCCACGAAGCGCTTGTTTAGAGTCAATTAGCTTGACTACATCCAATCCTCCATTAAGGATGATAATAGTTGGCCTGGTCATCTCTTCGTGAGACTTCATCGTCATCACGGCGGCACACTTTCTGCCCCTTCTCATCGCTTGGCCTATTCGTATAACAACTATGTCCTATTCCAATGCCTTCATCGGTTGACCCAAAATTTGTCAATTTGTAGAACAACACACATTCGCGGGCTTCACTTGAATATAATGGAGGAGGGTAAATGTAAGTTGCTGAAGCCTTTGGTTCCTCAAAGAGAACTTCCTCCATTGGCTCTAATGCGCTGCCTCCATCTTTATACTCTGAGACAAGTAGAAGACCTGCATCTTTCACATGTTCATCAACCTCTTGGTACGCACATACCAATTCTTGAAATTTGTGTAGCTCATCAGTGTCTGTCCCAAATAGTGCCCTTTCCAACTCATCCACCACACTAGCATGATCAAATTCCTCACATGGCTTGTGAATGCTCACCTCACCTTGGAATTTGTCGTCCTCAATTATCCATACAGTACCTTGCTCCAAGTCACCGTTATTTTCTGGAATTGCCTCTAGTACGACTTGTTGTTTCTCTTGTTTCAAGACACTCAATACTTGAGCAACTAGTGTCTCCAAAGATTTGAGAGACTCCTCATTACTCTCTGCAAGCATCCTAATCTCCTCCATAACATCAACCTCATCTGACTGAAAAGTAGGAGTAGGTTGCTGATGTTGAAACTCTTCACTACCAAAGAAATACACTACGCCATATATGGACTTTAACAACGCTTTTTTCAGTGTTACGAGCAAAAGTGTAGCCATATATGTCTTAAAATTGGTCTACGCCTACACTTTTTTTTAGTGTTAACATTGCTGTAAATGAGTGTTACTATAGACTTCATACTGTATCTATGGTAACACGGAAGTCAGTGTAGCCATTGGTCTTTAAAAAAAGTGTAACTGTTGCTCAATCTTTGTCCTAATTAAATATGCGGGCTTAATTTTTTCCAAAATTTTCATTTAAGCGGGCTTTAATTTTGTTCCCTCTTTATCTCAATAACTAGCATAATAACCCGTGCAAGGCACGGGTCAATTTCTAGAATTTTTTTTGTACAACACGTAGTTATAACATTCTTGATTATTTATTTATTATTTATTCATGATAAATATTATACAGTGTTTCAGGTATATTAAATATAAGTAGATTGATATATTAATTAATAAACACAATTTTTAATTTATTAATTAAATAATGAATAATTATTTAAAAATTAAATTTATCATCAAATCAATTCATTTTTATGAAAATTAGTAGTTTATCAAATTAATGAGTTACTATTTATAAAAATTGAGATATTGATTTATTATTATTCTTATTATTACTATTACTATTATTATTATTATTATTATTATTATTATTATTATTATCATTATTATTATTATTATTATTTAGATTTTCTTTATTTTATTAAATTTGTAAACTAAGAATCTTAAATGTATTAAATTTTAAAAATATGAATTTTAAAAATAATATTAATATACGAATAGGATGAATCCCTCCTAATTTTAATACAAATATTGATATGCAATTTAAAGAAATAAGCTATTTATTGAAAAAAGGTAAGAAATTGTCAATTGAATTATTGCATTTTTAAAAAAAATAAGAGTTTATCATATGAATATTTCATTAAATTTAAATATTAATTAAAATATTTATTTATCATTTATAATGTACAATATTTTAAAAAATAAAAATAAAATATATATAAATAATATTTTTTTTATCAAATTTGAAAATGGCACACTTACCAGTCAAATGTTGGAGCGGCAATAATACCGCCCAACACTTTCACTCTTTCCCTCTCGCTTTTACAAATTATTTCCTTCACTCTCTTTTACTTTAACACCCCTCTCTCTCTCTCTCTCGTAGAATTCTCTCTCCCAATTCTCTACTCTCCCAATTCTCACTTCCTCAGCTTCTTCAAAATTCGTAGGCAATTTGCTTCTCTTCAATTTCTCAATTGGTTGAGGGCTTCAATTGAGGCTTTGTCTTCAAATTAGGGTTCTCCAAATTAGGGGTTTTTAATAATGAGTTTAGTTGATTCTATTTTTTCACTTAAACTTCAACTAATCATCTCTCTCTTTAATTTCAGGGCGTCTTCAGTTTAGGCTTTGCATTGCAGGGCTTTGGAGCTTTTAGTTCGGTGGATTTGGGCTTTTACAGGAAGGCGTGGGTGATTTAAAAGAAGGCGTGGGTAAATATGACTTTGGTTCGGGGGACTCTAAGCTTAAGTACAGCTATTCACATGAAAATAGAGAGAGGAAATATTGGAGTATAAACGTAATGTTTGTATTCATGTTTTCGATTTGGGCATGTAATTACTGTTGGCTAACATGTAAATGCAGGGTTTTCCAAGCAGTGTGACACCTGATTATGTGCCATTTCAAGTTTGGTTACAGGTTCTTAAGTTAAAATTGTATTTGTTAATTTGCAATGGAAATGATTTATTATTCTTGAGTGTCGAAATTCACACTCTATTTGACAAGGTCTTTCGACTTATGTGAGGACAATGCTTTCTACACAAGTAGGTCTATAATCTATATTAAGTGCATCAGTTCATCCCCTTTATCAATTTGGAGTTAATGGATATGGTTTGGTAAAGGTTATGCTTTTTTAATCCTTTAGGCTCTTTTGAGTGCTATTGGAGTTGGTGAAAAAACTTCTACTGTAATTGGGGCCACATTTAAGGTGAATCAGACTGTCTACTCGTACGTAGGATACATAGCAACTAGTATTGATGATGTCAAGAAGCAGTTCTCAAGTGAGTATTCATCCATGGTATTTGTGTGTGAGCTTGCTTGGTGGAGTCGATGCAGGTGCACGCCCAACATGAAGGTATTACCTATTTCTCGAACACAAACATTGGAAATATCTGTATGCTCAAATCGTAAGTACAACTAGAATAGTTGAATTCGCAATATGTATGCCATTGCTAAAACATCTTAGCAAATGACGGACTCATGCTGTTATAGGCCTGTTAGTATTAAAACACTCCCACACACTCACCCCAATAATTGGTGATAGATGTTTGTGTAGCTCTAAATCTGCGTTTGAGTGAAAAAAGACAGTCAGAACTCAAAAGTGGCATGCCCCAACACCAACTGTTAAGGCTGGACAAGTTCTCTGAGCAGATACATCAGACTTGTACATTTATCATCTGTTAAGCCAATTATTCAACGTCGTCAAACCAATATTATTATAAACAGTCGGAAAATTTTAATTAATCTTCAAGCCAATGGCAGATATATGAAGATTAATAAGCCTACAAAGGATATAATACCTCATGGATTAAGCATTGATATATTAAGTGTCCTTAATCAAGAAGGTCCATATAATTAATAGATTTCAACTAAGCAAAGGATTATTGATTGTTTTAATTACCCAGAAAGAGTGGTTACCTTTAATGTCTGAATCTTTAGAATAATTTAAGTTTATTTATAATATAGAAAACTTTTAGTCATCTCGTGCAGGTAGCTCTATTTAAATGATGAGAGGGACAACTTAATTCATGCATGTCCCTTGGCAATGAACATGCACAAAACACACAACAGTAGCTTGAAAAGGTAGTCTAAACTAATATTCTATACATAATAGGTTAAACAAATAAATCATCCTCTGTCTCCATCTGTTACACACACATAAAACACATAAAAGTATAGAAAATCAAGCCCACCCCTTCTCTTGTTGTATACGTACAAGATTTCATGTTCTCTAAAATATACATTTCAACTGCCCTTATTTTTGGCAGAATTAGAAAAGATGGATTGTCCTGTTCTTCATTGGTAAACTACCGATCAAGTGGTCTCCGAATCTCTACTGCTACAGGATCAACAACTGCAATGCACTCGGTAGTTGTCTGAACATTTTTTTGTTTATCATAGCTGCCAGTCGTGGAATTTTTCTTCCTGAACATTTCATTTTGACAGTGACCTTTATCACAGAGGTCAAGAAGAACTTAGACAAGGTATAATCATGGAGGCCTATCGTTCTAAGGAGAACAAAATAATAGCGCGTCTAAACAAGCGTCTAAACAAGCCGAAGAGGCCTCCAACTGCTTTCTTCCTTTTCATGTATGCTTTGTTGGGTTGATTTTTTTGTAAAGGGTTTCCGTTTTTTTTGGGTTAGAATTCTATCATCTGTTTTAATATATACATGTGTGTAAACTTTTTACTTGTACAATTTTTGCAGGGAAGGTTTCAGGAAGGAGTTCAAGGAACAGAACCCTGATGTTAAGGGAGTTGGTGTTGTAAGTTGCTGTATTATCCATAAAAGTTTGCTATCAACTTTTTATTTTATATCTGACATCTTTATGTTTGTATGATAAATGATTAATTGATTAACAGATTGCAAAAGCTGGAGGGGAAAGATGGAGGCTAATGACAGATGATGTGAGTTATTTCATATTTGAAATAAAAATGATTACTTGTTTTAGTTAATTCGTTTAGTAATGTTAGTATGTTAATTAGTATTTTGTTGGGTAAAATAGGAAAAGGCTGCATTTGTCTCTGCTGCTAATGAAATGAAGAAGGCTGATCAGGAAAAAAATGAAGCTGATAAGAATAAGCAGAAGCAGGTAAATATCTTGAAATTAAGTTTCTTACGTCCAGTAGGCAGTAGCATATTTTCTATAACTGTCACCGCTACTGAATTCATTTTGTTTGTATTTTGTAGGTGAAAGATGATGATTGAACCACTGTGGGTAGCATTTCCTAGTTTGATGTCTTATATTATGCTAATTACAACATTGTAGTACTAATACATTTTAACATCTGCTTGTAGTGGCCATGTTGTCTCTGTTTATCTTTTGCTTATTCCTATGACTAGACTAGTAGTGTTCACCAAATGGTGTTCTATGACATTTAACTTGCCTATTAACAATCGTAGAGCAATGAATGTGTTACTGCAGTTATTCCTAGTTATGTCCTGCTTGAATTATCGTATACGTGGTTGAAGCTGCCGTCGCTGTCAAAATTCGGTTAAGCTCTTCTCTGTCTAATCAGGTTGCATCATTTGCATGTATTAGCATGTATTTTCAGGTTTAATGATAGTGCGGACATAATATGCCTTCTGTTGGCAGGAAGATAATGTTGCAGGTGATCAGTTCTTTGCCGTGAGAATTGAGAAACTCAAAATAAAAATTCATCTAATAAGAATGGCCCAGAAAGTAGGAAATGAAGATGAAGTGTATAGTTTTATGTCTATAATTTAGTAGACTGTCAGGCATATGTCTTCCTTGCCTGTCTCCTAATTATGCATTGTGAATGATTCCGGATCAATTACTCTTATAATTTGGATTATATAACCATCATGTGTTGCTTTAACCCAATTTTCTATCTGCATGCTAATGTGATGTACTATCTAATGAATTAATGTCACACAGGCCATTTATCGGCTTTACCCAGTTGACTACAAGGCAGCTGTTATAGAGCTACTTGAAAAAGCTGCAGCTATGTATTCTCGAAGAACTAGACAACTCGAGGGGGAAAAGATGGGCTTTGGAGGAACACAAGATGAGGTCCCAGAGTCATTTTTTTCTTGTAATTTTTTGTAGTTATTTTGGAGGGAATTTTATGTATTGGAATGGCTTTTGGATAGCCTTTATGTATTGGAATGTTTGACAATATTTTGAATGGGAATCTTTATTTTTCAATTTCATATGTTGTCTTTCTTTAATAAAAAAGTGTAGGCATAGTGGTAAGAGTGTTGGCAAAAACACCAAAGTGTTTCACAATTTGATATTACAGTAGGACTAAAGAGGTGTTGGCATAGGTATACACCAACACTTTTAATAGTGTTACTACAAAGATAATGGTGTAGCCATAGATCTATAGCAACATCTTATAAGGTGTAGCCACAGATCAGAAAGGTGTTGGCATATGGGTCTAAGCCTACACTTTTCTCCGGTGTTACCAAAAATCGAAAAAGTGTTAGCATAGACCCCTATGGTAGCACCCGATTTTGTAACACTGCCATTTTTGGTCAAAGTGTAGCCATAGCTGGTTTTAGGCTCTTTTACCAACACTTTTTGCCCTATAAGCACACTTTTTTGGGTGTAGCTGTAGGCCATTTGTGGCGTAGTGATATGACATATTTGGAACATCTTGCTGGTACTGTTGAGGATGGTATTGAAAATATGGTTGTTCCTCATAAGTGACATATGGATCAACTTCTTCGTAGTAACAATATTGTGAGGTCTCATGAACGCCCAAACACTGCTCACATTGCTGAGGCATGGATGTCCTCGAATATGCCCACCATGGCAACCCCTCGCCTGCCATTTTCAAATACTTAAGTACCTGAAACATACCGAACTAAACAAGATAGGTAAGTAACTAATCTGAGTCAGTGAAATCTAACGACCACTATTGACAAGCACATAAACCAAAAATAAAACACCGATGATCCCCGGCAGCGGTGCCAAAAACTTGTTTGCACTAATTCATGCAAGCGTACGTGGTCACAAGTAATATAGATATAAGTCAAGTTCGTTCCCACAGAGATCTGGTTTTGGTTTTAATTCAGTCAATGTACCTATGCAACAATGTATGGTTTTTATTCACTGCTAAGACAATTAACAAATTTGGGTTTTAATTAACTAAATTAACTAAGAAGTATATTAACAAACTAAGAATTAACTAACTAACGAGAATTGGAATCGAATTACTTATGCAAGAGAAAACATGGGATCCTAACTTCATTAAATACTTCGCTTAGATCTGACGCCTTTAATAACTATATGCAATGGTTATGATATCTGATCGGATAACACGAAACAAGTACACGCTACCTATCAGCATACGTATACCAAACTACCCATACATCCACAAAAGAGATAGAAGATGAATAGACACCAATTATGCTTAGGCCCTATATGTCTATAGAATTTGAAAACATAACGGTTGAAGAGCAAGTTATCCATATTGATCACATAGGGCAGTATAAGTATTTTCATCTTACGCTACGAATCATGTTGATAAAAAATCATGAACCTATGCTAGCATGGCAAGTTCTAAATCTCAAGATCCACTTTCACTTCACAAGAGATTAACATATTAGATGTTAGCTACACATCTAACAATTAAGCATAACCATACGAGGATATCAAGAATTCACCACACATAAATCTTTAAAGCAGTCAAACTACTAAGCTACATAGATAAATCCGTTAGAATCCCATGACAATGATTAGTTCGTAATTGAACCTCTCGTCATCATGGGATCAAGTGAAACCCTGATAATAAAACAAGATATGAATTCTATGTTATAATATGCTCTCCCTAAATTACAATGATACAATGTGTTTATATAGGCCCTAGAAGTCTTGCCCAACAAGAAATTCCCCAAAATAGAGTTAAAATAGAATTTCTACATTTTAGCACAAAATACGTTTCCTAAACTGATTCTGTTTTGAAGGAAAATTCGTAGTTGACTTTTCTTCAGTATTTCTGGACTGTTCCAGTTGTAATTCGACCTCTGGACCACTTTGGAATGAAAGAGAATTCCGTTATCTTCGCGTGGACTGTAAGATCGTCCAAAACGGACTTGTAGAACTCAAGATATGGCTCAAACAATAAATCAGCATTTTTCCAGCGAATTAGTGCGCAGTCTGCCCCCTCTAGTGCGCAGACTGCCCACTTGAATACTGTTTAGTGCGCAGTCTGCCCACTATAGTGCGCAGACTGCCCACTTGGTTGCTGCCCATTTTCTGATTTCCTTCATTTTTCTTCTTTTTGACTCCGATTTCTCCAGTTTCTTTTCCGCTAGCTTCCGTCTTCAATCCTTTAGCCTTATGATCTTCATGGAAGCTTAAAGCAAGCTCCTAATCTTCATTCCCATGCTAACTTTCAACTCCAAAATCGACGGAAAATGCCAACCTTAACGGGAAATTACAAACCTGCACAACTACACAAAACACATCAAAAACACCACAAAATTGAGTCCAAGTCAATCAATTTAAGCCGATATGAAGCGATCCAAGTGGATATAAAATCCAATTATCACCCGACACAAGTGTGTGTAGAATGAATAAAAGTTTACAACTCAATGAAATGAAACTTCTGAACGTAATATATAAGCTTGAATGTCTTTGTAAAGAAGTTGTATTGCAGATGTGTGTTGAGTTGTAGATCTTCTTGCTAAATGATCGACTTTATATAGCAATAGAAGATGTAGCCGTTAGAGTTTTGAATTCCTGAAATTATAGCTGTTGAAACATGAATCAATCAGATGTAAATCAGTGATTAGATAGCAATCAATAAAGATAATTACAACGGCTCCATTAGAATAAGTTTAGGGATTTGAATGGAAATCAAATCACACATTATTCCTGACATATATCCTGAGATATATAACCTGCAATTAGATAGATATAGCATCCGAGAAATATGGTAACTAATAAATTATATACAAGATAAGGGATAAGCACACAGAATCAAATCTCCAGGATTTAATTCGAAGGCAATTCAAAACATCATCCTAAAAACATGAGAATAACAATCTCCCCCTTTTTTATGATGATGAAAACTTTGAATTAGTATCTAGCTTTATCTGTCTCCCCTGTCAAAAATACTTATAGAGACAATATAATCAAATAGTCCGAGAATTAAGTAAGGGCATATATGAACTGATAACTATAAGCAAACACCAAAATAAACATTTAAGCATGAAATATCAGCATCCAAGATTCGAGAACAAATATTCGAGGGTAGACAAAAAAATATTCAAAACTTCTCCCCCTTTCATCAACATAAAAACGAAATTAATCGTCGTCTGGAATGTCCATTATGATTAGATCAATTGAAGGGTGCACATACCGAGCTCGATTCAAAGCATGCAAAACCTGTCTTCAGATAAAGGCTTTGCAACATGATCTCGAATAAAATGATGACGGACGTCAATATGTTTAGTACGAGAATGCATGACAGGATTTTTGGAAATATTAATAGCGGATGTATTATCACAGTACATTGGAATATTTGAAGATTTTATACCAAAATCTTTCAAGGTTTGCTGCATCCACATAATTTGTGCACAGCAACTACCTGCGGCAATATATTCCCCTTCTGCGATTGACATTGCAACCGAAGTTTGTTTCTTACTGTGACAAGTTACTAGGCAATCACCTAAAAATTCAAAAGCTCCGCTAGTGCTTTTTCGATCAACTTGAGATCCTGCGTAATCAGCATCTGAAAAACCAATTAAATCAAAAGATGGGGAACTGGGATAGAACAGTCCCAAGTCGTCAGTTCCCTTTAGATATTTAAATATTTGCTTTACAGCATTAAGATGGGATTCCTTTGGCATTGCTTGAAAACGAGCACACAAACATACACTGAACATGATATCGGGGCGTGAAGCAATAAGATATAACAAGGAACCAATCATACCTCTATATTTAGTAATATCAACAGATTTACCATTTTCATCCTTAGTGAGTGTTATTCCCAGACTACACACTTGTATAATTGTAGAAGGGGGGGGGGCTTTGAATACAATTCTTGATAATTATAAATTTCTGATCAAAACCACAGAAATCTATAAGGAGATAATTGCTGAATGAGAAATGATTCACAAACACATAAAAATCAGGTGGTTAAATGTACCACCTGAGACTTTTATTCGAAGAAAACTCTGTGATACAAATGTACACAGCTTCTGTTTTACAACTCTTTGCTTCTAAGGATATTCAAGAAACCCTAAGCAAATATGTCTGTTTTCTTAGTTTCTAAAGAGTTGCTACACTTGGTTATATATCCCAAGTTTACAAGTACTACAGGAATAAGATAATATTAATCTAATTCAAGTTGACTTGCTACTTCACTCCAAATCCACATTTAGCCGAAAGGCTGTCCTTGTGAACAGATATGTCCCCTGCACCTTTCTTGTATGTACTGTGTAAATGGAATGCTTCTTTCTTCTGCATTTCCAAAGTATGGTTGCCATACTGCTTTTTATACCTACTATCAACCCATGTGATCTGTCAGTCAAACCTGTCCTTATCAACTGCTAATCCCCAGCTAGCATAGGATAAAGTGTTAATGATTATCCGTTGATGTTGTACACAGTCATCCGTTGATGGTAGTTTGAGCTGTATCCGTTGATAGAGTAGTTTTGAGTTGTATCCGTTGATAGTGTCCTGTCTTCATCCGTTGATACACTTTCACTTAGACAGAATTACATAGCATAGCTTATTTACAATTGGCTACCCTATTCTGCCTATCCATTGATGGTCAACATGACTCTAAATGAAAACACTAACAACTGATAGCATAGAGGTACTGCAGTATGCTACAAAACCTCATCCGTTGATGAGCTACATGTCAACGAATGGAGTTATAATGTCTCATCCGTTGATAGTTACAAAACTTGACTTATACAATTTTGATTGATTGTGAAGTTATCATCAAGTACAACATATTCCTAACAATCTCCCCTAATTTATACTTGATGGCAATAAAGCATAAATTTAGAACCTTGATGATAACAAAACATTCCTAAGGATATATATATAGAACTATGCAAAAATTGTATTAAGCTACAAAAATTAAAATACAGCAAGTTGAGAAATTTACAGAGAGGTGCTCCTCTAGACTGAGCAGATTAATACTGTTTCTTCTTTCTGGTTGGCATCACCCTTGATTTTCCTTCTTTGGCAGAGTTGGACTCAATCTGTATTTGGAGTTGCCTATAGAAGGCATCTTCTTCAACAACTTTTGGATTTAGCTTTTGTTGTAACCATCTCAGGTATTGAGAACTAGCCTTTGATAGTTGGTCTTCTAACCTGAAGAATCTCCTGTTACCATCTTCATCCCTGAACTCCATCATCCAGAAGGGTTGAAGATGAATTTTCTGTCCATTGTATGGGATCTTCATCTTCCTTGGTAGTCTTGATGGTGAGTTCCATTCTCTCCTTATCTGTCCAGTATCTCCCCTTTTGCTATCCTGGAGAACCCTGTGTATCTCTTGATTGTAGAGAACACTTTGGTTAAGGTCAAATAGTTTTCTCCAAGAACCCTCTGTAGTGGCCATGTCCTTTCCTTTCCTCCCTTGTGTACAAAGACCAATCTCTCAGGCAAATGTTTATATTTGTCAATTCCTCTTACTTCTGACAATTCATCCAGATACAGATTCATGCCAGAGTATTCTTCAATATCTGCCTGATAGATAAAATCATCCTTGTTTTCCAAGTTTGACTGCTTGACAATAGCAGGTACCCTAGCAACCTGAATTGGTTCCTTTGAAGGTTGCTTCCTTGGTATCCTTTTCTTCTGATTAGGCTTCTGTTGAGGCTTCAGCAAGAATGAAGGAACCTCAATGGAGTCAAGGTTCATTGGTTCCTCTTTAGGGAGTATAGGGTCACCATGGAAGTTCACAGCTGGGTCGATTACTTATGCAGAAAAGGATTGTGATGAGCCAACTGTTTCTCTCATTACAATTTCTGGAGAGACAGGCCTCCTTGCCTTTGATTTCACTCTCCTTTTAGTTTTGGATTTGGGGACTTCCTCAGGTTCCCTCATTTCATCCTCTACCTCATCCGTTAACTCCTGAGCTAGTCTGGCTTGCTTCTCTTCTGAGTTTTCATATTTATTTTCTTCACTTGGATGAGCTTCCCTTAGAAGTTTGGAGGTTTCCTCTCTTTTTGCTTCAACAAATCTAGGATGGCTGTTGGATATATTTAACACTTTTCCATTCCTTATTATCACAGACATCCAATCTCTTACACTCTTATTTGTCTTTTCCTTGAACTCTTTGATTGTATTTCCCATAAGCTTCTCATCATCATCCTTGGGAAATGGAAAGTCCAATTGTAACTTGTTCTTCCCATTTGCCTTTGGTGGAGAGTAGGCCCTGGTTCTTATGTATGGTTCAAATTCTTTGACATAGGATGGTTCAGCATCATAGAATGTAGGAGCCACAATTTCTGGAGTGAGCACCTTCAGAATTGTAGTTGATGTTGTTGAGGCTGAGGACTGAGTAGAGAACAGAGTTGATACAATTGATTCATTGATCATCCTCTCTGTCCTCAGAATTCTTTCATTTGCCTCCTTGTTAATCTTTTCTAAGGCTTCTATTCTGGCTTGCCTTTCACCATCTGAGATTTCTGATATATCTTGAACCTCTGGCAAATCCATTTTCTTCTTCTTCACAGGGGAAGCCTCTATAGAGAACTCTGTTGGATTGACCACTATAATTGGCTGTTGCTCCCCCTCACTCTGTGCTATCTTGCTACTGGATGCTGGAATAATTTGACTAGCTGCAATAATTTTTTTCTCCCCCTTTTTGTTTGCATCAAGGGTTGGAGATGAGGCTGCAAGTAGCTTTTCCAGTAGCTCAGTCTGTTTGACTTGATTGGCAATTACTGTCTGCATTTGAGATTCCATACTATCCACTCTGGAGGAAAGATGCTGAACTGATTTGGCCAAACTATCTTCCTTCAATAACTTGCTAGTCAGCACCTTCTGAGTGGTAGTAGGGGCTAGTGCCTCAATCCTGGCATCTAGTTCCACTTTCATTTCCCTTATTGCAGTTTGCACCTCCTCATGTTGGGTTCTTTGAATAACCATATGCATCTTGTGAAGTTTGAGAGAGGCCAATATTTGCTGAAGGACAGCCTTCCTCTGTGGATCTGCATTCTGGTGCTCAGCCATAGCAGATTGATATTGCTTCATAATCTCCACTTTGAAGTCACCAACCACAGTGGTAGAAGAAAATAGCCATTCTAGAGTATCTTCCATATTGACTTCTTCATCACTTGAGGTGCTAGCACTGTCATTATTGCCAAACTCTTCACTGTCAGCATCTGAAGGCAGAGCTATCAAAGCTTCCTTTGCTCTTTGTAGAGATTGAGAGGTGTGCACTAGATGCATTGCCTCCTCTGCCTCCACATTGCTCTGTTGTGCCATGACTTGATAGGCAGAAACAGGATGAGTAAAGGTTTCAGGATCCAAAGAGATGGAGTCAATAATTGACTGATATTCTTGTCGAAATTCCATTTCTTTAGAGGCTTCATTAACCTCCATTAACTCACTAGCAATGGCTGAATCTTCCTACCTTATTTCTCCTGTAGTCCTTTCTCTCCTCTCATCTCTCTTTTCTTGCATCAGGGGCTCCCCCTGGCTCACACCTCTCACACCCTCACCTTCACCCACTAAGGTGGAACTCTCTTGCTCTCCTTTTGCCTGACCGGAAGAAATGGTCAGCCTCTCATTATTTTTCTCTCCTTTTGCCTGCTCACAAGGCAGCCTCTCACTCCCTTCCCTCATTCCTAAAAGTGTTTCAACTACTACAAACTCCTCCATAGTTGACATGGGAATGTCACATTTTGCAGTGGTAGAGAGAGTTGTCAATGGATAAAGTGTATCCGTTGATGTAGTAGTTATTGCTGTCAACGGATGAGTAGTTGTAGACACATCCGTTGATGGAGAAACACTTGTCAACGGATGAAGGATATCCATTGATGAAGGAAAAAGAGTATCCGTTGAAGTGAAAACCAACACTGAATCTGTGGTGATTGATTTTAAGGAAGAGGCCACAGATAGTGTTGTGAATTCAGGAATGGAAGATTGATGGCCCAACAAATCATCTAAAAGATGATGACCACCAATTGTTGAGTGGGGCTTCTCCAAGAATTTTAAAGATGGAGAATCAGGAATTGATGTAGATATCATATCCACATCCAGAGATGGAGTTGGTGATGGTGGATTAAAATGTGTATCGATTTGAAGGTTAAGATCAAGGGGCTGTGACTTCACATTTATTGAAGTCACATCAAACTGAATTTGAGAAGGTACAGTTTGCTGTACTGTGTGTGCACCCTGTGATTCCCCAATGGTTTTGGATTTGACTCTTCTACCATAGGTTTTTGAGTGAGAGCTATCTGTGTCTCTTGCCCTTTTGTGCAGTGTTCCTGGAGTGGAACTTAAATCAGTAGTCACACCCTGTTGAGAGGATGTAACTAGAATTTGGCTTGAAGGTTCATTAACAGTCTTTTGAGAGACTGAAATGTTGGTTGCACCTGCCTCACCTTCCTTATCCTTAGGGCTTCTTTGATGTTCACCCTGTCCCTCACCACTCACTACCACCTTCACACTCCCCTCAAGAGTTTTGGTAGTTTTTGCAACAGGTGCTTTTTGAGAGACACCTGAGGTTTGTCTTTTTGATTGTGGTTTAAGAACTTTGGATTTGGTCACTTTGGTAGGAGCCTGTTTGGTCACAGCTACAGACTCCATTGTGACACTAGAAGGCAAAGAAATTTGGGGGTTAGAGATAGGAGTTTCAGAGTTGGAAACAGTTACCTGAACAATTGGTAGATATACCAATTGTACTTCTGCATTTAGGTTCATTCGAATCAAATCACTTAAGACTCTCTTCTCCTGAACAAAACAATTGAACTTGCTATCCGGGTTAGCAATGGATAGCTCATTCTCAGATACATGCAGTGCTAAGAGCATCAAGAATCTAGAAAAATAAATATTCTTGCTCCTAGTTTCCTTTTTACCTAATTTAGCAGCTATCTCATACATGACTAGTGAGCCAAAATTATAAAATTTATCAGTCAAGAGCATACATAGCATAACTAGCATGGAATTGGTAACAACATCAAAATTACTAATTTTGCCAGAAAAAGTTTTAATGAAGGCATCACAAAAATAACTCCATTCTTTAACCATACCTTTCCTAACAATTTTCCCTAAGTTCTCAGTACTAAGGGTATAGTTAATGGAATTTAGCATGGTAACAATTTCAGCATTACTGGGTATTTCCAGACAGTTATTCTCAGGCAATTTTAAACAAGCAGTTATCACATCAGAGTTAACTACATAGTTTTTACCCTTTAAAGAAAAAGCAAGTGTACCGTCTGTGCCAATGTACTCAGCAGATGCCCACACCTCTTCAATTACCTCGTGGATTAGAGGAGTGGTGGCAGTCATAGCATATGACAGTTTACATTTCTTCACGAAATTCATCATGGTGTGATATGCTTCTGGAGCGTTCACTGTATCAACAAAGGCTACGAAATTGTTCTTCTCATAGGTAAACCCAGTGGAAGACATCATTTTAACAATAGGCGCCATTGAAGTGTTTGAACTTTTGTTGCAGAGAGTTTTAGTGAAGAAGATGCAGTTAACTTATGAGATTCTTGAAAATGAATAAAAGTGAGATGTGAGAGCACAAGACAGCCTTTTATATTTTTCAAGAATTAAAAATGAAATAATTAAAAGTAATTACTCCATTGGACAAAAGTAACTGTCATATAATAAATGAAAAGAAAAGAAGTACAGCCGTGACTAAATATACACGTTTACCAACGGCTATATATAAAAAAAAAAGTATATCAACGGATAAAGAATGGACGGTTGAGAAAACAGTTTATCCATCGATGACGTGGACAAACTGTTATCCGTTGACATACGAAAATCTAGTAATGTGTTTATACTACCAACGGATAAAAGGATATCCGTTGATAAGCAAATTTTGCCTCAGACAAAATTTCTGCTAAAAATTTTTCTGAGAGTTTTTAATTCTCAAGTAAATCAAAACACATTTCTAGCTGCAATACAGTATGATTAGATATCACTAGGAATTACGAAAAATTAAGCATACCTAGTTCACCTACCAACCTTGTGAATGAAGATTCATCAAGAGGCTTGGTGAAGATATCTGCAAGCTGCATTTCACTTGGCACAAAGTGCATTTCTACTGTACCATTCATCACATGCTCTCTAATGAAGTGGTATTTGATGTCAATATGCTTGGTTCTCGAATGTTGCACCGGATTCTCTGTGATGGCAATAGCACTAGTGTTGTCACATAAAATTGGAATCTTCTCAATTTTTAGACCATAGCCAATAAGTTGATTTTTCATCCAAAGAATCTGTGCACAACAACTTCCAGCAGCAATGTACTCAGCTTCAGCTGTAGAAGTGGAGACTGAGTTCTGTTTCTTACTGAACCATGACACAAGCCTGTTCCCTAAAAATTGACAGGAGCCTGTAGTACTTTTCCTATCAATTCTGCAACCTTCATAGTCTGCATCTGAATAGCCAATTAGATCAAAGCCAGAATCTCTTGGGTACCAAATGCCAAGGTTTGGTGTTCCCTTGAGATACCTGAAAATTCTCTTAATAGCAATCAAGTGAGACTCTCTAGGGTCAGCTTGAAATCTAGCACAAAGACAAGTAGAAAACATTATATCAGGTCTACTAGCTGTTAGATATAGAAGTGAGCATACCATGCCTCTATAGCTTGAGATGTCCACAGATTTTTCCTTAGTATTCAACTCAAGCTTAGTTGCAGTGGACATAGGTGTTTTTGCAGAGGCACAATCCATTAAGTCAAATTTCTTTAAAAGATCATAAATATATTTTGTTTGACTTATGAAAATTCCCTCATTAACTTGCTTTACTTGTAAACCAAGAAAGTAAGTTAATTCACCCATCATGCTCATTTCATACCTACTTTGCACAAGTTTGGCAAACCTTTTGCAAAGCTTCTCATCTGTAGACCCAAAAATAATATCATCTACATAGATTTGAACAAGTATTGAAGAGCCATTGACATTTCTATGAAATAAGGTTTTATCTACTATACCTCTAGTGAAGTGATTCTCCAAAAGAAATTGAGATAAAGTGTCATACCAGGCTCTTGGTGCTTGCTTCAAACCATAAAGTGCTTTCAAGAGAAGATATATATATATTCTGGAAATTCTGGATCTTCAAAGCCAGGAGGTTGATGGACGTATACCTCTTCTTCCAGTTCCCCATTTAGAAAGGCATTTTTGACATCCATCTGATAGACTTTGAAATTGGCATGTGCTGCATAGGCTAGGAAAATTCTAATTGCCTCAAGTCTTGCCACTGGAGCAAAAGTTTCATCAAAATCTATCCCTTCTTCTTGAGAATAGCCCTTTGCCACTAATCTAGCTTTATTCCTCACAATTATGCCATTTTCATCAGTCTTATTCTTGAGAACCCATTTGGTACCTATGACACCTCTATCATCAGGTTTGGACACAAGCTTCCATACTTTATTTCTCTCAAATTGGTTTAGCTCTTCTTGCATTTCTAATACCCAATCTGGATCTAGAAGGGCATCTTCCACTTTCTTAGGTTCCTCTTGAGACAGGAAACTACTGTATAGACATTCTTCTTGTGTGGCCCTCCTAGTTTGGACTCTTGAGTTTGAGTCACCAATGATTAACTCAAAAGGATGATCTCTAGTCCATTTTCTTGAAGGTGGAAGGTTTGATCTAGATGAGGTTGCTTCATCTAAATGAGCATGATCGTGTTGATTGGTCATTGAGTTTTGACTTTGAGAAACTCCCCCTGAGTTTGTTGTCCTTGCGGAATTATGAAGTTGACTGTCAACGGATGCATCATTTTGTCTATCAAAGGATGCTCCATTTTGCCTGTCGACGGATGCATGAGAATGCCTGTCAACGGATGCATCTGATGCTCCAGTATGACTGTCAATGGATGCTTCATTTCCAGTGTTAGCATCACTTCTAGTTGGACCAATAGCTCTAGGTGAATTTCCATGGCCATGATCTTCATTTTCCTCATCATCATCAATGTACATTCTACCTTCTACCTCATTCTCAAATCTCAATTCTTCATGGAAGCCTTCATCATTTAAACCTAGAATCTTTTGATCATCAAACACAACATGTACAGATTCCATAACAATGTTGATTCTTAGATTGTAGACTCTATAGGCTTTCCCTGCTGCATATCCAACAAAGATAGCTTCATCTGCCTTTGCTTCAAATTTGCCCAAGTTATCTCCATGATTTTTAGCACAAAACACTTACATCCAAAGACATGAAGAAAAGCTAACGTTAGTTTCTTGTTGGTGAATAACTGATAAGGGGTCATTCCTCTAGCTTGATTGACCAAGGAAATATTCTGAGTGAAACAGGCAATGTTGACAGCTTCAGCCCAGAAATATGTTGGTAATCTTGATTCACTTAGCATTGTTCTAGCTGCTTCAATGAGAGTTCTGTTTTTCCTTTCAACAACCCCATTTTGTTGAGGTGTTCTAGCAGCAGAAAAATCATGGACAATTCCATTCTCTTCACAGAAAATCTTCATTGTGGAATTTTTGAATTCAGTACCATTGTCACTCCTGATTCTTTGTACTTTTACTTCAGAACCATTGTTTACTAGTCTGAGATGATTGATGATGATTTCACTTGCACAATCTTTGGAGTGCAGAAAGAAGGTCCATGTAAACTTAGAAAAATCATCTACAATCACCAGACAGTATTTCTTCTTTGAAATGGACATGACATTTACTGGACCAAATAAGTCCATATGCAGCAATTGAAGGGGCTTAAAAATGGATGACTCTGTCTTGCTCTTGAAGGATGATTTCTTTTGTTTACCTAATTGGCAGGCATCACACAATCCATCTTTGATGAACTCCAATTGAGGGATTCCTCTAGCAAGATCCTTTCTTACCAAATCATTCATAACTTTAAAATTCAAATGTGACAGCTTTTTATGCCATAGCCAACTCTCATCCTTGCTTGCTTTGCTGAAGAGACAAGTAATGGATTCTTAGCATACTGAGTTGAAGTCAGCTATGTAAACATTTCCTTTTCTAAAGCCTGTCATTACCACATTGTTGTTTTCCTTGGCAGAAACAACACAGGCTTCTTTAGTGAACTTTACTTCATAGTCTTTGTCACAAATCTGACTGACACTCAGCAAATTGTGCTTCAAATCTTCAACTAAAGCCACTTTTTCAATGATGACATTGTCCTTTGAAATCAAGCCATATCCCTTAGTATATCATTTGCTATCATCTCCAAAGGTAATTCTAGGGCCAGCTGCCTCCTTGAACTCTGTGAGCAGGGTTGAATCTCCTGTCATATGCCTAGAACATCCACTGTCTAGGTACCATAGATTCCTTTTATTTCCATGCACACATTCCAAAATACAAATCAAGTTGATTTTGGTACCCAAGTTTCCTTGGGTCCTTTCTTGTTAGCCTTTGGTTTTGCACTCTTAGCAATCTTCACTTTAGGTGTAGATGCTTGAGTGATAGGTTTTGATAGATGCTCATTTGCATAAATATTTGATGCATGCATTTGTGGAAAATTGGCATACATATTATCCATGCTAGGAATGCTCCATGACATTTGTGGCATATTCACAGATTGAAAATAAGGATTAGACACATATGGCATGTTCACATATGGATTTGAAAAACTAGCATTCTGATACAAACCAGGCATTGCAGGCATACTTGGCATAGATTGAGGTACATGAACAGGAGTCCTTTTAACAGACTTGCAATTAGAAGATAGGTGATTGACACTATTACAATTACCACAAGTTTTCCTAGGAGCAAACTTGTCAGGAGAATAATTGTTTTTCTTGTTAATGCCTATCTTACCATTTCTGTTCTTTTTCTTTTTACCCTCAGTCTCTACCTTTTCATTAACTGATTTACCAACAGCCTTTTTGTTAAGTAAATCACCTGCCTTGGCCTTCTCACTAGATTTGGCTTGGCTACTTTCACCCGAAACAAAGTTCTTGGCTACTGGACCATACTGATTATTCAGTTTCTTGAGTCCCTTTTTGCTAACAGACTTTTTGTTAGTCGACGGATACCTCTCATCCGTTGATGGTTCAACTGTCAACGGATGATCACTATCCGTTGATTAATAAATAGTCTCTAGATCCTCAAGGCAAGGTTCTAGCTCCTTTTTATTTTGAGTCCAGGTATCCCTCACAAATGATTCTATTCCCTGGACTTCTATTATGTTTTGAGAAACATTCCTACAGCTTTGAAATTTAGCAATTATCCCTTGTTCTTTCTCAAGCTGGTCTCTTAAAATCAGTTCTCTCTTTAACACAGCTTCAAGTTCACTTTTAGCATAATTGCAATCAACTCTCATTTTCTCAAATTCTAGAAATTGAATTTCTAGAGCAGCATTTCTATCACTTAAAAATAGGTTAGCCTCTTTAATCCTATTGTTCTCTTTAGTAAGTGATTTAAGAGTAACACTCAAGTGATATAGTTCAGTAGACATTTCATCTATAACACTATTGCATTCCTCTTTGGTGAGCTCAGAGAGATTAGTAGAAAATACCTGATTGCTAGCTGAACTTGCTTCCTGCTCAGAATCAGCCATCAATGCAAGGTTGACAAACTCAGCATCATCATCAGAATGATTTCCATCAACAGCCCAGTCATACTCTTGGGTCATGAATGCCTTTCCTTTCTGTCTGAGAAGATTAAAATATTTCTTCTTGTAGTCAACAATTTCAGTTGGCTTTCCCTTGTTCTCAGATCTAGGCTTCCTGCATTCACTTATCATGTGACCAGCAATTCCACAATTGTAGCATTTAATTTTGGATTTATCCACATAGTTGCTAGTGGAAAAATCCTTGTTAAATGGCTTAGCCACCCCAGAGTTTCTTTTGAATTTTAGCTTAGAGAATCTCCTAGATAGAAAGGCCAAATGCTCATCTATCTCATCCAATTCATCCTGCTGAAGAACACTCATTTCTTTAGACACCTTTTCCTTGCTTTTGCTCGATTCTGCTCTACCTTCACAAACCTCCCTGTTTGGTGTAGATTTAGCAGCTTCAGTCCTCTTCTCCTCCTTCTACTCCAAGTTGGCAACAAGTGCAACTGACCCACTTTTCTTTTTGGCCTTCTCAATTTCTTCATCCTGCTCCATTTCTAGTTCATATGTCTTTAAAGTTCCATAGAGCCTTTCAAGAGTAAATGTCTTGTACTCTTGAGTGTTTCTTAGAGAAACAATCATTGGCTTCCACTCTTTGGGCAGTGATCTCAGAAATTTAAGATTAGAATCTTTCACTTGGTAGATTCTTCCATACAGTTTTAAGCCATTCAATAGCTTTTGAAATCTACTAAATGTGTCATTCAATGTCTCTCCACTCTTGAAATGGAAGTGCTCATACTGTTGGATCAGTAGTTGCATCTTGTTTTCCCTTACCTGTTCTGTACCTTCACAAAGGGTTTGAACAATGTCCCCATACTTCCTTGGAGGTAGTACAGTTGATAACATTGTCAACCATGTCTGTTTCTAAGCCATTAAACAGAATATTCTTGGTCTTTTTATCTTTGTGGACTTCTGCAACATCTTCAGTACTCCACTCAGAGACAGGTTTGGGAATGTAAGTGTCTGGTGCATCTGCAGCAAGGCCAACTCTTGATGCAGCCTTCATTGGAACATGAGGACCCTTCTCAATGCAATCTACAAAACCTTCATCAATAGACATGAGATGTAGACGCATTTTTACTTTCCAGTGAAAGTAATTTTCTCTATCAAGAACCGGTATCTTCACTCCATAATCCTTCTTAGACATGTTGGAAGTGTGTTGATCTTTAAACTTCAAATATGTTAGAAGCTTGCTCTGATACCAATTGTTATTCCCAGATTACACACTTGTATAATTGTAGAAGGGGGGGTTGAATACAATTCTTGATAACTATAAATTTCTGATCAAAACCACAGAAATCTATAAGGAGATAATTGCTGAATGAGAAATGATTCACAAACACATAAAAATCAGGTGGTTAAATGTACCACCTGAGACTTTTATTCGAAGAAAATTCTGTGATATAAATGTACACAGCTTCTGTTTTACAACTCTTTGCTTCTAAGGATATTCAAGAAACCCTAAGCAAACATGTCTGTTTTCTTAGTTTCTAAAG
Source organism: Kitagawia praeruptora (assembly GCA_037693485.1). Classification (NCBI taxonomy): domain Eukaryota; kingdom Viridiplantae; phylum Streptophyta; class Magnoliopsida; order Apiales; family Apiaceae; genus Kitagawia; species Kitagawia praeruptora. Next base: position 37,290,609 of record CM075353.1, on the reverse strand, counting down.
AGTTGCTACACTTGGTTATATATCCCAAGTTTACAAGTACTACAGGAATAAGATAATATTAATCTAATTCAAGTTGACTTGCTACTCCACTCCAAATCCACATGTAGCCGAAAGGTTGTCCTTCTGAACAGATATGTCCCCTGCACCTTTCTTGTATGTACTGTGTAAATGGAATGCTTCTTTCTTCTGCGTTTCCAAAGTATGGCTGCCATACTGCTTTTTATACCTACTATCAACCCATGTGATCTGTCAGTCAAACCTGTCCTTATCAACTGCTAATCCCCAGCTAGCATAGGATAAAGTGTTAATGATTATCCGTTGATGTTGTACACAGTCATCCGTTGATGGTAGTTTGAGCTGTATCCGTTGATAGAGTAGTTTTGAGTTGTATCCGTTGATAGTGTCATGTCTTCATCCGTTGATACACTTTCACTTAGACAGAATTACATAGCATAGCTTATTTACAATTGGCTACCCTATTCTGCCTATCCATTGATGGTCAACATGACTCTAAATGAAAACACTAACAACTGATAGCATAGAGGTATTGCAGTATGCTACAAAACCTCATCCGTTGTTGAGCTACCTGTCAACGGATGGAGTTATAATGTCTCATCCGTTGACAGTTACAAAACTTGACTTATACAATTTTGATTGATTGTGAAGTTATCATCAAGTACAACATATTCCTAACAGTGAGTTTGGTGGTCACACTCATGGGAGTTGATTTAGGAGTGACATGCTCTAGGTCAAACCTTTTAAGTAAGTCCTTTATGTATTTACCTTGGTGAATAAAGATACCTGCATCAGTCTGGTTAATTTGCAAGCCAAGAAAATATTGTAATTCACCCATAAGGCTCATGTCAAATTCTTTATGCATACAGTCCGAAAACCATTTGCATAAGGTCTTATTTGAAGATACGAACACAATATCATCAACGTACACTTGAACTAATAAGAAATCATTATGCTTATGAAAAATAAAGAGAGTAGGATCGAGTGTACCACGAAGAAACCTGAATCCACAAGAAATGTACTGAGTCGATCATACCAACACTTGGGGGACTGTCTAAGACCATAGACAGATTTCTTGAGTTTGTATACGTAATGTGGATACTTCTCATGAATGAAACCCTGAGGCTGCTTTACATAGACTTCTTCCTGCAAATATCCATTTAAAAATGCATTTTTGACGTCCATCTGATAAAGTTTGAAGTTCTTGTAGGCTGCAAAGGCCATAAGAATACGTATAGCTTCCAGAAGAGCCACTGGAGCATAGGTCTCGTCGTAGTCGATACCCTCTTGTTGATTATAACCTTGAGCCACGAGGCGAGCTTTATTTCTGATAATATTTCCGTCTTCATCCTTTTTATTCTTGAAAACCCAGCGAGTTCCAATAACTTTGACATCTTTTGGGGGTGGCACAAGTTCCCACACCTCACAACATTCGAATTGGATAAGTTCCTCTTGCATAGCTACTGACCATTGTTCGTTTTCCACTTCATCTTGAGCATTTTTGGGCTCGAATTCAGCTAAAAAAGCATAGAATGCACAGAAATTTCTAACCCTGCTTCGAGTAGTAATGCCTTGATTTAAATCTGAGAGGAGATTATCTGGAGGATGATTCTTCACAATTTTGGATGCTTTTGGGAAACGTATTGGACTCATTTCTTCTTCATTTGGGTTTTCTAATTGATAAGGAATTTCTGATTGAACTGGTGTAGGATTCCTTGTTGTTCCAAAGGGTGGAGTATCAGATGCCACAGAAGATCTAGGAGATGATTGAAGAAATGTAGAATTCTCTTGTGGTGTCTCCTGTCCTGTTTGAGAATGAGGCAGTTCCTTTTCCGAAAGAGACTGTTCCTTTCCAGATTGAGACTGTTCCATTTGAAGTTGGGAATCATCATCTGCAAAAACTTCCCAACCTCTGGCTAGATCAAGATTAGACTCATTGAAAGCAATATTAATAGATTCCTCTACTTTATTTTTATCAGGGTTATAAACACAATAAGCCTTACTCGAAATGGAGTAACCCAAGAATATACCTTCAGTAGCACGAGGATCAAATTTCCCACGATTTGGCTGAGTATCTAGAATAAAGCATTTAGATCTAAAAACTCGAAAATAACTAATGTTAGGAGTTTTATTCTTTAACAATTCGTAAGGAGTTTTCAATAAGATAGGACGAATTAAAACTCTATCAAGCACATAACAAGAAGTATTTACCGCTTCTATCCAGAATTTTTGAGGCAACTTACTTTCATGAAGCAAGGTCCGAGCAGTTTCCTGAAGTGTTCTATTCTTGCGTTCTACTACTCCGTTCTGTTGAGGAGTACGTGGAGCAGAAAATTTGTGTGATATGCCTCTGGTCTTGCAATAAGTGACAAAGTCTTTCTCGAATTCTCCATCATGATCACTTCTGATAGTTCTCAGCTTCTTGGAGTACTTAGTTTCAAGGTTAGCAATTAAATCTTGAAATTCATTAAAAGCTTCATCCTTAGTACGTAGAAACAGTACCCAAGTAAATTGAGAAAAATCATCTACTATATCAAATGCGTATTTCTTACCTCCAAGGCTTACATACCTTTCAGGTCCAAATAGGTCGAGATGCAACAACTGCAATGAATCGGTTGTAGACACATGATTTTTGGCTTTGAAAGATGTCCTGACTTGCTTTCCTAACTGGCAAGCAGCGCAAGGCTCTGTCTTTTTATATTTAAGCTTGGGCAGACCCTTGACGACGCCATGAGAAGAGATTTTCTTTAAGAGATCCATATGAACGTGACCAAGTTTTCTGTGCTTGGATTGTAGCTAGATATACTTCTTTCTGTTGCTCATCAAAATCTAATACAAAAATATTTCCTTTTCGTTTGGCTACTAAAGGAGTCTCATTAGAGTTAGTACCAATAAAGCACATATCTTTATCAAAATTAACACTATGGCCTGAATCTGTGAGTTGACTAACACTAATAAGATTGTATTTTAGACCATCAACTAATCTTACATTATTAATGGAGAATTTTTCATTACCTATAGTGCCTTTACCAACAATTCTTACCGTATTGGAATCACACAGGGTAACTAATCCTCCTTCTGAAGCCACTAGAGATAAAAATTTCGATTCGTCTCCTGTCATATGACGAGAGCAACCACTGTCTATGATCCACTTATGCTTTGAAACGTAAACTTTTAAACATACCTGCAAAAAAAATACATGTATTCATGTCTTAGGTACCCACCTTGATTTGGGTCCTGCATTGTTAGTGTCTATAATATTATATAAATGTCTTTCTGTTTTCTTAATCCAAATTTGAGCAGTATTAGTAGAAACATGCATATATGAACTATGTGTTTTAGAAGTTTGGCCCTTACTGTTACAGAAATTGGATTCTGCTGAGATATGTCCCCTTTTTCCGCAATATGTGCATTTCTCATATGGCATACTGTACTTCATAGTAGTCATCTTCTTTGTCTTTTGAAATACACTCTTTTTGTCTGAGTTAAAACCCAGTCCTTCTTTTCCCAAAGAAGATTTTTGGCCTGCCAATATTATGTCTAATGTGCCTTCACCATGCACGAACTTAGCCAGATCTTTCTTTAGATGATCAATCTTTTCCTATAATTCAGAGAATTTTTGTTCTGTGTCCGCCTTTTTGCATTCAATTTCCTTGAAAGAATCTGTTTCCTGCCTTAGTGCGGCTAAGCAAGCATCCTTTCTTTCAATCTCACTTTTCAGATATGTATTTTCTTCAGCAAGCTTGGTCATCTTTTCATTGAGCAACTTGTTTTCTTCAACAAATGATTCCTCTTTCATAGAATCATCCATTTTACTTAGCACTTCATTTAGAGCTTGCTTTAAATATTCATTTTTGTTACGTAACTTTTTATTTTGTGCCTGTAGAGTTTGTAAATCTCCAGAAACAAATGATTTTAAAGGAGTAGAAAATACCTCTTCATTTTCACTGGAGCTTTCCTCAAATCCAGCAAAGCACAGTTGAGCAACTTCATCATCAGAGTCAATTTCTATATCAGATTCATCGTTGCTCCATGTGAGAAATGCTTTACTCTTTTTCTTCTCCTTGTCTTGATCCTTTAATCCAGAAGCTTTCAATTTCGCCTTAAGTTGAAAACAATTCTTTTTGATATGACCTTTCTTGCCGCATTTGAAACAAACTTCATCGTTAGTGTTGTTTCTGAATTCCTTTTTGAATCCATAAGGTTTTTGAGTACGTCGGCTAGCAGCTTTCTTCTTGGATAGAAACTTCTGAAACTTCTTTGTAAGGAGAGCAATCTCTTCATCTGAATCCTCACTGGAGTCTGCATAGTTTTAAGAGCTAGAGTCTTTTTCCTGGGTATTTCTTCTTCCTCATCATACCTTCAAAGCTGGTTCTTAAACTCTTCTAATTCGCTGAAGAGGGTAAGTGTATCCATTTTTGAGATCAAGTGAGAATCCTACAGAGTTGTTACCTTAGGAGCAAACCTTTTGGGGAGCGATCGAAGAATTTTTCTATTAATATATGTCTTTCCAGAAGAGAGATAGAATTCATAAGTGTAAGAAACCGTCCCTGTGCTTCTTTTATGCCTTCATCTTTTTCCAATCTGAAGCTTTTATAGTCACTTAGAAGAAGATCAAGCTTGACCTCACGAACCTTTGAAGTGCCTTCATGACTTACTACAATAGTATCCCAAACTTGTTTGGTCGAAGTGCATGCTGACACTTTTCAAAGTTCAGTAGTACACAATCCATTTAGTAAAGAATTCATAGCTCGAGCATTATAATTCAGAGAATTGACTTCATCAACAGTGAGATCCTTTACTGGTTTGGGTTTGCCATCCTTCATGGGAACAGTAATGCCATTTTCAACAGCATCCCATTCGTATGTATCCTTCTGGAGAAATATTTTCATAAGAAACTTCCAGTCGTTATAATTTTCTGTTCTAAGTAAGAGTGGTGTAACATTGATTGAGCGTCGTTCTTGCCAACCTGATTGTGCCATAGATCTAACAAAATAAACACTTAAACAAGGGTTAAATGCACCTGCTCTGATACCAAATGTAATTCAAGTAGCACAATATATTTAACTGTCAAGTAAATGAGACTGTCTCAAATGATAAAGAGACTGTCTCTTTAGTGATAAAAATTGTCCCAATTATTTAACAGAATAAATAAGCAGCAGAAAAATAAATGACAGAATAAAAAAAACAAGAACACCAGGAATTTTCACTTGGTTCGGCCCCTACCCAATCTATGGTCTACATCCAAGTCCCTATGTCAACTAGCACAGAGATTATATTATTATAACAATAATATAAAGCTTACAATTTTCCCCGATTACAAATTTAAAGCCTCTTGGAAGAACCCTTCCCTTTGACACAACTGTCACATAGCAAACCTGCTACCTAGCCCATTGGCCATCTTGGCTTATGATTTGTAATCCTATCTAATTGCCACAACCCGGCATAAGTATGTGTAGAATGAATACAAGTTTACAACTCAATGAAATGAAACTTCTGAACGCAATATATAAGCTTGAATGCCTTTGTAAAGAAGTTGTATTGCAGATGTGTGTTGAGTTGTTGATCTTCTTGCTAAATGATCGACTTTATATAGCACTAGAAGATGTAGCCGTTAGAATTTTGAATTCCTGAAATTATAGCTGTTGAAACATGAATCAATCAGATGTAAATCAGTGATTAGATAGCAATCAATAAAGATAATTACAACGGCTCCATTAGAATAAGTTTAGGGATTTGAATGGAAATCAAATCACACATTATTCCTGACATATATCCTGAGATATATAACCTGCAATTAGATAGATATAGCATCCGAGAAATATGGTAACTAACAGATTATATACAAGATAAATGATAAGCACACAGATTCAAATCTCCAGGATTTAATTCGAAGACAATTCAAAACATCATCCTAAAAACATGAGAATAACACTCACATCTGTGTATTGCTATTATGAGATTCCAACAATTTGCTAGCATCTATACTCTCTATTAATGTGAAAAACTATGTTTCAATGGTACACAATAGTACCAAAGTAACAAATCTCAACACGTGGTAATTTGTGCTCGCGCTTCGCACGGGTTATCGGCAAGTACTACAAAAATAAACATTGTGTAAGACGGGGCACAGATGCTCTTTTGATCTTCATATAATATCTTCATTTTTTTGATGGTCCAATGCTTAGTTCAATTGGTTTGGTCATAAGGATATGATAAACAGAATCGACAGAGCTTTCTTATCTTCCGACTGGCTACATGGGGACTAAGCTTGGTCTCTTGCATACATTGATAGAAAGCACCATGATGTTTAAATGGGGGCCTAGGCGTCAAATTATAATTTAACTTCCATACCACAAGTACTAGTTTTTAAGGTACTACTGCATGAGTAAGATGCAAACGCCACCTCGTTGTCCCTGAAAGATAAAATATAACTTTAAAAAACACGAAAAGATACATAGATGAATGGCTTTAGATGTCAAGATCTCTTTAATAAAAGCTCTGAGGAGTGAGGACCAAACCTGAGGTAGTAGGTGTTTACACTACCAGATAAATGATGTCTTCTGAGCTACATGAATGATATGCAGAGAAGTCTCATAATGATTTATCAAATGTCTAGGTTGCAAAGGCGTTTACATGGTGAAAACACAGCATTCTGTCACAGAGTAATGAACACGAGGATTGCTGAGAACACCTTATATTGCTACTCGTAGTTTTTTGTGAAGATTCTAGTGATGTTAAGAACATCTTCTACTAGACTACTACTACTCCTTAGAACAACGGTTCTAAACTTAATTACGACCAGTTAGAGAGCAAAGCAATGCTAGAAGAAACCTTTACAATGAAAGATATACTTGAGGCTCTTCAAGACAACAATGCTAACATGGGGTATTGTAATGGACCGGCCCAACTCAGCTGTACTATTAGTTTACAATAGACGGAGGCCCAAGACCGGCCCAATGGTAGTAAAGTAAAGTCACAGGAAAAGGGTGTTAAAGGCTGGAATGGAAGGGGGATTGGGTACCGAAGAATTATCAGCTATTTTCATTTTACTTGTTTTACCTGGGAGAGTATTGGCCTCTCGAAAGCCAAATATCTGTTTGAACCCTAAATACATCTTATTATTGTAATTAATCTGTCATTCTCTGGTTATTCGATTGTGTTCATTTGATTTATACAAGTCAGTTCATAACAATTGGTATCAGAGCTGTACGATCTAATGGGCGAGCAGATGACAAATTTTGCCGAAAGATTGAATGAGGCGATTGATAAAGCATTTGAGAAGGCCACAGAGTCGATGCTCTGCTCTTTCGACGAATTTTCGTGGGAACACCAAACCACAGCCACAAAGGAACGGGATGCAGAGGTTGAGGCTCGGAAGGTACGCAGCGATTGTGCTAGAAATTTGGAGTTTGACAAGGAAGAAATAATCGATGTGGAAGCTGTGTGTCAACTGGGGTATGCAGGGAAGGTGTTTGAGGGAAGTCCCGAGAGAGTATTGAAGGAGGATACTTATGATTTTGTCAAAAATGTTGAGACTCGGAAGGGGGATATGATAGGAGCAAGGGACAATCGACCGAGCATGGCTCCATTACAGTGGAATACACCAACAGGTATACACCCAGAAATTTCGCCTCATATAAACTCTCATTTTAATTGTTGCGATAAATCTGGAAGAGGGACTGATGTGGGTGGTTATGGAGAAGTGGGTAAAAATGTTTGGGGTAGTTATAAGGATGGTGGGTCGGGTGGAGGACCGGGGCATGGGCATGTCCGGAAACTCGACATACCGAGATTTGCTGGTAAGGTCCCGGATGGGTGGATTATGAGAATGGAGCAATTTTTGTCTACAAATTGTGTGTCTGAAGATGAGTTACTAGGGGTTGTATCAGTAGCGTTCGACGGGGAAGTTTTACGATGGTATCAAGGGGAGAATCAAAGACGCCCTTTTCGTTGTTGGAGTGATTTGAAGGGGATTATCTTAAGACAGTTCCGTTCATCTAATTACAACAGTTTTAATAGTAATTATGGTGGCCATGGGGGCTATGAAGGAAGAAATGAGTCTAGTGTAGAGGGGTATCATCTAAATGGAGGGAGTGATAATGTGTTGGTGAATAAATCTGTGTATTTGGATGGTAATTATGTAGTAGGAGGATTGAGTAAGGATTATAACTGGTTGGGGTCTTTCACTGATTACGATCAGCGAGATTCAAAGGCATGGCAACCTAGTTCTGTAGGTTTAGGTCCATGCGGTACGGTGGAATGGGAGAGTTTCACTGAGAAAAATGACAGGGTCGTTACAAATGAGAGTTTTGTTGAAGAGGAGTGTGGGGAATGTACTTCAGGGTTGGGGTGTTTGGCATCGGTGAATGAAGAACCTAGTAATTTTGAAGGGTTTTCGTCACCTCCTTCGTTGAGTGGTGTGATATTGTAAATGGAGGCAGTAGAGAAATGTTTGAGGGATCCTAAGATGGACAAGAATTCTGTACATGATGTTGTGCTTGTTGGAGGTCCGACAAGAGATGGTAGTAAACTAGCGTTTGACCAAAAGTTGAAAAGTGGTGAGGTATTATCAGGAGGCCAAGCTCCACGAGGACATAATGTTATCTCTGGTATCTTTGATTATTTGCAGGAGCACCGCAAAGGTAGCACAATGTATGGCTTTAAAGGGGGAACTGCTGAGATCATGAAGTGCGAATATATGACATTAACCTCAGAATACATTTGGCCATACAGAAATCTGGGTGGATCTGATATGATTTGCGAGGATAGACACAAGCCTAACATTGTCACTGAAGCTAAACTCCATGAATTTCTACGGAGAAAAGATTTAGATAGGCATGTGGATGCTGATGAAGCTATAGTTATTGGTTCCTCTTTGCATGCTGCCAACTTGAGTGATGGGATAAAATTGAACCGTAATCTTGGGATGATTGATGGTTCCATGTATGGATATGTCTTTGAGTTAACCCGTTCAGGTCTTTCGAAAGACGAAACTACAAGGCAGTTGCTTGTTCCACGTATGAAGAAACTGCCCAGTAAGATGTTCAGGTCCATTGCTCTCAACAAGGATTTTGAAGTTTCACTTGCTTACGAGACTGAAGACCTATTACCACCTGGTGTTCTTTCACAAACGTTCGCCCATTATGTTGTGTCTGGCCTCACAGATGCTAGTACGAAGTATTCAACACGAAATCTATCTTCACCTGTAAAGGCCAGCCTTCATTTCTCACTTAGTAGAAGCGGTATACTTTTGTTAGATCGAGCAGATGTTGTTATTGAAATATCTGAGTGGGTAGAAGTTCTGAAAAAGAACCTGACAGTGGCGAACTCAACGTTTGCATCTCCTAACTTGTCAGCTGAAGCTAGTCCCAATAATTCATCAGAAGAAAGTGATGACAGTGTGCTTGCTCCTGGTGAAGGGTTGGGCAACTCATCAGAATTGGTAAATGATCAGAATAGCACAAATATTGTTACAGAAAAGAAGCTTAAAAAGAGGACAATTAGAGTTCCACTTAAGATTACTGAAAAGGTGTTGCTCCCAGGAAAATCATTTTCAAGTGAATCTCTGGTTAAAGCTAAAAGCAAGTTGGAAATATTAAACAAGAAAGACGCAGAAAGGAGAAGAACTGGAGAGTTGAAAAATAACTTGGAAGGATATATCTATGCTACTAGAGAAAAGCTCGATTCAGCCGAATATGAGAAAATATCATCCATCCAGGAATGACAGTCTTTCTTTGAAAAGCTTGAACAGGTTCAGGAACGACAGTCTTTCTTTGATGTGTATTCCTTCGGTGTGGTTGTATTTGAGGTGTTGTGTGGTGATCGGCAGTGGACAAAACACATGGTGGAGAGCAAATGGGTTTAGCTCAATGGGCCCAACACTGCTTTAGAGAGGGACATTTGGAGAATATTATTTATCCTAAAATAAAGGCGGAGGTGTTTCCTGATTGCTTAAAGACATTTGTGAAAGTTGCAATTCAATGTTTACATATTGGACCAAAACACCGTCCCAGTATGGCAGAGGTGGTTGGAGCACTAGAGTCCGCCTTGGCGTTGCGAGAAAAAAGTACTGATTATACTTTGCCTGAGATAATTACTAGTGATGACAACCAAGACCATGTAGATTTTTCGGAACTTGAGGTGGAAAATACAGATTCCGAAAAGGGTAGCCATGAGGAACAACAATCTTCTACTAGAATGACTTTTACAAAACGATTTCTTAGTGTATCTCTTGCACTCACAGCTCGGGCATTATCAGTCAATACAGGTGCAACGTCGCTGAGTGAAAATTTGAAAGAGTTTATTTTAACTGATCTGGAAAGAGCTACAAGTAACTTCCAAGAGGTAATAGGCAAGGGTTAATCTGGAAAGGTGTTTAAAGATTGGGTCCATGAGAACACATATGCGCCCTCTACTCCTTATATTGGATTAACCATTGCCCTTAAGAGATTCATTCCAGAGCGCACACAAGGGCATGCAAAATGGCTGATGGAGATAGACCTCTCTAGAGAGTGTAGTCATCCCAATTTGGTTAAGCTATTAGGATATTGCTCAGAAGGCCAGTAGCGTCTCCTTGTTTATGAATATATGGAGAATGGAGACTGTATTTTCAGATCAAGCCAAGTACCCGGTTATGTAGGAGGATCAATGAAATGGCGGCTAAAAATAATGATAGAAGCAGCTCGATGCCTTGCATACCTCCACACAGCAAAAGAGACAGTCATCTATCATGATTTGAATACATCTCGTATTCGTGATTTGAATACATCTCGTATCTTACTTGATGGGGATTTTAATGCAAAACTTTCACCCCGTGGATTGGCAAGATTAGCACTATCCAATAAAGACAAAGATGTGACTACATGTAGTGCTGCAACACTTTGTTATGCAGCTCCTGAATATGTAAAGTCTGGAGATTCTGGTTATATATCTATGATCCTGGCTGCCCTCCTGGATGAACGTAGTGTCACCTTCGACCTCGAGGACAAGGTCATTCTTTGGGAGCGGGGTATTGTAATGGATCGGCCCAACTCAGCTGTACTATTAGTTTACAATAGACGGAGGCCCAAGACCGGCCCAATGGTAGTAAAGTAAAGTCACAGGAAAAGGGTGTTAAAGGCTAGAAAGGAAGGGGGATTGGGTATCAAAGAATTATCAGCTGTTTTCATTTTACTTGTTTTACCTGGGAGAGTATTGGCCTCTCGAAAGCCAAATATCTGTTTGAACCCTAAATACATCTTATTATTATAATTAATCTGTCATTCTCTGGTTATTCGATTGTGTTCATTTGATTTATACAAGTCAGTTCATAACAGGTACCTTCAAACTTTTCGGATTGCTTAGGTAAACAAAATATTCTGGATTACTTCAGCAAAATCTTTGCCAATAGTTTTAATCTTGAATGTATCAGTTCTAGTTTCGTGATACTTATTCTTGATTCAACATTCTAAAACATTCAAAAAATTCAAAAGATTAGCCTACTCAACTCGGTCTATAAATTACTTTCTGAAGTTTTTCAACTAAAAGACTCAAGGGTATCATGAGCCAGTACATCTCAGTAAAATGTGTAGGGTAGGCAAATTGCAAAAGTCTTGCTTCTGAATGAAGTGGTTCTCCGTATTTCATGTCCTAGAAACCAGAAACACAAAGGCATTATCCACATTTAGTTTAGAAGAAATTGTGTTTAACATCCTTGAAACCAATGTTAATTACAATGTTGAAGAGTGAACACAATAGAATGCTTGTGGAACTAATTACACGCGTAAAAAAAACATTTCTCTTGAATTTGTAAAAATCGAATCGAATCGAATCTACCGTTTGCTCAATCGTGATACTTCCGACACACATATGTTACTTACTATTAACTGGTATTTCCAGATGCCTTAAACCGATGAAAAAAATGTTGTTTGTTAGAAATGGATTACTTGGGCTATAATTGTTTAAAGATGGGCTTCAAAGGTATCATTGAGCAATGGCTTGCCTGAATAGCCTCCACATTATAAGCACACGAATCTAAAAAAAAAGCCCATTTAGCATCATTTTCCCGTTCCTGGATCCTGATGTTGTAGCTAGAAATAGCGTTTGGTTATCTTTTAAACCTGGTTATCAATCAAGAAAATCTTTTAGGATTACAATTTTCATATTAAAATAAATATTCTTTATTTTCTTTCCAAACATTTTTTGACAGGTGAACACACACCCAACTCTACTGAAGTTGAACCCTCGACCCATTGGTGGGGGATTTTTCTTTTCAAACACAGATTTTCATAATGTACTTGCTAAGACATGACTTTAACTTATTTCCAACCATTTTCACCCGTAAATACTACTCCTCCATCCTTTTGAATTGTTATCATATCAAAATAAGAAGATGTTTGGCACGCATTTTAAGATGGATTTTAAGGATAGTTCCATAACTTATTTTTGATTTTTTTTTTTATAAAAATAGAACAATCCTATTTTTATACAAAAAAAAAAATTTTAAAAATAAATTATAAAATTATACTTAAAATTCATCTTAAAATACGTATCATAAAATGAAAAAAAAAGTATAACAAATCAAAAGGACGAAGAAGTATTTATCACAGTAATGCCCCACCCTAAGTTGGGCCATAATTGGCCTCTGTGATGCTTATCCAGTTTTTATTGTATAATTCATGGGCATAAGGCCCACAACCTTAAAAGAGATCAAATTGCATCATACATACCTAATAATTACAGCGTTTCTTAAGTACACAGAGTAGGTTTTACATTAGGTAGAAAAAGAATTAGATAAGATATTAAAGTAAGGGTTTGGGTTCCTGACAATCGTTTGTTAGGAACCGGTTATTTAACAATCGGTTTAACAACCATTGGATCAATTCAACGGCTGAGATTAAAAAAAATATTATTGTCCGCTATAATTTTCCGCGGATAGGCAAAGATTGCCTATACGTGGAAGATTTCTGCGAACAGGCAAGGAAAATTATAGCAGACAGTAATTTTTTTTTATAATCCAAGGGGCCGTTGGATCAACGATTCAACGGTTTAGAAACCGATTATTATATAACCGGTACCTGACAAAATATAGACATAGATAGGTTAGAGCACGTGATTCACGTATAGATAGATAACTTGCGGAAAAGTATTTAAGCTACTGTATACATTCGTACAGTATATGTAATTTCAACTACAGTATATGTAATTAATTCTATGTATATGTAATTTCAACTTTTTTGAAAAAAATATCCTTCAAATTTACATTCGTACGAATAATCATAGAATTAGCAAATAGCAATCACACCTTGAACTGCATAACCGGCCACCAAGATAATGAGTTGAACAATGTTAGAGAGTTGAAAAAATTGTTCCCAAAAATTTCCCAAATGTTTATATGTTATTGTTTAATTAATAAATTTTAATAGAAATATAAGATTGTGCATATATGTATGGGTTAGTGATCAAATAGAAACCTTCCTTAAAATAAAAATTAGAAACTAACACTAAATAAATTATATTTCATCTATTCTAAGGACCCCGCTAGGACACCTTCACAAAAAATTTATAATATTCTTGGCACCATTCAACAAAAAAAAAATACTGTTCACTCGATGACGTTACGTCATCAGCGTGAACAGTAATTTTTTTTTTTGCTGAATGTAGCCTAGAATATTATAAACTTTTTGTATTAAGGTACCCCTAATTTGGTCATTAGATTAGCTTTAAATATTAGATTAGGATTTAATTTTTAGTTTCTATTTTATTTTGTTTTCTTTTGAGTAGGACCCTAAGCTTTTGCTCAAATACAAACCAATCTATAAATAAAAACTAAAAATCACTATCTCCACACCCTATTTTTCTATCTACACCATATTTTACTATCTCCATCCCTATATGACATCAACCACCTTCAATATGACATCATCATGCCACCCCCACCCCCCACCACCACGAACCATCATCACCACCGACGCACTACCACCTCCATTGACCACCATCGACGCACCATCACCTCCACTGACGCATCACCACCTCCATTTCCCTTTTCCGGCCACTGGCCCCGCAGGGGCTCCAATTCCAACACCAATTTCCGATTCCGATTCCAGATCTGCTTCTTTCCTATCATTAATTTTGCTAATACAAATATAATTTAGTGATTTCTAACTTCAGATAGCGATCCTCTCTTTATCTACTTATTCAGAACAAACCTGCTCGACAAATGGGTTTTGTGCTGAAGTTTCTGGTGACTTCTGTAATATAAATTAGTGATTTTTGTAATATAAACGGTTGATTCCTATAACATAATTTAGTGATTTCTTGATTTTTGGTATCTCTCCAGTAGAAACCATTGATTCCAGTACATTTGCTTTGTCGGAATCTATGGCGGCGGCGGCGATAGTGATTAAGCGTTGATGTTATTTGCTGTAGGGGTGCTTAATTGAGAGATATGCATAAAGTGATATATAAGTATATCTGTATGTATAAAGTATATACAATATTCAGATGTATGTAGCGGCGAAGAATGGAAGGGGTACGGTGAAAAATGGGGCAGGGGCAGATTGGGTGAATTGGTTGAAGAGAGAAGGAGATAGTGTAGAGGCGATCGATGGTGGTGGTAGGGGTGGTGGTAGGGGTGATGGTTGGTAGCAGAGTTATGTCTTTTTTTGGATTGGGCCTATTATATTTGTGTGGACTGGGTCTGGTTTCTAGTTTTTATTTTAAATTGGTTTGTAGTGGAGTAAGACTCTGGTTATAAATGAAAACTTGTGATGGGTCAATCACGTTATTTTGTACGATTTTTTGAATTTATGTTTGGGTTCCTGTTGGTCCCGGAAAGTATTGCAGAATGGGGGTTGAATGCAATACTAATAAATTTCAAAAACTATTTCAACAACTTAAATAGAGTTTGTAATTTACTAGTAGAAGAAATGCAATCACAATTAATATCTAACACGATGTTTCACAAAATAAATGTTTTATTTATTTTGCGAGGTTTTGCTACAACCTTGAGAACAAAATAATTCTCAAGCTTCGAATTCTCAAGAGATTACAGTTGTAGAGATATCTATTATTGTATTAATAGAGTGCTCTATTTATAGTGTGATAGTCGACTGTACTACCACTATCAGCATGGGTTGTTGAGTTGCTGTTATATTCCTTTTGCAGCTCATTCCATGATTTATTCCCATGTGATCATCACAAAGTAACTTTAAGATACTTTCCACATTTGAGCCACCCAGATCTAGCCGTATTCAATTTTATCTGCTCTAGACTTTACAGGTTGCTCCATGTGATCTCTCGAGCTTCAGTTATAGACTTTCCAAGCTTGCTGTAAAGGTTGAATATTACAACACGCCTGCTTCTTTTGAACATGTATTATGTCGCTTAAATTGACTTAGAAAATTCCTAAATCAATTTGATTCTTTATGACAGTATGTTTGCTTCAGAGTTTGCTGTCAATGGATTGTGCTTTGGTTGACAGTATGAATTCCCGCAGAGATTGCTGTCAAGGATTGTGCTTTGATTGACAGCATGAATTCCCGCAGAGATTGCTGTCAAGGATTGTGCTTTGATTGACAGCATGTATTTCCCGCAGAGATTGTTGTCAAGGATTGTGCTTTGATTGACAGCATGTATTTCCCGCAGAGGTTGCTGTCAAGAATTCCAAACTTACTGTCGCAAACTATATATATCAAAGTTGCTGTCATCAGAATCTCCGCCAATGTTGCTGTCAAGTCGAAACTTGCTGTCGACTCCATGAAACTTACTGTCGACCTATGCAACATGCTGTTTCCTTGTAACCTTACTGTCAATGTTTGACAGTAACTTTTATTCCTGCTGTCGAACTTCTGTATTCCTTGAGGCTTGAACATAATCGAACTTCTTCCAAGAATTACAATTATTACATGACAGTATTTATTTAATTACAAGAATACATCTATGGCTATGACAGTATGTTCTACTTAGCAAAACTAAGTATACCAATGAATCTAGTTAAGTTGTCTAACCTATCACCCATAAATCCCAACAATCTCCCCCAATTTGTTTTTATGGACAATAAGGACAAATTTACAAATATTACATGCTGACAACTTAACTAACATAGATCAGAATGAATAAACCCTTCATTTCTGAAAAATGTATTTAATCCAGATTGTTTTTCAATACAATGACCATCAAACTTCATAAATTAAAAATCAAGTACTCCTCTAGACTGAGTATATAGAAAATGTTTTACTTATCTTGATTTGAAATTTCATCTGGCTTCTTTTCTTTCTTTTTCTTGCAAAGCCTTTCTGAGTTTTTCAATCAGCACCTTTTCTTCAGGGGACTCTGCATCATCTTCATTTTCTAAGATGTATTTTCTGATCATTGAGGAAGAAGTGTTTGATACATCTTCGAGCTCCATCCAATAGACATTTTGCTTGACAACTGATCTGAACTTTAGCACATCTCCCTCCTTCTTAAATCTTTTACCAGGGAGTTGATTTAAGGTTTCCCTTCTCAGTTTGTCCAAGCTGGGATCTTCTCCTTTCCTTTGATCAAAAATCATGTCTATCTCCCAAGAACACAGTGTTTCAATGTTGTTTGATGATCCAACCACTTGCCAGTATAATTCTTTTAGCACACTGGTCTTCAACTTAGAGAAACTATCTGCATAAATTTCTTCTTTGCCATACTTAATTCTCAAAGGATTGTCCAGTACACATGGCTGATAGTTGGATTCTTCACTGTTGATCTTATTGAGTTTACTACAGTTCATCTTCATTTTAGCTTCAATCTGATCCTCTTCTATCTGTTGACGAGATTTTTGTTTTGAGGCTAATTCTTCTTTGAATTTCTGCTCTGCCTCATATCTATCCATTTCTGACCTTGTATAAGGTTTCTCCATTTCTATCCAGTCATACTCAGGAATAGGATTATCTTCTTCATGTTCCAGACCTAGAGCTTCATAAACATCTTCATCATTTTGAAGTGTCCAATCACCATGCTTTTCAAAGAATTCAGCATGTCTGGTTGCATAGTACTTATGCACATTATCCATGATCTTTTCAGAGATATCACCATAGCTTTCCAAGAGTTCAACCATTCTTTCCAAATTGAAATAATCAATTCTTCTTCTTACATGTGCTTGGGTTTGAACTAGATTGTTGGATATTACTTTTGATTTTGATATCTGAGTGAAATCAGGTTCTACCATAATCAACCTTTCTTTGTTTTCCCATAGAATGTATCTTGTGACTTTTTCTTTTGACTCATCCAACTCTATGGATATAGAAGTGATTGTTTCTTTGCCTTTCTTTTGTAGTTGTTCAAGGCTGTTCATCCTTCTGCTCATGATTGGTTTCTTAAACCCTAGACCTGTAGCTTTTCTTTGTCCAGAATAGACAGTCTTTCCCTTTATCTTCTTGTTTGCTTTTCTTTTGATTCTTACTGTCTTGGATGTTTTGACAGTAGAATCATTGACAGCATCTTTGATAGGGCTTTTGACAGTATCTTCTTTGACAGCATCTTTTATGACAGTGTCTTCATCTTCCCTGTCAGTATCTTTGACAGTAACTTCATTTTTCTTGACAACATCTTTGTTGACAGTATCTTTTTCAGTATAGATACTGTCAATTTCCATTTCTACTTGATTAGTCTTCAATGCTTCAAGTATTTCTTTTTCTTCCTCCTTTTCTTCATATTTCTTGCTTGTTCCAGGAGTTTCTGAAGTTTCCTTTGGCTCGGCTTCTTTAGCTTGGGATTGCTCTTTTGAAGAGTTTCCCTTTTCTGACTCTTTAGTTCCTCCAGCTTCACCTCCACCTTCATTATCATCACCATCTTTATCCAAGGTGTCATCAAAGGAACATTTTCCACCTTGAGCATTTCTGCTTTCGTTTACTTTGGCAATGAGCTTCTTAATTTTGGCACTGTATTCCACATCTCTCTTTGCCATTATCTTGTGGATATCTTTAACTACTTGAACCCTTTCCTTGGTGATGGGTGCTTTCAGCAATAACTTGAGTACATCCATGATGACTTTACTTTGTAGAGATGTTTTGCCTTCAAGAGTTAAGAACCCAAGTCCTTTAGTTCCTTTGACTGTTGTCTGTTTAAAGCTTACACCATATGGCTGGAGACATATTTCTGGAAGTTTGTTGTTAACCATTGTACTCAGTTGCATATAGAGACTTTCATCAAAAATGGTAGACTTTTTCTTGACAAGAATCCCAAGGATGTATTGCACTCTGGCAGAGAAAGTTTCTAGCAGTTGCATTGTTATGAATATTGAATGTCCACTCTTCAGGAACACTTCAACTGCCCACCTTTTCTTTGAGCTAATTTTCACAGAAAGATTGACAATCTTTTCTTTCAAAGCTTCTGCCAACTTAGCAGGTTTTCCACCAGTTTCTGTGATTGCTTCATTCACCAGAGTGTTAAATTCCTCATCCTTATTATTCAAAGTGCTCTCCATATGACTTATCATTATAGAATCAGCTTCTTCTTGAGAATATGTGCTTCCATCAGTCCAGGTAACCAACTCTGAAGAATTCACATATTCAGGCAGCTTACCCTTGCCTTTACTCATCCTGTTAGACTCCTCCTTTTCTCTCCAAAGCCTCTCCAAAGTAGATTCTTTCTTTTCAGGATCTGGTTCACTAATTTTGATGGAAGATGATTTATTTCTTTGTATCATTTTCAATACTTCCTCAGATAATAGCATTGTCTCCCCCATCTACTTCAGTTTCAAACAGTTCACCAGTTCCAGAGGCTATAACAGTATCTTTTTCCTCCCCCTTACTCTTTTGCTCCCCCTGTCTTTCAGCTTCCCCCCCCTTGTGACTTCATTTGCATTTGCTCCACTGGTTGCTCAGCTTCTTTCTGATCTATCACTTTCTCCCCCTTAGGTAAGTTGACAGCATTGATGATAGAAGAAAGAGACAACAGAGTTGCTTGGATCTCAGCAAAACCAGTTTTCACAGTAGAAGACAGGTTGTCTAACTTGCTTTCCATCCTTGCACACCTGTCTTCAATAGCTTGGAGCCTGTCATTTACAGAAGGACCACCAGACCTAAGCCTCTTTGGAGGTTGAGGATAAGTCTAGGGCATGGAGACTGTTGGGGTTCTCACACTCTCATTGTCTTTTCTGGTGATCTCATCACCACTCACAAGTAATTGTTAGGAATAATTCATAAGTTGTGATGTTAAGAATAGAATTTACACATTATACTTCTTGTAATCCTGATCTTATAAAGGATTTAGCACTGTATATAGGATTTATGTGTAAGACAGTTATCTGTATAGTTTAGTCAGGAATGAACAGTGTATCGGAGACTACATGTCAGGAATAGAGAGCAAATCCTGATGACGGTCCAATACTGATGGTTGATCAGATACTGATGCAGTGTACAGATCCTGATATCAGTCATGTTACTGATGATGTCATTATAGATACTACAGAAACTGGCAAGTGCTATAAAACAGGATCGTTGTTTGAAGAACAAGCAAGAAGATATTATGAAGGAAAGAGTTTTTCTATTGAAGGAAACTATCGACTAGAAGGCAGAACATTGTCATGTATAGATTATATCTTTCTGTTATTAGTTGATAGGTAGCATTATAAATACTCTCTCAATATCATTGTAAAGAGCGACGAAGTTGTGAGTCGAACTAGTGAATGTGCGTAGCTCTGTATAAGGTTTGTATTCGAGAGTTTGAAACAAACAGAGAGATATTTGTATTGTCAGCAGCTGCTAAAGGTATTGTACACCTTTGGTAGAGTTTGTATTTGATCTTATTAATACAAACAAGAGTTTGATTCATTCGTTTATTCTTGTTCATATAATCAAGTAAAAATCAGACACGATTATATAACTTGTATTCAACCCCCCCCCTTCTACAAGTTATTCGAGTTAACAATTGGTATCAGAGCAGGTTGATTTCGAATAATCATAAAGATCTGCAATCATGTCTGGTTACAAGGATGGGAATACTAAAATTCCTATGCTCAAGAGAAACGAATATACTCTATGGGAAGTAAAGATGTTGCATCATCTGGAAGCAACAGATCCTGATTATCTTGACAGAATCAGAGATGGACCTTTTGTTCCAACAAAGGTCGTTGGACAAGCAACTGTTGATGGTGTGGTTGTTCCAGAACATACAGCAGAGAAGCCAAAATCTGAATGGTCAGATAAGGACAAGGAGAATGTTCTCAAAGATGCTAAAGTGAGAAACATATTATTCAACAGTCTTGATTCTGTTCTCACTAACTATGTTCTCTCTTGTAAAACTGCTAAGGATATATGGGACAATCTTAAGGTTCACTGTGAAGGAACTAAGCCTGTCAGGAAGAATATGAGGACATTACTTATACAACAGTATGAGTACTTTGAATCCAAGTCTGGTGAGTCACTTACTGATACCTTTGATAGGTTTACAAAACTCATCAATGAGATGGCCATGCATGGTAAATATTACGACTTGGAGGACATGAATACAAAGTTCATGAAAGCTTTGCCTGATTTCTACAATGAGAAGATATCTGCAATTGAGGAAGCTAATGATCTGGATGAGATTTCATTAGAGGCAGTATATGGAAAATTGAGAGCTTATGAACTTGACAAGCAACAGAAGAAGAGCAGGAGTGAAGGAAAGATGAAGACTATTGCACTTACTGCTCAATCTGAAGTTAAGAAGCTTCCTGAAGAACAGCATGAAGAGATTGTTGTAAAAAATTCAAGGAAGAAGAAAAGCAAAGAAAGTTCTGAGTCAGAGACTACTGATATGGACTCTGACAACAATGATTCTGAATCTGAGATGCAAGAACTCTTTGCTATGTTTGCTAAAGCTTTCAAGAAAGGAAAATTCAACAGGAGAAGATTTAGCAAAGGACCTTTTCAAAAGAAGGAGGAGAAGAAGAGTGACAAAAGCAAAAGTACAATTGTCAAGCTTGATAAGGCCAAGATCAAGTGCTTTAACTGCAGCGAGCTTGGACACTTTGCTAGTGAGTGTAAGAAGCCTAGGAATTCAGGAAAGGGTAATGCACTTATGGTCACACAGAAGGATTGGGCTGATTCCAGTGACTCTGAAGATGAATTGGATTATGACAACATTGCATTGATGGCCAATAGTTCAGACAAACCTGGATCTCCAAAGAAAATTTCTCCATCCTCTGTTAAGGTATCACTTCACTCTCTTGATTCATTTGATAGCTTAAATTCTGATGAAATTAGATCTATCCATGCTGAGTTTAAAAATCTTATGACTAATTTTAGAATTCTTACTTGTGAAAGAGATGAACTTAAGGTTAAGAATGATAAATTAGTTGATAGAAATAATTTTCTTGAATCTGAATTAATTCAAATGGAAGAATACAAGTTGAGTTCTGATAAAGCTAAGCATGATTATAGTGTAATTCTTGAGGCTTATGACTATGTCAGAAAAGAACTAGAAGAAGAGAGAGATGTGATTAAGACCATTAACAATTCCAGTAAGAAGACAATAGAAATCTTTGAGAGTGGAATTCGTGGTAAGGTTAATGGTTTAGGTTTTGATAAGGCTAGACAAGAAGAAAAAGTAGCTATTGTCAATGATGATAGTAAGGTAGAAGCTAACATATCTAAATCTGAAGGTAAGAAAATTGTTTCTGAACCTAATCATGTTAAATTTGTTGATTCAAAAGGTACCCCTGTTGTACACAAAAGGATTAACAATAGTTTTTCAGATGAGAAAGTGTTAGAGAAACCTAAGAATGTAAACATAGGGTTTCTGTCTAAGTCTCAGTTGAAACAGAGATTAGATGATCTTTCAGAGTCTAGCAAGATTAAGAGAAATAGGAATGGAAAAGAAGGTATTAACAAAGAGAACAATTACAAGAATGTACCTGATGCACCTAGGAAAAAATGCTATAAGTGTGGAAATCATAATCATTTGGCCCTAGACTGCAATCAAAAACCTTCTTGGAAAACTGAGTCCAGATTCCCCAAGACTCAGAAAATTCAATACCAAACACAAAAAGCTTGTTATCATTGTGGTAGTTTACTTCATTCCATTTACATGTGTAGAGAATATCATGAACTGTATTATGACTATTATTCTTTGAAATCTAAAACTCCTAGTCACAAACAGTTTGTGAGATCAGAGTCTAAAGTTGACTCTGCAACAGGTAAAATAAATGCAAAATCTTCAAAGTCTGTTGTCTCTAAATCTAGTAAGAAAGGATCCAATCAAAGTTGGGTCCTAAAAAATTCTAACTAGTTACTTTTTGTTTGCAGGGCACAGGAAAGAAGCATTCAATTATCTTGGACAGTGGATGCTCTGGACATATGACTGGAAAGAAGTCCCTGCTTACAAAGTTTGAGAGGAAAGCTGGCCCAGTAATATCTTTTGGAGATGGCAACAAAGGAGAAACTCTGGGATATGGCTCAATTATTTTGGGGAATGTCATCATAGAAAATGTAGCACTGGTTGAAGGCTTGAAACATACTCTTTTAAGCATAAGTCAACTGGGTGATAAAGGTTACAAATCAATCTTTGACAGAGAAGGATGCAAAGTCTTGAATATGCAGAATGGAGACATTGTTCTAACTGGTCAAAGACATGGTAACATATATGAAGCCAGCTTAAGTGATACATCTAAAGGAATTGTTAGATGTCTCTACAGCAAAGCTACAAGTGATGAAAGCTGGAATTGGCACAAGAAGCTCTCACATCTTAATTTCAAGAAGCTTAATCAACTTGTTAAAAACAATTTGGTGAGAGGCCTACCTCAGGCGAATTTTGTGCAAGATGGACTTTGTGATGCATGTCAGCTTGGAAAGCAGAGAAGAACCACTTTCAAGAGCAAGACTGAAAATTCAATTACTGAACCATTTCACATGCTACATCTTGATCTGTTTGGTCCAGTAAACATTATGTCTATCAGCAAGAAAAGATATGCTCTAGTTATGGTGGATGATTTCACAAGGTTCACATGGGTGTTCTTTCTACACAAGAAGGATGAAGCTCCTCAGCAAATCATTGAACTCATCAAGAATATTCAGAATAATTCTGAGTACAAAGTTAAAGTACTTAGGAGTGACAATGGTACAGAATTCAAGAATTCTACAATGGAGGGGTTTTGTGCAGACAATGGAATCACTCAACAGTTTTCTGCACCTGGTACACCTCAGCAAAATGGTGTAGTGGAAAGAAAGAACAGGACTCTCATAGAGGCAGCAAGAACCATGCTTGCAGATGCAAAACTTCCAACCTACTTTTGGGCAGAAGCTATTAACACTGCATGTTTCACTCAGAACTGTACCTTGGTAAATAGTCATGGAAAAACTCCCTATGAGATGATCAAAGGAAAGAAACCAAGTGTGAAATATTTTCACATCTTTGGATGCAAATGCTATGTCCTAAAAGTTCATCCAGAACAACTTGGAAAATTTGAAGCCAAATCGGATGAAGCAATTTTTCTAGGATACTCAGCATCTAAGGCCTTCAAAGTTTATAATCTCAGAACTCACATTGTTATGGAATCAATTCATGTTGCATTTGATGATAAGAAATTTGGAATTTTGCAAACTGATGAAAGCCATGATAAATTGGAATTTGAAAATCTGAAGAATTCTGAGATATTCTCAAGTGATGATGAAGGTTCTCCAGAAGGAATTTCTATTGCTTCTCAAAGGAATGCTACTGTTGAGGGGGAGCAAATGAATCAGAGAGAACACAGTGATCATCAGGAGCAGACTAGTCTTTCAGAGTCTATTCCATCAGGAATTGATGTTTCAGAGTCTACTCCATCAGGAACTGACCTGTCAGAATCTTCTGAGGAAAGATCAGTAACTAGCAGCAATATGGAATCTATTGATTCTATTGATCAAAGGAGAGTTTTTGAAGGTAGAGAGAATTCTTCTACAAGAGATACCACTAACTTAGGGGGAGAGACTAGCAGAGTTGATTTACCACCTGTTAGAAAATGGACAAAGGATCATACTGAAGATTTGATAATTGGTGATCCAAATAGTGGTGTTCGAACTAGAAGATCAATTCAAAATGAATGCTTGTATAGTTGTTTTCTCTCAAAGAATGAACCTAAGAAGGTTGAAGAAGCCTTACAGGATCCTGATTGGGTAATTGCAATGCAGGAGGAATTAAATGAGTTTGAGAGAAACAAAGTTTGGAAACTGGTACCAAGACCTAAAGATAGATCTATTGTTGGTGCAAGATGGGTTTTCAGAAACAAGCTAGATGAATCTGGTATGATTGTAAGAAACAAAGCAAGACTGGTGGCCAAGGGTTATTCTCAGGAAGAAGGCATTGATTATGATGAGACCTTTGCACCTGTAGCAAGATTGGAAGCAATCAGAATGTTTCTTGCATTTGCAGCTCATTCAAAATTTAAGGTATACCAGATGGATGTAAAGAGTGCTTTTTTAAATGGAAAACTTGATGAAGAAGTGTATGTAGAACAGCCACCTGGATTTGTTGATCCAAAGTTTCCAAATCATGTCTACAAACTTGACAAGGCACTCTATGGACTAAAGCAGGCACCAAGAGCATGGTATGAGACTTTGTCTAAATTTCTTCTTGAAAATGGCTTCACAAGAGGTACAATTGACAAAACTCTATTCTTTAGAAAGATAAAAGGTGAATTGCTTTTAGTTCAAGTTTATGTTGATGATATTATTTTTGGTTCTACTAATGAAAAGTTGTGTGCTAAGTTTAGCAAGCTTATGTAGTCTAAGTATCAGATGAGCATGATGGGTGAACTAAATTATTTCTTAGGCTTGCAGGTCAAACAGACTGAGACTGGTATTTTCATTAATCAGTCAAAGTATATCAAAGATCTTTTAAGAAGGTTTGACTTTCAAGACTGTGCAGTTGCAAAAACACCCATGGCAACAGCCACTAAACTAGACTCTGATCCTAAAGGGAAGAGTGTGGATAATACTAGTTATAGAGGCATGATAGGCTCATTGTTATATCTAACTGCAAGTAGGCCAGATATAATGTTTTCTACCTGTTTATGTGCTAGATTCCAAAGTGATCCTAAGGAATCTCATTTAATTGCTGTAAAGAGAATTTTTAGATATCTCAAAGGAACTCCAAATCTTGGTTTGTGGTATCCTAGAGAATCTGATTTCTTTCTAATTGGCTATTCAGACTCTGATTATGCAGGGTGTAAGATAGACAGGAAAAGCACTACAGGTACATGTCAATTTTTGGGAAATAGATTGATTTCTTGGGCAAGCAAGAAGCAACAATCTGTTTCAACCTCAACTGCAGAAGCTGAGTACATAGCAGCAGGCAGTTGTTGTGCACAGCTCCTTTGGATAAGAAATCAGTTGTTGGATTATGGTATGACACTTAGTAATATTCCTATGTTTTGTGATAATACTAGTGCTATTAAAATTGCAGAAAATCCAGTTCAACATTCAAGGACTAAGCACATTGATGTCAGGTATCATTTTATTAGAGAACATATTGAGAATGGTACTGTGGAACTTCATTTTGTTCCTACTGACAAACAGCTTGCAGATATTCTAACTAAACCACTTGATGAGACTACGTTCCGTAGACTAGTAAGTGAGTTAGGAATGTTAAATTTTTAGATTTTAACATCTGCAAAAGTAGCAAGGTATGTTGTTCTTAGCTTATAGACTTGATACTCCTGTCAGGATCTATATTTGATTGTTAAATGTTTGAGCTATAACACATTGCCTTGATAAATTTCAGTATGATAGACTTGTTAATAATCATCAGGATTAGATTTGTTATCAGGATGCTGACGTCATCAGTATTGTGTCAGTATCAGGATTATGAAAATTGTTTCAGATTCTGACGTTTACTTTGTGTAATAATCTGATTCTGTGATATGTTAAGTCTATGCTAGCAAGTTTTGATATTTGCATACTGATAATTTATAGATCATTCAAAAATCAAAAGACAAGCAGATAACAAGAAATTGTATTTTCATTAATAGAAATCATTACATAGAAATGAAATACATCATCTTTTTGTCTAAATTTCTACTCTATACTTGTCTTTGATATGAACTCTGAGGAACAGGACAAGGAGCATCTCAAGAAATCCATCAGGGGATGAAAGCATCGTTTGCTCTTGGATTCCTTGTCTGGGCGACTTGAATGAGAGCAGCTAACTTAAATGAATAGCATCTCCATCAAGATCAACCTCAGACTCTCGGCCAAATTCTTCATCCTCAAGTTTTGAGGAGGTTAGGGGAAGATTGTATCCAACAGATGAATGTTCTAGGAGAAACCTCTGGATATTTTCGAAAACCAATCCATTCATGATTAGTTCGATGAGAAGAGTCATTTGTTCAAAGAGATGATCAAGAACAGGATGTTCATCGATCAAGAAAAATCTGGAAAATGGGTTTGAAGGGGTTTTTGGTTTGAGAAGCATTGTTAAGAAGAAAGGAAATTGAAAGGTTATGGAGAATGGCATAAAGCGTTTGGTTCTTTTAAAGAAAGACGTGAGAAGCTGAGCAGTCACTTGGAAGTTTTTATGAAGTCAAATGCTAATTATTGCATGAGACTGTATTTCTTGTTTCAAGAAATATTGAAAATATCTAACCAATTGATTTTCTGTTCAGATTTATTGTTTATTTTCTTTTTCAGATAAAAGAAAAATGCCACGTGGAAACTCCATATTAAGTCGCTGATAATATTGGTCAGGATTTCATGTGTGACCATCAGGATTTGAAAATTATATTTTTAAATCACATTACATTTTGTGATTATTTTGATGAGAGGTCATCAGGAAAAGGAAGCTGATCAGTATTGCTTATTTATACCCTGATCTATTTCATGAAAAATCAATTTTGGATTTTATTTTCCAAAAATCGTGGGTAACCGCATTTTTCAGGAACTGACACCTGTCAATCTACGTGTCAACGTGGGATAGTGGTCTGAAAGATTTGTGAAATATATTTGTTTTGAAACTCTAATCGTGTAATTGCTTTCTCTAATTTTACATTCTCTAAAGCAAAAATCACTCTTGAGTTTTCAAAATCACTAATCCATTTCAAGAATTTTTCAAGTTTCTTTTCAGATCAAAAATGGCAGCTCAGAGAAGATTACCTAAATCAGTAGCCTTCAAGTTTGGTGACTTTGATTTTATGACAAACAATCATGTTGCAGCTATCACCAACAAGGAAGGAGTATCATCTGATTTTCATCCAATCATGAACTTTCTGGTGTATGGACCATTAAGTTATGCATTGACAGCATCTCCACAGATTAATCAAGTAGCTGTTTCACAAGCTTGGAAGAATGCTGAGGTAATTGATTCTACTCAGAGTCAATCAGGTAAGATTGTTCTACATTTAGGACAAGATTCATTTGACATTACTGAATCTGTTGTTAATTCAGTACTTTGCTTACCTGTTACTGATAGTTATGAGAATGTACCATCTGATGATAATATAAGAACTATGTTGTCTGAATTAGGTTATAGTGGACCTCTAGATAACATGAGCCAGTTGAATAGGTCTTTTCTTAGAAAGGAATGGTCTTTTTACTTTGATCAAATTGCTAAATGTTTTACTGGCAAATGTAGTTCTTTTCAGCAAATTACTTCTGTTACATCACATATTGCTTATAGTTTGCTTTATGACAGAGTAATCAACATTGGTCATATTATCTTAAGTCAGATGAGTATTAAACTTGGGTTAAGAGATCAAAACAGGAAAATGGTTTATTATCATAGATTTATGCAATTGTTTATTAACCATTTCGTTCCTGATGTTGAAACTAGATTTGGTAGAGAACGTTGTGTTTCTTCTTATGAACAGCAAAAGAGAATTTTCTCTGACATTACAAAGAAGGACAATGAAAAGAATCTAGATGAAATACCTGTAATTCATTATCCACATCATGTTCAGGTAATTCTTAAAGCTCATCTTCCTACTCTCTACAATTCTTCTTTCTTTTGTGGTGAAATGGCTCAGGAATCTCAATTGGAGGAGAACCCACCTGTGTCTACCCAAGTAGCCCAAAACATTATAGTCTCTGAAACAATTCAAGAATCAAATTTTGATCCACAGCCTATTGTTTCAAAGAAACCAACCTCTGGTGTTTCTCAAAAGACATCAGTTGTAAGGAAGAGAAGATTTGTTGTGTCAAGTAGTAGTAGTAATTCTAGTGAAGATGATGATGATTTAACTCTTGCTGAGAGAGCAGAATTGAAGGCTGCAATTCAACTTTCTTTGTTAGCACAAAGAGATGAAAAACCTAGTCACAGCCAGGCTGCAGTCTCCCAAAAGGCTGTAGTTCTTAAAAAGGGAAAACCGTTACTGGATACTGTCTCTCAAAAGACTGTGTCTATTGAACAAAGATCTCATCCCAAGATCACTTCTGTGTCTACACCTCTTGAGTCTTCTCAGGATAAATCTTTTGCTCACTATATCAGGAGAACAAGGAGAAAGATTCAATTGTCACCTACACACACAGAGTCTAGTCCAACTAATATCATGCAGGTTTCTACAAATCAAGCTACATCTATGTCAGTATTTGACAAGAGAGATCTGGATATTGATTCTTCATGGGAAACTACATTATCATACAGACTGGCTATGGGACTAATTTCTCTCAAAGTGAAGTTGTCAAGGCCTGTTCTAGATTTTCTGGTTGAAAGAGTACCAAAACTTTTATTTCCAGATGAATATGGACTTCTACATCAAAGACTTGACTTAATGAAGATGTATTTCTATGTATCTGTCAGAAGACAATTAGTCAAGAAATTTGGACTCTCGAAGCATGTTGCACTTCAATCACTTCATGCATATTTATTTGACAAGGATGTAATTATTCAAGATGCTTCAGCTCAAGGTGAAAAACTGGAGGAAGTAGATAGAGGAAAGCAGTTAACAGAAGGTACTATTGCACCAGTTGTGAATAGTAGGAACGATCAGATCACAGTCACTGTAACACAAGAACCATCTAGTCAGAGGAAGGATGACTCAGGAGCTGTGATAGCTGATGTTGAAAGGACTTCTGTGATGACTGAGAATGCAAGTGAGATACCCTATGATATGGGAGGAATGACTTTGGTTGATTTTTCTGAAGATCAAACAAATTTTGTTCAGTCAGAGTCTATTCACCTTGAGGGTGTGTCTCAGCAAACAACACTTAAAGACGGTGATGTACTAACTATGGTGTCTAATGAAGTATTACTGAAGACATCAGAGTCTAGTAAAGAACCTGAAATTATACTGGAGCCTGTAGTTTCTGAAAGGAAAGAAGATGATTGTATGGGTTCAGAGACTATAGCAGCTCACTCCTTGGAGAAAACCTCAAGCCACATGCCATATGAGGAACCCTCTCTCCATGTGAGTTCAGGTATAAAAACTCCTTCTAAACTCTATTTTTCTGTAGGTCATGAGAGCACTTATCTAAATTTGAGTGATATAGTTGAAAAGATGGACTTAGATCCACAATTTGAGCGGCTGGCTCCTGACCAGGCAAAAGGTGAGGTAGAAAAAGTGTTGACTTTAGAAAGTCAAAGTGAGAATGAGGGTATGGATGATCAACTCCATAGTGAGGGAGAGAAAATTAGGAAACCATCATTTGATTTCTGGGATCAGGTTTTTCCTGAATCTTGGTCTGAAAATTTGGGTATGGATGCTGGTACTTATTCATTCATCAAAATGTATCAGAAGAATGACCTAGCACATCACAATGCAAAGCCAGAAGTTAAAGCTCAGAAGCAAAAGGAGAGGCTTGCAGAAATCATTAACAGAAGAGGTGCCAGGATAAAGCAATCTCTTGATACATATGTACCAGATGAAGATCCTAATGATCCTAGTGTTCCTTTGTATGTACTTCCAATATCAGCTAGAATTGAGACATCAACAGTCTCTGATCACTCTAAGGAGGAGTCAGGATTTGAAGATGTTAGTACACAGAATACTGGTGAAGGAGATGATGATCATGTTTCAGTTCCAGAACAGAAAGATGAAGATGTTGATACTTCTAATCAGGTTTTATTACTTGAATATCATACAACTCAAGCAACTTCTTCTACAAGACTTAAAGATACAGTTCTTTCTGATTCTGATACTGAAGATACTAGAAGCACTTCCAATATTGAAGTTCATTCTGATGTTTTGAAAGATATTCAGAATTCTCAAATTGCTATTCAAACAAGACTTCAATCACTTGAAGATAACCAAGTCACAATTATGGAAAATCAAGCAGTTATTATGAATCTCATTTGTTCTGTTTCTGAATCTCTTGGAATTAATGTTGCTGATGTCAAAAAGGGGGAGATAAATACAATTCAAAAGACAACAACAACACCACCAGACTGAAGATAAAGCTGGGGGAGATAAAGATCAGACAAAGGATAGTAAAAAGAAGAACCAGGAGTGACAGTGGTGAATCTCAGCTAGGAAGAGGTAAAGGAAGAGCAGCATTAATAGTTAAAATTCTTTCTTCTAAGTACTAGATAAGCGTCTACATCTGAGAAGGAGGTACTTAAACTTCATAATTCGACATTCATAAATTCTATTCTGGTTGTATTGTTATATGTTTTGACATCCACAACTTAGATTTATGCTTCAGATTATAAAGCATAAATAGGGGGAGATTGTTAGGAATAATTCATAAGTTGTGATGTTAAGAATAGAATTTACACATTATACTTCTTGTAATCCTGATCTTATAAAGGATTTAGCACTGTATATAGGATTTATGTGTAAGACAGTTATCTGTATAGTTTAGTCAGGAATGAACAGTGTATCGGAGACTACATGTCAGGAACAGAGAGCAAATCCTGATGACGGTCCAATACTGATGGTTGATCAGATACTGATGCAGTGTACAGATCCTGATATCAGTCATGTTACTGATGATGTCATTATAGATACTACAGAAACTAGCAAGTGCTATAAAACAGGATCGTTGTTTGAAGAACAAGCAAGAAGATATTATGAAGGAAAGAGTTTTTCTATTGAAGGAAACTATCGACTAGAAGGCAGAACATTGTCATGTATAGATTATATCTTTCTGTTATTAGTTGATAGGTAGCATTATAAATACTCTCTCAATATCATTGTAAAGAGCGACGAAGTTGTGAGTCGAACTATTGAATGTGCGTAGCTCTGTATAAGGTTTGTATTCGAGAGTTTGAAACAAACAGAGAGATATTTGTATTGTCAGCAGCTGCTAAAGGTATTGTACACCTTTGGTAGAGTTTGTATTTGATCTTATTAATACAAACAAGAGTTTGATTCATTCGTTTATTCTTGTTCATATAATCAAGTAAAAATCAGACACGATTATATAACTTGTATTCAACCCCCCCTTCTACAAGTTATTCGAGTTAACAGTAATCCCTCAAGGCCTAATGCCTGTTGATAAAAGGCTCCCTCATTTTCACTCTGGACATGCTCAAGTCCCTCACCTTTTGCCAGCACATTTGGCTGCCTCTCATTTTTAGGCTCACTTCTCTTTTCTTTTATCTCTCTTTTCTTTTGCTCTCCCTCACTCATCCTAGATGCATGTGTATGAGCAGTACTGACATGCAATGAAGAGAAAGATGATTTAGATTTTACCTTAAAAGCCTTGGAGATTGGCATGTCATCATCAGAGATGTCCTCAATTAATCCTTCCTGAAATTGAGATTGAGCAGGGTTGACAGCATCTTTCACCAATAAATTACTGTCAGAAGGGATGTTGACAGCAACTTTAGGAAGGCTCTTGACAGTATCTTTGACCAGAATGTTACTGTCATTTGATTGTTTGACAGAACCTTCTGGATTGTCCTTGACAGCAACTTTGGCTGTGACAGCAACTTTCCTAGGGTAAGATGCTTTGAGGGAATCGATCAAGATGCTGGCTGTTTCAATATCTGACAGAAATCCACCTTGATCTAATCCAGTGTTTGAAGGAGTGGTATCCATTTCACTTTGAGAAATGGGTTCTTGTGGACCACTTGATGGGGGCTCATCCATGGTTTGAGATGGATGATCAAAACCTGAGGAGTTGGTACTGTCCCCCTCTCTAGGTTGAACTGAAGAAACAATAGATGTGGGAATGAAAGTAGAAGAATGAAGCTTAGATGGATCATTTGGCTGTTCCACAGAGGAAAATTGTGGAACATCAAAAGTAGGGATAAAGTCCTCACTGTGCCCTAACTCTCTGTGAATTTCTTCAAGTATAGGCTCCTCAAGAGTGTGTTCTTGAGGTTGTGCAGACTCTTCACAAGATGCCTTGGGAGACAGGCCAATTTCAATAGATGCCTCTTGTTGAGAAGAGACACCTATAGGTGAGTTTATTTCCCTTTTATCTTGTACAATCTTTTGGGAGACTGTAGGGTGGCTGACAGTAACCTTGGCCCTTCTAGCTCTCTTCTTCTTAGGCTCAGAAGGGGCTACTTTGGGTTCTTTTTCACTACCATCCTTATTTGCTGCATTAGATGCAGTAACTCCCTCTTCACTCTCAACATTTTCACCAGTTACACTCTCTAGGGATCTTTTCTTTGATTCTTGTTTGGCTATTTTAAGGGCTTTGGGCAGTCTAGAGTCCCTAGGTGGAATGTATGGTGTAGAATGTGGGTTAACTGAATTTAGGTCTAATTCAGTTTCATTCTCAATTGTGAAAGCAGTATACCCCGTAGGTAATGGATAATCAAGATTGGGCTCTTGATTAACCATGTGTTGTGTGAAACATAGTGGAATATGTGCATTTAAATTTTGTGTGTTGAGAGATGTGTGTGTGTTTTTCTTCAAAACAGGGCATTCCTCAGAATGAGGAGCATCTACAACATTACCACAAATATGATTAATACACATTGTTAAAAATCGAGGGTATATATATACCTTTTTGCCTATGGCGTTTTTTCAATTGTGCCATGACTAGCTTTCCAACATTCACCTTGTATCCATGGACTAAGGAATGAGTGAGTTTCTTGATATATGAGGGTATTCCATTCCAGCCTGTTGACTTGGTAGAGAACACCTTCACCATGACGTCAGAGATCATGCTCCACTCCTTTCTTAGAAACTTCCTGTCCATTTCTCCCGTTTGATACCATTTATCAGAGGTTTCTTCAAGTTTAGAACCAGAATACCCAATCTTCAGAAAGAACCTCTTCAGAGTGTCATCATTTGCTAAATCCTGAAAACTTTCTTCACTAGCCAAAACAATACCCAAGGCGTTATTAATATCATTTACTGAAAGAGAATGGTTTACACCATCTATTTTGAAGTTAATTGCCTCATTCTCTTCAGTTTCTTGAATACTTGCAGATTTCCAGAATTTTTCAATTCTTTCAATATCAAGCTTAGGAGTTGAGGTTATTGCATGACCTAAGTAGGATTTATTCATGAATGAAACTAGTCCTTTGAAGTTTTCACCGGCATCACCAGGAGAATGAATACCGGCAAAGTTAGTTTGGACAAAAGATTGTTTGGGTGCCATTGATGAATGTTCTGAAAGGTAAGAGAGAAAATATGGTTTTTGGATGTAGAAGGTTGAAAGGTTTTACAAATGAAAGTGATAGTAGATTAAATGGTAGATTCAGTTTATAAGATGAATCGTTTTTACTTGTCTTAATTGAACGTGTAGTAATGATTTTACCCATTGATCCCACTTGCTATATTACGTGGCAGTTGCTATTAGATCGTGGATTGGAGGGATAAAATTATGTATATATATATATATATTAATATATATATATATATATATATATATATATATATATATATATATATATATATATCTCCACTATCTTTGACAGCAACTTCTCGTGACAGCAACTTTCATTGACAGTAACCTGTGCGCTTTTCTTTCTTTCTACTATTTTTTACAGCAATTTCTCGTGACAGCAACTTTCATTGACAGCAACCTGTGCGCTAACAACATTTCTGTCAATCAGTTTAATGAGTGACAGTAAGTTTATCTGACAGTAAACTAGGTGCAAAATCGTGCTGTCACTATTCACACACAACTTGAGTTAAGGACACTTGATTACTTATTACTGTATTAAGACAGACATGTAAAACTATATTAGCATAGTCATAGCAAACATGATATCTAAAAATCATTTTAGCATAGTCATAGCAAACATGATATCTAAAAATCCTTTTAGCATAGTCATAGCAAACATGCTGTCTGAACAAGTAGCACCTAGAACAGTAACTTCTCATGACAGTACCTTCTAATGACAATACCTTGAAAGTTTCTGTCATGAGCTGCGATTGAGAATTGATAAACCAGTTAGATAATCATACCTGATTTAGCATTCCTAATTCACTCACCAACCTGGTAAATGTTGCTTCATCCAGTGGCTTGGTGAATATGTCTGCAAGTTGCTTGTCTGTTGGAACATAAACCAATTTTACATCTCCCTTTTCAACATGCTCCCTGATAAAATGATGCCTTATATCAATGTGCTTAGTTCTGGAGTGTTGAACTGGATTGTCTGATATGGCTATGGCACTAGTGTTGTCACAATAGATAGGAATGTTTGACATCTCTAGTCCATAATCCATTAACTGATTCTTCATCCAAAGTATCTGTGCACAGCAACTTCCAGCTGCAATATATTCAGCTTCTGCAGTTGATGTAGAAACTGAGTGTTGCTTTTTACTGAACCATGACACCAATCTCCCCCCAAGAAATTGATAGCTTCCTGTAGTACTTTTTCTGTCAATCTTGCAGCCAGCATAGTCTGAATCAGAATATCCAATTAGATCAAATCCAGTTTCCTTAGTGTACCAAAGGCCTAGATTTGGGGTGCCTTTGAGATACCTAAAGATTCTTTTAATTGCAACTAATTGTGATTCTTTTGGATCAGCCTGAAACCTTGCACAAAGACATGTAGCAAACATTATGTCTGGTCTGCTAGCAGTTAAGTAAAGCAGTGATCCAACCATGCCTCTGTATGTACTAGAATCCACTTTCTTGCCTTTAGGATCTAACTCTAATTTGGTGGCTGTTGAGATAGGTGTCTTTGCAGGTGAGGAATCTTCTAAGTTAAACTTCTTGAGAAGTTCTTTGACATACTTGGTTTGGCAGATAAAGATTCCATCCTTCTTCTGATTGATTTGGAGACCAAGAAAGAATGCCAATTCTCCCATCATGCTCATCTCATACTTGTTTCTCATTAGGGATGAGAATTTTTCACACAATTTTTCATTTGTTGAACCAAAAATTATGTCATCAACATATATCTGCACAAGGATGATGTCTTTGCCATGGTACTTGTAGAATAAAGTTTTATCCACCATACCTCTTACAAATTGATTTTCCAGGAGAAAAGTGGAGAGTGTTTCATACCAGGCTCTTGGTGCTTGCTTTAAACCATACAGAGCCTTGAACAACTTGTAGACAAAGTTATGCAGTTTGTCATTCTCAAAACCAGGAGGTTGTTCAACATACACTTCTTCTTCCAATTCTCCATTCAAAAAGGCACTTTTGACATCCATTTGAAATACCTTGAATTTGCAGTGTGCAGCAAAAGCTAAGAAAATTCTTATGGCTTCAAGTCTGGCAACAGGTGCAAATGTTTCATCATAATCTATCCCTTCCTGTTGACAGTATCCTTTGGCCACCAGCCTTGCTTTATTCCTTGTCACATTTCCACTTTCATCTATCTTGTTTCTGAAGACCCATTTTGTCTCAATGACTGATTTTCCTTTTGGCCTTGGAACCAGCTTCCAAACATTGTTTCTTTCAAATTGATTGAGCTCCTCTTGCATGGCCATCACCCAATCAGAATCCAACAATGCTTCTTCAACTATTTTAGATTCCATTTGAGATAAGAAACATGAAAACATGCTGTCAGCAGAAATATTCCTCCTTGTCCTTACACCAGTAGTGGGATTTCCAATAATTAGATTACTGGTATGATCTCTATTCCACTTGGTTGATTGAGGCAAGCTTCTTGTTTGATTTGATTGACTTTCATTCATATGAGGATTTGATTCTCCAACATTTTCATTATTTTGCTCATTTAGCTCAATTTCTCCAGTTTCACAGTTTTGTTGATTGATGCCTGAAATTGTCTGTGATTGAGCTGGAGTTTGATCTACATTCTTAGCATTGACAGTTTCATATCCCATTGATTGAGTGAAACTTGGTTCTTCATCAACAAATTCCTCTATTTCCAAGTATCCTTGATTCTCAAATCTGAAAGGTTGCATTTGACCATCCTCATGTAATCCTAGAAAGTTGGTTTCATCAAATGTGACATTTACACTTTCTTCAATTGTCTTGTGCTCCATGATATAGACTCTGTAGGCAGTCCTTTCTAGCCCATATCCCATGAAAATTCCTTCATATGCTTTAGCATCAAACTTGCCTTTTCTTTCATGGTTGTCTTTCATCAAAAAGCACTTGCTTCCAAAGACATGAAAGTACTTAACAGTTGGTTTTTTTCCTGTCAAAAGATAGTAAGGAGTATTACCATGAGCCTTATTGATTAGTGTTCTGTTCTGTGTGTAACAAGCAGTGTTGATGGCTTCTGCCCAGAAATATGTTGGTAATTTAGCATTGCTCAACATAGTCCTTGCAGCTTCAATGAGTGTCCTATTTTTCCTTTCCACAACTCCATTTTGCTGTGGAGTCCTTGCAGCAGAGAATTGTTGAACAATCCCTTGATCTTTGCAGAAGTTTCCAAGTGTAGCATTTCTGAACTCAGTTCCATTGTCACTTCTTAGAAATTGAACTTTTGCTCCAGGGGTCCTGTCAAGTACCCTTATGTGATCAATGATTTCTTGAACAGCTTCATCTTTTGATTCTAAAAATTTCACCCAAGTGTACCTAGAATAGTCATCTATCATGACCAATGCATATCTTTTTCTGGATAGTGATTGAACATTCACTGGTCCAAAAAGATCCATGTGAATCAACTTGAGTGCTTCAGTGTTAGTGTTGACTTGTTTTGATTTATGCATTGCTTTCCTTAGTTTTCCCATTTGACAATCTTCACACAGTCCTTCTTGACAGAATTCCTGTTGAGGTAGTCCTCTCACCAATTCCTTCTTCATTAGCATGTTCATTGTTTTGAAGTTGAGATGGGAAAGTTTCTTGTGCCAAAGCATGCTATCTCCAACACTTGCTTTGCTGTAGAAGCAAAATATTCTTTCCTCATTTGTTGAGTTTAAGTCTGCAACAAATAGGCTTCCTTTCCTTACTCCTTTCAGAGATAGGCTTCTATCCTTTTTGTGGTAGATTGTGCATTCCATCATGCCAAAATTGACTTTGAATCCCTTGTCAGTAAATTTACTGACACTAAGCAGATTATGCTTCAAACCTTCCACAAGAGATATTTCTTCAATGACAACATTTCCAGCTTTTAAGCAGCCATATCCCACAGTGTAACCTTTGCTGTTGTCTCCAAAGGTTATTGTTGGGCCAGCCTTCTCAACATATTGTGATAGCAGGGATATATCACCAGTCATGTGTTTGGAACATCCACTGTCGATTATCCACATGACCTGTTTACCTTTCTTTCCCTGCAAGACATATAGAGTTTAATTTGCATTTGGTACCCAAGTCTTGTTGGGTCCTGCAGACTCAGTATCATCAGAAACTTTATCAATATTTAAAACAATATTATCAGAAGATGGTTCCTTGACTTCTTTTATTACCCACTTAGTTTTAGACATTGACTTAGACTTTTTCTTAGTTAGAACAGCCTTCTCACTGTCTTTAGTGGATTCAGAAGTCTTTGCAGATTGCATATAAGAACATAATTCAGTAGATGAAATTTGCAAATTAAAACATGTACTCATGGCAGTAATTTTGCATGGCATACAGTCAATGTTATTACAGACAACCATTTTTCTTTGCATAATGGGGGTTCTATGTAAGTTCCCTTTCAACTCTGTTGCATTAGATATGCAACTAGTTGATTTCTTACAAACATGAGTTAAATGATGTGAGGAGCCACAATTATTGCAAAGTTTCCTGGGTGCCTGCTTAACATATGCATAATTATTCTTTTTATCAATGCCTAGCTTCCCATTTCTGTTCTTAGACTTGGAGACAATTGTCTTGACAATATGTTTAGAAGGTACTGTCGATCTATTTTTGACAGCACCTTTTGTACTTGCTGTCTTGACAGTAGATTTGAAAGTTACTGTCTTGGGTGTCTTCTTGATAGTATCTTTGAAAGTTACTGTCTCATCCTTTGTGACAGTATCTTTTGAACACTTGGTCGGGCTGTTTGATAAGGTTTCTGTCATAGTAATTTTGACAGAATCTTTTTCTATTTTAGATACACTGTCAGTCCTCTCATCTTCATCACAGAGTTCTTGATTAATAATTAGGGAATTTTCATCAACCTCAAACTCTGTACTTTTAAAAATTGGTTTGCTCACATTTTTGAGGATGTGAGGTCTGACAGTTTTGTTTTCATTATTGTTCTGTATAACAGCCTCTTTACCAGGTCTCCTACTGTAATCATAGCCTATACCTATCTTCTTACTTTCGGTATGTTTCTCATGATACTCTTGAACTATTTTAGAGGAATTCCTAAATGCCTTAAGCTTAAATTCATTTTCAGAAATTTCTTTTCTAAGATATTCCTCTATCTCTTTAGCACAGATTAAATCATTCTTTAATCTCTCGTTTTCCTGAGCTAAAGAATCAATAGAACTGGTCTTAAGCAACAGTACATCATTGTTGGATTTGAGTGTTTCATTTTCCTTAGTTAATCTAGCAATTTCTTCATTTGCAGCAGATAAACTAGTATGAATATTAAACATTTCAGTACTCATTTCTTCAATGGTTTGCTTATAGTCATTTAAAGACATATCTAGCAAAACTAGAGATGGTAC
Source organism: Kitagawia praeruptora (assembly GCA_037693485.1). Lineage (NCBI taxonomy): Eukaryota > Viridiplantae > Streptophyta > Magnoliopsida > Apiales > Apiaceae > Kitagawia > Kitagawia praeruptora. Next base: position 37,251,827 of record CM075353.1, on the reverse strand, counting down.
TTGACTTGAAGAGATTGATGCTTCTTCATCCTCTCTAGCCATCAAGGCTAGATTCACGAATTCCTCTTCTTCTTCATCATCAGATTCATCCCAGCATTTTCCTTCAGCCACATAGGCTTTTCCTTGTCCTTTCTTGATTTGACTTCCAGTTCCTCTCTCCATTCTTTGAATTTGTTTTGGTTTCTTGCATTCAATAGCAAAGTGACCAAGTTCATTGTAGTTGTAGCATCTAAATTTTGACCTTTCCACCATTCCTGTTTTGTATCCACCCTTGGTGCCAGAAGCAGGTTTTGATGAACTTCCTTGGTTATATCTTTGAAATTGACCTTGAGGCTTGTATGGTTTGTTCCTTCTGAACCTTATATTTTTGAATTTCCTTGCCATAAAAGCCATGGTTGGATTATCCATTTTCTCCATTTCTTCTAGAGTGTAGAATTCTTCAACTTCAACATCTTCTAGTTGAAGGACAACCTTTTCTTCATCCTCAACCACTTCTTCAATTTTCACAGATGAAAATTGAGGCTGTTGAGCACTTTGAATTTGCTCACTTGATTGGAAGTATGATGGTCCTTGAGCAACTAGAGCACCAGCCATGTTTGCCATCATTCCCTTGGATCCACTTTGTATGGCTCTCTTTTGATAATATTCAAGTTCATATGATTTAAGAACTCCACACAATGTTTCAAGGGAGACAGTTGAAAGGATATCTTCGATATATTATTTATTTTGGTATTTGTACGATTTAACATAAAATTTATTTACACTTAGTTATCCTCTCCACTAGGTCATTAATTTAATTGATTCCGTCAAAAGTCAAAAGTCGAATTCTAGCAATATCTATTATACGAGATATTCCATTATTGCGAAAAATTAAATTATACTTTTATGGAATATATCTCTACACCAAGGCAATAAGATCGAAAAAGAAATATTGATATTTGATATTTTTTAGATCTCCGTTGCAAAATTGATAAGGCGACAGGCTCGAACAAAGAATATTCAAGGATTAATATTCTTTAGAGAACTCGTGCTATATTTAAAAACGATCAGTTTTTATTCAAAAATATTCCGCCTTAGCACTCAAAATACTCTTATCCTCAAGAAAATTAATATTCAGTGGTAGAATATTAATACTCATTTGTTATCTCGTGCCAGAAATATTTAAAGTAATTTTTCTCCCATATCTCAAATTTATTCTATTTTCGGAGAAAATTATTTTAAATACTCAAAAATATTTCCTACACTCTCAATATATTTTATATATTAGGAAATATATTCTAAGTATTTATTTTAGTCAAAACATTGGTCAAAATATGCATCTATCTCACAGAAAGACCAATCGTATTTTATTCGGAACCGAAAGCTGATTTAATCGTATTAAATCCAAATAAAATACTTCCACTTGCTAGAATGACTTGAAACTTGAGATGAATCACTTAAATGCTATTTTCTATGCATGGTAAAAGTTTCGTAATTTTCTGAGAATTTATGTCCGGACACGAAAATCGAGGCAGTGGGTCCACGTTTGACCACAGTTGACTAAGTCAACGTTGACCCTAGTTGACCAAAACTTCAAGAATTTCATTTTATGATATTCCTAAATGCTCCATAATTTTAGAATTATTTATTGGGAATTTTCGTATTAATCGGGTATTTAATTAACGAAATATGTTACATATTTATTCGTTAATTGATACGAGTCCGATACATTAAATAGGAGTTCAAAACACAGCTGGGATATTTATGTAGAATACCACCCCCACTTGCAAAGAAACACAAAACCACTCCCAACAAACACAAAACCACTTTCCACCTCATCAATCCAAGTGCTTTCAATCTCAACCACTCATTTTTCCTTCAATCTTCACCCTTCCTTCCACCCAACTCCTCCTATAAATAAACCCTTTCCCCCAACCATTTTCTTTAAGCTAAGGAGCCAAATAATTGCTGGGATTTTTGAAGTGAAAGCTCTCTAAATATATCCAAACACTCTCTACACTCACTTCATCTCAAAAACCTTATCTTTCTTATATATACTTAAATATATCCAAGGTTTTTGTTCCATCAAGCTTAGTTCCTTCAACCAAGCTCTCTCCCACCTAGAAAGCTCCTCTACCACTACTATCCGGCCTCCCGAAGGGCTGCCCAAGTTCGTCCATAAGCCAAAATCCGGCCGAACCTCCGGCGAATTTTTCCGGCGAACTTTTTCCGGCGATCTCCAAAAAGTGGTAACTTTTAGCTTCAATATCCGAGTCTTAACCGACCATATTTATATACATATAAGAGCTCTATACCTTCATCTTATATTCTTTATAAAGCTCTTATATCGGATCTCAAAACGAGACCATAAAAATCCGTACAAGGATTAATATTCGAACAACGATTCGAAATATTACATCACCTCAAAAAGAGGTTATATTTGACGACGGTCAAATTATTATATCGAGCTTGATTTAATTCCCTTCTATCACCTTAGTGTTCCGAGGGAAAAGAATCTATAAGCCATTTAACTAAAACTTTAACGCACTTTGGCCATTAATCTTTTATTATCGTGATATATATATAATTGTGCTAAAGTGTGATTTGTTTCCCTTCTATCACCTCTAGTGTTCCGAGGGAAATAAGTTGTTAAGCTTCTATTTATATATTTTCCGCACTTTTTATTCTCGTCCTCACACTTGTGAGTGATTTTACCTTCCGCTCTTTTTACTCTCGTCCTCACACTTGTGAGTGATTTTATTTTCCGCACCTTTTTTACTCGTCCTCACACTTGTGAGTGATTTTACTTTTCGCACTAATTTAACGCATAATAGCGGCCCTCGATTTATTCTATAGATAAAACGAGCTACTTTTCTGCACGTGTGTGTTATATTTGTGTGTGGTGTTTATTCGGCCAAATTAATATTAAAGTGCAAATTGTTTAAATATATACGAATAGTCAAATCAAGACTATATCGAACGAGAAGTTGTTTATCAAAGATCCTTAAGCTATAAAGCTTATAAAGGACTTAATTTATACATTACTTCGAAAATAGACGTATTTTCAACAATGGAGTAATTTCGTGTATACTTCGATCTTTACAAAAAGACGAACCAAAATATACGATTATAAACCTTATAAGCCTACAAGCTTAAAGGACTTAAATATTTACAAACTCCGAGATATATTTAAATCTCACTACAAGGAGTATTGTATCATAAAGTCATAAGCAAATAAAGGCTTATTGAACTTAATTTTAATTAATATTCGGGTAAGAATACTATAGTCACCCTAGGACATATTAAGTCCAAAACCTCTCTTTATATTACGGTTTGTTTCGTAGATATTGTTTTCTAAGTTTTGCAGTGAGGTGAAGCTGGAGTGAGGTGATTCTCGTTCTAAGACCCAAGTCCTAGGCACTAGCGGGGAGTTAGTGGCCTTTGCACCGTGAAGAAGAGGAAAGACCCAAGACCTTTCATCTAAGATCCAAGATCGGCAAAAGCGAGGAATTCAAAGACTACACCAAGGGTTCTACATCAACTTTGAAGAAGTAGCGGGAGTTGCTGTCTAAGATAAGTTGTGTAGGTTTCACAACGACTTTGAGGGAGTAACGGGGAGTTACGGTCCAAGACAAGTCTTGTGGGTATTACATTTATTTTGAGGTAGTAGCGGGTAGTTACGTATCAAGATAAATATTTGTAAGGTTGTGTAAGGCTTCTCCGCCTACTATAAAGGAGGCTCTTTATAGTGGAAGAAATCTCGAGTCCGGAGAGGAGCTCGGGGACTGGAGTAGGGGTGAGCGAATCCATTAGGGGTTGCGCCATCGCGAACCAGGATAAAATCTCCTGTGTGGTATTTTCTTTCCTTGTCTTTTATTTCTGCACTTATAAACTGCATAAACGACTAGGTAAAGTTTTAAAAAGGGAAAATTATTTTAAAACGCCATAATAATTTTTAAATTGGTAATTAAGCTATTCAACCCCCCCTTCTAGCTTAATATAGCCCTCTTACGGGACCTAACAATTGGTATCAGAGCGGTACTTTTTAACGTGTTTGTTGAGTGATTTGCAGATTTACAGGCACAACAAAAAGCGATCCTACATGGCGTATCTAAATACCATCGGTTGCGGTGAAGGCCTATCTAGCTCTCGCCCTCCTCTATTTGATGGCACCAACTTTGCAACGTGGAAAACGAGATTTCGCATCTATGCTAGATCTCAAGGAGTCAAAGTGTGGATGACCATAGAAGACGGAGTCGTTATTCCTACCGAAACAGTTGACGGTGTCATTGTTGAAAAGGAGGTTAGTGAATACACTCTCGCCGAGGAAAATATGATGAATATAGCCGCTAAAGCGGAAATGGTTCTCACAAGTGCTCTTGCAGAAAAAGAATATAAAAGAGTAAACAATTGCAAGTCCGCACAAGAAATGTGGAACAAGTTAGTGGTTACCTACGAAGGAACCATCGATATAAAAGATTCTCGAATGGATACTTTAATCCACGAATACGAGAACTTTAAACTCCAAGAGGGAGAAAATATCATCGATATGGAAACAAGATTTACTCGTATAATCGATGAATTATCTCAACTCGGAAAGAGTTATTCTCGAAATGAGAAGAACCGAAGAGTTCTTAAATCTTTACCTCCTAGTTGGAAGGTTAAAGTTACAACTATAAAAGAAATGCATAATCTAAATGATTATGACATTGATAGTTTATTCGGGAATCTTCGTGCATACGAAGAAGACAATATTTCGGATAAGGTCATTCCTAAAGTGGAAGACAAAAAGAAAAATATGGCTTTAAAAGCTATATTAATTGATGAAAATGAAAACGACGAGGAGTTGAACGAAGAACTCCAAGATCTCGATGGAAGCGAAATTGCTTTACTAACGAGACAACTTCGTCGTGTGCTACAAAGCAAAGCTCAAAGATACGGAAAAGGCTTCCTTAAATCGAATAATCAACAAAGAGTTTTTAACTCTAAAGGAAGACCTAATTACTCCCAAAATTATAGTCCTAACTATAAAAGTAATTTTCCAACAACGAGCTATAATAAAGGCAAAGGCACTCAAAATATAAATGCCTATAATAATGCCAACAACAATAATAATCCTCCTTACACTCCTCCAAAATATAAGGAACAAAATCCGGAGGAAACACAAGAAGTGTGTTTCGAGTGTAAGCAACCGGGTCACTTCAAAAGAGAATGTCCAAAGCTTGCTAAAGGAAGAATTCTCGTGGCGGAAAACGGTTGGGATTTAACTGAAGATGAAGAAGCTCCGGAAGCTAGTGAAGAAGTTGTCAACTTGTGCTTAATGGCTATCGGGGATGAAGCTACTTCAACGGGAGCCTCCACTTCTCATCAAGAGGTAAGTTCTAATCTCAATTACATCTCAAATAAATTGCAATTAGATGAATCTAATTTGAATCTAGTTGATATGAGTAAGTATGATTTAATTGAGCTTGTAGTAGGTATCAACAACAAATATAAGGATGTTGATAAGAGATTCCATCTACTATGGTCCGAGAAAATGAAACTTGAAGAATTGTATCACAATCAAAGTAAAGAGTTCACTCGGATGATGGATATACAAACTCAAAATGAGAATGAAATGACATTTTTAAATGATCAAAATCATCTCTTAAAAGTTGAAGTAAACAACTTCAAAGACATCGCTCTCAATCTTGAAGTGGAAAATGTAGCATTAGTACTTCAAGTAGAAGAATTAGAAAATGAGAAGTTGCAACTCAATGACAACATTAGTAACCTTAATGTTGATCTTTTGAACTTAAAGATTCAAAACGAATCAATGGTTCGAAATAATGCAACGTCTCAATCTCATGAAACCAATCTTGAAAAAGAGAATGAGCTATCAAAAATCTTTGAGTTAAAAGAAAAAGAATTACAACAAGAAACTCAAAGATTAAAAGAAGAAAATTTCAACCTCATATCTCAAGTTATGGATCAAGAAAGATTCTTTAACAACAAGATTAATGCCTTACAAAATGAAAAAGAAAATCTTGAAACGGTCGTTCAAAGATTTACTAAAGGCAATGAGATGTTAGATAAAATGGTACACTCAAAGGTCTCCTATAACCATGAAGGTATAGGATATGATAGAAACGCTCCTCCTAGAGAAGTTGTTCAACCAAGAGTGCAACCTATAATGGCTCCTCCTAAACCACAAACTTTAAAATGTACTTATTGCAACCAAGATGGACATTCGGTCCTATATTGCAAATTCAAGAGTGGTGAATTCAAGGGGAAGCATGTATGGATTCGTAAAGGATCAAGACCATACAAGAAGGTTGAAAAACAAGTACCATTTAACAATGTAAGAACCCAGATTTTTGGGTAGAATTAAAACTTTTTATTATGTATTGATATAAGAATGAATAGTGGTTACAACTAGAATGTAATACTGGTTTTAATGAATGAATAATGAAAGGATATATATTCCAAGGTTATGTGGCCTGAAGGATGCTATTGAGTGATAACTTAGATTAGAATAATCTATCTCCTAGAAAGTTAAGATAAGATTCCCTAGAGAGAAATAGATACCCTCATGTCATCCAGATCAATACCGGTTACAAGTACGGAGGTTCCATGAAAGGTTAAGGAACACTCGAGGGTGAACCAGGTTCATTTTCCTAATTATAAGAATTAAATAAAAATAAGTGATGAATAGTGATTTTGGTGGAATTTGGAATATTATTATAATAATGTTATACCCGGTATTCGGAACGGATTTCTGAGTTCGTATTAGTGATCCAGGAGGAAAATAAGTGTATGTAAAAGCTGTCGGATTCAGAAAAATAGCACTTTTATTTTCTCCGAGAATTCCCTGGACACTGCAAGACATAAGGAATTATAAAAGGGATTTAAGGAATTTAAATTCGAGAAGTATTAAGAAAGATGAGGAATAGTATTATAAATATTAAGAAGGTTTTCGGTAAAACCCTAACTAGAAACGTTGAGTTATTCCTCCGAACGATCAATGAATTGAGCAATAACCGGACAAAGAATCAAGCAGAGGGCCAAGGGGCAACCATGTGCTAGTAGATAAGAGCAAGTAACCAAGTAGTTACATGTAACTAGCATAGTTAGAGATCCAACCACTTGGTTAAGGCTAATCTCTCATCTCACCACAAGCTAATGACATTTGTCCATCCAAATTACCTCATGCATGACCTACTAACTTTAATAAAGTTACTTTACATTAGATATTATCATAATAATTCACAAGAGATGAGATTGGAAGAGAAAATATCAAGAAAAATCAAAGCAAACTCTCCCCCCCTCCACTTTGCTACCATTCGGCCTTTTGGATAAATTCCAAGATCAAAATCATACTTCCAACCATCACTTGATCTTGTAAATTTTATTGTGAGTCCTATATTTCATAAAAGTAATCTCCTAAAAATCTTAGCCTCAAACACCACTATTTCCATTTTCAAATAAATCCTTGAAGATGAGGGTGAATAGTGATTTTCAAGAACAAAATTCTTAGATCTTGATTTCTTGGATGATCTAAGCTTGGTTAATGGTATACAAGGACTATACAAGGCTTACTAAGTGCATACACACCCCAAGGAAGGTATAACACACTTGGAACCCTAGCTCTTACTTTAAGTATATGCTTGTTCTTGATGGATTTAAACTTAGTTATGTTAATAGTAAGTTATAAGCATGATTACAAGCATGATTATGGTTTAGTTTTGATAAATGTTAAAAATAGCCTAGGTGAACGGAAAGGCATTGCTTGGCCTCAGTTCATGGTTATAAATCATGTATATGTTGTTTGGAGTAGATATCATGATTATTGGGAGTTTTGGAATTTGGTAAATATCCGATTTATAGCCGTCGTAATGCCGAAATTTCGTTAACCTTAAGAACACGAGTTTGACAGTAGGTATAAGTCACTGATTAGCTTCGATTTCTTCCATGATAAGCTAGATTATGTTATAAGCTTCGTTTTGATATAAAGATCGTATGAAATGGACTTACGGTTTAGGAGTTATGATTAAATTCGTAAAAGAGGTTCGAAACCGTAATCGAAAGTTCGTAACTGAAATTGGAATCCCTTAACATGACTAAGTCAGTGACAAATCATGGTAATTAAATATTAGAGGTCATAAGGAAGGCGTGAGAGAAAACCACAAGTAAAATGGATCGTTTTCCGATTTTATAAAAATGTTCGAATCGAGGATAAGTGCGAAGAAACCACTTTTCGGAGGTAACATTATTCATTAAAACCTCCTGCCCTGTTTTGGCAAAATTCCGAAAAATTAATCTTCTGATCTAAGTCCAATTTTGAGTTAGCTACCTTCTAGACATTCTCTAGATCATGTACGCGAAAACGGTGCGTCATTTGAGTTAACGGTTACCGAGTTATGAACGTTTTAGTGAAAGAGGTGTGAATAGTAAAGATCCGTAGTCGACCGAACTTCAAAAATACATTTCACCTATCTAGACCCGTGGCTTCGAATTGGAAATTTTATGATAAATATTACAAATACCAAAGATGATTTTATAAGTGGTTTCGTAATTAAATACGTTTCCAGTGATTTATTAAAAGTGTTGAAGTACGAGTCCCGGAATAGTAATTCCCAGGGAAGTCAACTCTAGAGGTACTACTTTGACCACCCATTTTGGCTAGATTAAAAGAGGAATCCCGCGTCGACTAAAACATGAAACTTGTTAAGAATTATCGAGACAACATATTGGTGCAAAGAACGAGGTTATAAATGATTAAGTAAGATATACGAAAGATCCGACATTAAGGATAGGTTCGAGGTGTGTTTTGGACTAAGCTTACATGACTTAAGTTAAGTTATACTTAACCTTCGAAATGTTCAGTGATTGACCTCGGTTATTGTGACTATTTATAGATCACTGGATTGACACGAGGCACACTACCCCTACAGGATTACCAGGCAAGTTTCCAATACTTGGAATTGTTATTGTGATAATATATATGATGATTGTTTTATACATATGCCATAGCATGCATGCCTACTTTCAAGTTAATATTGAATTACTTGTTCCCTGAATTGATATCGACTTATAGACTATATATGAAATATCAGTTATAAGCCGGATTGTTTGGTTAAGACCCTTAGCGAAGGGCGTATGATATTCATACTTCAAATATAGACCGGGAGTCAATATTTTGTAATATATAAATAGTCGTGGAAACCCTGAGGGATCCCAGCGACAAATTTATTATTTCGAGGATTTTTATTCGATTACGAATCTTTCGAGGAACGTTATTTGAGTATTACCTCAGTGAAGGAATATTTAATGAATATTATTTTAATATTCATTTAGAATGTCATTTATTTAATGAATATTATTTTGATCATTCATTAGAGTTATTTAGTTAATGAATATTATTTTGAATATTCATTAGAGTTATTTGGTTGACGAATATCATTCCCAAATATTCATTTGGCTTACTTATTATTATTTGGAATATTCATTTGATCTTTATTTATTTAATGAATGTTACTTTCGAATATTCATTTAAGGTTTGATTTACTTAATGAATATTATTTAAAATATTCATTGGAAGTTCTATTTACTCAAGAAATATTACTTCGAATATTCCTTTAAAGTTTTGATTACTAAATGAATATTATTCGGATATTCATTTAGAATATTATTTGTTTAATGAATATTATTTGGATATTCATTTGGAATGTTATTTGTTAAATGAATATTATTTTCAAATATTCATTTAAGGTTTGATTTATTCAGTAAATATTATTTTAAATATTTAGTTAAGTTTATTTATTCAATGAATATTATTTTAAATATTCATTTAAGAAGAGATTTATTTAATAAATAATTCTATGTATTCATTCGAGGATTACTTACGAGCAATATTATGATTTAATAATATTCCGTAATTATTATTGACTTAATAAATATTCTTGAAATATTTAATTAAATTCTTTTGAATTCTTTTTGTAATGATTTATATTATTCAAAGGTTATCCTTCACCTTCAGATAATATGTAAAATATTTTGAAGTCTTTTATGACTATTTTATCAAGGGGAGGTTCCCAAAACTCTATTTTCATTTAAATCTGTCTTATAAGAAGATTTAAATACTCGCTCAAACCTCCAAAAACATATAAGGGGACCTCACTTAGGAGCTGTTATTTATTTGACTGCCCGGTCATATTCTTGCTAAACTATCTTGTCACTCACATCTTGATTCTTTCAAACATCGATATGAATCTTTCTGGTTACCTCCTCAACGCTCGAGGGGTAAGAATTGATGGAACAAGTTTATATTCATTAACAAGCATCAGCTTGGGAAATATTGGTGATTTTTCCTTTCCAAATAGATACGACTACTTTGTGGAGTCCTATCAACAAGTAATATACTTGGGGAAAGGGGGAGGAACTTTACGTTTCAAAGTTATGGATGTGAAATGAACTAGGAGATGCGTAAGTGACCCAGTGGCGCCGGTCCAGCAAATGGCCCAACCGTTGGCCGGGGGGTTCCAGAGGGCGGTAGACAAGTAAATCCGTCGATGCTTCCTTCTACATGTAGTAAACAAGAGGTGGGGAGCATAACATGCGACTGATCATCGTATAAATGCTATGTCTCCTGGCGCGTCAAACTCCAGTATTAGTTCATCTCTCAATGTTGGAAATTTCCTGCAACCTTATCATTATTGGCAGGTTTGAAAAGTGTTTGAATTGGAATTGCAATATTCTTCCTTCAAGTTCCTCTATTATGAAAAGTTGATAATATCTGGCTCATCTTTGACATAGCAGATATTTATTCAAAACAAATATATTTTGAGTTACCTTGTAACTTCATCTCATACCTTATATTGGTACTACATCGTTAATGCATGGCATATGGTTTCAAAGATATTTTGGACTGTTATATATTATCACTGTTCAATTATATTTTTGGTGGGCTATTGCTCACCCTTGCTTTATTTATTTATATCACAACAACAGCTAGATCAGATGGCCGCGCAAGGCGTGCTCAGCATAGGCAGGTGTCAGCCGTCAGAGGATTAACCGCTGAGGTTATAACTACCATTGCTAAGGATGCAGCCTCTGGTAGGCTAGTTGTTAGTATTTGTGCATCAAATGTATTTATATATATGGCCTATACCAATGGATGGCAAAGAGCATGTAATTGTAAAATTGTAATTCTTTGGGTTGTAAGAACTCAAACTTGTGATTAATAATATTGACGATTACTCTGATTTCATCTCTGGGACTATAATGGGTGTGTTTTATGTTATTGTTTTGGGTCACAAGGTTGTAATTTAAATTATGTTGATTTTGTGGTTGGATATTGAGACCGTAACGACCAGATCCCTGACCCTGGATCTGGGGGTGTTACAAACAAAGTTGCTTATAATGGTCAAAAGCAACAAAGGTTTCAACAACCTATTATGTCTCAAAATAGAAACACAATGCACTATAACAATGCTAGTAGGTATGCATCTAGAAATCAACATGCTCCCATTCGTAATTTTTATCCTCAAAATGCTCCCTACTTTGCAAATGCTAGAAATAATATGCATCGTGTTAACTCTAGATTTTATGATAATGCTAGATATCCACAACATCATGTTAGACATCATGCACCTAGAAATATCTATATGCCTAACAATGATTATTCAATACCTAGATTTTATCATGCAAAATCGAATATTATTTATGATGGACTAACCCCAGGACCCTCAAGACAAAAGGGTACCTATAAATATAATTGATCTATTTTGTAGGTTTGTCTTGCCGCTAAACAAGACATGTGGTACCTTGATAGTGGTTGCTCGAGACACATGACCGGTAATGAGTCACTATTGAACAACATTAAAAAGGTCACTGCGGGGAGTGTCACATTTGGAGATAGTAGTAAAGGCATCATTGTCGGCATCAGAGACATCGGGAATAGTCGCTTCAAGATTTCAAATGTACAACTAGTCACGGGACTAAAGTACAATCTTCTCTCGATAAGTCAACTTTGCGACAATGATTACAAGGTAATTTTCTATACTACTCATTGTTGTATTTTGGATAAAGATTGGAAATTGATTCTCACTTGCCCTCGAAACAAAAATGTCTACACATGTGACATGAGCAAGAATGAGAATATATGCCTAATCACTACAAACGATGACCCTTGGTTATGGCATCGAAGATTAGGACATGCTAATATGAAGTTGATCAAAAATATATCAACTAAAGAGCATGTACGAGGTATACCAAAATTGAATTATCAAAAAGATCATACTTGTGAAGCTTGCGAAATTGGAAAACAAATTCGAGCATCTCACAAAGCTAAATTCATGGTATCAACCTCTAGACCTCTCGAGCTTTTACACATGGATCTTATTGGTCCAGTTCCAATACAAAGTCTCGGAGGTTGTTCATACACGTTAGTAATCGTTGATGATTATTCACGATTCACGTGGACAGAATTCCTCAAATCAAAAAGTGATGCTTTTGAATCTTTCTCTTCTCTATGTAAAAAGATTCAAAATCAACAAAATAGTACCATCGTCTATATTCGGACGGATCATGGTAAAGAATTTGAGAATTCTAGTTTTACGAACTTTTGTGATGAAAATGGAATCACACATAATTTTTCCGCACCATACACTCCACAATCAAATGGAGTTGTAGAAAGGAAAAATAGAACATTACAAGAAATGGCAAGCACTATGCTTAATGAATATCGTCGACCTAAATATTTTTGGGCCGAAGCAATGTCAACTTCTTGTCATATTCTTAATCGGGTTTTGCTACGACCAATATCTCAAAAGACTCCTTACGAGCTTTATTTTGGCAAAACACCGAAGTTAAGTTACTTTCGAGTATTTGGTTGCAAATGCTTCATATTAAACTCGAAAGACTACCTTACTAAATTTGATCCTAAATCAAATGAAGGTATATTTCTTGGATACTCAACGAATAGCAAAGCCTATCGAGTATTCAATCTTAAAACACTTGTGGTGGAAGAATCTATGAATATTGCATTTGATGAAAGAAAACCACCATCAAAATATAAAGATCTTGTTGAAAACGATAAAGTTGAACAAGACGATGTAGAAAATATTATTCGACAATTCGAAAATATGGATCTTGGAACTCCCATCCCAAGAAATCCATTAGAATTAGCCGAAACGGAAGTAGAACTTCCAAAAGAAATTCCTATTATTAGAAGTCATCCACTAGATAATGTTCTTGGAGACTTAAATAAAGGAGTTCAAACGCGATCACAAGTACAAAACGTTGTGAATCATCTTAGTTTTCTATCTCAAATAGAACCTAAGACCGCTAAAGAAGCTTTGTTAGACGAGGATTGGATCTTGGCTATGCAAGATGAATTATTACAATTCACTCGTAGCGAAGTTTGGGAACTTGTTCCAAAACCCAAAGATACTTCCATAATTGGAACCAAATGGGTATTTAGAAACAAGTTAGATGAAAATGGAACGGTTGTTAGAAATAAAGCAAGATTAGTCGCTCAAGGCTATACCCAAATGGAAGGGATAGACTTTGATGAAACTTATGCACCCATAGCACGAATTGAATCAATTCGAATGTTATTAGCATACGCCTGTCATAAAGATTTCAAAGTATACCAAATGGATGTCAAATCGGCCTTCTTAAACGGGATATTAGAAGAAGAAGTTTATGTCAAACAACCTCCCGGTTTTGAAGATGCCACACATCCGGAGTATGTATACAAATTATACAAAGCTCTATACGGCTTGAAACAAGCTCCAAGAGCTTGGTATGAAAGGTTGAGCAAGTTCCTATTAGAAAATAACTTTAAAATGGGAACGGCCGATAAAACCTTATTTACAAGACAAGAAAAAGATGATATCTTGCTTGTACAAATATACGTAGATGACATCATCTTTGGTTCAACCAATGATGCACTATGTAAAGAATTCTCTCAAAATATGAGCAAAGAATTCGAAATGAGTATGATGGGTGAATTAAATTTCTTTTTAGGATTGCAAATAAAGCAATCGGATGAAGGCATACATATTTCACAATCGAAATATTGTAAAGAAATGCTAAAGAAATTTGAAATGGAAAATTCAAAACCCATATCTACTCCTATGTCGACTTCTGATAAATTAACAGAAGATCCCAACGGAATACCCGTTGACACTAAGAAATATCGAGGCATGATTGGTAGCTTGCTATGTATTACCGCAAGTCGTCCCGATATTCAATATAGTGTTGGAAAGTGTGCTAGATTCCAAGTAGCACCAAAAGAATCTCACTTATCCGCGGTAAAATGGATATTGAGATATTTAAAAGGAACCACTGACGTAGGTCTTTGGTATCCAAAAGGAGTACCATTCGACTTAGTATGTTTTTCTGATTCGGACTATGCCGGGCATTTAGTCGACAAAAAAAGTACAAGTGGTACATGTCAGTTTCTGGGAGGATGCCTAGTATCTTGGTTTTCCAAGAAACAAAATTCGGTATCTATCTCCACTACGGAAGCGGAGTATATAGCGGCCGCAAAATGTTGTGCTCAAATATTATGGATGAAGCAAACATTAGCCGACTATAATACTAAATTTGATGTAATCTCAATCTTATGCGATAACACGAGTGCTATTGATCTTAGCAAAAATCCCGTGTTACATTCAAGATCTAAGCATATAGATGTGAGACATCATTTCTTACGTGATCATGTCAATAAAGGCGATATAAAATTGACTCATATAGAAACTGAGTACAATCTCGCAGACATATTCACGAAACCATTGAATTCCGAACGATTCACTAAACTCCGTTTGGATTTAGGAATGTTGGAAATTCCAAAATAATGGTTTATATTGATATATCAATATTGTCAATAGTTATATATTCTTGTGAGAAAATTTATCATTATTTATAGTCATCTCACGAATTATACATCCTTCGGGATATTTGTTTCTCTAAAACTCAGATTCATCGATAATGATAACATATGAAACTTTATCGATCGGGTTTTATCGAGAACTATTCGAGTAAATATTTATCGGAATTAATTTCGGAAACATTTCTGAGATACTAAATAAATGATATTTATCTCAAATACAAAGAATCAACACATTAGTATTATTACTCATATTTTAGTACTAATATTTAATATATTATTATAATAATATATAATTATTATTATTAATTTTCAAAACTATTTTCGAAAATATAAATATATTATTTTCAGAATATCAGTATTATTTTGACCCAGTCCATGTTCATTGGCCCAGCCCAACTCAGCTTGACCCAGTCCATTACATCAAACCCTAGCATCTAAACCGTTTATTTCTAAAAAGAGTCAATCTCAATCGTTGGTTTGTAAAATACATATACTAACTAAATACACAATATTCATTTGTGTGTGTATACTGTTCAGCCGCTTGAGTCTCTCTCTCTCAAACCCTAATCTCTCTCTCTCGCCGCTTTCTCAAAAACTTCGATCTAAACCCTAATTTCTTGATCGATTTCAAACCTCTAAACACCAAATCGAGTCTATGTTCATCCTTTTATGTCGATTAATCTCATAATCGATACAAATCGAAGCTGAGTTAGGTTAAATCAAATGATTTTTTGATTATCAAATCGTTATCATCACAATTGATTTCGGTTTATTGATCAAAATCAAACATTCACACATATATATACAATATATCTACACACACGAACACTCTTCAATTTATAAGTTTTGATTTTTCAAAACCCTAACTACTTATTGAGTGTTTTATGCAGGATTGATGAAATTAATGGGATTTAATGGCTTTACTGTGTTAAAGTGCCTCAGATCGAGCTTCGAAAGAGTTAAATTCAGTGGAATCGCCCTCAACTCGGTGAGTCAAGTTGTGAGTCAACTCGGAACTCGTGCGAGTTCAGGAGTTTGGGAATGGTAAGGACTCGAGAAGACTACGATGCCTCGAGCTAAGGTATTAATTCGATTGAACTTAAGAAATTGCATGTTCTTCGTGATTGTCTATGTGACTTCGTGTTCTCATTAGTTGTTTAATCCTTCGAATACATTGATACAGCTCTATGTGAGTTCATATGTGACTATACTACATCAATTCGTATATGAATTTAGTTGTTAATTCACTTGGATGTCCGAATGTATAGAAAACTTGATATTTGTGATATGCCTAGCTAAATGAACATGTCTTGCTATATAGACTTGAGATCTTTTTACAATTTGTAATTGTGAACACAGTGGAGTTGTGGATTGAATTCACTTGACTTGGTCAAGTGTATACTCTGTATAGTTGCTGATATGGTAAATCCAGTTCGATTTGGTGATTAAATATAGCTGCTGATACAGTCAAATATTTGGATAAGAAGTAGCATATGTAACCTTGATAAATCTGATAAAGTGCTTATCTGATTATCCTTGCAGTGTACTTCTGTGGTAATTAGTGCTTTGACAACTTCAACTGTGATTAAATATTCTTGGATTCTAATTCTTGTTTACTGATGTGGTAAAACTATCAACTTGCTTGATATTTGAGTAAATTGAATCTGTACTATAGATTAAATTGATTAATTTGAATACAGTATGAGTTACAATCTGTGATGATAAAGATTCTTGACATTGGGAGTTTTGTGTTGACTTGGTCAATTACATGTTCTGGTTAGTTATTAATATAAACTGCATCTCTGTGTGTTGATTGGTTCAATCCCAATGTATGTGCTATATAATCTAGTTGGTGATAACAGTATGCTTATACACTAATTGACTATGACTTGACTGGTTAATTCGATCAGTGTGAACTGCTTATACTTGGTTTAGTATTCTTAAGTAGATTGTAACTACATACAGTCATACATACACTCACACACTTAGCCCTCACCCAAAGACTTGGCTGGGAATCCCTTAGAGAGGCCCAGTATCTAGACACTGGGGTGAAACGGCCACCTAGCACAAATAGGATTCATACTTTGCATTTATACTATTTTTTAATCTTATGTTGTGTGAATTGATACATGAGCCTTGTCCTGTATTATATGAATTGTTTTTCTTGTCTGACTTGGTATATGTGTAGTATATGACCCTTAAATGCAAGATAGTCTGTTTGTCTGGTGTGCAGAGACTCTTTCAATCAATCATTAGTCATATATTACCTAGAGTGATAAATATATTCTTATACTTATAAAAGTAGTAACTTGGCATTAAATGAAAGTGACATCAGCTGGACTTTTAATGGATATAACCTTTGTCTTTAGGAGATAGCTTTTTAGTAGAGTCAGCCATGTGTCCCCTTCTATGCAGCCTTTGAAAAGTCAAACTTGTCTTGCTCCCTCATTTACTTTATTCTGTGAGTATATTATAGTTGCATTGATATACCTGCCTGACAAACTCTTACACATACTTCCATCTACTCTTTTTCAAAAGCATCTCATTTAATTGAACCACTGTTTTATGTACTATATTATCTCATAACTTGTAAACTATTACACTTAGTCTATCACCCATGCATGCTCTCATCCGGATCTGGACTTATAATTTCATGCATTGAGCCACACAATGAAAGTCCTTTGTACTATAACTATTCTGTCATTTGCATACAAACCTATATACTCATATCTATCCATGCAAGCTGTGAAATTCATTAAATGGAAACACTATAGAGTTTTCAAATTGCATCAGTTCTAAGTGGGATTTCATGAAAAGCTGTGCATGTTTTGAGTTAATCCTTATATGTGCCATCTGCCTATATATATATATATATATATTCATGTATTCATGCATTCACAAGCACACTCACCTGCACTATCATCATCCTATGGAATTTACACCATTACATCCTAACCCTAAAGCCAAAAATCTTACTCTCCTTTCTCTGTTTCCAACCATGAGTAAGAAAAATTTCAACCACTCTTTCTATGCTCCCTTCACACAATACTGTCATCCTGATAATTCCAAAGAACACTACCACAAGAAAATAAAACAAGAACCTTCACATCTAAATGAGTTTGCATACTTCTCACATGGAAGCAAACTTCCAGCTTTTAGAAACCCTAACCCTAACATTGCTTTTCAAGACATGCCAAATTCTGAGAAATCTGTTAACTCCCACAAAGCAAGAACAAACATCAAACCCCCAAGCCCTACCCTAGTGAGACTTGCCAATACTGGTAAACTCAATAGGATGCTCAAAAATAACCAACCAGGAATGATGGTGTATGTTCCACAAGGTGGTGATGTTCACTAGTGTCAAATGGGAAAATTTTGTGTTTTATAGGGGTCAAAACTACTACACTCATTTGATTGCTGAATTTTATGGTAACTTGGAAGTGCAACAAAGAGTTGATGGGGTCTTCTACTTGAGTTCTTTTGTGAATGGTAAAAACATCTATGTTGATCATAAAATGCTTAGCAAGTCTCTTAGGTTAGGAAATCATCATTCTGACCTTCCTTGTGTCAACATATTTGAAAAATTTGTCTTTGACCAAAGTGAATTTGAACTCTTTCTTGGTTTGTTTTGTGAGGAAGATGTCCCTCAAGGTCTTTGTGCTAGAGAATTTGCTGTCCATTTTAGACACTTCTTGCCTAGGTTTCAACAACTAGCCATAATCCTTAGGGACAATGTCTTGCCAAAACCCAAACATGATAACTTCTTTGATTTTGTTGATCTAAAAGTCATGTTTAAGATAGTGTCCAATACCATAGACTTCAATGTCAGTTATGTGTTTGTGCTCAACATGATAAATGCTTACAACACTGATTACATGCCATTTGGTTTGCTCTTAACCTCTATTTTTGAAATCCATTATGTGCATATGTCTAGGATGCATCTTAATAAAATAGAGTTTTGTGCTATAGATGGTCTTACTCAACATAAACTTTCTCTTAAAAATTGTCAAACCAGTCACCCTAATAGGACAGTCATTCCCTCCCTTGCTCCTAAAAACGATGTCTATGCTATTCTTAGGGAAGAGGTTAATAAGCTAAGTCTAGAAATTGATGTCCTTAAAGAGTCAAATTTTGAGCTTAATCTTAGGGTTGAGAACCTAGAGGGAAGAGTTAATAAAGGTAAGGGTAAGATGGTTGAAAATGTGGTTGTTGATTCTGCCAAAGAAACTGAGACCAAATTGGTTGAAGAACTGTGTGCTGTTGGTAATGATGATGATATGGAAAATGTGTATGCTGCCTTACCTGATCTGGGTGAGGATCTTGGTGTTGTTTCTGCTGAACCTGTTCTGGTTAAACCTGCTACTTGATTACCTGTGCTGTGATACTATATGTTGTCTTTTGATGTTGTCTGATGTATCAGTATGCTATGTATCTGATATGTTGTTGTTGTTGCTTCACTCAAAGGGGTTGTCTTTGAGTTAGAATAAAACTTCTGCAGGTAGTTCTTCATAATCAGTGAACCACACTGATTATCTTGGAACTTTTTGAATGTATATAGAACTTGCATTGACTAATTTATTATCTATGCACTTATCATATACATCTAAGGTTATCACTGACATGACATGCATGCAACTTTATCCAATAATAAAATATTGCATGTTCCTAATTCCTCTCTTGAGACAGCTAGTTAAATCTGGTAAAAGAATATTGAACGAACTATATGCTCAATCGACTGATTCTTTTGCTATAAACTGTGGCTTGATCGTATGGTTTATTTGCAGATTTTGATTTAAAGAACTGACCACTATAAGCTCACAGCAGTCTTATATGGAAATACAGTTCAAAGAAGAAAACAATGTATGTATCTAGCATAACTGATCAGATTACAATTGAGAAAGATCATACTTTTGTAAATCTGACTGACTTTTTACTGATTGTATCAATTATTTATTGAACATTCATCAAGATATTGTACTAAACGTTTATCAAAAACGTTATAGACTGATTGATACTTATCATTTCTTTTATTTTAAATATTCATGTATGAATCAAGAATCAAGATTGCAAAAACAAGCAACTTAGATCTACATAAAAAAATTAATTCGAAAAATAATCAGTTATATATATTTCTGGGCATCGTCCCGAAAAGAAAAACAGTTTATGATTCATTTACAACCGAGTTTGTAAAGTAAATGAACAATCTGGACAGATAATGAAAGAACTTGTAAGTTCTTCATCTTCAAAACGGAAGTTCACAAGTTACAAAAACGAAAAACTTCTGATAACATGCAAGAGATAACAGAGAAAGAAAGGGAAAGAACAAATCCCAAGGGGAAGCACTATTTCAAAACACTTCGGTAATACACCGAATGTAAAAGAAAAAGAGAAAATTTTTGTAATACTTCAAAATTACAAAAATAGAACATTTGTTACAAAAAGGGGAAGAGATAAGGAAGATGCAAATGATATTGATTCAAAACAAATCACATTCCAAGGGGAAGCAAAATTGTTGATAAATACATCAAAAATTACAAAAGTTTACATTAAAGAAGAGAAATAAGGGGAAGAAAAATCATTCGGTATTGAACCAGTTAAATTGGTCTTAACCGAAATGTTCAAAAAGGGGAAGAGGAAATTCGAAATTTTTTGGTTATATACCAAACAAAAAGGGGAAGAGAAATTTAGACCCCTAATTTAAAATTTTCAAAATTTCTTATATGAATTACCTAACAATGTTTATTCATCTCATAAGTTGTTTTGCAGGAATCAATTAGTGGAATTAGATCGTGTGCTTCGAATCGAGTCTGAAATATTTTTTAAATACATGCATACACAAAGGGGAAGCACACACGGGTAAATTTTTAAATTTTATGTTTTGTTTGGCAAATACCAAAAAGGGGAAGATTGAAAGGATATCTTCGATATATTATTTATTTTGGTATTTGTACGATTTAACATAAAATTTAATTACACTTAGTTATCCTCTCCACTAGGTCATTAATTTAATTGATTCCGTCAAAAGTCAAAAGTCGAATTCTAGCAATATCTATTATACGAGATATTCCA
The DNA here is from genome assembly GCA_037693485.1 of Kitagawia praeruptora. Lineage (NCBI taxonomy): Eukaryota > Viridiplantae > Streptophyta > Magnoliopsida > Apiales > Apiaceae > Kitagawia > Kitagawia praeruptora. Next base: position 37,230,901 of record CM075353.1, on the reverse strand, counting down.
TTATTGCGAAAAATTAAATTATACTTTTATGGAATATATCTCTACACCAAGGCAATAAGATCGAAAAAGAAATACTGATATTTGATATTTTTTAGATCTCCGTTGCAAAATTGATAAGGCGACAGGCTCGAACAAAGAATATTCAAGAATTAATATTCTTTAGAGAACTCGTGCTATATTTAAAAACGATCAGTTTTTATTCAAAAATATTCCGCCTTAGCACTCAAAATACTCTTATCCTCAAGAAAATTAATATTCAGTGGTAGAATATTAATACTCATTTGTTATCTCGTGCCATAAATATTTAAAGTAATTTTTCTCCCATATCTCAAACTTATTCTATTTTCGGAGAAAATTATTTTAAATACTCAAAAATATTTCCTACACTCTCAATATATTTTATATATTAGGAAATATATTCTAAGTATTTATTTTAGTCAAAACATTGGTCAAAATATGCATCTATCTCACAGAAAGACCAATCGTATTTTATTCGGAACCGAAAGCTGATTTAATCGTATTAAATCCAAATAAAATACTTCCACTTGCTAGAATGACTTGAAACTTGAGATGGATCACTTAAATGTTATTTTCTATGCATGGTAAAAGTTTCGTAATTTCCTGAGAATTTTTGTCCGGACACGAAAATCGAGGCAGTGGGTCCACGTTTGACCACAGTTGACTAAGTCAACGTTGACCATAGTTGACCAAAACTTCCAGAATTTCATTTTATGATATTCCTAAATGCTCCATAATTTTAGAATTATTTATTGGGAATTTTCGTATTAATCGGGTATTTAATTAACGAAATATGTTACGTATTTATTCGTTAATTGATACGAGTCCGATACATTAAATAGGAGTTCAAAACACAGCTGGGATATTTATGTAGAATACCACCCCCACTTGCAAAGAAACACAAAACCACTCCCAACTAACACAAAACCACTTTCCACCTCATCAATCCAAGTGCTTTCAATCTCAACCACTCCTTTTTCCTTCAATCCTCACCCTTCCTTCCACCCAACTCCTCCTATAAATAAACCCTTTCCCCTAACCATTTTCTTTAAGTTAAGGAGCCAAATAATTACTGGGATTTTTGAAGTGAAAGCTCTCTAAATATATCCAAACACTCTCTACACCCACTTCATCTCAAAAACCTTATCTTTCTTATATATACTTAAATATATCTAAGGTTTTTGTTCCATCAAGCTTAGTTCCTTCAACCAAGCTCTCTCCCACCTAGCAAGCTCCTCTACCACTACTATCCGGCCTCCCGAAGGGCTGCCCAAGTTCGTCCATAAGCCAAAATCCGGCCGAACCTCCGGCGAATTTTTCCGGCGAACTTTTTCCGGCGATCTCCAAAAAGTGGTAACTTTTAGCTTCAATATCCGAGTCTTAACCGACCATATTTATATACATATAAGAGCTCTATACCTTCATCTTATCTCTTTATAAAGCTCTTATATCGGATCTCAAAACGAGACCATAAAAATCCGTACAAGGATTAATATTCGAACAACGATTCGAAATATTACATCACCTCAAAAAGAGGTAATATTTGACGACGGTCAAATTATTATATCGATCTTGATTTAATTCCCTTCTATCACCTTAGTGTTCCGAGGGAAAAGAATCTATAAGCCACTTAACTAAAACTTTAACGCACTTTGGCCATTAATCTTTTATTATCGTGATATATATATAATTGTGCTAAAGCGTGATTTGTTTCCCTTCTATCACCTCTAGTGTTCCGAGGGAAATAAGTTGTTAAGCTTCTATTTATATATTTTCCGCACTTTTTATTCTCGTCCTCACACTTGTGAGTGATTTTACCTTCCGCTCTTTTTACTCTCGTCCTCACACTTGTGAGTGATTTTATTTTCCGCACCTTTTTTACTCGTCCTCACACTTGTGAGTGATTTTACTTTTCGCACTAATTTAACGCATAATAGCGGCCCTCGATTTATCCTATAGATAAAATGAGCTACTTTTCTGCACGTGTGTGTTATATTTGTGTGTGGTGTTTATTCGGCCAAATTAATATTAAAGTGCAAATTGTTAAAGTAAAATTGTAACACTCTCGTTTAAATATATACGAATAGTCCAATCAAGACTATATCGAACGAGAAGTTGTTTATCAAAGATCCTTAAGCTATAAAGCTTATAAAGGACTTAATTTATACATTACTTCGAAAATAGACGTATTTTCAACAACGGAGTAATTTCGTGTATACTTCGATCTTTACAAAAAGACGAACCAAAATATACGATTATAAGCCTTATAAGCCTACAAGCTTAAAGGACTTAAATATTTACAAACTCCGAGATATATTTAAATCTCACTACAAGGAGTATTGTATCATAAAGTCATAAGCAAATAAAGGCTTATTGAACTTAATTTTAATTAATATTCGGGTAAGAATACTATAGTCACCCTAGGACATATTAAGTCCAAAACCTCTCTTTATATTACGGTTTGTTTCATAGATATTGTTTTCTAAGTTTTGCAGTGAGGTGAAGCTGGAGTGAGGCAATTCTCGTTCTAAGACCCAAGTCCTAGGCACTAGCGGGGAGTTAGTGGCCTTTGCACCGTGAAGAAGAGGAAAGACCCAAGACCTTTCATCTAAGATCCAAGACCGGCAAAAGCGAGGAATTCAAAGACTACACCAAGGGTTCTACATCAACTTTGAAGAAGTAGCGGGGAGTTGCTGTCTAAGATAAGTTGTGTAGGTTTCACAATGACTTTGAGGGAGTAACGGGGAGTTACGGTCCAAGACAAGTCTTGTGGGTATTACATTTATTTTGAGGTAGTAGCGGGTAGTTACGTATCAAGATAAATATTTGTAAGGTTGTGTAAGGCTTCTCCGCCTACTATAAAGGAGTCTCTTTATAGTGGAAGAAATCTCGAGTCCGGAGAGGAGCTCGGGGACTGGAGTAGGGGTGAGCGAATCCATTAGGGGTTGCGCCATCGCGAACCAGGATAAAATCTCCTGTGTGGTATTTTCTTTCCTTGTCTTTTATTTCTGCACTTATAAACTGCATAAACGACTAGGTAAAGTTTTAAAAAGGGAAAATTATTTTAAAACGCCATAATAATTTTTAAATTGGTAATTAAGCTATTCAACCCCCCCTTCTAGCTTAATATAGCCCTCTTACGGGACCTAACAACAGTGTTTAAATCTCTTCCTTCTCTAATAGCTGTAACTCTATGCTCGAGATGTTCTGGAAGAGTTAGCAGAAACTTGATATTGACCTCCTTTCTTTCATAAAACTTTCCATGGATCTGGAGCTCAGCTATCAATTTGCTAAATCTTTCAAACATGTGAGTTAGTTCTTCTCCATGTTTGGCCATAAAAGCTTCATATTGTGACACCAATATTTGTTTTTGATTTTCTCTAACCTCTTCACTTCCTTCACACAACAGCTCTATCTTTTTCCACATATCCCTGGCAGAGTTGCATACTATTATATTTCCACTCATAGCTTTGTCCAGGGTAAGTGCATCTAGCAGAATGAGTTGCAGATGATCATCCAGGGCTACCTTTTCCTTTTCTGAGTCATTATACTCAGTAGGCTTCTTAGCAACCCAATGAGCTGGGATTACTACATCATTAACTTTAGCAGATGGAATTTCCTTTTGAGGAACGAAGGGGCCATTTTCCAGAATACCTAGGAATAGTGGATTCTGAGCTTTGATAAATAACATGATCTTCTTTTTCCATATGTTGTAGTTTTCTTTATCAAAGGCTGGAATCTTGACATTACTTGACCTTTGAATACTTGCCATTTGAATCTCAGATATGTGTATTAATCTGAATGCTCTGATACCAGTTGTTGGTCCCAGAAAGTATTGCAGAAGGGGGGTTGAATGCAATACTAATAAATTTCAAAAACTATTTCAACAACTTAAATAGAGTTTGTAATTTACTAGTAGAAGAAATGCAATCACAAGTAATATCTAACACGATGTTTCACAAAATAAATGTTTTATTTATTTTGCGAGGTTTTGCTACAACCTTGAGAACAAAATAATTCTCAAGCTTCGAATTCTCAAGAGATTACAGTTGTAGAGATATCTATTATTGTATTAATAGAGTGCTCTATTTATAGTGTGATAGTTGACTGTACTACCACTATCAGCATGGGTTGTTGAGTTGCTGTTATATTCCTTTTGCAGCTCATTCCATGATTTATTCCCATGTGATCATCACAAAGTAACTTTAAGATACTTTCCACATTTGACCCACCTAGATCTAACCGTATTCAATTTTATCTGCTCTAGACTTTACAGGTTGCTCCATGTGATCTCTCGAGCTTCAGTTATAGACTTTCCAAGCTTGCTGTAAAGGTTGAATATTACAACACGCCTGCTTCTTTTGAACATGTATTATGTCGCTTAAATTGACTTAGAAAATTCCTAAATCAATTTGATTCTTTATGACAGTATGTTTGCTTCAGAGTTTGCTGTCAATGGATTGTGCTTTGGTTGACAGTATGAATTCCCGCAGAGATTGCTGTCAAGGATTGTGCTTTGATTGACAGCATGAATTCCCGCAGAGATTGCTGTCAAGGATTGTGCTTTGATTGACAGCATGTATTTCCCGCAGAGATTGCTGTCAAGGATTGTGCTTTGATTGACAGCATGTATTTCCCGCAGAGGTTGCTGTCAAGAATTCCAAACTTACTGTCGCAAACTATATATATCAAAGTTGCTGTCATCAGAATCTCCGCCAATGTTGCTGTCAAGTCGAAACTTGCTGTCGACTCCATGAAACTTACTGTCGACCTATGCGACATGCTGTTTCCTTGTAACCTTACTGTCAATGTTTGACAGTAACTTTTATTCCTGCTGTCGTGCTGTCGAACTTCTGTATTCCTTGAGGCTTGAACATAATCGAACTTCTTCCAAGAATTACAATTATTACATGACAGTATTTATTTAATTACAAGAATACATCTATGGCTATGATAGTATGTTCTACTTAGCAAAACTAAGTATACCAATGAATCTAGTTAAGTTGTCTAACCTATCACCCATAAATCCCAACAGTTCCTAAGACTTCCTAGAATTTTAAACGTAACATTGTAGTCTAAAAAAATATATATACCAAATTTTTAAACAATTTAATCAAGCAATATACTCCCTCCGTCCCGGTTTATATGAACTACTTTGACTTTCACGAAGATTAAGAAAATGTAGTAAAAATAGAGTAAAATTAATTGAAAAATGGGTAAAGTGGTGGGACCTATCAATGGGACCTATCAATGGGTGTAATAGTGTTTTTTATTATTAAATATGAGATAGTGAAGGAAACTAGTGGGTATAATAGTGAAAAGTAGTGTTAAAAAATAAGTATATTATGTTCATTCTTTTTGGGACGTACCAAAAAGAAAAGAGGTTCACATAAAATGGGACCCAGGAATTACCTATTAGCCTCGAAAATTACAATACTTGTTGTGTGCATATCGGGTAACAATACCTCATGAGTCTATATTATGAACACGTTTTGCTGAATACTCCGTAATTATACATTGGTTGCACCTTTTGCATGGACTATATTATAAAGCTGGATTCGTTTGTTATTGTTTCTTGATGAGCTGTGGAAATTAAATTTAGAGTAATGCTATAGTCACCAAATTGGGTACCAAATTTTGACACCAAATGATGTGGCACTAATTAGTTAGCATTTTGTGATATTTTAATTGGATGGCCCTGGCGGGCCCATTATTGTTATAACCAATCAAATTAATGCCATGTCATTTGGTATCAAAATTTGGGAACTAATTTGGTGGCTATAGCATTTTTCTTAAATTTATGTAACATGCATATACCGATATACGTACATGTAATAAAAGCAAACGCAATAACGTTTTGGAACAGATCAAAGATACTACCGTCTCTAAAAACTTTTACCATTTGTCTTGGACACATTTGCTAACGCACACTTTTAATCATTAATATCTTTAATTTTGTATTAATTTTAAATATAAAAACTTAATTGTATTAAAATATTCATAAATACGAATACAACAATATCACTCATGACTATATTTGATCTTATATATTAGACACAAATTAATAATTTATCTCATGTTATGACCCAACATATCGAACGAGAAAAGTATTATGGGATGTAGGGAATACTAATTATTTATATTTTATTTCCTTTGAATGTTGAAACAAACAAGTACGTCCATCTAGTCTTTACCTAACATCGATCACCAATGAGCTTTTTGCTCGATTCAAAGGGATATAAGGGTGTTGAACATGGTGGCAACTCTTTTAATTAGTTGGCATAACGTACTTTAGTGCTAATTGTTTAATCTAATTAGTTTTTTAGTTCTAACTTATTTTTCTTTTACGGGTTAATCTTAGCTTAATACAGATTACATGGTTACCTTTCAACATTGAAAGAAACTTCGGAAGCTCATGACCTGGTAAAACATATATATAAAACGCTCTTATATCCGTCAACTATGTATGAACTACTTTCATATATAAGTTTATTTGATAGTCATAGGTTTAAACATTTGGAGACTTTGATTAAGTAGTCAATGGAACATGCTAAGAAATACTCCCTTTGGATTGTTTTTTAAAATAACGGAAACCAAAATCTAAATTTTTTTTACAATATAAAAAATTAGTGTACACATTTTAAAGTACCCTATACATACCTTTCATTAATATAATATTTATAAGTTTTTTATATATATAAATTGGGGTAAAAAGTAATTAATTTAATTTAACCACCAAAAAATAATGAGAATTAATTTGGTAAGTAGGTAAAAGTAACAAATAAAGGAAACTATTAGGGGATCCAAATGTTTTCCCAATTTTTTTTTTCAAAAATTTAAATATTTGATAACATTTCTAATAAATGATGGAATCCCACATATGCCTCCACGAAAACATACCTGACAAGTACTCCCTCTGTCCCATCCATTTCTTTACAATTTCTTTTTTGGGCCGTCCCACCATTTCTTTACATTACCCAAAATAGTAAGTTTTAACACTATTACACCCACTACTTCACTTATTTTAACAATACTTTACACTATTTCACCCACTACTTAACTTATTTTAACAATAAAATCACTATTATACCCACTACTTCACTTATTTTAACAATAAAATTACTATTACACCCACTATCTCATTTATTTTAACAATATTACACCCACTTTACACCCACTATTCTTGACCTCCGTGCCCAGCCGCCATGTAAAGAACCGGCTGGGACGGAGGGAGTATATATTTGTAGGAAGCTGGTCCTGACAATCGAATGTCAGGGACCGGTTATTTAACAATCAGTTTCTAAATCGTTGGATCAATGATCCAACGGCCCCCTGGATTACAAAAAAAATTTACGTTTCGCGGAAATTTTTTGCGGATCAATCCGCGGAAAATTTCTGCGAAACGTAATTTTTTTTTTTAATCTCAGCCGTTGGATCGTTGATCCAATGGCTGAGAAACTGATTGTTAAATAATCGATCCCTGACAAACGATTGTCAGGGACCAGGATCCATATTTATATACCAACTTAACACTACTCAAAATTAAAAACGTTATTTTACTTGGAAGATGAAGCTCTGCCGAAGTATGGAACCAACTCTACGCCTGAAAAAAAAAAAGAAATAACATCATGAAGGTGGGTCCTCTGAGTGGAGTACATATATTTTTTTTTTTGCTAAATGTGAGTGGAGTACATATTTTCTTCAGTGGTGTGCGACTCTTGAATTTTTGTATTTGTAAGTTGCGACTTTAGAAGATTCTTACCATGTGTGATATGATATATTGTCATTCTAAGTACGTACGCGTGATATGCATGATGTTTATATCTAATTTTCCTGTTAAAAAAGAAATTATTCCAAAGAAATTTTGTCATTAAACCTAAAGCTTTACAGTTTAGTTATTCATTTTCCATTATTTCTTTGACAAAATATATAAAATGAAAGTATTCTCAAGTCATTACAAAGGATAAATAAGACGAAGATTGATGTTTTGATTTCTGGATTACATAATGATCTTATCTTACATGACGAAGGTGTTTGACATTGCTTAAAATAAGTTACTTTTGACTTAATGGAGGTGTTTTTAACTTAAAGGAAAAAGTAAAGTTATTTACTTTAAGTTGAATGAAAGTGTTTGGGTAATTTTACTTAAAGTTAAATGTGAGTTTAATAATTTTAATTTAAAGTGAAATTTGACTTTTAAAAATTTTAAATTCATGATATTGAAGCCTTACAAGAATTGTGAAAAGAAAAAAAAAAGAAAAACTCCATAAGTCATAAGTCATAAGTCAAAAGTACCTAAATGGAACTTATGACTTAAAGCAGTTTTTTAACTTAAAGCGGGCTTAAAGCCCCATTTGCCAAACGATACAAAATCAACTTAAAGCCGGCTTCTACTTAAAGCCTTGTTGCCCAAACGGGCTGGACATAACAATGCACCAAAAAAATCTTACAAGACATAACTTGGTAAGCAAAAATGTCATAAAATATAACTAACTACGAGTTGGGTTGGATAAATTTTAATTATATCATTTACAATATTTAGAGTTAAACTTGAAACTGAAAAGTGAAAATATCATGCATGTTCGTTCTTTTTCTTCATTTTTATTGTTAAATGTAATTTTTAATTTATTAAAATTAAAATGATTTCTTAATTCTAATAAAACTATAACATATTAGTAAAATGGATTTACAAGTAACTGTAAAATTTATCATCCTAAAATTATTTATTTAGAAAAGATATTTTTTTTCACGAACATTTTGTATGCTAGTATAAATATATAGGGTCATATTCAAATATAAACTAAATTAGAATATATAGAAACTAGAAACCAAATCCTAATACAAAAAATATATAAATATCTAATAATCAACTTAGGGTACCCCAATGCAAAAAATATATAATAATCTACCCTCTATTCAGCAAAAAAGAAGAAGAAATTGTTGTTCCCTGAGGTCAGCAGTGAACAATATTTTTTTTTGCTGAATATTGGTGAGTTAATTTATGTCATTTTTTGTGAAGTTTAGTACGGCAACAGTGAACAGTAACTTTTTTTTTTTTTTTTCTGAATATTGGTGAGTTAATATATGACACTTTGTGAAGTTGTCCTAGCGGATTACAATAGATCAAATATAATTTATTTAGTATTAATTTTTAATTTCTATTTTAATTTTAATTTCTATTTTATCACTAACCTAAATATACACCTAAACATACTCGAGCACGAAGAAATATAGGAGTACCTTTTAAAATTGCAGAATGCAAAACCCATGTCATTAGAGCGAGGTCGAGGTTGGGGAGGAAACATGCATACAATGAAGGACTTATAAAGTTGGTAAATATTTTATCATCTCGCGAAAGCTAATATTGTTTCAATTTGTACAGACATTTGTAGGATTACCATTGATTAATTAGTAAAATTTCTTGGGAAAAAAAAGGTTCATGATTATTCCACTTGTCAAACCTTTTTTCTTACTGTTAAAACAACGTATTTATTTCATGGGTATTTAGGGAAGAATATAATAATATAATTAAGTTGTTGAAAACAGTGATTAAATAGCAAAGTTCGAATTTAGACTAAAACTACCTTTGAATATACAATTATACATGGCCAGTTAGGAGTAACTAGCATAAAAACCCGTGCGAGGCACGGGTCGCTATTTTAAATTGTATTTTTAAATTAAATTGTATATGATCAATGTCTTTCAAAGTACTCCATGTGATTGATTTTAATGGAATTTTGCTTGTTAATGACACATATGTGATTATTGTGTACTTATTTAAGTATGTTCAAGTTTGTAATCTGAAAATTAATATGAGTAATATTGATAGTAGTCATGTTAGTTTTTATTTTTATGAGTCAAATAATAGAATTCGAGTGTTTTATGGGCATCGTCTAATTAAGAGGATTTTTCAGAACACTTACAATACTAAACTGTTCTTCCACTTCTTTGAAAATGATACATCAATTTAGTTCGATCTCCAATAATATTCAAGATACAAACTAAATAGGCTTCAAGATATTGCATTCTGCGAATATAGGTTTCACTCTTGATATTAATCAAAAACTTCGTAAATCTTCAAATATTCTACTCAGGCCTTGCGCTTTCACTTTTTAAAACTATCTTTCCAACTCTTTCATCCATTTTCTTCTAATTTCTTCATTTTAAGCATCCTTTGCCCTTTACTATTCCTCTGTCCGCTAGACTTTTAAAACACCAGATAATTCTAATTGACTGAGTAAATATATCTTGTGTAACTACAAGCTTATCACACTCTAGAATATTTTTTCATACTTTTATCATCATAAGTTGAAGTTGCTCATATGGCTTATGTTCGTGCTTTAACAATGAATTAATCATTTCTTTTTTCAAATACAGTTTCATCCAAAGATCCTAATTGGAGTGAACAGATAGACCAAAGACTTGAATGAGTTTGTTGTTTATCTTAGCGAATTACGAGCCTCTAGCTAGCTTTACTTATTTTCTAAAATTTATTATAATTTTTTAATTGATATTTTAATTATTTAAAAAAATTCAAAAATTTTACCTTTAATCAATTGTGTCTTGGTAAATAAATATTTGATAAATCAATAAATTCGTCAAATAAATAATTTGTATAGTTCTATATATTGACATCGATAGAGAATAATATTAATAAATGATATAAGATAATATACTATAATCCGAATCAATAAATGTAAAAATAAAAGATAGCCAAAAATTGTTAATATGTTACAATAATAAAAATATCAAAATTTGTTTCACTCAAGTAATGCATGCACACACATCTATAATGTGTATGATTTAAAACACATGAGACTAAGACCCGTTTGGCAACGGCTTTAAGTCGGAGCTTAAAGTTATTATTTACTTTAAATCAAAAAATGTCTGTTTGTGTAATAAGTCAGAAATTGACTTAAAGTTCAAAAAATAGCTTAAAGTCAAAAGTTGGTAGGAGGTACTTTTTTGAATGACTTATTTTGTTTTGAGAATTTTATTTGATTAAAATTAATATCATCATTCAAATAGATAATTTATCAAATTTATTTTTATGTTTACATTTTAAACTATTCATAAGTCACTCATAATATAAAATTAGTCAAATAGATATTGACTTAAATTTTTTACTTTTCACTATGATTTAATGATAGAAAGATGTGTGAATAAAATCGGTGACCCTATGAATATTATGTTGATTATTATTATTATTATTATTATTATTATTTTAAAGTTTAATTTAGCTCCAAAGTTATTTACAAATGTATTACTGTTAAGACATTCACATAGTACTTGTATGATTTATAAACACATGTGATATTGTGGCGTAGTGGCAAGAGCATGCATAAGTTACTTGATAGATTCCCATGAACAACACTTTTTTTAATAAAAATGTATTGGTATTTTACCTAAGTTTAATTTAGCTCTATAGTTATTTACAAATCTATTACTCTTAAATGACATTCACTTATTATGTGTATGGTTTGAAAACACATGTGACATTGTAGCGTAGTGGTAAGAGCATGTCTAAGTTATTTGATAGACTCAAGTTCGATTCCCATGAGCAACACATTTTTTAATAAATATTAAACATGAGGGCAAACTGGTATTTTCATGTGCATTAAAAAATCTCACAACCCGTGCGAGGCACGGGTCGCTATTTTAAATTGTATTTTTAAATTAAATTGTGCATGATCAATGTCCAAAAAATGAGATTCTTGCCGAATCCGAGTATTTCATGTGATTAATTAATGAAATTTTGCTTGTTAATGGCACATATGCGATTATTGTGTACTTATTTAAGTATGTTCAAGTTTGTAATCTGAATGTTAATATGAGTAATATTGATAGTAATCATGTTAATTTTTCTTTTTATGAGTCATATAATAGAATTCGAGTGTTTTATATGCATAGTCTAATTAAGAGGATTTTTCAGAACACTTACAATACTAAACTGTTCTTCCACTTCTTTGAAAATGATACATCCATTTAGTTCGATCTTCAATAATATTCAAGATACAAACTAAATAGGCTTCAAGATATTGCATTATGCGAATGTAGATTTTACTCTTGATATTAATCAAAAACTTCGTAAATCTTCAAATATTCTACTCAGGTCTTGCGCTTTCACTTAAAACTATCTTTCCAACTCTTTCATCTATTTTCTTCTAATTTCTTCATTTTAAGCATTGTTTGTCCTTTACTATTCCTCTGTCCGCTAGACTTGTAAAACACCAGATAATTCTAATTGATTGAATAAATATATCTTGTGTAACTACAAGCTTATCACACTCTATAATATTTTTTCGTACTTTTATCATCATAAGTTAAAGTTGCTCATATGCCTTATGTTCGTGCTTTAACAATGAATTAATCATTTCTTTTTTCAAATACAGTTTCATCCAAAGATCCTAATTGGAGTGAACAGATAGACCAAAGACTTGAATGAGTTTGTTGTTTATCTTAGCGAATTACGAGCCTCTAGCTAGCTTACTTATTTTCTAAAATTTATTATAATTTTTTAATTGATATTTTAACTATTTAAAAAAATTCAAAATTTTTACCTTTAATCAATTGTGTCTTGGTTTTTGATAAATCAATAAATTCGTCAAATAAATAATTTGTATAGTTCTATATATTGACATCGATAGAGAATAATATTAATAAATGATATAACATAATATACTATAATCTGAATCAATAAATGTAAAAATAAAATATAGCCAAGAATTGTTATTATGTTGATGATTATTAATATTATTATTTTAAAGTTTAATTTAGCTCCAAATTTATTTACAAATGTATTACTATTAATACATTCACATATTACGTGTATTATTTATAAACACATGTGGCATTGTGGCGTAGTGGCAAGAGCATGCATAAGTTACTTGATAGATTCCCATGAACAACACTTTTTTTATTAAAAATGTGTTGGTGTTTTAGCTAAGTTTAATTTAGCTCTATAGTTATTTACAAATGTATTACTCTTAAACGACAATGACTTATTATGTGTATGGTTTGAAAATACATGTGACATTGTAGCGTAGTGGTAAGAGCATGCTTAAATTATTTGATAGACTCAAGTTCGATTCCCATGAGCAACACATTTTTTTAATAAATATTTAACATGAGGGCAAATTGGTATTTTCATGTGCATTAAAAAATCTCACATTTTCTTCTTGTGTTGGCCTATTATATATATAATTCTGCATCCTGTCCCCTTCTCCATATCTCTTTTGTATCCATACTTTTTTTAATTAAAAATGTATTTTTGACAGAACCCATTTTAAAGAAAATTTTAATATAAAAAGAGTAAAAATACATAAAGGAGCATGGAGAAGGAAACAGAGAATGCGCTTCTAAATTAAGATTCGTCAACATCGTTTGAATCAAATAATACCACTGTTTTGTTAACAAACTCTTTTCCAACGTACTAATATATTATGACGACTGGTTTAAGAATATCGCGACTTTGCTTAATTAATTAGTCGTCAGTGTACATGCTAATATGCAATATTATGTCAACTTATTACAGTTTTTATAATAATATATCTGTGCAAAATTTTGGTTAAATATAGAAGGACGGTATACAAAAGTAAATCAACTTGATTTATTTGGGAAGAAATACACACACACACTTGATTTATTTGGAAAAAAGTGGACGGTTTAGTAAACTTTCGTACCTACCGGGGCCCCAATTAAATTATGCAGTCTTTCCGTATTAGTAGATTGTTAAGGATTAAATGTAAAAATAAGTAGAAAAATGTAAACAAAACTAAGCAAATTAGTGAGATTTATTATAATTAGTTAAGAAAATTATGTTTTTTTTTCTAATAACTTAATAAATATTTTCAGGAAAAAAGTAAAAAAAATAGGTGGAGCAGAGAAAATATCATTTATTTATTTTTTGAAACAAAAATATCATTTATTTTTATGTGCATGTATCGCCATCATATAGATATACTGTACTACTCCCTCCGTCCTTTTTGATTGTTAACATTTCACTTTTTCAAAACTTTCTGGCACGCATTTTAAGGTGCATTTTAAGGATAGTTAAATAACTTTTTTTTAAAATTTTCTTTTTCTGTATAAAAATTTAATGTTTAAATTTTTATACAGAAAAAGAAAATTTTAAAAAAAAGTTATTTAACTATCCTTAAAATGCACCTTAAAATGCGTGCCAGAAAGTTTTGAAAAAGTGAAATGTTAACAATCAAAAAGGACGGAGGGAGTACTACTTATCTTTTATTTCTGTAACTTATATTGTTGTACGTTTAGCAAAATTAATAGATTCGTCGTCCCACGTGATATTTGGCTTCATATTACCAAGACCTAAACATGGGTCTAGAGGTCTTTTTACACCGTGTCAACTGTCAAAACCCTATAAATATCGCACTTAATTCATGCAATTCAATCAAACCACAAACAAACAACAACAAATGAAGAGTGCTTCTCCAACTTGCTCTGCCCTTCTGCTTTTCTTCATTTTTTCTCTCATCACAATCTCATCTTCTCTGGAATGGCCTGATTCTCCTAATCCTCAAGGTTTCATTCGATGCCTTCGATCCAGCACTACGGATCATATCAATCAGCTCACCTACACTCCTGCTAATTCTTCCTACACCGATGTCTACTCTTTCTCTGCTAGAAACCCTAGATTTCTTGTTTCGGACCGTCTTACCCCTGCTGTTATTGTCACCCCTTCCGCAGAATCACAAGTCCCAGCTGTTGTGATCTGCGCAAGAAGAAATGACATGCAAATTCGAATAAGAAGTGGAGGTCATGACTTTGAAGGTCTTTCTTATAGTAGCACGTATACCCGTCCTTTCGTGTTACTTGACATGATCAATCTCCGGTCTGTCATTGCGGATCCTGTGGCAAAGACAGCGATAGTACAAGCTGGAGCAACTCTCGGTGAGGTCTATTACTGGATTAACCGAGCAAGTGGCACGCTTGCTTTTCCAGCTGGTGTTTGGTCCACTGTTGGTGCCACTGGACTCATTTGTGGTGGTGGATATGGTCCGTTGAGGCGAAAGTATGGTTTTGCAGCTGATAATGTACTCGATGCACGCATTGTTGATGTCCGTGGAAATATTCTTGATAGAAAAGCAATGGGTGAAGATCTATTCTGGGCCATTCGAGGTGGGAGCTGTTCTAGCTTTGGAGTCATTTTGTCGTGGAAGCTAAATCTAGTTGATGTGCCATCACAACTTACGATATTTACCGTGACTAGAGAGGAGAATCAGACTGAAATTATGTTTCCCTTCCAAACTGTTGCTCCGGTTCTTCCGAATGAAGTGGACATCAGGTGCCGTATAAGCACAGTTATAAGTAATGCAAGTACTCGAGCCGATGGTAAAGTAGTTCAACTTGGGTTCACTGGTTCATATCTTGGTCCAGCTGATGAACTGCTGACCATTTTCGATTCAAGGCTTCCCCAACTACGTATACAAAGATCAGAGCTCCAAGAAGTTACATGGATCGAAGCTTTGATGCAGTCATCATTTTTTCCCTTTTTCTCCGCAAACTACACTCCTGAGGATTTCCTGGACAGAACATTTTTAGCTGATATTCCTACTAAAGCAAAGTCCGATTTCGTAAGATCACCAGTTTCGGTGCCAGGGCTAAATGGACTATGGGACAAGCTTCTTGAAGTCGGGGCCGGGGAGACAACAGTTATCTTCACTCCGTATGGAGGAGTTTTGAACGATTATCCCGAATCAACAATTCCATTTCCCAATAGAGCTGGGACATTGTTCATGATATACGCCAGGGTGCTTTGGGTTGGAAACACTACACAGAAACTGGAATGGATTAGAAGCTTGCATGATTACTTGACCCCATATGTTTCAAGCAACCCGCGAAGAGCTTATTATAACTATGACGATCTCGATCTCGGTGCCAATCCTGCCACTGGAATCATCAGCAACATTGCTGCCCGTCGATGGGGAAGAAGCTACTTTAACAACAACTTCAATAGGTTGATTGCAATCAAGACCTTGGTTGATCCTATTAACTTTTTCAGACACGAGCAAACCGTCCCTCCATTTTCGCTCATACAAGACATGTGATCCAGTCGCACCTGCTGATTTGCTTGTTTAAATCTTTCGTAAAATAATTATTAGAACTAGATATTGCATGGCTGCATGCATGTCTAGCTAGATTGTTTGTTCCATCATATCCTATGTCTTTTGGATCCTTCGATTTTAATTTCCAACAATGTAATTTTTCTTCTAGAATTTATATTCAGAGCCCTTATTTCAATCTCTGTTCTAGAATTCATTTGCATAATTCTAAAAAAATAGTCAATTCAAGGAAATTACTATATTTTAATAAATCAATGACATGGTTTGGTCACCTGCTCTATTAAAAGGAATGGCTTTTTTCGCTATGCAGAGACTGCATAATCAGCACCCTCTACAGGGATATGTCACTCCATATTCTAAGGGGTAGTTGGCTATTAAATTTGGACTACTTTATTTCTACTTATATAATATTGCTTCGAACCTACGTACGTTCTTGCATGCAGTGCTTTTATTAATGTCCAGCAGGTGGGTAGATGCAATTTATTGAAATCTTTCAACACATCGTCTATAGTATTGTCAACTGTCAACTGCGTTTGTCTTTGAGTTTTTCGGTGAATAGTTTGCAAGAGCTTCTGCAATGAGTTATGGAAGTGTCAACAAAAGGTGCTGTGCTAACTTCTATCGATTCATAAAATATTTTAATATATTATGTTTACTTGTTCTAATAATTTTTTTGACTTCTTTGTTATCAAAAATTACTTTAAAGATTGATACTAAAGTTAACATTATTCTCGTACATTGTACTCCCTCCGTTAATATTGGCCACAATTCTATATTTGCTTGTTCCAAAACTATTATTCACATTTCCTTAACAAAGCAAATTATGTGTCAAAATTGTTAAGTTTTCATAAATATATTAATAATTATACTTAATCCCTAAATACATGGATTTTGGATGGTGACCAATATTAAGGGAGTAATCAAATAAGTGTAATCAATATTGGATATGAAAATTTATGTTTTTAGTTGATATGAGCTAAAAATAAGCGCTAAAAACACATTTAATGTGACATTAATTAGATCCAATATGGTCCAAATGTGGGGTCCACCAGATGGGCCCGAAACCTATTTATGATATTAATTTCGTAATTAATATTAAGGGTAATAACCAGCTCAGCAATAAGAGTCAAATAAGGATATTACTCCTGCCTAACTTAGCCCCCAAGACACCTACTTCAACATGGAAACTGATTCCTACAAGGAAGGAGTCTAGAACCTTCCTCAAGGCGGTGGCTTGCCCACCAAGTATCCGAATCCTACCATAATTCTAAGGCTCCTGCAGCCTATATAAGGGCTTGACCCCTCATTCTCAGAACTACGTCTTGGCTTGATTCTCAATAACGAGATACGTAGGCACTCTGTGAGTACCGATTAGTCTCGAAACACTGAAACAACCATTAAAGCTTGAAGCTCACCAACCCCTTTGCATTAAATACACACAAACCCTAGCCGCAATATTCATAACCTAGTTTTTATTCCACAACATTTGGCGCCGTCTGTGGGAACACAACATCAACCATGGTTAATACTAGAAGAACATCAACAACTACTACTGGGGCCTTACCTCTCAGCTCTACTCCACCCGCTACTGAACAAGTACCCCCAAAAACAGGGGCGATCATCAAACCTCAAGTTTCTCAACCTCCAAGGACGAATCCCCATGTTGAGAGAACGTTACTTGTGGATGTTCCCCCAAATCAAGAGACCAACCCGCTTCAGATGATGATCTCTCCTTTGACCAATCGTCCACTCTTGGAAGGTCATACCTCCACCACTGTGCTTCCATTGAGTACCAACCCGATGTATGGGCTGCCTAACTATCCCCCTCAACAAAGGGACCCTGGACCAAGCAGTCACGCCTTACAGATCCGAGAACGAGAGTATGATGACTACTCTGGTCCTTATACTGACGATTCATCATCATCTGATGATGACGATCGTGATGAAGCCCCAAGGAGGCGACGTATTAGCAGAGAACCTCGAAGGAGGACACAAACTACCCATGGTGAGCCCCCTTTGTCAACTGAAGAGAAGATTAGGGCTCATGAGGCCGAGATCTTAAAATTGAAGGACGATATAGCAAGGGAGCAAGCAAGATTGAACCAGAATCGATCTCCTCCAATGTCAGGAGGGATTCCCATTGTCGATTTGGAAAGGCCTTCAAGGAGGCAAAGAAGGGCTGACGCCCCAACTGGAAGAACAACAAGGGTGGAAACCCCCAGAAGCAACCCCAAGGATCTGATGCCACTTGGGGATCCTGATGATCCCACACCTCCGTTTACTGAAGAGGTGATGAATGCTCGTATCTCAAAGAAGTTCAAGATGCCCACAATCAAGGCTTATGATGGAACGGGTGATCCCGCAAACCACGTTAGGACGTTTTCGAACGCATTGCTGTTGCAGCCTGCAAGTGATGCCTTAAAGTGTAGGGCGTTCCCTCAAACCCTGTCGGGCATGGCTCAAAGATGGTATAGCCGATTACCTGCGAACTCAATTGGCTCTTTTAAGGAGTTGAGCGCTGCTTTTATGAGTCAGTTTATCAGCGGAAGAGTTCATGAGAAAAGCTCTGCATCTCTTATGTATGTGGTGCAAGGAAAGAATGAAAATCTGAGAGATTACCTCAAGAGGTTCACCAAAGAGACGTTGAATATCATTGATTTGGAGAATAAGGTGGCCATGGTAGCCCTGGAACACGGAACCACTGATCTATTCTTTAAAAGGTCATTGGCAAAGCATCCTCCTGAAAACATGGCCGA
The DNA here is from genome assembly GCA_037693485.1 of Kitagawia praeruptora. Classification (NCBI taxonomy): domain Eukaryota; kingdom Viridiplantae; phylum Streptophyta; class Magnoliopsida; order Apiales; family Apiaceae; genus Kitagawia; species Kitagawia praeruptora. The sequence goes on along the minus strand of CM075353.1, from coordinate 37,212,042 downwards.
GCTCCAACGAAGGGCTGACAAGTACATTAAAGCTGAAGATAGCATGAAAAAAGAAGCCACAGTAAGTGGAGGAGGAGGTAACAACTACTCCAAGAAGTGAAAGCAAGACCATGAGTATGATGCTAGGAACAAGTATCCCCGAACTAGCGAGGACTCCGACTATGCCCCTAAGAAGAACCAAGGACCAAGGTTCACTGAGTATGCAAGGTTGAGTACTCCTAGGAGTCGAATCTTGTTGGACATTGAGAAGGATAAGGATTTCCGATGGCCAAAGCCACTCAGGGGTGATCCCGCAAAGAGAAACAAGAATCAGTATTGCAGATTCCACAGAGGTGTGGGGCATGACACTGATCATTGCAAGCAACTCAAAGATGAGATCGAGTTTTTGATTCGTAGAGGGAAACTAAGCCACTTCACTAAGGGTGATAACCGTGGTAATCAGAGAAGAGAGTATGATAGGAGGGATGACGATCAAGATCGTAACCCACAGCCCCGAGGGCCAGTAATCAACATGATCTCAGGAGGGCCGACTGCGGCCGGTACAACAAGGAATTCTCGGAATGCGGAAGGATTATGCTAGAGAAGTGATGCACATCGTGGGAGAGGCCCCGAAGCGTGCAAAAACTGAAGTAATGGTTGGTTTTGATGACTCAGACTTGGAAGGGGTGAAGTTCCCCCATGACGACCCGTTGGTCATAACTTCTGTGATTGGAAACTCAGAGGTGAAGCGAGTCTTGATAGACAATGGAGCTTCCGTTGACATTCTATTTCATGATGCATTTGTGAAGATGGGGTACAGTGATTCTCAGTTGACCCCCAATAACATGCCTATATATGGATTTAATGGAGTAGAATCCAAAGTTAAAGGGACTATTCAGTTGCCTGTAACTATTGGACAGGAGCCCAAGGAGGCCACTCAGATGTTGAACTTCCTGGTAATCAAGGCGGTTTCAACGTACAACGCTATCCTCGGAAGGACTGGACTTCATGCATTCAAGGCTATTGCCTCAACTTATCATATGAAGATCAAGTTCCCGACCAGGAATGATGTTGGAGAACATAAAGGTGATCAAAAGATCGCACGAAGCTGTTATGTAGCCTCGTTAAGGCCTGATGGAGTCGGGGGGCAGGTCCTTCCGATTGAAGACATGGATGTCCGCAGTGGTAAGAAACATCAAGAAAGGCCGTCAGAGGACATCACACAAAAGCCTCGGACAGCCATTGTGGCTAAGGCGTTAACTGACTTCGTGGTTGAATGTACCATTGGCAACCAAGAAGTCGGGGGGCAGGAGGTAATACCCCAAGCAGGAAGTGAACCTCAGAATAATAAGGAGGAGACCAGAAGGAGTGGTGAGTAGTGCTCTATTTTGATGGAGCATCAAAAACAAAATCTAGTGCAGGCTCAAGTTATCCTAGTAGGACTTAGCTTCATATTTATCTAGTAGAAGTAGAAATAAGGTTCATTGAAACCATTGAAGAGCATGTTGCTCCGAGTAGGACGGTAGTACTCTATGTAAAGGTTGAACCCATTTCAAGTTATTAATGCAAGTTTGTTTTCCATTCATTGATTGTGTGATTTTATTTATGTACCAAGCACCTGATGAGTGCAAGTCAAGTATGTCCAAGTACCGAAAATAAAAGAGTACACGAATGGAGAACAAACAAATGTATAAATAAAGACCCCGAAGGGTCAAGAGTTAGGTTACAGCACGACCAAATAAGAGTTTAAGTCCGTGAAGGACCCATGTTAAAAGACGAGCAGATAAAAGCTACACGTAACAATCAAAGCCATGCAAGGCCGAGGATGTTAAGGACTAGCTACTCTTCAATATGTCTTAAGTACCTGGATTAAGGATCCAAGGATGAAGACCAATAGAGAACAATGATGTATTTGCTTAGACAGCGGCTGATATGCCAGGGATTGATCCCCAATTTATAACCCATAGGTTGAATGTCGACCCTGAACGGAAGACAATAAAACAGAAGAATAGGAATTTTGCTTCTGAAAGGCAAGATGCCATTAAGCAAGAAGTTGACAAGCTCTTAGAGGCTGGGTTTATTGAAGAGATTCAGTTCCCCGAATGGTTGGCTAACCCTGTGATGGCCAAGAAGGGAAATAGGAAGTGGAGGATGTGCATAGACTTCACTGATTTGAATGATGCATGCCTGAAGGACTGTTTCCCCTGCCAAGGATAGACATGTTGATAGATGCCACAACTAGACATGAGATGTTGAGCTTCATGGATGGGTTCAGTGCCTACAATCAGATTAAGATGCACAAGGATGACATCCCAAAGATATTCGCCCTTCTGATTGGGAAAACCATGGAGGTCTATATTGATGACATGTTAGTCAAGAGCCTATTCAAGGTAGACCATATCAAGCACCTCAGAGAGGCATTCGAAGTGCTGAGGCACCACAAGATGATGTTGAACCCAGTCAAGTGTGCTTTTGGCGTTGGATCATGAAATTTTTTGGGATTAATGGTTTCGAAGAGAGGCATAGAGGCCAACCCTGATAAGATCAAAGCGATCTTGGACATGGAACCACACCGTTCTATACGAGATGTACAGAAGTTAACCGGCCGAGTTGCAGCCCTAGGGAGATTTATTTCCAAGTCTGGTGACAAATGCTTGCCATTCTTTCAAGCATTGAAAAAAGTGAAAAATTGTGAGTGGACTACTGAGAGCCAAGAGGCCTTTGAGCAATTGAAGAGGTACATGGCAGAAGCCCCGTTGTTGGCCAAACCTAGTCCCGGGGAGACTCTTTATCTATACGTGGTGGTATCAGAACAAGCGTTGAGCGTCGTCCTCATTCGAGAAGAGAAAAATGTTCAGAAACCCATTTAATATGTTAGTTGCATGGAGCTGAGTTGAATTACTCAACCATCGAGAAGTTTGCTTTGGCATTGATAACAGCCTCGAGGAAGCTACGACCGTACTTCCAGGCACACAAGATTGAGGTCCTGACAGACTAGCAGTTGAGAAACATATTGCATAGCCCAAAGGCCAGTGGAAGGTTGATTATGTGGGCGATTGAACTTGGAGAATTTGACATCACATATAAGCCTCGAACAGCCATCAAGGCTCAGGCGTTGGCTGACTTCGTGGTTGAATGTACCATTGACAACCAAGAAGTCGGGGGGGGGGGGGGGGGGGCAGGAAATAGTACCCAACCAAGAAGGTGAGAATAAAGATGAAGAACTTGTACCTAATCTGAAGGAGTATTGGGCGCTCTATTTTGATGGAGCATCAAAAACAAAATTTAGTGGTGCAGGTTTAGTCTTGCAAAGCCCCGATGGGTTCGCGGTTGAGTATTCTTTGAAGTTGGACTTCCCAACAACCAACAACGAAGCTGAGTATGAAGCCTTGATAGCCGGTTTAGGCTTGGCCAAAATCATGAGGGTCAAGAATCTCAAAGTTTGTGAAGATTCAAGGCTTGTAGTATCACAAGTGAATGGTGAATTTGAAGCCAAGGATGAAACTATGGCCAAATACTTGAGAGTCGTGAAGGCCGTTATGACCCAGTTTGACGAGTGCTATGTGGAGCACATTCTGAGAGAAGAAAATGTTAAGGCCGATGCCCTCTCAAAGTTTGCTTCTTCTGAGATAGAGAACTACGCCGAGAGTTCTAGGTCTTGAAGGCCCCATCTATTAACTCAAAGTTGGTAGCACCAATTGATATAGGGGGTTATTGGATAGATCCCATCAAAGCTCATCTTGAGACTGGTTGGCTCCCTGATAATGCCTTGAAGGCACAGAAACTGTTAGTGAGAGTTGAATCTCAAATCCCGACACAAAATTTTAGCCTTGATGGCCAAAAAGGCTGTCTGCCTTCAATCGAGTTTGTCGTTTGAGTTTAAGGACTTGAATCAAGAGTCATTGATAAGTGGATTTTATATCCACTTGGAACATTCTAAATCGGCTTAAATTGATTGTTTTGACCTCAAGATTGTGGTAGTTTTGATGTGTTTGTTTAATTGTGCAGGGTTGGAATAATGTTGATTAAGATCGTTGTTTCCGTTACTTTTGGAGTTGGATTCGGGCTTAATAATATAGAATGGAGTCTTGTTATGGTTCACCATGAGGATTCCAAGCATAGAGGATTGAAAACGGAAGAAAATGCAAAAAGAACGGGAGCAAACGGAGCAAAAACGAAGGAGAAAAAGCTAAAAAACGAAGGAGGAAAAAACGTGACCAGAAGAGGGCTGGGCAGACTGCGCCGTTCTTGGGCAGTCTGCGCCAGGGACCAGAATTGGCCTGAGCAGTTTGCGCCAGTCTTGAGCAGATTGCTCGGGGTCGTGCTGATTTTCCAGTTTTGCCCTTATTCGATCTGAAATTGTATTTTAAGTGGTTTTTGACACAAAAATCGTTTCCTAGTTGTATTTTAGGTATTTTTCTTATTGGGTAAGTGGGAGAAAAAGCCTATATCAACATCCAACCCTTGTAATCATAAGAGACATACGTTACGTAATATAACCTAGTTCTTGGGAAGAGAGAGAAGGAGATAAGGAATTCCTCCAAGCTAGTGACAAGCAAGGATTATTCTTGGAACCTTTGTACTCTTCTATTTTTGGGGATTTAATTCTAACCCTTATTTCTTCTTCTATATTTTTACTTGTTATTTTAGAATTATGTTTTCCATAGAACCCATGATGGCAATTAGGTCAATTATGGGCTAATTCGTTATCATGGGGTTTTAATGGATTTTTCTATGGATTCTAGTAATTGAGTGTTTTTATGCCTTGGTGTGTGATTGAATGTATTGATTGCCTAGTATGTTTATGCTTATTCGTTATAAGTGCGTCGCGAACACTTGTAATTGTTTGTTTAATCCTAGTGAATGCGAAAGTGGATCTAGGGTTTAGAACAATTCATGCTAGCATAGGTTTTTGTATGTGAAAAACATGTATTAATTTGTGATGTGATTCTAACCGTCTTGCATCGACTATGTGGTTTAATGGGTGCTTGATTTTCAACCGGTGTGTGTTCAATTGCTATAGACATATAGGGACTACACATATTTGGTGACTACTTGACTTCTATCAATTGTGGATGATCAGTAGGATGGTATATGCACAACGAAAGTTGGTTTGTATCAGTTTAGTACATCTAATCAGTAATCAACTCTGTCACATGCTAGGCTAAAGGGCATAAGATTCTAGATGAAGTAGTAAATGAAATTGAAATCCCATGTTTGTTTATTATAAAGTTAAAGTTAAGTTATTCCCTCGTAATTGGCTTAGTTGGTAATTAAACAATAGTTAAATCAAACCAAAATTGTGATTGTCTTAGCAGTGAGTGTAAATCATAAGCTGGTGCATAAGTTAACATAACGAACAATTTGAGTCTCTGTGGGAACGAATCCTATTTACTCTATATTACTTGTTGACCACGTTCTCTTGCGTGAATAAGTGCGAACAAGTTTTTGGCGCCGCTGCCGGGGACTCGGTTCATTGTTTGTTTAGTTTATGATCTTGTCATCAATTTGGGTTAAATTCACTGACTCGGACGTTTTTTTTCTTTTTATTTGATGAATTATTGGGAGCAGGAATTCGTAATTGTTTGTGAGCTGTGTGCAGGTGGACATTACACTCATCAATGTGAGTATAACAGAAACCGGCCAAATTTCAGCTGGGACTACAATCAGAGTGGTATGGAGCAATCCCAATATCCATCCTACCCGCTCCAAAATCAGCAGTTTGAAGATGAGCCATACAATCCATGGGGAATTCAGCAGCAACAGGGGCAACAATTTCAGCATCAGTATGCCCCAATGCATCAACACTTTCAACCTCCTGAATTTCAGCAGCAGCAATTTCAGACTTGGTCTATCCAACAGTCGACCGAAGAAGCTGAATTAGAAGAATTGAGGTTGATGGCTAAAAGCAATGCATTGTCTCTCCAGAGAATAGGAGATCAGATTGGTCAAATTGCAAATGCATTACAAACATTTAATCAAATTGCAAGTGACACAGAAGGCCTAGCTGTAGAGGAGGAGGACAAGAACCTTCCTATCAGTCTTGACTGGCCTTTCTTAGCCACGGGTGAGACCATGATCGTAGTCCATGAAGGAGAGTCTGAGGGCAAAGATGGGGAAGAAGCAGAACATGAAGTTGATAAGGAAGCAGAGTCGGAGGCAAACCAATCAGAAAATTCAGAATGTCCAGAAAATTCGATTCTGAATAATCAGCCGCAACCACTTCCTTTGCAATCTCAAAATTTTGAAGAATCAGCCCAAGATCAAGAAAATTCCAAGGCTCAAGCGGCTATGCTATTTCCTTCGAAGGATGAAGAGTGTCTCAGTGTGGAAGATGATGAATTAGAAGAGCATGTTCAGTTGTTGAATGCCGCTCCGTTGCAATCTGACTTCGACCAGCTGGAGGCCGAAGAGGAAAAGAGCATCACTCCTGTTGACAAATCTACTCCGGAGAAGACTACAGAGATCGTCCAAATCGATTTTCCTCCTCCATATCCACAGAGGCTTCAGAAGCAAACTCTAGCCATGAATTTGACGGCGGAGGATGAGGAGTGTTTTAGCTTGAAATTGGTTGATGCAGGGCAGAGTAAAAAGTATGACACGGAGAAGGAGAAGGCAAAGCATGGCCAACTGAGGATTACAGTGCCTTGGTTAATGGGGCTACGTATTCCACATAAGTTGCTTGGAGTGGAAGATCTCTGGAATTCTCAGGTGCGCCTTAAGCCATCATTTGAAGGAGCTCCCGAACTCGAGCTCAGAACATTGCTAGTTCACCTGGGGTATGTTTCTTGTAATTCATCTCCTTTGCTTGCTATTGTTATTGCTGCTAACTTTTCAGGTAGGCGGGAGAATGTTGTTAAGAGATCTTGTGAGGAGCGAATACGGGTAAAGCTTGTCGTTGAAGATGTCGCTCCAGAAAAGATCATTAAATGGCCTTATAGAGATACGGTGCAGAAATTTTCAAGAGGAAAATTGTGGCCAAGTCTAGCTAAAGACGTTAAAGAAAGGCGCTTCGTGGGAGGCAACCCATGATTTCATGCTTTCGAATAAAACAACAGTTGTGTTGGAGTCTCCACGTCTATCCACCACCAGACACACCACCCGAGGAGGGTGAAGATGCCGGCGAGTAGGGGAGTATCTCTTGTACCCTTTATTTTACCTTCAATGAGGGCATTGAATATTTTAAGTTTGGGGGTGATTTGGGGGATAGTAGTTGTATGTATTGTTGTATTTTGTGGTCATATAGGATATCATGTTGCATAGTAGTGATAGTTCATGCATGATTGTTATGTTCGTATTATCTACGTTTGTTCATATAGGACATTTTGTTTTATTTTCGTATACCATGTGAGTTTTCATTTAGTTGCATTTTCATGGCATGCATATTTCATGATCCCTTAGGACGAGCTGATTCTGATTGATAGGTGGATGTTGATTTGGGTGTGATGATGATGAGTAGAGGGCTGATTTATAGTTTCTATGAAATTGACTTGCATGTTACGGGAACAAAATTTATTACACAGCCTCATTGGGGTGCTGTTGGGCTAGGTTAGGGTTATGCCTGTGGGATGTTTTGAGATTTAATCACTTGTTTATATTTAGAATTTTCGTTATTCCCTTTATAGCGTAGGAACATTAAAGTCTAAGTTTGGGGGAAACCAGGAATTTTCATGCTAGTTGTTAATATTTGTCAATAAAGGCTAGGCGTCAAATGGCTAGTAGCCAGCTCATATTTATATGAGTAGTCTAGGGTTGGAAATGAGAAAGGCTCATTCCAGATTGTGAAAAAAAAAAGAAAAAAAAAAGAAAAAAAAAAAAGAGTCAAGTGTTGTTTGTTAATGCAAAATTAACCAGAGTGAGCTCTTTAATACTCGAGTAATTAAGTCTGAGGGGACTTAGTGCTAGTGACCTAAGGCTTTATAGTCTGGGATCCACTGACCCAACACTCGCTACATGGGTATTATTGTATAAGCCTTTTGGGGTCTCATTCATTGCACGGTTAAATAAGCATGTTTATTGTATATGTAGTGTCGTAGTATAGTAATAAAGCATGAGTTTCTGTCTACCTTGGATGAGGGTGGAGGTGTTCCTAGGTTATGGAGTGTCTACAGTCTATTCTAGTTATAAACCTGTGATTGTCTTGACGGAAAGCATGTATGATTTTTGACCTAGTTCTGGGGGTATTTCTGATGAGCATTGCACACACGCACGTTTCTGTTCATGTATTGTTAGTATACGGGGACTTAGTCGAGCTCTGCTTGGATTTGTTACGTTCATTGAGATATTTGCTTGTTAGTTGGTTTTGGTGAGTTTGAAGGGGATCTTGCATTTTCATAGTAGTTGCATTCATGCATTGCATTGCATTGGATTTTGTGGGTACATTCGCTATAGGCCCTCACGAGACCTTACTCGTCCACTAGGGCTGCCTAGGGGTTTAAAGGGCTTGTTGCATATGCCAAATGCAACCGTGATCACCTACGGAAGTGGTACTAATTAGTTAGTTAGTTGTAATTGTATATGCTTGAGGACAAGCATCAGTTTAAGTTTGGGGGTGTGATAAGTGGATTTTATATCCACTTGGAACATTCTAAATCGGCTTAAATTGATTGTTTTGACCTCAAGATTGTGGTAGTTTTGATGTGTTTGTTTAATTGTGCAGGGTTGGAATAATGTTGATTAAGATCGTTGTTTCCGTTACTTTTGGAGTTGGATTCGGGCTTAATAATATAGAATGGAGTCTTGTTATGGTTCACCATGAGGATTCCAAGCATAGAGGATTGAAAACGGAAGAAAATGCAAAAAGAACGGGAGCAAACGGAGCAAAAACGAAGGAGAAAAAGCTAAAAAACGAAGGAGGAAAAAACGTGACCAGAAGAGGGCTGGGCAGACTGCGCCGTTCTTGGGCAGTCTGCGCCAGGGACCAGAATTGGCCTGAGCAGTTTGCGCCAGTCTTGAGCAGATTGCTCGGGGTCGTGCTGATTTTCCAGTTTTGCCCTTATTCGATCTGAAATTGTATTTTAAGTGGTTTTTGACACAAAAATCGTTTCCTAGTTGTATTTTAGGTATTTTTCTTATTGGGTAAGTGGGAGAAAAAGCCTATATCAACATCCAACCCTTGTAATCATAAGAGACATACGTTACGTAATATAACCTAGTTCTTGGGAAGAGAGAGAAGGAGATAAGGAATTCCTCCAAGCTAGTGACAAGCAAGGATTATTCTTGGAACCTTTGTACTCTTCTATTTTGGGGATTTAATTCTAACCCTTATTTCTTCTTCTATATTTTTACTTGTTATTTTAGAATTATGTTTTCCATAGAACCCATGATGGCAATTAGGTCAATTATGGGCTAATTCGTTATCATGGGGTTTTAATGGATTTTTCTATGGATTCTAGTAATTGAGTGTTTTTATGCCTTGGTGTGTGATTGAATGTATTGATTGCCTAGTATGTTTATGCTTATTCGTTATAAGTGCGTCGCGAACACTTGTAATTGTTTGTTTAATCCTAGTGAATGCGAAAGTGGATCTAGGGTTTAGAACAATTCATGCTAGCATAGGTTTTTGCATGTGAAAAACATGTATTAATTTGTGATGTGATTCTAACCGTCTTGCATCGACTATGTGGTTTAATGGGTGCTTGATTTTCAACCGGTGTGTGTTCAATTGCTATAGACATATAGGGACTACACATATTTGGTGACTACTTGACTTCTATCAATTGTGGATGATCAGTAGGATGGTATATGCACAACGAAAGTTGGTTTGTATCAGTTTAGTGCATCTAATCAGTAATCAACTCTGTCACATGCTAGGCTAAAGGGCATAAGATTCTAGATGAAGTAGTAAATAAAATTGAAATCCCATGTTTGTTTATTATAAAGTTAAAGTTAAGTTATTCCCTCGTAATTGGCTTAGTTGGTAATTAAACAATAGTTAAATCAAACCAAAATTGTGATTGTCTTAGCAGTGAGTGTAAATCATAAGCTGGTGCATAAGTTAACATAACGAACAATTTGAGTCTCTGTGGGAACGAATCCTATTTACTCTATATTACTTGTTGACCACGTTCTCTTGCGTGAATAAGTGCGAACAGTCATCAATCGAATTCAAACCAAAGCAAGGTCATGTGAGCATAAGAAGAAGGTTGGAAACCTAGAATCCAGATAAAGGGTTAACAACCAGCCAAGGCACACCAGACTTGAAGTCAAGTGCTGAGTGGCAAGGGGACTTCTTGAATGATCAACCGAGAAGCAAGACCTCGACCATATGTAGCAACGGGGGCAAGAACTAAGGGAATTCATCATTTTTACATCTTAGAATCAGAATGAAAGGTTGATTATAACCAACAACCATTAACGAATTCAAGGTTTAAAACCAAGGATTCAACAAGCGAGTTAAAGCCCAGAAGGTCACGAAAGCCAATTTGAATTGAAGGATGTCTGTTTGGTCATCGACTTCGAATACTGACATTGAGGTCCAAATATTGACATTTGAATACTGACGTTGAGGTTTAAAAAATGGGGCTCAGCCAACTGGAGGCCGCCGACCGGGGCACCCGGGAAGCTTCAACCGACCGGTCCTCGTTTCGATGTCGAAAGTCGATCCCGACGTCATTTCGAATATGAAAACTAAGCTGAAGCCATTGAAGGCCAACGAAGCTACTAGAGCCAACCTTGGATCAAGAAATTCAAGAATAGTTCAAGAATGAGCCATTGAATCAACATTCCAACATGGTGATTGAAAGATTCGAAGTAATTTCCATTTAAGATCAGGCAAGCATGAAACTCTTAAAAGGAGATTGAAGCTAATCAAGAAATTAGGGGAAGCCTTAAATAAAAGTCATGAATGACCAAGTTGATTGATTTTCAAGCAATGAAAGTCGATGTATGAATATTGATGTCGAGGTTCGATATTGGTGATTGAAGTCGTATTCAAGTTTGCTGACCATGAGTCGGCCAAACGAGGCAAGGAATCACCCCAGCCGACTGACAACCGGCCGACCGAGGCACCTCCGGAAGCCACAGCCGATCGACAACCGGCCGACCGAGGCACCTCCGGAAGCCGCAGCCGATCGACAACCGGCCGACCGGGCCACGAAGGAAGCTCCAGCCGACTGGAAGCAAGCCGACTGAGGTAGAACGAAGCCCTCCGGCCGACCGGTGCTGATCGTCGAGTTGCGATTTGGCCCAGTCGACCGAGTCACAACCAACCGAAGCGCGCAAGGCACGACGACCGACCGGCTCACTAGGGATGTCTCGGCCGATCGACATCGGTCATCGAGTCGGGATTTTGGTTCGGCCAACCGGGACATGGCCGACCGGCTCACCGGGGACGCCCTGGCTGACCGACGTCGGTTGTCGGTACGTGTTTTTTGTTTGGCCGACTGACTCTTGGCCGACTAGCTCACCACGGACGTTTCGGCCGACCGACGTCGGTCGGCGCATCGAGATTTTGCTTCGTTCAAAAAAAAAAAAAATTGGCCGACCGGGTCTCGGCCGATCGACTATTCGGAGACGTTTTGGCCGACCGACGTCAGTTGTCGGTATGGGGTTTTTGTTCGGCCGACTGACAGTGGTGGTCGAGTCGAGATTTCACATTTTTGTTTCTCCCGTCTTGATGATCAAGATCACTATGGAGGTTGTTTTGAACAAGATAACCAAGCGAACGCTGAAGTTGAAATTAGCACCGTTTAGTGCCGCTTAGCACCGTTTAGTGCCGTTTTATTCCGTTTAACGTCGTTTAACACCGTTTAAACATCGTTTAATACCGTTTAAACATCGTTTAAGGCTATTTAGCACCATTTAGTGTCGTTTAGCGCCGTTTAGCGCCGTTTTATGCCGTTTAACGTCGTTTAACACCGTTTAAACGTCGTTTAAGGCTGTTTAGCACCGTTTAGTGCCGTTTAACGCCGTTCAGTGCCGTTTAACGTCGTTTAACACCGTTTAAACGTCGTTTAAGGTTGTTTAGCACCGTTAGTGTCGTTTAGCACCGTTTAATGCCGTTTAACGTCGTTTAACATCGTTTAAACGTCATTTAAGGCTGTTTAGCACCGTTTAGTGCCGTTTAGCGCCGTTTAGTGCCGTTTTATGCCTTTTAACGTCGTTTAAGGCTGTTTAGCGCCGTTTAGTGTTGTTTAGCGCCGTTTAGTGCTATTTCATGCCGTTTAACGTCGTTTAACATTGTTTAAACATCGTTTAAGGCTGAGTAGCGTCGTCTAGCGATGTTTAGTGCCGTTTTATGCCGTTTAACATTATTTAAACATTGTTTAAACATCGTTAAGGCTGATTAGTGCCGATCACTGAATTAACATTGTCGTAAAAGCATTGGTCGCTCCACGCTTTACATCAAGACAATACTCGTGAAGTACTAGTGTATGAAGATGAACCCTGACCCGAGTTTTGGAAAGGACTGTTAAAACTTCAAGGAAAACTTGATCAGTTTTCCTAGAAGTTGGGGGGCAAATGATATGGGCTAAAAATAAGCCCTAAAGATACATTTAATGTGACATTAATTAGATCCAATATGGTCCAAATGTGGGGCCCACCAGATGGGCCCGAAGCCTATTTATGATATTAATTTCGTAATTAATATTAAGGGTAATAACCAGCTCAGCAATAAAAGTCAAATAAGGATATTACTCCTGCCTAACTTAGCCCCCAAGGCACCTACTTCAACATGGAAACTGATTCCTACAAGGAAGGATTCTAGAACCTTCCTCAAGGCGGTGGCTTGCCCACCAAGTATCCGAATCCTACCATAATTCTAAGGCTCCTGCAGCCTATATAAGGGCCTGACCCCTCATTCTCAGAACTACGTCTTGGCTTGATTCTCAATAACGAGATACGTAGGCACTCTGTGAAGACCAGTTAGTCTCGAAACATGGACTACACCATATATGGTCTTTACCAACACCTGAAAAAAGTGTAAAAAATCAAGAATAATGTTGCCATAAGTCAAAAATGGGTCTAAGGCTACACTTTTTCCAAATTTGGTGATGTTGGATATAGTCCCGTAGCCTTAGGATAAGCCAACACTTTATTCAATTCTATGGCTGCATCGTTATATATGTTGCCTTATTTATTTATGGCAACACTTTACGATCTACAACAACACCAAATACAATGTTACCATATACTCTACTGCAACATGGTTTTTTATTACAGCAACACTATTTTATCTCCACTTTTTTTTGGCAACACCTTTTCAGCTTTATTACAACATCTTGTTATTGAACACTTTTAAAATTTTTGCAACATCTTTTCACTTATTCCAACACTTTTTTATTAAAAACTTTTTCATATTTTATAAACCAATTAATAGTTTCAATTTATGTACAACACATAAATGTTAGAAAAACACTTTAATTTATTGGCAACATCCAAATTTTTGTTACCAAAATTCGTAATAATAAACCAAAATCACACTTAAATCTTAAAAATTCTTTGAACTAAAACAAAACTAGCTATGTCAAAAGAAAGTCTATTTCTTTGCAGCTTCCCATGAGCTCTATTATCCGTGCTAATGTCTTTTTTATACTTCTTCTTGATCAACTTTATGAATTATTCCATGGTTCTCTGATCAAAATCCTCACCTACAAATGAAATTAAACTTTTAGATAGATTCATCACAGTATAACTTGCAAAAAAACATATAAATTAAAATAATCGACAGCTGCAATGGAACTCCACAGTTAAAGTTTACTATCAATGAAACAAGAATTCTAAATATAATTTCAAGAAATTTGGCATTTAAAGACAGATCCAAGATTATATGTGAAAATTGAACAAGTGAAACATCATTTCTTCAAAATTACATAGCATAAATGACTAAATATTTCCCGGTTAAAACAAGTAAAAACTTTTATTAACAAGAAACTATGAGTCCAAAAAAAACTCAAAACTTTTAGCAACATCCGGAACCAGCTAATCAGCCTTATTACAGCTATCAATCGACAAACACACATATGTATGGACTACAAATTTTTTCACTAGTATCAAATAATTGATTCATAGGTTGGGAGCAACTTGATTCAACAGCTGCAATTTAAAGTAGAAATTTCCAAATTTAACGAAAGAGATGTAGAGGGATAGTGAAATTGTACCACACAGGCAGCAAACTTAATTCTTTCTGAGCAACTGCAATTTGAAATTATATTTATGAAGATGAAAATAACAGGACGATATGCATTTTAGTATTGCTTGGTCCGCTAGCTTATCTAGTAGAGGCATGATGCCACAATCAGTTGCTGCTAGCAGATCTGGAATTTTAACTTGAAGGCCAGCTCCACAGACTTGAGCTTTATCTGGATCTTTTCCTAATATAAATTAGGCACATGACAATGAAATCCTTTCTTCTATAGCATTACTAGTATATTAGCTTTTAGTAACAGATCATTAAAGAAGCATATGAACATTAAATATAGAAGCAAAAGTATTACATCAAATTCATTAACAAAATCTCGTTCCATAGTTTTTGCTATCCCGCACTTTGGATCACCACTAGTTTGTGCTCAGCAACTTCAATAAAAGCACCAATTATAAGGACTTTGCTACATTTATACTGTGCAATTCTTCTGGTATAAGTCTACAGATTTCAAATTTTGCCTTAATTTACTTTGATTTCAATTACAGCTTTGGCAGGTCATTTTAGTTAAGAACATATACTTAGTTTCCTAGGCATCATATCTCATAAAAATAAATGTGAAATACAAGTGCAACTTTCAAACATTAAAAAGTATAGCTCCATGTCATTGTATATTCAGAGTACAAAAGAAAGGCGACATGTAGAGGGAGATAAGTATCTTGATTATCTGAAATTTCAACTTTCGCCAACAAGAACACGACACTGTAACAAATATGGTAGAGAAGGAATTAGATGCTTAAGAAAAGTGGTGTATGGTAAGATGACAGATCCACACTACATGTATGGTCTATATTAGTTAAAAGTAAAACTTAAGAGAAAACAGAAAGAGCAAATAGATGTGAGCCTTAACATAATTTCTGTTCCTCATCCTATGTTCTTCTTTCCATATACATCTGCACTATAATTTCAATAAACATGTCTTTTTCTTCCCTAAAGTTACAACGCAACATGCCAAAGAGCAAAGCAGAGCGTGTTACTTACGCCCAGAGCTAGATCTTTAATTACTTTCAAGGAATAATTGGAGAACTTTAGGATGCGGTGCAAAAGTTTAGATGCAGGACAGAGGTAAAACATGAAATATTTAACAACATAATTCAAGTGATAATCAAATATCAAAGTATGAATCAACTCTGCAATACAATATACCACCAGTTTAATAGCAACATGTATCCAGTATCTTCATCATTCAATATACAATACTTACACCTACAGCTATCAGGTGCAACAGAACCACTTTGATCATCAGAACTAGAACTAACATTAATATCGCAACTGCTCAAAGAAATAGCAAATCAAATCAAGAATCGCTAAAACAACTATGCAAGAAAGATATTAGTTCAAAATTTAATAAAGAATAGCTAATTTGATGGGAGCAATCCTACTTGAAGCATTTAACTCAGAATAAATCAAATTAAACAATACAATGCTATCAAGATTTAAAATTACTTTCTAGGAATAATGGAGAGAACATTAATGTTGTGCAAAAGTTTAAAACCAGAACAAATAACAGATCCTGGAAAATTATACAATAATAGTCCTGGAAAATGGTCAAATCTCACATCCATGCGGAGTCAAACTAGCATCATCTACATTTGAGTAGTCTTACTATTCTTTCTCTCAAATATACATATGTTCACTACTACTGATAACAATATTTTAAATGTGTGAAAGATGTAACAATATATCATTGCAAATGATGAGTACAGAAAAACAACTACCACAGCTAGTGACGCGAGAAATGTCGCTATTCCAACAGTAAAAGACAGTAATCACTTTAATAAAACATTGGATTCTCAACAAACATAAAATCAAAAGAAAAAACAATCAATAAATTAGGGTTTATAAAATACTGAAAAAATTACAAAATCCCCCAAATTTTAGGGTTTACAAATCTAAAATTAATACGAAATTAGGGTTCATAATTGAACCTTACCTGAATACGACCGACCAAACCACACAGCAAGCTTCAAATTTATACTACAAAGAGTGAGAACGAGGGATTAATTAGAGATACCAGTTTAATTAGAGAGAGACCAGATTAATTAGAGCTAGAGATACCAGATTAATTAGAGTGAGAACGAGAGAGAGAGAGAGAGAAACTAAAGATTTAGAACGAGAGAGAGTGAGAGAGATAAGAGCGATGAGAGAGATGAGAGGTACCTGCGAGAGAGATGAGAGCGAGTGTGTGTATTGACTTAAATTACCCAAATTATTACCCCCAAATATTTCATTTTTCCCAATTATTATCCCCAAATATTTCACTTTCCCCAAATTATTACTCTCAAATATTTCACTTTCCCCCCAAATATATATTTCACTTTCCCCCTGTCCATTTCCAACACTTTTTTTAGTGTTTACGGCAACATCAATTTAAGTGTTGGCTTTGTTAATCAAAAATATTTTAGGCAACATACATTGAAATATATTGCAACATCAAAATAAAATGTTGGCTTACATCAAAATTAAGCCATCTAAGGCTACATTTACATGCCAACACTAGTTTTAGGTGTTGGTAAAGAGCATATATAGTGTAGTGACGGAAACAGCCTTTAAAATTTGAAGCTCACCAATCCATTTGCATTAAATACACACAAACCCTAACCGCAATATTCATAACCTAGTTTTTATTTCACAACATTAGTGATAAGATATAATCCAAAATAATAAGAATGTCATAAATTGATCATTTTGCTTGACATTCCTTTTGCGACACTCCCTTTGTCCCAACGAAGACTCAACAACTGTGGCATGTCATGTCCCATGCACTTTGACATTATTTTGACATTACCGTTAAAGATGTTCCAAGATCATTTTCAAATTTTTTATAACAAATTTTAAATCAAAAAATAAAGAATATAATTGAAATCAATTAAAAATTTAACTAAACATTGATTCGTCTCAATCTATTTATTAGCCGAACCCGATCTTAACATAAAAAATGTGTTAGATAAATAAACGAGTTGAAGCGGAAGCTTAGACTTGGATTAGATTTGACCGGTTTGGTTTGGGATTGCCTCGATAAAAACTCGAACTCATTTAACTTAGCTCAGTTTGTTTAAATTAATTTAAAACAATGTATTTTATAAGTATCAGTAAGTATCACAAGTCCCTGCAGTGACATTGCCTTTTAAATTTATACGATACGAAGCGATATATTGTAGTATTTGAATTAATTTCATTTCGTCATTCGTAATAATATCCTGTATCTGATATTTACGTGATTGCTGAAGCAGACGAGGAGTGGTTGGAACAGGCAAAGGTAACATGTGAATTTTAAAGATCCACACTAGTGATGATGTTAGTTAAGGTAGTAGTTGCGATAAATAAAAAGTTAGAAAACGACAATTATCGATGAGATTAGGATACAGTACGTGATATTTTCTACTCCCTCAGTCCGAGTTTATGTGAGCTTTTTTTTATTTTGGGACGTCTCAAAAATAATGAACCTACTATACTTATTTTCTTCGTCTCATAATATGTTTCCTGTTTGAAAAAACACGTTTGCCAACGCACATTTTTTATCGTTAATATCTTAAATTTTGTATTAGTGCTAAATATAAAACTTCACTGTATTAAAGTACTCATAAATACGAATCCAATAAGATCACTCATGACTATATTTTATCTTATAAATTATGCTTAAATTAGTAGTCAATCGTTTAAAATGAACAGTGTAAAAAGTCAAAACATGAAACACATTAAGGCAGGGAGGGAGTACTATTTTTGAACACTACTTTTCACTATTACACCCACTACATCTTCATTATATATTCTTTTTTACATTATTACACTCACTACTTTCCTCCACTATCTCAAATCTATTATTAAATATTCATAGGTACCACCACTTTACCTACTTTTCAATTAACTTTACTCTTTTTTTACTATCTTTTCTTAATCTCCGTGAAAATCAAACCGGCTCATATAAACCGGAACGAAGGAAGTATTATTCATCACTCGCCAGATGTTCAGATCTACTCCGTAGTTCTTTTGTTGCAATTCATTTTGCTTAATTCTCGGCTGCTAATACATGACTCTTTTTTTTTTTTTTTTTTTTGCTAGTTGATATATATATATATATATATATATATATATATATATATATATATATATATATATATATATATATATATATATATATATATATATATATATATATATATTTACCTCCGGGCCAGCTTACGCGCACCTCGAGGTGTCCCGTTTATGTGCATGCGCTCAGCGGGAGTCGAACCTTGGACCTTGGAGTGGTAAGTTCCTAAAGTCCTGGCCTAACCAGCTGAGACACCGCTGCGGGACTAATACATGACTCTTTTATTCTATTAATCCGGCATTCCGGCCTCTTGTAAAGGTGACCTAGGGTTTGTTTCGTATTTTATCTTAAAAATTAAAAGAAATGTTATTTGTTAACAAAAAAATAATAAATGTCCTAAAATCAAATTTGACGTGGAAATACCCATATCCCAACTTGTATTATTAATCAAAATGGTTATCAATGCAATCAAAACAATAACACCTCAACAATGTCCAAACTGATACTTAAGTCAAACAATACTTAAGCATCTCCCAACCAAACAATGCTTAAGTATCTCTCAAATATTACTTAAGACTACATATCTTAAGCATCTCTTCATCAAACATAATATAACAATGTATATATATTATATAATATAGACATCCAAAACTTAGTCACCAATACTTATCAGACTTGTTCTTGTTATACAAACCTTCCAATTTTTAGTGTCTAACTATCCATATTTGTGATCAAGACATATCATTTATAATAATTATCTTACTCATATACTCCCTCTGTCCCAACCAATTGTTTACACTTTCCTTTTTGGGATGTCCCAACCAATTCTTTACGTTTCCTAAAATAGTAAGTTTTAACACTATTACACCCACTACTTCACTTATTTTAACAATACTTTACACTATTACACCCACTACTTCACTTATTTTAACAATAAAATCACTATTACACCCATTACTTCATTTATTTTAACAATAAAATCATTATTACACCCACTACTTCACTTTTTTTAATTTTAGTTCTTGATCTCCGTTTTAAAACCAAATGATAACAAATCGTTGGGACGGAGGGAGTATAACTTAGATCATCCAAATCCATGTCATCATATTGGATTGAAATGTAACAAGAGTTTAGTATCTTTTCATCAATGCAATTTTACCATCTCTAATTCTTTTGCTTTGTTTTTTTTTGGTTTTATAAATATTGGGAGCAAATTTTTTGAGGTGGTATAGGATATCTGTTGTAATTTTAAAGTGAATTATTTTAAATAATATATGTTTATCAGTTTGGGGAATTTTGCAACGTATGCATTAATTTAGAGAGCTATTTTTTGTTACAGCTCATTTGTATACATTTATAATAGAATATTTGAGTCAATTATTCTTGAAACAATTTGCTGTCTAAGTTCATTGGATAACGGAAGTGTTTTGGATTAACGTACGTGCGTTACACTTTTTTCAAGCCTTTATCCCTTGATTCTTGTCCAGCTTTTATTTTATACAGTAGTATAAATAGATGGTGATTTTCCTAGCTTTTGTGACACACCATTTTCTAATCTCCTTGAACAACATTCAAATTCTCTCCTTATTTTCTTGTCCACTTGTGTCACTTTTCACCTTTGTTTACATATCTTATTATTCTTAGTCTTACAACCATACACATGCAGTATATGTTAAGGTAGTTTTTTGGTCTTGCCACCAACTTCATTTGGATAGGTTTTATATACTCATAGTTTTAAAAACCAACTATCATCATTTCGGTGTATTTTTCTTCACACTATAATCTTGAGCGGTATACTAAGGTGCAATCCAGATCGGTGTTTAGTGGTGCAAATAAATTACCGAACCAATATTTTTTTTTGGGCTGTTTTATCCTAGGAGCGACGTGGCAACGTGAGTATCTTGCACTTATTTGGATATAGCCGCGAAACGTCTTAAAGAAAGCGCGATCCGTGACTCATCCCAGAAAAATTCGGTACACTTGTTCTATTTTTCAGATTTTAATAGTCGTAAAATATTTTTTGTGGAAAAACATTTATTTCGAAAATTGTTTTCTTTTATTTTTCGCAAATAAATTTCCAACAATATCTCCAAACTCAGGACCGACCCGATTGATTCTCTCACATTAATTATTACTGAACATAAATCAACTATTTTTTTATTTAAAATTAACACTTCCAAGAAGATTTACGGAACACTCCATTAATCCACTTCCAAACAAGAGTATATTTTTTTTAGTACCGAATAAGAGTATATTTTTGTGTTTTCATTTCTACAATGTTTATCTAATGACTTGTTTTTCCTCTTCTTTATTCTTTGTCTTCCCTCAAGGAAGAAGGCAGCCTAGTTGAAACACTCTGTTGTGGCGTTTGGGCCAATTGTTTACAAAAAGTTGATTAGTAAATGTATTAGGCAACTCAACATTAGGCCCAAGATCACTGTGAACAAAAGTTGATATAGGCTTCATCACATGACGAACTAAATAAATAAAACATGAAATAGAAATTGACATCAGACACCAACTTGATGATAGAAGAAAATTTGACATCAGACACAAACTTGATGACAGTTATATAATAAGCGAAAAGGGCTATAATTTGTACTTGGTTACCCCTAATTTTTTATTATCTTCCATTCACAATCGTTAGATCTTTAACTTAAATAGATCATGACCGTTAGATACAATAATACTAAAAGTTGAAGATCTAAGGTTCGAGTCCAACCAATAATATTTTAATATAAAATTAATACTACATTATGTTGTATAGAAAGGTTGAAGGTTCGATTCCCACCAACGGCATATTAAAAATTATTTATATACAAAAGTCTAAAATTTGAATTCTCCCAACATATTAAAAGTAATGTTTATAATATTATATATACTATAAACACACTGGCTATAAGCTTAGTACAATCTACTATCTACTATATATATAATAGCACAACATGTCACATTTTATCCAATGTAATTTACGTTTATGCCCCTTAAAATGATATGCTATGAAAAAATTTAAAACATTAGGCATTGCCGAGGATCGAACCCATGACGTATGAATTCAAATGTCATTAAGTTGTCCACTCTAACCATTGAGCTACACATGTATCTGGTTAAATAGTGGAATTCATTATATATATATCCATCAATGTTTTTTCATTAATTTGATTTTATTCCTTGTAAAATTACTATTTTAGTCATTGATCACATAATTAATATACATCATTTAATAAAATTATATTACGTATGATATAGGCTAAAAGTAAGCCCTAAAGACACATTTAATGTGGCATTAATTAGACCTAGAATGGTCCAAACGTGGGGCCCACCAGATAGGCCCAAACCCTATTTATAATATTAATTTCGTAATTAATATTAGGGGTAATAAACGGCTCAGCAAATAAGAGTCAAACAAGGATATAACTCTTGTCTGACTTAGCCTCCAAGGCACATACTTCAACATGGAAACTGATTCATACATGGAAGGAGACTAGAACCTTCTTCTAGTCGGTGACTTGCCCACCAAGTCACCTAACCCTACTACGATTTTAGGGCTTCTCAGCCTATATAAAGGGTCTGACCCCTCATTCTCAGAACTACGTCTTGGCTTGATTCTCAATAACGAGATACGTAGGCACTCTGTGAGGACCGATCAGTCTCGAACACGGAAACAGCCATTAAAGCAAGAAGCTCCCGAACCCTAGCATTAATTACCAATTCGTGACCTAGATTTTAATCCACAACATTTGGCGCCGTCTGTGGGAAGAAGACATCAACCATGGTAAATACACGAAGAACACCACCAACAACTACTGATCCTATTCCACTTAGCTCCGCTCCACCCGCAACAGATTCAGTGCCCCCAACGACAATCAATGTTTTTTCATTAATTTGATTTTATTCCTTGTAAAATTACTATTTTAGTCATTGATCACATAATTAATATACATCATTTAATAAACTTATATTACGTATGATATGGGCTATAAGTAAGCCCTAAAGACACATTTAATGTGGCATAAATTAGACCTAGAATGGTCCAAACGTGGGGCCCACCAGATAGGCCCAAACCCTATTTATAATATTAATTTCGTAATTAATATTAGGGGTAATAAACGGCTCAGCAAATAAGAGTCAAACAAGGATATAACTCTTGCCTGACTTAGCCTCCAAGGCACATACTTCAACATGGAAACTGATTCATACATGGAAGGAGACTAGAACCTTCTTCTAGTCGGTGACTTGCCCACCAAGTCACCTAACCCTACTACGATTTTAGGGCTTCTCAGCCTATATAAAGGGTCTGACCCCTTATTCTCAGAACTACGTCTTGGCTTGATTCTCAATAACGAGATACGTAGGCACTCTGTGAGGACCGATCAGTCTCGAACACGGAAACAGCCATTAAAGCAAGAAGCTCCCGAACCCTAGCATTAATTACCAATTCGTGACCTAGATTTTAATCCACAACATTTGGCGCCGTCTGTGGGAAGAAGACATCAACCATGGTAAATACACGAAGAACACCACCAACAACTACTGATCCTATTCCACTTAGCTCCGCTCCACCCGCAACAGATTCAGTGCCCCCAACGACAATCAATGTTTTTTCATTAATTTGATTTTATTCCTTGTAAAATTACTATTTTAGTCATTGATCACATAATTAATATACATCATTTAATAAACTTATATTTCGTATGATATGGGCTAAAAGTAAGCCCTAAAGACACATTTAATGTGGCATAAATTAGTCCTAGAATGGTCCAAATGTGGGGCCCACCAGATAGGCCCAAACCCTATTTATAATATTAATTTCGTAATTAATATTAGGGGTAATAAACGGCTCAGCAAATAAGAGTCAAACAAGGATATAACTCTTGCCTGACTTAGCCTCCAAGGCACATACTTCAACATGGAAACTGATTCATACATGGAAGGAGACTAGAACCTTCTTCTAGTCGGTGACTTGCCCACCAAGTCACCTAACCCTACTACGATTTTAGGGCTTCTCAGCCTATATAAAGGGTCTGACCCCTTATTCTCAGAACTACGTCTTGGCTTGATTCTCAATAACGAGATACGTAGGCACTCTGTGAGGACCGATCAGTCTCGAACACGGAAACAGCCATTAAAGCAAGAAGCTCCCGAACCCTAGCATTAATTACCAATTCGTGACCTAGATTTTAATCCACAACATTTGGCGCCGTCTGTGGGAAGAAGACATCAACCATGGTAAATACACGAAGAACACCACCAGCAACTACTGATCCTATTCCACTTAGCTCCGCTCCACCCGCAACAGATCCGATGCCCCCAACGACCAGAACGATCGTTCCACTCCAAGTTTCTCAACCCCTAGGGATGACCTCCCATGTTGAGAGTACGTTACCTCCGATCGTCCACACAAATCCAGGGACTAACCCTCTCCAGGTGGTGGTTTCTCCCTTGATTGTAGATCCCAACAACCCTCCACAAGGGGTTCAGATCCACACTACGGATCTCTCCATAAGCACCAATCCGATATATGGGCTGCCTAACTACCCTCCTACTCAAGGAGCTGGATCAAGTGGACATGCTCTCTATATCCGAGATCGAGATAATCGCGATTTTTCTGGTCCTTATACGGATGATTCATCCTCTGATGATGATTACGATCGTGATGAAGCTCCAAGGAGGCGACGTGCAAGTAAAGAACCTCAAAGAAGAACTCGAACTACTCACGATGAACTCCCTTCGACAACTGCTGAGAGGATTAAGGCTTATGAAGCCGAGATCTTAAGATTAAAGGAAGATATGGCAAGAGAACAAGTCAGGTCAAATCAGACTCAACCTCCTCCAACATCAGGACCGATTCCCTTTATAGACTTGGAGAGGCCGTCAAGAAGGCGAAGAAGGGCTGATGCCCCAACTGGAAAAACAACGAGGGTGGAAACCCCCAAGAGCAACCCCAAGGATCTGATGCCACTTGGGGATCCTTATGATCCCACACCCCCGTTTACTGAGGAGGTGATGAACGCACGTATCTCAAAGAAGTTTAAGATGCCGACAATTAAAGCTTATGATGGAACGGGTGATCCCGCAAACCACGTCAGGACATTTTCAAACGCACTGTTGTTGCAACCTGCAAGTGACGCCTTGAAGTGTAGGGCGTTCCCTCAAACCCTGTCGGGTATGGCTCAAAGATGGTACAGCCGCTTACCTGCAAACTCGATTGGCTCTTTTAAGGAGTTAAGCGCTGCCTTTGTGAGTCAATTTATTAGCGGAAGAATTCATGAGAAAAGTTCTGCATCTCTCATGTATGTGGTACAAGGGAAGAATGAGAATCTAAGAGATTATCTTAAGAGGTTCACCAAGGAGACATTGAATATCACTGATTTAGAGAACAAGGTGGCCATGATAGCCCTGGAGCACGGCACCACTGATCTGTACTTTAAAAGGTCATTGGCAAAGCACCCACCTGAGAATATGGCTGAGCTCCAACGAAGGGCTGATAAGTACATTAAAGCTGAAGACAACATGAAGAAAGAAGCCACAGTAAGTGGAGGAGGAGGTAACAACGACTTCAAGAAGCGAAAGCAAGACCAGGAGTATGATGCTAGGGACAAGTATCCCCGAACTAGCGAGGACTCCGACTATGCCCCTAAGAAGAACCAAGGACCAAGGTTCACTGAGTATGCAAGGTTGAATACTCCTAGGAGTCGAATCTTGTTGGACATTGAGAAGGATAAGGATTTCCGATGGCCGAAGCCACTCAGGGGTGATCCCGAAAAGAGAAACAAGAATCAGTATTGCAGATTCCACAGAGATGTGGGGCATGACACTGATGATTGCAAGCAACTCAAAGATGAGATCGAGTTTTTAATTGAAAGGCAGAGTGTATAAACTTGTAACACTATAACTAATGTAACTCAATTAAAGGAAAAGATACTTAACCAGAAGACAATCAAGAACAAGAAGTCACAAGAAATCAACACTATATGAAGACAAGGTAATTGATACAATTGAACATGTTAACTATGATCAAGCCAAGAAGAAATCATTGAGAGAAGTTCAAGTCAAAGTTGTTCATGCCTCAGTGATTTGAGAAATCGAGAATCAAGATCATAACTATCAGTATCAACAAGACCAATTGATTTCAAGTGAACAAGAAGGAAAGCGAACATTGGAAAACCAAGTTACTAAGTGAATATGGTAATTTATTCGAGAAGCAGAAACACTATCAAGACTAGTCACTTATGAACCAGACCAGTGCATCAAGTGTCAGGACATTGATAGCAAGTTTATGTCAATAATAAAGATCCATGTTCAAGAGCTTGCTGAAGAATAAAGAAGACATGAAGATATCACAAGTTCAAGATGTGCATTGAAGTTTCAAGTTGAAGACCAGAATATTTTCTAAGTACTAAATATTCTAGATGACCAAGTAGAATATTTCTAAGTAGAAGTTCTACTTAGAAATTCGAGATGGCTAAGTAGAAATTCTCAAGTAGAAGTTCTACTTAGAGTGCAGCTTCAACATGACACATGGCATCTTCTGATTGGCAGATTTCCAAGCTTTCAAGATAAGGCAAGATTTATGTGGACATCATTGGGCCACGTATATCTTAGTCTTTGAAGACTACAGGACATAGATTACATGTAGTATAAATAGAAGTACTTGTGTAATGTTTTATTTTGGGGAAGAGAGCAATAGTTGAGGAAATCACAAGAAAAAGAGAGAGAGTGCATTCACAGAGCTTAGTATCATTCACTTCTCTCTCATCTTCTGTTATACTTTGTAATGAATGTTGTAGCAACCATTTCAAGTTATATATAAGAAATATATTCCTTGAATCTGCGTGTTCATTTATTGCATCGTATTTATTGCTTCTCATATTCGAAAAGTTGTATTCACCCCCCCCCTCTACAACACATTTGGACCTAACAATTGGTATCAGAGCGGATGTTTAACATACAAAACATAGATCCTTGTGTTTGGTAGAAGAATCGTGAGTTTTCATTTTCTAGATCTACTTTTCATTTTCTCGAAAAGTGAGCTTTAATTCGTTGGTAGTGAAAACTCATCCGAAAAAATTATTTAAATACTCCAGGTGTGATTATTTAGCTTGGGGTTATTTTAATTAATTTTTGTGAATTAATCTGGGTTCATTGATATTTGGTGTTCTTGAGTGTTCATCATCTGTTCTTATCAAAGAAGACAACCCAACAACTTTTTGATCTCCTTTTCAAACAGATAAATATAAAAGAATAAAAAGGTGTTTTTGGACTTTTGATTTGCATTATTCACGGCCGAAAGTGTATCAAGACATACTCAGTACCTAGCACGTGGGTTAGGTGGGTTAGGTGAGTAAAGCATCAAAGTCAAAAAGGTGTTAAAGAGATAATATTGTTTATTCAATATTAAAGTAATCTGCAAAAAATTTATTCTAAGGACAAAAGTTCTACATAGAATTTCTACTTGAGATTTTCTACATAGAATTTCGACTTGGACAATTTCTACTTGGTGAAGTTCGACTTGAGCAAAATTTCTACTTAGAGAAATTTCGACTTAGGCAGAAGTTCTACATATATATTCTACATAGCCTAGTCTTGGGTACTTAGAAACTTTTTAGTGACCAGAATTGAAATGGCTCCTAAAAATACATTCAAGATCCCAATGTTCAACCGAGATCACTATGAAGAATGGGTTTTCAGAATGAGACTCTATTTAGAGACTGTTAACCCTGAATATCTGGAAGTCCTTGACAAGGGTAAATTTGTTCCAATGGTGGTTATTCCTGCACAAACGGAAGGAGGGGTGGTTATAGCACCTCGGTCTGAGCCCAAAAAGGCAGCGGACTTTTCGGATGCTGACAAGGAACAAATAGCTTGTGATACTGCCGTACGACAAACCTTGATGGAATCTCTTGATCATGAAATGTTCAACATAGTCAAAGGTCTGACTACAACGAAGAAGATTTGGGACAAGATAGAAGTTGTCATGGAAGGATCTGCAGAGGTTAGAAGTAACAAGATACTCATACTCAAGATGGAGTATGACATCTTTAGAATACGAAAAGGAGAAGGCATAACGGAAGTCTATCTACGATTCAGTCAGTTGGTATTGGATTTGAATCTGAGAGGTGTAACTCTCCCCATGGTTGAGACCAATACGAGATATCTGAGGAACCAGCCAAAGAGCATTGAACATAGGGTCTACGCAATCAGAGAAACCAGAGATTTGCATACAACTTCTCTGCTCTGGAAGAATATTATGGAATATTAAAGACCTATGAGCTGGAAACGCTTCAAGATCAAGCATGGGAAAATGATTCAAAGGGAAAAGAAACTGCATCAGGATTAGTTGCTGATGAGGAAGAGTCTAAGAAGGCAATGGTTGCAGCAAAGCCTAAATCATCACTTGCACCACATCAAGTTGATAATGATGACGAGTGCACATCTAATAGTGATGATGACTACTACACCCAAGAAGAGACTGAATTGATAGCTAGATATGAGATTGAGATGGAAGATCGCCAGGAAGCACAACCAGGATTAAGAGCTAAGGCTATTAAACAACAAGGGAAGAAAGGCATAAAAGAGGTTAAGGCTGAACGGATAAAGAAAGCATGTTATCACTGCAAATCTACTGAACATCTTTCTTATGCATGTAAAGCTAACATAAATGTTCATGCTACACATGCCATGCCTGCCACACATACAATGAATAATCTGCATCCGAATCATGCACAGTGTGGTCAACCTAATTGTATGCCATGCAATTTTAACATCATGCAAACTTTTGTGAATTTAATGAATGCATCTAGCCAGTCATGCTCAAATACTGCTGCTAGTTCAAACATCAAGAAAAAGCATGTGAGAGCCAAGACTGTCAGTCCTCCTAAAGTTAGGAGTGACAAACCTTCTCCTAGGACTGACAAACATGTCAAGTCTGAGAAAGGAAAGGAGAAAGTCGAAAGCTCTAGTAATGTTAAGAAAAGTGCATCTCCTGTTGTTAAATCTGTTGATTATCGATCTTATCGAAAAGCCGGGCCCAATCAAAGTTGGGTTCCGAAGAATGTCTAACCAATCTGTCATTGCAGGGCGTTAAGCAGAATAGAAATAAAGTTATATGGGTGCTAGACAGTGGAGCATCGAGGCATATGACTGGAAACAAGTCCCTGCTTACAGAGTTGGTTATGAAAGCTGGCCCTTATGTTACCTTTGGAGATGACAGCATAGGTGTGACAAAGGGATATGGCAAACTGAAAACTGGCAATGTCATCATTGAAGATATTTCCTATGTTGAGGGATTAAAGCACAATTTGTTGAGTATCAGTCAATTCTGTGACAAAGGTTACGAAATTGTCTTCAACAAGAAAGGTGTATCAATCACTCACATCAAGGAAGGCTCACTGGCTTTGAGAGGAGTTCGAAAGGCAGATCTTTTTGTTGCAGACATGGATTCAGCAAATCAGAATGAAGTCACCTGTTTCTACAGCAAAGCTTCGGATGATGAAAGCTGGTTATGGCACAAAAAGTTATCTCACTTAAACTTCAAAACGATGAATGCTCTCGCGAGGCGAGAATTGGTGAGAGATCTACCTCAAATGGAGTTCGCTCCGAAAGGACTCTGTGAAGCTTGTGAAATGGGAAAGTCGAAGCGAGCATCGCATAAAAGCAAAGAAATTTCTAGTATTACTGAGCCTCTGCAACTTCTTCATATGGATTTGTTCGGCCCAGTGAATGTCCTATCTTTGTCTAGGAAAAGATATGCATTGGTAATCGTGGATGATTTTTCCAAGTATACATGGGTATTGTTCGTAATGACGAAAGACGAAGTACCTTTCCTAATCATTGATCACATCACTCAAATTGAGTATGTTTCAACACTTACTGTGAAGACGATTAGATCAGATAATGGCACTGAATTAAAAAACGCAGTGCTGAATGACTTCTGTGTATCTAAGGGAATACGTCGTCAGTATTCAGCCCCGAGAACTCCACAGCAAAATGGAGTAGTTGAAAGGAAGAATAGAACATTGGTTGAAGCAGCAAGAACTTTGTTGTATGATTCGAAACTTCCTCTGTACTTCTGGGCAGAAGCAGTGAGTACCGTGTGTTACACTCAAAATCGATCCTTGATCATAAAAGATAAAGAAAAGACACCATGTGAGCTAATGAACGGCAGGAGACCAACAATCAAATACTTTCATGTCTTTGGAGCAAAATGCTATGTACTTATAGATGATGAAAATCTAGGCAAGTTTGCAGCAAAAGCTCGTGAAGGAATCTTTGTTGGTTATTCCACAGATGTGGTGGCAGCTTATAGGGTGTTCTTAGTGAATGATCGAAAAGTGACTGAAAGCTACAACGTCAGATTCGACGATACCAAACTCCCATCAATTTCAAGAGATTCTAGTGAACCTGAGTCCCTAAAATTTCAGAATCTGGACTTAGAAGAATTTGAAGATGAACCTGAGTTGGTTGTCCCATTAAATGTTCCAAGTGTACGTGAAGAACCTGAGTCTAGTGAACAAGCTAATTCTACAAGATCAGGAGAGACCTCTTCAGTACGAACCGGCAACAACTCAGGGGGAGTAAATAGCAGCTCAAGGACTATTGTTCAAGGCTCGAGTCGAGTTGACTCTAGTTCTGTAGGAGCTGGCACTAACTCAGGGGGAGTTAGTGAAAATAATCAAAATAGTCAGCACCACAACTCAGAAAGTCAAGATGAATCATCAAGACAATTTCCAAGAGAACGGATATGGAATAGAGACCATCCGTTTGAATTAATTATTGGTGATCCAGATTGATAAGTGGATTTATATCCACTTGGAGCATTCTAAATCGGCTTAAATTGATTGTCTTGGACTCAAGTTTCTGGTAGTTTTGATGTGTTTTGCTTAGTTGTGCAGATTTACGAGAAGGTTGACTAAGGTGGATGCTTCTATTATTTTTTGGGAATTAATTGATTAAAATTCGGATTTTTAAGAAGGGTTGCGCAGTCTACACTGTTTGGGCCATATCTTGAGTTCTATAAGTCTGTTTTCAGCCCGTAAGCAGTCCACGCGAAGATAACGAGATTTTCTATCATTCTAAGGTGGTCCAGAGATCCAATTACGTTTGGAACGTTCCAGAAAAACTGAAGAAAAGTCAGCCACGAATTTTCCTTAAAAACAGAATCAGTTTAGGAAATGTCTTTTGCAGAAATTCTGTTTTAACTCTATTTTGGGTATTTTCTTGCTGGGCAAGACTTTTAGAGCCTATTTAAACACATCCTACCATTGTAATAGATATACACATTATCATAGTTTTATTATTTGTAACCTAGCTTAGATCTGCAAGGGAGAAAAGGAGAGAAGGGTTCAACGCTCGTGACAAGCAACGGATCTAGATCTACTTCATCCTTTGTGTTACTTTGGATTATAGATTTGTTTTCTCAAACTCTTGTTTATTAATATAATTACGTCTTTTATTCATATCTTGTTATTTACCATGTTTTCATCAAATCCCATGGTGACGAAAGGTTTAATTATGAACTAATCGTTGTCATGGGATCCTAGTGGATTTATCTATGTAGCTTAGTAGTTTGCATGCCTTAAAGATTTATGTGTGGTGAATTCTTGATATCCTCGTATGGTTAATCTTAATGCTTTTGGATGCGTAGCTAACATCTAAATTGAATTGTTAATCTCTTGCTAAACGAGAGTGGATCTTGAGATTTAGAACTTGCCATGCTAGCATAGGATAGGTTGATGTTAAGCATCATGATTTGTGGCATCAATAGAGATATTATGCTACCCTATGTGATCTAAGTGGATAACTTGTGCTTCAACCTTTATGTTTTCAAATTCTATAGAGATATAGGGTCTAAACATAATAGGTGCCTATTCATCTTCTATCTCTTTTGTGGATGTATGTGTAGATTGGTACTAGTATACCGAGAGGTAACTTTTACTCTTTTCGTGTTATTCGATCAGATATCAAAACCATCGCATGTTTTAATTAAAGGCTGCAACTCTAGGTGAAGTAGATGATGAAACTAGGATTCCATGTTTTATTCTCGTATAAGTAATTCGATTTTAATTCTCATTAATTGTTTAATTCTTAGTTTTATAATTTGCACTTTAGTTTAATTTAGTTAATCGATCTTAAATTTGTTATTTTTCTTAGCAGTGAGTTAAAACCATACATTGTTGCATAGGCATATTTACTGAATTGAACACCATTCTAGATCTCTGTGGGAACGAACTTGATTTATTCATATATTACTTGTGACTACGTGCGCTTGCGTGAAATTAGCATAACAAGTTTTTGGCGCCGCTGCCGGGGATCATCGGTGTTTTATTTTAGTTTATGTGCTTGTCATCAGTGGTCGTTAGCGTTCACTGACTAGGATTCTTATTTAGTTTGTTTGTTTCGTGGTGTTTCAGGCACTTGAGTTTGTATGCAAACACGTTCGCAAGCTCGTTTGCAAAAACTGGCAGAAGACGGTCGTGTAGAGAATTTAGAGAATAAGGAAGAGGGAGCTGAAACTACAGTAGCAATGGCAGATGCAGCAGCAGCTAAGGCTTTGAGGGAGTATTCTCAGCCGAAACTCAATGATATCCAGTCTAGCATTATTAGGCCAGCTATTGCAGCGAACAATTTTGAGATCAAGTCGGGCACAATTCAGATGGTGCAGAATTCAGTCCAGTTTGGGGGTGCTTCTACGGAGGATGCCAACATGCATGTTCGGGACTTTATCGAAATCTGCGACACTTTCAAATGTAATGGTGTGACAGATGATGCTATCAGGTTGAGGCTTTTCCCATTCTCTCTAAGGGATAAGGCTAAGAGCTGGCTACACTCTTTACCACCTGGTTCCATTACTACATGGGAAGATCTTGCTCAGAAGTTTCTTACTAAATTCTTCCCTATGGCGAAAACTGCAGCATTAAGGAACCAGTTGACTCAATTCCAACAGCAATCTGGCGAGACATTGTGTGAGGCTTGGGAACGCTACAAGGAGATGCTAAGGAAGTGTCCTCATCATGGCATGCCTGATTGGATGGTTATTAATGGTTTTTACAATGGGTTGGGAGCACAGTCTAGGCCTTTGCTAGATGCAGCATCAGGAGGAGCTCTGTGGGCAAGAAGCTATGATGAAGCTTATGAACTTATTGAGATGATGGCTGCCAATGAATATCAGAATCCAACCCAAAGGCTATCTCAAGGCAAGGCAACAGGAATTTTTGAAGTAGATACAGCTGCAATGATTACAGCTCAGTTGAAGGCTCTTGCTATGAAGGTGGATGCTCTTGCTAATTATGGAGTTCAGCAGGTGGCTAGTGTTTGTGAGTTATGTGCGGGCGCACATGAGACAAATCAGTGTGCTATTTCTCCAGAATCAGCACAGTTCGTGAGTAATTTCCAGAGACCTGCTGCACCAGTTCCAGCCACTTATCATCCTAATAATAGGAATCATCCCAATTTCAGCTGGAGCAACAATCAAAATACTCAACAATCTTATCAGCAAGCGAAGCCGTACAATCAAGGTTATCAGCAGCCTTATGCTCCAAGGCCACCATATCAACCTCCAAGATTTCAGCAGCAACAACCCCAGGCTCATGCGGGGCAATCATCTAATGATAAATCTGATGAGATGTGGATAATGGTAAAGAACCTACAAGCTGGTCAGAAGCTCTTAGAAACTCAGTTGGGGCAGATTACAAGTGCCTTGGTAAATATGCAACAAGGAACTCTTCCAAGTGATACAATGGGTAATCCAGGCAGGAGGGATAATAAAGAACAGGTGAATGCAGTTACTTTGAGATCCGGAAAAGTCACAAGTGATCCTAAATCAGCAACTGAAGAAGATGAAGATGTTCAGAATCAGCAGGTTGAAAAATCTGTAGTGCCAGAAATTGAGAAATCTGATTTAGTGGCTGATCAGCTTGATGGTGAGAAGAGCAAGAAAACTGTTGAAAAGTCTACTCTGGATCAATCTACAAAGGATACTCAGATATATCCTCCTCCTCCATTTCCTGGACGTTTGCGGAAAAGTCAAGAGAAACAGTTTCAGAAATTTATGGAGGTCTTCAAGAAACTGTCCATTAACATTCCTTTTGTTGAAGCATTGGAGCAGATGCCGAGATATGCAAAGTTCATGAAGGATATTTTGTCACGGAAGAGAAGGTTGGAAGATTTTGAAACAGTGGCATTGACAGAGGAGTGCAGTGCAGTGTTGCAACAGAAGTTGCCTCCTAAACTGAAAGATCCAGGAAGTTTCACTATTCCATGCACTATTGGCAACCTTTCTTTCAGCAAGTGTTTGTGTGATTTGGGAGCTAGTATTAATCTCATGCCCTTGTCTGTTTTCAAGCAACTTGGTCTACCGGAGCCAAAGCCAACTAACATCTCTTTGCAGTTGGCTGATCGATCTATCACGTATCCGAGGGGCATAGTAGAGGATGTTTTGGTAAAGGTTGATAAGCTCATATTTCCTGCTGATTTTGTGATCTTGGATTTCGAAGAAGATAAGAAGATTCCCATAATCTTGGTAAGACCGTTCTTGGCTACAGGAAAGACTTTGATTGATGTGCAAAAAGGAGAGCTTACAATGAGGGTGCAAGATCAGAGTGTTACCTTTAATGTGTTCAAGGCCATGAAATTTCCAACAGAGGATGAAGAGTGTTGCAGTGTGGAAATAGTTGATACGGGTCAGAGAAAGAAGTTTGATCAGTTATTGAGCGAAAAATCTGACATGCATGTGCTTAAGCATCCCATTAGTGATTCCATTGACAGTTCTTCGGTTCATGATCTTTCGAAAGTAAAGCTTGGAAAACTTCCACCACATTTGAGGTATGTCCTTTTGAATAATGAGCTAGTGATTTTTGAAGAGGGGCATGATAACGTGTTGCGAAGGTGGAAAGCAGATGTTAAGGATGAGGAAATTTTTGTTCAGCCGGATGAGTCGGAGAAGCACTTTAGAGGTGTGAAGAAGAAAAAGAAGAAGATTTGGCCGTTGGGTAGTAAAATTTGGTTGAAGTCTGAAGGAAGAGATTTGTGGAAAGCGAGAAATCAAGATGTCAACGTTCGTATGAGTGGTTTGTCTGTTGAAGATGGTTCGGTTATTCTTTTGAAACCGCCTTGATTTGAGGAAGTAACGTCAAGCTATTGACGTTAAAGAAGCGCTTGGTGGGAGGCAACCCATGCATTAGTATAGGAAAAAAAAAAAAAAAATTTTGAGTGTTGTGTGAAAAAAAAAAAAAAAAAAAAAAAAATGAAAAAATCGAATTTTTGGTGAGTAACGCAGGAGCAACCTGCGTTACAGGGCAAATTGCGCCCCTGTTGCGCAACTTGCGCCTGCGTTACTGGAGGAAGAGCAGTTTGCCCCCCTGATGCGCTAATTGCGCTGGCGTGTCTGTAATAGGGGCAACTGGCGTTCAACACGCGCAGTCTGCGCGTTGTCTTCCAGGAGATCAATTGTTTTCAGCATGTGGTTTCTTGTGTTTCCGCGTGTGTTGCTGTGTACATATAAAAAAAAAAAAATCTTTTTCACCTCCCATATATTCTTTTTATACCCCCATTCTAAACCTAAATCTTTTCCTATTTTAATTCCAAAACCCCTTATCTCTCCTAAAAAATTTCAAATTCCTATTTCTTTTCTAATTTTTTTTTTCTTTTATCCATTAAATATTTTTTCTATCCCATATCAAATTCCAATTTTCACCAAATTTTTTCCTATTCACATTAAAATTCTTATATTCATCCTATCACTCCATGCCATGGCCTATATATATACCCATACATACACATCCAATTCATTATCTTTCTCCTCTACATCTCTTAAAAATTCAAGTTTGGGGGAAAATTACTACAAGTTCACCTCTTTGATTCGTAGTGGGATTTCTTTTCTCTATTTTATTACGAATTTGTGTTCTTGTAAATTGGGGTTTTGTATTATTCTTGATACTTGGGTATTTGTGGTGTGATTTTTCTTGGTGGTTTTTGGTGGGATATTTCTTGGTGGTTTTTGGTGGGATATTTCTTGGTGGTTGTTGGTGGTGCTATTGTTGAGTTGGGTATTGATTCTTATGGCTTCTAAGCTTGGGAGAGGTGATGCTAATTGCTACAAAAAGGGGATTTTTGCCGAACAAGCTTGTTTGAGTTGCGATGGGGACGGATATTTAAGGCGGCTTGCAGGTATGTTTTCTACTATCCCTTGTATTTACTTCCATTCAATGCGGACATTGAATATTTTAAGTTTGGGGGTGATTTGAGGGATGAGTAGTTGTTGTTGTATTATTTGTTCATGTAGGATTTCATGCTTGCACATTAGTAGTAGTAATTTATGCATTTATGTTCGTGTTATCTACGTTTGTTTCATATAGGACATTCTGTTTTTATTTTCGTATATCATGTGAGTTCATAATAGTTTGCATTTGCACCCATGCTTGATAGGAATTTTGTGCTGTTGACGCTTTTGATTGAGAAGTGATATGCTTTGTTCTTGTGCACACACATACACTAGTAAGTTGAAGCTAGTAGACTTATTGAATGTTGTAAGTGATTAGAAGGACATGAATATGTGCAAGATGATTTAGTTTGCATGCTTTGAATACAAGTCGGTGCGTTAGAGAGATGTTGCTTGGGATTGAGTATGTTTTTCCACCAAGTGAGTTTTTGAGCCTTATTGCATATTGCATATTTGCAAGTTATTCGTTTGCTTGAGTGTCCACGGATTGTTTGCATTGCTAACAGTTGTTTGAGGTCTTTCTTGAAACGCATGACATTATTTGACGATTAAAATGATAAAGGCAATTAGGAATAACCGCATATTTTCCCATATTACCACACCATGTTTACATGATCAATTAGTTAACCCATTGAGCTTAATCCTATTTTTTTTCGGTGACATACCACATTACTTGCCTAGACCTTTTTCTTGTATTGGCCTTACATTAATTTGAACCCACATTGTCAAAGGCTAGTAGAGTGCTTAAGGGAGTAATAAGGTGTGCAAGGAGGGGTTTATTGTTGGTATTAATTTTGGGGGAAATATTGAAATTGGGTTTGTTACTTGATAGTCGACATATGTAATAAATTATGGGATCATTGTTATTGTTTATATTATTGTTATTGTCCTATCTAGCTCTCGGGAAAAAAAGAAAAAAAAATATATACAAAAAAAAAAATAGAAAAAAAATAGAAAAGAGAAGAAAAAAAAAAGAAAAAAATATATATTATGAGAGCATGTTTGTTTTTGTTGTGATCTTATTTCAGTCGACTAGTCGAGTGTTTGTTTTAGTAAAAATTATGTGGGGGGGAAATATGGTGTTGTGTATGATTTATTAAGGTGCTTACTAGCTTTTGACACTACACCTGTTTTGGCTTATTTGACATACCTTGTCCCTAGCCCCGTTACAACCCAATTAAAGACCTTTTGATTATCGTCATTGATGTATGTTGTGTTAAGAGTTAGATTGATACCAAATGTCAAGCATGCTTATGATTTTATTGGAATTGAGTGATACACTTACCCTTGTTCTTGAGTGAATATTCTTTTGTGAGTGGATTGTGAGTGTTTGCTTGTTCTTGCGTATGAGATCCCGAGTGTTGTCTCAAAGATGTGCTCTTGTAGGCTTAGCATGTTTACTAACTTATTCTTACACTTGACATGGGCTTGTGAGAACTTATGCATGTTCATTGAGTAGACTATGTGAATACTTGCACTTTCGACACCAAGACATTTCGTATTTACTTTGATTCTTAAGTTGATGTGGCATGAGAGGATTTGAAGGTATGGTAGATTAGATTAATTGCATTTTCATTTAGTTGCATTCATGCATTGCATTGCATTAAGTTAAATGGATTTTGTGGGTACATTCGCTATAGGCCCTCACGAGACCTTACTCGTCCACTAGGGCTGCCTAGGGGTTTAAAGGGCTTGTTGCATATGCCAAATGCAACCGTGATCACCTACGGAAGTGGTACTAGTTAGTTAGTTAGTTGTAATTGTTTATGCTTGAGGACAAGCATCGGTTTAAGTTTGGGGGTGTGATAAGTGGATTTATATCCACTTGGAGCATTCTAAATCGGCTTAAATTGATTGTCTTGGACTCAAGTTTCTGGTAGTTTTGATGTGTTTTGCTTAGTTGTGCAGATTTACGAGAAGGTTGACTAAGGTGGATGCTTCTATTATTTTTTGGGAATTAATTGAATAAAATTCGGATTTTTAAGAAGGGTTGCGCAGTCTACACTGTTTGGGCCATATCTTGAGTTCTATAAGTATGTTTTCAGCCCGTAAGCAGTCCACGCGAAGATAACGAGATTTTCTATCATTCTAAGGTGGTCCAGAGATCCAATTACGTTTGGAACGTTCCAGAAAAACTGAAGAAAAGTCAGCCACGAATTTTCCTTAAAAACAGAATCAGTTTAGGAAATGTCTTTTGCAGAAATTCTGTTTTAACTCTATTTTGGGTATTTTCTTGCTGGGCAAGACTTTTAGAGCCTATTTAAACACATCCTACCATTGTAATAGATATACACATTATCATAGTTTTATTATTTGTAACCTAGCTTAGATCTGCAAGGGAGAAAAGGAGAGAAGGGTTCAACGCTCGTGACAAGCAACGGATCTAGATCTACTTCATCCTTTGTGTTACTTTGGATTATAGATTTGTTTTCTCAAACTCTTGTTTATTAATATAATTACGTCTTTTATTCATATCTTGTTATTTACCATGTTTTCATCAAATCCCATGGTGACGAAAGGTTTAATTATGAACTAATCGTTGTCATGGGATCCTAGTGGATTTATCTATGTAGCTTAGTAGTTTGCATGCCTTAAAGATTTATGTGTGGTGAATTCTTGATATCCTCGTATGGTTAATCTTAATGCTTTTGGATGCGTAGCTAACATCTAAATTGAATTGTTAATCTCTTGCTAAACGAGAGTGGATCTTGAGATTTAGAACTTGCCATGCTAGCATAGGATAGGTTGATGTTAAGCATCATGATTTGTGGCATCAATAGAGATATTATGCTACCCTATGTGATCTAAGTGGATAACTTGTGCTTCAACCTTTATGTTTTCAAATTCTATAGAGATATAGGGTCTAAACATAATAGGTGCCTATTCATCTTCTATCTCTTTTGTGGATGTATGTGTAGATTGGTACTAGTATACCGAGAGGTAACTTTTACTCTTTTCGTGTTATTCGATCAGATATCAAAACCATCGCATGTTTTAATTAAAGGCTGCAACTCTAGGTGAAGTAGATGATGAAACTAGGATTCCATGTTTTATTCTCGTATAAGTAATTCGATTTTAATTCTCATTAATTGTTTAATTCTTAGTTTTATAATTTGCACTTTAGTTTAATTTAGTTAATCGATCTTAAATTTGTTATTTTTCTTAGCAGTGAGTTAAAACCATACATTGTTGCATAGGCATATTTACTGAATTGAACACCATTCTAGATCTCTGTGGGAACGAACTTGATTTATTCATATATTACTTGTGACTACGTGCGCTTGCGTGAAATTAGCATAACACAGATGCTGGTGTGTCTACTAGAAGAACTGTAAGAGCTGACCTGGCTAATATTTGCTTATATTCTGGGTTCTTATCCAAGCTTGAACCTAAAGAAATAGAAGAAGCTCTTGGTGATGCTGATTGGGTGATTGCAATGCAAGAGGAACTCAATCAGTTTGAAAGGCAGAAAGTTTGGAAACTGGTACCCCGACCAAAGAACAAATCAATAATTTGAGCTAGGTGGGTATTCAGAAATAAAATGGATGAAAACGGACTTGTAACTCGAAACAAGGCTCATTTCGTTGCAAAAGGTTATTCTCAGCGAGAAGGAATTGATTATGATGAGACCTATGCACCGGTTGCAAGACTTGAGGCAGTCAGGATGTTCTTGGCATTTGCAGCACATAAGAACTTCAAGGTTTTTCAGATGGATGTGAAAAGTGCCTTCCTGAACGGAGAGTTAGAAGAAGAGGTGTATCTGGAACAGCCGCCTGGCTTCATTGATCCAGAACTTGTAGATTTTGTGTATCTTCTCTTCAAATCTGTCTATGGCCTCAGGCAATCCCCAAGATGTTGGTATGAAACCCTATCCTTATTCTTAATTGAAAGTGGTTTTACTAGGGGAGTAATTGACAAAACATTGTTCTATAAAAATGTGAAGAATGATTTAATACTTGTTCAAGTCTATGTGGACGATATTATCTTCGGGTCATCTAATGAGCGCTTGTGCGAGAAATTTGCTAAGCTAATGCAAGAGAAATACGAGATGAGCATGATGGGAGAGCTGTCCTTCTTCCTTGGATTACAGATCAGTCAGAGAAAAGATGGTATCTTTATCTGTCAATCCAAGTACGTCAGAGATTTACTCAAGAAGTACAATCTAGAAGATGCATCAGCAGCTAAGACTCCCATGGCAACAGCCACGAAGCTTGATGAAGACAAATCAGGTAAACCAGTTGACATCACAAGCTATCGAGGTATGATTGGCTCACTCCTCTATTTAACTGCAAGTAGACCCGATATAATGTTCGCGACTTGTTTATGTGCAAGATTCCAAGCGGATCCTAGAGAATCACATCTCATAGCCGTCAAAAGAATTTTTAGGTATCTCAAGGGCACACCAAATCTAGGGATTTGGTACCCAAGAGATACAGGTTTTAATCTAATTGGCTATACGGATTCAGACTATGCAGGTTGCAGGATTGATAGGAAAAGCACATCTGGTGCTTGTCAATTTCTTGGCAGAAGATTGGTGTCCTGGCAAAGTAAAAAGCAACGTACAATATCTACTTCTACTGCTGAAGCTGAGTACATTGCTGCTGGAAGCTGTGTAGCTCAAATACTGTGGATGAGGAACCAATTGAAGGATTATGGCATGGAGCACAAGAAAATTCCAATTATGTGTGACAACACAAGTGCCATTGCCATAACCAACAATCCTGTAGATCACTCAAGAACCAAGCACATCGACATCAGGTATCACTTCATAAG
Organism: Kitagawia praeruptora; assembly: GCA_037693485.1. Classification (NCBI taxonomy): domain Eukaryota; kingdom Viridiplantae; phylum Streptophyta; class Magnoliopsida; order Apiales; family Apiaceae; genus Kitagawia; species Kitagawia praeruptora. Next base: position 37,171,896 of record CM075353.1, on the reverse strand, counting down.
AGAACATGTTGAGGAGGGGACTGTGGAACTACATTTTGTGCCCACAATGCAACAAATTGCAGATATATTCACCAAACCTCTTGATGAAGTAACATTCAATAGATTGGTTGGTGAATTGGGAATGCTTAACATAAGTTAGTAAAGCTTTCTATCTGTAAAATCCATGTTTATGTTTGTATATGCAAGCTACTTAATCATTATGTGCTTAGACTTTAAAATGCCTAATTAATGATTGCTATAGGTTGCATATAGTGTCATTTTACATGAATTCATTGTGTTTTAAGTGTCTTTTATAGCACAAATCTTTGAATTTATGCTTGTTAGATTGCATGATCATAGGGGGAGTTAAATTCATAATATTCTAAATTTTGCATGATTTTTAGATGAATTTACCTGTGTTTTTCATGTAATTAGAGGCCTTAGAATTATCAAGGAATGTTTTAATTATGTCATATATTAAAATCCTTGAATTGATATTTATATTAATTTGGCAATATTAAGTGTTGAGTTTTCCAAGAAGAATTGTCAAATTATTCTAAGTATCTTCAAAATTTCGAGTTAGTCTCTATCTCGAAACTCATCTCGAAATTCTACTTGAATTTCGATTTGAGCTTCCAGAGTGAAGTTTTGAAAATTCTAAGTCTGGGAAGAATTTCGAGTTAGTCTCTATCTCGAAATTCATCTCGAAATTCGACTTAGAGTTCGAATTCGAGTTACCAGAGTGCCTATTTCTATCTTCAAAATATTCGAGATAAGTTCTATCTCGAACTTTATCTCGAAGGTTGAGATAAGGTTCCATTTTTGGGGATATTTTGAAAAGAACTGAGAATAACTTCGAGTTTCTCTCTATCTCGAAACTCAACTCGAATTTCGACTTGATGTTCGAGATAGAGTTCTCAGTTGGATAAAGGGATTTTTCGAGTTAACTCCTAACTCGAAACTTATCTCGAATTTCGACTTGAAATTTTGAGATAGGTTTCCCTGGTGGTTTTGCTGCTTAATTGGTTCAAAAAGTGTTTGTTCGAGTTAACCTCTATCTCGAAATTCATCTCGAAGTTCGACTTGATAATTTTCGTGATAGAGTTCGACTTAAGAAGTTCGACTTAAGTGTTCCCTGTATGGACTTGGTAATTTTCACTCTTTTTAACAGGGACATTTTTGTCATTTCACAATCATCTATATATACATCTCTAACTCGATGCATCATTCACTTTACCTAATTTCATTTTTACAGCAGCCTCTTCACAAAAACAAGGCGATTTCACAATTTCTTACCATTAATCCGTGTTTTTGTGATTAAACTCATACATATCACGAATTACTGCCAATTTTTAGACTAGTATTATCTGTGTGTTATCATTAATCTTTGTGTCTGTGTTTTGTAACCATTCATATTCACGCGCATATACATACACACGAACATCAATTGTTTGTGTAACTGTTCAAAACACGATTTCCATATTCTCTATCTATATCCACACACGATTTCACTGGTATACACACACGAATATACATCTTCATTGAATATTCAGATTTAGTAATTGGCCACTGTTCTGTTAGTGTATACTGAAAATATTTATTTTAAGTATATACATTTATTTCTGGCCCGATTTTATTGAGAATCATTTAAATGTTTACATGCTGTCCAATATTATATATTGTGGACAATCTAGTATCAAATGGGATACAGAATATTAGATTGTTAAATACGGTATATATAATATAATAAGGTTCACAGCACAGGTGGTGTTGGACAATCCACTGGAATGGCTGTAGTATTATTTAGATTAGTTTATATTGACTAATAAATAATACTAGTATACTTTGTGTATATTGAACAGGATCAAATTTAGAATTGTTCCCTTATACTGATTAAGAAGGAGAACTAAGATTCTATGTTATTATTAATGCTTAGGTTCTTAATCCGGATATAGTAATTGACACGTGTATATTATTTACATGCTTTGATTTATATATGAAATAATTCTTTTGATTTATTTCATTATATTTTGGGTGATGGAATAATATATATGGTGGATATTATTTATTGAAGGAATCCATGTCCTGATAATATTCGGGTTAATGATGTCCCCTTGAAAGCTCAAAAAGATTTAATTATGTGAAACCCTGCAGGTGGATTTATTCCGACATAATTAAATAAAGGTTGAGTGGATAATCAAGGATAAAAGATATTAATTAAATAAATTATCAGTAATTTATTTAATTAATGGGCATGCGCTATTTTAAACATGGGGAATTTAATAAGCAAATAATATTGGAACCCAATTAAATAATTAAGTTGCGGTATTAGGAAAGGTAGTGCAAATATTAATTCTTTAGTGGATTGAATTAATATTTAATTACATTGGGCTAGGCCCAAGATGTAATTAGAAGGCCTAACCTAATTATCCATGATCCCTATTGTAGCCCTATATATATTCTTATTCTCTTCTTGCTAGGGTGGGTCAAGAAAAATTTTGTAGCCACCTAGGAGAAAGAAGAGAGGTTAACTTGAGGAGACGAAGGCCACACTTCGCTCAAGGGAATTTGGGAATACAATAGAAGTGCGTGGAATCAACCGTTAACAAGGTGACTTTTGTATTCATACTCGTTAATTTATTGTATCAAAAATCGCAGGGCCACGATCTAATTGTCCCAACAATTGGCATCAAGAGCTAGGTTCTATGGTTCTGCGATTTTGATACGATGTCCATGTCGTAATTATATATGCATGTATATAGTGGTAGGCTTGTATATTTTGTTTTGCAGGTTGTTATCCACTATTATGGCCATGTATATTTAATTATGTGTTTGGATCCCACGTGGTTTAATCGTGGTTATTTTGTTTGGTTTCCACGTGGTTTATCGTGGTTGTAAATCACGAGGGTTGATCGTATTAGAATAGATTTTACAAAATTAGTTTTGTATTAGATCTATTTTTTATGTAATTGTTTGATGGATTTTGTAAAAATCCGGGTATGTTGTAACATAATTATGTACGACCAAGATGATTGCTTCCGCTACGCAAGCTTCTGGTGTGTTTTTATTTTGTTCCTGGCGGTTCTTCAATATTAGACCAAACAATTGGTGGCGGCCGGCGGGCGTTCTTGGCAGAAAAGTGAGACAACACCGTTCCACGCGTGGCACATGACTCCGATGTTCCTGGCGCGTGCGGCAACAACAAGAATACATGGACAGTTGAAAAGAAAAGCCAAAGGTGAATTTCTTAATCAAGTAATTCACACAGTGACTTCTCCGCGGACCCGCCAGCAGGAACACGTACAAGAATATTTTGTTGATTCGAATTAATGCTTAATTCGAAGCAAGAACAGAGGCTGCAACAGTTTAATTTTGGGGCCATAATAGTGGATATAAATTATTGTTTTAATTTTTAATTCCGCTATTTAATTTTTTAATTATTGCTTTAAATAATTATTATGTGTGTTGTTAATTATGTGTGTAATTTTTAATTGCATGTTTAACATAATTAGGACGACATGGACATAGTTTTTTATTTATTGCTTTAATTAAATGTTTTATGTTGTTAAATTATTTGTGTATTTTGAATGCATGTTAGACATAATTATAACGACATAGGCCCCATTTAATTTTTAAAATTCCTAAATTTTAATAAAAATTCTAAGTGGGTGAGGGAATTAATTAGGAATTAAATCTCACGGTCTCCATTATTGTTTGTATGTAATTTAACACTAAGACGAATATAAATTATATATTGTCCACCCTAACGTGGCATATGATTTATGGTGTCAGATAGTGTTATGGATATTACTAGGACAAACTTCCTAAATTAATTACGAATATTGAAAGGTATACATGCCACCCAACGTGGCGTACCAAGTTTCATAGAATTCGATTAATTAGACGGGTACCAATTATTGAATATAGATTTTCAATATTGAGAGAAAGGATGATTCTGTCTAGAAAGGGGTCTTAAGTGACGCCTCTTGACAATGCTCCCCCCGATCTGGGAATTATCCTATTATCGATTATTGATTTGAAATATTTAATGGTGGCATCCGGTCTTATTGTTATTAATTTAAGATTTGATAATGGTATACACTTAGCTATGAAAAATAATATATAGTCCACCCTAACGTGGCGTATTATTTAGTAATAGGACCGAAGTAATATTTAAGCGAATTTAAGTGGTATATATGTCACCCATCGTGGCGTACCAGATACTTATTGTGTTTAAATATTAATGCATTAATTTTAATTAACTGTTAGAGGAAACCAATAAGTTTTAAGATTTGTGCAACTCTCTGATTATGTGTTACATGTATGATTCTCAGGATTAGATAATTATGGGCTTTAATCCACTATTCACCATACTTAAGGATAACAAACTTACTGGACCAAACTATATTGAATGGAAACGTAATTTGGACATAGTGTTGACTGCTAAGGAGTACAAATTTTGCACTTATGAACCCAAGCCAGATCAGCCTGCTGAAGATGCTCCTGAAAGTGAGAAGGAGTATTATAAGCGGTGGATTAAGGCTGATGAGATGTCGCGATGTTACATTCTGGCAGCAATGTCGGGTGTTTTGCAGCATCAGCATCAGGCTATGGCCACTGCTTCAGATATGCTCTTTAATCTCAAGGAACTTTTTGGGGAACAGAATAGGGCTGCTAGGCAAGTAGCAATGAAGGCTTTAATGAACACTCAGATGGCTGAAGGAACACCTGTAAGGGATCATGTTCTCAGGATGATGTCTCATCTGAATGAGATGGAGATCCTTGGTGCTGATATTGATGGGGAAACCCAGATCGATATCATCCTTATGAGTCTGCCCAAAAGTTTTAAGCAATTCCGCTTGAATTACACCATGAACAAAAGGGTGTACAGTCTCGCGGAACTTCTGACAGAACTTCAGGCAGCTGAAGGACTCTTTAAGCAGAATGTTCAAGTGAACGTGGCTGAGAAAGCTTCTTCCTCTAAGCCGAAAGGCAAGAAGAAGAAAAAGGTTCAGACACAGAAAGCTGGAAAGGTTGCTAATGCAGTGGGAGTTCAAGGTGCTGTGAAAAAGCCTAAGGGCAAGTGCTTCAGGTGCAAGCAGTCAGGTCACTGGAAACAGGATTGTCCTCTTTCTAAGAAGACAAACAATAATGGTATGTCTCTTTCTCTAGTTACAGAAACATATATAGCGGCTATGTCTACGAGCACTTGGTGTGTAGATACAGGAGCCACTGACCATGTTTGTAACTCTATGCAGGGGTTCCAGCAAACCAGAATGCTTAGAGATGGCGAGATATATGTGTTCATGGGAGATGCTATGAAAGTAGCAGTAGTTGCAGTTGGAATAATTACTTTAGCTTTCGGTGATGATAGGATTTTGGTTTTGAACAATTGTCTTTATGTACCTTCGTTTAGAAGGAATTTGATTTCAGTTTCTAAACTTGCCATTGATGGTTATAATGTTTGTTTGGATCGTAATGTTTCTATTATGATGAATAAACGAGTTATATGTTCTGGTACATTGCAAGACAATTTATATATTATTAATCCTATCCAACCAATGCTGCAACAAAAGGAATCTAATAATATTCTTTCTAGCTCAAACAAAAGAAAGAAACCTTCCGAATTGAACCAAACATATCTTTGGCACTTAAGATTAGGTCATATTAACTTGAGGAGGATTCAAAGACTGGTAGTAGTTGGGCCATTAGGCTTGTTGGCAGTGGAGCCATTTCCAGTTTGTGAATCTTGCTTGGAAGGTAAGATGACTAACAGGCCTTTCAAAGCAAAGGGGAATAGAGCCAAAGAAGTATTAGAATTGGTTCATACTGATTTATGTGGTCCTATGAGTATCCAAGCAAGAGGAGGTTATGAGTATTTTGTCACTTTCATTGACGATTATTCTAGATATGGATACATTTATTTGTTGCGCCGCAAGTCTGAGTGCTTTGAAAAATTCAAAGAGTACAAAGCAAGTGCGGAGAAACGACATCTTGGAAAATGTATCAAGTCACTACGATCAGATCGTGGTGGCGAATACTTGCTTGGAGAATTTAGGGACTATTTATCAGAAAATGGGATTACATCCCAGTTGTCTGCACCTGGCACACCTCAGCAGAATGGTGTAGCAGAGAGAAGGAATCGGACTCTTTTGGAGAGTGTTAGATCAATGATAAGTTATTCAGATTTACCTAAGTCGTTCTGGGGATATGCTATAGAAACAGCGGCTTACTTTCTGAACTTGGTACCTTCTAAGTCGGTTCCCAAGACTCCAATAGAATTGTGGACTGGTAGCAAACCAAGTCTAAGACATATTCGGATTTGGGGTTGTCCAGCACATGTGCTTAACAAGAACGCAACTAAGCTAGAATCTCGCACAGAAGTAAGGCTGTTTGTAGGCTATCCCATGGGGACGAAAGGTTATTCATTTTATAGTCCTATGGATCGAGATGTCATTGTTAGCACCAATGCCAGATTCTTAGAGGAAGACTATATAATGAACCACAAACCCATGAGTAGTGTTGTTTTAGAGGAATTAGTGGGAGGGACAGATAATCCCCAAGTGCCAATAGTACAAGTAGAACAACCACAAGAAAATGCATAACTTGACACTAGTACCGCACCAGTGCCTCGTCGTAGTGGGAGGGTTGTTCGACAACCTGAAAGATTCATGTTTTTGGGAGAGTCTTCAGACTTGGTCTCTGGTGAACATGATGAGGATCCCAGGACATACGAACAGGCAATTCTAGATAAAGATGTAAATCTTTGGCAAAAGGCAATGGAATCTGAGATGGAATCTATGTATTCCAATCAGGTTTGGGAGCTCGTGGAACCACCCAAAGGTATAAAACCCATTGGAAGTATGTGGATCTACAAGAAGAAAAGAGGATCTGACAAAAAGGTGAAAGCCTGGAAAGCACGACTTGTTGCGAAAGGGTATACTCAGAAAGAAGGAATCGATTATGAGGAAACCTTTTCGCCAGTTGTTATGCTTAAGTCGATCCGGATTCTTTTATCTATAGCAGCTCATCTCGATTACGAGATTTGGCAAATGGATGTCAAGACAGCTTTCCTTAATGGAAGTCTTGAGGAAACCATCTATATGCAACAACCAAAAGGATTCATTAAAGAAGGCCAAGAGCATCTGATTTGTAAGCTTAAGAGGTCTATTTATGGACTTAAACAAGCTTCTAGGGACTGGAATATTCGTTTTGATCAGGCAGTCCAGTCATATGGATTTGATCAAAGTCCAAGTGAGTCATGTGTGTATAAGAGAAGTGAGGGTAATGCAGTGGTTTTTCTAGTACTATATGTAGATGACATTTTACTCATTGGAAACAATGTTAAGATGTTATCATCAGTAAAGGCATGGTTGTTCAAACAATTTGAAATGAAGGACTTAGGTGAAGCGGCATACATCCTTGGGATCAAAGTAATAAGGGATCGCAAGAAAAGGATGTTGGCTTTATCTCAAGAGCCTTACATTGATGAAGTATTAGCTCGTTTTAACATGAAGAACTCTAAGAAAGGTTTTCTACCTTTTAAGCATGGAGTTGCTCTATCCAAGGAGCAGTGTCCTTCGACACCTAAGGATATAGAGAGCATGAAAGCAGTTCCTTATGCTTCGGCATGTGGAAGCTTAATGTATGCTATGTTATGTACGAGGCCTGACATCTGCTTTGCTTTAGGCATGGTTAGTAGATATCAGTCGAACCCAGGTCAGGAACATTGGAGTGCAGTAAAAACTATACTCAAGTACCTGCGAAGGACTAAGGAGTACATGTTAATTTACAAGGCCTCAGATCTATTTCCTTTGGGATATACTGATTCAGATTTCCAATCAGATAGAGATAAGAGGAAATCAACCTCGGGATATGTTTTTACTTTGGGAAGTGGAGCCGTTATATGGAGGAGTGTAAAGCAGAAATGCATTGCAGACTCTACTATGGAAGCCAAGTACGTGGCGGCCTCTGAGGCTGCTAAGGAGGCTGTATGGTTCAGGAACTTCTTTTTGGACTTAGATGTGGTACCTAATTTGCCTAGGAGTCTGACAGTGTATTGTGACAACACTGGTGCTGTGGCAAATTCAAAAGAACCACGAGACCACAAAGCAGCTAAACATATTGAACGTAAGTATCATCTCATACGAGGAATCGTAAAGCGAGGAGACATAGTTGTGGCTCACATATCATCAGAAGACAACCGGGCAGATCCTTTCACAAAGAGCTTGCCAGCCAAGGTTTTTGACAGGCATGTGGAAGCGATAGGAGTCAGATGGATGGACACATAGTTTTCAATGTAATAGTGGATTAAATAAACACTGATATACTCATAGAATATTTTGAGTATAAGTGGGAGATTGTTAGTGTATACTGAAAATATTTATTTTAAGTATATACATTTATTTCTGGCCCGATTTTATTGAGAATCATTTAAATGTTTACATGCTGTCCAATATTATATATTGTGGACAATCTAGTATCAAATGGGATACAGAATATTAGATTGTTAAATACGGTATATATAATATAATAAGGTTCACAGCACAGGTGGTGTTGGACAATCCACTGGAATGGCTGTAGTATTATTTAGATTAGTTTATATTGACTAATAAATAATACTAGTATACTTTGTGTATATTGAACAGGATCAAATTTAGAATTGTTCCCTTATACTGATTAAGAAGGAGAACTAAGATTCTATGTTATTATTAATGCTTAGGTTCTTAATCCGGATATAGTAATTGACACGTGTATATTATTTACATGCTTTGATTTATATATGAAATAATTCTTTTGATTTATTTCATTATATTTTGGGTGATGGAATAATATATATGGTGGATATTATTTATTGAAGGAATCCATGTCCTGATAATATTCGGGTTAATGATGTCCCCTTGAAAGCTCAAAAAGATTTAATTATGTGAAACCCTGCAGGTGGATTTATTCCGACATAATTAAATAAAGGTTGAGTGGATAATCAAGGATAAAAGATATTAATTAAATAAATTATCAGTAATTTATTTAATTAATGGGCATGCGCTATTTTAAACATGGGGAATTTAATAAGCAAATAATATTGGAACCCAATTAAATAATTAAGTTGCGGTATTAGGAAAGGTAGTGCAAATATTAATTCTTTAGTGGATTGAATTAATATTTAATTACATTGGGCTAGGCCCAAGATGTAATTAGAAGGCCTAACCTAATTATCCATGATCCCTATTGTAGCCCTATATATATTCTTATTCTCTTCTTGCTAGGGTGGGTCAAGAAAAATTTTGTAGCCACCTAGGAGCAAGAAGAGAGGTTAACTTGAGGAGACGAAGGCCACACTTCGCTCAAGGGAATTTGGGAATACAATAGAAGTGCGTGGAATCAACCGTTAACAAGGTGACTTTTGTATTCATACTCGTTAATTTATTGTATCAAAAATCGCAGGGCCACGATCTAATTGTCCCAACATGTTCATATCTGTTAACTCGAATAACTTGTAGAAGGGGGGGGTTGAATACAAGTTATATAATCGTGTCTGATTTTTGCTTGATTATATGAACAAGAATAAACGAATGAATCAAACTCTTGTTTGTATTAATAAGATCAAATACAAACTCTACCAAAGGTGTACAATACCTTTAGCAGCTGCTGACAATACAAATATCTCTCTGTTTGTTTCGAACTCTCGAATACAAACCTTATACAGAGCTACGCACATTCACTAGTTCGACTCACAACTTCATCGCTCTTTACAATGATATTGAGAGAGTATTTATAATGCTACCTATCAACTAATAACAGAAAGATATAATCTATACATGACAATGTTCTGCCTTCTAGTCGATAGTTTCCTTCAATAGAAAAACTCTTTCCTTCATAATATCTTCTTGCTTGTTCTTCAAACAACGATCCTGTTTTATAGCACTTGCCAGTTTCTGTAGTATCTATAATGACATCATCAGTAACATGACTGATATCAGGATCTGTACACTGCATCAGTATCTGATCAACCATCAGTATTGGACCGTCATCAGGATTTGCTCTCTGTTCCTGACATGTAGTCTCCGATACACTGTTCATTCCTGACTAAACTATACAGATAACTGTTTTACACATAAAACCTATATACAGTGCTAAATCCTTTATAAGATCAGGATTACAAGAAGTATAATGTGTAAATTCTATTCTTAACATCACAACTTATGAATTATTCCTAACAATCTCCCCCTATTTATGCTTTATAATCTGAAGCATAAATCTAAGTTGTGGATGTCAAAACATATAACAATACAACCAGAATAGAATTTATGAATGTCGAATTATGAAGTTTAAGTACCTCCTTCTCAGATGTAGACGCTTATCTAGTACTTAGAAGAAAGAATTTTAACTATTAATGCTGCTCTTCCTTTACCTCTTCCTAGCTGAGATTCACCACTGTCACTCCTGGTTCTTCTTTTTACTATCCTTTGTCTGATCTTTATCTCCCCCAGCTTTATCTTCAGTCTGGTGGTGTTGTTGTTGTCTTTTGAATTGTCTTTATCTCCCCCTTTTTGACATCAGCAACATTAATTCCAAGAGATTCAGAAACAGAACAAATGAGATTCATAAGAACTGGTTGATTTTCCATAATTGTGACTTGGTTATCTTCAAGTGATTGAAGTCTTGTTTGAATAGCAATTTGAGAATTCTGAATATCTTTCAAAACATCAGAATGAACTTCAATATTGGAAGTGCTTCTAGTATCTTCAGTATCAGAATCAGAAAGAACTGTATCTTTAAGTCTTGTAGAAGAAGTTGCTTGAGTTGTATGATATTCAAGTAATAAAACCTGATTAGAAGTATCAACATCTTCATCTTTCTGTTCTGGAACTGAAACATGATCATCATCTCCTTCACCAGTATTCTGTGTACTAACATCTTCAAATCCTGACTCCTCCTTAGAGTGATCAGAGACTGTTGATGTCTCAATTCTAGCTGATATTGGAAGTACATACAAAGGAACACTAGGATCATTAGGATCTTCATCTGGTACATATGTATCAAGAGATTGCTTTATCCTGGCACCTCTTCTGTTAATGATTTCTGCAAGCCTCTCCTTTTGCTTCTGAGCTTTAACTTCTGGCTTTGCATTGTGATGTGCTAGGTCATTCTTCTGATACATTTTGATGAATGAATAAGTACCAGCATCCATACCCAAATTTTCAGACCAAGATTCAGGAAAAACCTGATCCCAGAAATCAAATGATGGTTTCCTAATTTTCTCTCCCTCACTATGGAGTTGATCATCCATACCCTCATTCTCACTTTGACTTTCTAAAGTCAACACTTTTTCTACCTCACCTTTTGCCTGGTCAGGAGCCAGCCGCTCAAATTGTGGATCTAAGTCCATCTTTTCAACTGTATCACTCAAATTTAGATAAGTGCTCTCATGACCTACAGAAAAATAGAGTTTAGAAGGAGTTTTTATACCTGAAATCACATGGAGAGAGGGTTCCTCATATGGCATGTGGCTTGAGGTTTTCTCCAAGGAGTGAGCTCCTATAGTCTCTGAACCAATACAATCATCTTCTTTCCTTTCAGAAACTACAGGCTCCAGTATAATTTCAGGTTCTTTACTAGACTCTGATGTCTTCAGTAATACTTCATTAGACACCATAGTTAGTACATCACCGTCTTTAAGTGTTGTTTGCTGAGACACACCCTCAAGGTGAATAGACTCTGACTGAACAAAATTTGTTTGATCTTCAGAAAAATCAACCAAAGTCATTCCTCCCATATCATAGGGTATCTCACTTGCATTCTCAGTCATCACAGAAGTCCTTTCAACATCAGCTATCACAGCTCCTGAGTCATCCTTCCTCTGACTAGATGGTTCTTGTGTTACAGTGACTGTGATCTGATCGTTCCTACTATTCACAACTGGTGCAATAGTACCTTCTGTTGACTGCTTTCCTCTATCTACTTCCTCCAGTTTTTCACCTTGAGCTGAAGCATCTTCAATAATTACATCCTTGTCAAATAAATATGCATGAAGTGATTGAAGTGCAACATGCTTCGAGAGTCCAAATTTCTTGACTAATTGTCTTCTAACAGATACATAGAAATACATCTTCATTAAGTCAAGTCTTTGATGTAGAAGTCCATATTCATCTGGAAATAAAAGTTTTGGTACTCTTTCAACCAGAAAATCTAGAACAGGCCTTGACAACTTCACTTTGAGAGAAATTAGTCCCATAGCCAGTCTGTATGATAATGTAGTTTCCCATGAAGAATCAATATCCAGATCTCTCTTGTCAAATACTGACATAGATGTAGCTTGATTTGTAGAAACCTGCATGATATTTGTTGGACTAGACTCTGTGTGTGTAGGTGACAATTGAATCTTTCTCCTTGTTCTCCTGATATAGTGAGCAAAAGATTTATCCTGAGAAGACTCAAGAGGTGTAGACACAGAAGTGATCTTGGGATGAGATCTTTGTTCAATAGACACAGTCTTTTGAGAGACAGTATCCAGTAACTGTTTTCCCTTTTTAAGAACTACAGCCTTTTGGGAGACTGCAGCCTGGCTGTGACTAGGTTTTTCATCTCTTTGTGCTAACAAAGAAAGTTGAATTGCAGCCTTCAATTCTGCTCTCTCAGCAAGAGTTAAATCATCATCATCTTCACTAGAATTACTACTACTACTTGACACAACAAATCTTCTCTTCCTTACAACTGATGTCTTTTGAGAAACACCAGAGGTTGGTTTCTTTGAAACAATAGGCTGTGGATCAAAATTTGATTCTTGAATTGTTTCAGAGACTATAATGTTTTGGGCTACTTGGGTAGACACAGGTGGGTTCTCCTCCAATTGAGATTCCTGAGCCATTTCACCACAAAAGAAAGAAGAATTGTAGAGAGTAGGAAGATGAGCTTTAAGAATTACCTGAACATGATGTGGATAATGAATTACAGGTATTTCATCTAGATTCTTTTCATTGTCCTTCTTTGTAATGTCAGAGAAAATTCTCTTTTGCTGTTCATAAGAAGAAACACAACGTTCTCTACCAAATCTAGTTTCAACATCAGGAACGAAATGGTTAATAAACAATTGCATAAATCTATGATAATAAACCATTTTCCTGTTTTGATCTCTTAACCCAAGTTTAATACTCATCTGACTTAAGATAATATGACCAATGTTGATTACTCTGTCATAAAGCAAACTATAAGCAATATGTGATGTAACAGAAGTAATTTGCTGAAAAGAACTACATTTGCCAGTAAAACATTTAGCAATTTGATCAAAGTAAAAAGACCATTCCTTTCTAAGAAAAGACCTATTCAACTGGCTCATGTTATCTAGAGGTCCACTATAACCTAATTCAGACAACATAGTTCTTATATTATCATCAGATGGTACATTCTCATAACTATCAGTAACAGGTAAGCAAAGTACTGAATTAACAACAGATTCAGTAATGTCAAATGAATCTTGTCCTAAATGTAGAACAATCTTACCTGATTGACTCTGAGTAGAATCAATTACCTCAGCATTCATCCAAGCTTGTGAAACAGCTACTTGATTAATCTGTGGAGATGCTGTCAATGCATAACTTAATGGTCCATACACCAGAAAGTCCATGATTGGATGAAAATCAGATGATACTCCTTCCTTGTTGGTGATAGCTGCAACATGATTGTTTGTCATAAAATCAAAGTCACCAAACTTGAAGGCTACTGATTTAGGTAATCTTCTCTGAGCTGCCATTTTTGATCTGAAAAGAAACTTGAAAAAATCTTGAAATGGATTAGTGATTTTGAAAACTCAAGAGTGATTTTTGCTTTAGAGAATGTAAAATTAGAGAAAGCAATTACACGATTAGAGTTTCAAAACAAATATATTTCACAAATCTTTCAGACCACTATCCCACGTTGACACGTAGATTGACAGGTGTCAGTTCCTGAAAAATGCGGTTACCCATGATTTTTTTTTTTTGAAAATAAAATCCAAAATTGATTTTCATGAAATAAATCAGGGTATAAATAAGCAATACTGATCAGCTTCCTTTTCCTGATGACCTCTCATCAAAATAATCACAAAATGTAATGTGATTTAAAAATATAATTTTCAAATCCTGATGGTCACACATGAAATCCTGACCAATATTATCAGCGACTTAATATGGAGTTTCCACGTGGCATTTTTCTTTTATCTGAAAAAGAAAATAAACAATAAATCTGAACAGAAAATCAATTGGTTAGATATTTTCAATATTTCTTGAAACAAGAAATACAGTCTCATGCAATAATTAGCATTTGACTTCATAAAAACTTCCAAGTGACTGCTCAGCTTCTCACGTCTTTCTTTAAAAGAACCAAACGCTTTATGCCATTCTCCATAACCTTTCAATTTCCTTTCTTCTCAACAATGCTTCTCAAACCAAAAATCCATTCAAACCCATTTTCCAGATTTTTCTTGATCGATGAACATCCTGTTCTTGATCATCTCTTTGAACAAATGACTCTTCTCATCGAACTAATCATGAATGGATTGGTTTTCGAAAATATCTAGAGGTTTCTCCTAGAACATTCATCTGTTGGATACAATCTTCCCCTAACCTCCTCAAAACTTGAGGATGAAGAATTTGGCCGAGAGTCTGAGGTTGATCTTGATGGAGATGCTATTCATTTAAGTTAGCTGCTCTCATTCAAGTCGCCCAGACAAGGAATTCAAGAGCAAATGAGACTTTCATCCCCTGATGGATTTCTTGAGATGCTCCTTGTCCTGTTCCTCAGAGTTCATATCAAAGACAAGTATAGAGTAGAAATTTAGACAAAAAGATGATGTATTTCATTTCTATGTAATGATTTCTATTAATGAAAATACAATTTCTTGTTATCTGCTTGTCTTTTGACTTTTGAATGATGTATAAATTATCAGTATGCAAATATCAAAACTTGCTAGCATAGACTTAACATATCACAGAATCAGATTATTACACAAAGTAAACGTCAGGATCTGAAACAATTTTCATAATCCTGATACTGACACAATACTGATGACGTCAGCATCCTGATAACAAATCTAATCCTGATGATTATTAATAAGTCTATCATACTGAAATTTATCAAGGCAATGTGTTATAGCTCAAACATTTAACAATCAAATATAGATCCTGACAAGAGTATCAAGTCTATAAGCTAAGAACAACATACCTTGCTACTTTTGCAGATGTTAAAATCTAAAAATTTAACATTCCTAACTCACTTACTAGTCTACTGAACGTAGTCTCATCAAGTGGTTTAGTTAGAATATCTGCAAGCTGTTTGTCAGTAGGAACAAAATGAAGTTCCACAGTACCATTCTCAATATGTTCTCTAATAAAATGATACCTGACATCAATGTGCTTAGTCCTTGAATGTTGAACTGGATTTTCTGCAATTTTAATAGCACTAGTATTATCACAAAACATAGGAATATTACTAAGTGTCATACCATAATCCAACAACTGATTTCTTATCCAAAGGAGCTGTGCACAACAACTGCCTGCTGCTATGTACTCAGCTTCTGCAGTTGAGGTTGAAACAGATTGTTGCTTCTTGCTTGCCCAAGAAATCAATCTATTTCCCAAAAATTGACATGTACCTGTAGTGCTTTTCCTGTCTATCTTACACCCTGCATAATCAGAGTCTGAATAGCCAATTAGAAAGAAATCAGATTCTCTAGGATACCACAAACCAAGATTTGGAGTTCCTTTGAGATATCTAAAAATTCTCTTTACAGCAATTAAATGAGATTCCTTAGGATCACTTTGGAATCTAGCACATAAACAGGTAGAAAACATTATATCTGGCCTACTTGCAGTTAGATATAACAATGAGCCTATCATGCCTCTATAACTAGTATTATCCACACTCTTTCCTTTAGGATCAGAGTCTAGTTTAGTGGCTGTTGCCATGGGTGTTTTTGCAACTGCACAGTCTTGAAAGTCAAACCTTCTTAAAAGATCTTTGATATACTTTGACTGATTAATGAAAATACCAGTCTCAGTCTGTTTGACCTGCAAGCCTAAGAAATAATTTAGTTCACCCATCATGCTCATCTGATACTTAGACTGCATAAGCTTGCTAAACTTAGCACACAACTTTTCATTAGTAGAACCAAAAATAATATCATCAACATAAACTTGAACTAAAAGCAATTCACCTTTTATCTTTCTAAAGAATAGAGTTTTGTCAATTGTACCTCTTGTGAAGCCATTTTCAAGAAGAAATTTAGACAAAGTCTCATACCATGCTCTTGGTGCCTGCTTTAGTCCATAGAGTGCCTTGTCAAGTTTGTAGACATGATTTGGAAACTTTGGATCAACAAATCCAGGTGGCTGTTCTACATACACTTCTTCATCAAGTTTTCCATTTAAAAAAGCACTCTTTACATCCATCTGGTATACCTTAAATTTTGAATGAGCTGCAAATGCAAGAAACATTCTGATTGCTTCCAATCTTGCTACAGGTGCAAAGGTCTCATCATAATCAATGCCTTCTTCCTGAGAATAACCCTTGGCCACCAGTCTTGCTTTGTTTCTTACAATCATACCAGATTCATCTAGCTTGTTTCTGAAAACCCATCTTGCACCAACAATAGATCTATCTCTAGGTCTTGGTACCAGTTTCCAAACTTTGTTTCTCTCAAACTCATTTAATTCCTCCTGCATTGCAATTACCCAATCAGGATCCTGTAAGGCTTCTTCAACCTTCTTAGGTTCATTCTTTGAGAGAAAACAACTATACAAGCATTCATTTTGAATTGATCTTCTAGTTCGAACACCACTATTTGGATCACCAATTATCAAATCTTCAGTATGATCCTTTGTCCATTTTCTAACAGGTGGTAAATCAACTCTGCTAGTCTCTCCCCCTAAGTTAGTGGTATCTCTTGTAGAAGAATTCTCTCTACCTTCAAAAACTCTCCTTTGATCAATAGAATCAATAGATTCCATATTGCTGCTAGTTACTGATCTTTCCTCAGTAGACTCTGAAAGGTCAGTTCCTGATGGAGTAGACTCTGAAACGTCAATTCCTGATGGAATAGACTCTGAAAGACTAGTCTGCTCCTGATGATCACTGTGTTCTCTCTGATTTATTTGCTCCCCCTCAACAGTAGCATTCCTTTGAGAAGCAATAGAAATTCCTTCTGGAGAACCTTCATCATCACTTGAGAGTATCTCAGAATTCTTCAGATTTTCAAATTCCAATTTATCATGGCTTTCATCAGTTTGCAAAATTCCAAATTTCTTATCATCAAATGCAACATGAATTGATTCCATAACAATGTGAGTTCTGAGATTATAAACTTTGAAGGCCTTAGATGCTGAGTATCCTAGAAAAATCGCTTCATCCGATTTGGCTTCAAATTTTCCAAGTTGTTCTGGATGAACTTTTAGGACATAGCATTTGCATCCAAAGATGTGAAAATATTTCACACTTGGTTTCTTTCCTTTGATCATCTCATAGGGAGTTTTTCCATGACTATTTACCAAGGTACAGTTCTGAGTGAAACATGCAGTGTTAATAGCTTCTGCCCAAAAGTAGGTTGGAAGTTTTGCATCTGCAAGCATGGTTCTTGCTGCCTCTATGAGAGTCCTGTTCTTTCTTTCCACTACACCATTTTGCTGAGGTGTACCAGGTGCAGAAAACTGTTGAGTGATTCCATTGTCTGCACAAAACCCCTCCATTGTAGAATTCTTGAATTCTGTACCATTGTCACTCCTAAGTACTTTAACTTTGTACTCAGAATTATTCTGAATATTCTTGATGAGTTCAATGATTTGCTGAGGAGCTTCATCCTTCTTGTGTAGAAAGAACACCCATGTGAACCTTGTGAAATCATCCACCATAACTAGAGCATATCTTTTCTTGCTGATAGACATAATGTTTACTGGACCAAACAGATCAAGATGTAGCATGTGAAATGGTTCAGTAATTGAATTTTCAGTCTTGCTCTTGAAAGTGGTTCTTCTCTGCTTTCCAAGCTGACATGCATCACAAAGTCCATCTTGCACAAAATTTGCCTGAGGTAGGCCTCTCACCAAATTGTGTTTAACAAGTTGATTAAGCTTCTTGAAATTAAGATGTGAGAGCTTCTTGTGCCAATTCCAGCTTTCATCACTTGTTGCTTTGCTGTAGAGACATCTAACAATTCCTTTAGATGTATCACTTAAGCTGGCTTCATATATGTTACCATGTCTTTGACCAGTTAGAACAATGTCTCCATTCTGCATATTCAAGACTTTGCATCCTTCTCTGTCAAAGATTGATTTGTAACCTTTATCACCCAGTTGACTTATGCTTAAAAGAGTATGTTTCAAGCCTTCAACCAGTGCTACATTTTCTATGATGACATTCCCCAAAATAATTGAGCCATATCCCAGAGTTTCTCCTTTGTTGCCATCTCCAAAAGATATTACTGGGCCAGCTTTCCTCTCAAACTTTGTAAGCAGGGACTTCTTTCCAGTCATATGTCCAGAGCATCCACTGTCCAAGATAATTGAATGCTTCTTTCCTGTGCCCTGCAAACAAAAAGTAACTAGTTAGAATTTTTTAGGACCCAACTTTGATTGGATCCTTTCTTACTAGATTTAGAGACAACAGACTTTGAAGATTTTGCATTTATTTTACCTGTTGTAGAGTCAACTTTAGACTCTGATCTCACAAACTGTTTGTGACTAGGAGTTTCAGATTTCAAAGAATAATAGTCATAATACAGTTCATGATATTCTCTACACATGTAAATGGAATGAAGTAAACTACCACAATGATAACAAGCTTTTTGTGGTTGGTATTGAATTTTCTGAGTCTTGGGGAATCTGGACTCAGTTTTCCAAGAAGGTTTTTGATTGCAGTCTAGGGCCAAATGATTATGATTTCCACACTTATAGCATTTTTTCCTAGGTGCATCAGGTACATTCTTGTAATTGTTCTCTTTGTTAATACCTTCTTTTCCATTCCTATTTCTCTTAATCTTGCTAGACTCTGAAAGATCATCTAATCTCTGTTTCAACTGAGACTTAGACAGAAACCCTATGTTTACATTCTTAGGTTTCTCTAACACTTTCTCATCTGAAAAACTATTGTTAATCCTTTTGTGTACAACAGGGGTACCTTTTGAATCAATAAATTTAACATGATTAGGTTCAGAAACAATTTTCTTACCTTCAGATTTAGATGTGTTAGCTTCTACCTTACTATCATCATTGACAATAGCTACTTTTTCTTCTTATCTAGCCTTATCAAAACCTAAACCATTAACCTTACCACGAATTCCACTCTCAAAGATTTCTATTGTCTTCTTACTGGAATTGTTAATGGTCTTAATCACATCTCTCTCTTCTTCTAGTTCTTTTCTGACATAGTCATAAGCCTCAAGAATTACACTATAATCATGCTTAGCTTTATCAGAACTCAACTTGTATTCTTCCATTTGAATTAATTCAGATTCAAGAAAATTATTTCTATCAACTAATTTATCATTCTTAACCTTAAGTTCATCTCTTTCACAAGTAAGAATTCTAAAATTAGTCATAAGATTTTTAAACTCAGCATGGATAGATCTAATTTCATCAGAATTTAAGCTATCAAATGAATCAAGAGAGTGAAGTGATACCTTAACAGAGGATGGAGAAATTTTCTTTGGAGATCCAGGTTTGTCTGAACTATTGGCCATCAATGCAATGTTGTCATAATCCAATTCATCTTCAGAGTCACTGGAATCAGCCCAATCCTTCTGTGTGACCATAAGTGCATTACCCTTTCCTGAATTCCTAGGCTTCTTACACTCACTAGCAAAGTGTCCAAGCTCGCTGCAGTTAAAGCACTTGATCTTGGCCTTATCAAGCTTGACAATTGTACTTTTGCTTTTGTCACTCTTCTTCTCCTCCTTCTTTTGAAAAGGTCCTTTGCTAAATCTTCTCCTGTTGAATTTTCCTTTCTTGAAAGCTTTAGCAAACATAGCAAAGAGTTCTTGCATCTCAGATTCAGAATCATTGTTGTCAGAGTCTATATCAGTAGTCTCTGACTCAGAACTTTCTTTGCTTTTCTTCTTCCTTGAATTTTTTACAACAATCTCTTCATGCTGTTCTTCAGGAAGCTTCTTAACTTCAGATTGAGCAGTAAGTGCAATAGTCTTCATCTTTCCTTCACTCCTGCTCTTCTTCTGTTGCTTGTCAAGTTCATAAGCTCTCAATTTTCCATATACTGCCTCTAATGAAATCTCATCCAGATCATTAGCTTCCTCAATTACAGATATCTTCTCATTGTAGAAATCAGGCAAAGCTTTCATGAACTTTGTATTCATGTCCTCCAAGTCGTAATATTTACCATGCATGGCCATCTCATTGATGAGTTTTGTAAACCTATCAAAGATATCAGTAAGTGACTCACCAGACTTGGATTCAAAGTACTCATACTGTTGTATAAGTAATGTCCTCATATTCTTCCTGACAGGCTTAGTTCCTTCACAGTGAACCTTAAGATTGTCCCATATATCCTTAGCAGTTTTACAAGAGAGAACATAGTTAGTGAGAACAGAATCAAGACTGTTGAATAATATGTTTCTCACTTTAGCATCTTTGAGAACATTCTCCTTGTCCTTATCTGACCATTCAGATTTTGGCTTCTCTGCTGTATGTTCTGGAACAACCACACCATCAACAGTTGCTTGTCCAACGACCTTTGTTGGAACAAAAGGTCCATCTCTGATTCTGTCAAGATAATCAGGATCTGTTGCTTCCAGATGATGCAACATCTTTACTTCCCATAGAGTATATTCGTTTCTCTTGAGCATAGGAATTTTAGTATTCCCATCCTTGTAACCAGACATGATTGCAGATCTTTATGATTATTCGAAATCAACCTGCTCTGATACCAATTGTTAACTCGAATAACTTGTAGAAGGGGGGGGGTTGAATACAAGTTATATAATCGTGTCTGATTTTTACTTGATTATATGAACAAGAATAAACGAATGAATCAAACTCTTGTTTGTATTAATAAGATCAAATACAAACTCTACCAAAGGTGTACAATACCTTTAGCAGCTGCTGACAATACAAATATCTCTCTGTTTGTTTCAAACTCTCGAATACAAACCTTATACAGAGCTACGCACATTCACTAGTTCGACTCACAACTTCGTCGCTCTTTACAATGATATTGAGAGAGTATTTATAATGCTACCTATCAACTAATAACAGAAAGATATAATCTATACATGACAATGTTCTGCCTTCTAGTCGATAGTTTCCTTCAATAGAAAAACTCTTTCCTTCATAATATCTTCTTGCTTGTTCTTCAAACAACGATCCTGTTTTATAGCACTTGCCAGTTTCTGTAGTATCTATAATGACATCATCAGTAACATGACTGATATCAGGATCTGTACACTGCATCAGTATCTGATCAACCATCAGTATTGGACCGTCATCAGGATTTGCTCTCTGTTCCTGACATGTAGTCTCCGATACACTGTTCATTCCTGACTAAACTATACAGATAACTGTCTTACACATAAATCCTATATACAGTGCTAAATCCTTTATAAGATCAGGATTACAAGAAGTATAATGTGTAAATTCTATTCTTAACATCACAACTTATGAATTATTCCTAACAATATCCCATAGTTTAATTTCTCAGATTGCTTTTGGTATTCTCGATAAATTGAAAGGGATAAAACTGTGAATTTGTTAATTACTTGTTTATATCCCGTAGTTTGATTTCTCGAAGTGATTCTTGGTATTCACAAAAGAAATTAAAAGGGCTATAACTTTAGTTTCTTTAATTAATTGTTTTTCGAAAATTAAAATTAAATTTCACATTTTTTTTAAGGAAAAACATTTAGTTAAAATGGCTCACCAATTTTCCCTTGCTAAAAACAATTTTTATAATATTTCTACGGAAATTGGTGATCAACTCCCGCGCTTTAAGTCTTGGATACGATTTCTCAATTTGTACTCCAAAGCTAGCGATGCTTTTACTGCTAAACCTACACTAGTACATGATGCTTTACAGCAATTATGGACTAGTGCGGTTTCTTTTGGGAGAAAAACAACCCCCTACGGTTTCAGGTTTACCTTAGCGGGTCAGGAATATGAGGTGACTGAAGAAATTGTCAACAGGGTTCTGGGATTCCCGATAAAAGATGCTTATGATCCAGAACCTACAGCTGCAGAACGCCTCAGATTCTTTGAAGAAATAGGATGTTATCCTCCGACTGGCCAGATCACTGGAAACATCCAAAAACAATACTTTCATGTGGAATGGAATTACTTTTTCGAGGCTATCACAAGATGTTTTCGAGCACGAGAAAGCGATTTCCATCAAATTCCCATTCCCATGCAAACCTTTGGAATTGCCCTAGCAAGAGACCTGGATATAAATTATGGACGCATAGTTCTCTCTGAGATAGTGGCTGTAATGGGATCTCCTGCAAGCAGAGACCTCAACACAACAGATGTTGTCTGCTGGTTTCCTCGGTTCCTACAAATGCTGATTAATGATTTAATACCGAAGGATGCTCTTGCTATTAGACAGAGTTTTGCCAGAAGTCAAACATCTGCACCACTAGGGATGGGCACTAAGTCACTTTCAACAATTGCTAATCAGAATAAACATCGTGGAAAACCGATGTCAATCCCTGATACCTTGCAAAAGTGGCTTACATATGATGAGGGAGTTACCACTTTGGCGGAATCATCGCAAGTTTCATCATATGCTCAGAATCGGTCTGCTCATGCTGAGGCATTTGAAGAGATTCCTGATGAGCAAAGCAATGACGAACAAGGTAATGAATCAGGTAATCTCTCTCTGCATACTACTCATTCCTCTTCCTATGTATCTGATTCCGAGACCCAAGAGACTGCTAGCCCGCAGGATCTATCCCAGGGTGAGAGCTATATTTCTAATTCTCTGTCACCCCTGTCACCGGAATCCAAACAGCCAGCACATGTAAATATAGGATATGATGAGGAGAGTGACCCCGAAGAGCAGCCTCTTACTCGAAAGAAAGCCAAATTTTCTCATGCTGCTACTTCTAAACCTCAGTCAAACCCTAGTGTGTCATACGCAACCACTCCACCTCACGAGAGTGGTTCTCCCCTTGAACAATCTGCACATAGGGATTTTGGTGAGGATGATGTACCTTTTGGAGATACTGTTGCTTCAAAAGGACATGAAGTTTTAAGACCTTCAGCCGTACCTTCACCGGTACGTACTGATGCTACAAAGAGGATCGGTTCTGATGTTGTACAAGAACACTTTGTAGCCTCTTAGCCTGAGATTCCAACTCAGGAAACAACAGAAATTAATCCCATAACTGCCAATTATATTGCTTATCCAGTTTCTGCAGGTACTGCTTCATATTTTGGATCACTCATTGAAGACATACACGAGCGTGAGACAGGGAGTGTGTGTGAGAGGTTAGGGAGAGAGGGACCTTCATTTTTAAGGCCCGAAACCGAGCGCCAAATACTAACAGAACGAGTATTAGAGCGAGGTAACCTAAACCAAACACCATCCCTTAACATTGAAAATCTTGATACACGTATGACTTTTATGGAAAATCAGATGAAGCAGTTTGGGCAGACGATGGGGCAGTTAGGGATGAACATTGGAAACAATCAAAGGGCTCTTGATGACTACGCAGCACGAATGGCAAGTCAAGCTACAGCTTTTAATGTTTTGACAAACAAGGTAAATGACTTGGGCCATGCTGGTGGTGTCTTGGGAAACACTCTGAATGAGAGGATGGGAGCAATGGAGACTACAATGGATATACTGGCTGTGGAGATCAGTAGAGTGATGTTCGCAATCAGAAGTTTTGTGCCCCCTGAGTGTTTCGAGCCGCAACAACCTCCCCCCGATGCTGGTGCAGGTGGTGCTAGTGGAGCAGGAGTCTCTGGTTCTGGTTTTGGAGGTTCTTATGCAGCTGGTGGATCTGAAGACCAAGGTGGAGTTCATGATAACTCACCTAAGGGGGAGAGTGGAAAAGAGACGAGACAGCAGGCAGTTCATATCGAAGAAATTGAAGAACATGCTGATCTTGTCAAGGAAATAGAAATTGAGCCGTCTTTTGATGAAGAGGCTCTGAGGAGGAGAAAGGGTAAGGCAATAGCGATTGAGCAAGATGAGCCATTCGTTGACCTGAGTCATCAGGAAACAGTACAGAAGGCACATGACTCAGATTCTGATATGGAAGACGTACCTTTGGAACATGCTATAAAGAGATCTTTGAAGGATCAAGGTGGAGGTGCTGGGATGTCTTTCGGAATGCCTGAAGAATTTACTGTTGATGAGGAAACCCTTAAGTCTCAACAGTTAGCCTTGGAACAAGCTGAGTTCCTTAAAATGAAGATGATGCAAGAACATGCTGCGTTTCTAGAAAAGAAAGTGGAGCTACAAGGGAAGTAGTACGATCATGAGCTTGCAAGGCTAGCTGATCCTCAAGTTGATCTGGACAAGAGAAGGATAGGGCAGAAGTGGGATGAAGCAAGGAAGATATTTATGGGACCCTGTGCAAAAGGAGTTCATAACAAGGAGGCAGATGATCTGTTCTACAACCTGAATTTGCAGAATCCAATGGCTGCGGACTACATAAGTGCATTGAAGAGATTAATTTCTAAAGTCAGTGTTGGATACAATGCAACGCTTAAGGAGTGGCAGGTTATTTTGTCTTTGGTAGAAGGAGTCCCAATGTCTTTCCTATATGTGGATGACCAATTCATAATGAGAAGATCTGCGTCAGAGTTGTTCTTGCTAGCAACAAAAATTCAATACTCTCAATCTGAGAAGCTAAGCACTCTGTATAAGGATCAGTTAATGCAGCTAGCAGAGGACAAGGGTCCAGAATTCTCAGCATATCCTAATGTTGTCCGGATGGTAGTTGACAAGAAAATGAAGAGGGTTAGCATGGAGGAAAAGGATTTAATGGAACTTTCAGTGGAATCTCTTAAAGCCATCTGTAGACAAATGATGAGTAAGGGATTCGCTTCTGAGCTTAAAGATAAATCAGTGAAGATCATTGAAAGAGTCATATTCATGAAGAGCAATGAGGTGTGGAAGTGTGATATCATTGCTCCAAACCCTCTCGATAACGTGAAGATTGAACCGGAGCTGATAGAGAAGAAATGGAATATTCTTCAAGCAATGAAGAATGTAGATGAAGCTCTGACTCTTCCTTCTGGAGCACTGGAACAAGGAGAGATAAGGGAGTCAGTTGGCGTTCCAGGAAGAGATAGTGTATACTGGATACACTCTTATGTTGATGATACAGCTGATGCCTTAGTATTCATAGATGCAGACCAGAATAAAACAATCTTGCATATGAGTAGAAATTGGCTGCTACAGACTCAAGATGCTGCATTTCTGGAGAGAGTATTATATGTGTTCAAGTGGGACGAAGTGGAAGTTAAGCATGTGGAAGAAAAGCAGAGACTCGTGAGTTACCTGTCTGAAGTAGTAGTGGAAAAGAAGCGAATGGAGAAAGATGCGGCTAGTATCCACAATACTAACCGTGTCAAGGGCTATCCCAAAATGATCTATTGTCAGTTTAAAGCTGATAAAGCTCATTGGAAACCTCAGCTTATAATGAAGAACTTTGAGGACATTCCAAAGATCAGGACTACTCAGGAGGTGGACAAACTCAGAAGGCTTTTCAAACATCCTTACCCAGAGCCCAAGAATCCTCTAGAAATGGAAGCAGTAAGTTTGTTGAATGCTAGGTGGACGCAGCTTCGTGATCCAGTATATAAGAAACAATAGCAGCAGAAGGAGAAGCGCAGAAGGCAGAAAGAAGAGAAAGACCAAGCTGCTGAAGCTAGGAAGAGGAAACGGAATTAGGGTTAAAGGTCAGAGTGGTGTGAACTTGAAGTTGGAAAAACTTCATGTCTTTCGGTTGCTTTAACTCACTTGAGGAAAATTCACCTTAGAGTGAATCCAATAAGGTGATATAAGTTTGACTAAAAGGTATGAAATAATCCAGGTGATAGGAATCATTCAAATGATCTTTAATTCAAAGTTCGAATTCTGTTTCTAGTTTAAGTTCTTTGTATTGTTTTCAAGTACTTTTCAATTGTATATTATTCAAGACTGTAATGTTAATTATCTTTTCTCGTCTCATTGTTTAGTTGAGTTATCCTTCATTAATTTGAATGTCATTGTTAGACAATCAAATAGGGGGAGATTGAAAGGCAGAGTGTATAAACTTGTAACACTATAACTAATGTAACTCAATTAAAGGAAAAGATACTTAACCAGAAGACAATCAAGAACAAGAAGTCACAAGAAATCAACACTATATGAAGACAAGGTAATTGATACAATTGAACATGTTAACTATGATCAAGCCAAGAAGAAATCATTGAGAGAAGTTCAAGTCAAAGTTGTTCATGCCTCAGTGATTTGAGAAATCGAGAATCAAGATCATAACTATCAGTATCAACAAGACCAATTGATTTCAAGTGAACAAGAAGGAAAGCGAACATTGGAAAGCCAAGTTACTAAGTGAATATGGTAATTTATTCGAGAAGCAGAAACACTATCAAGACTAGTCACTTATGAACCAGACCAGTGCATCAAGTGTCAGGACATTGATAGCAAGTTTATGTCAATAATAAAGATCCATGTTCAAGAGCTTGCTGAAGAATAAAGAAGACATGGAGATATCACAAGTTCAAGATGTGCATTGAAGTTTCAAGTTGAAGACCAGAATATTTTCTAAGTACTAAATATTCTAGATGACCAAGTAGAATATTTCTAAGTAGAAGTTCTACTTAGAAATTCGAGATGGCTAAGTAGAAATTCTCAAGTAGAAGTTCTACTTAGAGTGCAGCTTCAACATGACACATGGCATCTTCTGATTGGCAGATTTCCAAGCTTTCAAGATAAGGCAAGATTTATGTGGACATCATTGGGCCACGTATATCTTAGTCTTTGAAGACTACAGGACATAGATTACATGTAGTATAAATAGAAGTACTTGTGTAATGTTTTATTTTGGGGAAGAGAGCAATAGTTGAGGAAATCACAAGAAAAAGAGAGAGAGTGCATTCACAGAGCTTAGTATCATTCACTTCTCTCTCAACTTCTGTTATACTTTGTAATGAATGTTGTAGCAACCATTTCAAGTTATATATAAGAAATATATTCCTTGAATCTGCGTGTTCATTTATTGCATCGTATTTATTGCTTCTCATATTCGAAAAGTTGTATTCACCCCCCCCCCTCTACAACACATTTGGACCTAACATTAATCCATAGAGGGAAATTGAGCCACTTCACTAAGGGTGAAGATCGTGTTAATCAAATTAGAGATTATAATAGAAGGGATGACGTTCACGATCGCAACCCACATCCCCGAGGGCCAGTAATCATCATGATCTCAGGAGGCCCGACTGCGGCCGGCACAATAAGGAATTCTCGGAAGGCTTATGCCAGAGAAGTGATACATATCGTGGGAGAGGCCCCAAAGCGGGCTAGGACTGAAATCGCAATTGGTTTTGATTATTTTGATCTTGCAGGGGTGAAGTTCCCCCATGACGACCCGTTGGTCATAACTCCTGTGATTGGAAACTCAGAGGTGAAGCGAGTCTTGATAGATAATGGAGCTTCTGTTGACATTCTGTCTCATGATGCATTTGTGAAGATGGGGTACAATGATTCTCAGTTGACCCCCAATAACATGCCTATATATGGATTTAATGGGGTAGGATCCAAAGTTGAAGAGACTATTCAATTGCCTGTGACTATTGGACAGGAGCCCAAGAAGGCCACTCAGATGTTGAACTTCCTGGTAATCAAGGCGGTTTCAACGTACAACGCTATCCTCGGAAGGACTGGACTTCATGCATTCAAGGCTGTTGCCTCAACTTATCATATGAAGATCAAGTTCCCAACCAGGAATGGTGTTGGAGAACATAAAGGCGATCAAAAGATGGCACGAAGCTGTTATGTAGCCGCGTTAAGGCCTGACGGAGTCGGGGGGCAGGTTCTTCCGATTGAAGACATGGATGTCCGCAGTAATAAGGAACACCGAGAAGGGCTAGCAGAGGACGTCACACAGAAGCATCGGACGGCCTTTGAGGCTAAGGCGTTAACTGACTTCGTGGTTGAATGTACCATTGACAACCAAGAAGTCGGGGGGTAGGAGGTAGTACCCCAAGCAGGAAGTGAACTTCAGAATAAGGAGGTGGAGACCATAAGGAGTGGTGGGTGCTCTATTTTGATGGAGCATCAAAAATAAAATCAAGTGATGCAGGCCTAGTCTAGTAGGACTTAGCTTCATATTTATCTAGTAGAAGTAGAAATAAGGTTCATTGAAACTATTGCAGAGCATGTTGCTCCGAGTAGGATAGTAGTACTCTATGTAAGGGTTGAACCCATTTCAAGTTATTAATGCAAGTTTGATTTCCATTCATTGATGGTGTGATTTTATTTATGTGCCAAGCACCTGATGAGTGCAAGTCAAGGATGACCGAGTACCGAAGATAAAAAATACACGGATGGAAAACAAACAAATGCATACCCCGAAGGGTCAAGAGTTAGGTTACAGCAAGACCAAGTAAAAAGTTTAAGTCCGTGAAGGACCCTGGATAAAAGACAAGCAGATAAAAGCCACACGCAACAACAATCAAAGCCATGGAAGGCCGAGGATGTTAAGGAATGACTACTCTTCAATATTTCTTAAGTACTTGGGATAAGAATCCAAGGATGAAGACTAGTAGAGAACATGCATTATTAAGGGTCCTTGAACAGGGATTAATAAGTTCAAGCAAGTTCTCATCTTAGAAGTTTAAAAGGCAAGAAGCCCATGGGATTGCATTTATCAAAATCTAAATCGAGGAATCAACCCTGAATCCTAGGTTGAGAAACACAAGTTATTAGCCATGAAGCCAAGATTAGTTATGAAGGCCAAAATTGAGGGGGTCATGAACCTCCAATTAAGATCCAAAGGTGAAACTTGAAAACCAACATGTAATTTTGGATTTTCGATCCAGAACGCCGACGTTGAATATCTGACCCTGAAATGAAGATTGAAAACCTCCTAGGGAAGGTTCAAGACCTCGTGGGGCTGATCAGAGACCCCGTGGCCTTGGACCGGCAGCTCTGATAGATATTTCAGTGATTTAAAACACCCTTGAGATTGAAAACCCTTGATTTCAAACACTGACGTTCAACCTTCGAACATTGACGTTCAACACTCAAGGCCGAACGCATGCCAGCCGAGAGGCCACCTGAGAGAGGCATTTGAAGTGTTGAGACACCACAAGATGATGTTGAATCTAGCCAAGTGTGCTTTTGGCATTGGATGAGGAAAGTTTTTGGGTCTGATGGTTTCAAAAAAAGGCATAGAGGCCAACCCCAATAAGATCAAAGCAATTATGGACATGGAACCACCCCGCTCTATACGAGATGTACAGAAGCTAAATATCCGATTTGCAGCCCTAGGGAGATTCATCTCCAAGTCTGGTGACAAGTGCTTGCATTTCTTTCAAGCATTGAGTGATGTTCTCATTCGAGAAGAGAATAAGGTTCAAGGACCTATCTACTATGTGAGCAAGGTCTTGCACGGAGCTGAGTTGAATCACTCTACCATTGAGAAGTTTGCTCTAGCATTGGTAACTGCCTCGAGAAAGCTACAACCGCACTTCCAGGCGCACAAGATTGAAGTCCTGACGGACCAGCAATTGAGGAACATATTGCATAGCCCGAAGGCCAGTGGAAGGCTGATCAAGTGGGCAATTAAGCTTGGAGAATTGGACATCACTTATAAGCCTCGAACAGCCATCAAGGCTCAGGCACTGGCGGACTTCGTGGTTGAATGTGCCATTCGCAACCAAGAAGTCGGGGGGCAAGAGATAGTAACCACCCCTGGAAGAAAGGATAAAAATGAGGAGCATCAAAAACAAAATCTAGTGGTGCAGTTTTGGTCTTGCAAAGCCCCGATAGGTTCACAGTTGAGTATGTTTTGAAGTTGGACTTCCCAACAACCGGCAATGAAGCTGAGTATAAAGCCTTAATGGCCGGATTGGGCTTGGCTAGAATCATGAGAGTCAAGAATCTCAAACTACGGCAAAGTACTTGAGAGTCGTGAAGGCCGTGATGACTCAGTTTGATGAATGGTATGAGAAGCACATTCCGAGAGAACAGAACGTTAAGGCTGATGCCCAATCTAAGTTTACTTCTTCTGAGATAGAGAACTACGCCGGAAGTGTTTACTTCCAGGTCTTGAAGGCCCCGTCTATTATTTCAAAATTGGTAGCACCAGTTGATGTAAGCTGAAGGATAGACCCTCTTAAAAGCTCATCCTGAGACTGGTTGGCTCCCTAATAATGCCTTGAAGGCACATAAACTATTAGTGAGAATGTTGAGATAAGAGGTCCATTGTCATTCCATACTTAAAATCTTGAATCCCGACGCAAAATCTTAACCTTGATGGCCAAAAAGGCTGTCTACCTCTAATTAAATTTGTCAATTGAGCATAAGGAGAAGGTTGGAAACCTAGAATCAAGATAAAGGGTTGACAACCAGCCAAGGCACACCAGACTTGAAGTCAACTGCTTAGTGGAAAAGAAACTTCTTGAACGATCAAACGAGAAGCAAGACCTCCACCATATGAAACAAGGGGGGCAAGAACTAAAAAGCTTCATCACAAGCTTCACATCTTAGAACAAGAAAAAGAGATTAATTATGCCTTGAAAGGAAGGATACAACATCCAAAAGTCGAGGACGTGATTCAATAACAGGATTCCAAGCATTGCGAAAAGCTCTGAGAGGCACGACAAAGCAGCCAAGGAGCACCTGGCAGGCAACCAGGAGCACTGGCAGCCGACCAGGTGCCACAGAGGGGCTTCAGCCGACCTCTTGACACCTCCCGTCAGTTGGTTGAATCGTTTGATGGCTCTGTTGAAGGTTTTTCACTTTTCAGAACAAACATCGACCTCCAACTAAGTGTCGTTCAAGCATCGATTAGCACCGTATAGTGCCGTCTTATGCCATTCAACGTCGTTCAACGTAGATTGAAACGTCGTTTAGCATCGCTGAAGTCAACATGGATCTCCCGTCAACCTGTCGGCCAACTAGGAGCACCTGGCATCCAAACAGGAGCACCTGGCAGGCAACCAGGAGCACCTGGTAGCCGACCAGGTGCCATGGAGGAGGTTTGGCCGACCAGGAGCACCTGGCAGCCGACCAGGAGCACCTGGCAGCCGACCGTGAGCACCCAAGAGGCCCTCACACTGTTTGGGTCATATCTTGAGCTCCGGGTATCAGATTTGGACGATCTTACAGTCCGCGCGAAGCTCATAGAGTTTTCTACAACCATGGAAGGTCCCCAGCCGACCAGGAGCACTGGCAGCCGACCAGCTGCCCAGGAAGAGGTCTGGCCGACCAGGAGCTCTTGCCAATCCGACCTCACGCTGTTTGTATCATATCTTGAGCTCCGGGTATCAGATTTGGACGATCTTACAGTCTGCGCGAAGCTCATAGAGTTTTCTACAACCATGGAAGGTCCCCAGCCGACCAGGAGCACTGGCAGCCGACCAGTTGCCCAGGAAGAGGTCTGGCCGACCAGGAGCTCTTGCCAATCCGACCTCACGCTGTTTGGGTCATATCTTGAGCTCCGGGTATCAGATTTGGATGATCTTACAGTCCACGCGAAGGTCACGGAGTTTTCTACAACCATGGAAGGTCCCCATCCGACCAGGAGCACTGGCAGCCGACCAGCTGCCCAGGAAGAGGTCTGGCCGACCAGGAGCTCTTGCCAATCCGACCTCACGCTGTTTGGGTCATATCTTGAGCTCCGGGTATCAGATTTGGACGATCTTACAGTCCACGCGAAGGTCACGGAGTTTTCTACAACCTTGGAAGGCTCCAGCCGACCAGGAGCACCCCCTGGCCGACCAGGAGCATCCTCCAGCCGACCAGGTGCCACGGAGGAGCTCCAGCCGACCTCCTGGCACCCCCTGGCCGACCAGGAGCATCCTCCAGCCGACCAGGTGCCATGGAAGGGCTCCAGCCGACCTCCTAGCACCTATCTTGGCACCTCCCATCAGTTGGTTGGATCGTTTGATGGTTCTGTTGAAGGTTTCTTACTTTCCGGAACGAACATCGACCTTCAACTTAGCGCCGTCTAGCGTCGATTAGCACCGTGTAGTGCCGTCTTACGCCTTTCAACGTCATTTAACATAGGTGAAACGTCGTTTAAGCATCGTTTTATGCCGTTTGGATCGACACTTAGCCCCGGTCAAGGTGCACTTGTCAGCCGTCAAGGCGCACTTGTCAGCCACCAAGGCGCACCTGTCAGCCACCAAGGCGCACCTTTCAACCACTGAGGAGCACTTGTCAGCCACCAAGGCACACTTGTCAGCCACCAAGGCGCACCTGTCAGCCACCAAGGAGCACTGGCAGCCGACCAGGTGCCACAGAGGGGGTCTGGCCGACCAGGATCTCCTGCAGCCGACCAGGATCTCCTGCAGCCGACCAGGATCTCCTGCAGCCGACCAGGATCTCCTGCAGCCGACCAGGATCTCCTGGCAGCCGACTAGGAGCACCTGGCAGCTGACCAGGACCCTTGTCGGCTGACTAGCTGCCCGGAAGAGGCTGCAGTTGTCCCGAATCTCCTTCGATTAGCACAGATTAGTGCCTGTAAGCACAGATTAGTGCCTGTAAGCACAGATTAGTGCCGGTTAAGCACAAATTAGTGCCGATTAGTACCGTTTAGTGCTGTTAGCACAGATTAGTGCCGAGTAGCACCGTGTAGTGCTGTTTAAGCACCGATAAGCACCGATTAGCACCGTTTAGCACTGATTAGTGCCGTTAGTGCCGTTTTATGCCATTTAACATCGTTTAACACTATTTAAACGTTGTTTAAGGCTGATTAGCGCTGTGTAGTGCCGTTTAACACTGATTATGTCATTCAACATCGTCGTAAATGCGTCGGTCGCTCCACGCTTTACATTAAGATGATATTGCTGAAAATACTCACGTAAGAGCAATAAACCCTGACCCAAGTCTCGAATAAGGCCGTTATAACTTCAAGGAAAACCTGATCAGTTTTCCTAGAAGTTGGGGGGCAAATGATATGGGCTAAAAGTAAGCCCTAAAGACACATTTAATGTGGCATTAATTAGACCTAGAATGGTCCAAACGTGGGGCCCACCAGATAGGCCCAAACCCTATTTATAATATTAATTTCGTAATTAATATTAGGGGTAATAAATGGCTCAGCAAATAAGAGTCAAACAAGGATATAACTCTTGCCTAACTTAGCCTCCAAGGCACATACTTCAACATGGAAACTGATTCATACATGGAAGGAGACTAGAACCTTCTTCTAGTCGGTGACTTGCCCACCAAGTCACCTAACCCTACTACGATTTTAGGGCTTCTCAGCCTATATAAAGGGTCTGACCCCTCATTCTCAGAACTACGTCTTGGCTTGATTCTCAATAACGAGATACGTAGGCACTCTGTGAGGACCGATCAGTCTCGAACACGGAAACAGCCATTAAAGCAAGAAGCTCCCGAACCCTAGCATTAATTACCAATTCGTGACCTAGATTTTAATCCACAACAACGTAATTAGCCAACATTGCAACAAATTGAATAATATTCATGATTACAACTATTAAAAACCAAAATCTCCAAGAAAGCTAGAATATCCCCGTGCCTTGCAAGGGAAATTAAGCTAGTATATATAAAACCACAACATGTCATTTTAATCAGCCACATATTACTATAATGCCCTCATTTTAATCCATTTAAATTTTTTCCAAAAAGTTGTTGCTAGTGAGAATCGAACCTAGATCTTTCCATTCATTTGCACAACACCTTACCACTACGCTAACAAATCACATATGTTGTAAGTCATAAATATGCTATGTATGTTGGGTGATAAATTAAGAATATTTGGTATTATGATTTCCAAGACATTTTAATCAATTTTCTTCGTTTTACATTTACATATTTATATTTAATTATGTTATAGTTTAGTATTAAAAAAAATTCCAAAAAGTTGTTGCTGGTGAGAATCAAACATAAATCTTTTCATTGATTTTAACACCACCTTACCACTACGCTAACAAATCACATATGTTGTAAGTTATAAATATGCTAAGTATGTTGGGTGATAAATTAAGAATATTTGGTATTTGAATACTTAATCGATACATGTGATGTGAATTGCAAATTGGGAGAGTCGATTATTAAATCGATGCATATTAATTATGACCTAACACGTTTATAACTTGTGTATGGTCGAACTTTTTATATCAAATTCTAGGCATAGACAATTAACATGTAGTAATTACAGTATATGAGGCTCGAGGTAACTAGTGGGTGTGAAATGATAAATTATGATAGGGCAACATGCCACATTTTAATCTATCAAATTTTACCATTATGTTTCTCAATTTATTATGATTTACCGTAGTGTCCTCTGAAATTAAAATCTATAATATATTAAAATTGCGTTACATAAGTGAGAATTGAACCTTTAACATCTATAACAATAACCTTATTTTTATGAATTCATATTTTATAAATCCATAAACGAATTATTGAAGCTTCAATAATACTTAGTAGTAGTATTAAATCAAAAGTCACATCCATATAATCCTATAATATATAATTGTATGCAAATATAAAAGTTCAATAGATTAAGAGATAATCACCTTAATAAACTGTTAGACAATCTGCAATAAATACAAATAGTATAGTATTTGTGCTTGTGTGAGTAACAGTTATGTGTATAATTAAAATAGACAAAAGAGGAGACAAGGAACGAAAAACCCAAGTCCAGTGCGTGACTGTCTCCTTAAAGCGTATTAGCCCCCACCGTATGTGCGAGCGAAACGCCTCCCAGGATAAAACATATTGCAGTGAGGCTACAGATGAGCGTCACTCTCAGCGAGCTTGAGACGAGCAAGAACTATCACCAGAGGAAGAGAAGAGGCTGTATAAAAGAGAAGGATGTGTGTTTTTCGAGTGAATAATCCTAAGGCTCTATATGAGTATTTATAGGATAGGAAAACTTGTGTGCTACACAATTGCCTTAATTAATTATCCGCGCTAATCAATTAAATCGGTGGCAATTTCCTTAACACAATCGCCTTAATTAATTAGCCACGCTAATCAATTAAATCGGTGGCAATTTCCTTAATTAATTAACCTTGTTAATTAATTATGTTAAGGAGGTGGCAAAAAATCCGTAGTAAAAATGGAATTGATTTTACCGAATCAATGAATTCAATTTATTATCGAATCCATATTCCAACAATCCCCCACATGGATGAGATTGATATCGTAGTAGCACACACCAGACAGACACAGAATTTGATTTGGTGATAGATTCTTCGATCATATGTAGCATACGATAGGTAGAGGTTTGCTCCTTGAACCTTCGCTTGAGTAAGCATACCGACCTTACTGGTAGACAGTGGAGGTTTGCTCTTTGAACTGTTCAACCGTTTGTGTAAGCGATGATATACTTATCACTATATCCTTTCTGACTCGTTCAGCTCTCATGATTATGTCCATTTTGGCCATGGAACATCGCCCTGGTTCTGCAGGAGTTTCTAAAGAATTATGCCTCGCAATTCTCCTTTGAAGCGGCCCCACTTCTCTCCCACATAGGTGATCTTTATCTTATATAGTAACCCGGGTTTACTCAACTGAATTCCATGCATTCAAACCTTGAACTCCATGTATTCACCGAAAGATCATTAAAATCTTAATAGCTTATCCTCGTACCTTACGGGTCTCACTGTTTCCTCATCATAGGAACATGCCAGGGGTTACCCCCACAGTGATTTGGTCATCATGATTTAGTTGGCCCATTGAACCAAGTTCTTGGGACCTCCAGTCAGCAATGGTTGGGTGTCCACCATGACGCCGTTAAGCAATAGGCTAAGGCCCATCCCTCTCGATGATTTTACAACTATCTCTCAGTATAACCAGATTCTCTTGGTTTAACCAGATTATCTAAGTTTAACCATCTGGTTAGTGGATCCACAACATTATCATTTGACTTTACAGAGTCAATCCTGATAATTCTCGTTGAGAGTAGTTGTTTAATGATATTATGTCCTCGTCATAGAGGCGAGACATATCATTACATACATAACAATGTAATCTCCCAATTTGCAAATTATTCACATAAAATAAGCATATTGAAGACACATTTTCTTGTCATTTAGGATTATCCTTTACAAAGTGACTACCAATTCACCCTCTTACATGCACATATATTATGCAAAAGACTCGTATTCCATCATGAAATGAGCTATGTTTAATCATCTATTTAGGATTTCCATGACATGGCTGCTTACGTTAATGTGAACTAAATTCACTAATGACTTTTAAGTTCCTAAAGTCAAACATCTAACATCCATACCATATCCACATAGTACAATTAGATATCGTTTGCAATGCAGCCCAAACTCACGAGTATATTTCAAACACCTTAGTCTCATTGCAATCACTTTCAAGAGACCAATTTTGATTTGACTCGTGCATCTACTCAGCTTACCAACTGTGTAGCCTATATCTGATTTTGTACCATTTTGAAATGTACAATAGACTTTCAATCATTCTTGAGAGATCCTTGTTCATCTATCCTTAGATAGATACATCATATATATTCATTCTAGATATACTAGATTTAGTTACGTTGATCTCTTCAAGATTCACATCACTAACGTGTGACCACTACGCCATAGATGGCCTTCGGCAACACCTCAAAATTGTTGCCAAAGGTCCAAAAACTGTTGCCGTAGCCTAAAAAATCTCTACGGCAACACTTTTCGGGTGTTAGCTTTTTCGATGTTGGCGTAGGGTCAATAGCAACACTTTTACACCTACAGCAACATGATAAAATGTGTTGCCGTAGGATACACATTTGGTGTAAATGGCCACTGACACGTGGCAGGACCCCACTGACACGTGGCAGGACCCACTGACATGTGGCTGACACGTGGCAGGACCCACTGACACGTGGCAGGACCCACTGACAGGTGGGGCCCACTGATAGAATGTGGGACCAACTGACTGGTGGCAACACTTTGTCATAGCTATTGCAACACCTTATTAGCCTATTACAACATATACCATATAATACTGCAACATTATATTAAAGCTACTGCAACACCTTTTTAATGCAAAATAAAAATGTTCATTTTATACATATGCTTTTCCAGTACATTAGTACTAACAACCTGTTTTCAGTTCAACCTCAACATACCAACATAATTCAGTACATATGATCAACATCACAAAATACCATAACTAGCTAGTACTTAAATATCATAAACATCAAATACTAACTAAGATCATAACTTAGATATCTAACTAAAAGCTAGTGCATCCGATGATTGGCCTACCATCTTCATTGTCACTAGAAATGGTCTTGAACCATATTCACCTTTGTATCCACTTCAACTTGAACCTTCAATTTAATCAACTTTGCTTTGTCCTGCTTTTCTTGTCAACCTCTGTATATAAGTGTTTGTTGGAGTACAAAACCATACACTTCCAGGTACATGGCCACTCGACCACCATCGAAAAACATAACAAATGTGATACTTCTGTAAATTCCCAACCACCTGCAAATAAAGGAGCTGAGTAGGATTATACTAGCTGGCATTTGAAGATCAAGAACATAAACAATTAAAAGATACAGAAAACTCACATATAAACTAGTGAAATTTTTCGACAAGAGGCGGCAAATATTTTAAACACAAATTCTCAACAAAATTGTCGGCAAATTAATAATAATTGTAACAAAATCTCTGTTAAGAATTAATGAACAAAGTCTTATATATACAAACACATATCACATTCTTTATATGTTGCTGACCCATTATATTTTTTTACCCAAATTGTTACAAAAAAGAATCTAGCATAGTAAAGGAATAAACACAATCAATATTAAGTTGATATACCAACTTTAGAATATATACAGAAAGATACTCTTTTTTTTCATGATTGGAGATAATAGACTGAAGTTGTTAAAATTGTCCAGTCTCTATAATTATGGTTCATTGGTGGCATGCTGATACTCCAGCAAGAGGGGGAAGGGGAAAGCTTACTCACTTATTTCGTTTTATGTATTATCAGCTGAAAATCTGAAATATCATTCAATAAAATTGGTGAGGAAGTGGATATGTATAACGTTATCCATTTATTGATTCTTAATGAGAAAAAATATACTCCCCTCTAATTTTGGGATTGGGTGAAAAGAATAATAATAAACGAAGAGACCTTGAGAAACATCTACTGGTTTGAATAACTAAAAACACGGAATAGCACAAAATCATGAACTGTACCTGTCTATCTTTCATATGGTACAAAAAAGATCCCCCATCATTTCTGAACAGTGAAATGATGCTTTCTGCAACTTGCTCAAAATAAACAATACTAATGCAAGTGAAAACTCACAAACAAATATAGGAGACAGACTCATTAATGCTTTAATTAAGAATTCAGGTCAGGCTTAACTTGGTAACTTAAAATGTACAAGAGAGGTTCACTAGTTATACTATGAATCTGCAGAGAGAGAAGCATTTAAATATTGCATGAAGGAATATATATAGAGAGTATTAATTAGGCAGCTTAGAAGTTCTCACAATGGCTACAAGCTTCTTTACAATTCATAAAATACAATACACAGCAGTATAATTTCTGCAAAAAAAGAATGTATCAACCAGGTAAATGCAGACAGTTTTAACTTAAAAATATATATATATATATATAACAAAACACCAAGTTATGATGTATTCTTACCTCTTTAATTCCAAGAGCATAAGTTTGATGTTGTGCCTGTCTCTTTTCTCTCAAGTTGTACTTGCTAATTATTTTCTGCATGAAAGAAAAAGAATAAGTAATCACAAAATTAGCTTAGTAGAAAAAAAAAGTTATGGTGTTTGCAGATTTTTTGTCTGTAAAAGACTATTTGCAGACCTCTGACAGTGACCCGCGACATCCTTCAGCAAGAAGATTTACACGCCCTGTAATTTAAATTACCATTATTAAACTTATAAAACTCATTTAGTCACTTTCTGAAGAACAATATACACATTGTGTCAATTTCATGACAATATTTGAATATAATGCAGCATTAGGTGCAATTGTGAATCTTTTCGCTACTTCAAGTACATTATTTAACTTCTTAGTCCTCACCTGAGCCCAGATATCCCTATTGCGGCAAATTTGTGGCATAGTTCTTTAGCCTTTTAGAACAATTTTTTATTATTGACTTTAGAAGCATGTTGATTCATGCCATAGACATGGCATTTCTTTTACCTAAGTAAAAGAGAATTTAAGAAGACAAAAAAAACAAATTCCCTTGCATTGATGCAAGGATATTGGAAGAGTTTCAAAGGAGCAACGCCAATAATCTGTGCAACCTACCGCAGAGATGGCTATGATGGAAAAATAAACAGAGTTAGAGAACCCACCTTTTAATTCAACACCTCGCTGAAATGTATCTTTCCTAGAGCCATCCTTGCCGATTCCCATGTCATTAGTCGCAATTCCAATAACATTGTTATTTGCATCATATAAAACCTAAGTATTATATAGCCTATTAATGTACGGAAGCGCATATCTAAAACGAAAACATTCAATACAAATGAATAGATACCTCGCTAGCAGCAAACCCTGGATAAATTTCTACTCCTAATTATTCAGCCTTTAGCCCTAACCAGCACACTAGTTGACTCAAACTGCATCACATGTCAATTATGGTAGACATAAAGAACTTACAATTGTATTCTTTTAAGTAAAAGTTATTGTGAGGCCACTGAATCTTGGAGAGTACCTTTTAGAAGAAGTGCAGCAAGAACTTCTCCTAATTACAAAAACAATTTAAACAAAAAATCCAAATTGAATAAAAACAAATAGTATAAATCAAACTAAAAATGAGAGGGGGTAGTACCTAAAACTTAGAGCTGAATCAAAGAAGCTCTGAATTGTAGTTGAATCACCTGAACCAAATCCCCAAATAATTTTATGCACAAATATTTTCAAATCGAACCTATAACTTATAACTTACATACAACTTACACATACATGGATTCTCGAACTGAATACTTACATACATAGATTCTCGAATTGAACATACAACTTATAACTCTTGGTTAACAAATTGAATAAATCAAACTTATTATCCCCAAACGAACATACATATAACACATCCATATATCGAACATGCAAATGAAAGTCCTAGTCGGGAGAGAGAGAGAGAGGATAATACTGATAAAAAGCCTTGAAATGAAGAGAGAATGATGAAGCGCTCAATTGAAATCCGAATTGTCGCCCACAAATTGAAACCTTAACCAAATTTACTGGAAGCCCTCAATTGAAATCAAAAATAAAACCCTAATTGTAGCCAAAACGTTGATTCAAACCTAAATCAAAGTTTGAACCCCTAAATCAATCCATAAATTAAAAGCTTGAAAGAGGGAGAGAGAGGGGGATAGAGAGAGAGAGGGAGAGAGAGAGAAAGACGGAGAAAGAGACGGAGGGAGAGAAAGATAGGGAGAGAGATGCAGAGATGGAGAGATAGAATGAAAAAGAGAGGGGTAGACAATAATTTGTTAAAATTTGGGGAAAGGGGGAGGCGGTAGATTTTGCCGCTCACTGACTGCTTTTTTTTCTTTTCTTTTGTACATGCTTTTATTTGTTTCATCACCTGAATTTTTTAAAACCTTTTTTAAAACAAAATATTTCAATTTTAGATTATTCAAAAAATTATCATTTTTATTCCTACTAATATTTTTGATATAATAAATAAATTCAGTTCACAATTTTTTTAATGTTTTATGTAAAATGTTATTTATTTTTAATTTAAAATATTAATATTTTTATGTAAAATGTTTTATGTTAATTATTTTCAATTTTTTTTAAAAAAATAAAAAATTAGTCATGCGGGCCCCACTGCCACATCAGCAACCACATCAGCAAGGGGTGGGACCTACTGCCACATCATCTGCCACGTCAGCATGCCACGTTAGCAAGAGGTGGGACCCACGGCCATGTCAACATGCCACGTCAACAGGAGTGGGTCCCACCTACCACGTCAGCAGGGGCACACTGCCACGTCAGCAAAATCCAGTTAGTAGTGTGGGGTCCACTGCCACGTCGGCGCATAGTCAGCATTGCCCAGTAAGCACTATAATATAAAATAAAAAAGAAAAATAAATACATGATAGTGTAATACATTATGAAACATCTACGGCAACACTTTTCATGTCTACGCTAACACAAATACCAGGTGTTGTAGTAGGTAAGGATGAAAATAGCTACGGCATCACTTTTTCAAACGGCAACATCTTGCAAAAGTGTTGTGTAAAGTCATCTATGGCGTAGTGGACATGTATCCTTTAGGACTTTTAAGTTATTAAGATTTTAATCTCCAAAATCAAAACTTTAAGCCTCATCCAAATTGCTAGAGATGATCATCTTG
Source organism: Kitagawia praeruptora (assembly GCA_037693485.1). Lineage (NCBI taxonomy): Eukaryota > Viridiplantae > Streptophyta > Magnoliopsida > Apiales > Apiaceae > Kitagawia > Kitagawia praeruptora. The sequence continues at coordinate 37,130,420 of CM075353.1, read as the reverse complement.
TCATTACTTCTCGTAATGATCAGAACACTCACATGCAATTACAACAATTTCTCATCCAAATTACTAGAGATGATCATCTTGTCATTACTTCTCATAATGATCAGATCACTCACTTGTAATTACAATAATTTTATCATCTCATGTGTAAATAACATATACACATTTGTCAATTCATTGATTTTCTATCAATTTTACATCTCAACATTGGCATGTCACATTTTGGTAATTACTTTACCAGTCATCAGCTAAGGCTTCAAATCATAACTGACATTACCAATTTTTAGCGTCCCAAAAATTAGTAATTTCAATTTATCTCATTACCAAGTTTAAGTGTCCCTAAACTGGCAATACTCATTCACTCAGTTACCAAATTTGAGCGTCCTCAAAATGGCAACTATATCGTTTATTATGAAACCATAGCATATCGCAATAATATCAAATTTCATATGCCTATGCCAATTTTCGTATCTATGTTGTTTCAATCAACATAATCACCAAAATACAGACTTTCTACTATTTCCTTAACCAGAGAAACCAAGAAAGACTGTTCCAAAGTTCATTGATGTACTTCACAATGCCGATAATTTAAGTATCATCTTGATGAACCATATTCTTGTAACTCAAGAATATAACATAGAGTAAGTTAGGTCTTCACTTTTAACTATAATCTTTAAATTATCAGTCTGGCCTTTTACTTTTCTTTGACCCATATATTTATTTTCTAAATTTGAAAATTCGTTTGGGCCCAAATGGCATCTATCTCCATACGTTAGTGAATATGATTCTGTCACATAGAATCACTTCTCTCTATTTATTAATCGCTTCTCTCTATTTCTTAACATCCCTTTTCCCCCACAAAGGATATAGAGAGCTCATATTTATTTGAAAAGTGTCACAATCTATTTTCTAACACACGTGTTAGAAATCTTGACTTATTGACTTCTTAATTCTAGTCAATTTCTCTATTGATATCCTTTTTCTCATAGGATTATCAGAAAAATTCTCATAGCTTCTCTCAAGCTTTGAGGTTTACCATCAAGCAAAATTTCAGACATTTTTGGACTAACAAATTTTCCAAGTCTTTTGCTCTGTCTGGGTTCAACCTCACATTCATCCAATAACTCGTAAATTTTTTCGGATAAATTTTAATTGCAAATTTATAAGGAACTACTAATTCATCATAGAAGCATTCCTAGATTTTGTAATTACATTGAATCTTATACATTAGATTCATCTGCAGACCACAGGATATCGTTAGACTTCATCGTTGTCTATATATCCATCCAAAATATCACAATTGGCTTTTGGAACTCCTTTAACCTTTATAGGTATAAGTATCAAGATATCTTCAAGATACCCCTACATTTTAAATATATCTAAGAATGTTTCTCTACATTCTAGAATTCTCAGAAAATTTTATTATTTTCGTTTCAAGATACCCCCACATTTTAATATTTCTAAGAATGTCGAAACCATTCCAGAATTAATAGGAAATTCTATTATTTCCTTTCAAGGTATCTTGTTTAAGGAATGATTATTCTTTACCTGACTAATATCCTCATATTCAGTGATAGTCTGAACTGATCAGCATCGCTTTTGCATCTCCATTAGAGTGCAACTCAACCTGCATCTACTCCATTTGATTAATGCGAGTAATGTGCAGTAACCTCATGAATATATCCACATTGTGAACAAACATCACCTAGTGGTTATTCAGTATCAAAGTCATTCCTTACCCTCTTAATTTCGTATTAAGTTGGTTTTCTATCTCGAGCTTATAGAGCGTAATTATCTCTATCTAGCTTCATTTTTACTCTTTAACGAGTACACATAAACAATGTATTACTATAAAGTAATTACACAACTTGTTATCACCTCTCACTAGAGCAGGTTTCAAACGACCATGATCCCATCATAAAAAAGATTCCCAATTTTTCCTTGAATTAAATACTTCAAATCAATATTCATCAATGGTTTGATTTCCAGGTTGTCGGAGAAGAGACAATGGTCTCACTTAGTACCCAACTTCCTTACAGGCATGGCCCGTTGTTGACAAAATCTCCCCATATTGAAATCATTGAAAATTCGTATTTAATTCTGTGTTTCATAAACACAGAAATCTCATAATCATTTTGTTTAATTATAAAATCTCGAGTCGTTACGGATTTTATCTTGTTTTTATTAAAACCTCTCAGGTATTAATATCATGTTCAAAAAACTTTCTTGTTCTTCTCACTGAAAAATTCAACCATTGAATTTCTCTTAAATTTCAATTTGATTCATAAAAGAACCTAATTTTCTGGCTCACCAACTAGTATAACCAGTATAACCAAAAGAGGTTCGAGGAAGAACATAAACTTCCAATAAACCCATATTTAGTGATCCTTGATCAACTGATGTATTAGGGTCACCATCGTTCTGGATTTCTCCAAATTTCAGCATACAGAGCTGATCGCAGTGCCGTATTATGTATCACATGGATCACCATAATAGGCTCGTGTCACTGTCGCAGCAAACCGACACCAACAAGAGAATATATAATTTAACCAGAGGAACGAATCCAACTAGAAAATTATAAATCTCGTGCCGACCCTCATCCTGTACTTAATAAGTAACAAGCCTGTTAGGTTTTTAAACATCTCGAAACATACGACCAAGATTGATATTTCAAAAGAAATTTTCTTGCGCTTGTACTTAAGATAGTTCTTGAAATCTTTCCATCCAGGTAGCAGCTTTTCAATTACAACAACAACTTGGAAAGACTCACTTATGATCATCCATTCAGCATGAATATCATGGATTATCGCTTGCAGTTCTTGCACCTGACTGACCATAGTCTTAGAATCTGCCATCTTATAATCAAGAAAGCGGCCAACAATCCACTTGTTAGCCCTAACGTCCTCAGTTTTGTACTTATGGTCAAGTGATTCCCATAAGACCTTAGTCGTAGGCTTCGTACTGTACACGTTATATAACGAGTCAGCCAAACCATTCAGCACGTAATTCCGACAGATATAATCGGCGTGCTTCCAAGCATCAACAGCATAAACTGTTTGTGTGTTACTCTTAGCAGTGAGCAACGGTGGATCCTCTTTAAGGTAGCGATCCAGAACAACATCTTTTGTTGCCAACGTTTGAAATTCGTTCCATTGAACTTCTTAGATTTCTCAGCATGTGCAGCAGGCACAACAGGAACAACATGCATAACATGTGCAATATGTGCAATAGGCACCACATGCATAACAGACGTCTATACTACCGATGTTTGCACACCAGTAGGCACCGTATGTCCGTTCGTATGAAAGAAACCTATCGTAATCGATCCAATCGGAACATTAATATGTCCAATGATAGTATGTCCCAAAGGCACATGTCCCGTTGGCACATGTCCAACCGATATCGCACTCACATCAGATGTTATAATCTGTGCGTTAGAGTTTGGCGACGGTTGGTGATCCCCATCAGATGTTATAATCTGTGCGTTGGGATCAACCACCATGTTCGTATTGTTCATAGTTTGATTCTCCATTAAATCTGTCACTCAAACAAACAAGCAACTACATAAGTACAGATCACAGATATATAATATTACGCTTTAAGATTGTTAGACAATCTGCAATAAATACAAATAGTATAATATTTGTGCTTTTGTGAGTAACAGTTATGTGTATAATTAAAATAGACAAAAGAGGAGACAAGGAACGAAAAACACCAGTCCAGTGCGTGACTGTCTCCTTAAAGCGTATTAGCCCCCCACCGTATGTGCGAGCGAAACGCCTCCCAGGATAAAACGGATTGCAGTGAGGCTACAGATGAGCGTCACTCTCAGCGAGTTTGAGACGAGCAAGAACTATCACCAGAGGAAGAGAAGAGGCTGTATAAAAGAGAAGGATGTGTGTTTTTCGAGTGAATAATCCTAAGGCTCTATATGAGTATTTATAGGATAGGAAAACTTGTGCGTTACACAATTTCCTTAATTAATTAGCCGCGCTAATCAATTAAATCGGTGACAATTTCCTTAACACAATCGTCTTAATTAATTAGCCGCGCTAATCAATTAAATCGGTGGCAATTTCCTTAATTAATTAACCTTGTTAATTAATTATGTTAAAGAGATGGCAAAAAATCCGTAGTAAAAACGGAATTGATTTTACCGAATCAATGAATTCAATTTGTAATCGAATCCATATTCCAACATAAACTAATGAAAAACATTGAAAATACATTCGTCAATTAATTTTTTAACTCTAATTGCAAGAAAGACGTTAATACTTTAAAAACAACAATAAAAAGATAGAGACACAAAATATCGACCTCTTTAGGTACATATTTCAAAAAAATATGTATATCTAAAAAGATTTTTATCGTCACAATAGGATTATCGAACATTAACATCAACGCACAATAAAGAAAATAAAAACTCTAATCGTAAATTAGAGTAATCCCGTGCAAGACACGGGTATTGAAGTTATTTAAATAATGGATCAAAGAAGCCAGCTAATAGCTATACCACAAACTGCCGAACATTTTTCTGTTGTTTAAATTTAATTTGGCCCCTAACGACCCTGACCAGATCACAAAGTTTTAACACACATAGTGTCCTACTAATTTAGTAAATTTTGTGCTTGTCAAGTGGCTCATCTAGAATGACCTTGAGCACCTTAATTATTTGGTGATAATATTAGCTTGTTCTGCAATAACTTGATACATTGTTACCATCCCCAAAACCCTTTTCCAGATCCCATTTAACATTTTCATCCACCAATGTCAAGCAATCACATGCGAAGAAGCATGAAAAAAAGACTAGGATCCCGTTTGAGATTTGAAATTCTAACCCGTTTAATTGAGAATTTTTTTTTTGAAAAATGACAATCAATTCATTAATCAAAAGTCATACAACATTACAAATATAATCAAAAATTGAACAAACGCTTAAGCATATCTTTGTTGAATCCTTTTTTCTTGAAGAGGCAATCAAGCGATTTTTCGAAGATGAATTGAATGCATGTACTTATTTTCACCCTACTGTTTTGAGCAATCGATCGTAGATGTGATCCCATAAAAACCTTTATCACTGAATCAAATCAATGAAAATTTTGCCGATCTATAATCTCGGACCAGAACCACTAGTACAAAACTGAACTTTTACGTTGCCTCTTTTACGTCTCACATAATGGAAGGCAACGTATATAGTACCAAATTACAACAAAACAAAACAAAATCAAACTCTCATACTTAAGGAGACACTAAACAAAACCCAAATAAATTGGGAATTTATTGTAGCAAAACAAGATCTTAAACAAGAAAAACGAAAAAAGATAAAGGTTTGGGACATGAAGAACACCAAATTACAACAAAAAAAAAGAACCAAACTCTCATAATGAGAGATTAAACAAAATCCCAATAAATTGGAAATTTATTGCAACAAAACAAGATCTTAAACAAGAAAAAGGAAAAAAGATAAAGGATTGGGGCTTTACAGCGGTGAAAACCAATGGAAGTCACTTGAAAAATAGTAGGGCAGCCATGGTTGTAAAAATCGGTAATCGGTATAAATCGGTTGAGATACTGATTTAAGATTAATCGGATAATCGGAAGGATAAATCGGATATTATAATAATATTTAATATATTAGTCTAATTTACGATTAAACATATCATTTTAAATAAATTTACAGGATTGATCGAATTTTAAAAATTGAATCGATTGGTTACCAGAGGATTAATCGGGGATTAATCGATTAAATCGGAGATTTTTAGAACCGTGGGGGCAGCTGCTCAAGAGAGAGGGGCTAGGGTTCGGAAATATAATTGAGAAATTTATTAAAATCTCATTCTCATTTTTCTTTAATCAAAACTAAATTTGATTATTCAAATAAAGCAAAACTAGAACAAAGTTATATATATGATTACTACAATGAACATGAAAATATTACACTATGAAAGTATTAGATGTTGAATCTGGTCATGTTACATGAGCACATTACTTTCATTTAATATTTAATTTTAGTTAGGATTTATATTCTTTCTTTTTAGGATTTTATATTCATATACAAAAAGTTTTACAACGTAACAGAATATTTTCTTTGATTAATTAAAAAAATTTGAAAATTTTCTTATTTAATCTTGTGAGATAAAAAAACATCGATCACTTGTAGATTTAAAGATTGTATTTCAGAATTTATCATATAAATTCCTGGTGCAAGAGTTCTTAAATAATTATGTTGTTAAAAATTAGTGATTGGTTTTCTACACTTCCATACTGCGTCACTAGTTAACTTTGGAAATATATTCATAAACTTTATACAAATTTGTCCAACACAAACAATATATCTTTTCTGTATTAATACGCCAACATAGTGAAAATAATGACGAGATATTTTTTTTATTTTTTTTTTTATTTGTCAGAAGAAACTTTACGTTCATAAAATTGTATCGAGAATATAATGTGCGGCCTTCAAACAAAAAGTTTATCATCTAACCAAAAGGTAAGCAAGTACTCCTGAACGTTTAGACGATAATACCTTAAAGTCTGAAAGAATGAACCCCACAAAACAATACAAAAGTATAGACACTCTAGAGCCTAGGAAAAGGGCCTCGTTAAAACCCCACAAGAGCAAAACCCTATACTAAATAGTACAGCACTCTACATTTATACTATTCATCGAAAGGCTAGGAACTTCTTGTTGCTTCCGTTAAAGTAATTCAATTTTCCGTCTTAATTATCATCTTCTCTTCACACTTCTTCCTATCCAAATAAATCAGAAAAATCACCAAAACAAACCCAATAAATAACTAAGTCAAGGAAACATTAACAGAATATAATTTAGGGATATTCCAAATGGTACCATTGTAGAATTGGCTTTTCCATTTGATACCATCCAATATTTTTGACTTCCAAGTGGTACCACTGTATTTTTGGCTTCATCCATTTTATATCATTCTGTCAAGCAAACGTTAGTCAAACGTTAGATTATTCTTAATGGTACCACTATAGAATTGGTTTTTCCATATTATACCATTCAATATTTTTTACTTGAGTAAACTTCAAAATGGTGGCCAAACTTTACACCGATTTTCAAAAAAGTTGCTAGACTTTAAATTTTGCAAAATGGTGGCTAGATTTGTCTTTTTCCTTTCAAAAAGGTGGCTGGAGACGATTTTCAGCTTTTTGGCAGGGGTAAAATGGGAAAAAAAATGCTAAAAACTCCAAAAATTGTCCAAAAAAATCTCAAATTAATATGTGTCACCATATGATTGGTTGTATTTGTAATAATAATAATGCCCCCATGTATGCACATCAATTCACCAAAAAAATCTACAAATATGAGTTGTCAAGATTTAATTAGTCAATTTATGTGCATACATTGGGGGCATTATTATTATTATATTACGAATATAACCAATCATATGGTGACACATATTAATTTGGGGATTTTTTGGACAATTTTTGGGATTTCTAGCATTTTTTTTAAGTAAACTAACATATTTTCCCATTTTACCCCAGCCAAAAAAGCTGAAAATCGCCTCCAGCCACCTTTTTAAAAGGAAAAAGACAAATGTAGCCACCATTTTGCAAAATTTAAAGTCTAGCAACTTTTTTGAAAATCGGTGTAAAATTTGGCCACCACTTTGAAGTTTACTCTTTTTACTTCTACGTGGTACCATTTGTCTCTCACTTAGGTTAAATTTTCCTCTGAATTTCACAATTTATCTATGCATTTTACTCTATAATAAGTCATTGATTCTCTCACTTTTTTATGATCAACATCCAAGTCATTAATTAGTCTCGTATACAATTGTCTTATCATAATAAATTATGTAGTTCAAATTATTTAGCTTCTTTCAACGCTTTTATCGGTCAAAGTAAACCCTCCGAAAGAACCTGGACGGATCCGAGCACACATTATATATGTATATGTTCAACGGGTTGATTCTATATATTATAAATTAATTTAATATTTTGAACTATTGATTAAAGTTTATTATAATTGGACAGTTGGATCCGAGTCTAATGAATGACTTGATTGCTTATCAGAAATAGTGATAGTGAGAGAAGCAATGACTAATTACAGACAAACATATAGATAAGTTGTGAAAATTCCAAGAAAAAATTGATTTTAGTGAGAGAAAAATGGTACCACGTAGAAATCAAAAATATTGAATGGTACAATATGGAAAAACCAATTGTATAGTGGTACCATTAAGAATAATCTAACGTCTGATTAACGTTTGCTTGACAGAATGGTATAAAATGGATGAAGCCAAAAGTACAGTGGTACCACTTGGAAGTCAAAAATGTTGGATGGTACAAAATGAAAAAGCCAATTGTACAATGGTACCATTTGGAATATCCCTATAATTTAATATTTATTCTATACACTATACTTAATAAAATACTTATATATGGCTAACCAAAGGGGATCCCTTTGGTTAGGCACATACAATTCCGAGTTTTCAAAAAAAATTAAATTAATAGTCATATAAAATAACATAATTCGTCAACTGATGATAGATAACAGACTCCAAAATATGGTCCAAAAAACCATCCAAAAACGGTACTTGATTGCCTCCTATAAGGCCAAAATACACCACCAACATGGTCACCAATAAATGGTACAAAATAGCCATCCTTCAAAAGCATAATTAGCACTGAAACTGTTTAAAAGATATTAATTATGACAAGAAAAATCAAATTTCAAAATATAAAAATCCACAGATCAATCACAAGTTATAACTGATAAGTACAAAATATGTATTTATTATAAATAAAGCTAATAAGAAAAAAAATTAAAAGTGTTCATAAAAGTAATCACAAAAATAATTACAATCTTATATTACAAATTGATACGTAAACTAATATCTAAAGTTCAGTCAATTACAATAAATTATCTTTAAAAAGTAAGTGAATTAGTCACTGTGACAGCCCCAAATCCGGGGTCAGGAATCCAGGCCGTCACGGACCAATTTTCATTTATTCATATTTTACTCTTGGCAGCTGGAATATCAATGCATAATAAAACTCACACAATAGACCCCACACTTAATAATAATAATACACACCAGTCATATGCTCAGAAAACAATATCTACAATATTAAAAGTTTAGAGTTAAGCAGTTATTACAAACCCAGAATCTTACTAAGTACATTGTTGAATCATACTTCTACAGGAAGCATTTCAACAACCAAAAGTTTATTACATGAGCTTACACACTTAATGTACATAAGTCTACCAGGACCCGTCTGTCTATACGCTACCTCAGGGATAGGTGCCAGCGTTCTCTCAAAAGGTCGTCTTTCCCTCACCCTCTTGCGAGGTGTAGTGCGGAGTATCGGCATGCGACCTAGCTGTTGTATAAATAAGTAGCAAGAGTGAGCTATAATAACTCAGCAAGATAAACTTTATAAACTAGCATCAAAGGAAAACATAATTATATCTGTATAATAAACAGAAGACAAATCATAATTATTATGAAAAAAAATTATTTTTATTCGATAAATACTCCTTCCAAATATTTTTATACTAAAAGAAATATATAGCATTCTAATATCAGTTTCTCTTCTAATATAATATAATATCAGTTTCTCTTCTCAAATAATTAAAAACCATTACATCATCTCAGTATAATATTTCAAAGTAATATATCACCTGCACAAAATCTCTCAATATAATCTTTCCATTTTCCTTTTTATACAACAATTATATAAAATAATATAAAATCAGTTTCCCTTTTTACTGTAAAAACAATTCCATCATTTCATACCATTTTCCTTTTTCAGTATACAAATCTGAATAACCATCATCAATTCTTTCTTTTAAGTTTTGGGGATTCTGCTAGCGCCAGATACGTAGGACGATGATCAGTCGCCTGACCGTACCTGCTTTCTGTTTACTACTAGTAGAAGGAATGTCAAACATCCCTGGAGGAAGGCCACCTGCTACATCCTCCTTCGGCAACTCTTGGGCCGTAATAAAATATTGGGTGCCGGACTGTGCAACTCCCACATAGCCTCTTACGCAATATTGGATGCCGGACTGTGCAACTCCCACACAGCCTCTTACGCATACTGTTGCAATCCCCATTTTTCAAACCGTTATTCCATTTATAAAACATCATTCCACATTTTCCATTTTTCCGTTTCCATTTCCATTCACATATATCATTTCCCTTTCCATTTATCATCACCTTTAAAAAATATATATGTCATAATACTTTGATTATGACTCAGACATCTCCTCTGTATTCAATGAAATCAAATACGCTCTTATATACATAAAATATACCATCTATTTTAAAAGTATTAAATACTAATCAAATAATATTTATTAAATCACAATTATTTTAAAAAAAGAGAATATTTTTAACATAAGATTATAAACATATAACTCTAGATAACAACTGATACCATTCTTTTCATATCTCTTTAAAACATAAAGTATATTCGCTCTATCCATATCCATAATCCATATTCAAAAATCTCATCATATAAGATTCATATATCATCCACCATAACCATTTCCTTTGAACATAAACAGTTTATCAAAATAAGGATAAAAGAAATCTTGCTCCCTTTAATCCCTATCCACCCTCATATTTATATACATCTCCCTTTAATTTCCAAAATCAGGAAAACAGATTCTTAACAATATAATAATAATAAAATCACATATTTATTCCATGAAATCATTTTTCTTTGAAGATAAATAATTTTTCAAAGTAGAGATAGAAGAAATATTGCCTCGATCTCTAAAGCCCAGAGGTATGACCCGGTATTCGTCCTGAGTTTCTATAAATACGAAAAGAATCATCATTAGAATATATTCCACTTAACCTCCTAACCTTTATATAATAATACCCTTGACACATAATATATGTTTAACATAGCCTTTATGTACCAAAAGTTCCAAGAACTTAACCATTTTTAAACTCGATCAAAGTTTTAGTGTATTCCACCATTTCCCTTAATAACCACACTCGATTATAAACATTCTTAGAAAATATAAATTCTGAATTTTAATGTAAGGTCAACTGGTAATAGTTCTCTGACCACCCTACTACAATATCCCAAAATTTCATAATTTTTAAAAATGTTTAAGTATGGTAATTATAGCCTCGAAGTTGACACAATTACGTTTTCTCGGTTTTCGAACGTCTTTCACTAAAATTCACTTTTCTCCTAAACCGTTCATCAGATTTTAACGTACTTTATATCAAAACGATCTATGAACTAAGCTCTATCTTCTCATGGTCAGTTGACACACCCTACTGACCCTTACCATTTCGTGACCTCTGCCCAAATACAAGGTAGTTTTAGTTTTAATGAAAATCGGACATTATAACGGCTATATTCTTAACAATTCCCAAATCATCACTCCTCCCAATCCATCATCCAACACCTATATTATTCCATACACCATGTGGTCATCATACCAGCCATGGTTACAAGCAAAACTCACTTCCATACTCAATCAAATCACTTATAAACACATATATCATCATGATTTCATACTTTATACAACTTTAACTACTTAACCAACCATAATCCATCATCAACTCAAAGTAATACTAAGGGTTCTTGAGCTTTATACCTTCTTTGTAGAGTGAACAACACTTAATAAGCCTTGGATAGTCCTTAAACAACCTTAAAGTAGCTTGGATCAACTAAAGAAATCATAAAACCAAAAGTTAGTTCTTGAAGGTTACTATTCATCCATCACTTTGTAAACATCATAGAAAATCTAAAAATAAGAGTTTGGCTCTCAAATTTTTACCACATCTTGGCCTCTTCATAAGCTTTGATTTGAGCTATAAATCACCAAAAACAAAGCTTCCTAGCTATGGTTTTGATCCCGTTTTTCCCACTGGACAGAAACTGGACAGATTTGTTTCCCCAACTTTGAGCATGGATTTGACTAGGCTATACTACTTTGTTGGCCATGAAATTTTGAACGAATCTTCCCCATAGAGTGGAGAAGATATGGTTAAAAGTTGGTGATTTTTAGAGCTTTAGAGCTTGGGTTATGAATTTTTCTCTCAAAGCTATTCCTGCTGGGCAGTTTGTGTGGAATGGGGTGTTTCTTGCTTTTTCTTCACTTTTGATCCAATATTGACTTATCCAACTTTGATCTAATGATATTTAAAAGATAAGATCAGATGTATGGCTGTGTTGGATCCTTGGTTCTTGTGCAAGAAGTATCTAAGAGGCTTGGTTTGATATTTGTTTGGTTTTCTTTTGTTTGTTTTTACCACATTATCCTTGCCCTTTCATAATTCTTCCACTCTTGCCCTTGCCCCTTGGCTTTCACCATAAGCCACTTAATTAAATCAATAAATCAACTCCTTGTTTTGTATTGGGCCGAAGTTTGGGCATCGTTCAAAGTTCTCTCGTCATTTGATTCATCGATTGATTTCTGCGATCGTCTCAGTGGTTTCTCCTTTGTAAATTCCTTGGATATATAATATCCTCTCCCACATCATATATTAGTGTGTTAGGGTGATTCTAATCCTCAAGTAGGTATTAGATCCAATATCCTTGGTATATTCTCTTTTTCTCAGAAGTTGCTCTCCCGGTTATCTCTCGGGTTCTCAAGCATTCTCAAACTCGTTTAACAATCTAAATTCCCTTGACTTGATCACTCCTTGGTTTAACTTAATTTCACTATTTTCTCAAGATATAAACCCTTTAACATTTCTATACTCCGTAATATCACATTCAATAGAGTCTCAATCGAAATCGAAAATCCTTAAAGTCCATATTCAGGAATTTCTGAAATCCATTATCATTTTGAGTCACTCATTTTCATAGTACAACATCAATATGGTTCCTGATTATTCATTTTCCATTTCAAATCTAGGGTACTTACATACCATTTCCCTAAATCCTCAAAATTACTATTCATTTAGGCACTGTAGCATTCTAAAAGTTAGGGTTATTACATTCTTCCCCCCTTAAAAGGATTCCGTCCCGGAATCACGTTGAAAATATCGATAATTACCTTTCCCACATAACACCTTCAAATTCTCACATTACTTCCTCCATCTTTTAATTCTTCCATAAACATCCCTATTTTGTTTGTACAGAAATACACCAACATACACTTGCTTGTCATTCATCAACATGTCATTTAGCTTTTCAGTAGCAGTACTTTCACCATCTTTTTCTTTCAAATCTCCTCCTATATTTCAGTCATTCTATCTTATCTCATCTCTCCTTCCTCTTTTGCCTAAGGGTATCAGCAACCACATTGGCCTTCCCTGAATGGTAGTGTATCTCACTATTGTTTAACTATGTTTTGATCTCTATCATGACATAAAATATTAATACTCCAACATTTGTATATATCACCTCTGTTAAATTTTCCAGAAAATAAGTTATAATAATATTCGTTGAAACAATTGTAAGAAAATATTATTTATAATATATATTTCCTGTTCGTACTTATACAAACATATACTTTCCTTTCATCCTTGAAAAATATTCTCGCGCTTTCCCCAATACTCTTAATCTCCTTTTTATAGAGTTCTTTGACTCTTAACAGATATTGATTTGGATGACACGAGAATAACTCACTTTTCTTATATCACCATAGTTTACTTTCTCACAGATAGATTATTCTTATCTATATTATCAGTCCATTTACACCATTCATTGACTTAGTCGATCCCTAACCAAACACTTACACTTAAGAGGTTAAATTAGAGCGTACCTGCAATTTCCTCAGGATACCTTATCCCATATGTCTATTGTTCACTATACGCTCTTTACATCTTGCTGATCCACCTTAGTTCCTTCATGATATACTATCTATTCCACCTCTAAAATTTCCCTTTATTATTCTCATAAAAATCTTTACCTCAAGTTTTACTCATTCACACCTTTTGGATTAATCCTTTGAATAATTAACATCTTTAATCTCTCTCTGCTACTTAGGGTATTAGTCACAATATTGGCCTTCCCCCACTAATAATTATTGCACCTTGAAATCCTTCATTAATTATCCCCACTTCCTATGTTTATCCTTATTCTGACTCTATCCTCAAAATACACCTTACTCTCAATAGTAAATCTCAATTATGCCTTAAAATTCCTTATATTCTTTTTTTTTTCTAATCAACAAATGTACTTATTTATTCTCACGAATTTCCTTCCTCTCTTATATTGAAACGCTTCTAGCTCTAATTATCTCTTATTGAAATTTCCCTTAGAATCTCCAGTTCCCTTGTATAATCACGTATACTCTAAACCTTGCTTCCATTATCCCATCCATTAATGAAATCTTCTATATTCGAAAAAATTTATAGAATTTAAGAAACTTTGAATTGATACGAACCCAGAAACAAGCAAGGATCCCACAACAATTTATAAAATTAAGAGTTTTAAATAACTTTTACTTGAAATAAAAGGATATCTGAGAAATCAATATTATGGAAGAACCCGTATGTCACACAAGGGAGGGCGTCCACTCCTGACTTTCAATCACACAGACAGATCGTCCTTGTGTATACATATAGAGTTGTTACTCTTAGTTGGAGTAAGAAATATAAAGGAAAATTTAAATCATGATGATATATACCACCTTTCGAAAATAATCTTAAAGAAATATTTTGACTGAGATAGATCGAATAAAATTTTGAAATACATTCCAAAGGTACCAGAAAGTTTTGAAAAGATACCGGCCCTTTTTGAATAAGGGTGATAGATCACCCTGGAATTACTCACCAGTGGAGGAAAATTTGAAACTCAATAATATAATTTGGTAGGGCTTTAGGAAATTTTGAAAATAGGTACCGTTAATAGACTCTGCCCAATTGCAAAACCCAATAATGGAAGGTTTTCCTCAAATACCATTTATTTCTCTTATCAATCCCGTATGCTACATAAGCTTAACACTTTTAGCATAATAACCTTTTCATTTAAGTCAATCTCGGAATTTCTCAGTCTGTCTTGGTCCTTAGGTATATATTGGTTTTACCAACAAATCTCAGTTTCACCATTTCATCTCCACAATCAATTGAGACAATCAGTGTCTGTTCACCAATCCACTTACAATATTTCTTCAAACTCCCTTAAACAAAAGAAGACTTTAAATACTCTTAACTTTGGCTCACCAATCTCCTCTCCCTATACTAAAACATAAATTTTTATTAGTAATAATCTATAAAATTATAATCACTACTTAGAATAAACGCTACATTCGATAAACCACCCTTGAACTCGATGTGAGTTCACAATTTATATTATTAATGATATATTTATTATTATCACTATTGTTCCTGAGCATTATGACTCTAAGCTCTGATACCAAACTGTGACAGCCCCAAATCCGGGGTCAGGAATCCAGGCCATCACGGACCAATTTCCATTTATTCATATTTCACTCTTGGCAGCTGGAATATCAATACATAATAAAACTCACACAATAGACCCCACACTTAATAATAATAATACACACCAGTCATATGCTCAGAGAACAACATCTACAATATTAAAAGTTTAGAGTTAAGCAGTTATTACAAACCCAGAATCTTACTAAGTACATTGTTGAATCATACTTCTACAGGAAGCATTTCAACAACCAAAAGTTTATTACATGAGCTTACACACTTAATGTACATAAGTCTACCAGGACCCGTCTGTCTATACGCTACCTCAGGGATAGGTGCCAGCGTTCTCTCAAAAGGTCATCTTTCCCTTACCCTCTTGCGGGGTGTAGTGCGGAGTATCGGCATGCGACCTAGCTGTTGTATAAATAAGTAGCAAGAGTGAGCTATAATAGCTCAGCAAGATAAACTTTATAAACTAGCATCAAAGGAAAACATAATTATATCTGTATAATAAACAGAAGACAAATCACAATTATTATGAAAAAAAATTATTTTTATTCGATAAATACTCCTTCCATTTAAACGCAGAAGAAGTAAGGGAAACAAAACTCAAATCAAAACTCGGTGAAAACGAAAAGGAGTGTCGTGGCTTTGTGGGAAAAAGAAGGAAAGAGGAGGCTGGGCTTTTTTGGTGGGTTTTGTGAAGAAGATGAGAATTGCTAGGTTCGATGGAAAGAAGCGGGGGAAGGGAGTGGCACAAAAAAAAGAGGAAAACCACATCTGTGATGTGATTTAGTGTGTATATATAAATGGTTTTAAACCCTAATGGGCCTAAGGCAATGTGGTCTTATTAGAGCCCAATATGTATAACATGTATTTATAATATTCATTTATATATAATATATAAAATATAAAATATAATAAATAAAAGTCGGGTATTTTTTGGGTTTCGGGTTCGGCTCGGGTTTTGATCGGGTTTCGGGTTTCGGATCGGTATACATGAAATCCATATCCATATCCAAAATCTTTCGGGTTTAAAATTTAAATCCATATCCAAATCCAAAAAATCGGGTTCAGATCGGAAAAAAATCGGATTTCGAATCGAGTATCCGTCGGATCGGATTTTTTTACAAAATTAAGCAATTAATAAATACAATCAAAGCTAAATTACAGCCATTTAAAAAAGAAACTGACCCAAAAATCAAGGAACCAATACAGTGAACAAACGAGTCAATTAGTCACTCAGTAGACACCACAACCCAGAAGAATTCAAACAAAAACAAACCAAACCAAACCCAGAGAACAGCAAAAGAAATTCAACTCACGAAAACTTATCAAAAACCAGCAAAACCATTAACACTAGCAACTCGGTCTTGACTTAAGCTTAACAGCAATTAAACAACGAATAGAAACCAACAAAAAACGAAGAACCGAACTAACTCAGAAACGGACAGGACTATGATGACTCGGACACTCGGTCAAACTCAGCGATACAACTTGCTACCAGCAAAACAAACAACTCAGGAACCAACCCAACCGAGTCTCGATACTCGCCACAAGAACTGAAATCAGAAACTCGAAAACCCAAGACTACAAACAGCAAACGAACCAACAGCAACGAAATCGTAACTCAGAACCAAAACTCGGCAAAATAAAGAACTCAGCAAAAGACTCAAAACGCAGACACCACAACCTCACGCACCAGAAAACTCGAAAACACTAGGCAAATTAGAAAACTCGCAATACAGTTACACCATTTCTTAACAGGACAAAAAATCAAGCCTTCACAGGTTAAATTCACAAACTTATAGGGAAATAATAAAAAGCTATTTTTCAACTGAAAAAGATCTAAACATATTTTAATTTCATATATATTAAAAACAAATATGATGCATATATTGAGAGAGAGAGAGAGAGGATACTGAATCATCAAAGATGTCTTCCCTACCCCGCTGAGATCTGGTGTTGATGTGACTGACAATGACTTCTGTGGCGACACCGGGAGTTCTAGCAATATCGTAGAAAGAAAGTTGAGAAACAAACTTTGGATGTAATGTTTAGTTGTTTACAAGAGATAATGACGAGATATTTTAATCTCATAAAAAGATAACTTGACCCTTTTTGAAGCAGTGAAGCTCATAAAAAAAAATTATTTTAACCTTTTGTAGTAAAGTTATGTCCCAACAGATACCCCTGTTTTATTTTGGTATCCGATGGGTTAAGGTTTGTATTTATCGTAGGCGATGAATTGTTTTTCCAGCTCAATTAGTGTCAACCGTGGAAATGGGCTAGGGTTGCTGCTCCGTGGTGAATTTTTCTCCCGACTAAATCGGGTTCTCGTGGAAGTGTGAGGTTTGTTGGTATCTTTCCAGTGTGTACCAGAATAACCCCACAAAATACATAATTATAAATTTGCCACCACATAGCACACACGTCCTATTCGACGTTTTTGTGTGAGTTTTTATGCTAATTATTTGATTCATGTATTGAAATGATTAATTTCAATCACTGCCCCGTTTGAGGACGCGAGGATGATGCCTTCTAAAAGACTTATGAGGCTTATTGTGCCTGGTGAGGGATAAATTGTGGGATACATATACTACAATTGGTGAACAATTTTAATTGGTAAACAATTCCTTTTTCTACTTTTTCCTTTATTGAACTTTAGGGAAGACAGTGATAAGAATTAAGAAACCAAGATGGTTAGGCACGGAAGCAGAGCTAAAGTGAGCGATTTCCTCCCTAGGTGTATTCATCCTAATATGTTTTCAGTTTGGTATTTCTAATTTGACTACTACTCAAAACTGTTATCCATCAAATTTAGGATCCAAATGATTTCTTATTTTTCTTTTTCTTTTTCTAAATAGAAATGATTAGTGCTTGCCCATATGAATATGTGTTCATTTAAAACGTCCGGAAGAAGGCAACAACAAAGAACAAAACGTTATTCCTTCCAACACAGTGCTTCCCATTATTCTTAGGCCAAATCGAAAAAGGTTTATAATAGTGAACATGTAAATTTTGAAGAGATAATTATTTTGACATGATAGGTACCCGCTGTGGAGACGGTCCACTCGCCGGGCACGCGCTCGCGAGTAGGTGCCCGCCTACAACACAACACTTGTCACTCCAAGCACGTGTCATAAGATATTTAGTTTCCTGAATTACTCAATTTGACAATAAATATCATTAGAAAAATACTCTTGTACAAAATATCTTGCTATCTTGCTCTACAAGAAAGGGGACAATAAACTATTCAAGGGAACACAAGGACATCCAACTATAGCAGACAAACTCTGAGTAGTATGGCGCGCAGTTGCAGAATGGTGGCCTGTCAGGAAGGGTCACACCGGTCATTGTAGCTTTAGCGGCTCACTGTAGCTTCTACGGCTACCAAGTGGCCTACAGTGATTGGAAGGCTCAGCCTATAAATACCCCCATTTTGCACATGAGGTAAAGAGGGACAATTTCAGCAATACAAAAGCTCTCTACATATTCTTCACATCAGATACACTCTTACCAGCTCGATTATTATTATTTTCGATTACTGATTCTTACACCGGAGGTGCTTGACGGCCACCACCCCCGGGCAATCATTGTTTTGCAGATACCCAAACTCGGGTGAAGTACCCCGGAACAGTAGTCGGAAGCCTCTAATCAGCCGTGGGAGTTATCATTTGGTGCTAGAAGGAGGGCGCTATTTTTTCTTGAAAAGAAATCCCTCGCCTGTTCTACCAGAATAACCACCTCCACGAGACAAAATACAAACCCAACAATCCCAAAAATTAGAATACACGCTACTAAAATGGCCCATAACACCAGATCTAAGGGCACCACTACAACGGCAAACCCAGATGAGCAACCGCTAATAGAAAGAGAAGGGAACACAACCGGCGGTCCACCGCCTGACCCGCCAGTAAACATAGACCACCGCATACAGACTAACCCCCCTCAGGGAGACAACCAAGAGCAAATCCTTAGCCTTAACCTCACAGGCTATAACCAACAGCAAATCGACTTAATCATGCAAATAGCCTCGGCTTTCCCACAACAGGGTCAAGGGCAACCATCGGAGCAAAGAGATTCCCAAGCAAATCCACACAATGACCGAAGTGAGGCACACAGCCGACCTCGAAGGGTGAATTCTGCCTTTTTCGGCCTAGGCTCATCTCAAGACACAAATCATGAGAGGCACAATAAAAGCCATCATCAACCCAAAACATGGGAACAAAATAGAAAGCAGAGAGACCTAAGGAAGGTGATTATAGATAAAAAGGCCGCCTATGAAAAGGTCTTAACCGAATACGAAAAACAAAGAAAGAGAGAACGATCCCCTGTCCGCCTAAAAGAGGTCGACAGTGCACAGCCAACAAACGCAGATATGTTGCGTACCATCATGGAACTCAAGAAAAAGATAGAGGGTAATAGCGAGCAAGAGCTGGGCGGAACGCCATTTACCATAAGGTTGGAGGCTGAGCCCCATCAAAAAGACATCAAACATCACAGCTTCAATTCTTTTGATGGGCTAGGCGACCCAGAAGAGCATCTTAGCTACTTTGACCAGCTAGCTCTCCATTACGAATACAACGATCTGACAAGATGCCATTTCTTTGCCGCAACCCTCCGCGGAAATGCTCAAAGATGGTTCTGTAGGATATCCGCCAGGTCCGTAGATACTTGGCTGGAGTTTAAAAAACTATTCCGAAATAAATTCAAGGCGAACCAACAGCACGAGGTTCATACCGTGTTTCTAGAAACTATCGCACAGCACAACGGAGAAACTTTGCAAAACTACATCGACCGCTTCAAGGAAGCCGTCAACAAAGTTGTTTGCGTTAATGAAATAGAGGCATTGGTCCACTTGAGAAGAGGCCTTAACCCCTATGAATGCGAAAAGTACGTATGCCGTCTCATGGAACAAAACCCACCACTCTGGCAAAGGCGTATGACTTAGCGTCTAAGGCCATCAACGAAACAGAATCCCTGAATGTGCTAAAACAATCCAGGGCTCCGCCAACTCAATCGCCATTCTTTCAAAGGGAAAGATTTACATCCTATCAAAGGCAAACGCCGGTCCAACACCAAGTACAAACCAATCATGGACTGTCACCTCCCGCCCAGGGATCATAGTCTACGGCCCCAGTTAGAGACCGCTTGGGACCGACAAACCCGCCCAGACAGGATAGACGTCCAGAGCTAGAATGGACAAAATTCACACTTCCAAGGGCGACCATTCTGGGAGAAATCAGGGGGAAACCTTTCTACATGCCTCCGGCCCCAATGTTCTCCTCGCCTGATGACAGACCGAAAGACAAGCACTGTGATTACCACGAAACGCATGGACATTACACAGATAGCTGTTTGTCCCTCAAATATTTCTTGGAAAAACAAGTCAAGGCTGGCAACCTATCTCAGTACTTGCCAAGACAGGTGCTAGGAGCATCCTCCTCACAAGGATAGAATAAAAATATCGTACATACCGTCTTTGGTGGGCAGTCCTCACCGCCAAGAGAAGAGCACGCCATCTATGCAATATCCGAGAGGCCGCCAAACATAATTACTTTCACAGATGCAGACTATGAGGGCATCAACCCTAATCACAATAAAGCTTTAGTCGTGTCTTTGGGCGTGGCCAATAATGAGGTCAAGAGAATTCTCGTAGACAACGGCTCCTCAGTCAACATATGTTTCAAACACACTTTGGACAGGCTAAAGCTAAACGACAAAAAATTGGAAACTTGTCCTGACGAAACACCTCTGTACGGTTTCGGCCACAACGCCGTTCCAATTGCGGGCATCGCGAGGCTCCCTGTTTATTTTGGCGAATCTCCCAGACAAGTATGTCGAATCATCAAATTCTACGTCATCAACACTGTTTCCTCATACAACATGATCTTGGGAAGGCCAACCCTGAATATGCTCAAGGCGGTTACCTCCACCCCTCATCTTAAGATCAAATTCCCTACTCTTAACGGGGTAGGAGAAATCAAGGGGGATTCAGAAACATCCAAGAGATGCTATGGCATAGCACTCACCCTAGGAAAAACTTAACCCAGCAATCTCCGCCGAGAAAAAGCAAATAAGAGAAGGCGAGAAAAAAAGACAAGGGCACGCTGAACATCAACAGAAACACAACAAAAGAAGGAAAGAAGTACAATTCATTGACGGGCATGACCCGGCATTAGAAGACCCGCACCGGATAGATGCAAACCTCTTGAAATGTCTTAAACGAGAGGAGAAACCACCAATCAGCCCGACGGTGCAAACAGAAAAAATAGAAATCATGCCTGGAGACCCGACCAAGAGTGTGAGCGTGGGGACCGGTTTAGATTCTATCTTCAAAACCGGCCTTACAAACCTCTTGAGACAATACGCAGACATTTTTGCTTGGAGCCCGAAAGACATGCCAGGTTTGGATGAGTCCGTGGCAATCCACAAGTTAAATGTGGACCCAGACAAAGCTCAAAAAATTCAAAAAAGGAGAAATTTCGCACCAGAGTGACAACGGGCAATTGACAAACTCCTAGACGCAGACTTAATCTGTGAAATCACATACCCCAAATGGGTGGCAAATGTAGTTTTGGTGAAGAAAGCCAACGGAAAATGGAGAATATGCGTTGACTACACGGACTTAAACGGAGCATGCCCCAAAGATCCCTATCCACTCCCTGCGATAGACCAACTCATCGATGCAACAGCGGGCCATTTAATGCTGAGCTTCATGGATGCCTACTCAGGCTACAATCAAATCAAAATGACCCCTGAGGATAGGGAGAAAACCGCCTTCATCACACACAGAGGGGTTCATTGTTACAAGGTCATGCCATTTGGGTTAATCAATGTCGGGGCCACGTTTCAAAAGGCCATGAACAAAATATTTGCCGCACAGCTAGGCCGAAACATGGAGGCATATGTCGATGATCTTATTGTCAAATCTCTCTTAACGGCCTCTCACCTCCAAGACTTGGAAGAATGCTTCTTAACCCTCAGAAAACAGAGCATGAAACTCAACCCAGATAAATGTGCATTCGCATTAGACGCTGGCAAATTCCTCGGTTTCCTGGTATCTCACAGGGGCATCGAGGCCAATCCAGAAAAGATAAAGGCCATAATCGACATGCAACCGCCCAAAACCTTGAAAGATATACAAAAGTTGATAGGAAGGTTAGCCGCTCTGAGGAGATTCATTGCCAAATTAGCAGACAGGTGCTTACCATTCTTTGACACACTGAAGGGAGCAACTAAAACCAAGGCAATATCTTGGACGGACGAATGCCAAAAGGCCTTCGAAGACCTCAAAATTTATCTCTCCTCCGCTCCCTTACTTGCGTTGGTAGCCCCTTCGGAACCACTATCACTATACCTATCCGCAACGGATAAAGCCGTAGGGGCGGTACTTATCAAAGAAGAAAATAATGAGCAAAGGCCGGTCTACTATGTCAGTCAGGTGCTCAAAGATGCAGAAACCCACTATCCAAACGTCCAGAAGTTCGCTCTAGCTTTGGTAGTAGCAAGCAGGAAACTGAGACATTATTTCCAAGGCAGACAAATCAGGGTCATCACAGATCAACCGCTGAGAAAAATATTGCACAAACCTAATTTGTCGGGTAGGTTGATAAATTGGGCCGTAGAACTCGGTCAATTCGACTTAAAGTACATACCACGGACTAGGGGTGTGCACGGGTCGGTTCGGCTCGGTTTTTACCGAAAACCGTTACCAAACCATACATGTCGGTTCGGTTCGGTTTCTACCTATTAACCGTAACCGAACCGTTCGGAACGGTTTTTTTCGGTTCGGTTAACCGTTTGTCGGTTTCGGTTTTTTTCGGTTTTTTTTATTATTTTCTACTTAACTAGAAAATATTAAATAAATTAAATAATACTCCCTCCGTCCCATTTATTATTTGTTGTGTGTTGGCTGCTTCAACCTTCAACCTTCAAGATATTGTGTAATTCCAATTTTTTAACGAAACATTTGTTTTTTATTGTTGTAGAGTTTGGTTTATGGTCCGGAGAAATTCCTGTAAAAGCTCAAGCAATTACAAATGTGTTACATTGTTGTTGCTGATCCAGTTAATTTGAGAACTAAGTATCACTTGTACGACTTGATCAGTTACTATTAAAGCCTTCAAGCTCTGTACAAATTCTAGTCTAACTCTCCTCGTTAATATTAAATTGTATCGACTAATTCTTCGATAACTTTTGTTTATCATGTTTATTATATTTAACTATCTTAGATTACATGTATAGTAAATAATGTATTATTATATAATCATATTATATTAATATAAATAAATAAATATAATATTATATAAACGGTTCGGTTTTTCGGTTCGGTTATTGTGATAAAACCGTAACCGTTACCAAACCGTTCCGTTAGTTTGGTTCGGTTACGGTTTTTTTCGGTTTTTGTCGATTTCTGTTTTTTTCGGTACGGTTTTTCGGTTTTTCGGTCCGGTTTCGGTTTTTCGGTTTTTTTTGCTCACCCCTACCACGGACCGCCATTAAAGCACAAACACTGGCAGATTTCGTAGTCGAGCGCTCATTTTCAGAAACATAGAAAGAAACTCCCACAAAGAACACTACCACGACGGATAATAATTGGCAACTGTATGTAGACGGTTCCTCCACAGACACCCGTTACGGGGCGGGTCTTATCCTTACTAGCCCCGACGGTTTCCAGGTCAAGCAAGCCATACAACTAAACTTCAAAGCCACAAACAACCAAGAAAAATATGAGGCACTTTTGGCCGGCCTAACATTGGTAAAAAACTTGCAAGTAAAAAGGATCACCATCTACAGCGACTCACAACTGGTTGTTCGCCAGACAACGGGAGATTATTCTACAAAAGACACGAATCTCAGCAAATACCAAGAGATGGTACAAGCAATGCTCTCCCAATTTGAAAAGTACACCCTGGAACAGATAGACAGAACGGATAATACGATGGCGGACATGTTATCCAAATTAACCCAAGGAGAAAGAATGGATTCCGACATAGTGTATTTCGAAGAGTTGCAGGCTCCCAGTATAAACAACCTGCCCATCATGGAAATAAGCCCGCCAATAGATAACTGGATGACCCCTTATATCCGTTATTTGGAAAACGGTGTCCTGCTAGACGACGGTGTAAAAGCTAAAGTACTCAAATCCCAAGCAACGAAGTACTTTATACAAGAAGGCACCCTGTAAAAAAGAAGTTTTGACTCTCCCATACTCAAATATGTTGATGACGAAGAAGCCTTATATTGTATGAGAGAAGTCCATGAAGGCATCTGTGGTGACCACATGGCCGGGAAAGCTTTGGCCCACAAAATACTCAGACAAGGCTACTATTGGCCCAAAATGCACAAAGAATGCAAGGCCTTCACCAAGAAGTGCCACCAATGCCAATTGTTTAGCAACATGTAGAAATGCCCCAGCACTTCCAGCGTCCATTCTATCACCAATACCATTTGCGGTCTGGGGTATTGATATCATGGGACCATTCCCCAGGGCTAAGGGTGACTTACAATACGTAATGGTCACTATTGATTACATGACCAAATGGGCGGAAGCAAAGGCACTAAAAAACATCACACAAGATGATGCAATTCATTTTGTCACAGAGCAAGTCATTACAAGATTTGGAATTCCGGTAGTACTCATATCCGACAATGGCACGCAATTTTTTGGATCAAAATTCACCAAGTTCCTATCTGATCATGGAATCAAACAAAAAAAAGGCATCTGTATGCCATCCACAGAGCAACGGTCAAGTCGAAGTCACCAACCGGATCATTGTCAGAGGTTTGTAAAAAAGGTTAACCACCTCAAAGAGGAAATGGCCACATGAGTTGCCTAACGTTCTTTGGGCTTACCGGACATCAGCCAGGACAAGTACGGGAGAATCCCCTTTCAAACTGGCTTTTGGTACAGAAGCTCTGGCCCCAATTGAAATTGGGTCCCCATCGTACCGCGCCATCAGTTTTGAAGAAGAAACAAACGCTCAAGGACTTAAAACAAATCTAGACCTCCTAGACAAAACAAGGGAGGCCGCTGTCGAAAAAATGGCCGCTTACAAAGAAAAGACAAAGGAATTTTTCGAAAAAAGAGCTAGAGTCAAAGTCTATGTACAAGGCGATTTGGTTAACCGAGCAACTGAAGCACCTGACCCTAGACACACTGGAAAACTTATGCCAAAGTGGGAGGGTCCCTATAAAATCATCCAAGTACTAAGGCTGGGTTCCTGCAAACTAGCACGCCTAGACGGCACGGAAGTCAACAATACTTGGCATGGAGACAAACTGAGAAAATATTACCAATAGACAGCTATGCAGTCTCTACTTCCTCTCTTTTGTAACCAATACTATTATGTTTTAATGAAACACTTTTTTCACAAAAGCAATCTACAAAAGCAAAGTCCCTTAAACGGCAAAGCAACCAACTACAAAAGCAAAGTCCCCTAAGCGGGCAAGCAACCAACTACAAAAGCAAAGTCCCCTAAGTGGTCAAGCAACCAACTACAAAAGCAAAGTCCCCTAAACGGGCAAGCAACCAACTACAAAAGCAAAGTCCCCTAAGCGGGCAAGCAACCAACTACAAAAGCAAAGTCCCCTAAGCGGGCAAGCAACCAACTACAAAAGCAAAGTCCCCTAAACGCGCAAGCAGCCTACTACAAAAGCGAAATACTCTATAATAGCAGACAACGGGAGCAAAGTCCCTTAGCGGGCAAAATCAAATAAAGTCTATGACAACAACTAAAAAGGCACGAATTACAACAGCAAAGTTATCTAGTATGACAACTGCATTAAAGCAAACAACTACAGACGGCCTACAAAAAAACTACACAAATACATGGGCTAAATATGCGATATGACAGGAAGCAAAAGGAAAATACCAACCCTTGCGATAGGAAAGGAGAAATTTTGTTCATAAATATTAATTATTACAAGCATGGGTTTACAAGGATTGAGATTCTTACATCTAAAATCCTTCATACTTGAGGAGTTTTCGTCTCGGCATTCGCATTCTTCTTCTTGGAGCTCTCACCCTGCTCTGGTGCGCGGAAGCGGAAGCGGAAGCGAACCGTATCAGCCTCCGCAGTCTCCTTTGTTGCACGAGCAGCGACAACTTTCCGAGCAGCCTTCCGGCATTCCTCAGCATTATACAGGTCGCCCTCCTCCTCGTAATGCACAGCTAGGGCTTTCCATGCACCCTCAGTCTCTTTCGAGACACTAAGCTCACGCCCCCAGGAGAAGGGGGTAAAGAATTCGTTCATCTCAGGGTTGTCCATGTTTCAGCTTACAAAGAAGGATTTTTTCTAAAGAAAAATGAAGAGAAGGATGCTCAGAATTAAACAATTACCCTCCCTTTTGTAGAGGGGTAAAAGAAGGTTAAAGCAACCCACAATCAAAACTCCCAATCCCCATGCAGAGAACAGTAAAGACACAGTCAAAAGACTATGATTCCCATGCAGTATTAAATGGTCAAAACAAATTCCCACGGTCAAACGCATGCTTCCCAGGTAACATTTTCCGAAAATTATTTACCTTAACCTTTGACAAAGAAAAAAACACACACATTCAATTATTTGTCTCCATAAATTGCAAAATTATATCCCACCAATCACAAAAATACTTCAGAGTTTCTATTCCCCAAGGGCAAATTACATTAAACTGTTTCCAAGTCACACAACGGACAGACCCGCTGAGTGACTTCAAAACAAATCAAAAGAACAATTTACACATATCAAGTACAAGAACAATCATCCCCAGCGGGAAGCGCTCAACGGGCCAGCCATGCCTCTCAGCGGCTCCTCATCCCCAACAACACCCTCTTCCAAATCATCATCCCTCTCGCCATAAATCGCCGCTATTGATGAAAGCGGCGTAACATCTTCTATGACCGGAATTTCCTCGGTTACAACCGTATCACTCTCAGCGGCCTGCACGCCAACATCACGAACGACGACATCAGCCTGACAACCAACACTCACCGTTGCCACCTCCCCAAGACGGGCTTCCAGAGATTTCACTTTGCGCTTGGACTTCCTCACTTTTGACGTTTAGACACTTTTGTTTTCAAGCGGGCAATTTCTGCGGCGCTCTCAGCGGCCATCTCCCTTAGCTGAACAACCTCAAATGAATCATCGCCAGAAATCGCTACACGAGCCTTGGCGGCTTCCTCTTTCACAATCTCAGCAAATTTAGGACTACTTTTGAACTTTCTTATAGCATCCGCTTTAGTAGGATGAGAGTCAAGATGAGCTTCGGCGTCCTCGGCACGTTCCTTTTCAAACCTTAGCAAGGTCTTCAGATTGCTAATTTCTATAGACAAAGCATCCTTCTCGGCCATGAGTTCAATTTTATCCTCCGCCAAGAACCTCCGAAAATCCAAACTATACGCCAAGCTCTCCTTAGCGTCAGTTTTCTCTGTCTCAATCTCGTGCAAAGCTTTACCAGCATTATCTTTCATGATTCTCTCAGCGGTCAGCTAGACCTCAAGATGTTTAACATTTTATTTCAAAGCAATGTTACCACTGCGATACAGGTTAGCTCGAGCCATCAAGCCCGTATACATGCATTGGTTCTACACAAAGTTCAAAGACAAACAAGTCAACAAACGGCCACAACTGAAAAATAGCGTTAAAACAAACTACAAGAAAGATACATACCCGCACAGCGTACTTCTGAGAAAGTCGGCACATCCGCTCCCTACTCAATCCATTCATCTTCAACAGATCATCATCAGTCATGGAATCAACGGTGAAGGTATTAGGACCCGACTTAAACAAAAAGCCATAACCAGGTCTTGACCCAACCTCTGCGTCATTTATTTCATCTCCACTACTCGTATAATAGACAATCTCCTCAGAAGAGTCTCTGCCATCATCACCACCATCATTTTCAGTACCATCATCAGAAGCGGTACCAACGGGCTCATCCACCACCCGGTTTGTGGGAACATAGTCACTTACCCTGGCAGCCTCAATCCGTCTCCGCTTTGAAGGACCTACTTCATCCACGGCCTTACGTTTGGATCCTTGAGGCGCAGCAGCACCCGACACATCCTCAACAATGGTATCCGTTACTACCTCAGCCGTCTTAGCGGTAGGAATCAATTCCTCGGCATCAAGATCCACAACTGTTCTGATCCCAGTAGCAGTCGCCGTCTCAGAAATAGCAGCCGAAGCCCGCTCAACCCTCCGAATTGAAGCTCTAAACTCCCTCGAAAGAAAATCAGGCTCATCATCATCTACTTGCAGACTAGCATCATATTTCCTCGCCACGACACCAGGACTGTTGGCATCTGCCTCAGCGGTAACATCAGCCTCAGCGGACTCTTCAACGTCAGCGGCAACATTACCTTCACCAGTATCTTCTTCTGAATGGCTCTTTTCTGCCTCCTGCTCAGAACTAGCACTCTCCTCAATTGGCTGAGCTTCCCCACCCACAACCTCAGCACTGGCACCACCTAACAACTCCTCAGACAAAGAACCGGCCTCGGAATCTATATCATCCCCACTCACCTCCTCTTCAGAACTAACGTCCTCAATAGCATTTTCTGGGATATCAACTGGAGCAGGAGTCTCGGTCTCCTCACCATCACCAGAAAGGTCGAAAACATCCATTATATTTTCAGTAGCAAACAACCCGACACGAAGTCGTTTTGGTCTGGGCGGCATAGTAAGTAAGAAATGCGCATACAACTTTGCCTCAATCACGCCCAAAGTGGGGTGTGGATCTAATTCTTGTTTACGAGGATACACTACAAAGATAACAAAAAGAATGTCAGTTACAGACATAACACAACTCAACAAAATATAACACAGAAACTTACAACAATGCCTTCTCAAGTCAGCCGGGTCAATTAAATTCTTCTCCGTCCACACTTCGCCCAATGCTTTCACAAGACTAACAAGGACATCAATCTCATTACGGCTAAGGCGACTACAGGCCACCTTATAATCATACTCAACCTTTTTCGTGAAGTTCCTATGCCAAGCAAACTCCCCACCACCAATAATCAAAAATTCCTCCTGCCATCCCGCCATCCCCTTGGGAAACACAAACGGGCGATGACCATTCAAAGCTTTCCATATACGACTCTGAGGCTTGATGAACTGCAGCTCATCGAAGGGCTTCGTACGACTAGCTTTGACATCAAAGAAGCAGAAAAATGCCTTAAAAGTAGGCTACTTCCTCTTTCTTTCACAACTGGCTATAAACCAATTTATAGCCCTTATCGAATTGGGAGTAAATTGGGCTAGTGGGCACCGAAAGTGAAGTCGGAACAGATCCATGACTAACCGGTATGTACACAGACCCGTCATCAAAACGATGATATAGCCTCTCTCCTGCCTCTGCACGCCTCCAAAAGTAACCATCCTCAATTCTAAACATCCTCCCAACATACTCAACCCACTCATCAGCCTTGAAAGTACTAGCGTGTTGAAGATGGGAAAACTCAGCAAACTCAGCGTCCATTTCCGTATTTGAAAACGGCGTAGGAGCTACTTTGGTCGCCCGAAATAGACTTTCACTACTCTCAAAGTACTTATAGCGGTTCCGTGGTAGAACAGCCGAAAAAGTCAATAGATTGGGATCTGCCCAGCGACCATAACCATTGATCAATGCTTTCTTTTCACCGGTAGCATCATCTGTAAATTCATCACCCATCTACAAAAAATTATAAGTCAGAGATCAACACCGCCTACAGACAACCCGCTAACACCAACACAAGGTACACGTGGATATTCACAACAATTTATATTATTCTTTTTATCAAATTTTACAAGAAAACGATTCATATTCCAGTTCCCTCCACAAACAACAAAACCCTAGCATCATAAACCAATTCACACACTTTACCCAATACATACATACATATATACAGACCCTCATTCACATAAACACACTCTCCATCATACTTTCAAAAGAATCAAAGTCATAAATCACAAACCCACAAACAGTACATGACCAAAAATCACGGGAAAAACTCACCAAAAAACAAATCGAAATCCCTTTACAAACTACGAAATCAAACCAAACTTACAAAGACCCACATACCATCCCAAGACGATAAACAAAAACCCATCTCATAAACAGATACCACAAAAATGGAAGTACAGATGAGGCACAACTATCTTGGAAACAGAAATCACAAAAGAAAATACAAAAAGAAGAGAAACAGTCTACCTCGAGTCAGGAGATAAAAATGGCTTCAAATGGCAGAAAGCTCGTCGACCACCGCAGCAAAGAAATCCAAGAACAAACAAGAAAAAAAAACGGAGAGCAAAGTTATGAAGACGGTAAAAAGATGAAAGAAAAAGCACGTAACCTCTCTTTTTATTACGTGAGGCGCATGAAAAAAGGGTGAAAACTTACATGCCACATCGTGGAAGCATATGATTGGGCCACGTCAAAAGCAAAACAGTAACTGCCTCGGTACAAACACCAATTAACCACTTGGTAATAACTTCCCACATCTCCTTTCATATTACATCACAAAAGTACATTCTCTTTCCACCCAAGGGTCACTTCACTCATTAATATGCACCACCACTTATCATTTTCATATTATTAGCATTAAATATTATTCTTTCATTTATTTCGATTCTCATTTATTAGCAAAAATAGCATTTATTTCACAGCAGTTACGCGTATCAAACAAAAACATTTCAAATTACAAGCCCGTTAAGCACCATCATCCAACACATAAAAAGATGAAAGAAAAAGCACGTAACCTCTCTTTTTATTACGTGAGGCGCATGAAAAAAGGGTGAAAACTTACATGCCACATCGTGGAAGCATATGATTGGGCCACGTCAAAAGCAAAACAGTAACTGCCTCGGTACAAACACCAATTAACCACTTGGTAATAACTTCCCACATCTCCTTTCATATTACATCACAAAAGTACATTCTCTTTCCACCCAAGGGTCACTTCACTCATTAATATGCACCACCACTTATCATTTTCATATTATTAGCATTAAATATTATTCTTTCATTTATTTCGATTCTCATTTATTAGCAAAAATAGCATTTATTTCACAGCAGTTACGCGTATCAAACAAAAACGTTTCAAATTACAAGCCCGTTAAGCACCATCATCCAACACATAAAAAGATGAAAGAAAAAGCACGTAACCTCTCTTTTTATTACGTGAGGCGCATGAAAAAAGGGTGAAAACTTACATGCCACATCGTGGAAGCATATGATTGGGCCACGTCAAAAGCAAAACAGTAACTGCCTCGGTACAAACACCAATTAACCACTTGGTAATAACTTCCCACATCTCCTTTCATATTACATCACAAAAGTACATTCTCTTTCCACCCAAGGGTCACTTCACTCATTAATACGCACCACCACTTATCATTTTCATATTATTAGCATTAAATATTATTCTTTCATTTATTTCGATTCTCATTTATTAGCAAAAATAGCATTTATTTCACAGCAGTTACGCGTATCAAACAAAAACGTTTCAAATTACAAGCCCGTTAAGCACCATCATCCAACACATAAGCAGCCCACCACCAAATTTTTTCTAACTCCTAAGTGTTGTCCGCCAACACTTGGGGGGCAGCTTTTCAAAAAATTTTCTCACTCCTAAGTGTTGTCCGCCAACACTTGGGGGGCAGCTTTTCAAAATTTTTTCTAACTCCTAAGTGTTGTCCGCCAACACTTGGGGGGCAGCTTTTCAAAATTTTTTCTAACTCCTAAGTGTTGTCCGCCAACACTTGGGGGGCATCATATCACAAAATCTCTAGAAAATACTCAAGCATTTATCATCTCTCTTATCTCAGTTTTTCTCCTCCCCCCATCCGCTAAAAGCGCATCGAGGGAGTGGGGGGCAATGATAGGTACCCGTTGTGGAGACGGTCCACTCGCCGGGCACGCGCCCGCGAGTAGGTGCCTGCCTACAACACAGCACTTGTCACTCCAAGCACGTGTCATAAGATATTTAGTTTCCTGAATTACTCAACTTGACAATAAATATCATTAGAAAAATATTCTTGTACAAAATATCTTGTTATCTTGCTCTACAAGATAGGGGACAATAAACTATTCAAGGGAACACAAGGACATCCAACTATAGCAGACAAACTCTGAGCAGTATGGCGCGCAGTTGCAGAATGGAGGCGTGTCAGGAAGGGTCACACCGGTCACTATAGCTTTAGCGGCTCACTGTAGCTTTTGCGGCTACCAAGTGGCCTACAGTGATTGGAAGGCTCAGCCTATAAATACCCCCATTCTGCACATGAGGTAAAGAGGGACAATTTCAACAATACAAAAGCTCTCTACATATTCTTCACATCAGATACACTCTTACCAGCTCGATTATTATTATTATTATTTCTGATTACTGATTCTTACACCGAAGGTGCTTGACGGCCACCACCCCCGGGCAAGCATTGTTTTGCAGATACCCAAACTCAGGTGAAGTACCCCGGAACAGTAGTCGGAAGCCTCTAATCAATCGTGGGAGTTATCATTGGGAGTTGTCATGACACAAAGTAATAACATTGTTTTTTCAGTTTTCCCATTGTAATAGACTTTACATGCCTATGTCATGTTTCTTGATATTCTGTTATTATCTACGCCAAGTTTTATGTGCATTATTATCTACTCCAGGTTTCATGTGAATGAGTAGGAATATATAATTACAAAGATACAACTACTTACTAAAAATGGAACTTTAAATTGAAGGCTTTTGCACACTGTGCTTCAGATGCCACACAATGAATAGATGAATGACGTCAATAAATTACAACCCCTAAAAACACTATCGGAATTGTACTTGCTTATTACTTTGCCTTTTTTTTATGTAAACTTTACTTGGGGTTGTTCTCTTGTATATATATTATATAGTTGGTCTTCTGTGTATGTGTATTACAAATTCAATTTTAACCCATTCTTGTTGTCAACGAGCATTTTAACCCCTTCTTATTGTCAACGAGCCCGTGTAGAAAAGAATGTGTTATCTATGTATATGAATCTTTACTTAATGTGCTATTGAAATTTTGTATGCAAAGAATTAGTTGACTCAAAAGAATTTCAGATAAAAATCATGTGGCGTTGGTATTCATTTTTTCACTTTATTATAAATTTTATCCTCCACTTTTTTAGTTTTATGTAAAAATGTATCCACAGTTCGTAAGATGCATGTTCAATTTCTAGGGATTTTCTTCTTTTGTCCATTTAAGTTGACTTAAGATAATTGGTGAAGAAAGAGTTTGTACTATTGCAACTGGTATGGGGATAATATTCTTAACCATTGGCAAATACAAGAATTTTGTTCACGAGGAATAGAAGGGCCTCAGGTGTCCATGTCTCCATAGTTTTGCCCTATATATAGTATATACTATGTCTCATTACATATTAATATGTCTTTTAGTTTGTTCTGCAAAGATCTCCTTTTCCTCTGTCTTCAGAGCCTGTCTACAACTTAAGGTTACATGCCACAAGATTTTGTTTTGCAAAAAGCAAAAGGTCGTGGTTTCTGAAGATAATAAACTCTTCAGAGTATTGTGATGCTTGAAAATTTTAGACGATGAAAAATACAAAAAAGAAAGAAGATATATAGTCAGAGGCTTTGGTAATGGCCATAGACAAGCATAATCGAAATATAGAAAAGGATTAGTCGGGTATTTGGATTGGAGACTTATACACAAAAATATTTAATCATACGATAGGTGTGTTAGGAATAATTCATGAGTTGTGATGTTAAGAATAGAATTTTACTTATACTTCTTGTATAACCTGATTTATAAAGGATTTAGCACTTTGTATAGGAAATATGTGTTAGACAGTTATCTGTAGAGTTTAGTCAGGAATGAACAGTGCATCGAGTACTACATGTCAGGAACTGAGATTGAATCCTGATACGTCAAGTCAAATACTGATCAAGTACTGATGGGATGGTCAGATCCTGATGCAAGATGGAATCCTGATATCAGTCGTGTTATTGATGATGTCATTATGGATGCTACAGAAACTGGCAAGTGCTATAAAACAGGATCTTTGTTTGAGGAACAAGCAAGAAGATTTTATGAAGGAAAGAATTTTCTATTGATGGAAACTATCAACTGGACGGCAGAACATTGTCATGTATAGATTATCTTTCTGTTATTAGTTGATAGCTAGCATTATAAATACTCTCTCAATATCATTGTAAAAGAGCGGTTGAGCGATTAAGATTAGTAGCTCTATATAAGGTTTGTATTCGAGAGTTCGAAACAAACAGAGAGAGAGTTTTATTTTGTCAGCAGCTGCTAAAGGTATTTGTACACCTTTGGTAGAGTTTGTATTTGATTATTTAATACAAACAGAATTTGATTCATTCGTTTATTCTTGTTTATATAACCATGCAAAAATCAGACACGATTATATAACTTGTATTCAACCCCCCCCCCCCTTCTACAAGTTATTCGAGTTAACAATTTGTATCAGAGCAGGTTGATTTCGAATAATCATAAAGATCTGCAATCATGTCTGGTTACAAGGATGGGAATACTAAGATTCCTATGCTCAAGAGAAACGAATATACTCTATGGGAAGTAAAGATGTTGCATCATCTGGAAGCAACAGATCCTGATTATCTTGACAGAATCAGAGATGGACTTTTTATCCCAACAAAGGTTATTGGACAAGCAACTGTTGATGGTCAAGTTGTTCCAGAACATACAGCAGAGAAGCCAAAATCTATGTGGTCAGATAAGGACAAGGAGAATGTTCTTAAAGATGCTAAAGTGAGAAACATATTATTCAACAGTCTTGATTCTGTTCTCACTAACTATGTTCTCTCTTGTAAAACTGCTAAGGATATATGGGACAATCTTAAGGTTCACTGTGAAGGAACTAAGCCTGTCAGGAAGAATATGAGGACACTACTTATACAACAGTATGAGTACTTTGAATCCAAGTCTGGTGAGTCACTTACTGATACCTTTGATAGGTTTACAAAATTCATCAATGAGATGGCCATGCATGGTAAATATTATGACTTGGAGGATATGAATACAAAGTTCATGAAAGCTTTGCCTGATTTCTACAATGAGAAGATATCTGCGATTGAGGAAGCTAATGATCTGGATGAGATATCATTAGAGGTAGTGTATGGAAAACTGAGAGCTTATGAACTTGAGAAGCAGCAGAAGAAGAGCAGGAGTGAAGGAAAGATGAAAACTGTTGCACTTACTGCTCAATCTGAATTAAAGAAGCTTCCGGAAGAATAGCATGAAGAGACTGCTGTAAAGAACTCAAGGAAGAAGAAAAGCAAAGAAAGTTCTGAATTAGAGACTACTGATATGGACTCTGACAACAATGATTCTGAATCTGAGATGCAGGAACTCTTTGCTATGTTTGCTAAAGCTTTCAAGAAAGGAAGATTCAACAGGAAAAGATTTAGCAAAGGACCTTTTCAAAAGAAGGAGGAGAAGAAGGGTGACAAAGGCAAAAGTACAATTGTCAAGCTTGATAAGGCCAAGATCAAGTGCTTTAACTGCAGTGAGCTTGGACACTTTGCTAGTGAGTGTAAGAAGCCTAGGAATTCAGGAAAGGGTAATGCACTTATGGTCACACAGAAGGATTGGGCTGATTCCAGTGATTCTGAAGATGAATTGGATTATGACAACATTGCACTGATGGCAAATGTTTCAGACAAACCTGGATCTCCAAAGAAAACTTCTCCATCCTCTGTTAAGGTATCACTTCACTCTCTTGATTCATTTGATAACTTAAATTCTGATGAAATTAGATCTATCCATGCTGAGTTTAAGAATCTTATGACTAATTTTAGAATTCTTACTTGTGAAAGAGATGAACTTAAGGTTAAGAATGATAAATTAGTTGATAGAAATAATTTTCTTGAATCTGAATTAATTCAAATGGAAGAATACAAGTTAAGTTCTGATAAAGCTAAGCATGATTATAGTGTTATTCTTGAGGCTTATGACTATGTCAGAAAAGAACTAGAAGAAGAGAGAGATGTGATTAAGACCATTAACAATTCTGGTAAAAAGACCATAGAAATCTTTGAAAGTGGAATTCGTGGTAAGGTTAATGGTTTAGGTTTTGATAAGGCTAGACAAGAAGAAAAAGTAGCTATTGTCAATGATGATAGTAAAATAGAAGCTAGCACATCTAAATCTGAAGGTAAGAAAATTGTTTCTGAACCTAATCATGTTAAATTTGTTGATTCAAAAGGTACCCCTGTTGTACACAAAAGGATTAACAATAGTAATTCAGATGAGAAAGTGTTAGAGAAACCTAAGAATATAAACATAGGGTTTCTGCCTAAGCCTCAGTTGAAACAGAGATTAGATGGTCTTTCAGAGTCTAGCAAGATCAAGAGAAATAGAAATGGAAAAGAAGGTATTAACAAAGAGAATAATTACAAGAATGTACTTGATGCACCTAGAAAGAAATGCTATAAGTGTGGAAATCATAATAATTTGGCCCTAGACTGCAATCAAAAACCTTCTTGGAAAACTGAGTCCAGATTCCCCAAGACTCAGAAAATTCAATACCAACCACAAAAAGCTTGTTATCATTGTGGTAGTTTACTTCATTCCATTTACATGTGTAGAGAATATCATGAACTGTATTATGACTATTATTCTCTGAAATCTGAAATTCCTAGTCACAAACAGTTTGTGAAATCAGAGTCTAAGGTTGACTCTGCAACAGGTAAAGTAAAGGCAAAATCTTCAAAGCCTGTTGTTTCTAAATCTAGTAAGAAAGGATCCAATCAAAGTTGGGTCCTAAAAAATTCTAACTAGTTACTTTTTGTTTGCAGGGCACAGGAAAGAAGCATTCAATCTTTGACAGAGATGGCAACAAATGAGAAACTCTGGGATATGTCTCAATTGTTTTGGGGAATGTCATCATAGAAAATGTAGCACTGGTTGAAGGCTTGAAACATACTCTTTTAAGCATAAGTCAACTAGGTGATAAAGGTTACAAATCAATCTTTGACAGAGAAGGATGCAAAATCTTGAATATACAAAATGGTGACATTGTACTAACTGGTCAAAGACATGGTAACATATATGAAGTCAGCTTAAGTGATACATCTAAAGGAATTGTTAGATGTCTCTACAGCAAAGCAACAAGTAATGAAAGCTGGAATTGGCACAAGAAACTCTCACATCTCAACTTCAAGAAGCTTAATCAACTTGCTAAGCATAATATGGTGAGAGGCCTACCTAAGGCAAATTATGTGCAAGATGGACTTTGTGATGCATGTCAGCTTGGAAAACAAAGAAGAACCACTTTCAAGAGTAAGACTGAAAATTCAATTACTGAACCATTTCACATGTTACATCTTGATCTGTTTGGTCTAGTAAACATTATGTCTATCAGCAAGAAAAGATTTGCTCTAGTGATAGTGGATGATTTCACAAGGTTCACATGGGTGTTCTTTCTACACAAGAAGGATGAAGCTCCTCAGCAAATCATTGAACTTGTCCAGAATATTCAGAATAACTCTGAGTACAAAGTCAAAGTACTTAGGAGTGACAATGATACAGAATTCAAGAATTCTACAATGGAGAATTTTTGTGCAGACAATAGAATTACTCAACAGTTTTCTGCACCTGGTACACCTCAGCAAAATGGTGTAGTGTAAAGAAAGAACAGGACTCTCATAGAGGCAGCAAGAACCATGCTTGCAGATGCAAAACTTCCAACCTATTTTTGGGCAGAAGCTATTAACACTGCATGTTTCACTCAAAACTGTACCTTGGTAAATAGTCATGTAAAAACTCCCTATGAGATGATCAAAGGAAAGAAACCAAGTGTGAAATACTTTCACATCTTTGGATGCAAATGCTATGTCCTAAAAGTTCATCCAGAACAACTTGGAAAATTTGAAGCCAAATCGGATGAAGCAATCTTTCTAGGATATTCAGCATCTAAGGCCTTCAAAGTTTATAATCTCATAACTCACATTGTCATAGAATCAATTCATGTTGCATTTGATGATAAGAAATTTGGAATTCTGCAAACTGATGAGAGCCATGACAAATTGGAATTTGAAAATCTGAAGAATTCTGAGATACTCTCCAGTGATGATGAAGGTTCTCCAGAAGGAATTTCTATTGCTTCTCAAAGGAATGCTACTGTTGAGGGGGAGCAAATAAATCAAAGAGAACACAGTGATCATCAGGAGCAGACTAGCTATTCAGAGTCTACTCCATCAGGAACTGATCTTTCAGAGTCTACTGAGGAAAGATCAGTAACTAGCAGCAATATGGAATCTATTAATCAAAGGGGAGTTATTGAAGGCAGAGAGAATTCTTCTACAAGAGATACCACTAACTTAGGGGGAGAATCTAGTCGAGGCAATCTACCACCTGTTAGAAAATGGACAAAGGATCATACTGAAGATTTGATTATTGGTGATCCAAATAGTGGTGTTCGAACTAGAAGATCAATTCAAAATGAATGCTTGTATAGTTGCTTTCTCTCAAAGAATGAACCTAAGAAGGCTGAAGAAGCCTTACAGGATCCTGATTGGGTAATTGCAATGCAGGAGGAGTTAAATGAGTTTGAGAGAAACAAAGTCTGGAAACTGGTACCAAGACCTAAAGATAGATCTATTGTTGGTACAAAATTTGTTTTCAGAAACAAGCTAGATGAATCTGGTATGATTGTAAGAAACAAAGCAAGACTGGTGGCCAAGGGTTATTCTCAGGAAGAAGGCATTGATTATGATGAGACCTTTGTACCTGTAGCAAGATTGGAAGCAATCAGAATGTTTCTTGCATTTGCAGCTCATTCAAAATTCATGGTATACCAGATGGATGTAAAGAGTGCTTTTATAAATGGCAAACTTGATGAGGAAGTGTATGTGGAACAGCCACCTGGATTTGTTGATCCAAAGTTTCCAAATCATGTCTACAAACTTGACAATGCACTCTATGGACTAAAGCAGGCACCAAGAGCATGGTATGAGACTTTGTCTAAATTTCTTCTTGAAAATGGCTTCACAAGAGGTACAATTGACAAAACTCTATTCTTTAGAAAGATAAAAGGTGAATTGCTTTTAGTTCAAGTTTATGTTGATGATATCATATTTGGCTTTACTAATGAAAAGTTGTGTGCTAAGTTTAGCAAATTAAATTATTTCTTAGGCTTGCAGGTCAAACAGACTGAGACTGGTATTTTCATTAATCAGTCAAAGTATATCAAAGATCTTTTAAGAAGGTTTGACTTTCAAGACTGTGCAGTTGCAAAAACACCCATGGCAACAGCCACTAAACTAGACTCTGATCCTAAGGGAAAGAGTGTGGATAATGCTAGTTATAGAGGCATGATAGGCTCATTGTTATATCTAACTGCAAGTAGACCAGATATAATGTTTTCTACCTGTTTATGTGCTAGATTCCAAAGTGATCCTAAGGAATCTCATTTAATTGTTGTGAAGAGAATTTTTAGATATCTCAAATGAACTCCAAATCTTGGTTTGTGGTATCCTAGAGAATATGATTTCTTCCTAATTTGCTATTCAGACTCTGATTATGTAGGGTGTAAGATATATAGGATAAGCACTACAGGTACATGTCAATTCTTGGGAAACAGATTGATTTCTTGGGCAAGCAAGAAGCAACAATATGTTTCAACCTCAACTGCAGAAGTTGAGTACATAGCAGCAGGCAGTTGTTGTGCACAGCTCCTTTGGATAAGAAATCAGTTGATGGATTATGGTATGACACTTAGTAATATTCCTATGTTTTGTGATAATACTAGTGCTATCAAAATTGCATAAAATCCAGTTCAACATTCAAGGACTAAGCAGATTGATGTCAGGTATCATTTTATTAGAGAACATATTGAGAATGGTACTGTGGAACTTCATTTTGTTCATACTGACAAACAGCTTGCAGATATTCTAACTAAACCACTTGATGAGGCTACATTCAGTAGATTAGTAAGTGAGTTAGGAATGTTAAATTTCTAGATCTTTAACATCTGCAAAAGTAGCAAGGTATGTTGTTTTTAGCTTATAGACTTGATATTCTTGTCAGGATCTATATTTGATTGTTAAATGCTTTAGCTATAACACTTTGCCTTGATAAATTTCAGTATGATAGACTTGTTAATAATCATCAAGATTAGAATTGTTATCAGGATGCTGACGTCATCAGTATTGTGTCAGTATCAGGATTGTGAAAATTGTTTCAGATCCTGACGTTTACTTTGTGTAGTAATCTAATTCTGAGATGTGTTAAGTCGATGCCAGCAAGTTTTAATATTTGCATACTGATAATTTATACCATTAGTCAGATCATTTGATAAATAGGGAACAACAGACAAGTAGATAATAAGAAATTGTATTTTCATTAATTGAAAGCATTACATACATGGAAATGAAATACAAATATCTTTTTGTCTAATTTCTAGTAATAATCCTATTCTTGTCTAAAGTTGTTGTTGTTCTTAGTCTTCAAAGATCTACTTCAGGATAAGGAGCGTCTCGAGAGTCACCTTGATGATTACTCCTGGATTCCTTGTCTGGGCGACTTGAATGAGAGTAGCTGACTTGAATGTATAGCATCTCCATCAAGATCAACCTCAGACTCTTGGCCAAATTCTTCATCCTCAAGTTTTGAGGAGGTTAGAGGGTGATTGTATCCAACAGATGGATGTTCTAAGAAAAGGTTCTGGACATTATATGGATCTACTCCAATCATGTCTAAAACGATGAGAAAAGTCATCTCTTCAAAGAGATGAATATTGAATTTTTGGTGTTCATCATCTGTGAGAAATCGAAAGATTGGATTTAAGGTCATTGTATTTAGTGGAAGCTCTGTGTTTATAGAGAGGTTTTGTGTGTTTTTGGAGTTAAGAAAGGCAAAAGACATCAAGGGTTTATAAAGGAAAGAGTGAGAAGCTGAACAGTCATTTTAAATGTACATTGTATTGGCGTATATACGTATGACTGGTTCTTTCATATTTCCAAGATATTTTTGACAATCTAACAAGTTTTTTTTGTTTAGATTATTGATGTTCTTTTCAGGTTAAATTCTAAAATTGCCACGTGGAACTCCATTTAATCTTTGGAATCAGGATGATAGTGATCAGGAAAATGAAAGTGATTTCATCAGGATTGATGATTATTTTTATTATTTTTAATCACATTCAGAGTTGTGATTATCTTGGTGAAAAAGATCACATCAGAAAATGAAGCTGATCAGTATTGATTTTATTTTGATTTACCCTGATTTATTTATTTAAAATCAATTTTGGATTTTATTTTCCAAAAATCATGGGTAAACTGCATTTTTCAGGGACTGACACCTGTCAACCTACGTGTCAACGTGGGTTAGTGAGTCTGAAGGATTTTTGAATATATCTTTATTTTGAGACTCTGATTGTTTATTGCTAACTTCTAATTAGTATTTCTTAAGGCAAAAACATTCATTAAGTGCTCAAAATCTCTAATCAATTTCAAGATTTCTCAAGTTCTTTTCAGATCAAAAATGGCAGCTCAAAGAAGTCTACCTAAATCAGTAGCTTTCAAGTTTGGTGACTTTGATTTTATGATGAATAATCATGTTGTAGCAATCACCAGCAAGAAAGGAGTATCAGCTGATTTTCATCCAGTAATGGATTTTATGGCGATAGGACCATTGAGTTATGCATTGACAGCATCTCCAGAAATAAATCAAGCTGCTGTTTCACAAGCTTGGGAGAATGCTGAGGTAATTGATTCTACTCAGAGTCAATCAGGTAAGATTGTTCTACATTTAGGACAAGATACTTATGATATTACTGAATCTATTGTTAATTCAGTACTTCACTTACCTGTTACTGATAATTATGCAAGTGAACCATCTGATGATGATGTAAGAACTATGTTGTCTGCATTAGGTTATAGTGGATCTCTAGACAACATGAGCCAGTTAAATAGGTCTTTTCTTAGGAAGGAATGGTCTTTCTTCTTTGATCAAATTGCTAAATGTTTTACTGGTAAATGTAGTTCTTTTCAGCAAATTACTTCTGTTACTTCACATATTGCTTACAGTTTGTTTTGTAACAGA
The DNA here is from genome assembly GCA_037693485.1 of Kitagawia praeruptora. Lineage (NCBI taxonomy): Eukaryota > Viridiplantae > Streptophyta > Magnoliopsida > Apiales > Apiaceae > Kitagawia > Kitagawia praeruptora. The sequence goes on along the minus strand of CM075353.1, from coordinate 37,088,056 downwards.
GTAATTAACATTGGTCACATTATCTTAAGTCAGATGTGTATTAAACTTGGGTTAAGAGATCAAAACAGGAAAATGGTTTATTATCATAGATTTATGCAAATGTTTATTAACCATTTTATTCCTGATGTTGAAGCTAGATTCGGTAGAGAACATTGTGTTTCTTCTTATGTACAGTAAAAGAGAATTTTCTCTGACGTTACAAAGAAGGACAATGAAAAGAATCTAGATGAAATACCTGCAATTCATTATCCACATCATGTTCAGGTAATTCTTAAAATTCATCTTCCTACTCTCTACAATTCTTCTTTCTTTTGTGGTGAAATGGCTCAGGAATCTCATTTGGAGGAGAACCCACCTATGTCTACCCAAGTAGCCCAAAACATTATAGTCTCTGAAACAAATCAAGAACAACATTTTAATCCACAGCCTATTGTTTCAAAGAAACCCACCTCTGGTGTTTCTCAAAAGACATCAGTTGTAAGGAAGAGAAGATTTATTGTGTCAAGTAGTAGTAGTTCTAGTGAAGATGATGATAATATATCTCTTGCTGAGAGAGAAGAATTGAAGGCTGCAATTTGACTTTCTAAGCTAGGACAAAGAGATGAAGCACCTAGTCACAGCCAGGCTGCAGTCTCTCAAAAGACTGTAGTACTTAAAAAGGGAAAACAGTTACTGGATACTGTCTCTCAAAAGACTGTGTCTATTGAAAAAGGATCTCATCCCAAGATCACTTCTGTGTCTACACCTCTTGAGTCTTCTCAGGATAAATCTTTTGCTCACTATACTAGGAGAACAAGGAGAAAGATTCAATTGTCACCTACACACACAGAGTCTAATCCAACTAATATCATGCAGGTCTCTACAAATAAAGCAACAATCAAGTCAGCAAATGACAATAGAGATCTGGATATTGATTCTTTATGGGAAACTACATTATCGTACAGACTGGCTATGGGAGTTATTTCTATCAAAGTGAAGCTGTCCAAGCCTGTTCTAGATTATCTAATTGAAAGAGTACCAAAACTTTTATTTCCAGATGAATATGGACTTCTACATCAAAGACTTGACTTAATGAAGATGTATTTCTATGTATCTGTCAGAAGACAATTAGTCAAGAAATTTGGACTCTGGAAGCATGTTGCACTTCAATCACTTCATGCATATTTATTTGACAAGGATGTCATTATTGAAGATGCTTCAGCTCAAGGTGAACAACTGGAGGAAGTAGATAGAGGAATGCAGTCAACAGAAGATACTATTGCACCAGTGGTGGATAGTAGGAAAGATCAGATCATAGTCACTGCAACACAAGAACCATCTAGTCAGAGGTTGGATGACTCAGGAGCTGTGATAGCTGATGTTGAAAGGTCTTCTGTGATGACTGAAATTGCAAGTGAGAAACCCTATGATATGGGAGGAATAACTTTGACTGGTTTTCTTGAAGATCAAACAAATATTATTCAGTCAGAGTCTATCCACCTTGAGGGTGAGTCTCAGCAAACAACACTTAAAGACGGTGACATACTAACTATGGTGTCTAATGAAGTATTACTGAAGACATCAGAGTCTAGTAGAGAACCTGAAAGTGGTATACTGGAGCCTGTAGTCTCTGAAAGGAAAGAAGATGATTGTAAGGATTCAGAGATTATAGCAGCTCACTCCTTGGAGAAAACCTCAAGCTCCTTGCGATATGAGGAACCCTCTCTCCATGTGAGTTCAGGTATAAAAACTTCTTCTAAACTCTATTTTTCTATAGGTCATAAGAGCACTTATCTAAATTTGAGTGATACACTTGAAAAGATGGATATTGATCCACAATCAGAGAGGCTGGCTCCTGACCATGCAAAAGGAGAGGTAGAAAGAGTGTTGACTTTAGATAGTCAAAGTGAGAATGAGGGTATGGATGATCAACTCCATAGTGAGGGAGAGAAAATTAGGAAACCACCATCATTTGATTTCTGGGATCAGGTTTTTCCTGAATCTTGGTCTAACAATCTTGGTATGGATGCTGGTACTTATTCTTTTATCAAGATGTATGAGAAGAATGACTTAGCAAAGCATAACTCAAAGCCATAAGTTAAAGCTCAGAAGCAAAAAGAAAGGCTTGCAGGAATTATAAACAGAAGAGGTGAAAGGCTAAGACAAACTTCTACAACATCAGTACCAGTAGATATTTCTGATGATCCTAGTATGCCTTTGTTTGTACTACCAATATCAGCCAGAATTGAGACATCAACAGTATCTGATCAATCTAAGGAGGAGTCAGGTTTTGTAGATGTTAGTACACAGAATACTGGTGAAGAACAAGATGATCATATTGCAGCTTGAGATCAGAAAGATGAAGATGTTTGTAACTCTAATCGAGTTTTATTACTTGAATATCATTCTACACAGGCAACTTCTTCTACAAGACTTGCATCTGAAGATATTCCAAACACTTCTAACATTGAAGTCAATTCTGAAGTTCTACAAGACATTCAGAAATCTCAAGTTGAAATTCAATCAAGACTTCAAACACTTGAAGATAACCAAGTCACTATTCTGGAAAATCAAGCAGTTCTGATGAATCTCATTTGTTCTGTTACTGAATCTCTTGGAATTAATGTTGCTGATGTCAAAAAGGGGGAGATAAAAACAGTTAAAAGGCAACAGACTGGGGGAGGAGATAAACAGACTGGGAGAAATAAAAGAAGAACTAAGGATGACAGAGGTGAATCTTTTTAGGGAAGTGGTAAAGGAAAAGAAGCATCAAATAGTTGAATTCTTTCTTCTAAGTACTGGATACTATGTCTATATCTGAAGAAGGAGGTACTTAACTTCATGATTTTTGAATTCATAAATTCTATTCTGATTGTATTGTTATATGTTTTGACATCAACAACTCAGATTTATGCTTCAGATCTTAAAGCATAAATAGGGGGAGATTGTTAGGAATAATTCATGAGTTGTGATGTTAAGAATAGAATTTTACTTATACTTCTTGTATATCCTAATGATGTCATTATGGATGCTACAGAAACTGGCAAGTGCTATAAAACAGGATCTTTGTTTGAGGAACAAGCAAGAAGATTTTATGAAGGAAAGAATTTTCTATTGATGGAAACTATCAACTGGACGGCAGAACATTGTCATGTATAGATTATCTTTCTATTATTAGTTGATAGGTAGCATTATAAATACTCTCTCAATATCATTGTAAAAGAGCGGTTGAGCGATTGAGATTAGTAGCTCTATATAAGGTTTGTATTCGAGAGTTCGAAACAAACAGAGAGAGAGTTTTATTTTGTCAGCAGCTGCTAAAGGTATTTGTACACCTTTGGTAGAGTTTGTATTTGATTATTTAATACAAACAGAATTTGATTCATTCGTTTATTCTTGTTTATATAACCAAGCAAAAATCAGACACGATTATATAACTTGTATTCAACCCCCCTTCCACAAGTTATTCGAGTTAACAAGGTGCAACTATAACATCGGTGAATTGAATCAATTCTGGTACAATTATAATTAGTTTCGCATCATAATAGTAATTCTTTTGAATAAATTGGTGTGAAACATATGTATATATATATATATGGTATAACTGAAATTAAATTGGCCAAGTTGTCCCCAAATCTCTATCTGATGTGAAACATATGTATATATGTTGTATGCATATGTTACCATTGATATTAATTTAGCCAGTTGTCATTTTTTTTTTTTGTCAGAAATAACTTTTTAATTAATGAATTGTATCAAAGTACAATATCCGTATAACCGGAGAAAGAGTTTCTTTCATTCAAGAAAGTTTATCATCTAACCGAAAAGCACGCAAGTTGCTTCCGGACGCTTAGACAATATAACTTTAATGTCTGAATAGAAAACCCACCAAATAAGGCCTCGTTAAAACCCCGCAAGAGTAAAACCCTATGGGACAAAAAACTCAGGGGGGAAAAAGAGTGCCCTACTTAAATAAATGAGTACATCATTTTACAAAAGTCTAAAAAACAAAAAATTGGAAACTTCTTAATTCTTCAGCTTGATTCTTCCACTATGAAAATTCATAAACCCGCATTCATCCATCTTCTCACACTTCTTCCCACCAGAATAGGTATCTTGTTGATTCCCCTAAAATCCAAAATTCTGACATCATCCATCTTCTGTTTACATTTCTTTCCACCCACGAAAACTGAAAATATCAACACAACAGATAAAACTATGTCAAAAAACCATTAATTGAATATACCTTAAATAATTATTATACTCAGTATACATAATAAAGTTGAACAATTTTATATATCTAACCAAAGGGGTCCCCTATGGTTAGACATATAAAATATCAATTTTCCTTGATTAGAAACGTCAAAACTGATTAATATTTAAAATGCCCAAATATAAGCCATCAATCATGATCGCTCATAAATGGTACAAAACATATAATAACCTTTTTAAGGCCCATAATATACGCCATCAATCATGGCCACCAAAAAATGGTACAAAAACTTAAACATCACTTAAGATCCAAGATTTTAGTCATCAAATAAAATTAATTAAATATCAATTAGCATTTATTAGAAATTTATAACACTTATTCTAGGAAAATTCAAATTTCAAAAGTTAAAACAACAATTAGGGGAATTAAATCTAACTTAATCTCGGCCAAAATTAAGGAGCCAAACTTTCATATCAAGTGCTATTTTAAATTATCCAAGATTTAAGCTTTATATTATAAACATGACACAAAATTACCTCTTAAAGACAAAATAACGCCATCAATTATGGCCCCCAAAAATGGTACTTATATGTCAGCATTTATGGCCACCAATAATGGTACAAAATTAATTATAAAGAAACCAAAATAAGCCATAATTACTAAGACCGTTTCAAAAAATAACGTCCTCCACTAATCATGCATGCATGCCATATAATTTGATAGGTTTCTAATTATCAAAATTAATACCTAAAAAGACTCTCCTAATAATTTGAATTAATTATTCTCTTGATTACCTCCAATCAAACATAAATCTAACTCAACTTGTCAAAATCAAATACATATGAATAACCTCATTATCAACCAAGCATAACTCAAGGAAGTTCTACAAGGAAGGTTACAACAGATTATAACAATTAAATTTTCCTAATTGCTCTTAATTATATCCCACTAAATATTTCTAATCAATTCCATTATTCTGGCATTAAAACCTTCCGTTTTTAAAAAATTCAAATTACAACAACCTATCATTTTATCAGTCAATATTACCTAATAATACATTTAATTTAATCATGCCTTAACAGTTTTTCAACAAAAAAAGTATGTGTCACAAAATCAGTTCAGAAGATATGCAGAATTTCATCAACTATACAAGTGCTGACTAGCTAAATTACTACTAGGTAATCAGCAAAAGCATGCTAAACCTATTAGCAACTAAAACACTGGAGTAACATGAAAACTATTCATCACATGTTAATACACAGAACTACTGATTTCAATATTGATAGTTCCAGAAATAAAACAAACAATATAGATTATCCCAATTTTAATAATTTTATATATCAAATCAGTCACATATATCGTTTAATTACATAATTAAATCGAATCCAAACAAAACAGATGCTTCGATAGGGGTTGCGACATCTACATGCTGCTAAAAAATCTTAAAAGCTCACACATTTAAATTCATCACATATAGTTCGAATATTAACACAACCAATCCATCATCTATGTCACATTTGTCATTCGACCAAACACTTAACTGATTAGATTATTCAAGAGATTGATCAATACCATAGCCCAAGGCCTCGAAGCTTTCTTGGGAACTTACCTGTAATCAGTAAACTCAGTCAACAACCGAGTTGACTCAGTGTGTTCAACACAAATCTTCCGAGTTTCCGTCGAGTTACCATAATTTAAGATAACTTACATAGGGATGACCTTGAAAAGGAGACAAATCTGAACCAGATCTGTGAGATAATTACTCCTTCCATCATTGCACGCACAACAACACAATACACGCAGCCAGAGATCAACCCGATTAACACCACTGCAGAAGCTTACAACACCCACAGCATCACAGCCATGCCACACATACACGCACACCAACTTAATAGACTGTAACTGATTGATACGAGAGAGAAGACAAGAAATTGGTGAAGGAAAGGAGAGAGTATCAAATCACCAGAAGTTTATTAACACATTTGTTTCGGAAAGATTCGCAGAAAACATGAAATAGGAAATAGGAGGAGATGATGAAAGTAGTACGCACGGTTACAAACTGCAATAAACCATCCGACTCTGTTTTAGATTTCGTCATCCCCATGCAGCTTAGTTCACACGCTCTAGCCAGTTGTCATTTTAGTTCTTGCAAGTTGTTAGAAAAACCTTGCATTGTGGGCTGTTCTGATTTGAGTGAAATTACCACAGTCAACAAAGGAACGTGTAACCATTTTTTTTAGAATTTGGAAAATGGTGTCCAGGCCCTTTGAGCATATGTTGTGCCTCAATTGTTTTTGTGGGCTTTTGGTGGTAGTGTTGTAGTGATTATTAACTTGAAAAGACCTAATTTTTCTTCTAGCAGTATGCTGATTCCATCATATTACATTCTATGTGCAGGCTATGTCTTGGCGTTTGGTCAGAGAATGGCAACATAACTAGAGGCTTATATTCTTGTAATCTTTATTAAGCAACACAATAAGAGGGGGCGGTAAATCTCATGCTCTATTGTAACTGGACTTTTATGTTTTATACTGAACGAAAATGAGTCCTAATAATGCACCCCTTGCATGTCTATTGTTTGCAGTATGATATATCTGAAAAGAGAAGGGAGATGGCTAAGAAATCTTTGAAAAGATATACTAATAATTATAAATGGTGGGCAGACCAGCCAATCAATATGATCAAGTTTGTCTCTAAATCTCTATCTATTGCTGTTATATGGCCTTGATAATGTTAGACCTCCTTCAGATCTCTTCTTTATTGCTGCAAGTATTTGTTTTTATAGTAGAATTCATTAGAATCAAAATTGTGCTTGCTAACTGTTGTTAAGATAAGGCTTGTTGAATGTCTTTGATATGACAATATGGATTTGATATTTCTCGTATTGTGTGGAAACTGCTGAAGAGTCTATGACACCCATTAAATTTACATTTTCGCTCGATGTCAATTCCAAATTAGATTGGTGTGTATTGATCTTGCTATTTTTTATCTTTTAATCTAATTCAGCGGCTGAAATTCTATAAAGATGGGGATAGGTGCCAGGCATGCACCATTTATTTTTATTTTTTCCTGTGCAGCTTTGTGCCCATTGTGCAAAAAAAATTAGATTGCGACTGCGCAATGCGTGAACCATTTATTACAATATCCCAACTTCATTCATTATGACACCGTCTTCACTATATTCCGCATAATGCCCTGATGGCTGCACATCCCAGATAAGAGAAGCCCGCGCACATGAACCTTGTCGCCTTCACATTATCAGTAGTTCTCACTTGATCGTTTTTTATACTTTATAAGAATATTATTGGGAGTACTATATTTTGGATAAGTTTCTTTGTTATTGGTTTGACTATTGGTTTTTTTATATATTATTGCATGGAAACTATAAGTAATGTTCTCCTAGAAAATTATTTGGTTTATATAATTAGTATTTATAACAAATTGATTTTAATTTGACCCTATTTCTTATAGTGATAGATCCTTTGCATCCATTCTTTCAATATTGGACACCTGACCCTCTCTAAAACGGCTACTACTTTTTGTTACCAACTTATAAACATTTTTGCTGACAGTAGATCACTTATTTTATTTTCATTTCATATCTTTTTGAGGACTCCTCTCATGGAGGTTAAGCTAATTTTGTGGTCATTTTAGAGAGGATAGTATTAAAATACACCTTATGCTAGTAATTCTTATGTATGCCATGATTATAGAGAGAAAGATTATCTGCAGAAGTTTGAGTGTATCTGTAAATTTGAATCTTTCTCCCCTGATTAAAATTTCTATGTTATTATTGTGGTGTTCTTAAATTATGTGCTGGATATTGATGAAAGGCGCAAATTAACAGATCTTTTTTATATCTTATCATGTAGGGAAGCAATTGGAAAGATCCTCGCGCGAGGTCATAGCCGTATTCCCATCTACTCTGGGAATTCAAATAACATTTTGCTGGTCTGTATGAAAACCCTCTATATACCAATTTCAGCAGGTATATTCGATATATTCTGTTTAGCTTGCTGATTGTCAAATTGTCCTTTATTTTCCTCTATTTTGGGTAGAGCCGACAATTTCGTACACGACACGAAAATGACACGAAAATTACGGGTTTGGGTTGACCTTTGCGGTACACGAACACGAAATTACACGGATGAATTTAGTGTCGGTTTTGGGTTTACCCTTGGGTACACGACACGAAACGAAAATACACGAAATAAATAAATATTTTAAATTATATAAATATATATTATAAATAAATATTAGATATTTAACCTTTTTACAAAATAAATAGAAAATACACGAAAAGTACACGAAAGTACACGTTTTTCGTTTCATTTTCGTGTAAACGGAAACATTTCGTGTACTTTTCGTTTTGTTTCGTGTTTAAACGAAATATTTCGTTTCGTGTTCATTTTAGAATTTGAGTACACAAATTTCTTTCGTTTCGTTTTGGTCTCTTGGTACACGAAACACGAAAGTACACGACACGAAATACACGACACGAAACGAATTGCCAGCTCTAATTTTGGGGGATACAAGTTAAAAGTCTTTTAACAATTCGAGTAGAAATCGAGACTCCAGTTAGTGCTGTTACTATCAAAAGAATCCCTAGGTGTGTTTCTGGACCACTTCATTTTTTATCTTATCATTGGCTATAAATGTAAAGCTTGTATGCATTTACAAGCACATAAGCAATTACTAAGTGATTGGACAAACACAAAGAGTCACTAATAACTTAAAAATAATAAATTAAAGTACCTAAGGTGGTATTTGTTTACTTGTAGGTTAATATAGTTTTTTTAGCTAATGTAGCCAAGTAGACCCTTGTAAATCTCACCTGCCACATTTGAAAAATCGTAGATTGCAATTGCAGAGTTCCGGGTAATATGCCCTTGTACAATATTCTCAATGAGTTTCAAAAGGGGAGCAGTCATATGGCAGCTGTGGTCAAAGCAAAAACCGAAAACACTATGTCTAATGCTGTTGTAGAGAAAAGTGTCGGAAATAAATATCCCAATGGAAATCACCAGTTAATTGTCCCCCTGCTGTCAGAGCTTGATGAAAAATCGGATAGTTGTGTGGTTGAAGTTGAAAATGCTACAAATACTGCGAAGCATAAGCAAACTTTAATCCCACAGGATAGATCAACAGTGACAAATGTGGCAGATAGTATTAAAGATGGAGAAGTGATTGGCATAATCACCCTGGAAGATGTATTTGAAGAACTTTTGAAAGTAATATACCTTATTCCTTCACTTAAAGTGTTTAAAGGTGTCTTAACTTTGTGTCTGTTTAACAGACAAGACCTAAAACTACCACTTCTTAACATTATCAAAGTGTCCCATACCTTCATTATTTCTTATGCAATTCAAAATCCTTGTTTACATAGACTGCTGCCATTTTGTTTTCTCCTCCTTTGCGATAAGCAAAATTTAACTCTTCTTTTATGATATGAAGGAGGAAATTGTTGACGAGACTGATGAATACTTGGATGTACACAAAAGGTATATAGAACTTCTTGACATATTTTATAACCCCGTTCTTGCGCTGTTTTAGTATTGATGTCAAGCTATGGCTATCTCAGGATACGTGTAGCTGTTGTATGGCATGTCGTTTAGCCTATTGGTGGGCTGTTTGGGTCAAAGGTCATCTTCTAAGAATGCATCTCAGGTTGGGCTAACTGAACCTACAACTATTTTAGAAAGTGTCATATTCAAGCTCCATTTTACTCCCTCCGTCTCTAAATACTTTTCTCATTTGAGTTGGACACGTTTGCCAACGCACACTTTTGATCGTTAATATCTTCAATTTCATATTAGTATTAAATATAAAAATTTCACTGTATTAAAGTATTCATAAATACGAATCCAACAAGATCACTCATGACTATATTTGGTCTTATAGATTAGACGTAAATTAGTAATTTGTCTCATGTTATGAACAGTCCCGACATATCAAACGGGAGTAGTATTATGAGACAGAGGGAGTATAAAGAATACTATGATTAGAATTTAACTTGTGATACAACTTAAATCCTTTTCCCTATTAAAAATCTCATTAATAATATCAAGTTCAACCTAAAAAGTGGTCCCTATATAGTAGAATCTGATCTAGGGTGCCATATATATTTAGCAACAGCAGTAATTTTTGTGGGGGTTTACCTGTACGTTTCACCATTGGCAACCGTTCGTGACATTTCATGCATGGGTTGCATATTTGATTGTTGATTTAAGAGGCGATGCATATATCTTCTAGCATCGGTTTGGAAATTCAGGCTCTAAACATGATTCCATATGCTTTGGTAGAGAACAACGCCATGACCTTTTAGTAACTAATGCAAAGATTATATCTGTGCAAATGAGTAATATAAAACATAGTATTAAAAACCCAATGATAATTAACAATAGGATTATTACGGTGGTAATGAGGTTGGTTCTTAAAACCTGTCAATAAAATAAATTTTAGGAGGTGAATGTTCTTGTGGAAATAAACTTATTTGATCGTATCTTATACTGGAAACATCAAATCTTTATTGGGATAAAAAACCTTTCTTCAAATTATTTAGAGCTTTACCCTTATGTACAATTTAATTTTTTAAGCTGCAACTTAGATTAAATATATACTTCTGATAAACCTTTACAAAACCAGCTTTACTTATGATACATTACTGCAGTATGGCAGTTTGTCATAACAAGTACATGTACCCCGCAAGGGCGCTTCACCACCATTACTTACATTAAATTTGGTTCGATTGGCAGCCTAATCCCACCTCGGCTATTTCACCACCAGTGAACAACATTAACGGAAAGGAGTGCCTTTTTCAGCTCAAGGTGACACAATATGAGGAGTATACAGTCAGCAGGGTGTCGGAGACCACCACCATGGAGTCTGGTGTCGGAGACCACCACCAATCCACCATGGAGTCTGTTGGAGCTGAGGAATTTGCTGCTGCAAAAAAAAATACGGAACTTAGTGGGAATGCCACCAAGAAACAAAAAATACAAAAAATAGCCTGAATTCAGCTGATCACAAAGCACACGACGAGTAATACTTACTTTTCCTATAATTAAGACCAACCTACATTGTATTGATATAACATGAAATGAATCAAATGAACCATAGAACAGTGACATTCACACAGCGCACGCTTTCACCGAACACAGGGTTAGATTAACAACCAAGAACCACCGCAACATGACACTACTTCGAACCTTAACCAGGAATGAAAAAAATTACAAAACAATAAATAGTTCCTACCAGTCCTAGAACCGACCCGTGCCTCGCACGGGTTGTTATGCTAGTATCACTTAAATCACACTTAAATCACGAAATAGTCTCGACACCGCTTACGAAAACAAAATTATGTACAAGTTAATACATTAATTAAATTGAGCTTTTATATACTTGTTTTCTTGTCCTTCTCTTAGGTAGGGATGCAAATTGAACTTATTCAAGAACATGTTATGTTCATGAACATGTTAGTCGATCTTGTTTATGAACTATCGAGTCGAATTTCATCATGATCAAGTTCAGTTCATTTATAAATTGATCTTTAAAATCTTGTTTAAAATTTATTCATTTGTGAATTGAACTGAACCCGAACCGAGTTTTTTTCGAACCGAACGTCCGTTTGTGAGTGTATCGTTTCATTTACAGCATTATTTTCAGATTTAGACTTAAATCTGAAAAACAAACATTAACACAGTTGTACATTTCTAGCTTCATTTTCTTTCTTAGAAAACAGTCACACGGAATAAATAAATTATTAGAATATGTATTACGGTACTCCAACTTCAAATTTTCTTTCCATCTGCTGTATTCATTGTACGAACTTAAGATAAAGCAGGTTTTAGAACAGGGAAGACTTGTATGATAAATAAAAAGAAAAATGCTAGAGGTACCAAATTAGGTACCAAAAATTGTTACCAAATAACTTGTCATTATTGTGATTGGTTATAATTATATTGGGCCCGCCAGGGCCAACCAATTAAAACATCCTAAAAAGCCAAATATTTAATGCCATGTCATTTGGTGGCAAATTTTGGTACCCAATTTTGTACCTCTAGCACTACTCAAATAAAAAATGCTCTAATAAACAAGCTAAACTAATAGCTATACCGTGGGTAGATCTAATGGATTTTGACTCGTTAATTACGTTCCTTTATATCATTATTAACTCTTGATTTTTTCTACAGTCCGAACAAGTGGTCCCAAGCAAATTCAAATTTTATAATCAATGATAATATAATTTAAAATTTTAATCAAATATATAATCATGTTTCAAAAAAGTTTTAAGAAGAAATTAAAAGATTTTAAACTGTTATCGATCAATTGCTGGACCCTAAATTTTTTTTAAATGTACCTAAACATATTACGCTTTTTTTTTTTGAAAAAATATGCCTCTAAAATAATCAATTTTATTGGTGCTTTCATTCAAAAGCATAAGTACTTTATTGAAAGAATGTCAAAAATAACGAATATTTAACCTAACAATACAAGAATACCATTTCTAGGTGGGACATGTGATTTTTACCGTTTCTATTATCCTCATGGCACATGCGTATTACATGAATAATTATCCAATAACAAATGCATGGTTTCATCCCAATTTCAAACTTTTTCCACCTCGTTTTTCACAATAAGATTCAATTTTTTTTACAAATAAACTTAAAAAGAGAGAGAAAGAGATGCTCTTATGGAGGAAGAAAACAAGAAAGGAGATACATAGAGATCTGGTTTTCAATGACATAAAAGTGGTTGCGTGTAAGTTTAGTATACTAACTGTGTATATACATGTTACGCAATTTTGAATTGGGTATCCATCTCTATTACCCAATCTATACTTGCGTCTTCTGTTGTTATTTATTATAGATTACCCTGCTTGATTATGCGTATCTTATTTTTGAAATTTAAATAATAACTAATACCCCAATTAGAATTACGTACTATTTTGTCACCCAACTTTCTAATGCGTATTAGACCTTACCCAAATTAAAAATGCGTAATCAAAACGAGAATTTTAACCATCCTTCACGAAAATTGTTATTTTCATCAATGTTATTTAAAAATCGGTTATTTATTGACTTCACCCTAGTTTGTTAACCTGTTTGGCTCACCTTATATTAAGAACTTATGAACTTATTTTTGGGTAAAAATTTTATATCTTGATAATTTTTTTATATATGTATTTAATGTATGTTTAATATTCAATAAGTTTCAAAAATAAGTTGGAAAGTTAGGAATCTTAGAGGGTGTTTGGGGAAACTTTTTTCCAGAATAAGTCAACTTATTTTAAGACAAAGTTAGAGATTCCTAATTTTTTTATGAAAAAAATTAACTTTTTTTGCAACTTATAAAATCTCAAACATACATTAAATATTTGTATAAAAAAATTATCAAAATACGAAATTTTTTTCCGAAAATAGGTTTGTCAAACATGTCATAACTTTCAATTTAAAATAAGTTAACTTATTTTAAAAAATAAGTTTCTCAAACACCCGCAATATCAGGACGAATATCAGGACGGGATCGGAATAGCATTAGGACTATTTTACTTAATATATATTACTATATAGTCTATATTCCTAAAGCTAAAAAGAGAGAACCTATTGAACTTTCATTATTATTTGCATGTTGGAAGACTATAATATAAAATAAAGTTGCCTTCATTTCTGGATCATGGTATCCGAAGTTTAGTACTCCATGTGTATCATAATACATTTCTTGTGTTGACTTTGATCACTGTTCATTGTAAGCAGTTGACTACTAATTTATATCTAATCTATAAGATTAAATATAGTAATGAGTGATCTTGTTAAATTCGAATTTGTTAGTACTTTAATATAGTGAAGTTTTTATAATTAATAATAATATAAAATTAAAAATATAAATGATTAAAAATATGCGTTGACAAATGTGCCAAAAATAAACAGGAAAAGTATTTTAAGACGGAGGGAGTATATACAATTCGAAACTAAAAAAATTAACTAGAAATGAAAAGACCTTAGACTTTAGTTAAGTTAAATATTATATGAACTTACCTATTTTTATATATTATGGATGATTAAACAAAAAATAGAAAAATCAAATAAATTTAAAAAGTTGGGATTGAATAGTAAATATAAGTTTAAGAACATGATTATAATTGACAGTATCATTTTCTTTATAAAATCATAACAACGATAGAAACTGATAATGCATTTTTTGTTGTTAATAATGATGGATTTAGGTTATTAATTAAATGAAAATCATAGTGTTATAAAAAGCAGAAATCAGACTTAATCGGTAGAGGCACTGTCTAGGAATTAATCGGGTATTTGGGGATTAATCGAAATGATTAATCAGATATTCGGATAATTAATCAGTACGGTAATCCCTGAAACAGGGATTAATCGATAATTAATCGCGATTAAATACCGATTTTTAGAATAGGGGTGATCATTCGGTCGGTTCGGTTTTTAACTGAACCGAATAACAAAAACCGAATAACCGAAATCCGATTTTTACCAAACCGAACCGAACTGATTTATCAGTAGAAACCGAACCGAAAAACCAAACCGAAATATTTCGCCAAAACTGAACCGAACCGATTTTAAAAAAATTATATATAATATTTTTTTTAATTTTGAAATTAATTTTAATAGCAAATATATTAAAATATATAACAATTAAAACAAAATAAAACACAAACTATCAATTTAAATATTTAAACTTAATTTTGAATTAATTAAATCATGCATATATATAAAATATAAACATATACATATATAATATAAATAATATATATATATATATATAATTCGGTTATTTCGGTTTGAACCGAAGTTTTTTTAAAAAAATCGAACCGAAATAAATTTCGGTTTAAACCGAAAAACCGAAAGAGAAAAATGGGCCTGAGGATGTCCTCAGGTAGTTCTCCTGAGGTTATAAGACAAATAACCTGTAGAATAAGTGGCCCCGCATGGGCATTTTTGTAATATCAAATTTTTTATCAGTAGATTTACTTAAATACTCTTAAAATTGTATTGGAAACCTTTTAACCTCAGGGTTCTGCCTGAAGTCATCCTCAGACACATGAATCCCAAAACCGAAATAACCGAAATTTTCAAAAAAATACAATTCAAACCGAATCGAAATTCAACATTTCGGTTCGGTTTTTCGGTTTCGGTTCGATTTTGCTCAGCCTATTTAGAACTGAGGAAAATCAAGATATGTAGACATAAAGAAATTTTAAAATGAATAGAAAATAAGGAAGAGAATGACTAGTATCTACATTGACAACAACTGGTCAATGGTGATAATAACCTAGGATGTTGTAGTTAATTGTAGTTGTCCGCCGCTCATAAATTCATACCTGCACGGTTCATTATGATATTTGCATCGCTTCTTTTTCATTTTCAAGAATACTTTGGTTGTTAGATCATCATAAACAGTGGTCCTTTGTGTAAAAAAAACTTTGCATGGTTCGGGGAAAGAGGAACAATTTATATTTATATATTCGTATACCGCGCAACTCATCATTAGTGTCTGCTCCTTCTGTTTCGAAAGTGTTGTATATTTCAACTAGTGCAACATGCCATTATCCTTTACCAACTCAAGTATTGGCTTTTCACTTAGCAGCCGCCAGCTTACATTTTTCTTAGAGCATTCGATCTCAATATAAATACAACTCATGCACCTTCTCTTTTTTCATATCAAATCAATTACTACATTCTTAATTATGAACACCAATAGTTCACTTGTTATCTTTGCCTTCCTCTTTTCATTATTTTCATGGGCCTCATCAGATTATAATATTATCGATAATCCCACCAAATTCATCCAATGCCTGGCTGGGAAATCTCCGGAGTCAGCCACCATTGCTACACTCATTTACACTCCGAATAACTCTTCCTATACATCTGTCTATGAATTCTCCATGCGCAACCCTAGATTCAATACCTCCACCCGTCTCAAGCCTCGTGTTATTGTTACACCAGAATCTGAATCTCAGGTCCAAAATGTGGTCATTTGTGCTAAAAAGTATGACATACAGATCCGGGTCAGGAGTGGGGGTCATGATTTTGAAGGCCTTTCTTATAGCAGCACGTATGAAATTCCATTTGTGTTGCTTGACATGATTAAATATAAGAAGGTTACGGTGAATGCTACAGCTAAAACTGCGATAGTTCAAGCTGGAGCCACACTTGGTGAAGTCTACTATTGGATTTACAGAGCCAGCAACACTCTTGCATTTCCTGCTGGAGTTTGGTCCACTGTCGGAGCTACTGGACTAATCTGTGGCGGAGGGTATGGTCCGTTGAGACGAATGTATGGTCTTGCTGCTGACAATGTGCTTGATGTCCGAATGGTGGATGTAAAAGGAAGAATTCTCGATAGAGAATCAATGGGAGAAGATCTTTTTTGGGCTCTTAGAGGTGGTGGTTGTTCAAGTTTCGGTGTCATTCTTTCATGGAAATTGAACCTGGTTGATGTTCCTGAAAAAGTCACTGCTTTGTCTATGTTCCGGACTTTAGAACAAGGTGCCACCAATATTCTATATCCATTCCAAACTGTTGCTGCAAAACTTCCCAATGAAGTAGACATCAGAATCCGAGTCAATACAACTCTCAGTGATCTAAGTCCTCGTGCAGATAAAAAAACAGTTGTGTTGGCATTTACAGGGTTGTACCTTGGTGGAGCTGATGATTTTCTTGCAATTATGGATGAAAGGTTCCCACAGATGGGAGTGGTAAGAGAAGATCTTCAAGAAGTTAGCTGGATTCAAGCTATTATGTCTTCTTCATTCTTTGATCTTTTCGAAGATACTTACTCCCCAGAAGATTTACTCGACAGAACTTTCTTATATGACCTATCTACCAAAGCAAAATCAGATTTTGTGAGGCAACCCATGTCGGTAGCAGCAATTAACGGTTTGTGGGACAAGCTTCTAGAAGTTGAAGTAGGCGAAACAACTGTTATCTTTACACCATATGGTGGAGTACTAGACAATTATCCAGAGTCAGCACTCCCATTCCCTAACAGAGCTGGAACATTGTTCATGTTATACGAGAGGGTGCTTTGGGTTGGAAACACTACACAAAAGTTAGAATGGATTAGAAGCTTGTCCGATTACTTGACACCTTATGTTTCAAGTAATCCGCGAAGAGCGTATTGGAATTATGATGATCTTGATCTCGGAGTGAATAATGCTCAAGGCAGCATCGGTTATCTGCAGGCAAGAAAATGGGGTAAAAGTTATTTTAACAATAATTTTAAGAAGCTGGTCATGGTGAAAACCATGGTTGATCCGGAGAATTTCTTTAGACATGAGCAAAGTATCCCTCCTTTCTCACTCTGGTCGGATATGTAATTAAGATGCATGCTTCCTGTTTTGTACTTGTGCATGTGCCCTGTTTTCAAGCATGGTTACATACAAGTTTTAAGTTGTTTTTGTCATTTCAAGTTGTGCAAGTTTTAAGTTTGTTCTTGTCATACTCCCTCCATCCCACTCATTTCTATACACTTACTATTTTGGGATGTCCCATCATTTCTATACATTCCAAAAATAGTAAAGTTTTAATAATAAAAAAACTATTACATCCACTAACTTTCCTCCACTATCTCAAATCTATAATATAAAACACTATTACATCCACTACTTTCCTCCACTATCTCAAATCTATTATTAAATATTAATAGGTCCCACCACTTTACCAACTTTTCATCTAACTTTACTAATTTTTTATACATTTTCTTGGTATCCGTGTCTAAACCAAACGTATATATATCACTCGGACGGAGGGAGTATTGATTATTGTGCGAATGTTAGATTTTAACATATACTCCCTCCGTCTCTTAAAACGTTTCCTGTTTACTAAATCGGGACTATCAAAATACTATTCTCCTTTCTATTTTAAGCCATAAAAAATAATATCCAATACCCACTACTCCACCCACTACTCCTTAAAAATAATATTCAATACCCACTACTCCACCCACTAATCATTACAAATAATATTCAACACCCACTATTCCACCCACTACTCCAAAAAAACAATATTCAATACCTACTATTCCACCAACTACTCCTTACAAATAATATTCAATACCCACTACTTCACCCACTACCCAAAAAAAACAATATTCAATACCCACTACTCCTTAAAAACAATATTCAATATCCACTACTTCTTACAAATAATATTCAATACCCACTTTTTCTTAAAACCCGTGTTTTTAGTCAAACGGGAAATGTTTATTGAGACGGAGGGAGTATTCATTTAGTATTCTTTGATCTTAAGTTACTACCAATATTCGTTGATTTTAACTGACATGTATTTTTTTTTTAATTTTTTTTCATCTCAGTGTGTATTATAGTCATACAATCTTTTCCGGTTTTATTTTTACTTGCTGCATTTGATGGTTTTCTATCGATATATGAAACTTCAAATGAAGATGAGGACAGAGTGGACCAAAAACAGAGGATTTTGTCCGGCCAGGAAAAGGTAGTAAAATAAAGTAAAAAATATTCATTCAGAAATAATCTCAAGCTATGTTAGGTCCCAAACAAGGGACAATTCTTTGACGCAACGGAATAACACCCCAAAGATAAGATTTTTATGTAGAACTCACACAAAGTTCTACCACCACAAGTTATAAGATATAACACTAGGCAGTAATCAAAGTAAACACATAAAGAAGAGGGAATTTGTTGGCCAAGTGAAAGAGCCTTTTTTCTTGTATATATTGATACGTTTCTGTTTTTTGTATACAATATCACAATCACTAAAACCTAGCTAATTCACTACCGTTTACATATCATATTAACTATGGGCCTATTTTAAGAATTAACCCAAAAATACTTTTGGGCCAAAAAAACCCGCTCCAAGTCGCCTCACCACGGGGAGCTTAATCCACACCGTGGTGCAAAAACTTCTGCCCCTACCTCAATAAACAGGCTTTCTGCACCTCCAAATCCGATATCCATCGTTCAGAGTTTAGATACATGAGTAAGGAAGACGCTGTCCAAAATTCATCGCGATCCGACCGTTGGAACTCCGGGAAACGCAAAAACAAAACAGCTAACGCAACCAGAAAAATTTCTACGAATTTTTCACATTAGCACCAAAAAACTAGCCCAACCTTTTAATCTCACAATTCTCCACCTCGTACATCATTTGATCAACCTCAAATTATGGACGAACACTGAGAATCCCATGAAAGCCTTGATATGTAAACCCCAACCACCATGACTGCCTACGTACCCTTAACCGGGATCAAGCCACCGTAGTTCACACTATGGGGTGAAATCTCCACCTCACCCCAACACCGCCCCGAAGGGCAATCAACACCGGATGATATTCAGCAAGTCCAAGCAATGTTGAACCTTGCTCCCTACAGGCAATGAGACTAAATCCCCAGTTTGTTTCTTTTCTAGAGACTCCATCTCTTCTTCCTTCGCTGCCAACCAACTCTCACTATTACAATTTTGAATAGCTTCTTTGAAGGAAATAGGCTCACCATCATCCTCCACCGAGAGTGCATACTCTACTGCATTAACCTGCCCGTAGTGTTTCAAAGGCTTATCTGACCCAAGCTTTTGAACTTGTTTGTATGCCCGTTTTGGCCTAGCAGAAGCCAAACTTTCCTCGAACAGTTGTCGTTCGCGTGCCTGCACATTTTCTTGCTCATCAATAGTCTCATATTCAAACTCATCATCCTCATCATCATGAGTGTCTCCATGATCTTCTGGCTGAACATGACTAGAACCTGGATGACTTGCAGATTCTATCTCAACCACTTGAGACTTAGAAGTCTCAACGTCACCACCCCTAGTCACCTTAGCTTTCGAAGAAACTACAATAGTGTCCTCATCAAACGTAACATCCCTGCTGATTATGAACTTAGAATCATCAATAGACCAAAGACGATAACCTTTTGTACCTGTTGCATACCCCAAGAATATAGCCATCTTGGCCTTCGCATCAAGTTTTCCCTCGTCAACATGGTAGTAGGCTGTGCACCCAAAAATTCAAAGTCTCCCATAATCTGCATGTTTTCCAGACCATACGTTATAAGGTACATCTCCATCTAGAGATGCATGAGGTGACCAGTTGACAATATAGCGAGCTGTATTAATTGACTTCGCCCACCATTCTTTACCCAAACCAGCATAGGATCGCATACACATTGATTTTTCCCGCAACGTGCGATTGAGCCTTTCCGCAACCCCATTCCGCTGTGGTATTTTTCTGACTATCCAGTGTCTAACAATGCCTTCCTGATCACAAAACTCCTTGAAAGCACCATCTGTATACTTTGTACCATTATCAGATTGCAGTGTCTTCAACTTTTTACCAGTTCTGTTCTCAGCCATTGTTTTCCACTTCTTGAATATGTTGAATACCTCATTCTTATGTTTCATGAAATACACCCAAACATACCTAGAATAATCATCAACAAAAGTGACAAAATACCTCGAGCCTCCCTTGGAAGTGACTGAAGCTGGACCCCAAACATCCGTATGCACATAGTCTAATATACCTCTACTTCTATGTTTACTTGCCTTGAACTGAACCCGGTGTGCTTTACCGTACACGCAATGCTCACAAAAAACCATGCAAGCCTTTTTCAAGTTCTTCAACAAACCCTCTTCACCAAGATAATTTAGACCTTTATTCGACATATACCCAAGCCGCCTATGTCATAACCTAGTGCATTCACATGGGTCTCCACCACTGCTAGTAGCTGCAACCGCCACACTATCAGTCACCGTTGTACCCAAAAGCGCATAAAGCTTTCCGCGAGAAATACCTTTCATCACAACCAAAGAACCACGAATAACTTTCATCTCACCGTCTTGTGTAACAATTTTACACCCACCAGAATCCAAAGCACCAACAGAAATAAGGTTTTTCTTCAATTCATGGACATGTCTCACATCCGTCAACATTCTTACCACTCCATCATGCATCCTAATCCTTATAGAACCAAGTCCTACCGTTTTACAAGCATTGTTGTTCCCCATCAATACGGTTCCTCCTTCGACTCCTCTATAAGTTGTAAACCAATTTCGATTTGGACACATATGGTAAGAGCAACCAGAATCGAGAATCCACCTATTTGTAATTTCTCCTTCACATGTGACAGAATAACAATCATCACTGCCCCCTTCCTCTGAAGCATAACTAACCTCGTCTTTCTCTTGAACTTTTCTAGTATCCTCGTTGTTCTTGTTCTTCTTCCAAGCAACCCTTTTATTTGGACAATTTGCTTTGTAATGCCCAGGCTCACCACACTTGTAGCACTTTCTCTCTGCAGGAGGTCTAGAATTTGACTTAGACTTGCCTCTCCCACCTTTTCCTCGATCATTGCCTCTACCACTTACAAACAACCCTTGTGCCTGCTCATTATTACCACTAGTATCCATACTGATAGTTGCAATCTTTCGAAGATCATCCGCTAGAAGTGAAGTTCTAGTATCATCCATCGTAAGAGTGTCACCCACAAGCATCAGTGTTTGTACAAGGTTCTCATATGACTTCGGTAATGAAAGAAGTAACAAAAGTGCTTGATCTTCATCATCTACCTCCACATCAATATCCTTCAAATCTGATATGCACCTATCAAACTTGTTGATGTAGTCCCGGATAGATGATCCTTCCTCCATCTTGCAAGTACATAGTCTCGACTTCAAATAGATCCGATTAGTTAGAGTCTTCGTCATGAAGTTGGACTCCAACTTTATCCAAACAACCGCAACCGTTTTCTCACCATCAACCAAGAATGCAACATCTCTCTCGAGGCATAACATGATTGAAGCCCGTGCTTCGAGATCTAATTCTTCCCAGTCTTCATCCGACATATCCTTGCCCCCCTTTGCCTTACCTGACAAAGCTTTGTGTAACTTTTGCGAGATAAGCAAATTCTTCATCTGCATCCTCCAATAGGAAAAGTCATTCTTCCCATTGAATTTCTCTATCTCGTACTTCCCAACTTTGACTACACCGCATGTAGAAGCCATACCTAACTTGTTGCACAACCAGTCTCTCTCAGAAATTTCACCAAACACCTTGTGTGCACCACACAGGACTCAACCAAGAAACACCTCAAATCGGAGCTTTACCACCCAAATCTGATTTTGACTCTGATGCCAATTGTTAGGTCCCAAACAAGGGACAACCCTTTGACGCAGCGGAATAACACCCCAAAGAGAAGACTTTTATGTAGAACTCACACCAAGTTCTACCACCACAAGTTATAAGCTATAACACTAGGCAGTAATCAAAGTAAACACACAAAGAAGAAGGAATTTGTTGGCTAAGTGAAAGAGCCTTTTTTCTTGTATATATTGATACGTTTCTGTTTTCTGTATACAATATCACAATCACTAAAACCTAGCTAATTCACTACCGTTTACATATCATATTAACTATGGGCCTAGTTTAAGAATTAACCTAAAAATACTTTTGGGCCAAAAAAACCCGCTCCAAGTCGCCTCACCACGGGGAGCTTAATCCACACGGTGGTGCAAAAACTTCTGCCCCTACCTCAATAAACAGGCCTTCTACACCTCCAAATCTGATCTCCACCATTTAGAATTTAGATACATGAGTAAGGAAGACGCTGTCCAAAGTTCAAGGCGATCCGACCGTTGGAACTCCGGAAAACGCAAAAACAAAACAGCTAACGCAACCAGAAAATTTCTACGAATTTTTCACATTAGCACCAAAAAACTAGCCCAACCTTTCAATCTCACAAGCTAATAATCTGGGCATTCGAACTCTCGAAGGGTGTAAAAGAAAAGGAAAGGAAAGTCAGATGTATGAAATGTGATTACAGGATTAGTTATAACTTGACACTCGGGGCCGGAAATGCTCAAACATCAAAAAAAAAAATTCAAGCTCCTCGGACACAAAACAAATAAATTTTTAGAAGCCATAAATATTTTGCGTAGGACAGTTGTCATGGTAGTATACTAGTATGTGGGTGTTTGGAGAGTTGTCATCATAGAACTTGTAAGTCATCAGAGAACTTGTAAGTCAGTAAAGTGTTTGGTAAATCAGAATTTATTAGGGTGGCAATTGGGTCGGGTTTGGCAAAATCCAAATCCAAACCCGATTTTTTATACCAAACCCGAACCCAAACCAAACCCAAAAAACACCCGAAAACTGAAACCCGAAAATGAAGAATTTACCTAAGTACCAATTCGAGAAGTGCATAGAGACAACTTAACTATATTTCCCTGTACTTAGTTTTTACTAAGTTGAACATACTGTCCCAGCCAGAGTATGTCTTCGTATTCGAATAATTGCTGTCATGTAATAATTGTATGATTTGGGAGAATTTCATACATTTGTTCAAGCCTCAAGGAATACATCTAGAAGACAGCAAGAATAAAGGTTACTGTCATGTCCCAGACAGTAAAGTTACAAGAAGACAAATGTTGCAAAGTCACGACAAAGCTACATTTGACAGCAACATTGGCCGAAGCAAGAGACAGTGACATTCTCATACTTGACAGCAAGTCTGGAGTTCTGACAGCAACATTGGTGGGAGCTCGTACTGTCAGCCACAGAATATTCCTTTGATAGTAGACTCTGCGGTTAAGGTTACTGTCACCTTGAATTATTTGAATTGGGTATTTTCTCAGTCAAAGCCCGTGACAGGTTACATGTTCAAGAAACAGATTTGCTGCAACACACTATCGTTTGTAGCAGACCTGCAAGACTACGACAAAAGATTAAGAGATTCACAAGACAAGGCTGGTCAATTCGAGGAGTATGTAATATCGACATTTACTAGAATTGTATTAGCTAGAAATAGAAAGAATCTAGGCTGCTTTACTTATAAGGTTTATCCTGTCTGTATAGCAATTTGGGAAAGTCACATGGGTGTGCAAATTGTAATGAGCTGCCACTTGAAAATGACAGCAGCTCAACACCCTATGCGATAGAGACAACAGAGTATCTTAGTCTACTTAGATACATCTTAGATTCTTTTCTATTCATGTACGCACACGAAGCAATTTGTATCTCTTGAGATATCGAAGCTGGAGAAACACTCTCTCCAGGTTGTAGCAACACTTCACATAAAATAAATAAAACATTTATTTTGTGAGAAATCTTGTTTCACTTATTGCTTGCATACATCTACTGATAATCTATAATCTTTATCTTCGTTGTTGATTTAAAGATTCGATTTTATCAGTATTGCATTCAACCCCCTCCCTTCTGCACTACTCTGGGACCAACAACTGGTATTAGAGCGTCCAGATTGATACACAAATCTGAAGATCATGACGAGTGTTCAGAAGTCAAATGGGATCAAGATTCCAGTCTTTGATAAAGAGAACTACAATTTCTGGAAAAGAAAGATCTTGTTATTTATCAAAGCCGCCCATCCACTGTATTTGGGAATTCTTGAGAACGGCCCCTTCATACCTCAGAAGGAAGTAACTGCTGCTACCGAGAATGGTGAAACCATTCCAGCCCATTGGGTTGCAAAGAAGCCTTCAGAGTACATAAAGTCCGAAAAGGAGAAAATAGCCTTGGATGACTATTTACAACTCATCTTGCTCGACTCACTTACATTAGACAAAGCCATGTGTGGTAATGTCATGGGATGTAGATCTGCAAAAGAGATGTGGAACAAGATAGAGTTGCTGAGTGAAGGAAGTGAAGAAGTTCGCGAGAACCAAAGACAAATCCTTGTATCACAATATGAAGCCTTTATGGCTAAACCATGCGAAGAACTCACACACATGTTTGAGAGGTCAGTAAGCTAATAGCTGAGTTACAAATTCATGGGAAGTTCTATGATAGAAAGGAAATTAACATCTAATTTCTGCTCACTCTCCCTAAGCATCTTGAGCACAAAGTAACAGCCATAAGAGAGGGAAGAAACTTGAGGGATGTCTCTCTTGAAACTCTCTATGGTGTGCTTAAATCATACGAACTCGAGATTTTTCAAAAGAGAGCTATTCAAACTTGAACCAAAGGAAAGTTAGCAAACATGTCAGGAGCCCTCATAGCTCATGAACCACAAGTAGCTTGTCCAAGTGAACCATCACAAAGTTCACAACCAACACAGATGCCATCTTTGAAGATTGAGGAGGTGTTGGATGACGAGGAGAAGGTGGTTCTGCAGCTGAAAGATATTGAAGATGACGACTTCTACACAGTAGAAGAGATTGAAAGCATGGATAATCCAACCATGGCTTATATGGCTAAGAGATTCAAGAATATCAAGTTCAGAAGGGACAAGTCATACAAGCCATAGGGTCAATCATCTAAGTTCAACAAGGGAAGTTTTTCAAAGGCCACTGGTGGAGCCACAAGAGGAGGATACAAGACAGGATTGGTGGATAGGTCGAAGTTCAGATGTTACAACTGCAATGAGCTAGGTCATTTTGCTACTGAGTGTAGAAGACCAAAACAGAATCAAGGAAAAGGATCTGGAAATCAGTTTAAGAGAAATCAAGGGAAAGCCTATGTGGCTGAAGGAAAATGCTGGGATGATTCTGAAGATAAAGAAGAAGAGGAGTTTGTGAACTTAGCCCTCATGGCTAAATCTGATGAAGAAGCTTCAAGTTCATCAAATCAGGTACCATCTCTAGTCTTACTTGATATGTCTAAAACTGAGTATAAGCATACCATTGAGGATTTAAGTGCTGAGATGTTTAACATTCATGTTAGTTTATCTGCTGCTCACGAAGAAATTGCTAAGTTAACTAAACAGAATGAAGCTCTCAAATCTGAAAATGAAATGTTGTTGCTAAGAACCAGTCCCCTAGATTCATTAGCTCAAGAGAATGCTAGATTGAAAAATGATATTGTTTGTGCTAAGGAAATAGAAGAATTTCTCAGGAGTCAAATTGCAGAAAACGAGTTTAAACTCAAAGCTTTTAGAAACTCTTCTAAGTTAGTCCAGGAATATCATAATAATCACACTGAGAATCAGAAGGTAGGAATATGTTTCGAGTATGGTAGAAGGCATGGTAAGGCAATTGCTCTTGATGATAGTGATGCTGTCAAACCTCAAATTCTCAAAAGAGTTTCCAATCCGATTTTCAAAAATCTTCAAGCTGATTTTGATGAAACTTCCTTGTTCATCAAACAAGAGCTACTTGATGAAGATGAGTGCATTGACAGCACACTGAGCAAAGGAAAAGATACTGTCAAGTCTCCCGTGACAGAAACTCTACCAAGCTATCAGACAGAATGTTCTAAAGTAGCTGACAGCAAGGATGAGACAGAAACTTCAAAAGATACTATCAAGAGAGAACCCAAGACAGCAACTTTCAAACCTGCTGTCAAGACAGAGGCAAAGAAAGGTACTGTCAAGGGTGGCTCGACATCAACTTCAGAACATATTGTCAAGGCAAATGTTTACAAGCCTAAGAATAGGAATGACAAGTTAGGGATTGATAAGAAGAATGGATATAGTCATGTTAAGAATGCTCCTAGGAAGCTTTGCAATAATTGTGGATCATCTCATCATTTAACATTTGTTTGTAAGAAACCCAAACAGGATAAGGTTAATGCGTCCAATGTTAGTGGTAACTTACATAGAACACCCATTATGCAAAGAAGTATGGATGTCTGTAATAACATTGACTGTATGCCATGCAAAATTGTTGTTATGAGTACTTGTTTCAATCTGCCTGTTCTGTCTACTGAAAGATGCTCCTACTTAGAAACTGCTGAGACTTCTGTGCCTGCCTATGTTGGTAAAAAGGCAGCTTCCACTAAGAGAAAGACCAAGTCTAACTCTAGAACCAAGTGGACAGTAAAAGAAGTCAAACAGGAGGATTCTAGTGTTGATTTAAATGTGAAGTAGAATGATATGAACAATGATGCTGTAACTACAGGACCCAACAGAGTCTGGGTACCAGATGTAAATTAAAATCATCTGTTTTGCAGGGCAAGAAACAGAAACAGGTCATGTGGATCATCGACAGTGGATGCTCCAGGCACATGATTGGTGATATAGCCCTGCTATCACATTTTATGGAGAAAGACGGCCCAATCATAACTTTTGGAGACAACAGCAAAGGTTACACTATGGGATATGGCTGTTTGGAAATTTGAAATGTTGTCATTAAAGATATTGCTCTTATTGATGGATTGAAGCACAACCTACTCAGTGTCAGCCAGTTTAGTGACAGGGGATTCAAGGTTGATTTTGATATGATGGTTTGTAATATCTATCACAAGAAAGATCGAAGCCTCTCTTTGAAAGGAGTCAGGAAAGGAAGCTTGTTTGTTGCAGACTTAAATTCTGTCAATAAAGACAAGGCTTACTGTTTTTACATTAAAGCATCAGTTGGTGAAAGTATGCTTTGGCACAAGAAGCTCTCACACCTCAATTTCAAGAATATGAATACTCTGATGAAGAAGGATTTGGTGAGAGGACTACCTCAACAGGAATTCTGTCAAGAAGGACTATGTGAGGATTGTCAAATGGGCAAATTGAAAAGATCTGTGCACAAATCAAATCAAGTGAATACCAACACTGAGCCACTCAAATTAATTCACATGGATTTGTTTGGTCCAGTAAATGTTCAATCTCTTGCAAGAAAGAGATATTCCCTGGTAATGGTGGATGACTACTCAAGGTACACTTGGGTGAAGTTTTCAGAGACTAAGGACGAATCTGCTCAAGAAATCATTGATCACATAAGAGTTCTTGAAAGAACCCCCAATGCTCAAGTTCAATATATGAGGAGTGACAATGGTACTGAGTTCAGAAATGCCACATTAGGAAACTTCTGCAAAGAAGAAGGCATTGTCCAACAATTCTCCACTGCCAGGACACCACAACAAAATGGAGTTGTAGAAAGGAAGAACAGAACTCTCATCGAAGCTGCGAGAACTATGTTGAATGATTCTAAATTACCAACATACTTCTGGGCAGAAGCTATTAATACAGCTTGCTACACACAGAACAGAACCTTGATCAACATGACTCATGGAAACACTCCTTACTATTTGTTAACAGGAAAGAAACCTATTGTCAAGTACTTTCATGTATTTGGAAGTAAGTGTTTCATGATGATTGACAACCATGAAAGGAAAGGAAAGTTCGATGCTAAAGCTTATGAAGGCATTTTCATGGGATATGGATTGGAAAGGATTGCCTACAGAGTCTATGTCATTGATCACAAAGTCATTGAAGAAAGTATGAATGTCACATTTGATGAAACCAAATTCCCAGGACTGCAAGAGGATGGTCAAATGGAGCCTCTTAGATTTGAGAATCAAGGGTATTTGGAAGAAGAAGAAATTGTTACTGATGAACCTACTGGTACTCAGGATATTGAGTTTGAAAGAAATGATGTCAACACCAATGATGCTACTCAAACTCCAGCTCAATCTCAAACTTTATCAGCTAATCATCAGAATGAGAATGATTCTGGAGATGTTGAAGAACATGAAGGAGAAAACATCAATGGTGGAGAGTCAACCCCTCAACGAGGAAACGTTCAAGCAGATCAAGAAAGAAGCTTGCCCAGAACCACTAAGTGGAACAGAGATCACACTAGCAATCTAATCATTGGTGATCCCACTACTGGTATAAGGACGAGAAGAAATGTTTTTGTTGACAACATGTTTTCATGTTTTCTATCTCAAACTGAGCCAAAGTCAATTGATGAAGCATTGTTGGATTCAGATTGGGTGATGGCCATGCAAGATGAGCTAAACCAATTTGAGAGAAACAGTGTATGGAAGCTAGTCCCTAGACCCAAAGGGAAGTCAATAGTTGACACAAAGTGGGTTTTTAGAAACAAGTTGGATGAAAGTGGAAATGTGACAAGAAACAAGGCAAGGCTAGTAGCTAAAGGTTACTGTCAACAGGAAGGGATCGATTATGATGAAACATTTACACCTGTTGCCAGACTTGAAGCTATTCGGATATTTCTAGCCTATGCAGCACACTATAACTTCAAAGTGTTCCAAATGGATGTCAAAAGTGCCTTTCTTAATGGAGAATTAGAAGAGGAAGTGTATGTTGAACAGCCACCTGGATTCGAGGATGCTGAGTTGTATGACTTTGTCTATAAGCTGTTCAAAGCACTTTATGGATTGAAGCAAGCCCCTAGAGCTTGGTATGAAACTCTCTCTACTTTTCTCATTGAGAATCAATTTACAAGAGGTGTAGTGGATAAGACACTGTTCTACAAGCACCATGGCAAGGACATCATTCTAGTTCAGATTTATGTTGATGACATAATCTTTGGTTCTACAAATGAGAAGTTGTGTGAAAAGTTTTCATCTCTTATGAAAAGCAAGTATGAGATGAGCATGATGGGAGAACTGTCATTTTTCCTAGGTTTACAAATTCATCAAAAGGATGATGGCATCTTCATAAGCCAATCGAAATATGTCAAAGAACTTCTCAAAAAGTTCAACATGGAAGATGCATCACCTGCCAAGACACCTATCTCTACCACAACCAAACTGGATTTGGATCCTAAAGGAAAGAAAGTGGATTCTAGTACCTACAGAGGCATGGTGGGATCATTGCTATACCTAACTGCTAGCACACCAGACATTATGTTTGTTACATGTCTCTGTGCAAGGTTTCAAGCTAATCCAAAAGAATCACATTTAGTAGCTATCAAGAGAATCTTTAGATATCTCAAAGGTACTCCAAACCTAGGCCTTTGGTATCCTAAAGATACTGGATTTGACTTTGTTGGTTATTCGGATTCAGACTACGCTGGATGCAAAATTGACAGGAAAATTACAACAGGAAGCTGTCAATTTCTTGGTGGAAGATTAATGTCATAGTTTAGCAAGAAGCAGCATTCTATATCTACCTCAATTGTAGAAGCTGAATATATTGCAGCTGGAAGTTGCCGTGCTCAAATTCTTTGGATGAAAAATCAGCTAATGGATTATGGTTTAGAGTTATCCAATATTCCTATTTATTGTGATAACACTAGTGCCATAGCTATCTCAGACAATCCAGTTCAACACTCCAGGACAAAGCATATTGATATCAGACATCATTTCCTAAGAGAGCATGTTGAAAAGGGAACTGTGAAGCTGATTTATGTTCCAACAGAAAAGCAACTTGCAGATATTTTTACGAAGCCACTAGATGAAGCAACCTTCAACAGGTTGGTAAGTGAATTGGGAATGCTAAATCTGGTATGTTAACCTACTAGTTTTTACATTTTCAATGTGGTTGAAAATTGTAGCTTGTGACCTTAACTTTCAATGTTACTGTCATGAGAAGTTACTGTCCTATGTGCTACTTGTTTATTTGACAACATGTTTGCTATGACTATGCTAAATTCAAATCACATGCATGTTTTAATTATTGTAATGAGTAGTCACGTGACATTAACTTATTTTATACGCCTGCTTAGTGATAAGTATTCGTGTCATTTGAAATGACCCCGGGTATTTGTCAGTCTTTTTAATTTGAAAGTTAATTACTTCATTAAAAAGAGGCAGTTGGGAGCTGTAGAGTCACTTATTGTGTTATAAATAAGACCAAGGCTAAACCCTTTATTCTCACTTAACACACTAAGAACTCTAGAGTCATTATGAGTAAGAGGAAGGCAAAAGAAATGTCAACATCTGGTGTGTCCAAGCCACAAGAGGAGGCTGTTGCGGCTGAGCACCCCCTTGATCCATTCTTCGATAAGCTTCAGGCTTATCTAGATGCTAAAGGGATCACGAAGGAAGAGGAGATAGCAAAAGTTGTTGAGCAGCTGCTGGTGGAAGCTCTTGGAGAGCTTAATAAGAAATGATGTTTAGTTCTTAAGAACTACTTTTGTATTTTTTTTGTATTTTTTTTAATAAAAAGTTCATCGTTTCATCGTCCCAGTGTTTTGCATGCTGCTCATCTTCTTTACCATTAGCCATCTACAAATGGTTGTCTGTTTGATTGTTTGTGTGTATGGATGTTTGTGAATGTGTGCTAAAACTAACAAATATATGCCTAAATCGATTAAAATGCTATTTGGTAATTTTCGCTTAAGCAATAGGCAAAGTCGATTAAAATTCATGACATAAATTATTTCCGCTTAAGTTGTTGTCAATAAGTGAAGATGTTGTCACGATGTGCCTTGACAGCAAGTTTCTTAGACGACACAATGGAAAAAGTCTTTGTCATGAAATTTAAAGGAAATTGTATAAATTGCTTAATGATGACAGTATGTTCTTGCGACGATGTTACTGTCAAGCAAAACCTGCTGTCATCCTCTTAAAATTACTAATGAAATTGTTACTGATAATTGGATTTAATATCCACTAGGAACGTTCCATATCGGCTTAAATTGGTGTACTTGGACTCAAGTTTGTTGTTGTTTTGATGTGTTTTATTTACTTGTGCAGGTTTGAAGAAATGTCGATTAGGGGTGAACTTTCCATTGTTTTTGGAGTTGATTACGATAAGGAATGCATAATGGTGTCTCAATATCAACTATCCAGAGGGTTACAAGTCAATAGATTGAAGACGGGAAGTGAATGCAAGAAGAACGGAAGAAAACTGTGAAGAAACGAAGGAAAAAATGCAGAAAAATAAGAAGCCACCAGCAAGCAGAGCGCTGGCAGCGCTTGGGGCAGCGCAGGCTGCGCTCAAACAGTGGCTGGACAGAGAAAGCTGCGCAGGCAGCGCTTGTAGCTGCACAGGCAGCGCTTGGCCGGGAGAAAATTGTTGAAAAATGTTTTTTTTACCCCTAAACGAATTCTAATTGTATTTTTGGAACCCAAACCTATTTCCAATTGTATTCTAGGTTGTTTTTCTTGTTGGGCAAGATATCTAGGCCTATAAAAACACATTTTAGCCTTGTAATTTGTATCGATTTTATTATTATAACTAAGAATTGCAAGGGAGAAGAGTGGAAAAGGATTCAAAGCTCTGTGACAAGCACGGATCTAGATCTACCCCATCTTTTGTATTCGTTTAATCATAGATTTGTTTTCTCAACTCTTTGCTTTATTAATATTATTGTTTCTTTCTTTTATATCTTGTTAATTATCATGCCTTCATCTAATCCCATGGTGACGAAAGGTTCAATTATGAACTAATCGTTGTCATGGGATCCTAGTGGATTTATCTATGTAGCTTAGTAGTTTACATGCCTTAAAGATTTATTTGTGGTGAATTCTTGATATCCTTGTATGGTTGTGCTTCATGTATTTAGGTGCGTCGCGAACATCTAATATGTTAATCTCTTGCTAAACGAGAGTGGATCTTGAGATTTAGAACTTGCTATGCTAGCATAGGATAGGTTGATGTTTTAACATCATGATTTGTGGTGTTAATAGAGATATTATGCTACCCTATGTGATCTAAGTGGATAACTTGTGCTTAAACCTTTATGTTTTCAAATTCTATAGAGATATAGGGTCTAAACATAATAGGTGTCTTTTCATCTTCTATCTCTTTTGTGGATGTATGTGTAGTTTGGTACTAGTATACCAAGAGGTAACTTTTACTTGTTTCGTGTTATTCGATCAGATATCAAAACCATCGCATGTTTTAATTAAAGGCTGCAACTCTAAGTGAAGTAGATAATGAAACTAGGATTCCATGTTTATTATCATATAAGTAATTCGATCTTAAATTCTCGTCAATTAGTTAATTCTTAGATTAATAATTTGCATCTTAGTTTAATTTAGTTAATCAAACTCCAATTTGTTATTTATCTTAGCAGTGAATTAAAACCATACATTGTTGCATAGGCATATTTTCTGAGTAAAACTTAACCAGATCTCAGTGGAACGAACTTTAATTATATTACTTGTGACTATGTGCGCTTGCGTAAATTTAGTGCAAACAAGTTTTTGGCGCCGCTGCCGGGGATCATCGGTGTTTTATTTTTAGTTTATGTGCTTGTCAATAGTGGTCGTTAGCGTTCACTGACTCGAATTTCTTACTTTGTTTTGTTTGTTTCGTGGTGTTGCAGGTACTTAGGTTTGTATGCAAACACGTTCGCAAGCTCGTTTACAAAAATTGGCAAAAGACGATCTTGTAGAGAATAGAGAGGATAAGAACGAGGAAGCTGAAACTATAGTAGCAATGGCAGATGCAGCAGCAGCTAAGGCTTTGAAGGAGTAATGATACCCAGTCTAGTATTATCAGGCCGGCCATCACGGCTAATAACTTCGAGATCAAGCCGGGCACTATTCAGATGCTACAGAATTCGGTTCAGTTTGGGGGTGCTCTTACGGAGGATCCTAACATGCATATTCAGGACTTTATCGAGATCTGTGATACTTTCAAGTTCACTGGTGTTTCAGATGATACTATCAAGTTGAGGCTTTTCCCATTCTCTTTGAAGGATAAGGCCAAGGGCTGGTTACACTCTCTACAACCTTGTTCTATTACTACATGGGAGGATCTTGCTCAGAAGTTTCTCACTAAATTCTTCCCTATGGCGAAAACTGCAGCAATAAGGAACCAACCCAACTAACTCAATTTCAGCAGCAATCTGGAGAATCTTTGTGTGAGGCTTGGGAACGATACAAGGAGATGCTTCGTAGGTGTCCACATCATGGCATGCCTGACTGGATGGTTATCAATAGTTTGTACAATGGGTTGGGAGCACAATCTAGACCTATGCTAGATGCAGCATCAGGAGGAGCTC
The DNA here is from genome assembly GCA_037693485.1 of Kitagawia praeruptora. Taxonomy (NCBI): domain Eukaryota; kingdom Viridiplantae; phylum Streptophyta; class Magnoliopsida; order Apiales; family Apiaceae; genus Kitagawia; species Kitagawia praeruptora. The sequence goes on along the minus strand of CM075353.1, from coordinate 37,054,277 downwards.
TTTGGGCTAAGAACTATGATGATGCTTATGAACTTATTGAGACAATGGCTGCTAATGAATATCAGAATCCAACTCAGAGGCTTTCTCAAGGCAAGGTAGCAGGTTTGTTTGAGGTGGATACAGCTTCAGCTATTGCAGCTCAGTTGAAGGCTTTGACGATGAAGGTGGATTCTCTTGCAAATTATGGAGTTCAGCAGGTGGCGAGTGTTTGTGAGCTATGTGCGGGCGCACATGAGACGAATCAGTGTGCTATCTCTTTTGAATCAGCACAGTTTGTGAGTAATTTTTAGAGACCTGCTGTGCCAGTTCCAGCTACTTATCATCCTAATAATCGGAATCATCCCAATTTTAGCTGAAGCAACAATCAAAATGCACAACAACCTTATCAGCAAGTAAAGCCATTCAATCAAGGCTATCAACAGCCTTATGCTTCGAGGGCACCATATCAACCTCCTGGATTTCAGCAGCAACAGCCCCAGGCTCATGCGGGGCAATCTTCTAATGAAAAATCAGAGATGGATGATTTGAGGATGATGATGAAGAACCTGCAAGCTTCTCAAAAGATCTTGGAGAGCTAGGTGGGACAGATTGCAAGTGCCTTACTTAGTAGGCAACCGGGAACTCTTCCTAGCGATACGGAAGCAAATCCAGGTAGGAGGGACAACAAAGAATAGGTGAAAGCTGTGACTTTGAGATCGGGAAAGGTTACATCAGATCCAAAATCAGCCTCTAAAGAAGATGAAGAAGTGCAGAATCACCAAGTTGAAAAATCTGCAATGCCCGAAATTGAGAAATCTGACTTAGTAGCTGATGAGCTAGATGGGGAAGTAGAGAAGAGCAAGGAACCTGTTAAAGCTTCTCCGGAGCAATCTACAAAGAATACTCAGATCTATCCTCCTCCTCCATATCCTAGAAGACTCCAGAAGCAGAATTTGAACAAGAAGTTTACTAAGTTCTTAGAGGTGTTCAAGAAGTTGCAGATTAACATTCCTTTTGCGGAAGCTCTTGAACAGATGCAGAGCTATGCTAAGTTCATGAAGGGTATTCTTGTTGGGACAATCAGATCGTGGCCCTGCGATTTTTGATACAATAAATTAATGAATATGAATACAAAAGTCACCTTGTTAATGGTTGATTCCACGCTCTTCTATTGTATTCCCAAATTCCCTTGAGCGAAGTGTGGCCTTCGTCTCCTCAAGTTAACCTCTCTTCTTGCTCCTAGGTGGCTACCTCCAAAAACCCTAATCTTTTTTCAACCAACCCTAGCAAGAAGAGAATAAGAATATATATAGGGCTACAATAGGGATCATGGATAATTAGGTTGGGCCTTCTAATTACATCTTGGGCCTAGCCCAATGTTATTAAATATTAATTCAATCCACTAAAGAATTAATATTTGCACTACCTTTCCTAATACCGCAACTTAATTATTTAATTGGGTTCCAATATTATTTGCTTATTAAATTCCTCATGTTTAAAATAGCGCATGCCCATTAATTAAATAAATTACTGATAATTCATTTAATTAATATCTTTTATCCTTGATCATCCACTCAACCTTTATTTAATTATGCCGGAATAAATCCACCTGCAGGGTTTCACATAATTAAATCTTTTTGAGCTTTCAAGGGGACATCATTAACCCGAATATTATCAGGACATGGATTCCTTCTATAAATAACATTCACCATGTATATAATTCCATCACCCAAAATATATTGATATAATTCAAAAGAATTATTTCATATATAAATCAAAGCATGTAAATAATATACACGTGTCAATTACTATATCCGGATTAAGAACCTAAGCATTAATAATAACATAGAATCTTAGCTCTCCTTCTTAATCAGTATAAGGGAACAATTCTAAATTTGATCCTTTTCAATATACACAAAGTATACTAGTATTATTTATTAGTCAATATAAACTAATCTAAATAATACTACAGCCATACCAGTGGATTGTCCAACACCACCTGTGCTGTGAACCTTATTATGTTATATAAACCGTATTTAACAATCTAATATTCTGTATCCCATTTGATACTAGATTGTCCACAATATATAATATTAGACAACATGTAAACATTTAAATGATTCTAAATAAAACCGGGCCAGAAATAAATGTATATACTTCAAATAAATATTTTCAGTATACACTAACAATCTCCCACTTATACTCAAAATATTCTATGAGTATATCAGTGTTTATTTAATCCACTATTACATAAAAAACTATGTGTCCATCCATCTGACTCCTATCGCTTCCACATGCCTATCAAAAACCTTGGCTGGCAAGCTCTTTGTGAAAGGATCTGCCCGGTTGTCTTCTGATGAAATGTGAGCCACAACTATGTCTCCTCGCTTTACGATTCCTCGTATGAGATGATACTTACGTTCAATATGTTTAGCTGCTTTGTGGTCTCGCGGTTCCTTCGAATTTGCCACAGCACCAGTGTTATCACAATACACTGTCAGACTCCTAGGCAAATTAGGTACCACATCCAAGTCCAAAAGGATGTTCCTGAACCATACAGCCTCCTTTGCAGCCTCAGAGGCCGCCACGTACTCGGCTTCCATGGTAGAGTCTGCAATGCATTTCTGCTTTACACTCCTCCATATAACGGCTCCTCCTCCCAAAGTAAAAACATATCCCGAGGTTGATTTCCTCTTATCCCTATCTGATTGAAAATCTGAATCAGTATATCCCAAAGGAAATAGATCTGAGGCCTTGTAAATTAACATATACTCCTTAGTCCTTCTCAGGTACTTAAGTATAGTTTTTACTGCACTCCAATGTTCCTGACCTGGGTTCGACTGATATCTACTAACCATGCCTACAACAAAGCAGATGTCAGGCCTCGTACATAACATAGCATACATTAAGCTTTCACATGCCGAAGCATAAGGAACTGCTTTCATGCTCTCTATATCCTTAGGTGTCGAAGGACACTGCTTCTTAGATAGAGCAACTCCATGCTTAAAAGGTAGAAAACCTTTCTTGGAGTTCTGCATGTTAAAACGAGCTAATACTTCATCAATGTAAGGCTCTTGAGATAAAGCCAACATCCTTTTCTTGCGATCCCTTGTTACTTTGATCCCAAGGATGTATGCCGCTTCACCTAAGTCCTTCATGTCAAATTGTTTGAACAACCATGCCTTTACTGATGACAACATCTTAACATTGTTTCCAATGAGTAAAATGTCATCTACATATAGTACTAGAAAAACCACTGCATTACCCTCACTTCTCTTATACACGCATGATTCGCTTGGACTTTGATCAAATCCATATGATTGGACTGCCTGATCAAAACGAATATTCCAGTCCCTAGAAGCTTGTTTTAGTCCATAAATAGACCTCTTAAGCTTACATACTAGATGGTCTTGGCCTTCCTTAATGAATCCCTTTGGTTGCTGCATATAGATGGTTTCCTTAAGATTTCCATTAAGGAAAGCTGTCTTGACATCCATTTGCCAAATCTCATAATCGAGATGAGCTGCTATAGATAAAAGAGTTCGGATCGACTTAAGCATAACAACCGGCGAAAAGGTTTCCTTATAATCGATCCCTTCTATCTGAGTATACCCTTTCGCAACAAGTCGTGCTTTCTAAGCTTTCACCTTTTTGTCAGATCCTCTTTTCTTCTTGTAGATCCACATACATCCAACGGGTTTTACACCTTTGGGTGGTTCCACGAGCTCCCAAACTTGATTGGAATACATAGATTCCATCTCAAATTCCATTTCCTTTTGCCAAAGATTTGCATCTTTATCTAGAATTGCCTCTTCGTATGTCCTGGGATTCTCATCATGTTCACCAGAGACCAAGTCCGAGGACTCTCCCAAAAACATGAATCTTTCTGGTTGTTGAACAACCCTCCCACTACGATGAGGCACTGGTGCGGTACTAGTGTCAAGTTATGCATTTTCTTGTGGTTGTTCTACTTATACTATTGGCACTTGGGGATTATCTGTCCCTCCCACTAGTTCTTCTAAAACGATACTACTCATGGGTTTATGATTCATAATATAGTCTTCCTCTAAGAATCTAGAATTGGTGCTAACAATGACATCTCGATCCCTAGGAGTATAAAATGAATAACCTTTCGTTCCCATGGGATAGCCTACAAACAACCTTACTTCGGTACGAGATTCTAGCTTGGTCGCGTTCTTGTTCAGCACATGTGCTGGACAACCCCAAATCTAAATATGTCTTAGACTTGGTCTGCTACCAGTCCACAATTCTATTGGAGTCTTGGGAACCGACTTAGAAGGTACCAAGTTCAGAAGGTAAGCCGCTGTTTCTATAGCATATCCCCAGAACGACTTGGGTAAATCTGAATAACTCATCATCGATCTAACACTCTCTAAAAGAGTCCGATTCCTTCTCTCTGCTACACCATTCTGCTGAGGTGTGCCAGGTGCAGACAACTGGGATGTAATCCCATTTTCTGATAAATATTCCCTAAATTCTCCAAGCAAGTATTCGCCACCACGATCGGATCGTAGTGACTTGATACATTTTCCAAGATGTCGTTTCTCCACACTTGCTTTGTACTCTTTGAATTTTTCAAAGCACTCAGACTTGCGGCGCAACAAATATATGTACCCATATCTAGAATAATCATCAATGAAAGTGACAAAATACTCATAACCTCCTCTTGCTTGAATACTCATAGGTCCACATAAATCAGTATGAACCAATTCTAATACTTCTTTGGCTCTATTCCCCTTTCCTTTAAAAGGTCTATTAGTCATCTTACCTTCCAAGCAGGATTCACAAACCGGAAATGGCTCCACTGCCAATGAGCCTAATGGCCCATCTACTACCAGTCTTTGAATCCTCCTCAAGTTAATATGACCTAATCTTAAGTGCCAAAGATATGTTTGGTTCAATTCAGAAGGTTTCTTTCTTTTGTTTGAGCTAGAAAGAATGTAATTAGATTCCTTTTGTTGCAGCATTGGTTGGATAGGATTAATAATATATAAATTGTCATGCAATGTACCAGAACATATAACTCGTTTATTCATCATAATAGAAACATTACGATCCAAACAAACATTATAACCATCCATGGCAAGTTTAGAAACCGAAATCAAATTCCTTCTAAACGAAGGTACATAAAGACAATTGTTCAAAACCAAAATCCTATCATCGCCAAAAGACAATGTAATTATTCCAACTGCAACTATTGCTACTTTCGTAGCATCTCCCATGAACACATATATCTCGCCATCTCTAAGCATTCTGGTTTGCTGGAACCCCTGCATAGAGTTACAAACATGGTCAGTGGCTCCTGTATCTACACACCAAGTGCTCGTAGATATAGCCGCTATATATGTTTCCGTAACTAGAGAAAGAGACATACCAATATTGTTTGTCTTCTTAGGAAGAGGACAAACCTGTTTCCAATAACCTGACTGCTTGCACCTGATGTTAGTGTATACTGAAAATATTTATTTTAAGTATATACATTTATTTTTGGCCCAGTTTTATTGAGAATCATTTAAATGTTTACATGTTGTCTAATATTATATATTGTGGACAATCTAGTATCAAATGGGATACAGAATATTAGATTGTTAAATACAGTTTATATAATATAACAAGGTTCACAGCACAGGTGGTGTTGGACAATCCATTGGTATGGCTGTAGTATTATTTAGATTAGTTTATATTGACTAATAAATAATACTAGTATACTTTGTGTATATTGAACAGGATCAAATTTAGAATTGTTCCCTTATACTGATTAAGAAGGAGAACTAAGATTCTATGTTATTATTAATGCTTAGGTTCTTAATCCGGAAATAGTAATTGACACGTGTATATTATTTACATGCTTTGATTTATATATGAAATAATTCTTTTGATTTATTTCATTATATTTTGGGTGATGGAATAATATATATGGTGGATATTATTTACTGAAGGAATCCATGTCCTGATAATATTCGGGTTAATGATGTCCCCTTGAAAGCTCAAAAAGATTTAATTATGTGAAACCCTGCAGGTGGATTTATTCCGGCATAATTAAATAAAGGTTGAGTGGATAATCAAGGATAAAAGATGTTAATTAAATAAATTATCAGTAATTTATTTAATTAATGGGCATGCGCTATTTTAAACATGGGGAATTTAATAAGCAAATAATATTGGAACCCAATTAAATAATTAAGTTGCGGTATTAGGAAAGGTAGTGCAAATATTAATTCTTTAGTGGATTGAATTAATATTTAATTACATTGGGCTAGGCCCAAGATGTAATTAGAAGGCCTAACCTAATTATCCATGATCCCTATTGTAGCCCTATATATATTCTTATTCTCTTCTTGCTAGGGTTGGTCGAGAAAAATATTGTAGCCACCTAGGAGCAAGAAGAGAGGTTAACTTGAGGAGACGAAGGCCACACTTCGCTCAAGGGAATTTGGGAATACAATAGAAGAGCGTGGAATCAACCATTAACAAGGTGACTTTTGTATTCGTATTCATTAATTTATTGTATCAAAAATCCCAGGGCCACGATCCGATTGTCCCAACAATTGGCATCAAGAGCTAGGTTCTATGGTTCTGCGATTTTTGATACGATGTCCATGTCGTAATTATATATGCATGTATATAGTGGTAGGCTTGTATATTCTGTTTTGCAGGTTGTTATCCACTATTATGGCCATGTATATTTAATTATGTGTTTGGATCCCACGTGGTTTAATCGTGGTTCTTTTGTTTGGTTTCCACGTGGTTTATCGTGGTTGTAAACACGAGGGTTGATCGTGTTAGTATAGATTTTACAAAATTAGTTTTGTATTAGATATATTTTTTATGTAATTGTTTCAAGGATTTTGTAAAAATCCGGGTATTTTGTAATGATTACATATGGCTAAAAATCAATTCCGGGAATACTTTGTTCCGCTGCGTGACTGATGGGGCCTGCTTCTGCTGTTATCGATTACGGCGGCTGTTGTTGCTGTTGAACAAGATTATTAATGGTGGCCAACAAACAAACAGCAAGTGGAAAAGGCAACAGGCGCGTGAAAAAAAAACTGGTGAAAGGATGTAACGCAGGTCTGTCCTGCGTTACAAGTGGAAACACGGCAGTAACGCAGGAGAATCCTGCGCAATATGCCAAGCAGACCAGTGACGTTGTCTCTGCATGCGTAACAGCATTAGAAGAAAACTGGACGCCAGCTTAATTCGACGAACAGGACTGCAGAAAATTAATTTTTTGGGGCCATAATAGTGGATTTAATTATTGCTTTAAATTTTTAATTATTGCTTTAATTAATTTTTATGTGTGTTGTTAATTATGTGTGTAATTTTTTAATTGCATGTTAACATAATTAGGACGACATGGACATAGTTTTTTTTTATTTATTGCTTTAATTAAATGTTATATGTTGTTAAATTATGTGTGTATTTTGAATGCATGTTAGACATAATTATAATGACATAGGTCCCATTTAATTTTTAAAATTCCTCATTTTTAATAAAAATTCTAAGTGGGTGAGGGAATTAATTAGAAATTAAATCCCACGGTCTCCATTATTGTTTGTATGTAATTTAACACTAAGACGAATATAAATTATATATAGTCCACCCTAACGTGGCATATGATTTATGGTGTCAGGTAGTGTTATGGATATTACTATGACAAACTTCCTAAATTAATTACGAATATTGAAAGGTATACATGCCACCCAACGTGGCGTACCAAGTTTCATAGAATTCGATTAATTAGAAGGGTACTAATGATTGAATATAGATTTTCGATATTGAGAGAAAGGATGATTCTGTCTAGAAAGGGGTCTTAAGTGACGCCTCTTGACAATGCTCCCCCCGATCTGGGAATTATCCTATTATCGATTATTGATTTGAAATATTTAATGGTGGCATCCAGTCTTATTGTTATTAATTTAAGATTAGATAATGGTATACACTTAGCTATGAAAAATAATATATAGTCCACCCTAACGTGGCGTATTATTTAGTAATAGGACCGAAGTAATATTTAAACAAATTTAAGTGGTATATATGTCACTCATCGTGGCGTACCAGATACTTATGGTGTTTAAATATTAGTGCATTAATTTTAATTAATTGTTAGAGGAAACCAATAGGTTTTAAGATTTGTGCAACTCTCTGATTATGTGTTACATGTATGATTCTCAGGATTAGATCATTATGGGCTTTAATCCACTATTCACCATTCTTAAGGATAATAAACTTACTGGACCAAACTATATTGAATGGAAACGTAATTTGGACATAGTGTTGACTGCTGAGGAGTACAAATTTTGTACTTATGAACCCAAGCCAGATCAGCCTGCTGAAGATGCTCCTGAAAGTGAGAAGGAGTATTATAAGCGGTGGATTAAGGCTGATGAGATGTCGCGATGTTACATTCTGGCAGCAATGTCGGGTGTTTTGTAGCATCAGCATCAGACTATGTCCACAGCTTCAGATATGCTCTTTAATCTCAAGGAACTTTTTGGAGAACAGAATAGGGCTGCTAGGCAAGTAGCAATGAAGGCTTTAATGAACACTCAGATGGCTGAAGGAACACCTGTGAGGGATCATGTTCTCAGGATGATGTCTCATCTGAATGAGATGGAGATCCTTGGTGCTGATATTGATGGGGAAACCCAGATCGATATCATCCTTATGAGCTTGCCCAAAAGTTTTGAGCAGTTCCGCTTGAATTACACCATGAACAAGAGGATGTATAGTCTCGCGGAACTTCTGACAGAACTTCAGGCGGCTGATGGACTCTTTAAACAGAATGTTCAAGTGAATGTGGCTGAGAAAGCTTCTTCATCTAAGCCGAAAGGTAAGAAGAAGAAAAAGACTCAGACACAGAAAGCTGGAAAGATTACTAATGCAGTGGGAGTTCAAGGTGGTGTGAAAAAGCCTAAGGGCAAGTGCTTCAGGTGCAAGCAGTCAGGTCACTGGAAACAGGATTGTCCTCTTCCTAAGAAGACAAACAATACTGGTATGTCTCTTTCTCTAGTTACGGAAACATATATAGCGGCTATATCTACGGGCACTTGGTGTGTAGATACAGGAGCCACTGACCATGTTTGTAACTCTATGCAGGGGTTCCAGCAAACCAGAATGCTTAGAGATGGCGAGATATATGTGTTCATGGGAGATGCTACGAAAGTAGCAGTAGTTGCTGTTGGAATAATTACTTTATCTTTTGGCGATGATAGGATTTTGGTTTTGAACAATTGTCTTTATGTACCTTCGTTTAGAAGGAATTTGATTTCAGTTTCTAAACTTGCCATTGATGGTTATAATGTTTGTTTGGATCGTAATGTTTCTATTATGATGAATAAACGAGTTATATGTTCTGGTACATTGCAAGACAATTTATATATTATTAATCCTATCCAACCAATGCTGCAACAAAAGGAATCTAATAATATTCTTTCTAGCTCAAACAAAAGAAAGAAACCTTCCGAATTGAACCAAACATATCTTTGGCACTTAAGATTAGGTCATATTGACTTGAGGAGGATTCAAAGACTGGTAGTAGATGGGCCATTAGGCTTGTTGGCAGTGGAGCCATTTCCAGTTTGTGAATCTTGCTTGGAAGGTAAGATGACTAACAGGCCTTTTAAAGCAAAGGGGAATAGAGCCAAAGAAGTATTAGAATTGGTTCATACTGATTTATGTGGTCCTATGAGTATCCAAGCAAGAGGAGGTTATGAGTATTTTGTCACTTTCATTGACGATTATTCTAGATATGGATACATTTATTTGTTGCGCCGCAAGTCTGAGTGCTTTGAAAAATTCAAAGAGTACAAAGCAAGTGCGGAGAAATGACATCTTGGAAAATGTATCAAGTCACTACGATCAGATCGTGGTGGCGAATACTTGCTTGGAGAATTTAGGGATTATTTATCAGAAAATGGGATTACATCCCAGTTGTCTACACCTGGCACACCTCAGCAGAATGGTGTAGCAGAGAGAAGGAATCGGACTCTTTTGGAGAGTGTTAGATCAATGATGAGTTATTCAGATTTACCTAAGTCGTTCTGGGGATATTCTATAGAAACAACGGCTTACCTTTTGAACTTGGTACCTTCTAAGTCAGTTCCCAAGACTCCAATAGAATTGTGGACTGGTAGCAAACCAAGTCTAAGACATATTCGGATTTGGGGTTGTCCAGCACATGTGCTGAACAAGAACGCGACCAAGCTAGAATCTCGTACAGAAGTAAGGTTGTTTGTAGGCTATCCCATGGGAACAAAAGGTTATTCATTTTATAGTCCTAGGGATCGAGATATCATTATTAGCACCAATGCCAGATTCTTAGAGGAAGACTATATAATGAACCACAAACCCATGAGTAGTGTTGTTTTAGAGGAATTAGTTGGAGGGACAGATAATCCCCAAGTGCCAATAGTACAAGTAGAACAACCACAAGAAAATGCACAACTTGACACTAGTACCACACCAGTGCCTCGTCGTAGTGGGAGGGTTGTTCGACAACCTGAAAGATTCATGTTTTTGGGAGAGTCTTCAGACTTGGTCTCTGGTGAACATGATGAGGATCCCAGGACATACGAACAGGCGATTCTAGATAAAGATGCAAATCTTTGGCAAAAGGCAATGGAATCTGAGATGGAATCTATGTATTCCAATCAAGTTTGGGAGCTCGTGGAACCACCCAAAGGTATAAAACCCATTGGAAGTATGTGGATCTACAAGAAGAAAAGAGGATCTGACAAAAAGGTGAAAGCCTGGAAAGCACGACTTGTTGCGAAAGGGTATACTCAGAAAGAAGGAATCGATTATGAGGAAACCTTTTCTCCAGTTGTTATGCTTAAGTCGATCCGGATTCTTTTATCTATAGCAGCTCATCTCGATTACGAGATTTGGCAAATGGATGTCAAGACAGCTTTCCTTAATGGAAGTCTTGAGGAAACCATCTATATGCAACAACCAAAAGGATTCATTAAAGAAGGGCAAGAGCATCTGGTTTGTAAGCTTAAGAGGTCTATTTATGGACTTAAACAAGCTTCTAGGGACTGGAATATTCGTTTTGATCAGGCAGTCCAGTCATATGAATTTGATCAAAGTCCAAGCGAGTCATGCGTGTATAAGAGAAGTGAGGGTAATGCAGTGGTTTTTCTAGTACTATATGTAGATGACATTTTACTCATTGGAAACAATGTTAAGATGTTGTCATCAGTAAAGGCATGGTTGTTCAAACAATTTGACATGAAGGACTTAGGTGAAGCGGCATACATCCTTGGGATCAAAGTAATAAGGGATCGCAAGAAAAGGATGTTGGCTTTATCTCAAGAGCCTTACATTGATGAAGTATTAGCTCGTTTTAACATGCAGAACTCTAAGAAAGGTTTTCTACCTTTTAAGCATGGAGTTGCTCTATCCAAGGAGCAGTGTCCTTCGACACCTAAGGATATAGAGAGCATGAAAGCAGTTCCTTATGCTTCGGCATGTGGAAGCTTAATGTATGCTATGTTATGTACGAGGCCTGACATCTGCTTTGCTGTAGGCATGGTTAGTAGATATCAGTCGAACCCAGGTCAGGAACATTGGAGTGCAGTAAAAACTATACTCAAGTACCTGCGAAGGACTAAGGAGTATATGTTAATTTACAAGGCCTCAGATCTATTTCCTTTGGGATATACTGATTCAGATTTCCAATCAGATAGAGATAAGAGGAAATCAACCTCGGGATACGTTTTTACTTTGGGAGGTGGAGCCGTTATATGAAGGAGTGTAAAGCAGAAATGCATTGCAGACTCTACCATGGAAGCCGAGTACGTGGCGGCCTCTGAGGCTGCAAAGGAGGCTGTATGGTTCAGGAACTTCCTTTTGGACTTGGATGTGGTACCTAATTTGCCTAGGAGTCTGACAGTGTATTGTGATAACACTGGTGTTGTGGCAAATTCAAAAGAACCACGAGACCACAAAGCAGCTAAACATATTGAACGTAAGTATCATCTCATACGAGGAATCGTAAAGTGAGGAGATATAGTTGTGGCTCACATATCATCAGAAGACAACCGGGCAGATCCTTTCACAAAGAGCTTGCCAGCCAAGGTTTTTGACAGGCATGTGGAAGCGATAGGAGTCAAATGGATGGGCACATAGTTTTCAGTGTAATAGTGGATTAAATAAACACTGATATACTCATTGAAATATTTTGAGTATAAGTGGGAGATTGTTAGTGTATACTGAAAATATTTATTTTAAGTATATACATTTATTTCTGGCCCAGTTTTATTGAGAATCATTTAAATGTTTACATGTTGTCTAATATTATATATTGTGGACAATCTAGTATCAAATGGGATACAGAATATTAGATTGTTAAATACAGTTTATATAATATAACAAGGTTCACAGCACAGGTGGTGTTGGACAATCCATTGGTATGGCTGTAGTATTATTTAGATTAGTTTATATTGACTAATAAATAATACTAGTATACTTTGTGTATATTGAACAGGATCAAATTTAGAATTGTTCCCTTATACTGATTAAGAAAGAGAACTAAGATTCTATGTTATTATTAATGCTTAGGTTCTTAATCCGGATATAGTAATTGACACGTGTATATTATTTACATGCTTTGATTTATATATGAAATAATTCTTTTGATTTATTTCATTATATTTTGGGTGATGGAATAATATATATGGTGGATATTATTTATTGAAGGAATCCATGTCCTGATAATATTCGGGTTAATGATGTCCCCTTGAAAGCTCAAAAAGATTTAATTATGTGAAACCCTGCAGGTGGATTTATTCCGGCATAATTAAATAAAGGTTGAGTGGATAATCAAGGATAAAAGATATTAATTAAATAAATTATCAGTAATTTATTTAATTAATGGGCATGCGCTATTTTAAACATGGGGAATTTAATAAGCAAATAATATTGGAACCCAATTAAATAATTAAGTTGCGGTATTAGGAAAGGTAGTGCAAATATTAATTCTTTAGTGGATTGAATTAATATTTAATTACATTGGGCTAGGCCCAAGATGTAATTAGAAGGCCTAACCTAATTATCCATGATCCCTATTGTAGCCCTATATATATTCTTATTCTCTTCTTGCTAGGGTTGGTCGAGAAAAATATTGTAGCAACCTAGGAGCAAGAAGAGAGGTTAACTTGAGGAGACGAAGGCCACACTTCGCTCAAGGGAATTTGGGAATACAATAGAAGAGCGTGGAATCAACCATTAACAAGGTGACTTTTGTATTCGTATTCATTAATTTATTGTATCAAAAATCCCAGGGCCACGATCCGATTGTCCCAACACCTGAAGCACTTGCCCTTAGGCTTTTTCACACCACCTTGAACTCCCACTGCATTAGCAACCTTTCCAGCTTTCTGTGTCTGAACCTTTTTCTTCTTCTTACCTTTCGGCTTAGAGGAAGAAGCTTTCTCAGCCACATTCACTTGAACATTCTGCTTAAAGAGTCCTTCAGCTGCCTGAAGTTCTGTCAGAAGTTCCGCGAGACAATACAACCTTTTGTTCATGGTGTAATTCAAGCGGAACTGTTCAAAACTTTTCGACAGACTCATAAGGATGATATCGATCTGGGTTTCCCCATCAATATCAGCACCAAGGATCTCCATCTCATTCAGATGAGACATCATCCTGAGAACATGATCCCTTACAGGTGTTCCTTCATTCATCTGAGTGTTCATTAAAGCCTTCATTGCTACTTGCCTAGCAGCCCTATTCTGTTCACCAAAAAGTTCCTTGAGATTAAAGAGCATATCTGAAGCTGTGTCCATAGCCTGATGCTGATGTTGCAAAACACCTGACATTGCTGCCAGAATGTAACATCGCGACATCTCATCAGCCTTAAGCCACCGCTTATAATACTCCTTTTCACTTTCAGGAGCATCTTCAGCAGGCTGATCTGGCTTGGGTTCATAAGTGCAAAATTTGTACTCCTCAGCAGTCAACACTATGTCCAAATTACGTTTCCATTCAATATAGTTTGGTCCAGTAAGTTTGTTATCCTTAAGTATGGTGAATAGTGGATTAAAGCCCATAATGATCTAATCCTGAGAATCATACATGTAACACATAATCAGAGGGTTGCACAAATCTTAAAACCTATTGATTTCATCTAACAATTAATTAAAATTAATGCACTAATATTTAAACACCATAAGTATCTGGTACGCCACGATGGGTGACATATATACCACTTAAATTCGTTTAAATATTACTTTGGTCCTATTACTAAATAATACGCCACGTTAGGGTGGA